>OY987213.1:12795296-14176000 GCA_963920805.1 Primula vulgaris
TTCCAAACCTTCATAACAAAAAAGACTTGTTTAGTGGTTCCTATAAGATACCGGTGATACACTATAAAATAATGTTTGATTCAGTGAGAGTCAAAAACTGTCAGAAGCCTGTCGCTAATTTAAAAAGTTGTCATAAATTTATCGCAAATTGATTAAACCGTCACAAAACCGTCATAAAAACCGTCGCTAATAAGCTCGTAATAAAAAATACCGTCACTAATTCCGTCGCTATTTGAGTATTTTTTTATAGTGATACTTTCGTGTGATTTCAATGGCAAGTAAAAGTAATTAATGTATCTGTTTGATGTTTGACATTAACTTTGTATGTTAGATTTTTGTGTTTAAAAAGCTATCTACATTTGTTATTAATGTTTTTTTTTAGTTTTTTAAAATTTAGCTTTTAGAGAAAGATGACTAAAAAAGTTAAAAATAATAAAAATGCACACATTTTAAAGATCTTGGTAATTTTCTCGCATCCATTTTCAGAATATAAATAAATATTGATCTTATTCTAACTAAACTTTTATTCATATGTTTGACGTGTTACTTGTTCGTTTCGAGATTATATTTTGAAAATTTATCAAAAAAATGTCTTATAAGTCAATTTTGATTGAAAAAGCAAAATGATATTAGATAATGCCAACAATCAATAAGTTGAAAGTTAGTTTTTTTTTTTAAGGTTTTACCAAACACTCTTTATATGTTTTTTAAAGCAACATTTTTTCCTATTGCTTTTTAAAAGCAGCTTTTTGACGGAAACCACCATAGCCATATAAGGCTTCCACCGGCTCATATTACATTAAACCCTTGATTAATACATATAAACATTTATTACTATTAAAAGATTGTTTTATTAGCTAGATAATATTGGGTTTTATTACTCATCGACATAGTTTTGGAGATCTTAGATAGCCAGTGCTATTGATGAATTGGAAATACCCATATGCTAAATAAAATTTAAAATGAAACTTGGGTACCCTCTTAATTAAATAATCCGAAAATTTATAAAACTAATAATACCTACAATTTAGTCATTTTTTTTTTTCGTAAACATAACTTAGCTTTGCCGCAAACAGGTCGATAAAATCAAAAAGGCAAACAGGTCATCATATTAGTAATTGAATTGAAAGGACAAAAGTCACTTACGAAAACATTTGTTACAAAAACACATTTTTTTATATATCGTATTCACTACAAAATAATGTTTAATTTAGTGAGAGTCAAAAGCTGTCACAACCTTGTCGCTAATTTAAAAGGCTGTCTCGCAAATTGACTAAACTGTCAAAAAACCGTCACAAAAACCGTCACTAATAACCTCGTAACAAAAAATACCGTCATTAATCCGTCGCTATTTGGGTATTTTTTTGTAGTGATTCAAAACTTTCCCAAGTCCCGGAAATCTCTTCCACACCCATAACGGTTTTGCTCGAATAGGCAATAATGAGATCACCGTTTTAGTAAATGATGCGGAGTTCCGCACCGTATGGGGTATGCTGCATAGAATTAATTAATAGGAAAAACGACATTTTTGCATTTCGTCTATGTGTGTATAGATCAATGGTATATATTTATGCAAGTATGAGTTGTTCATTTAATAAAATTTGTGTTTATATATTTATTAAGAATTTTCAAAAATAAAATAACTAAAATACCCTTATTAAAGTGAACGGCAAACATTTTAAAAAAAATGCTAACAAAAAAAAAATGTAATTTTACTTTTTATTTGGTTTCACCACACAATTTGAATAACATAATTAGCTTAAACGTTTAAATATATGCAAATCAAATTTTTAACAAAAAAACATAACGTTTTGAAGTATGCGGTACATGCTACCGCAACTTACCCTTACCCATACAGATCCCAAAGATCCCATCGAAGAACTTTCGTATTTCGTGAATAGCCAAACCTTATAAACATAAGAAAAAAAACGGTCCAAGGAATAAAATTTTCATTTTTTTCAAAACTAAAAAGAGACCAAATCTGTAACTTTTTCTAACAACGAGTCTAATTATTTAAACATAAAATAACTCTGCAATTTCACTCTCTCTCTCTCTCTCTGGTTAGCCGTCGACGTGGCATCTCTTTCTCTATTTTTCTTGTGAGTGTTTTACACACACACACACACATATATATATGTATATATACATATATATATGTTGGTAATTGTTTTTTTTCTGTATGTTTTTATTTGTTGTTTATAAGTAAGTGCACTGAATGTGTTTGATGAAATTCCACTAAAAAGGAATTTGGGTATTTGAAAAGATGCTATCTTTTTTATTCCATGGGAATTTATTCTTCTGGGGTTATAATAGTGTAGTATATTATGCATTTTGATGGACTAAAACTAAAAGAAGCATATAGATCAGATTAATTGGTTTACTTAAATAGAGAAAGAAACATTTTTTTAAATGGAGAAAATGAAAGTTTGTAGGCCCTTTTGGTTGTATCTTTTTATTTAAGTTGGCTTATTTGAGACCGAAAGAATTATGATGTGCTGACTTGCTTTAAAACAAGTTTTCTTTAGCTTTTATATTTATATTTTTTTATTTATTTAGAAGCTTTTTTAAGCTAGAAATTAATGGATTAGTTGTTAAGCTCACCGAGCATAGTCAAATTAGTTTATAAGCAAGGAAATTCTGCTGCTTTGGTTACATTTATAAGCTCAAAAGTATATGGTGGAAGACGTGACGTGTATATTATAGTCTTTGTACTGAATTATGTAATAAGTATACTTTTTATTTAACGGGGGAGTAATGAACTTATAGGTATGTTTGGTGAAATACGGAAGTGCATAATTTTCATCGGGAGAGTAATGAAATTTAGTTAATAGTAGTGTGAAAGAGGTGAAATATTGCTGATAGTACTTCTAACTATTATAGGCGTGCTGGTAAAATTATGAAAGTTTGTTTTTATATTGAGGGGAATGATGAAATTTGGGTGAAAGATGGAAAGTAGTGTAAAATTGGCAAAACATACTTTCAGAACATAATGAATCAATATACTTATAAAATGTATTTTTTTTCTTTCTCAAAATGATATAATTGTTTAGTTTTATAGTGTGTGCAAATCTAACTAATATACTTATAAGTAGAAGTCCATAAAGTTATAACCAAATGAGTAAAAATGAAATTCTGTTCTATTTGTTGATAACCTGTATAAAATGAAGCAAAGGAGGAGAGGAAATAGTTTTTTGGTAATCAAATCTCCAATTATGACTTAACGAAAGAGATACGAGAATGTGGAGAAATAATCGATGTAAGGAGGGATACGGGAAAAATTCATAAAAATATTTTTAATGTAATAAATAACAGATTACCATTGGCCTTTTTGTTATTCACCTCAAAAAAAATAAAATAAAAATAAGAGGATCGGTTTTCAACTTTTCCTCGTGTTTCCTTTTGCTTGAATTAGAATGTGCCATGGAGGAGCCATCTCATTCTTATTTAACTATTATGTTTTCTTTCTTCTTGTCATACATAAAAGCAGTGAACAAAACATTGAACAAGAGAAATTGTCAGTACAAGCTGAAGAGCCATGTCTTTTATGAAAGGAGATTTGCTCACTAGAACAAGAAAGCTCGTGAAGGGTTTTGCAAAAGCTGAGCCCATTTGGCTTAAAGCCATGGAACAGTAAGTCTTGTGGTCATCGTTGTTGCATATCAATTTGCTTATGTTTAGAATTTAGATATAGACGTCCAAAAGGCCATATACAGTATAAGCTGAGTTTCTTTCGAGCTTAAATGTTTATTGTATTTTGGTCTTTAAAGAACCTCTGATACGGAAGTTATTTAATAATATTCCAACCTAGACTGATAGTGCCCACTGAAAATGTACATATCACGAAAATTTACAGAAGGAAACGTGACACAACTTTTAATAGCTTGGTAGTTGCCGCTATGTATTTCTAGTCGCATATAATTAAGCTCAGCTTATTCAAGTCTGGTAGATTGTTGAGTATCAATTTGTGTTAATTTTGTTCTCAAAACCAGTCAAGTTTTATTTTGTTCAAATATTAATTGCTTTGCTTTCCATTGATGAGTAATTTTTTTATTAAAAGAAGTCCAGGACAGTTTCGAAATGCCGGAAAGAGCATAAAAAAGGCTTATTATCGAAGGGAATTTCAAAAGGGATCTACTCGGAAGATTTGATGATTTATTCAATGAGCCTTCATGTGCTTAACTTAGGAGTGATGTGCTTTCGTGTTTCTAATCGTTATTGTTTATTGATGGTTTAAACAGGGCTCCTCCTGTAACATTTCCTCGTGCTGAAAGCCATGTCAAGCAAATTACTCTCCCAGAAGATGTCTACGTAAAGAAATTCTACAAAGAGCATCCCGATTCTATTCACGAAGATGCTATCAAGTAATTCTCCTTTTCTATATGCTTTTCCATACAATTTGTTGTTTGTGCGAACTTGTTGTGCAAATGCTCCATCGATGATCATATCCAGCTGAAACTTGGATAATTATATACCTTCTACAAGAACAAATTTGAACAAGTGATATAGGAAATGACTACTGAGTGAAAAGTTTGACCTTTTAGTCTTATTATTTCCATATTAATCAATTTACAAATGTGAAATAGTTATGACTTTGATACTGTTACTTTGTCAGTTTGATCTTATTTTTTACTTGTGTAGGAAGTTTTAACCATGTGGTTTGGTTTTTTATACATTTTTGAGCTGATGACAGCCAAATTCAACCTGAAGGCAAGAGTTGTAGTTCAAAATTTACCTGAGTTAAAAACCAATTGTAGCCCTTTTAATAGTTTTGTATAATATAAGAGTAGTGTATAATATATGCAATCTACTTTTTATGTAGGACAGAATATAATGATGTCTTTTCACTTCTATATTCTTAAAAAGATGTCCTTTTGCTTTCTGTTCCTCATGTTATATTATGGTAAGAAAGCTATCATCTCCATCTGAACCGATTTTGCATGTAATGATTGAATCAAGCCAAGTTTATAAAGATAGCGGGTGTTTGTCTATCTACATACTTTGGAGATTACTTTAAAAGAATAATTGATGTCACAACATGAAAGTCTTCAGTTTTAATCGGGATGAAGATGTATCAAGTTTTAATAGTTGACTTCCACTATATGAATTACTCCTTCCACCATAAGAAGATTAAGCTAGTCTACTCTTTACTTTCCAAAAAAGAATAAAAGTTACTTTTACTAAATTCTAAATAGTTATGTCAATCCAGAAAGTTGGGTCTGCTCAATCCAGAAATGTTACAATCCGAATGAAGATATATCGAAATATTCATTTTCCAAAAAAGTTCATGTGGAAAATTTCAAATTGTTTGTTAACGAATTGGATTCAATTTCTGACTTGACAAGATTTAGAATTTTGAACCATATTATCAGGATTTGCTTGTGTATGGTACAAATGCAATGATTGGCATTCACCACTCACCAGCATTACTATAAATTGATTGCGATGTCTGGTACCTGGATTTGTCATATTAATAAAAACACCCTTTTCATGTGAAAACGAAAAAAAACATGCACATAGTGTTTTCTTTCCTTTCATATCCAGTAAAAGCTAGCTCCATTTTTTATTGCGGTATGCCATATATTACCAGTTGTACAAATCTTGATTTTTAAGTATTAGTTGATGTGCATATATGCTTCTCTTTATTATTGTGGTAGGTTTTGTGGATATAATCCCGTTCCGGCTCGTGTTTTTGGCTGGCGTGTGCTTGAGTTAAAAGAGCAAGGAGTTAGTGAGGAGCAAGCTGTGGCCGTAGCTGATGTATGTTTACCTATTCTTTCACTAAAATCCTAATATAGTTTGTAGATCATATAAAAAGACTGGTTAGGAATTATGAAAATTCTGCTAAATATCGCTCCTCAGAAAAATTGCCATTTATACCTTAAAATATCTTTACACTTGAGCAGTCTAGCCGAAACTTGAAAAAACCGCAGGTGACCAGTAAAAACTAGAAATACAGATAATCTCACTTAAACACATGGTTATCATTTGATCATTTCTTGCCGGTTGCTTGTCTGTCTCTTATTTACCTGGTTTGATTGCAGCCTTTTTTGCATTTTTGCTTGAAAGCTAAACTGAATTTTGTTGACCAGCTTAAAAACTAAGCTTTTTTGGATTTCTGTCCTTAAAAAAGTCAGAAGCTTTAGATTAACGTAAATTTTCATTTATAACAAAAACATCTTATTTGCTTAAAAGTTGCAGCCAAAAAAGCCCATAACGTCCATGCCTATCTAGATACGCTGTTTCTACCAATGGAATAGCTGGTAGAGTAGAGATAAGGGGTAAAAATACATATACAAGTTTCTTAGAAGAAGTTGTTTTTCATACTTCATACGGATCTCCTTGCTTTGCATAATACAGGACGAAAGTGTCTGATAAGTTGAAGAAATAGTAGAAGACTATAAAACTAGCATGACAGTTAAACCAGAGGGTTTCATCTCTTGCCAGTGTTTGTTGTACTCTTCACGATTTACTGTTTTTGCAGATGGAATATCGGGCTGAGAAAAAGGGTAAAATACAAGCATATAAAAGACTTAAACAAATCGCGCGTTTGCAAGGGAAAAAAGCTCCTCCAAACCCTTACCCAAGTGTTATAAAGGAGATACAAGCTGAAGAAAGGAAGTTCGTCCGTGACCGTTTCTTTGATCCAAACACACGCAAACTCTTGGACAAGATGAAAGAGGACCAGGCAGCTGAAAGGCAAGACAGAATGAGAGGGGGTCAATGGTAAAAATGGTACTTGAAATATTTTTTCCGTCCCTGTCATAAAATAAGTGATTGAATTGATCTTCTGTCGGATGTGTTATTTATTTCAATTTTGATCTGTTTGAATTTGCTGAGATTAAACATTCAGTAATGATTTACTACTGTGATTCGGTGTTACTTCCTTTTAAATATATCAACCATTTCCCTTTCTACGTTTCAAATATATTCGAGTTCCTTTAGATAAATATTACTCCATTTAGCCGTGGCTCCTGTGGATTTTTTTGGAGGTTGGATTGCTGCAGTTATAACAGCTGAAATTATTTTCTTGGCCTCTAAGTTTCCATGCGATGGCTGATAATATGTTGCCAAAACATGTAAACAAGTTCTGCCCCACTTCCACTATTCGTATGTGTCTTATACATACCTTTCTCGAAATAATCAAGAATATGAATGTTAGGCTTTAGCCATAGGCCCATAACCATGAACATTATTGGTTGAACAGAAACGCTGAACACAATACCCTTGCAAAATACTAAAATATATTCACCTTGCCCAATAAATTTTCTGTTTTCCGATAGTCCGGTTCGGTTTCTAAACAATCAAAATTGCAATCTGTACCAGTTTCTGTTTATGGAATTTTCAAATCCAACCAAACTCATTACTAATCGACTTTGTCCAATTTATGGTTCGATCTAGTGGGAGCGGTAGGCAATATTTTTCCGATTATAAAAAGAAGAATGTATATCCATAATCCACCAACTCGTAAGTCCAAACTTTTGCTAACAATCTCAGTAATCAATGTTCAAGACAAACAAATGGGTTGGAAAAATGATACAACACTCTTAACAAACCCCTATTTTTTTCTTAAGCGTTTTGACTTTGTACGTTCAAAAAATGGTGATGGACCATCCTCCAAATTTAATTGACATTACCAAAAACACTGTTAGCGCCCCGCTAATCACACATACGGTCCACCGATTTAAATTATACATCTCCTAATCTATCAAAATTGAGTTTTGAGGGACAAAGTAAAGGAAACAGACGAAACAAGTTAATACGGATACTGGTGCTATCTATTTGTATAACTGTTGTATTAAATATGAATACAACAACTTGAAGGTTTGAAGCCAAATTTTCAAGAAAATAATATCAGGTAGTTATGGGATATACTGGAAGCAAGACTTTAATAAATAGTACTATTATGTTATAATTCTTTTTTTTTAATTAATAATCTTATTTAGGAGGATCAAGTGATTTCACACCTATCCCCATTAACAAGATTCGAACCCTGTATCTAAACTATTTCTAGCGGGTTCTAGCCCAGTAGGCTACTCCTAGTGAGTTTATTATGTTATGTTATAATTCAGTTGTCTATTAGAGCATGTTTAACGGTTGTGCTGCATGCCGTTCCGTCGGAGATAGGTGCAAGCTATGTGGTGGCAACCTTAATAGTGGCGGACGAGAAAGTGTAGAGCTGAGATATGCGTCTCCGATTTGGAAGAGAGAGGAGGGGAGGATGCAAGTTTTAGACAGAGATCTGATTCCTTATCCCTTTTTTATTAAAAAAGAAAAAGAAATAGCATGTATAAGTTAATTCTCACTTGCTAAATCCCACCGTTAAACATGCTCTAACGAAATATGTGGTTTTTGAAAACGAAAAAAATGTGCTTGAATTGCTAAAATGATTTTAAAAATTCTTTTTAAAAATTTATATTTAACTGTGAACACCGTACATACCGGTACACGTTTATTTGTAATGTACAAGTAATATATATGGGATAAATTTACTTGACAGTAATAATTAGTGTTTTTGTTTAATAATTAGTCCATATTAATTTTTAGGTCATCGAGCATTAAACAGTAATTATATCCTTGACTAATTTATAAGAGCTAATTTTTGCAATTATTGGTGAAAAGTGAACGATATGTAACAAAATCCTTGACTACTAGTCATAACTAACTGATATACTAAACACATAACATAATCTTATCCTAATTAATCTAAGATTTTAAGGAAAATATATCACTACACATGCTACTATTTCAACTAAACTAAAAGCATCACATGAATAAAACCGGGTCCGACTGATAGTATGAGAAAGACCTCAATTTTGCTGAAAACATGACCTTCCCAAAAACTTACAGATACGTGACTAAACCCATATATATATATATATGTCAACCCAATAAAAAACGGATCGTCAAATTTTGGCAGTTTTTTTCAAAAATATCTCCACTATTTTTTACTAATTACTCATTTACATTTATTCAATTCAAAATATAAAAAACACACAAAAATCATGATATTTTCGTATAAATTATAAGTTATTTAATATATTTTTCGTATAAATTATAAGTTATTTTTTAAGTTTAAAAACAGTTTAAAACAAGTTTTAAGTCATTTTTTATTGGGTCGGGTGAATGAAACTTAAATTAGTTTCCGTACAACACTTGCACTATTTTTTTTTTTATAAAAGCCGACCTCTAACTAATATTATGATGGTTAGTTATTAAAGCAACTATATTTTTTTTTGAAATGAATTAAAGCAACCATATGCACTGGAATACTCCATGTTAACCGTTATTAATGCATTTAGTCTCCATTAGGCACATGATCTCTTCCATCTTGAAAACAATTCTCACCATGATCTTCTGTTTTATAAAATGCGTATTATTTTTATAAATCATTTCAAAGAAAAATAATGATATACAGTAGTAAATATGAGCACTAAGAATTAACTTTTCAACCAATTAAGAAGCAAAAAATAAAAACAAATAACCGAAGTCATGGTTACTACCCTAAACATAAATAGAAATTAAAATTTAGAATTTATTGATTAAAATAACCCATTCTATATCATGTGTTTATAACAGTCTCGGTTTTAAAAAATATTGATTAAATATATATTTTTAATCAAAAAGGGACATTGCCGTATCTGTTAACTTTTAACCCAATAAAACTAAACCAAAATATATATAAAGAACCCATGTAGCGACTACTCTAAATCTAAATATTAATTAAAATATATAAATTATTAATTAAAATATATTTTTATTCAAAACGGGATATTGTTGTGTATGTTAATTTTTCAATCCAATAAAAACCCAACAAAACAAATTAATAAAGAACCCTAATGAGGACTATATACTAAATTTTAGTTTATATTAATTAAAAATTACTTATTATTAATTAAAAAATATTTTTAATCATTGATTAAAGCTTAAAAGTTGTAGTAACGTACTAACATGGGTTTTGGGTTTAGACTCGTGGTCGTGGGCTGCTGTTATTGAGTGTTTGATTGGGTGATTTTTAAAATTAATTCCTTCCATAAAATTCCTCTTCCATAAAATTCCTCTTCCATAAAATTCCTCTTACGTGGTTTGGCACACCACATAGACAATCTCATGTGGTACACCCGATTTTTGTCAGCGTTTCTCATATATAGGGAGTATAAGTTGGAACGATTTTAAGTCAACCCAAGTCTGAACAATTAAGAAACGTACGGGCTAAAATATTAGAACCCGGATCGGACCGTTACTGTTTTAATACTTGGACCAGACTAACCTAACGGTCAGATAAGATCTGTGTTCAACCGTTAAGTTTGGTTTACGGATTGTTAACTGTTTAAATAAAAAGGGAACAACTAAATCATCAAAATACTATTTCAACTCAAAACATTTATTAACTAACATATAAATGTCTATTTTTCTTAAACTTCCAAAAAAAAAACTTATTTTTCTTAAATAGTTCACAAGTGCAAATCAAAAAATTAATATTGAAATTGTACGAGCCATATAATTTTGTTATATATCTATTATAAGTAGTGCCGTCTCCTGCATTTTGGAGCCCCTGTACAAATATATATATATATATATATATGCCCTTTCTTTATTAAAGTTTGTCCATTAACAAAAAAAAACTCATTTTTTGTAACTAATTTAACAACAACAAAAAAAAAATACTCCTTAATACTTGAAAAATGCTTAATGATCATCAAAGTCTAAATAATCTCACATAATAAGCTTTATAATTTAGTATTTACTCCATAACCTCTTAAATTTAGATTTCACAAGGTTTCATATATATATAGTAGGAAAAGATCAAACGGAGAAAGAGGTGGTTATTTAAAACATGATATGTATATGCTATATTAGGGAAAAGAAAAATGAAATTATAACATAGAAAATACTATAAAAGACTTTGTAAATAATTTACCATTCATAGGGTAGAATAAGTGTCCAATTTTAATACATCAATTACTTACATATAGGGATGATAATTGGGCCGCGTCATTTCAAACCCGACCTGTCCTATGTACAAATTTACAATTTTACTCATTTGACCTGATCCGACCCATTTGACCCGTTTTTAAAATACCTTTTTCTTCTTTGAAAAATAAACCTCATAAATGTCAAGATTTGAATTTTTTTTTGTTAAAAACTCATATGATAAAGTAAAAAATCATTTGATTTAGAAAGATAATATATAAATACTAATATGACATTAAATATCCTTTCATATTAATTTAGTAATTTAAATTTTACAATATTCTTTTTAACATTTTCATGTTTATTGAATTAGTTTGGTCAATTAAAATATTGATATGTGTAAAAATGTAATACAAATGTATATGATTGATATGATTATTTGGTTTTTTGTAAATCATTCTATAAATAAAGACGATAATATATTAGTCATTAATTAAAATGAATAAATTTCATTCATATTTACCATAAATATCGTTTCATTAATTAATAAATTAATTATATATAAGATTATTTTTAATAAACCCACCAAAATGTATGTTATATATTACTATACGAGAGAGAGTCTTAAATTGCATTTTTTAATTTGTAATTTTACTCATTTAAATTATAGAAGTGAGAATTTAATTTACATGAGACAGAGTGTTAAGTTGTACTTTTATTCATTTAAATGTATGTTCTCTCTTAGTATACGAGAGAGAGTTTAATGTATATAAGATAAATAGAAGAGAGAGAGTGTTAAGTTGTACTTTATCCATTTAAACTCGACCCGAATAGAATTGCATTTTTACTCGACCTGAATAGAATTGCATTTTTACTCGACCTGAATAGAACTGTATTTTTATTCGACTCGCGACGGGTCGGATCGGGTTTAAACTCACTAAACTCACAAAATTGTCATCACCAGTACATGCATGTAAACCGTGTGCTTTTTTTCACTTGATTTTACAAAATATATTGCTACAATATATACTGAAGGGAAAATTAGTGGCCCATCTAAATATGGTCCTTGCAAAATGCTATACGACTTTGCCTTAAAGCCGGCTCTGATTATCAGGATGTTGTGTCGGGTTTAGCGGTTTTTAAGAGTCCGGTTTCAACGAGCCTAAGAGATTGGAGAGTACGGTCCGGATTTTAATGAGTTATAACCCTAACCCAGATCATTAAAAGGGGACTCATTTTGTTCTTTCAATCATAACTCAACCCGTTATAGGTTAAAGACCGGAACATGCCGGATCAACCCAATAGATTGATCCAATTTCACGGGTTTGCGATTTTTTTGTAAGGAGAGTTATGGGTTGGTGGCTCCTACAACATTTCTATTTAAGAAAATGTATTACTTTCATAATTAATTGCAAATTCTTAAACACCTATGACCTACCCATTATTAACAAAACAATTTAGCATAATCCTTTTGGCCCTACAAGTTTGAAATAGACCATTGATCAAAATTCGGCATTGACTGCCGGACTCGGCCGTGGACCACAAATAAAAAATTGGAAAACCACGACAATAGAGTACAAGATTTGAGCTAGGTTAGATGCATACAGAGTCGGAAACCCCTAAACATTGCTAAATTGGATAAATAAATAAATTTTCACCATCTATATTACTTCAAATTCCAGATCTAGCAATTTGGTTTCCACGTATAAACAAAAGAGCCATGATTTACAGTTTCAGCGAAATATCACTTTCATTTCTGCAGATTTTTTGTTGAATTGACAGTTAGAGGTTTCTTTAAAATGTTGGAGATGCCGTATAATATAGGTAAGAAAATAACAGCTAGAAACTAAATAAAAATGTTGGAGATGCCGTATAATATAGGTAAGAAAATAACAGTTACAAACTAAATAATTAGTTAGATACAAGATTATGTTAATATCATAAGAGTACTAGATCTCATTCTTATCTAAACAAAGTACATCAACATTTAGATTTATCAGTTAAACTATCAATTTTTACACCAATTTAGTTTAATATCATTAGTATTCAAAAACCAATATAAAGTTACGAATAACCAAACTTGAAGCTTTTTAAAATTGTGTAATCTCGGTGGTTATATAAGAAATTATATAAGTAGTACAAGAAGACGAAGTTATAAAGTTAATCTTTCCTCGTATCTTTAAACTTTTCGCTTTTACAAACTACAATTAATATCAAGAATTTCACTTTAGACTGGGCGGCATGGACAGGTTCAAGGCGTTATGGCATCTCAATCATTTCTTGGCGAAACGAGCAGATCATTATCTTAGCCTTCTCGGGTATGCATTCTGCCAAAACTTATCTGAAATTTTACGGAGCTCTTTGGAAACCACGTACAAAAGTATATAAGGTTTGGGTAAAATCTTTAGGACTTTTTTTTTAAATTCAGAAACACCCATATTGAAGTGGTGTTATGCGGACCTCTAGCTGTATATAAACATAAAATAGCATCACGTACATATGAGGGAGATATAAACCAAACCTTCCTATAAAAATCATTGAGTACATGAAATCTAATTAAACAGAATAAAATTTACGAACTGAAACAAATAAAAGTGGAAGAAACAAATTGAGCAAAAAAATCCAGCATCAACGTCTAATCTGAGGAGTCTGCCTCAAATCTAGTGCAAGTATCCTCTGATCCTCTGCGAAAGTTAATTAATATTGTGAAAGAACTGATCAGTCTCATGCGAACACGCCCAGTTCGTCATGAAGTCCACTGTCTGGTTCGTCTCTCTAAAGAATTGTCGAACGAAGACCTCATGAGTGCATAACTGGAGTATGCGGGCTACAATGCAAATGTACTCCCAACCTCCTAAAATCGTCGAAGTCATAAAAGATACCACTGTTGTCGAGTCGGACTCGACCTCTAAGTGATCGAAACTCATCCCGGTCGCCATCTCCAGACCAATCAAGATAGCATGTAACGATCAACAAATATTATCTCTCTGGGCCCAAGAAACCTCCAAAGTGCTCTCACTACACGACCATACTCGTCACGAATGATAGCAGCCGATGGGGCCGGATTGTCTTTCGAGCACCCATCTACGTTGAGCTTGAGGCGAACATGAGGAGGTCGATCCCAAGCTACCAAACGCAAAGGTCGTACTCGAGGGGGCAAAACCCTAAGCGAACCCACAAAATCAACATCCATATCTCCTATACACTGTAAAAATCGGAAACCATGAGCGACTCCTATTGAAACACATACCCTTAACCACTAAAGAGCTCTGATATAGGATTATAACCTTAACCAACTCTCAACAAACAAATATACTCGACCACTCTGTAAATCACAACATCTTAAGCACTTCTGTAGCTTTAATTGCTGTTCTGCTGTTGAAATCTTAACTATTAAACTTTATAAAAAGCATCTGTGAGACAGTAAAACAACTTTCAAACATGTTTATAAACATTATCATGATCCATTTTATTGAAAATACTTGATTCTCATGGTAATTAATTACTGAAGCACATTTGATTATAAATAAAAAATAAAAAGAATTACTGAAGCACCGGAAACGGAACCTTGTTCAGGGGTGCCAAAAAGATGACCTAATTAATGCATGTCAATTTGCTTCCAGGGGTGCCAAAAAGACGACCTTATTAATATATGTCAATTTGCTTTCAAGGGTGCCAAAAAGATGACCTAATTAATATATGTCAATTTGCTTACAGGGGTGCCAAAAAGATGAGCTAATCAATATATGTCAATTTGCTTACAGGGGTGCCAAAAAGATGACCTAATTAATATATGTCAATTTGCTTACAGGGGTGCCAAAAAGATGACCTTATTAATATATGTCAATTTGTAAAAACACCACTCTCTTGTATACTCCATTAATTAGTGTTTGCATTTGACCCTTTTTACTCAGGCACAAGTATTCGGTTCCCCTTGGTTAATGAATGCAAGTCGTGTGGCTAGCCTCGGTTACACAAGATATATTTAAGTTTTATAAAGAATTTCATAACGAAGAACCACACAACGCAGGACCACTTACTCATAATATTAATGTACAATCACAAATTACTCCGGATGACTCCAACGGGTCAGTATTAGACATCATTGGCGATTTTTTTTTTCTAAATTGTTTGAGTAACACTACAAAAAAATACTAGATTGCAGACGAAATAAGTGATTGATTTTGTTTCCAACGCCCTAATCGGTGACATGCAAAAAAAAGGGCTATGGGTTAGTTCATGATTGAGTGTCTTTTCATTTTTTTATGTATTAATTTGGGAATTTATATTCCCTTAATATTACTATTACTATTATTATTATTATTATTATTAGATATTGTACTTAGTATTATTACTAATGTCCCTAGCTAGTAGTAACTTTAGGAGGTATATATATTTATTTTTTCAAAAATTAGATAACTAGTTGGGTAATATTCGTGTAGCAGTTATGACTTATGAGTTATAAACATACATTCATGCGTTCAATGTTTAAAAAGAAGTAACGTGCTTTGATTGTGTTTGTTGTATGAGAATTTATTGTCCTGTGTTAATGGAGTTAATTATAAGAAAGGCATACTATCATTATTTAGAAGTCTATATATATGTATATATATGACCAAATAAAACATACATGCATGATGTAGAAATAATGTCATTTATGAGTCGATTGTAAAAGGAGGGAAACGGCCATGCATACTCAGCTAGAAAGTTTTCTAGCATGCTTGTATTTATATAATACTACACTTAATGAGACAAGTTACTTTTACTAGCTACAAATTAGATATTAGTCAGAGCATATGAAAGCGTTTTAGTAACCGAAATGTTTAACTATTGTAGTATAAATATTTATTTTTCAAATGTTGAAGGAAAATATTACGTCTACATTTAGTCTTTGAAGAATTCCGTTGTAATTTTTTTAGGGAAATGATTTTCATGAATTTCACTTATGCACGCACCTATTACGTTTATCAAAGATGCATTTTTTTTTAAAAAAATTAAGCTTATATTGAACCAAACCAAACATCGAAAAGAAAAATCTCAGTTACTCACATGTTGAGTACGTAATCAGATCACAACTCCAAAAGGACCAAAAACCAAATCAGAACCGATAAAGGCACGACATTAGTTGTAGACAAGCATAAAAATAAGGAACATGGTTTTATGGTGAGTTTGTCATAGCAACAAGAAAAACACTTAAAACTTAAAGATAATTAACCATGTGCTTTCTTCTATTCTTCAGATTTCTTCTCTTAGATCTTGCAGCATCAAAAGTCGCTAGAGATAAGAATTTCAAGTCCAAATATGAGAAGGACAAAGCTTCGACCCTATTATTTTTACAGTCATTTTTTTGAGCCAAGTCATTATCACATCTTGAACCACAGGTAGCTAAAGAAGAGGCCATAAAATCATCAATAAGGCAAATAATACAAAACTTGTAGTTGCAACCATTCTTTTTTGTTTTCTCAAGATCATTAACCACTTTTTTAGAGCAAAGTCTCCTAGTAAAGTGCTGGTGACGTTTGCTCCTACAAATGGCTTCAAAAATGGAATCTTTGTTTTCATTTTAAATTTGTAACAGGCCAAAATGCACGGTATATAAGGTTGTATTCTTAATATTTCAATTTAGTACTTCACTTCTGAATAATTTTGTATTGGCTTGGAACGCCCTATACATGTGTTATCTGCGTTTTGTGTTATTTGAAGAACTGCACAAGTATTAGAAGTTGGAGTTTAACTATTAAATTTACATATTTTTTCTTAATAGTATTATTGATATACACTTTACAATAGTTCTATTTGTCACGGGTAAAAGAATAGGTCCAAACATATGCTTATTGTAAAAATTTATTCTCATCACCAATTTATTGCATACTTGTACATAATTTTTTGTGCATTTAAGTCATTCATTAGTTTCCAGTTTAAACGCTTTCTTTATAAGAAAAAAAGATCTAATTCTGTATTTACACGATTTTGTATGATATATTTAATATCTTCCAATAATTAATGTGATAGTCGGAACATATTACTGCATTAAGTTGTATAATCATATGTAAAATTAGGTGTAGCTTAACATGTGCCCCAATACACATGTTAGGAGTAGAGCTGTGCGAAAAACCGAAAAAACCGAACCGGACCGATAACCGAACCGAAAAAGACCGAAACCGAAAAATCGAAAAAAATCGGGTCGGTTTTGGTTTTCAATAAAACCGAACCGAAAAGGACCGAAACCGAAAAAGACCGAAAAAAATCTAAAAAGACCGAAAAAACCCGAAAAAGGCCAAAAAAAAACCAAAAAAAACCGAAAAATATGCTCGGTTTTGGTTTCGGTTTTGCTAAAAACCGAACCGGACCGAACCCTAGTTTGGAGAACCGGTAACATCATAGACAATGATGGATTAACTGAATTTAGGTAGAGTTCCATTTATGATTAACTGAATCGATCATAGACAAGGATGGATCCCTCTAGTTTTAGAAGAATCAGAGTTGACTTGTTTTAATAACAAAGTAAGTTATTCAAGGACTCAGGGGGATGACTTGGTCGATATTACTCAGTCAAGGGGCCTTGGATATGATCAAACTTATTATAACTATATAAAAATTGTGAATAGCACACACATCTCCATCAGTCACAAGCACACGTTTTTCATGGGAACCCACTTGCACACATACCTACAGTTTTAGCTATTATTTTATCTTTGTATTTATATGTTTAATTGTTACATTAACAACCCCCCATGTCCTCGTATTTAAAAATACATAAGTTAACCACCACACCTAAGTAGCAACCGCAACCGTATCAGGAGTCCTTAAATTTTTCCTAAACTTAAAGTGAGAAGTACATTTTTAAAGATTTTAGGATATTATTTAATTTTATATAATTTGTCAGTTTTTTTTTATTAATTTCCCTATCATACTCATATATTATTAATTAGCTTAGTGTTTTTTTATATTTACTAAAAATATCTCATTAAATTAAATTTATACACTAGTTATAAAAATTAACTTAGTACGCGAACGGTAGGTCTCAAGTACTTTTTCAATAAAACTGAGAAATTTAATTTAATTTTTTTCATAAAAACTAATTTTTATTTATATAGTAATGTGAATATTTTAGAATTTACAAGTATAATGAATTAAATTAAATTAAACTTATACAATGGTTATAAAAATTATATTAATTTTCACCAAAAACGGTCGAACTCAAACCCAAATTGTCTAAAAAGTTGTTAATTATATTATCGAAATATTTGTAATTCGTATTTGAATCATATTTAGAAATCATTTGTTTTATTGTTGTACATTTTACCACCGTACTCAAAAATTTAACTTTTGACGTATCACCTTACCCAAAATTTTAACGTTTTTCATATTACCGTACTTTTAGGATATGATACTCGTATTCATACCCGTACAACATAGATGAAAATTAATACTTTTACTCACAAGGAAATGAAGGAGATTTCCTTAATATAAAGTGAATTTTGGATACCTTAAAATATAAATAATCATAAGAGCAAGTGCATCAGTTCCCTTATACGACTCATTTACCTTAAATATGAGAAAATTGTTCTAAAATTGTACACGCATCAGTTTCCCTATCCATTACCTTAAATTTACATGAAGTCAAATATCCCTCAAATACAAGTGATCAAGATGTTCCCTTCTAATTAGAATAATAATTTCTCTCTCTTACTTTTCTCTTATTGTCTCTCATTTACTTATTCTCTCTCATTTATTTATACTTTTCACATATAAATTAATAAAATAACAAAAAGATGAGTTGTATAATTTTGATAGAGAAATTGATAAAAAAAAGCTGATAATTTGTATAAACCAAAACGTTTACTTATAAGTTGTAAAAATATACTTTTTACTTTAAATACGAGAAAACTTGTAACTTATTTAATGTGATTGTTCTAGTAAATTAATTTGGGTTAAAAAAAATTGATAGAAGTATATTAAAATATAGTAATATTTAGTAATGATAATAAATTTGATTGGAAAGCTGCAAAATATATAAAGTTAAACTGTTATTTTAAAAATATAAAAGTGATACAATGAGTTTTTTCAAGACAACTTTAAAATGAAGGGCAACAGTGGATATGAGGTTGGTGATGCAACTGGCCACGTCTCCTTCCAAACTAGCTGCTTGTTGCTTGATTTATCGAGTATAGATTGTATAGTATCTTAATAGTCTGTGTAATTTCAGTTGATATTTGTCGTTGTTATTTGTTTAGCGACGGAAATAATATAATAGTAATAAACTATCATAATGTTCATATTTTGTGGTTGTAATATTGTTATGATTATTAAAAGATAATAATAAAAAAATGTAGGGTTATTATAAGGAAAGGAAGCTGAAATTTTGTGTAAATGTAAACGGTTCCTTAAAATATAAAATGTGTTAGGTTTGAGAAAATGATTGAGCTAGCTGTTGCGGATGCTTGTGTCATATATTTAACTGCTATACAAATAGTTCCCTAATTTGGATATTTAAGAAACTTATTGATTTACCCTAAATATTGCCCGACCGTTTACCAGACCCGGTCCGCATAAAAGCGGGTAATCAAACGCAGTGGTGAGACGTACCCAACCGCTAGACCATGGGCAATACAGTCAAATTCTCTATAAATGATCACTAAGGCTAGCTTTCTTTGTTTGAGCGGAAAATATTTACCCGAGAATATATTTTTCCAGAAAATTAGTTTCTCGGAAATTGTTTTTCGTTTATTGAGTGTTTGACAATACTTTGATTTTCCATGGAACATTCTTGACTAAAAATGCGTTTGGTATCGACTTTTGTAATCAAAAGATTGCTTTTACAATGAGAAAAAAAATTTGATGAAAATAAGCTGTTTTTAAAAAACAATGAGAAAAAATTTGTTCAAAATAAGTCACTTATAGCATTTGTTACCTATGAATGACATATAATTTATTTTTTTAATAAGTCATTTTTCACTTATTTTAACTTATTGACGATATGGAATTATACAAAATAATTAATTGGTAGATTTTAACTTTTGGTGATTTTTATGTGTAAAACCTAAAATTTATGAATTTCTAACTTCTATGATTTTGAGCTTTTTTCACAATAGTTAACTTTTGAAAAGTTAAAAAATATAATATATCAAACATTCATAACTTTTTTATATTAAAAAAAAACAAGATGCTTTTAAAAACAATGAGAAAAAAAACTTATTTCAAATAAGTCACTTTTAGCTTTTTTTTTAAACCTATAAATGACTTGTCACTTATTTTTTTTATAATAAGTCATTTCTCACTTATTTTAACTTATTGAGGACTTGTAAATATACAAAAAAAAAATAACTTTTGATGATTTTTATGTGTAAAAGCTAAAAACAAGTCACCGAATTCATAATTTCTCTGATTTAAAGCTTTTTTCATGAAAAGTAACTTTTGAAAAGTTAAAAAACCTAATATATCAAATACCCATAACTTTTTTTTATTAAAAGCCAAAAAAAACCCCCGAGATAAATAGGATAATATATATATATATATATATATATATATATATATATATCCGTGAAAAAGTTATGTTTCACCTTTCAAAAGAAAATATTTTACGCCCATTTTGGGTGATACAATTTCTCTTATTTTTTCCAATAGAAAATATTTTCTTTACTTTCTTATTTTTTTATCAATCAATCATGGATAAAATCCATTTTTTCGAGAAAATGTTTTCCTTTACTATTTTTCGTTTGAAACAAACAAAGCCTAAGCCTCTGATGTTGGCCTTATTAATATCTAACCTATTACTTATGTCCTAACTCAGAGGTTATGCGCGTATACGGTGTATGGATTTCTATAAATAAAGTCAACATCATGTTAGAGTGCATATCACCCTAACTTACAATAGCATATATTATTTTATAGTACAGTACACACTATTTTATTAGGTCTATATTGAACTACCATTGGCATATTTGATATATGAACTTGAGCTACAGGGTTATTACTTAAAGAAACACTTTTTTTTTTATTTTTCCTACATTTTTAACATTGAGTACATTTATTTAACGGTGGCATGGTTTTCATCAGCAATTTTTGTCCTCTTATGATATCATGGCCTCCTTTGGTCACATATTTGAAATACAAATTTTTTTTTTTCATGAGATAGAAAAATATACTTTCTGTGATTAATTTTTAGTAAATAAATGTTATTTGATGAACAATGTAAAAGTTTACTTATCAATAAAAATGTTATTTGGTAAAATCTGTTTACTTTTTTACTTTTGAATTAAATTGAATAGTTTATTTCAATTAATATAATCATACTAAAATGATAACTAATTAGCAAAAAGGATTTCATTAAAAGACTAATAAACAAATATTATTATAAAAATATAAAGGGCATACTCATTTACCGAATAACAAACTTGAAGTGATTGAAAATTAAGCAAAAAGGTCATACACAATTACACATAATTTATTAACAAATGAATACATAATTTGATAATCAAATTTCGTTTGTTCTGCCTAATCCTCGCATATTCATCACAAATTAATTTTTATATGTATTCGTGCGTGCAGTGTGCATATATACAAAGATAGAAGAATTGAATTTTTTTGGCCCAATGGTATGCAACCTACTCAAAATTAATTGAGGTTTGGGAAAATAAATTTTTACCCAATTACTTAGTGAAATTCCTATCCGTTGTTCTAGATGCAGTTTTGCATTAAGGTTCCAAGTGAGGTTGGAACTGCAGTTAGAACCAAGTGTATAAGGTTCCAAGTGAGGTTGGAACTGCAGTTGGAACCAGGTGTATTAATGGACAGAACTGTTTTAAAATTAAATGTACATGAAAATAATTCACACGCACATTTAACAACGGAGTTCACCTAACTAGGCTACGTCTCCGGGGCACTTACCCAGATTATGATATTATAAAAAGCTTACAATATATGACTCAAGTCTTAATGAAAAACTTAGACTCCCTCTAGGTTTTTCTGCCTATCACTATATTGCTCCTACTCTATAACTATCAAATATAAATCAATGGCATCCCACCATTGTTTTCTTTTTGAAGCTCACGTGTATTCTCTCTAGAAAATAAGTTCTTTATAATTTAGAACACACACCTTTTACAAGCTTAAGTTACTAAGTATATAAACAAGTAAAAACAATCTTCTATCTTCAATATCTTTTGATTGCTTTTGACTTGGTTGATTAGCTTCAATCTCTCCAAGTATCACGGGATTCTTCAGCATGGATTGACTCTAATCATCTTTGATTAATACCTGTTTAGTAACACACTTGAAAGTAGGAGTTAATCTTTTCCTTTGAAAGGAAACATATAAAGATATGATCTCTTAAAGATAATATCTTTTCATAAACATATGAAACATTTAACTCCACATATCAATCAATCTTTAAACATATCTTTACTGAATATTATAAGGATCAAAAGATTGAAACAAGTGATAAGGACAAGCATAAGAATAGATATATATATATTAAAAGGAAACATAACCTTATAAACTAATCTCTTTATTTCTTTTATAAAACATCTTTCCTTAACACTTTGATATTCTCAATATACGCATATTAACCATGTTAAGATTATATGAGAATATATCCTGCATACTTTAAAACACATAATTATAATTAAAGAATAGTTATGCAGATTTATAGAACAAGACAGAATTCTGCTTAACAGCAGGTTGGAACTAGTGGTTGCAACTAAGGTTGCAACTTACTTGAAACCTGTCAACACAGGTTGTAACTGAGGTTGCAACTAGTACTTGAAACCTAATACTACTAACTTAGTAGGTTGTAACTGAGGTTGTAACTGGTACTTGAAACCTAATACTACTATCTTAGTAGGTTGTAACTGAGGTTACAACATTGCTTGAAACCTGTCAATACTGTCTTAGTTCTTAACAACAGTTATGATTTATTTAGTGAAAAAACCAATAGACAATAAACAATATTTAGACCAGAAATCTGGTCCTAACAATCTCCCCCTTTGTCATTGGTTTTGACAAATCAATTAAGTTTATAAATCATCCCAACCACCTGCAAATTCAATATCAGCACAGTCTTTAAATAGTATATTAACAATACTAAAGAGTCATCTGTTTAAGCTCCCCCTGTATGTTAGAATTGCAGGCACATTCATAAATTCAATTTAAAAGACATCAAAATGGAAATTGCAGAAATTTAAAGGCCAAAAACATGGCACAACAATGTCTTAGTACAGCAATTAAAAAAGTAATTAAAACCAGCAGCATTGAGTCTTGAAATTGAAATACAAAAAAAACATAAACTTCAACATAAACTTCACATAAACTTCACTCCCCCTATTTGTCAGCAACCATTGTAATCAGTCACGAGGTATACTAGAATTTGGAGCTTTCTCTCTGAGAGGATGGTCTCTAACCACCTCTTCATCTTTTTCTTCACTGCTTATAGAGAAACAATCATCACTATCACCATCATCCTCACTCTCAATAATATCCACCAGCAGCTTATTGATTTGATAGTCATCAGCATCCAATTCAGCTCTCCTTTCTTGGTTATAAGCCAGCTTTTGGAGTAAGTACCACTTTACTCCTTTCTTCTTGTCTGAGGGAGCCTTAGAGGTCTCTTCTTCCTTTTCTTTTCCATTTTCCCCAGAAATATCATTTACATGCCCTTCTTTCAACAGTTTTGCAGAGATATACAGGGCAGAGGGACAATCAGTGGAAGGCTCATTAAGAGTACTTATTGGAGAATTTCTAGACATAGAAGAGACTTGGCCTAGAATAATACCAGTGATGAGACAGGGGAATGGTAACAGTATGGATGAAGAATTGGAATCACTGAACTCTCTTATTAGATTGAAGACATGATGGCCAAAGTTTATAGGTAGGGAAGACATGATTTTGTACATAAAGATGGCCATTTCTTTGTTAACTTTGGAAGGTTGTTTGGTAGGAGTCCAGTTGAACCTAGCAATTTTGTGCAATACAGCAGCACTTAAGGTGAGAGAGGATGTCTTGATGGAATTGCCATCAAATCTGGTGTTCTTTCCAGTTAGAACCAGACCAATGACTTCCATGTCATAATCAATATTTTCAACAGAAGGATTTGGGGATTGCATGTAGTCATTAATAAGCTTTGGGGTAAAATCTAAAGTAACACCCCTCAAAAATATTCTCCCATAAGCAGGGTTCTCTTCATCAAACACAATGCTACTAAGATTAGCATAAAATTCTTTAACTACAGCAGGAAAATAAGAATCAGCATAGGTAATAGTTTTTCCTAAGCCAACAGCAGAAAGCAATTTTTCAACATACACCTGTATGTGAGGATAACTGACTAAATTAAGAGTTCTTTCACTGTGTATTTCCCTACCTGAAAAAGATCTAAACCTCCTATACATACTTCTTCTCCAGAATCTGGGATCAACTTCATTATACTTAGGAGTATAGTCAAACTTAGCAAGAATAGGATCAGTATCATAATCTCTCCTAGCACGTTTCTTTGACCTCTGTTTCTTAGAGGAGGAAGGTTCACTTACCTTAGTTGTTGAGCCTGTCTTGGGTGGAGATTTAGACATGAAATCCTTTAGAGTAATATCATCATCAGAATAGGGGTTTTTAGACATGGTTTCAACTGGGAGGTTTCAACCGTACTTAGAACCTGGCAGTGGGTTTTACTGAAAAACTAGGGTTTTACAGAGGACTTACGATTTTACTGAGATAGGGAGAGAGAGTAATTGAGATAATAGATTATTTTGGGATAGTAAAAAGAATATATATAAAAAAAACAATAAAGTCCATATCTTTTTGTAATTGGAAAGAGATACATGCAAATCAATTATGAAACAATTTTAGCCAAAAAAATAGGAAGTGTCTTATCAACACAGTTTTTTTAAAAAAATAACCCTTAAAACACGAATAAAGCAGTTAACACAGATAAACATTCCTTTTTAAACAGATTTATCCAAATTTGAAAATACAAGAGTTGAAGCTTTTAAGGAAATTTGACTTGATTCAAGATAAAGAACACTTAAACAGATATCTAATTTTTAAGAGAACAAAAGAAACCTAGCAATTTACTCAAGAAAATATGTTTATCAAAGAATAACTCTAATAAAGATTAAATTTTAGGAGCTTAAATTGAGCAAATCCGTTTTTATTTCTACACAAAAACTAGTTTGATGACCTCAACAAGGAAAGAGTATAAGTGATGTCAAAAAAAATAACAAGACTTTGTCTTGGCAGTTATAGAATAGACTGATGGTTTCAACTTATGTTGCAACTGAGCTTGCAACCAGTATTTTTAACACGAGGTTTCAACTGGAGTTGTAACTGAACTTCTAACCAGTTGTTGAGAGTATGAGGTTTCAACTGAGGTTGCAACTGAACTTGCAACCAAAAAAAATATAGCACTTTGTGCTTGCAACTCTATTACCAGAGAGGTTTTTAAGGACAAGTTACCTCACATCTGTTTTTGAGACACCAAAAAGCGGCTTTTTCAAAACAAAAACATCATAGCTCAAAATAAGACTTTAACCTTAGAAATAACAATTATTAAACGTACTCAACACAGACATATTTAGCAAAAGTATTCAATTAGATTGATAATGACATACCCCTATGTCACTTCTTAATGATTCAAACTTGTTTGTATCAAGGGGCTTTGTGAAAATATCTGCTAATTGTCTTTCAGTTGAAACATGTTCTAAAATTAAGCTCTTTTCTTCAACTAGTTCTCTAATAAAATGATGCCTTAGATCAATGTGTTTGGTTCTGGAATGTTGAACTGGATTTTTAGCTAAATCTATAGCACTTTTGTTATCACAAAACAAAGTTAATATTTCTTGTTTGACATTATAATCAGTTAACATCTGTTTCATCCAAATAAGTTGAGTGCACCCACTTCCAGCTGCAACATATTCTGCCTCAGCAGTAGATAAAGATATGCAATTTTGCTTTTTACTGAACCAAGAAACAAGGTTGTTTCCAAAATAAAAACAACCACCAGAAGTACTCTTTCTATCATCTATGTTTCCTGCCCAATCTGCATCACAGTAGCCACTTAGAAAATGGTTTGTATCTTTAGAATACCATAGGCCTAGGTGAAGTGTTCCTTTTACATATCTTAGAATTCTTTTGACAGCTAGAAGATGAGGTTCTAAAGGATTTGCCTGATATCTGGCACAAACTCCTACACTTAGGCAAAGGTCTGGTCTACTAGCAGTTAAATACAGCAAACTTCCAATCATGGATCTATAAAGACTTGGACAGACATTTTTACCTTTATCATTTTTGGATAGTTTAAGGGTAGTACTCATAGGGGTTCTCTTCTCTTTACTCTCACTCAGACCAAACTTTTTAACAAGATTGTCTGCATACTTACTTTGGCACAGAAAAATGCCTTTCTCATTCTGTTTAACTTGCAATCCTAGAAAGTAAGTTAGTTCACCTCCACCACTCATTTCAAATTCATTCTTCATATCAGAAATGAATTCTTCTATCCTTTTATTAGAAGTAGAGCCAAAGACAATGTCATCAACATAGATTTGAGCAATTATTATGTCCTTTGTGGTTTTCTTAGTAAACAAAGTTTTATCAACTCCTCCTCTGTTAAAGCCTTTTTCAATCAAGTACTTGGTTAATCTATCATACCAAGCTCTAGGAGCTTGTTTTAGGCCATACAATGCCTTTTTCAACAAATAGACATGTTCAGGAAAGTTAGGATCCTCAAATCCCTTAGGTTGACAGACATAAACTTCTTCATTAATCACACCATTTAGAAAAGCACTCTTTATGTCAAGTTGAAACAGTTTAAAATCATACAGACATGCAAGAGACAGTAGCATTCTAATGGATTCAATTCTAGCTACTGGAGCAAAGGTTTCATCAAAATCAATTCCCTCAATTTGTGTATAACCCTGAGCTACCAACCTAGCTTTATTTCTGATAATAACTCCATCCTCATCACTTTTATTTCTAAAAATCCATTTAGTCCCTATAACATTTTTATTAGAAGGTCTGGGTACTAAAGTCCATACATCATTTCTCTCAAATTGATGCAACTCATCTTGCATAGCTATAATCCATTCACTATCTTCTAAAGCTTCTTTTATATTCTTAGGTTCTAACTGAGAAATATAACAAGCAAAGTGAACAACATTATTTCTTTTACCTCTGGCTTTCATACCTGAAGCAACTTCTCCTATGACATTGTCAAGAGAGTGATTTTTCTGTGTCCTTACATAGCGTGGCTTGCTTGTTGTTGGCATAGCAGATCCATCTTCTTCTGATTCTGTTGAATTCTGAGTTTCAACTTCAGTTCCAACCTCAGTTGTAACTTCAGTTGCAACTGGACTTCCAACCACTATGGGACTTCTAGTTTGTTGAGTTTCTTCTTTGTCTTTTTCTGCAATCTCAGGCTGTTCATTATTATCTGTAATCTCATCAAATAACACATTATAGGATTCCATAACATAGTTGGTTCTTTGATTGAAGACTCTGAATGCTCTACTATTTTGAGCATAACCAAGAAAGATCCCTTTATCACTTTTAGAGTCAAATTTACCAAGATGCTCTCTATCTCTGAGAATGTAACAGACACACCCAAAGACTTGAAAATACTTAACATTGGGTTTTCTACCTTTCCATATTTCATAAGCTGTCATGGAAGTGCCTTTAGTAATATAAACTCTATTAACTATATGACAGGCAGTATTAACAGCTTCAGCCCAAAATCTGTTGGCAAGTTTCTTAGAGTTAAGCATGACTCTAGCCATTTCCTGAATGGTTCTATTTTTCCTTTCAACTATGCCATTTTGCTGTGGAGTCTTAAGAGCAGAGAACTCATGACTAATACCTAAGGAGTTGCAGAATTCTTTAAACTTACTGTTCTCAAATTCTGTTCCATGATCACTTCTAACCCTAACAATATTACCACTGGTTGAACCTTTTTCAAGTTGAAGTTTTAAGCACAAAGTTTTGAACAGTTCAAAAGTTTCAGTCTTATCTTTTAAGAACACTACCCAAGAGTATCTAGAGAAGTCATCAACAACTACCAGAATGTACTTCTTACCACCTATACTAGCAGTTTGCATAGGCCCCATCAAGTCAATATGAAGAAGTTCTAGGACTCTCTTAGTGTAGATTTGACTTATACTTTTGTGAACACTTTTGGTTTGTTTACCTATAGCACAGTCACCACAGACACTTTGAGTTTTAGCACTAAGTTTAGGAATTCCTCTTATCAATTCATTTTTAACAAGCTTATCAAGAGTTTTGTAATTCACATGCCCAAGCCTTTTATGCCAAATATCCACATTATTAGTAATGGCTTGATTACACCTACTTTGAGGCAATTCTTTTTCAGCTTTTTCAAACACATAGCAGCTGTTGGTTGATCTAACTCCAGTCATGATTAAATCATTGTTAAGATTAGTAATAAGACACCTTTCTTTGTCAAATTTAACAATCATTTTATTATCACAAAGTTGACTGATACTTATAAGTTTAGCTTTTAGACCATCTACAAGAAAAACATCCTCAATAACAGGCATTCCAGGTTTGTTTAAGGTACCTTTACCAACAATTTTACCTGTATCTCCACCTCCAAACACAACAGTGTTTCCAGTGAGAATGGTGACATTTTTTAAGAGACTTGCAGTACCTGTCATGTGCTTAGAGCAACCACTATCAAAATACCAATCATTAGAGGTAACAGCATTCAAGGAGTTAATGACAGCTTTGTTGTTAGCAATTAAGGTAGCTTTTTCTTTAACTTTCCAGACCCAGTTCAGATTTTTATTGACAGAAGCCAACCAAGTTTTCTGAGAAATATACTTCCTGTTTCTTTTTAAATAACACTGGATTTCAGAATGACCAGGTTTCTTACAGAAATTACACATCTTCATCCTGAAGTTATTTTTATACCTAAAGCTATTCAGTTTATTCATGGTTGCAACTTTGGTTATAACTGAGCTTCTAACCTTCTCTACAAAAACTTGAGTTTTGTTCCTGGTTGCAAATCTGGTTGCAACTGAACTTCTAACCTTATTGTCAAAATTATGAGTTTTAGCTCTAGCAACAGCTTCAATAAAGGTAGTTTTTCCTGTACTTTTACCACCATAGTAACCTAGACCACTGATATCTTTAGAACCTCTAGAATATGACAGCATGTCATCTAATTTTTCTGAAGCAGAAACATTCATCAGTTTTATTTTCTTTTTAGTTTCAGTAAGTTCAGCCAGTTGTAAGTTCATCTTCTCAGTAAGACTTTTAACCTCATCTTTTAGATTAACATTAAGTTTGCTTATGATCAAGGTTTGTTTACTCAGACATTTATACTTTTCATAAAGAACAAGATATTGCTGGGAAATGTCTTCATCAGAAGGTTCTTCCTCATCACTGCTGTAGGTTTTAAGAGTGGTTGTAACTTCAGTTGAAACATGTTCACAGTCACTTTCATAAGTAGGTTCTTTTTCAGTGATTATTCCCATAAAGTTAACAAAATTAGACTCATCCTCTTCATCACTGTTGCTCTCAGAATCACTATCACTATGAGTGGATATATAGGCATTTTTGTTCCTTTTTAAAGTATTAGCACACTCAGCCTGAATATGACCAAAGCCTCTACATTCTCTACACTGAATCTCTTTAGGCTTATAATCTTTGTTATCCTTCTCTTTAGAATTCCACTTACCAGTAGAGTTATTATTGAACCTAGATTCTGTCTTAAATTGGTTATCCCTTTTCTGAAAGTTTTTAGAAGAACCAGTATCATCCTCTTTTCTCTTGTAAAACTTTTTGAAAACCTTTTTAGCAAAGAAAGCTAGCTGTTCTTCATCACTTATTTTATCACAGACATTAGGTTCAGATTTCTTAGCCTGAAATGCTATTCCCTTTTCTGGTCTTTTATGTTTAAAAAATTTCAGCTCATGAGTGCTTAGATTTCCTATAAGTTCTTCAAGTTTAAGATTATCCAAGTCTGTTGATTCTTCAATAGCTGTAACTTTTATTTCAAACCTTTCTGGAAGTGATCTAAGAGTTTTCTTAACAAGTTTAGCATCACTGTATTTTTCACCTAAGGTTCCAGCTTGATGAGCAATGTGGCAGATTCTACCATTAAATTGTTCAATGTTTTCATCTTCCTCCATTCTAAGGTTTTCAAATTGAGTAGTTAACTGCTGAAGTTTAAAAGCTTTTACTTTGGTAGTTCCTTCAAAAGTAACTTGCAAAATATCCCATGCCTCTTTGGCAGTTTCACAGTGAGAGATATACCTGAATACACTGAGAGTTACACCAGCAAAAATCAAGTTTATGGCTGTTGAGTTGGCACTTGATTTTCTGTCTTCATCAGCAGACCATCTGTCTTCAGGTATAAAAACCAGTTCTCCTTCACTATCAATGCTAGTTGGAGCCTCCCATCCATACATCACAGTTTTCCATGCATGTTCATTCTGCTGTTTGATGAAAGACCTCATTCTGATCTTCCATACTCCATAGTTTACTCCTCCTTCAAGCAATGGAGGTTTGTTGAAAGCGTTTCCTTCCCTCATTAAGTCCATTTATTCTAGAACACAGGATCCACACTAAGTAAGGTCTAGTGTAAAGCTCTGATACCAATTGAAATTCCTATCCGCTGTTCTAGATGCAGTTTTGCATTAAGGTTCCAAGTGAGGTTGGAACTGCAGTTAGAACCAAGTGTATAAGGTTCCAAGTGAGGTTGGAACTGCAGTTGGAACCAGGTGTATTAATGGACAGAACTGTTTTAAAATTAAATGTACATGAAAATAATTCACACGCACATTTAACAACGGAGTTCACCTAACTAGGCTACGTCTCCGGGGCACTTACCCAGATTATGATATTATAAAAAGCTTACAATATATGACTCAAGTCTTAATGAAAAACTTAGACTCCCTCTAGGTTTTTCTGCCTATCACTATATTGCTCATACTCTATAACTATCAAATATAAATCAATGGCATCCCACCATTGTTTTCTTTTTGAAGCTCACGTGTATTCTCTCTAGAAAATAAGTTCTTTATAATTTAGAACACACACCTTTTACAAGCTTAAGTTACTAAGTATATAAACAAGTAAAAACAATCTTCTATCTTCAATATCTTTTGATTGCTTTTGACTTGGTTGATTAGCTTCAATCTCTCCAAGTATCACGGGATTCTTCAGCATGGATTGACTCTAATCATCTTTGATTAATACCTGTTTAGTAACACACTTGAAAGTAGGAGTTAATCTTTTCCTTTGAAAGGAAACATATAAAGATATGATCTCTTAAAGATAATATCTTTTCATAAACATATGAAACATTTAACTCCACATATCAATCAATCTTTAAACATATCTTTACTGAATATTATAAGGATCAAAAGATTGAAACAAGTGATAAGGACAAGCATAAGAATAGAGATATATATATTAAAAGGAAACATAACCTTATAAACTAATCTCTTTATTTCTTTTATAAAACATCTTTCCTTAACACTTTGATATTCTCAATATACGCATATTAACCATGTTAAGATTATATGAGAATATATCCTGCATACTTTAAAACACATAATTATAATTAAAGAATAGTTATGCAGATTTATAGAACAAGACAGAATTCTGCTTAACAGCAGGTTGGAACTAGTGGTTGCAACTAAGGTTGCAACTTACTTGAAACCTGTCAACACATGTTGTAACTGAGGTTGCAACTAGTACTTGAAACCTAATACTACTAACTTAGTAGGTTGTAACTGAGGTTGTAACTGGTACTTGAAACCTAATACTACTATCTTAGTAGGTTGTAACTGAGGTTACAACATTGCTTGAAACCTGTCAATACTGTCTTAGTTCTTAACAACAGTTATGATTTATTTAGTGAAAAAACCAATAGACAATAAACAATATTTAGACCAGAAATCTGGTCCTAACACTTAGGTTTGAGATAGAAAACTCCATAGCTTAGAAAGAGCAAGGACGTGAATGTCAGGAACGACATATACACAGTAGCCAAAATTTACTTTTCTCCAATAAGTATAGAAAAGGTTACTTTTAATAAGTATGTTTGTTTGCTATTTACTTATGTTAAAAGTATGCTTTTAAAGGTTCAACCAAACATCACAATTTACTTTTCTACTTAAAAGTAAAAATAAGTAAAAGTAATGCTATACCATTAAACATAACTCTCATCGAGTCCCATCAAAAATACCATCTTAAAAAACTTTTGTTCCCTTGTCACTAATGCTTCCATCAAATTGCAACTGCAAGTATTTATACCACTACATCTACATGATCTTGGCAATGGACTTAACAGACAATATCATTCTATATGGTTTCTTTCTTAGTGAAATAAGCTGCTATACTCAATTTTCCTTGCACCAAACTATGTAATTTTTTATGCAACTAAGATAACCTAGGCTTATTGCTTTGAGAAAATCTCTCATACGACTCCTTCCACATTAACAGCATGATCACAATATAAAATAGATTGTGTAATCTCATGGTTACTGAATGCAAAATCCATCCCATAACAATCAAATTACATTGGTCCCAATTTCCAAACATTGGATCATCATTATCATTAGGTGGACATGAAAAAATATCATTCACAATCCCTAATTTGTTCTTAAAGCCTATTGAAATTTTCCTAGATCGTCTACAAGAGTAATATAATTTTCAACATCACATGTACTATCATTAGTCCCTATATAAGATGGACCGGTAGGAGCGATCACAGTTGGAATATAGCCAGAAGTTCCTATATTTTCTTCACCGTCGTTTAAATTCGACATTTTGATCAATAAAGCCTAATTTTCAGTCAATAACCAAGAATCCCCAAATTTCCAATTAAATAACTCAAATATATCTCAAACAACAAACGAATTCTAAAAGTAGGCTAACAATACCAATTATCACCAGAAATGAAACTTCAAATATCAGGAAAATCAAAATTGCCCAAATTCAAAGAAACTTACCCCAAATTTGATGAAGAAAAATAGCAAGAAATGGTTGGGGAATGCAGCAAATACACATTCACTACAACAAAAAGTTAATATAACAACAATTTAATATTTAAAAACTGTTGGTAAAGTGAGTGTCGCTAAATTTTAGCAACACAAACTGTTGACACTCATTTTACCATCAGTTTAGCAACAAACGCTCTGATGGTAAGCTGACATTTTTTTGTAGTGGTTACTGCTTTGATACCATGATAAAATCAATAACGACGAGCTAATAACGATCAAATGAAAGAAAATATAAAGAAGAAATGAACAATAGAAAAAGAAGGTGGTGGTGGTGGGGGGGTGGGGTGGGGGGTGGGGGGGTTCTGTTACAGTCAGTTGAGATTTATACAGGTTATTTACAACACGTTCACTCAATCTACTAACGTATTTACAGATTAATACAACAGTAAATAAATGTAACAACAAAGTTTACAAATGTAACAACATAAATATCTTCTTTTTTTAATCATATATTTTGTTCCTAATTTGTCAGTTTTGACATATTAATGATACTACTAATCGAGCCCCACGCGTTGCGTGTGCGGCGCGTAATACAATAAAAATATAGAAAATAAGTACAGTTATGATATAAATATGTGGATAATACAAAAAAAAACATAGTTTAAGATGTAAAAGAATGTTTGGTTATTAAAGAGTGATAAATAGTTTTATTAGTTTTTAATTTTTATATTTTTATGGGAGTATGATATTATTGTAATTAATATAAAGGTGTATGGGTATTTTGGAAAAAAAATTGGCTAAATTGAACAGACTCATTTGACTTATGTTGATTTATTATAATAGAATGATACGTTAGAAATAAATTAAGAAAAGAGGGATGATGTCGTGTGTAGTGGGTGTGTATCTATTTCCACAAATAATGATTCATGGATAACCAAGTTAAGCATTTGTTATTAATTGTTTTTTACAATTTTACTTTTATATATATAAAAGGTATCGTTGTACTAATTCTTTCAATTAGTTTATTTCAGATTAATAAAGGGTCACGTCGTATATAAAAATACTCATTTATCAAGGAAGTCGACAAATGAACTAGTGTGTTATATTGTTGAAAAATAACAATGTAATCGATTAATAGAAAATTAACCAGATAAATAATTCAATCGGTTAGAAGAATGCTGAAATGACGAATTAATAAATAATTGGAGAAATTAATTATTCCACGTAATTAATTAGGGGTGACTTTGGTACGTTACCGACTTTTTTACCATACATCAATAGCGAACCAAACTTTTTTGGTTTGAAAAAAATTATACCATAATTGTACCGACTATACCGACTTTTTCGGTTGGTACGGTTCGGTTTTTCGTTTTATACCGAAATATTATTATTATTAAAAGATAATTCTTGATAACAATAAAATAGCAAAAAAGTTTGTAAAAAGTAAAATGTGTACATTTATTGTGAACTTGATTAACTATTCTTATATTTGCTACATTTATTGTGAACTTGATTAAAATAGTAAACACTTATAAAATAAGAATTCTTTTAAAACATTAGACAAGAAAATAGAAAAATACAAAATTATTGTATTTGACTTCGTAAATAGGAAAGTAAGTCGTAAGAAAAATTAAACTAAACTATAAAAAAATTTATTTGTAAGTTATAACTATGTGTAAATTTTTATATATTTTATAATTTTAATGTTTGGTTCGGTTCGGTATTGTACTAAACATACAAAAGACCAAAACCGAAAAGTCGGTATACCGAACTTTCGGTACCAACTTGTTTGGTTCGGTTCAAAAATCGATCGGTTGGTACAAATCGGTACAAAAAGTCCACCACTACAATCAATGAATATTCTCATCAATATCAAATCAACATAATATTGATGTGAAGATTAATGGAGATCAAAGCAATTGGGAAATAATTAAAGAGTTTAAAGGTTGATATCTTCAAGGATTTGAGAATTCGAAATTGTTGGAAATAAGAGAATTTCATCCGGTTAAGTAAAATTCCAACCGATTAGATACAATATATTTGGAAAGGTAAAGCTACGTTTTTGAAGAGATGGCAATCAATTCAAAAACCTTCCAAATTATCTAAGTGAACGTTGGAGAATATTCTGCTACATCAATAGAGGATTTAGCAGTATTTGCAATGGCTAAATCAAGATAAAATCAAGAAGTATTCAACATTAAAAGTGACAAATTGTTAAGCAAAAACTGAAGATTCCAACCGGTTATAAAGATTTCCAACCGGTTAGATTATCCTATATTTTAAAATTCGAATTTGGAGCCAAAGCAACGACTAGTTCACCCTCAACACTATAAATAAGTCTTTATATATCAAAAATGAAGACCACCACACTATACTCTCTCTCTTTACAAAAGGTTTAACTTTTATTTTCATTCGACGGCAAAACACTTCCAATTTGATTTGTCATCGACATAGGCGTACCTTCATAGAAGCCTAATACCTCTCAAGATCATATTATAAATCATACTATTGAGTGAAAAAAGAGAGTTCATATGGACAGATTTCTTGTAAACATTATATCCTTTAAGAGTGCGTGTGATCCAACTTTTATTTAATCAATCGATCACATCGACTTTGGTGTTAAAAAAAGTTGTTGTATAAAATTATTGATTGTACAACTCGTGTACAACTTTAAGTGTGTAGATCGTAGACCTATTTGTCTCTTTTGGTTGAGACGTATTTTTGTGGGTAGGTTTGCCCCTAACCAAGAGTGGTATAAAGGGTCGCTTTGTCATTAAGGAGAAGTTTTGTAGAGGGTAACTCTGCCATAAAGAATGAGTGATTTATTTTAAAAAGCTCAACATCCACATTTGCACTTAGGGACTCGACGTACTCTCACATCGAGGCGAAACAGGATAAATCTCTCGTGCCAAGTACTCTCTAAATTTATCTCTACCTTCAAGTATTTTGTATACCTACATATATATTAGACTTATTGAATATTATTTGACTTGGACCTAACTCATATCTGAAGCAAACAAGTCGATCATACTCTCATTGACGCGATCTATTTATCGATAGTTGGATTGTCCGAATCAAATGATTGGATCAATTATTTGTTGATTAGATCCACTCGTCGATAGTTGGACAAATTTAGTGTGCATCCAAAGTCAACAATTGTTGATAATATAATTGTGCATGAATTGTTTGTTGGGTGGACGTGGCCCGACTTTATATGCTAGTTGATATACTTAGTTATTCGTAAATATATTATCTATATATAAACTATCCGCTGCATATAGAACTTTCGTTTATATATTTTATTTTGAATATAAACTACCGGCCAAGCCGGTACTTGTTAGAACTGGATAATAGTTCGAAAAGTAGTCAAATCTATTCGCCCCCTCTAGTTTTGCATCTAGGTCTATAAAGGTTAAAAAAAAATGACTTGTTCATTACAAACAACACGGTAAGTTTTAATATTTTAAATATACTTTTTAGTATGCTAACATTAGAAGGAAGTATCCGAATTATGAATTATGAATAATGATAGATATATAGGCTATTATTAAAAATAATAGAGTGTTACTTAATCATGTAACAAAAAGAACATGAAAGAAAAAGAAAAAGAAAAAGAATGTTGTAATAGGGTTAGTTTCGAACAAATAATCTCTCCTTCCACTTTACGGAGTATCACCAAATGAGCTAAGCATATATATATATATATATATATTATATGTATATATATATTATATGTATATATATATTATATGTATATATATATTATATGTATTATGTATATATATATTATATGTATATATATATATTATATGTACATCAACTTAGACATCAACTTGGATTTTTTTTTAAAAAACGCTCCAAATCAAGATTTGATTGATGCAAATCTTCATGGTTTCACGACGGAAACACAAATATTCGTCTTGTTTTTTTTCCGAGATGTATTATGACATGTTTTGAATTTTTAAATTTTCCCGTAATTTTCAAAACATGTCAGTATACATCTCGGAAAAAAAAAACAAGACACATATTTGTGTTCCCATCGTGAAAACATGGAGATTTACATTAATCAAATCTTGATTTAGAGCGTTTTTGCAAAAAAAATCTAATTTGATGTCTAAGTTGACGTTCATATAAACTATCCCTATATATATATATATATATATAACTATTAATCGTAGCTCACACGTTGCGTGTGCGATAGGCAGTGACATAAATTTGATCTCGACAAATAAAGTTGATATTTTCTTAAAAAATTAATATTGAATAAATAAATTAAATAAATTAACAATCGTATGTAAAGAGTAATATAATTTTTTACTTATAAAAAAAATACACATGACGATTTTGTTTGTAATATGAATGTGTGAAAAATAACATGTATTTAAGTTATTTATATATTTGAATTGAATGATGCTATTTAAAAGTAATTATAATATTAGAGTCGAGGTATTTTTGAAAAAAAATGGCTAAATTGGACAGTCTCATTTGACTTGGGTTGACTTATTATAATAGAATGATATGCTATTAATATACATAACCTAATTTTGTAAATTTTTCACAATGAAGAAAATTATTTTTAAAATTTCAAGTGTGGCTGCGGTCACTCTGACACCCCTAAATCCGCCTCTGATGGTAGGTATGTAGAGAAATTTTACAACCCCTGTCGTAGTTAAATATTGTTTTTCATAGAAATGACCTAAAGATTAATACAGTTTTAAAAGTGGTAACGGACTTTATTACCCTAGAAGGCTAGTATTTATATCCATTAACTTGAAAGTCATAACTTTACTAACAATCTCAGTAAACAATGTGTAGGATAAACAAATGAGTTGTAAAGAATAGTCACGACCTGTGGCAGTGTAGTCTATAACACAACACATTTTTTTTCCAGTCATGGTGATCAAGTCCTTGAGTGCTTTTGGTTTTGTACGTTCCATAAATGGTAATGGCGAATCCTCCAAATTTAATTGACAGTAGTAAAAACACTGCTAGGGTGTATTGACTTTATCAATAGACCGTTTGCGATTCGAAATACATATATAATACTGAGGAGTGCAGTTCTAGTTAAATGGGTAATACCATAATTATAAATGAATGTCACAGTACTAACTATCATATCTTTTTACTCATGGAATCATTGAATACTTGTGATTGATAAATGAATATTGTGTCACATCTATTTAGCATTTCTGAGTGCGAAACTTTACCTCATCATTAAGTTTAACTTAAACTTACTTTAGGACACATGCATGTTATCTAGTTTCAAGTTTGACTAGAATAAAGTCTTGAGATTTTTTTTTATCAAGTGTTAATTAAAAAAGTTAAATAAATAAATGTAATCAAAGAATTTGAAATAAAATTGGGGTACAACCCTACAAGTAAACACATGGACGGAGCTATCGTTGTGTCCAGTAGGGTGTCACTTGACCCCACTGATTTTTGCTATAAAACTACCAAAATAACTATATATTCAGTGTAGTACCATTGTTAGTATTTATCTCTCTTCATACCATCAAACTCATCTCTGATCTCTAGAACACCAGGATCTCCCACTCCACAGTCGGCCGCTGAAGCTTCTCCGCTCTTTCAAGGTCCGATTCATTACTTTTTCTTTTCACAAGTATTATATTTGCTTACTTGTTTATTGATTGTTGAATCCCTATATACTTATTTTGCTTACTTTTTGCCTGGTCTGTTTCATCCCTCCAAATTCCAATTGTTTAATTTGCTAAAAAATGTGTATAATTTAAGGGGTTTTGAGTTAAAACAGATCGGGTATTTAGTGTAAGTTTTTTACATGACTTTAAATATTAAATGATTAAATATTAAACAATTAGTTGTAGTATCTTAAACTTCATGCTAATTACATGCCTAAACTATATATAATTAGAGCGACATAGCTTGAGCTATAACGTTGACATTTATGGTCGGTAAACCGGTTTGTCTCTCTTGACATTTATTCTATTATACAAACTCTTAAATACTTTTATTGTGATGAGTAAAATATAAGACGTTATATTCTTTTATTGTGATGAGTAAAATATAAGATTTATTCTATTATACAAACCCTTGAATACTTTTATAGCTATATGATGACTAAAAATGCTTTAAGTAAAAAGAAAGCGACTGAAAGAAGCTCCGAACCCATGCGATACATCGCTAATGCTCATATCCAAATGTCTCAACCTAAGTTGTACCTGAAAGACAAAATTGTAACGGTGAGTCCCACGCACATACATAGACGGGGCGGCACCACACATGGTACCGTCACTCCATCCAATAAATGCAATAACTCACAAACAATAACTACAATAACAACGTATCAAAAGAAATGTAATAACATCATACAACGAAATAAATTAAGTAACTCCAACACACATCTATAACACACATGGACCTCTCACGCCACCTACCCCAGTCCGTAAGGTAGGTCATTCCCTATACCCCTCGACTCGTCTTATGCCCCCGGTATAGGAAGAGACATAAACCATTGCCAACATATAAATATTTAAAATGCGCACTTGGACCTCTCACGCCACTCGCCCCAGTCCGTAAGACGAGTCATTCCCTATACCCCTCGGCTCGTCTTATGCCCCCGGTATAGGGAGAAACATAGACCATTGCCAATAAATAAATCTCAAGGCCTCGACCAATAATATTATACTATTCAATTATCACAATTCCCAATAAAATCACATTCTCAAAATACTAGCATTCTCAAATGTCACATTATCGCAATTCAACAAAACACATAAGTATAGTTACTAGAATCACAACTAACCAAACAAGCCTTATAGCTATCAATTAATTTCTAATTTCTTGCCAAACAAAGTTCAACAAAACTCATAAGTATCAATTCTCTAAAAAGTCAAATTATCAAACAAGTCCAACAACATAAAATCTCATTCAGATATTTTAACAAACACCTTGAATGCATAAACTACAACTCATCTCTATTCAACATAAATTTAACCAATTTCATCAACAACTATAATAACACATAACAACTCATAAAAACACATAAACCCATCTATATTCTCATTAATTCGAAATTCATATGTCTAAATTCCCAATTCTCAAATTCAAATAAGTGAACTAAAAGAGTAACACATAAAACTCAATTAACAATTTAATAGAATATAATTGAGATAAAAGAAAATCCCCAAATTTTAAAAACGCAAGATCCAACCCTAACATACACCCCCGTCCAGTCGCAATAGATAACCCCCGTTACCTTAGTTCGTAGAGGAGATCCTTCCGGTAAAGGCTCACTAATGGTGGTTTCGTCTTCTTATTCCTAAGGTTGAAATCTCTCTTTTCTCTCTTTGTTTTCCTGTTTATTCTTTTTGTGGTTTTTGGTTTTCTGTTTTGAAAAGTGAGATGAAAAATGTTTTGAGAGACTTTGAGAAAGCGAACTATTTGGTCCCCATAGTTCTAAAAGTTAATTCATACTAAAACTATTATTTTACTGCTAAAAAATAACAAATTTTTAGAAACAAACCTATTGGGTTCTTTTTATTTATAAAATTAGTAACAGGTTTTAAAATAAAGTTTTTCGGAAGAGTTTCGGTTTTTGGCTAAAAATTAGTAGAGTGACCGGTTTTTGGTAAAAGTTGTATAAAACGTTTTTGGATAAATTTAATCGTAAATAAAACCATTTATAAAAATACGGGATGTTACAACACATACTCAAAAGAATTTGTCCCGAAATTTCATTTCCTCTCTAAATAACTACAACCCAGAAATGATCAACTTTGATAAATAAGACCATAAGAATTTAAAAGTACAAGTCGTGTCATAATCCAAGAAATAAAATATACATGGTCCACAACTCGTTATACTCCACCATTCATAACTCAAGTAAATGAAAGATACGTAAAAATCTCAAATAAAGTAACCACCTATATACAATATCTAATAGAATAAAAGACAATAATGTAAAACAATCAGCTACAAAATAAAAGACAATGAAATAAACTAAAATGACATGCTTCTAGTTCAACAACTCCAAAACGTTTACAAAGTTTAAAATACGGGTCTTTTTATAAACTAAACTCTAATAAAATAAACTATAAGTTTAGGCGTTACAGACCTTTTTAACCGTGTGGTACAGAAATAAAATATACTTTCAAATTCTGACAATTATGGCAAAGAAAATTATTTTCTTTACAAACGTGAGTGCCTTTTATTCAATACTTTTAGTTATACATGTTCACGTCATACTCTAATTGATACAAAAGTCATATCATACAAGTTTTCCATGTCTAAACTTTATTTTTGTTATAAATAACAATTAAAAATAACTTGTATAACAAACAGGTAGTTCATAATCCATGTAAAGCATACATGCATGAAGGATTTTATTTTTCAGTTCGTTAAGTTTCCTTTAAGATACAAAAATCAAAACCTAGAGTCATTAATTGTAGGGAAAATTGAACATATTAATTCTTCTTTTATTCGTGCATGTAAAGCATATAATATAAGTAACAATCGATATACATACCAGAACATACAAATCGATTTAGTTAGACCAGAACACTTATGATCTATATAACGAAACAAACATATCCATGTAATTATGGAAGCGCATGTACACTTTGATTCATCTCAATGGAACATTCATGGCATTACTTTAATTATAGATTTGTCACAGTATTTACATTACACCTTTTAGTATAACTCTAACACGTACGTTCAAACCTTATGTTACGAATAGTTAAACTATAATGACTTTGATTACATAAGTTAACCATATACCAAAAAAAAAAAAAACTTTCTAATCAAGCTGCTGCATAAAAGGGTATTTTACAACCTTGTTCCAGTTTTTCAAGCTTATTGCTTACATACACATACAAATATACGGCATGAACTAACAATACATTATACATGACTCTATACATGCTCATAACAACTAATCATAACACCGTATTCCATTAGTTCAATAATCAATGAATTACAAATTGTTCACAATCTCGGCATATTAAAAATACCCATGCTAAAGATATTGATTATATATCTCATACTATGAACAACTTAGCCAACTTGCTCACACATCAATATTCATAACTAACAGTAGCATATGTCACTAAAGGAAATCAAAATCAACATCTCTTTAAAGTAACAATAAACAATGAAGATATATAAATTCGTAGGTTTATAACTAATTTAATGGTGATATCACGGATCACCAGTAATTTTTTAATCACAGTACTCGACTTTTATATATACAAGAGAAAAAAAAAAACTATAATAATTTGTCTTTTATGTCCTCAAAACAATTGCAACCGAATCATTAACTTAAATATTTTTTTCTTTTTTATATAACCAATAATCGGACTAACATGAGTTCCTAAACCATGCTTACCACATGTAAGTAATTTACACGACTTTAAATATTAAACGATTAGTTGTAAGATCTTAAATTTCATGCCAATCACATACATAAACTATATATAATTAGAGCAACATACCTTGAGCTATAGAGTTGAGATTTATGATTGGTAAACTGGTTTATCTCTCTTGGCATTTATTCTATTCTACCCTCTATAATTGAATACTTTTATTATGATGGATAAAATACAAGGGTTTGTATTTTTTTTACCGGCAAAGAAAGGACCATGTTTGCTCATTCTAATAGAACTCACATTCCATCAATGTAATAGTCATTTTCTAATTATAACTTTTGAACTAGATAATTCAATAGATATCTAGACAATATAATGAATAATTAATCATAACAAAATACATGACACATAAACATATAATAATTCTTACATTTAGAGTTTACATGTAATTAGGGCCAATATTATATGTTTTTCTTCAGAAAACAAATGGCATAAAAATTAGTTGTTGCTCTTCTGAAAACAAATACGCCAATATTATTTACGTAAAACTTCATTGTTTACGCTGTATAAAATAACTGACATGTTGGTTTTGCCTGGTGTTTTAAGAGGTTTACATAAATGATGAAGTATCTTAAAAACAAATTATATGTCTTTTGCTTTAATTAAAATCGTGCCCTTGCATGGGAAGAGGCTGGCTACGCCACTGCGTAAACATCTATAGTATATATATTATCTTACTCCCTAGTTTTGGCCGATAAATTAACAAAGTGATGATTTTTTTATAGTTTATTAAGGGAGTCCAAATCTTCTAACCGCTATTATCAACCTATTTCATGTCTCATTGGTTAGAATATTAAGGTAATACCATGCGTTATTTCAGATCTGAAAATTCTTTAATAATTGATATTAATATGTCTTGGGACATTAATCATCAACACTTGTGAAAATTTAAATACTCATTTGTCATTTAACTTTCCATACAAGATTCACTATTTTCATTGTTGAAAAAGATCTCTATTTTTTTAGATAAATTAGCGGGGATATCCATTATATAATAACAATGGATGGTCGAAACAAGCTTATTACAGCACAAATTTAAATAAAAACATTAAAAAATTCAAGAATAAATATTAGGGTTAAGTAAATAAAGTAATCTTCATATTTTCATCTATACTTCTACACACTTCAGATACTTGTTCCAACATTCCCTCTTTTGGCCGCATATGCTGGTATCAACAGTTTTTTGACGAACTTTACTTTTGAGAAATAGACCTCTGATCATGTATACATAATAAAAAATTCTTGAATCGTTAATTTGGTTTTGGCTAAAAGAGGGTAACTGATGGCTTTAAATATCCAATTTATAAGACACACACTAAGGTCTATCGAGCTGCTAACACACTAATTAACTCAGTCTAAACATCTCTGTGATTATGTATTAATTATTTTATGATTTCTCTATTCGATAATTTAATAATTGACCTTTTCCAAAGACAGAGAATGTATATTTCAGGACTTAAAATGATAGAGCAATTAATAACGAACTCAACTATTCGAACGGAAGTCGATTCTAGCGTAATATTTGTCGCTGATTTTCGTTAAGTTTGTAATCTCGCTATTTTGGTTGGTTTTTGCTCTAATCTTTTATTCCGCAAAAATCGTACGTAAACCTTATTCACTCCCTCTAAGGTTTAGACGCTTATAGGCCAACAATCCCTACTAAATATTAAGACCAAAAGCACGACCAAGCACTCAATCTAATCCAAATACATGTAGATGAACTTACCTGATATATGATTTACCGCTTGCTTTTTGCGGATTTTTTTATCTTTACCGTTTTCCCACTTTTTATTAAATGAAAAATACAAACTCAGGATTTTGATAATTATGTCTTGGTATCAAAAACATGTATTAAACATTAACCTTTCCTTCTTAATACAGAGTTTTACTTCATAATCTTTCAACTTGCAGGATGGACTTTGAATCAGTATTCCGATTTGGAAGTCAGTCTGATAAGTACCTTTGGGCCGATAAAGACGGTCATTCAGTCAAACAAGAACAAAATTGCTTCTCTCAAAATGCTCATTGGACTGTCGAATCCTTTGGAAAAAATATCATACGCCTCAGGAGCTGTTACGGAAAGTATCTTACTGCCTCTGGTGAACCGTTTGAAAACAGCTTGACTGAGTACAAAGTGATTCAGACTAATAGGGATGACCTTACTGTGAAGTGGGAGATGATAGAATCTGGCAAGAATCAGGTATGAGTTCTAGTTCTTGCAAAACATTTAATCACGTATTAAAATTTAATTATTTTAATTTGTGTGAAAATAAATTTAAGAACAATATTTTGTATGGGATAGAGAAAGAAATATTTAAATGTTTAATTGTAATATTATATTTGTATGTGATAGAGAGAGCAATATTTAAAGAAACTAATTTTCTTGGACTAGGTTTTTAATTTACAGGATCATATTGATTATTTTGGTGATTTATTTATCTTTTTATTTTCATATTTTTGGAATAAAAGAAATCCCCTTTTGTCATCCATATTTGTATTCGGAAAAGTAGTTTGTTTAGTTTTAGTTTAAGATGGTAACCGTTGAATAATTATGTGTTTTGGGTTTCATGGATTATCAGCAATTAAATGAATGCAGAAGATTAGATGGAATAAAAGACAAAACTATACAAAATAATGTTTGATTTAGTGAGAGTCAAAAACTGTCACAAGCCTGTCGCAAATTGACTAAACTGTCACAAAGCCGTCGCAAATTGACTAAACTGTCACAAAACCGTTACAAAAACCGTCGTTAATAAGCTCGTAACAAAAAATAACGTCACTAATCCCGTCGCTATTTAAGTATTTTTTTATAGTGAGTTTAGTAAATATTTAAATAATCATAATGTTAAAAAAAATGATTAATATATGACTATTAAAATGATGTATAACTATTGCCTATTAGTTGGATAGTACTTTACTAAAAAGTTTAATATTCATCGTTCATTTTTAATTACTAGTAATATATTAATTGTACTTATAAGTTATAACCTGCAGGTTATGCTCAGGTCAGTAGGTTGTCAATTTCAATACCTTACCGCCAATAAGAGTTCTATACCACAAAGGAACAACTCCGTGACTCATATGGAGCTTGGATCGGGAATCGTCTGGTGGGAGCGTGAATTTGTAGAGAAAAAACCTATGGCTCATGCAGCGGTAAGGCTATTTCTACAGTGTAGTTAGTTCTAACACACAGGCTCTGCGAGGGCGATCTGAGATATTTTAGCTCCGGTGCTAACATATATTGAATAAAAGCCCATTGCAAAATATTTGCTTCATAATATTTCAAAGTTTACTCATATATACCAAGCATTTAGAACAAAGATAAATTTATTGACCAACTTATAATACTAATTAAAGTATGCAATAAAATAGATTTTCAGATATATTTTTAATTTTATTTGCATTATTAGTATTTATGTCATTTTCTTACTTGATACTAGAATTGAAACGAAATTGATAAAAGAAATATTTTAGGGTAAGTTTGTAACATCTCAGATATATTTGTACCACAACCGTCTCCGGAGTTTAACTTACCCCACACAAACTGTAAAGTTGTGGCCTTTTTTCATATCTATTTTAAATGAAGTTTATTGAAAAAACAAGAATGGTTATTGCCTAATTTATGAAACAGGAAATCGAGTTTAACGATGATAGTTAAATAGGTAATTTTTTATAGATTTCCAATGGTTATTTCTTAATCATTGAACATTTTGCACAAATCACAAGTTAACGCAGTGTTATACACTTATATGCCTCAGAATTTAATTCATTGGAAGATACATGAAACAGTAGGTGCTACTATTATATTTTTCCAAGGGAATTTGTGGCTAATTGCCTAATTACATATCAGTGGAATAATTAGGAGGTCCAACACTTTTGTTTCTATTGCTCAAACGGTCTCTGATTTGTACAACATTAAATTCTCCTATACATCCGCCTTATGATATATTTCCTATTACTTTTTGTAGTAAAATAAACTAGTTTTGTAATTTTCTAAAATAATTGACCTAAATTTTATCAAGTGAAAATGTTGGTCGTATTGATTGAAAATTGCGTAAAGAAATTTATTATCGATTTATTTCCAAATAAAACTGATTTTCTCGAATATCCACTATAAAATAATGTTGATTTAGTAAGGGTGAAAAACTGTCACAAACCTGTCACAATTTCAAAATATTGTCACAAAACTGTCACAAAGATGTAACAATTTTAAAAAACCGTCACAAATTGTTACAAAAGCTGTATCTAATAAACTCGTAATAAAAAAAACTGTCATTATTTCTGTCATTGTTTTAACATTTTTTTTATAATAATTTTAATACTTAACAAAGTACGACATGACTTAAATGAGTGTAATGACTCATTTTGACAAGGCAAATTTGTTTTACCAAATACTTTGAATTTGGATCTACATGTCCAAAATAATTGTTGAAGAGGATACTTTATGAATATAGTTGGTGAAATATTAATTATCAATATAAAATAGTTTGGGTGTTCTTAGGTTACCCATTATATCCCTAGTATTGACATAAAATTTATTAATTTAAATTTTGATCACATTTGTCAAATGAATCTTCTCAATTAAAGAATAATTTAAATTACTTCGAGAAATTTTAAAAAAACAAACTATAATCCAAAAGCACTTTTATAAATTAGTTTTATGAATTCTAAAAACTAGAATTTACAAACTAAAAACTAACTTTTATAATTTTAACACTTTTCTAATTCTCATATAAAGATCTTTAAAAATATCAAAATGTCAACAAGGACAAATTTCAGTTTTTAAATTGTAAATCTGTTTCATGTAATTTTACATACTCAAAGTTTTATAATTTAGATTTTGATTTTTGATTTTTTGAAGGAAAAAAAAAATTAAACCAAAAAACTCAAAGATCGCTCATATTAATATTAAGGGGAAAAAATGTTTAGTACAATGCTATTATCTTAATGTGTAGTAAAACACACAAAAAAAAACCATTCTTGTTTAAGATTACATACAATTTAAACTTGCTATTACTATCTTACCCTTCACTTAATATCTTAAAAGATGAATGTATTTTTGGAACAGTTATTTTATTTGACTGTTTATATAGATAGCATCATGAAGCAACGTGCATCAAAATAGTCGATGATTTTCACTATTAACCAAACACTTGAAGAATTTAAAACCTAAAACAGTAAAAAAAAATTATTAATCCTAGTATGCGCGATAGAATAGACGAGTTCTTGGCTCCTCGTGAGTTTTTTGATGAGATTTTTGCTATGGTGATTAATGAAGAAAGGGAAAAGGAAAAGGAACAAGAAAAAATAGAATTGCTCTGGGAACAAAAAGATACAGCATAGATTAGGGAGAGAATAAATTAAATAGCATTATATGAGGAGAGAGAATAAGCTAAAATATAAATATTATTTAGTTATGATCGATGCAAATTGGGGAGAAGAGAAAATAACGGGAGGTTATATAAGGGTTGGGGGAAAGATCCACGTACTAAATTTTTATAAAGGTTTTAAGCCTGTTTTTTACATTAATAAGTTGTTAGGCTTGTACTAAATGGTGATTTCCCCTTGATATATATTATATAGTTACGGCCTTCGAAGTACAATAATACTGGACCAGATTCAGAATGCTGGCCTTAAAAAATGGAACCTTACACTTTTTGCTTTTATAAACTATAAATTTAAGAAATTCAACTTTAAACCGGGCGGCATTGGCAGGTTCAAGGCTTTACGGCATCCCAATCAGTTCCTACCCAAACGAGTAGAGCAACTCATCCTTCTCAGGTATCAACTCTCTTTTAGTTTTCTGAAATCTTATGGAGCTCTTTCGACCACTACAAAGGTTTACAAGATTTGGGTAAAATCTTGAGGACTTTTGTAGCTTTAATTGCTATTTTCCCACCCAATGAAATGAGATGTTGACATCTTATATCTTAAACTTTTTGAAAGCAACTGTGAAATTATTTTCAACGATGTTTATAAACATAACCATACTCGGTTTTCACTGAAAATGCTCTAATTCTAATGGTAATTAATTACTGAAGAACTAGCTAGAAAGGGGACCTTGTTAAGGCCGGGGTGCCAAAAAGATGACCTGATATATGTCAATTTGCAAATATATCACTCTCATTAGTGTTTGCATTTGACCGTTTTCAACTCAGGCAGAAGGAAACGTTTCCACTTGGTTAGCGGGTGCAAGTAATGTGGCTAGCCTCGCTTTTACGGGATATAAGTTTTTAAAAGAAATTCAAAAGGAAGAACCACCAACTCATAAGGAAGGAGCACCAACTCTCAACGAAGGACCACCAACTCTCAACGAAGGACCACCAACTCTTAACGAAGGACCACCAATTACTCCAGATGACTCTGGCGATTCAGTGTTCGGCGCCATTGGAGAAATTGTTTCTGGATTGTTTGGGTAAGTCCCAAGAAATTCTTCACTTCATATGCATGCGCTACAAGAAACTAGAGTTTTTGGAACTCAAATTTAGGCACGTTTTCTAAATCGGTGCTTAAATGATATTTTTAGGGACAAAGATAATTTTTTAGTCTTTAAATAATAGATATATTTGGAGACCAAAAACATAAACTTTAAGGACCGATTTAGAAACCATCACTAAATTTTAGTCCCAAAAACTCTAGTTTCTTGTAGCAATGATTTCAAGAATTGTATCCTGTGTTTTGATTTGCTATTTTATGTTATATGGTTGGAATAGAATTTGAGTCACTAAGGTCGAATTCGTGGACATGTATTAAGCTATAATTTATTTGGACTGTCTGTACTGCATAATTATGTTACTCCTATTTATTTACAAGATGGTGTTGCTTTTTATCGTAACGGATGTATACAATACTAGACTGGCCATTTACAAATGGGAAAAAAATGGTTTGTAGTACATGGCGGAACCTGAAAGGGACATAATTCTAAATTTTTAATTTTATTTTAAGTATGTGTTGTGTACTAATCCAAGTCCACCAGAATGTCGATAGTAAAAAATTAACTAAAGTAAAACTTAAAAGGGATATTCTTTTTGTATTAAAAATAAAATGTTGTAAAATAAAATAAATGATTTGAACTCAGTATTTCTAACACTTAAAACCAGGGCTTACCTACTAAACTAGTACTTTTAGACTAGATATATATACATTAAATATTCTCGGGAAATATAGGGAAATAGTGGAAGGTCGAACTCGTAAATAAAATACGTAAGGCTCGTGCAACGGTAACGCTATCAGAGCATCCAAAATAGTTTTGTTAACTTTTTCTTATTAAATAGTGACATCAATTAAAATAACACATGTGTATGTTAGATTTACCTCTTATATTGGTGTTTAAGAGAGTTAAATATTTTTCAATTAGATATTAATAATTCAATCGATACACTCTCCATCGAATTTACAGGCCACTGCCCATAAAGAAACTATACATAGAACGTACGTAGCTTTGAAAAAATGGATTGAATCCAAAAGAAGGTTGATATACTGTATACGCACAAGTAAAAAAATTTACAGGATATGCTATGAAGCTAAAAGAAATAGTAGGAAATGCGTACACATAAATAAAAAGAATTAATATACGCATGAAAGATAGAAGCAAGAAAGAAAAATAATCGTTGATTTTGTGGATTATACGTTAAATTTGGTAGTGAATAAATTATTTTTGCCACATCATCAACTAACATACTTGTTAAAATTAAAAAAAAATGATAATTTAGTACATATTTAGAAACTTATTTATAAAAACCCGGTTGTTTTGAAATTGATGACTCTTTTACAAAAAATTGTGAACTTATTTACAAATAGGTACACATGTCATTAAAAAATCCAAAAAAAATATTTAAAAATAAAATAAAATAAAATTTTAAAAAATACATTTTTTATATAAAAAAAAAAGATGTGTGATCATGTCTGATCATGTTCAATCATGTATGTCTAATTTTGTTTGATGTTATCTAATCATGTCCAGTCTTGTATGGATAATCCTGTTTAATCATATCTAATCATGTCCAATCATGTCTAATTTTGTTTGATATTATGTATTAATTTTTTAATTTTTGTGTGTGTATGTATATTTTGTTTTTTTTTATGACATATGTACCTAATTTTAAATAAGTATATGTACATAATTGAAAAGAATTACACATACGTGAGTTTTTTGTAATTAAATTTATTGGTATGTAAATATTTGTAAGTCTTTCTAAAATTAACAAGTCTATTTCCAATGTTTATTAAAGCTAGTGGATAAAATACTTGTTAAAATTAACAAGTTTATTTCCAATATTTATTAAAGTTAGTGGCTAGTTTAACAAAACTAATATGAATAAAAAATTATTTGTTAACTAAATTTTTTATATAACAAGTGAGATAACATGATTATTGTAAATGATCATCTTACTATATTAGTTCTAAACACACAGGAAACTACAAAAGTAAATTATACTCTATGAAAAGTACAAATTTCCTACAAATTACTAGTAGAAAATTTCTTCATTTTATTTATTTATTAACGAAAGCTATTTTGAATAAAAACAGATTACAACCAAAACTAAAAGTTTACACAAGTTCGTCGTTAATCCAAACAGAAATACAACACAATCCAAACTGAAACCATCTAGAGCTCATTCTGATTACAGAGTCATGAGCTGAGAAGAATCTTTCTAAGACTTCATGTAAAATACTAGCCAGCTGGTTCTAAAAACCACTTCTAAAAGAGATTATGCAAACACTCAATCACAAAGTTAGTACTTAAAACATGTTTTTGCATCAGAAACCTTCATTTGCAAAAACATAAAAACAAAAAAGAGATAGAAGAGTTAATTAACCATTCTAAAATTTGGCATCCCTGTCAAATCCATAATATGATCAGCATATACTTCTCTTGGCATATCTAAAACATTCATGTAGGTTTGAGTAAGCTCTATAGAACCCATCTTGGCCAAGCTATCTGCCACTGCATTTTTCTCTCTGTAAATATGAATTAAGCTATTGCAAACCAAGTCCATTAGTGTACAAATATCCTACCAAATATTAGTGTATTGTACCGGTGGTCTAGCTTTAAAATTCCACCAATTATTTACCAATAAAAAATCAGTTTCGATATCCACATTATGTAAATTTAGAGAGTAGCAAATTTGAAGACCTGTTAAAAGAGCAGTTAACTCAGCAAAAGTATTATTATTGGTTCCTAAATGTGAATAAAGGGCAAAAATAATATTAGCTTCATCATCCCTTAGAGCACCCCCACCCCCCCGCTAAACCGAGATTACGAAAAGAAGAACCATCCACGTTCAGTTTTCATCTTCCTTTAGGAGGAAGCAACTAGGTGACTAGAAGTGGTTTTTTAGTGATTATCTTATTAACAGGGATATTACAAATGTGCAAACTAAGTAAATGAAAGTTATTAATAGGAGTACAGTATGAAGAAAATTAGCATTATTAAACACATAATTATTCCTAGCAATCCAAATTTCCCCGTAAATTAGAAAGGGAATGAGCCGAGCTAATTTATCTACTTGAGTATTTTTCTTAAAGTGACTGCACCAGAGTGAAATGATAGAGTGAACGCCAAAAGAGACGGGAAGTTTAAAACCAAAAATATTGCTAAAATGAGTCCATATTTTATTGCTAACCTTCCTTTTAGTGAACAAATTGTAAAAGTCCGTCTATTCCCCACTAAAAGGTCTGATATAGACTATCAGTAATAGGTGGGCAGAGGATAGTTCCATTAATAAAACCCAACTTAAATCTAGCACATAAGGTTATTTCCATAACTCTTCTCCAGGTGTGATAATTGCTCCTATTTAGCACAAGATTAACCAGAGAACCACTATTTGTATCACCAAGTCCAATATAGAATGGTGTTCCATTCAAATCAACAAATAAATTGTTCCGAATATTCCCAATATTATGTTGATTATAAGCATCATTACCATTATTTGGCCCATTTTCTTCATTATTATTACCGGAATTACTAGAACGCGTTTGTATCACAATTGCGTAAAATATCAATCAATCAAATATACCAATTTTCTTAACGCGATAAAAACCCCAAAAACAACGATTAAAACGAAGATATATCCACTATAAAACCCTAATTTCTCAAGGCGAATAAAACCCTAGAATATACCCAAAACTACTTTAATCAGCTAAGGTAAACAATTCTGTTAGGACCAGATTTCTGGTCTAAATATTGTTTATTGTCTATTGGTTTTTCACTATAAATCCTAACTGTTGTTAAGAACTAAGACAGTACTGACAGGTTTCAAGTACCAGTTGCAACCTCAGTTGCAACCTTGGCTGACAGGTTTCAAGTACCAGTTGCAACCTCAGTTGCAACCTTGGCTGACAGGTTTCAAGTACCAGTTGCAACCTCAGTTCTAACCTGTTGTCCAGCAGAATTCTGTTTAGTTCTATTTATCTGCATAACTATTCTTTAATAATAATCATGTGTTTTAAAGTATGCAGGATATATTCTCAAATGATCTTAAAGGATTAATATGTGGTTATTGAGGAATATCAAAGTGTTAAGGAAAGATGTTGTATTAAAGTTGTAAAGAGATTAATTTATAAGGTTGTTTCCTTTTGAATATGATCTCTTCTATTATGATTATCCTTATCACTTGTGTCAAATCTTTGATCTTTATATATTCAGTAAAGACACGTTTGAAGATTGACTATATGGAGTTAAATGATATGGAAAGATAGAATCTTTAAAAGATATTATCTTTATATGTTTCCTAGTTAAAGGAAAATACTAACTCCTACTTTTAAGCTTGTTATCAATCAGGTATCAACCAATGATGATTGGAGTCAATCAATGCTGAAGTATCACGCAATGCATGGGAAGATTGAAGCAAATCAACAAGTCAAAAACAATCAAAAGATATTGAAGAATAGAAGATTGTTTTACTTGCATATATACTTGATAACTTAGCTTGTAAAAGTTTGTGTGTTCTAAATTATAAAGAACTTATTTTCTAGAGAGAATACACGTGAGCTTCAAAAAGAAAACAATGGTGGGATGCCATTGATTTATATTTGATAGTTATAGAGTAGGAGCAATATAGTGATAGGCAGAAAAACCTAGAGGGAGTCTAAGTTTTTCATTAAGACTTGAGTCATATATTGTAAGCTTTTTATAATATCATAATCTGGGTAAGTGCCCCGGAGACGTAGCCTAGTTAGGTGAACTCCGTTGTTAAATGTGCGTGTGAATTATTTTCAAGTACATTTAATTTTAAAACAGTTCTGTCCATTAATACACTTGGTTCCAACTGCAGTTCCAACCTCACTTAGAACCTTATACACTTGGTTCCAACTGCAATTCCAACCCCACTTGGAACCTTACTGCAAAACTGCATCTAGAACAGCGGATAGGAATTTCAATTGGTATCAGAGCTTTACACTAGACTTTACTTAGTGTTGATCCTGTGTTCTAATAAAAATGGACTTAATGAGGGAAGGAAACGCCTTCAACAAACCTCCATTGCTTGAAGGAGGAGTAAACTATGGAGTATGGAAGATCAGAATGAGGTCCTTCATCAAACAGCAGAATGAACAGGCATGGAAAACTGTGATGTATGGATGGGAGGCTCCAACTGCCATTGATAGTGAAGGAGAACTGGTCTTTATACCTGAAGACAGATGGTCTGCTGATGAAGACAGGAAATCAAGTGCCAACTCAACAGCCATAAACTTGATTTTTGCTGGTGTAACTCTCAGTGTATTCAGGTATATTTCTCACTGTGAAACTGCTAAAGAGGCATGGGATATTTTGCAAGTTACTTTTGAAGGAACTACTAAAGTAAAAGCTTTCAAACTTCAACAGTTAACTTCTCAATTTGAAAACCTAAGAATGGAGGAAGATGAAAATATTGAACAATTTAATGGTAGAATCTGCCACATTGCTCATCAAGCTGGAACCTTAGGTGAAAAATACAGTGATGCTAAACTTGTTAAGAAAACTCTTAGATCACTTCCAGAAAGGTTTGAAATAAAAGTTACTGCTATTGAAGAATCTACAGACTTAGATAATCTTAAACTTGAAGAACTTATAGGAAATCTAAGCACTCATGAGCTGAAATTTTTTAAACCAAAAAGACCAGAAAAGGGAATAGCATTTCAGGCTAAGAAATCTGAACCTAATGTCTGTGATAAAATAAGTGATGAAGAACAGCTAGCTTTCTTTGCTAAAAAGGTTTTCAAAAAGTTTTACAAGAGAAAAGAGGATGATACTGGTTCTTCTAAAAACTTTCAGAAAAAGGATAACCAATTTAAGACAGAATCCAGGTTCAATAATAACTCTACTGGTAAGTGGAATTCTAAAGAGAAGGATAACAAAGATTATAAGCCTAAAGAGATTCAGTGTAGAGAATGTAGAGGCTTTGGTCATATTCAGGCTGAGTGTGCTAATACTTTAAAAAGGAACAAAAATGCCTATATATCCACTCATAGTGATAGTGATTCTGAGAGCAACAGTGATGAAGAGGATGAGTCTAATTTTGTTAACTTTATGGGAATAATCATTGAAAAAGAACCTACTTATGAAAGTGACTGTGAACATGTTTCAACTGAAGTTACAACCACTCTTAAAACCTACAGCAGTGATGAGGAAGAACCTTCTGATGAAGACATTTCCCAGCAATATCTTGTTCTTTATGAAAAGTATAAATGTCTGAGTAAACAAACCTTGATCATAAGCAAACTTAATGTTAATCTAAAAGATGAGGTTAAAAGTCTTACTGAGAAGATGAACTTACAACTGGCTGAACTTACTGAAACCAAAAAGAAAATAAAACTGATGAATGTTTCTGCTTCAGAAAAATTAGATTACATGCTGTCATATTCTAGAGGTTCTAAAGATATCAGTGGTCTAGGTTACTATGGTGGTAAAAGTACAGGAAAAACCACCTTTATTGAAGCTGTTGCTAAAGCTAAAACTCATAATTTTGAAAACAAGGTTAGAAGCTCAGTTGCAACCAGAGTTGCAACCAGGAATAAAACTCAGGTTTTTGTAAAGAAGGTTGGAAGCTCAGTTATAACCTCAGTTGCAACCATGAATAAACTGAATAGCTTTAAGAATAAAAGTAATTTTAGGTTGAAGCTGTGTAATTTCTGCAAGAAACCTGGTCATTCTGAAATCCAGTGTTATTTGAAAAGAAACAGAAGGTATATCTCTCAGAAAACCTGGTTAGCTTCTATTAATAAAAATTTGAACTGGGTCTGGAAAGTTAAAGAAAAAGCTATCTTAATTGCTAACAACAAAGCTGTCATTAACTCTTTGAATGCTGTTACTTCTAATGATTGGTATTTTGACAGTGGTTGCTCTAAGCACATGACAGGTACTGCTAGTCTCCTTAAAAATGTCACCACTCTTACAGGAAACACTGTTGTGTTTGGAGGTGGAGATACAGGTAAAATTGTTGGTAAAGGTACCTTGAACAAACCTGGAATGCCTGATATTGAGGATGTTTTTCTTGTTGATGGTCTAAAAGCTAATCTTATTAGTATCAGTCAAATCTGTGATAACAAAATGATTGTTAAATTTGACAAAGAAAGGTGTCTAATTACTAATCTTAACAATGATTTAATCATGACTGGAGTTAGATCAACCAACAGCTGCTATGTGTTTGAAAAAGCTGAAAAAGAATTGCCTCAAAGTAGGTGTAATCAAGCCATTACTAATAATGTGGATATTTGGCATAAAAGGCTTGGGCATGTGAATTACAAAACTCTTGATAAGCTTGTTAAAAATGAATTGATAAGAGGAATTTCTAAACTGAGTGCTAAAACTCAAAGTGTCTGTGGTGACTGTGCTATAGGTAAACAAACCAAAAGTATTCACAAAAGTATAAGTCAAATCTACACTAAGAGAGTCCTAGAACTTCTTCATATTGACTTGATGGGGCCTATGCAAACTGCTAGTATAGGTGGTAAGAAGTACATTCTGGTAGTTGTTGATGACTTCTCCAGATACTCTTGGGTAGTGTTCTTAAAAGATAAGACTGAAACTTTTGAACTGTTCAAAACTTTGTGCTTAAAACTTCAACTTGAAAAAGGTTCAACCAGTGGTAATATTGCTAGGGTTAGAAGTGATCATGGAACAGAATTTGAGAACAGTAAGTTTAGAGAGTTCTGCAACTCCTTAGGTATTAGTCATGAGTTCTCTGCTCCTAAGACTCCACAGCAAAATGGCATAGTTGAAAGGAAAAATAGAACCATTCAGGAAATGGCTAGAGTCATGCTTAACTCTAAGAAACTTGCCAACAGATTTTGGGCTGAAGCTGTTAATACTGCCTGTCATATAGTTAATAGAGTTTATATTACTAAAGGCACTTCCATGACAGCTTATGAAATATGGAAAGGTAGAAAACCCAATGTTAAGTATTTTCAAGTCTTTGGGTGTGTCTGTTACATTCTCAGAGATAGAGAGCATCTTGGTAAATTTGACTCTAAAAGTGATAAAGGGATTTTTCTTGGTTATGCTCAAAATAGTAGAGCATTCAGAGTCTTCAATCAAAGAACCAACTGTGTTATGGAATCTTATAATGTGTTATTTGATGACCTAAAAACTGTTGATGAGATTACAGGTGATAATGAACAGCCTGAGATTGCAGAAAAAGACAAAGAAGAAACTCAACAAACTAGGGGTCCCATAGTGGTTGGAAGTCCAGTTGCAACTGAAGTTACAACTGAGGTTGGAACTGAGGTTGGAACTGAAGTTGAAACTCAGAATTCAACAGAATCAGAAGAAGATGGATCTGCTATGCCAACAACAAGCAAGCCACGCTATGTGAGGACTCAGAAAAATCACTCTCTTGACAATGTCATAGGAGAAGTTGCTTCAGGTATGAAAACCAGAGGTAAAAGAAATAATGTTGTTCACTTTGCTTGTTATATTTCTCAGTTAGAACCTAAGAATATAAAAGAAGCTTTAGAAGATAGTGAATGGATTATAGCTATGCAAGATGAGTTGCATCAATTTGAGAGAAATGATGTATGGACTTTAGTACCCAGACCTTCTAATAAAAATATTATAGGGACTAAATGGATTTTTAGAAATAAAAGTGATGAGGATGGAGTTATTATCAGAAATAAAGCTAGGTTGGTAGCTCAGGGTTATACACAAATTGAGGGAATTGATTTTGATGAAACCTTTGCTCCAGTAGCTAGAATTGAATCCATTAGAATGCTACTGTCTCTTGCATGTCTGTATGATTTTAAACTGTTTCAACTTGACATAAAGAGTGCTTTTCTGAATGGTGTGATTAATGAAGAAGTTTATGTCTGTCAACCTAAGGGATTTGAGGATCCTAACTTTCCTGAACATGTCTATTTGTTAAAAAAGGCATTGTATGGCCTAAAACAAGCTCCTAGAGCTTGGTATGATAGATTAACCAAGTACTTGATTGAAAAAGGCTTTAACAGAGGAGGAGTTGATAAAACTTTGTTTACTAAGAAAACCACAAAGGACATAATAATTGCTCAAATCTATGTTGATGACATTGTCTTTGGCTCTACTTCTAATAAAAGGATAGAAGAATTCATTTCTGATATGAAGAATGAATTTGAAATGAGTGGTGGAGGTGAACTAACTTACTTTCTAGGATTGCAAGTTAAACAGAATGAGAAAGGCATTTTTCTGTGCCAAAGTAAGTATGCAGACAATTTTGTTAAAAAGTTTGGTCTGAGTGAGAGTAAAGAGAAGAGAACTCCTATGAGTACTACCCTTAAACTGTCCAAAAATGATAAAGGTAAAACTGTCTGTCCAAGTCTTTATAGATCCATGATTGGAAGTTTGCTGTATTTAACTGCTAGTAGACCAGACCTTTGCCTAAGTGTAGGAGTTTGTGCCAGATATCAGGCAAATCCTTTAGAACCTCATCTTCTAGCTGTCAAAAGAATTCTAAGGTATGTAAAAGGAACACTTCACCTAGGCCTATGGTATTCCAAAGATACAAACCATTTTCTAAGTGGCTACTGTGATGCAGATTGGGCAGGAAACATAGATGATAGAAAGAGTACTTCTGGTGGTTGTTTTTATTTTGGAAACAACCTTGTTTCTTGGTTCAGTAAAAAGCAAAATTGCATATCTTTATCTACTGCTGAGGCAGAATATGTTGCAGCTGGAAGTGGATGCACTCAACTTATTTGGATGAAACAGATGTTAACTGATTATAATGTCAAACAAGAAATATTAACTTTGTTTTGTGATAACAAAAGTGCTATAGATTTAGCTAAAAATCCAGTTCAACATTCCAGAACCAAACACATTGATCTAAGGCATCATTTTATTAGAGAACTAGTTGAAGAAAAGAGCTTAATTTTAGAACATGTTTCAACTGAAAGACAATTAGCAGATATTTTCACAAAGCCCCTTGATACAAACAAGTTTGAATCATTAAGAAGTGACATAGGGGTATGTCATTATCAATCTAATTGAATACTTTTGCTAAATATGTCTGTGTTGAGTACCTTTAATAATTTTTATTTCTAAGGTTAAAGTCTTATTTTGAGCTATGATGTTTTTGTTTTGAAAAAGCCGCTTTTTGGTGTCTCAAAAACAGATGTGAGGTAACTTGTCCTTAAAAACCTCTCTGGTAATAGAGTTGCAAGCACAAAGTGCATATTTTTTTTGGTTGGTTGCAAGTTCAGTTGCAACCTCAGTTGAAACCTCGTACTCTCTATAACTGGTTAGAAGTTCAGTTACAACTCCAGTTGAAACCTCGTGTTAAAAATACTGGTTGCAAGCTCAGTTGCAACATCAGTTGAAACCTCAGTCTATTCTATAACTTCCAAGACAAAGTCTTGTTATTTTTGACATCACTTATACTCTTTCCTTGCTGAGGTCATCAAACTAGTTTTTGTGTAGAAATAAAAACGGATTTGCTCAATTTAAGCTCCTATGATTTAATCTTTATTAGAGTTATTCTTTGATAAACATATTGTCTTGAGTAAATTGCTAGGTTTCTTTTGTTCCCCTAAAAGTTAGATATCTGTTTAAGTGTTCTTTATCTTGAATCAAGTCAAATTTCCTTTAAAAGCTTCAATTTTTGAATTTTCAAATTTTGGATGAATCTGTTTTGAAAAAGGAATGTTTATCTGTGTAATTGGCTGAAGTTATCTTAATGCCAACTGTTTCTGTCGTGATTATAGTATGATTTATTTTTCAAAATTCTGTTGATAAAATGCTTCTTTTTTTTTTAAGCTAAAATCTGTCTCTAAATTGATTTGCATGTATCTATTTCCTATTTCAAAAAGATATGGTCTTTATTGCTATTTATACTAACTTCTTTTTACTATCCAAAATCAATTACTCTTTACAGAATTACTCTCTCTCCCTATCTCTGTAAAATCGTTAGTCCTCTGTAAAACCCTAGTTTTTCAGAAAAACCCACTACCAGGTTCTAAGTACGGTTGAAACCTCCCAGTTGAAACCATGTCCAAAAACCCCAATTCTGATGATGATTGCACCCTCAGAGATTTTCTGAATAAATCTCCAACTCGTCAAGGTTCCAAATCAAAGGTAAGTGAGTCTTCCTCACCCAAAATTAAGCGCACTAAGAAGCGTGCTAGAAGGAATTTTGATACTGACCCTGCTATAGCTAAGTTTGAGTATGTTCCAACAGTCAATAATGTTGATCCTCGTTTCTGGAGTAGGACAACATATAGGAGGTTTAGGGGAATGGCTAGTAAAGAAATTCTGTGTGAAAGAAGGCTTAATTTGGTTAGCTATCCTCATATACAGGTGTATGTTGAGAAATTACTCTCTGCTGTTGGATTAGCCAAAACTATTTGTTATGCAGACTCCTATTACCCTGCTGTTGTAAAAGAATTCTATTCCAATTTGAGCAGTGGTGTCTTTGAAGAGGGTAATCCTAAGTATGGAAGGGTGTTTTTGAGAGGTGTAACTTTGGATTTCACTCCTAAGCTGATTAATGACTATCTGTGTTGTCCCAGTCCTACTGTAGACACCAATGTTGAACCAGATTTAGAAATTCTAGCTTTAATTCTAACTGGGAAGAACACTAGGTTTGATGGTTTTTCCATCAAAACATCCTCTCTCACATTAAGTGCTGCTGTGTTGCACAAAATAGCTAGGTTTAACTGGACACCCACCAAACAATCTTCAAAAGTCAACAAAGATATGGCTATTTTTCTGTACAAGATTATGTCTTCACTACCCATCAACTTTGGCCTTCATATCTTTAATCTTATAAAGGAATTTAGTGATGATAATTCACCATCCATTCTGCTTCCTTTCCCCTGCCTCATATCTAGTCTTATTCTGGGCCAAGTCTCTTCTCTTGGTAGAGATTCCCCAATAAGTATCAAGAATGAACCGTTCACTGAGTGTCCAACTGCCCTATATATTTCTGCTAAGCTGTTAAAGGAAGGGCATGTCAATGATATTTCTGGTGAGAAAGGTAAAGAAAAAGAGGCAGAGCCTTCTGCTGCCTCCTCACCAAAGAAGAAAGGAGTGAGGTGGTATTTGAAACAGAGATTGGCTTACAATGAAGAGAGGAGAGCTGAATTGGATACTGATGATTATCTGATCAAAGAGTTGTTGGCAAATACAGTTGAAGATGAAGAAGAAGATAGTAGTGAAGCTACTCATAGCAATGATGGTTTTTCAATCAGCAGTGATGATGAAGTTGATGAAGATGTGGTTCAAGACAGACCTCTTAGGGAAAAGGCACCCTTTACAGACATTCCAAGTGACTAGTGTGTCCTGGTTCTGTCAAATAGGGGGAGTAATGGGTGAAAGTTTATGTGTTTTTCAGTTTGATGTTTTCAAGACTTTATTATTTTGATGTTTTCAAGACTTTATTCTGTTTTTCAATTATGCTGTATTAAGACAATTTTATGCCTGTTTGGTTTTAATCTGTTTGGTCTTAATCTATTTGGCTTTAATAATTCTGTAATTTTCTTCTGAAAATATCTTGATATCTTGTTGAAGTATGAATGCCTTTAAACTTGAAACAGGTCTGAAAACTTACTTGTGCACATACATTGTGCTTATATAATATGCCTGCAATTCTAACATACAGGGGGAGCTTACTGATATTGAATTTGCAGGTGGTTGGGATGAGTTATAAACTTTATTGATTTGTCAAAACCAATGACAAAGGGGGAGATTGTTAGGACCAGATTTCTGGTCTAAATATTGTTTATTGTCTATTGGTTTTTCACTATAAATCCTAACTGTTGTTAAGAACTAAGACAGTACTGACAGGTTTCAAGTACCAGTTGCAACCTCAGTTGCAACCTTGGCTGACAGGTTTCAAGTACCAGTTGCAACCTCAGTTGCAACCTTGGCTGACAGGTTTCAAGTACCAGTTGCAACCTCAGTTCTAACCTGTTGTCCAGCAGAATTCTGTTTAGTTCTATTTATCTGCATAACTATTCTTTAATAATAATCATGTGTTTTAAAGTATGCAGGATATATTCTCAAATGATCTTAAAGGATTAATATGTGGTTATTGAGGAATATCAAAGTGTTAAGGAAAGATGTTGTATTAAAGTTGTAAAGAGATTAATTTATAAGGTTGTTTCCTTTTGAATATGATCTCTTCTATTATGATTATCCTTATCACTTGTGTCAAATCTTTGATCTTTATATATTCAGTAAAGACACGTTTGAAGATTGACTATATGGAGTTAAATGATATGGAAAGATAGAATCTTTAAAAGATATTATCTTTATATGTTTCCTAGTTAAAGGAAAATACTAACTCCTACTTTTAAGCTTGTTATCAATCAGGTATCAACCAATGATGATTGGAGTCAATCAATGCTGAAGTATCACGCAATGCATGGGAAGATTGAAGCAAATCAACAAGTCAAAAACAATCAAAAGATATTGAAGAATAGAAGATTGTTTTACTTGCATATATACTTGATAACTTAGCTTGTAAAAGTTTGTGTGTTCTAAATTATAAAGAACTTATTTTCTAGAGAGAATACACGTGAGCTTCAAAAAGAAAACAATGGTGGGATGCCATTGATTTATATTTGATAGTTATAGAGTAGGAGCAATATAGTGATAGGCAGAAAAACCTAGAGGGAGTCTAAGTTTTTCATTAAGACTTGAGTCATATATTGTAAGCTTTTTATAATATCATAATCTGGGTAAGTGCCCCGGAGACGTAGCCTAGTTAGGTGAACTCCGTTGTTAAATGTGCGTGTGAATTATTTTCAAGTACATTTAATTTTAAAACAGTTCTGTCCATTAATACACTTGGTTCCAACTGCAGTTCCAACCTCACTTAGAACCTTATACACTTGGTTCCAACTGCAGTTCCAACCCCACTTGGAACCTTACTGCAAAACTGCATCTAGAACAGCGGATAGGAATTTCAAATTCATCAATAAAACAGAATAGAGATCACCTTCTTTATGCGGAAACGAAGGTTTGCTCTGATAACATGATAAATCTTATAATGAGATCAATATAACAAACACGAAATCTCCATTGTAGAGAAAGAAAGCTCCCAGTTTAGCTAAACAAAAAAGATTCTTTTATAAATCTGATAATCGAGTATTTGGAACTTATTTGGGTTATTATATCCAAAGTTAGGTCCAAAATTAGGTCTACTAGCTGCCATAACTACTCCTTCTGTGAGAGACCTAAGCATGTAGGCAACATCTCTTTGCTTTTCCTCATGCTTAACCAACTGATAGACTTCATTGATATTAGGTACATGCTTCATCATTAATATCTGTCCTCTTACACCACTATAAATCTCATTCAAACCCCTGAGAAAAATCATTCTTAGCAGTTTATACTCCCTTTCAAATACTCTTTCAACAAATAAACAAGTGCAAGTGTTGAGAACCCCACAAGTACATCTAGGAATAGGGCAAGCCAAAGTCAAATCATTCCATATAGTTTCCAGCTTGATAAAGAATTCAGTAACAGTTTTATCCCCTTGTTTTAGATTGTACAAAGAGCTTTGTAATTCATATACCCTTGCTTCATTTCCTTGGTCAAATCTAGCCTCAATCATACTCTACATTTTTGTTGTTGTATCAGTATATAAAATGGACTATCCTATCTCTGTATTTACTGAATTTTATAATCCAAGATTGCACAACCAGATTGCATCTAATCCAGACATGATATTAGTTTTTCTGTCAACACTTTAAGCCAGTTTCTAAGTGCTCCTACTGAAGCTCGTTATAATGTTGCTATTAGGGTTCTTAAGTACCTTAAAAATTCTCCTAGTCAAGGGTTGTTTTATCCTGCTGCTTCTAGCTTAATTCTGAAAGGATTATGTGATAGTGACTGAGCAAGTTGTGTTGACACAAGAAGGTCAGTGACTGGTTATTGCTTATTTCTGGGTGATGCTTTAGTTTATTGAAAGAGTAAAAAGCAAAATATAGTCTCTCGCAGTTCAGCAGAGGCTAAGTACAGGGCTATGGCAATAACAAGTTGTGAAATTTTTTGGTTGAAACAATTGTTGTTGGATTTGGGTGTTTGTCTTCCTCAACCTGTGGTACTCTTTAGTGATAGCAAGTCTGCTCTTGCACTTGCTGTTAATCCTGTTCACCATGAAAGGACAAAACATATTGAGATAAACATACATTTTATCAGAGAAAAGATCCAAAGTGGCGTACTACATTTGCTTCATGTTTATACAGATCATCAGCTAGCTTACATGTTCACCAATGCTTTGGGTTTTAAACTGTTTTCTTTTTTGTTGTTCAAGATGGGAGTGATGTCTTTCAGCCCATCATTGCCATATTGAGGGGGTGTATTAGATTTTATATATGTATTTGGTCCTTCATCTGTAATGTTTTAGATGTGATAGACTAATGTGTAAGATAGGTAAAAGTATGAAGCTATTTGTAAAGAAAGTTTCGACTGTTATAACAGAATGAGATGAACAGTATAAATACGTTCATCTCATTCTCAGTGGCGGTTATCAGATTTATAAAAAAATATTTTCTGTTCAGCTCAATTGAGAGCTTTTTCTCTCTACAATGGAGATTTCGTGTTTGTTATATTAATATCATTATGATATTTATCACAAATGGTCTGCAGTATCAATAGAATGGGAATCACAGCAAATACACTTGCTAGCTAATATAACGCCAAAATTCTGTACTCCAAACCTTCCAATGAAAGCATAAATTTTAAGAGGCAGTATATTGGTCCACATATAATTATAAAGGTTATTAATGGGATATTTGTGTCTAAAATGATGAAAAACGTTCTTACAAATAAAATTTTCATCAGAGAATTGATTATTTCTTCATGCAACACACATGTCGGCCTATCATTGACGTAACTTGTGATCATAATATATCAATTAACTGTGCCCATTAATAAATTTAGTAACTAATTATAAGTATGGACTTTTCAATTAACGACTAGGTAAACGTACGTAAGACTTAATTTTACACAACTTTGTATACAAATATCTGATTTACTAATATTGACGAAGCATACAAAAAATATTTGAAGAAAGAACAAAAATACTTGAAAAGTTATCTTGTATCTATATCTATATATATATATATATATATATATATATATATATATATTCTAGAGATTTATTTTTCCTATTTATAAATACAGTTATGAAGAAACAAATTGCTAGGAGCTAGTACTTATTTATTTAACCCCTAGATATGTGGATAAATAGAACCGCTACTCATTTTCATAAAAAAGACAATTAAATTATATAATTGTGGAGTTTTTTTTTTCTTGTAGAGATTAATCGAAAGGTGCAAAAACTTACCATATTGTTGGATTAATTTGGCGGTCAAGGTCACTGTTAGAGAATCGCAATAAAACAAGAAAAAATATTTCTTGCCTTTGGGATTAAATCAAATGTTGTTGAAGTGTATTTTAAGCACTTTTTTTCCTGGACAAAAATATATTCCAAAAAGTTTCTTATACTACAAATATAGCATAAATGAATCTGAAAAACACATACAAATAAAAAACATACTTGACTGCATAGCTCGGCCAGCATCGACAAACAAAATACTCGCATCATTTTTCCCTTTTTTATGTATGATCCTCACTCTCTCGCATGTTATACACAACAATGAGGGTTCATAAGATCCAAATGAATATGATTATTACTATATAAAATGAACTGGAATTAACAAAATTAAAATGGAAGTTAAAAAATTTACCCTAGCATGAACTTTGCAAGAACTAATTCTTTTTGGAGTATCTGACTCAGCTGAGACATGGGAAACAATAAATATACTATGACAAAAAACAATATTATTTCTGAATATTTACAGTTTAAAAAAAAACATAAAACACTTTCAAAGAAGTATTAAAACTGAAATTTTTGTGTTTCGATTATAATTGACATACATAAAGTAATGTATACGTGATATCATCATCGTATCATATTCTTTAGCTGTAGCTGTAGCTGAATCGTAGCGTTTTTGGATGTTCATAACAAAAAGCTTGTTTGGTTAGTAGTTCCTAAATTAAGGTGATACTTTTTGTGATTTCAATGGTAAGTTGTTTGAGAGGCTCACCAAGAAAGTCATATGTTAGTAGGAAAAAAATTCACTAAAAACTTAATTCCCACAGGTATTTTTTGAAATTTTTGGGAGAACAACGGGAAGAAATAGAAAAAAACACTACTGCCTTATATATATACTCTCAGGAGTACTCCCATTTCTTCTCTATTAGACGAGTATTAATCTTCTCCTTTAATTACCTAAACCTTTTGACCGGTTTGTCCCAGAACGACTAATCTTTTCTTCGATATCTAGTCCGTTTTATCCCTCTCCTGTCTCCAACTAACGACGTAAAAGTAGAACGCACTTAATTTGATCCTTACGTTATCGGAGCAACTCAATTTTGTTCTCCAACATTACATAGTATGTCTTTAATTTGATATTTGCTACATACCTTTATTTTTTTCAGTCTTCAACACCCCTTGAGTGATTTGGGCTTTGTATGTACGTTCAAAAAAGGTAATGGACCCTCCTCCAAATTTAATTGAGGTTAACAAAAACACTATTTGCGGCCCGGCTAATTAAATCATACATACGATCCACGGATATAAATTATACTTCTAATCTACCAGAATTGACTTTGGGAGACAAAGCAATTGGAAACGGACGAAACAACTTAATACGGATATTGGATATTGGTGCGATTAAGAGAATATTATCAAAACATACAATTTTTTTAATCTAATTACCAAAAACTACAAATCAAACATTTTCTTCCCAAAACATACAACTCAAAAATAAAATATATATATATCCACCACCGCCACCACTCTTTCTCCGTTTTTCTCTCTAAAACTCTCTATCTCTTCATTTATCTCTCTCTTATTTTTTCTATATCCACATTTATTTTGGTCTCTCTCTTTAACCGCTTTTCTCTTTCTCTTTAATTTTTTTTAAAATTTAGTGAAATTTGGGGGGAAAATGAGTTTTCAAAAAATAGGACAATTGAGTCTAATTTTATATCAAAATGAGATTTTTGGGGTCTATGAGTTTATTTAAAAGGTCGGATTACTCATGAGAGTTTCCAAACTCATCGAATCAAATTCAGCACTTCTCTCTAGGGATGGGATCGGTACGGTTTGTTTTTCAAGAAAACCGGAACCAAACAGAAAATAATTCCGGTTTCGGTTCGGTTTGGCTATTTTCAAAGATAAAAACGTACCAAACTGAACCGATAGTTTCGGTTCGAACCGATTTTTCGATTTGAACCGGTTTTTCGGTTTTAAACGATTTTTTTTGTAAATACTCAAAAGTTAAAAGCCAAAATGATTTATACTTAAAAGTTATAAAAAAAAATTATACTCAAAACTCAAAAACTAATCTTATGATATAACTAAATAAAATATTTATGTGGGAAAAATTAAGGATTATTAATTAAAAAAAATGTACCAATTGTAAATATATAACTTTAAAAAAAATTATTGCTACGAATAAAATGTTGAATAATATAATTTTTTCTTCCTATTAATGGTAATATGCATATAACTTGTTAGTTGTTACGTTTATATATATATATATGTTGGCCCGAGTGCGGCTAACCTTAGAGGGGGGGTGAATAAGGTTTTGGCGCTTTTCGCCTAATTAAACTAAGTGCAACTAGCAACCCAACTTTTTAGCTATTCTAAGCTTAGGCGTTTGATAATATTAATGACAAGCTATAATTCATAAACGCAAGCAAGAAAATAAGCAATTGTAAAGGTTGCGGAAAGTAAAAGTAAAGGGAAAGAAAATGACACCGTAGTTTATAGAGGTTCGGCAAACGGCCTACGTCCTCTCCTCGGTACTACCGAGTATTTCACTATAAATAATTTTCCCGGATATTACAATCCTAACGAGCTAATCGACCGATTAAGCTCCCCCTCACTTTATGAGTGTCCCGAAATGAAAAGACCTAGAGCTTTTAAGCAACTCGCTTACAAAGCCTCTACCCGATCACTCGCTCACAAAAATGAGTTTATAAAACACTCGATACAAATTTAGTTACAAAAATGTAACTTCGCTCACTATTCTAATTGCTTCTTAAAAAGCTAATTGGTGAGTTGATGATGATCGAGCTTGAATCTCTTTCTCTTTGATTTTCCTCTTCCTCGAATATATATATACACCAAATTGGTGATATTGGGATTTTTAATGAAAGGTTAGAAGGAAGTTGATTGGAATGTTATTGGTGGTTTAGAAAGAGAGATTTGGTGGTATTTATATGCCAAAAGGTCTGTGTTTCCGTTTGTGACCGTTGGCAGTGGTTGATGCTATTTTTCAGAGTTTTAAGCTATTTTCCAGAAATTGCTGAAAAGCTGTTTTCGAAAACTGCAGAAAACGATCGGTCGTTTTCTACAGACGATCGGTCGTTTTCTGAAAACGATCGGTCGTTTTTATACTGGACTCACTGGAAGAAATTGGATCAAAAACGATCGGTCGTTTTTGTCCAGTCGATCGGTCGACTGTAATCCTGGTCCCGTAAATCTTCGAATGCTCATAACTCCTTCGTTTTAGCTCCGATTTTGGTTCCGCTTGAACCTATGGCTTCGTTATCGAATGCTCTATCATTTAACGACCTGAAATATACGTTTTCTATTTTTGGACAAGACAAGTATTATATCATCGAAATCGTAAAATCATTAAACGCATAATCAAAGTTATAATCAAAATCATTATTGAACTCTATGTTCAACAATCTCCCCCATTTTGATTATGACAAACTAATGATGATTTTACAAGATACAAGAAAAATATCTCCTCCATTTTAACAAAACGCATTTACACCAAAATATATCATTTTTCTCCCCCTTTGGCATTATCAAAATGCAATAAAAAATATGGGGTTATGTGAAGGGTTTTTAAAGAAAAACCAAACATGAAAAATGTAATTATGATGCTTATACCCGACCCAACTAATCACATATATGTAGATATTATAGATTAGAGTATACCGAATATGTGATGTGGAGTCGAGTCCGCTCGCTAATGGCATTTGCATTGAGCGTTGCCGATTCCTAATAGGTGGTACCACTTGTTGGTATGCCTTCCACCTTTGTTGATTAACGGCACTTCATCCTTGATGGTGGAGTCGATCTTCTTGACTTCCACGGCTTTTGTCGGCGTTGCCAACCATTTGTGGATTTTCTCCTTTTGGATGGAGATACCTACAACACAAATTTTGTCCTTTGGTACCCAATTTCTTTTGGGTCCGACATTGTTAGTGGCTCGGGTCTTTACTACCCATTTCAAATCGCTTCTACTAACATGAAAGCGATTTGGGCATTTAGAAGAATTATGCTCACTTCTACTACAATGAATGCAATGCATAGATTTTTTCGAATAACGAGAACTATGCGACTTTTTGTAGGAAGTTTTAGAAGTATGATGAGCGGTTTTGGTTTGAAAACCTAAACCTCTTCTATTATTACAAGAGTTCGGCAAAACTCTTGAAGTGCTCCCTTGTTTAAAAACAACCTTTTGTATAGGCGGAATAGGAGTTGTAGACACGCTAGAAGATTTGACATAGCGGGTTGTGCTTGATCCAATAGAGTTGGAAACGAAACCCAAACCGCTTTTGTCATTGACATCTTTTTGACAACTCAAAATTTCGTCCAACACGGTTTTCCCTTTGGAAAACCTTGAGATTGTTAACTCGAGTTTTTCGACCGTAATGACAAGCTCATCGTTTTTCTTTTTCAAAGAGTCATTCTCGGTTTTTAAAAACTCGTTTTTATCTTTTAAGTCCTCCTTTTCGTCATCTATATCATGAAGAGAAAATGACGATGTCGGAATAGACTCATTTTCAATTTTATCTCTTTTTAAGGATCTTATTTCTTCATTGAGAGAAGAATTTATCCTTTTAAGAGAGTCGACCTTTTCGACAAGCTTAGGAAATTTTTTAGAATAAACATCGCACATATGAAGTAATTCATCATAAGAAAGATCATTTACCTCATCGGCTTCGCTTTCACTTTCGCTTGTAGAAGAGAGGTTTTGTTCATGGCTTTCTTCCATGGCCATATAGCACCCAAGGTGAGCGACTTCATCTTGGTCGGAGCTATCGCTAGAGCTTGAAGCGGATATCTTCTTCTTGCTTTTGCTCTTGCGATTCATGACGCAATCTCTCGCCATGTGTCCTTCCTTGCCACATGTATAGCAAACAAAATCGTTAGAATAAATTGAATTATTTGACGATTTACCTTTATGTTTGCGTTGGTCCTTTAGCTTTAGGACTTCCTTGACGATTCGAATGATTTGCCTTGAATTTTCGTCGTCATTGGATAGCTCATCGCTTTCGTCACAAGTTGTTCCTTTGAAAGCTATCTCCCTCTTTTTCGAGAATGGCTTGTGACTATTGAGGGTGATCTCGTGTGTAATGAGCGAACCCGTCAATGCATCAAGAGAGTATGTGTTCATGTCGTGCGCCTCTTGAATTGCGGTGACCTTTGGTTCCCATTCCTTCGGCAAGCTCCGAATCACCTTCGAAACCATTTCCTTACAAGACAAAGACTTACCAAGAGATGTTAATCCATTAGTAATAGTAGTAAATCTAGCAAGCATGTCGGAAATAGTTTCACCCTCGCTCATTTTAAAAAGTTCGTAGTCATGAACTAAAAGTTGGAGTTTGCAATCCTTAACTTGGTTAGTTCCCTCGTGCATAACTACTAACTTATCCCACATAGCCTTAGCGGTTTTACAAGCGGAAATTTTGTTGTACTCGTTAGGAGAAACGGCACAAACAATAGCGTACATCGCTTTGGCGTTGGTAGAGTAGGCTTCTAGTTGAGCATTATCTAGGTCCTCTACGGGGATTTGGTTCTCGCTATTCTCGGATGTAGGTGCGGAATATCCTACTTTTATGGTCATCCAAAGTCTAACGTTATAGCTTTGTAAAAACATGCTCATCCTATCCTTCCAATATGAAAAATTTATTCCATCAAAATATGGAGGTGTATTGGGTGATGAAGCCATGCCGGATGCGAAATTAAGTATATTAGCCATCGGGATCTTAACTCTTAAATCGTTAGATTTCTATAATCAAGAGCCTCGGCTCTGATACCAATTGTTGGCCCGAGTGCGGCTAACCTTAGAGGGGGGGTGAATAAGGTTTTGGCGCTTTTCGCCTAATTAAACTAAGTGCAACTAGCAACCCAACTTTTTAGCTATTCTAAGCTTAGGCGTTTGATAATATTAATGACAAGCTATAATTCATAAACGCAAGCAAGAAAATAAGCAATTGTAAAGGTTGCGGAAAGTAAAAGTAAAGGGAAAGAAAATGACACCGTAGTTTATAGAGGTTCGGCAAACGGCCTACGTCCTCTCCTCGGTACTATCGAGTATTTCACTATAAATAATTTTCCCGGATATTACAATCCTAACGAGCTAATCGACCGATTAAGCTCCCCCTCACTTTATGAGTGTCCCGAAATGAAAAGACCTAGAGCTTTTAAGCAACTCGCTTACAAAGCCTCTACCCGATCACTCGCTCACAAAAATGAGTTTATAAAACACTCGATACAAATTTAGTTACAAAAATGTAACTTCGCTCACTATTCTAATTGCTTCTTAAAAAGCTAATTGGTGAGTTGATGATGATCGAGCTTGAATCTCTTTCTCTTTGATTTTCCTCTTCCTCGAATATATATATACACCAAATTGGTGATATTGGGATTTTTAATGAAAGGTTAGAAGGAAGTTGATTGGAATGTTATTGGTGGTTTAGAAAGAGAGATTTGGTGGTATTTATATGCCAAAAGGTCTGTGTTTCCGTTTGTGACCGTTGGCAGTGGTTGATGCTATTTTTCAGAGTTTTAAGCTATTTTCCAGAAATTGCTGAAAAGCTGTTTTCGAAAACTGCAGAAAACGATCGGTCGTTTTCTACAGACGATCGGTCGTTTTCAGACAGACGATCGGTCGTTTTCTGAAAACGATCGGTCGTTTTTATACTGGACTCACTGGAAGAAATTGGATCAAAAACGATCGGTCGTTTTTGTCCAGTCGATCGGTCGACTGTAATCCTGGTCCCGTAAATCTTCGAATGCTCATAACTCCTTCGTTTTAGCTCCGATTTTGGTTCCGCTTGAACCTATGGCTTCGTTATCGAATGCTCTATCATTTAACGACCTGAAATATACGTTTTCTATTTTTGGACAAGACAAGTATTATATCATCGAAATCGTAAAATCATTAAACGCATAATCAAAGTTATAATCAAAATCATTATTGAACTCTATGTTCAACAATATATATATGGGAAATGTTATATGAACATCATGAAAAACACCCAACTAGACACTTTTTCGTAAAAACGCTCCAAATCAAGATTTGGTTAATGCAAATCTCAATGGTTTCACGACGGAAACACAAATATGCGTCTTGTTTTTTTTCCCGAGATGTATAATGACATGTTTTCGAAATTATGGTAAAATTTAAAAATTCAAAACATGTCATTATACATCTCAGGAAAAAAAACAAGACGCATATTTGTGTTCCCGTCGTGAAACCATTGAGATTTGCATTAACCAAATCTTGATTTGGAGCATTTTTACAAAAAAATGTCTAGTTGGGTGTTTTTCATAATGTTCATATAACATTTTCCTATATATATATATATATATATATATATATATATATATATATATAACTTTTTACAATTTAAAATAATGAAAACAGATAAAAAGTAAAGTATCACTCGTTATTGTGTTTACTTTTCTTCTTCCATATACGAAATAAGTAACGTTTTAGTTGAACAATCAAACATCATTATTTATAAATAAAAGTGTATACAATTATATTTGTAATCGGTTTTCGATTTCGGTTCTGGTTTTTTCGGTACCAAAACTATATACCGAAACCAAACCGGATTTCTGTTTTAATTTCGGGCTTTTATAAACAAAACCGAACCGAATAGTTTTTTTTTTTTGGTTTCGGTTTGGTCTCGGTTTTTCGGTAAAAAGTCATACCCCTACTTTTCTCGATTGTATATGTACTTTTTTGGATTGTGTATACACTTTTCTGCATTGTGTATGAAATTTTCTGTATTGTGTATGCATTTTCTGATTGTGTATGCATTTTTAGAGAGTGTGTATTCACTTTTTCGGATTTTGTATTGACTTTTCTCAATTGTGTATGCACTTTTCTGGATTGTGTATACACTTTTCTGCATTGTGTATGCACTTTCTGGATGTGTATGCACTTTTATTGATTGTATATGAACTTTTATGTATTGTGTATACATTTTTCTGATTGTGTATACACTTTTTCGGATTTTGTATGCATTTTTACTAATTGTGTATGCACTTTTTCAGATTATGTATGCATTTTTTCTCGATTGTATATGCACTTTTCTGCATTGTGTATTCATTTTGTGGATGTGTATGTACTTTTTCGGATTATGTAGACACTTTTCTCGATTGTTTATACACATTTTTCACGATTATGTATGCAAATTTTTTGGATTTTGTATGAATTTTTTTCACCGATGTGTATGCACATTTTTTGAATTGTTTATACACTTATTTTGGATTGTATATGCAACTTTTTCACGGTTGTGTATGCACATAAGTTGAACCGGTGTGGGTACGAGTATCGTACCCGATACAATACGGGTACGCCGATACGGTAAAAGTTAAAATCTTTGGGTACGATACATCTACGGTACTTCAATATATAATAATTATGTTGTTACGTATTTTTAAGTTAAATAGATGAGCTTGTATATTTTTTAGTTTTGTGGGTTTTTAGTCATATTATTTTGAAAGATTTGGATGGATTTATACAATAAAATGAAACTTAAATGAGATTGTAATATTTCTAGAATACATATTTTCAATTTTAGTGGTCTTAGTAAAAAATTAATATACTTTAAGTGTAATGGTGGTTTTAGTAATTTTATGCATATATATAAATGTATTATAAGATAGAGAGACTTATATATATTGATATACGAGTATATATCTGTATCTACTAGTTAGAACCATGAAATATTTCAAAACACTTACGTACCGCCGACGTAACAGAGAGGTACGTTTTTTGGTGTACCTGGTATGTATTGTTGTCGTGCCGTACCAGTATGGGTACCGGGTACGTTTTTTTTAAAAAAAATCACCTTTTTAGAGTTATGTAATTGTATATTTTGATAATAAACTTTTAGTAGTTGTATGTTTTGGTCAATTATATGTTTTGATTATTGATCCTGCGACTAAACATCTATCTTGTATCACATTATTGTATTAAATTTAATACAACAACTTGAAGCCAAATCTTCAAGGAAATATCATCCCTAGTAGTGGTATGGAAACAAGTCTTTAATAAGTAAATAAGTAGTACACTGTACACAACAAACATGATAGGACCTTGAGACATTCGTTTTCAGTGAAGTCAAGAAGACGAAGACTTTTCGAGTTCCATAAATAGCTCTACTGATATAAGTTTCTAGTCACAGTATTTCAAGTTATTGGGAATATTAGATTTTCAGCAAAGTTGAGGTATCTCTCTTATTCAGTCTGATCGTACTTTTAGTCAAGAAGACGCAGCTGATGCTAAACTTAGTTATTGTTGTAGTACAGATTAATTAGGACAGATTACTTGATGTGTTCAGGATGTCATTTAGTCCGGATTCTTAAATCTTGTTTAACATTTAGTACATATAATATATCATCCTCTTTAATAAGATTTAAAAAAAAAAAAAAACATATAATATATCATCACGTAGCATCAAAGTTAAAAACTAAGATCAAAATTAAGTAGCATCATGTAGCATTGTATGTACTTTTTCATCATTTTTCCGATTTTGTTTTGTTACTTGGTTCACTTTGCTAGTATTATAGAGCGTTGGTCTATATATGTGATAGGGAATTTTCACCAGTATTGCTAAACCAGCTCTTATAAATTATCAAATGTCATTTCTCTCTCTCTGTGTTTATTTATGGTTGTGTTTATTTTGATGCTAAACATAACCATGAACGAATTATTAAAAACAATCGGGTTTTTGATAATTATGTTTGAAAAACTGTACCAAACATTAAGATTTGCTATTTAATAGTACAATGTTTTACTTCATAATTTTTCAACTTGAAGGGATGGAGTATGAATCGGTATTGCGATTTGGAAGCCTTTCTGGTAAGTACCTTTGGGCCACTGAAGACGTGTTCAGTCAAACAAGAACGAAACTGCTATTTAATAGTACACTGTTTTACTTCATAATTTTTCAACTTGAAGGGATGGAGTATGAATCGGTATTGCGATTTGGAAGCCTTTCTGGTAAGTACCTTTGGGCCACTGAAGACGTGTTCAGTCAAACAAGAACGAAACTGCTTCTCTTAAATTCCTCATTAGACCGTCGAGTCCTTTGGCAAAAATGGTATACGTCTCAGGAGCTGCTACGGAAAGTATCTCACCGCATCTGGTGAACCCTTTGGAAATGTCTTGAGTGGGTACAAAGTGATCCAGCCCTACAAGAATCACCTTACTGTGCTGTGGGAAATGATAGATTCTGGCCCTAACAAGGTACGTAAGACTTCTTGCATCACCGTTCATAAGATTTTTCGAGTACAAGTGCTAGGCCGAATTTTTTTTAAGTTCTAGTCACCCGAACCAATAAAAAAAAAGTTTAAATACTGTTTTTAAAATCTATACGGGAAAGATATTAAAATATAAAAAAAAACTTAAAAGTTGTTTTGAAGCTAAAATAAAGATATTATAATCTCTTTTTGAAAGATACTAAAGTGTAAAAAAAAGAGGTTAAAAGCTGTTTTTTAGTTTTTTTTAGTGTTTGTTTAAATTATTAAGTAAAAAAAAAAATATTAAAGTGTAAAACTGTTTTTTGAATTTTTGAGATGATCTACACTTAAAAATGTTATAAGAGTGGTGATATATGAACAAAAATATTATTAAAATGTGACCGGCCGCCGAACCGATTTAATCTCGTATGATATTAAAATTTTCTTTTACATGCACGTGTGAAAATAAGTTTAGGAACATTTGTATGGGCCGGATACATAGAGCAATTAATATTTAAGTGATCAATTGTGATATTATAATTTATAGGGGAACTAACAACGTCTTTCTTGAACTAGGTCTTTTACAAGATAATGATACATTATTTTGGTGTGTTTTTATCTTTTTATTTTCATCTTTCAGGAATAAGAGAAATCCCCTTTTATCATCCATTTTTATTCGGAAAAATTAGTTCATTTAGTTAGAAAACAAGATGGTAACAATTAAGAAACTTCCCATCATAATTTGAGTGTGTTAAGTATTATGGGTTAAATGATTGCATAAGATTAACTAGTTGGAGTAAAAGGCAAAACCTTTAGTAAATATTATTTTATCATAATGTTTAAGAAATACTTGGTGACTAATAAATAATGTAAAGATATTACTTGAGAAAAGGATAGTACTTCGCTAAAGAAAAAGAATAGCCAAAACTTCTTTTTAATTAGTGTAGTGTACATATACTCAGGTTATGCTAAAGCCAGCCGGTTGTCAATTTCAATACCTTACCGCTAATAGCAGCTTTATTCCACAATGGAACGACTCCGTGAGTCATATGGAGCGCGGATCCGGAAATATCTGGGGGGAGGTTGAATTCGTAAAGAAAATACCCAAGGCTCAAGCAGCAGGAGTAAGGCTATTACTACAGTGTAATGTAGTTCTTAACACACAAAACCAAACTATATTCTCAAAATGGAGTTTGAGTACTAATTAGAACACAAGGGCTCCTCCTCAAGATTAGTCCCGAAAAGCATGGTTGACGGAAATCACGTATGTGAATATATATTCATTCACTGCTGCCGCTTCTTAGTTCTAATGGATTGAGTATACGTTATTTAGCTAGCTAGGTGGTCTTCTATATTAGTACTAAGAGTGGTACAATGAGATTTTTATCTAATTGGCAGGTTGAAGACTTTACAACATTCCAGTTATTTGTCGACGAACTGAGGAGTTCATATCAAACTCTGCTATAACTTATCGAACTTATTGTGGAACGTTGTGGAATTAATAGTGTGCAGGATTTAGACAAGTGACAAGTCTTGGGAACTTTTTTAGCTTTAAGCTTCTTAATATGTATGCTGGTGAAGAAGCTAGGTTAACTATATACAGGGTCGGAACCCCCTAAACATTGCTAAATAGGACGAAAAGTTGAATTTTCACCATCTAATTTTACTTCAAATTCCAGATCTAGAAATTTGATTGCCACATATTAACAAAAGAGCCATGCTTTACGGTTTCAGAAAACGTTAGAGATGCCTATTATTTAGGTACGAAAATAACAAGAAGAAACTTAATAAGTTATATACTTGATTATGTTAATATCATAGATCTGAATTGAAGAACATGAACATGAACATGAACATTTATCAGTAAAACTGTCAATTTTATGTCAATTTAGTTTAGTTTTATCAGTATTCAAAAACCAATACGTACAAAGTTGCAAACAATCAAACTTACAGATTTTTTAATCTGTCTAATCTCGGTGGTTATACAAGAAAACGTATTAGTATATATTAAAAGAAGTTATTAAAAAAATTCTCTCGTCTTAAACTTTTCGCTTTTACAAACCACAATACATATCAAGAAAATCAACTTTAAACCTGACGGCTTTGACAGGTTCAAGGCTCTAATGCATCCCAATCATTTCCTGGCCAAACTAGTATATCATCTCAGCCTTCTCAGGTATGAACTCTCCTAAGATTTATCTGAAGTTTTTATCAAGCTCTTTGATAATCACAACAATCGTGTACAACATTTGAGTAAAACCTTGAGAACAATATCTTTTGTAGCTTTATATCTTATTCTCACACCCAGTGAAGGAGTTGTTGACATCTTAAATCTTTAACTTTACGAAAAAAAACTTTCAAACGATATTTATAAACATAATTATACTCGGTTGTGATTGAGAATTCTCTAATTATCATGGTAACTACAAAAGTACTGTGGAAACAAGACCTTGTCCAAGGTGCCAAAAAGATGACTTAATTTATGTCAATTTGCAAAATATCACTCTCTTTAATTTATATTAGTAGTGTTTGCATTTGACACCTTTTCTACTCAGTTACAAGGATCAGACGTCGCCAATTGGTTATCGAGTGCAAATAGTATGGCTAGCCTCGCTCACACAGGATATAAATTTTATAAAGAAACTCATAACCAAGGACCACACCAACTCAAGATGACTCTAGCGATTCAGACTCTAGCTATTCAGTGTCGAGCAATATTGGCTATTCATTGCCAGACAGCAACGGCTACTCAGTGCCAGACAACATCGGCTATTCAGTGCCAGGCAGCAATTTCGGAGATTATTTTTCTGCTTTTTTTTGGGTAATTAAGTCCCGATAAATCCATTCTTCAGATGCATGGTTTTAAGAAATTTATCCTTGGACTTTCAACAATAATTAAGTATGTTTGGTGTGCCAATTTATATGTATATGTTTCATGGTTGGAGTGGAATTTGAGTCAGTACTCACTATGGTCGAATTCGTGGAAATGTTGTATCAAGTAGTGATGACTAAGGACTGTTTTTACTGCATAACTATGTTAATCCTATTTATTTACCGATAATGTACAAAACATAAAATTAAACAAAATATATCATCTAAAAATTTATTACCAAAACATACAAACATACAATTACACATTAATTTATTAGAGTTGTATGTTTTGAAAAAAAAAATTTTGATTTGTAGTTTTTGGTAATTAGACTTGAAAATTTATATGTTCCGATAATTTTCTCATTTATTTACTACCGAGCGTAGTAGTGTTGCATTTTTATCTTGACGGATGTATACCGTATACAGTACTTTATTGGCCATATACAGATTTAATGCAAATAAAGGTCATAATGAAACGAACTGTTAGCTCTGTTTGTTCATTACAAAATGAAGGGATGATAACAAACAACGTCAATTATGTGATGATATTCGTCTTATGAATTCATGTCCCGTTGTTAAAGTGATTACACAATATTCCACATGTCAATTTAACTAAACTTAAATGATTTAAACATGTAACAAATGGAACTAATGTGTCACCAACATATACACTAACCCCAATTTTCCCTATAAAATGCATACCACACCATTTCCATTCATAAAGTTGCAAGAAAAGGAATAGTAAGTGAAAAATAATATCAAAAAACGAGTGATTTTCGAATTTGTATATTGTAAATTACTACTTTCATATATATATATATATATATATATAAAAGGAGACCTTATATCAACATCAATTTGGACACTTTTTTTACAGAAACGCTCCAAATAAATATTTGATTAATGCAAATCTTCACGATTTCACGACGGGAACACAAATATGTGTCTTGTTTTTTTTTTCTCCAAGATGTATAATCATATGTTTTGGAAATTATGAAAAATTTTAAAAATTCAAAACATGTCATTATAAATCTCGGGAAAAAAAAACAATACGCATATTTGTGTTTCCGTCGTGAAACTATGGAGATTTGCAATAATCAAATCGTGAAACATTCTATTTACTAAGTTGATGTTCATATAAACTCTCAAAACATGTCATTATATATAAAGTTAATGATCATTTTTCGAGGGATCTTGAAGTGTTAAAACGTTGAATCACAGTTACCGGAACTAAAAACGAAAACCAGAATTAAACGAAATGGAAAATTGAAACTTGAAAAAAAACAAAAACAATTTAAATTTTACATATGAAATAATAAGAAACTGAAAAGACAATTTATTAAAATAAAATGAGTTTTTCAGTAAGTATGGGCTGAACGATCGTGTTAATTTTTTGTATTTTCAGTAATCATTCTTAGTGCTGTTGTCTTGACAATACTTTTTTCTTGTAAGTGAATTTTAAGCAAGAAAAGTGTATATATATCATTCTTATAATAATAAGTCAATTCAACTCAATTGATCTCGTCTAATTTGATCCTTTTTTTTCAAAAATACCTCTAAATCTTTATATTAATTACAATAATATCATACTCAAATAAAAATATGAAAATTAAAATCTAATAAAACTATTCATCGCTCTTTAAAAACAAAACATTTTTTTAAATGTTAAACCATCTTTTTTTTATATTATCCACGTATTTATATCATAATTATACATATTTTATATATTTTTATTGAATTACGCAAGTCGGGATTAATATATATATATATATATATATATATATGGAAAATGTTATATGAACATCATGAAAAACACTCAAATGGACACTTTTTCGTAAAAACGCTCCAAATCAAGATTTGGTTAATGTAAATCTCCATGAGATTCACGACGGGAACACAAATATGCGTATTGTTTTTTTTTCCGAGATGTATAATGACATGTTTTCGAAATTATGATAAAATTTAAAAATTCAAAACATGTCATTATACATGATAAAAAAAACAACACGCATATTTGTGTTTTCGTGTTGTTGTGAAACTTGAATTAACCAAATGTTCATGACTTGAAGAGCTTTTACGGAAAAGGGTCAGTGTTTTTCATTGGTGTCCGTATATGCTTCACACACACACACACATATATATATATATATATATATATATATATATATATATATATATATATGAAAGTGAATTTTAGGGAAGAAAAGTGTATTTATATCCAATCCAAAAGTACAAACTTAAACAATCCTCACTCACTCACTCACTCAACAATGTCCACTCTCTTCTTCTCTCTCCCACCACCCTCCACACCTCCATCTCTCTCCTTAAAACCCAAGAAAACACACATAACCTCAGCCCTCTCCCCCTCTCTACACACATTCTGGCAATGGCTTTCCGATGAACGTGTAATCTCCAAGAACTGTCCAGTACAACCTACCTTAGTCCCTGAAGGTCTTGGCCTGGTTGCCAAGAAGGATTTAGGAAGAAATGAGGTCGTTTTGGAGATACCCAAGAAGTTTTGGGTTGATTTTGATATGGTATCGGGTTCGGATATTGGTGGGGTGTGCGGCGGGCTGAAGCCTTGGGTAGCGGTCGCGTTGTTTTTAATAAGGGAGAGGAAGATTGGGGAGGGGTCAAAGTGGCGAGAGTACGTTCGGATTTTACCGGATAAGACTGATTCTACTGTGTTTTGGTGGGTTTTTGTGTTTTTTTTTTAATTTTTATTTGATTTGGTGTTTGTTTATAATATTAAAATTTTAATTATCTAGGAGCAGGCTAAAGCGTCGTTTGGTTGTGGGGTTAATTATCCCATGATCAGTTTTCTGAAAGGCGAGACTAGAATATTTATTTGATTGCGGGGATTTGGTGTTTGTTTAAGATATTTATTAAGTGGCTAGGAGCGAGCTTAAACCTAAATTAGGTGAAACGTAGCCGGAGTCCAGATGCTTTAAAGGATTAAGCGGTAATTAGGTGTGATTATACGAGAGTAGGCAATGCTGGGTTTTTGTTTTTTTTAGTCTTTGTTTCGAATTTGATTTTTGTTTAGAATATTTATTGATATATAGGAGCTCGCTAAAAGTCTAAGGCCTCGTTTGGTTACGTGATTAATTGTCCCATGATCAATGTTCTAAAGCGAGCCTAGACTTATATAAAGCGAAACGTAACTGAAGTCTAGGTGTTCAAATGATTAGGCGTAGTGGGGAAGCTAGGTAGAGACTATTTGGCGCCATGACAGCCTATCAGCCTTAATATTGTAATTTTTTTGTAGTTTCCGACATGCATTTTTACTATATTTTGTTAAATTTTAACCATTTGGCACTCCAGGTATTTTCATTACTCGTATAACCTAACTTCACCCTTTAATTTTGAAAATTAGATTTAGACATACAAAACTATATGATTTTGGTGCAAAACTATTTTTTTTTTGTTCCCATGAGTTTTGTGCTTAGGAGCTCAGTGTATTCAAATAACCTACTTAAGAGAGGGAAAAAAACACATTTGAAATGTTTGAAAATGGCAGAAACAGTGCAGAATATTGACGGAACTCCATTCTGTATTCCTATTACCGATAGCTGAATTAATATTATGTCTTGGTGTAGCGGGGTCCAATTTCTCGAAACCCTCTGCATTAATATTAGAGAATGTTAACAGATTATGAAGAACCGTCTAACAAAATTTGAGATTTGTGATGTCAAGGCCTTGGCGGAAAATAACCCCTTAAATACAGTTTTTATATTTTCTCAACTACATTCTCCCCAAAGTTATTTTTGTAAGCGTGAAATTCTGGTGCTGACAAGTGTTAGTTTCATCTATCCAGTGCAGGTCAGAAGAGGAGCTCTCTGAAATTCAAGGTTAGTTCACTTTATTATACTTTAACAAGGCATAAATCAACATCGTAATGGTGCTTTTTGTTACATTGCCGATAATTACTCTTTGAAAACAAGAATAATCTTAGTATTGCATTTGGTGATTAACTCCATAACAGCTATTAAAGAGTTGTAATTTATTTTATTTCTGAAAAGGGGATCATAAGGAATTCCCTCCTACCCCCATCATTCGAGACCACAACCTCCTATTTAAGAGTGTGTATTCTGGCCACTAGGCAAATCCTAGCGGTTTAAAGAGTTATACTCAAAACACCAAAGTTGTATTGTAACGACCCGGATTTCCATAGGAAAATACCATGGTAAAGAGAAGTAAGCTATCCCACATCACCTAGATATGTGAGTACCTATATGGTATATAAGTTAGGAGTATCCTCATTCTCATCACCAAGACCTTTAAAAGCTGTGCGGCCCAAGAAGCGAAGACGAAATTGGGCCAAAGCAGAATGTATTGGTGGTAGGAAACAGATGGTGGCGGTCTGGTTGGAGGACCGGGTCGTTACATGTATAACCTACATGCCACATTTTTATACAACTTCTGTAAACAAAGAATTTTCCAGAAGTACATTTTTTCTGTAACGAGAACTATGAAACCATATTTTTTAGCAATACAGATAAGATCCTCAAATCTCTCTGTCTACGTGTGTTTCATTTTGAGAATTTGTAGATTTGAAATACCTTGAGATTTGGACGTTCTTGTGTTTTCTGCCATAATTTGAAATCCGCATTTCTAAAGTTTCTGTCCTTAAACACCATGGAACCTAAATGAGTAGCTTTTTCATTCGAATCTGAAATTCACATGGTAGACCATTTCAAATTTTGAACTCATTAATATTGTAAAAGCTAATATAAAGAAAGGCTACATCTCCGTGACATTTCATCCATTTACATGTGGGTTCTGAATCCATATAACCATCGTGTAATATTAGCTAAATCACATGTGCATTATTGGTTCCACGGATCCAATAAATGGTTAGGGCTTTATTCTAAACAGGCCTTAATAGAACTTTAACCATTTCAGGTACTCAACTTCTGAGCACAACTTTGGGTGTTAAAGAATACGTGCAAAGTGAATTCGAAAAGGTGGAAAAAGAAGTCATACTTCCTCATAAGCAGCTTTTCCCATTTTCGATTGCATATGATGATTTTCTTTGGGCATTTGGGATACTCAGATCAAGAGCATTTTCTCGCCTTCGTGGACAGAATCTTGTTTTGATCCCTGTAGCAGATCTGGTACTATTACTCTTCCTTACAGATCCGTTTAGAGCACTTGGAGATGCGTTGATTTTCTGTTTGATGTCCAGATTATTATTAATTTCTTTCTCTAAATTTTAAGTTCACAATTTCTCATACAGGTCTACACTTTGTGTGTATGGATACTATTGGTTTCGTAACGAATCAGAAACCTTATTGGGTTCTAGCCCTTGAATCTTATACAACCTTGTTCTCATTGCAATTGTTAAGTTGGAATAGGATTTATAAATTGTATCACGTATGTACTTGACTAATTGTCCAGCCTATAGATTACTGTAAAGTAAAGACCAGGATGAGCTAATATTTGCGCGCCAATTTTTGACATATAATCCCTTTCACCTTGCCTGCATTTTTGTCAGTCAGTCTACAAAATATTTAGTTTCTCTTATTACATCATTGCTACATCATTAAAGAAAAAGATTTACTTTAAATGAAGACTTCTGAAAACAAACACGTCATGGTATCGCAGAGAGGAATTAATTTTTATAATGTTTGAACCAGAGAACAACTAGTATGGTACAATAAATAAACTCCAGAACAAGACCGTACCTTTGGATCATATCTCATACACAGGTATCTTAAGAATTTTGAACATAAAAATTGATGATATTATTGGTAAAATTATTTCACATATAAGTTTCTTGACTTATTTGAAGACCCACTCTTATGCTTATAACTAACTGATAGAACTCCTTAAATACTTAAGGTACATATCTTTTATTTATTAAAAAAACAGAAGAATTGTAGCTGTTTATAGTCCCCTAAAAGGCATTAAGTACACAAATCCTTGAAGCTCTTGGGTCTCTGGAATAACATTTTTCACAGAGTCGTGTGATAAAAACCTCTCGGCCCACCCCACTAGATTTGGTGTCTTAGTTTCAGTGAGAAGTTCCACACCATATAATATTTCGGTTACTTTTATCCAACCCAAAAAGCTGCCAAGTGCTATATCGAGATACCCTACCTCATTCCCGCCAAAGAAATTTTCCCCTTTACTGAACTTGATAAATACCTCTTCTGATAAAACTAAAACCTCTCTTAATTTTTCCGCTGCCTTTAGTTTTGCTTGTTTTCCTTGCGCTAGACGAATATCTCTCAACAATGGAAACACCTATAAGTTTGAAAACATGTGAAAAAGTTGTTCGGGGAATAAACTAGAGTTGTTTAGGGAATCGGGATTTAAATGAGAAATATGTAAAATATTTGTTGATGACAAGCGACATACAAAATACGTTTAAACCCGAAGTAGAAGTTTCTGACTTGAATACATGTCTAGGAGCTATTCACGATGACATTTAAGAAGTCTAATGCCTTGTTTGGTTGCAGTTTCTAAACCCCAGATTTTCTGCATTGTTGCTTAAAACTGAATTAGGGATCACGGCATTAACGGCGGAGCATTGTTACTTGCAACAAGCTTTAATGCAAAGCTTTAGTTTCAGTCTAGGACTATTGATATAATGAATTTTTAAAGTTTATGATGGCAATGCTTTACGTAGAAATATTGGAGTAATCTCAATTATTTCAGTTGGATAACATCATCCAAGAGTTCCCTACACCCCTAGAGTGATAAAAAAATTTAGCCTAAAAAGAATAACAATAGAAAATAATACCTTGTCATCATAATAGGCTCCCCAAAACCTGGCGGTGGCACGATCATGGGGATCAGAGGAGAGAATAGTAGGACCCGCTGCCCATTCTTCGTCTACGTACTGAACAATGACGAGGGACTCGCATATTGCTTTTTCATCATGGATAAGAACTGGTATTTTCTTGTAAACAGGGTTTGATCGAAGAAGAAGCTCGCTTTTTGAATCTGGTTTTTCAATTAGAAGCTCGTAATTGACTGATTTTAAGTTGAGGGCAATTTGGGCTCTGTTCACAAACGGGCTTGTCTTGGATCCTAGTAGCTTTATATTGGCCATGATCAGATCTCTGTAATATAGGCTGTTATATGAAATGCTTATGGTTGATTTGAAATGAGATAAAAGCAAAGGGTGATATATATTTGGCTTTGAGGACATTTATTTCACTTGGAAAAAATCCTACTCTAATTCTAGAATCCAAAACCGATTATAGATTAGAATAGGGGGCCAGTTTTCTATATTATACTAAATGAAGCTGAGTTGTTAAAGAACCTTTTATCACGGTTTGAACACCCACCCGATAAGTGGTTATCTTAGTATCTTGCGAATTGAGCTTGACAGAACTGTATAGCAACATTGGTCCCTCTTGTGGGTTTAGATGCTCTATGAAGAAATTGTTGCTCTTCCTTTTGTTTGCAATGCTATCACTTCAAAACTGACTTTGGAAATAAATTAATTTTTGTATGCAAGAAAATTCTGATTTATTGTTTCTTATGTTGGTAGTCAGTTTATGAGCAAATTGAATTTCAAAATGTATCTCATTTTGTGTGTAACTGTATATGTATAGATATTTTCGTCATAACATACTTCAATGAATTTTTCCCGATCCTTGATTTCACTCATAACCTGTTACTTTATTTTAATAGTTGAAATAAAGGTTTCTCTAGGTACAGCAACATGTAATTAGAATATGGAGTGTGTGTGTGTGTCTTTGTGATTGTGTGTGTGTATGTATATATGTGTGTGTGTGTGTATTGGCCGTAGATTATGTAGTTGTTCAACCTCGATTATGTAAATAATTGGTCGAGACGACCCAATGTTGCATGATTCCGTTACGCTTATCCCCTTTCTCTCTCCCCACTATAGCTTTTTATTAGAAGAAGTTCATTTATTACTTTCATTTTCAAATCACTTTGTCAAAATATGAACACCTCTTAAATAAAAAAATATAAAAATCAGCCAAACAGTCAAAGGGTAATAGTAACAGCCTGCTTTAGTAAAAGTTCATAGTAGATCAATTTTTAGTTGAGGGCGATTTGAATCATTTACGGATGGGACTTGATGGCAACTTAGAATTATTTTTAACTTTTTAAAAAAAAATGTGTTCTTTCTTTTCACAAAGGGGTTCTCATGGTTTCAGAACTACCCTATATGTGTAGTTTGATACTGGCCATGACCAATACTGAAATACTTTCCATTATGCTCAAGTGCTTTGGTAGGCGTATGTTTATGTGTTGGTACAAAAATAAGCTACATCCCTTGAGTCCGTATTTGTTGACATGGAGAAAAACTGATTTATATAAGAGATCAAGAGAAAATTAGCTTGGATTAATGGGTGGTGCGTTGTTTTGAATCTTTGATGCCTAATCTATGGAGTGAATGGGTCAAACAGTTATTGTTTTATAGGGTTTGGTACAAATTTTGACAATGCACTCTATGTGCTACCTACTCCAGAAAGAGCATAGAGTTGGTAACTAAAAAAATCCTCACCAACCAATTTAACCCTGGCTTGTTCATAACGAATTCTAAGGCTAACATATACTTATTGAAATATTTTTTTGGAAAAGAACAACGGGACATTAAATTTAGAAAAGGGTCTGTAACAAAAACGGTAACTACCTAATGTGTCTGCACATGCCTTTGTAAGAGCTCCAGCTTTATGATATGCACTTTCATTAGAAATTGAAACCATAAAAAGCCTGATTTTAATGTATCTGTTGCAGATCAACCATAGTCCTAATATTACTACGGAAGAATATGCGTGGGAGATTAAAGGAGCTGGTCTTTTTTCTAGAGATCTTATATTTTCTTTACGAACTCCTGTTCCTGTAAAGGCTGGTGAACAGGTGATGGCTTTTGTTGACATCTTTACTTTTATTAAAATATTTTCGTATCAACTGAAGATTGCCATTTTGTTCTCAAAAAACTGTTTAAATCGACGCATATGGATTAGTCCTCGGTTCGGAAAACGGTATGATCCTGGTGGTAAATTCCAAAGTAGTGAGCATGACTTTATTTTTTGGGATGAATGGCTGGTATTTATTATTGTAGAGCTAATAATATATCATGCTGACTAGCTGATGAACCATATTTCAGTTACCTTGCCAAAAGTTTTGATGTGCTTTCTTATAAGATTAGGTCTAATTCTCTCAACAAACTAATACATGCTATGTTAAGGGAAATTGTAGGGTTAATAAAATACAATATTTTGAAACTCCAAATCGTCGCCAAACTGTTGAAAGTTGAAACTTCTCTCAAGTGTAAGCTTCTGCACGGAAAGCTTACGTTTTGTATAATATAAGTTTTATACTCAATAAATACCAATAAATCTATAACACTATGCATAACTCGTACTCCTAATAAATACCAATAAATCTATAACACTATGCATAAACACTAACCTTTTTTATATATATATATATGTATAATTGGTGGGGAAAACCCACATTTTATTTATTTATATAAAATAAAAGATGCGGGTAAAAAACCCCACAAAAAAATATCACCCAAAGGAGTGATACCAAAGTGTAGCAAATACAAAAGGTTCGGAAAAAATAAAGAAAACAACAACTTGATAAACTCAAATGAAAACTTAGAATAACTTTAGGGGCTTCCAGTGATAATAGCACAGAAGTTTCTTCAGATAATACACGTGTTGTCTTTTACCCAATATTGTCTGAGATAATGAAGAGGCATAAACACTAACCTACCCGATCATATTCGTACAAAATTCTGACATGAATTATTTATAAACAAAAAAACTGTAAGCAAAACTAAAAGGAAAGTTAAAAACATCAAAGCTCCATTACTTTAAATTAATACACAGAAAAAGAGTTATTAGCACCTAAGCCTAGGGCTAATGGCCCATCCTCAGTAGCTAAGTTTTTATATCAATTTGACCATTTGGCATTTCACCTCAACAACTTGTGTAACGTGCATTACTGATTATTCTTAATAATAATTTGGCAGGTACTAATACAATACGATATAGATAAGAGCAATGCTGAGTTGGCATTGGATTACGGGTTTATAGAATCAACAACCGTCCGAAATGCCTACACATTAACACTTCAAATATCCGAAAACGATTCTTTTTATGGGGACAAAATAGACATTGCCGAATCCAACGGCATGGGTGAAACCGCGTATTTTGACATAAAACTAGGAAGTACTTTGCCACGTCAAATGCTTCCGTATCTTCGTTTGGTCGCCCTTGGTGGGACGGACGCTTTTTTACTCGAGTCAATATTTAGAAACTCAGTGTGGGGACACCTCGAGTTGCCGATTAGTAGGGCCAATGAGGAGCTTATTTGTCGTGTTGTTATAGAAGCTTGTAACTCTGCTCTATCTGGTTATGAAACCACACTTCAAGAGGTATTACCGTAATATCTCTCCTCATAGATATTTTATTATTTGTGAATAGAACCTTCTTTACAGCTTCCATAGCAACCCATTTGCCACAAATATAGGGTACTAAGACTCGAAATCTTTCTCCATCAGATTTTTTATAAACCAAAATGGCTCCCTAAAATTAAGTATAGTAATTTTTTATGGCACAAAAATCAATGTTAGCATATATTTAAAATTACAGAAAAACTTAGAATTGTTGAGGACACAGATAAAAGGATTAAAAATAATTAAATTGATAGAGAAGCAGATATTTTCATATAGATAAAGTGGTCATGCAACATTGTACATCTTTAAAGGAAGCTGTATTGAGCACTGTTTTGAAAATCTCGATAAAAGATCAACTCAAAGCTTAAAAAAGAAGAAAAAGCTCGTTTTCCTGCTTTTTTACGCTGATTAAGCTTAGTCTTTTTACGCCTTTAGCATAGCTCTTGCAAATATTCTTCGTATTTCGCTTTTTAAAACACTAATATCGAGTGCTCGATGCTAGAAAGGTTGATTTCTTAAAGTTGGAAAATAAAGATATTATATGGTCCCTAATTGCAGTTCTTTTTTTCATTGGTGTCTTCTAAATCAATGTTTTCTTTCTCCTAGAAAAACCTTTAATCAGGTCTTTCTCCTTTGTAAGTTTTCAGCTTTGAGATCAGGAAGTCTCAATTCAGAAAACTCCTCTAAGTAGGACTTATGGACCCTTTTCATCATTCGAGAACCATCAAATTTTTTAAAGAATAATCTTTTTGTAAAACACTTTAAGAAACTGTGGCTAAATAAGATTCCTCTTCATTGTGATAACTCTGTTCCAAAAATAAAACTCGAAAACGCTTTTCCGGAAATTGTTTAGAACCATAAACATATGCAGCTTTTTTAGACATCTTTTCTTCTTGTTGGAAACTCTTGATGGATTCTTTTCATCATTCGACAACCATCAGAATAAATAATCTTTTTTTGAAACACTTTTAAGAAACTGCGGCCAGATAAGATTCCTCTTCATTGTGATAACTCTGTTTCAAAAAAAAATGCGTAAAATCTTTCCAGAAATTGTTTAGAACCATAAAAATTAGCAGTTTAGACTTCTTTTCTATCTTGTTGGAAAGCATCTTTTTTCTTAGATCATGAGAAATAAATTGAGATGATTACAGGATGAAAAGTTGATGGAAAGTGAGGATCTCAATCCAAGGCTCAAAATAGCAGTAGGGATAAGAGCAGGGGAAAAGAAGTTGCTTCAACAAATTGAAGAAATTTTCAAGGATAGGGAATTGGAATTAGATGAATTGGAATACTATCAAGAAAGAAGACTTAAAGATCTTGGCCTGGTTGGGGAGCAAGGTGATATCATTTTTTGGGAACCCAAATAATAATAAAAAAAATCCTGGTTATTTGGATAATATGTGGTCGCGATATGGAAGTTGAATACCAACCCATAGGCAAATGCTGAGCTTATTTTCTTCGCGCTTATGATGTGAATTTTTCCGTGCCATCATGTATATCTCTGTTGTAATCCATTTTGGCTCGTATATATAGCTTGAATTCACTGCAAATTAAAAAAAAACATAGCATGTATTATTAGAAAGGGGCTTTTAAAAGTGATCCGTTTAAGTTGCGGTGAACTTGCGACCACAGAATGCATCAATGCGTACAGGTCTTAACCACTGTACCGGAGGCGCAACTTTATCAATATATATACATACAATATATTTGTGTGTATCATTCTATTATAATAAGCAACTCAAGTGAGCCTGTCTAGCCTCTTTTTTTTCAAAAATACACATACACATTTATATTAATTATAATAATATCATAACTCAAGTGAGCCTGTCTAGCCTCTTTTTTTTCAAAAATACACATACACATTTATATTAATTATAATAATATCATACTCATATAAAAATATAAAAAGTAAAAACTAATAAAACTATTTATCTCTCCTTAACGACCAAACATTCTTTTAAATCTTAAACTATATTTTTTTTATTATCCACATATTTATACATAACTATATTTATTTTATATATTTTTATTGCATTGCGCGCCGCACACGCAACGCGTGAAAGACGATTACTAGTATATATATAGAGAGCGACCGACATTAAATGATTAAAATATGTATATATGTGCCATCGTAAGTTATCTTTTTGTGGCTTTGCCCTTTGTCGGAGGGCTACAATACATTTAGTCTCGCCTTGCTTTCCTGTATCAAGGCCCAACGTATTGTTCTTTTATCGGTGTTCTGAATTTTTTCAAAGAAAATCAGCTACGATGCATCTATGAATCGCCCTTTTCTGGGAACATATCAACTTGTTAATGAAAGTATAAAGATTGTAATAATAGTAATACTATCATAAAAAAGACATACCCACTAGACTCGTTCCATTTTGTCGGTGGAGGGTTGGGATATCATTACAGAATGTAGAGATTATGATTGGTCTCAGGATGGATGGTCTTACTGTTACCCGATCGGAGCAGATACTCCCTTAGCTGTTTCGGACAACTAGCTAAGGTTACATAGAATTAAAAGGACTAGACTTAAAAGACAGAGAATAAAAAATAAACTGACCATGTTCAATAACTCATGCCATGTCGTAGCAGGGGCGGCAATAAAAAGGTAGATGGAGAGGCTCAAACCGTGACATAAGGAGTGTTACGGGCATCACTAGAGCCTAACCACTCGGCTGCAGTAACCCATCAATCATAATACTACTAAAAAAATATGATATATCATTAAAAATTTGTATAAATATAGAATTTTTCCATCCGAAAAATAGTTTCGGTGCCTTTTTTCGGTCGGCACTTAAGCACGGGGGCTTACCGGGCTATGGTCAGAGCCGGCCCTTTGTCGTAGTACTAATTACAATAATTATAAATTCCTTGCAAAAATGAAATTTTTAAGAACTGTTTTCGTCAAAATTATAAAATCGCATGTTTTCCGTTTCCGAAACAGATTTTACCGGCACTAAATAAATAGAGTTTCTCGATATCTAAATGAACTTTACACAAAATTAAATTGACCATATCCAAAAACACAAGGACTAAAAAGACAAAGCGATTAAAAAAAATTAAAAGACGCCGAAATAGTAGGGTGTACCAATTAGTCTTCACAGTAATTATAAATACGATAAAAACATACGAACCGTAATTCAGAATTAAGGTTTGTTTTTTTATTTTATTTTAGTCTAAAAATACAGTCTTGATAAATTAACTCTACAATTAGCCCTAGCCGCTGTCTTCTCTCTCTAGAGATGGAGATGGGGTGTGAAGGAGGAGAGAGAGAAATAGAAACCCAGATGAATAAATCAGTGTTTAGAGACATAAGACGCTATTACTGTGATTTTTGCGGAATTTCTCGCTCTAAAAAACCTCTTTTAGCTTCTCATATAGCCTCTCTCCACAAGGTTGCTTTTTTCACTGCTTTTTTCTAGTTAAATACAAAATATATTGATTACCCATTTCTTATTTGCATAAAATATAATGACCCGTATATTTGTTTCTTGTTTCTTTTTGTTGCTAATTGTTTTTTGTTTCTTTTTGTTGCTAATTGTTTTGGTGTGCTAATTGCTTTTGTCAGATTGTATTTTATGAGCTTAAAATAGTTTAGCTTGTTTATACTCGTATGAAGCTTAGATATAAGACGCTATTACTGTGAATTTTGCTGAATTTCTCACTCTAAAAAGCCTCTTTTAGCTTCTCATATCACCTCACCACAAGGTTACCTTTTTCACTGCTTTTTTCTAGGTAAATACAAAATCTACTGATTACCCATTTGTTATTTGTGTAAATAATGTTGACCCATATTGTTGGTTCTTATCAAAATGACCTATCTTTGTTCTTTGTTTCTTTCTGTTGCTAATTGTTCTTGTTTCTTTTTGTTGCTATTGTTTTGGTGTGCTAATTGCTAATTGCTTTTGTCAGATTATATTTTATGAGCTTTGAATAGTTTAAAGGCATTGTTTATACTCGTATGAAGCTTATAAGTTGACTATATCTATAAACTTAATGACTAAAAAGACAGACGAATAGAAAATAAAACGGAGCAGAAATGGCAGAGTACTAAGTACAGTAATTACTATAAATACCTTAAAACTGATATTTTAAAGAAATCCACTTTACAATTAGCCCTAGTTGCTGTCTGTCTCTCTCTCTCTAGAGATGGGGTGTGAAGGAGGAGAGAGAGAGATAGCCTGAATATACTGGTGTTTAGAGACATAAGACGCTATTATTATGAATTTTGCGGAATTTCTCGCTCTAAGAAATCAATTTTAGCTTCTCATATAACTTCTCACCACAAGGTTAATTCTTTCTTTGCTTTTTTTGTAGTTAAATACAAAATAAATTGTTTTAGTGTGCTAATTGCTTTTGTCAGATTATATCTTATGAGCTTAGAATAGTTTAAAGGGCTTGTTTATCCTGATTTGAAGCTTAGATATATGTTGAGTTCTTTTTAGATTTTTTGTAGCATTTTCAGCTAGATTTGTTTAAATTAAATAAAGCTCTGTGAGTTGGGCTAGTACAGCTTATAAACAAAAAGGAAAAAAAGAGAGCTCAAAAGAAACGAGTGATCAAAAGTTAAAAAGGACTTGTATATGCCAAAAGAAAAGGAAAAAAAACCCAGATCATTTGAAGGTAAGAAACAAGCTGGGTCTGTTTAGCATTAATTTAGTTTTTTCGACTATCAATGGTTAAGAGTTCAGCTTTTAAGTTAGGAAAATGAATTACAACTTGTAAACAAAAAGAAAACAAGCGGGAACTTACAAGGTGCTATAAACCAATTACGTCTTACAAACATAGCTAGGATCATTAGTTTGTTGAGAAAATAGGAATAATCCACTATTGATGTAAATATTGAATATGGAGTTCTTGCTCAATAAGACACTTTTGGATTCTTATATCCACCATCACAAGGTTTAAGAACTCATGCATGCACATTTAAAACTTAGTTCAACTAATACAGTGTCACATACACACCCGCTGGCTCGTGAGACAATTAGAATACTATGTTAAAATATCCAAACTATTTAGTATGTACTATGGCAAACCGAGTTCATGTAAATTTAAATTTAACCCCAAATTAGGATGTGGAGAACATGCGATTATCTAATCTCTAGAGAAAGACTAGATGTTTATTGTTGACAATATAATGTGACAGCTATATACATTATGGTACTTGTTACATTTGTATGTTTTCTTTGGCATATCATCAAAGTCTAATATCGGACTATTTGGATTTTATTAGGATGAAATGAATCAGACAAGCTCTAATGCTGTAGACGAAAAGGATAATTTGAAATCTAATGCATGTCAAGAATGTGGTGCGACTTTCCGCAAGCCTTCTCATTTAAAGCAACACATGCTAAGTCATTCTCTTGAGGTATTTTTCAATTAATTTGGAATTAGCTGAGTGACTTCAACGATCTCACCTAGCTCATAAGTGATTTCAACTCTGCGATTACTTGGATGCGGAGTTCTAAATAGTTTTTGCTCTTTCTACTTTTACACATGCAATTGTGAGATTGTTTGGTAATACCTCATAAGTTACTTTTTGTAAAATTCTCACTTATAAGAGAATATTTTTCAAGCATACCAAGGAGAATTTTATCTTTTTATACCTTGGAGGCAAACAGTTTACTTTTGTACAGAGTGTATTCATCCTTGTTTTTCACTACCAATACCAAAAAGTATACTCATTAATTATCAAACACACATCTAAAAGTGAATGAAAGTATTCTTTACGACCTACATGTAAAGTAAAAGTTATGTACTTATAAGATGCAACCATAAAAGAAATTCAAATTTTCATTCTTGTAACATGTAACCAAACAACCGCCAAGTCGCCACTGGTATGATGTTGCAGGGTTTCTTATTCTATGTGATTTTAAAGGTAAGATGAAGTCATGAAACCGGATTCCCTAGTGATTATTAGACTAGTCTCGTAAGTGATCTGAAACCTACTAAAACTCGGATGTGAACTTCTATACATGTCTTGTCGTTTCTACTTCTAGAACTGCCATCGCATCTGTAAATTGAAAATAATGTCGCAGGGTAACTTATATTATATGAATTTGATTGGAACAGTGAGATGAAATTGTTATGCTATTCGGTGGAGCAATGGATGAGAGAGAGGCGGTTATCGCTGCCTAGCTTGAAAGGATTAGTATCAGGGTGGGGGACCTCCTGAGAAGTTTCTTCAACTCATCCTTACTCACTCTATCTTGTGACTTAAAAGGTTTGAATACTTACTATATGTATTTTAGTAATGCTTGTTATATAAGGTGTTTTTTTACTGAACTGCCCAGAATTTTCTCTCAAATTCTATCATTATATACATCATTTGGTTCAATAATGTGACTGTCTGATTGCATTTAAGATTTTTCTGATTTCTAGTTTCAAAGAATTTAAATTTCCAGATCTCATTGTTCATGATGGTTGTGGTAGCAATGCTTAGGGATTTTAATTTGAGCATCCTTCTAATAGTGTTTCAGTTGTCTCCTAAATTTGTTTTCTGGGACCCCAAATCCCTCTTTTACGGCCAATTTTGAGTACTTCTACCAGTCATTGAGTGAGAAGAACTTGAATTTTTATAATAATCACAGGGCATAGTCCAAAGTATTCTGATGAATATCCAATTAGTTGATGGCTTTAGGTGAAAAGTGCGTGCTCGACTCTTAAAGGCATGACTGAATGATGAGTTCAGGACCATTTTTTAGCCAACATACTACTCTTTCCTTCTCCTTTTTTTTAAAAAATAATATAGAGAAGTTCATTCATTTTTTTTGTTTTGCAGTTTTGGAAGTGTAATTTTATACTTGTTTGGACGTCAAAGGCACCAACTATATATAACCCAGATTGGATTCCAAGAAATAGTAGTTTTCTAAAATGACTTTAATTTGCTTAAATAAATTGGGTGTACAGTTATAATTGGAAAAGTGTCCACTTTCTAAGCTGACTTTTAAAAACTTGGACAAAGAATTTGGGACTTCCTAAAAAAGAACAATGTACAAGGTACCAACAAAGTTGAACCGAGGGAGTATCACATTTTTACCTTTCATGCTCAATTTACCTATTTATTTGCAGAGGCCCTTTAAATGCTCAGTAGACGATTGTCCTTTAAGTTATAGAAGAAAAGACCATTTGAACCGCCACCTTCTTCAGCATCAAGGAAAATTATTCGAATGCCCAGATGAGAATTGTCACCATAAGTTTTCTTATCAAGGAAATATGAAAAGGCATGTTCATGAATTTCACGATAATGACTTGTCATCCTCGAATAATAGTCAAAAGCAGCATGTCTGTCTAGAAGATGGGTGTGGGAAAGTTTTCAAGTACGCCTCAAAATTGCGAACACACGAGACTTGTCATGGTGAGTTTAGTCCCTTTCATATAGCAATGCCCTATGTATGTTAGTTAGCCCCTTTCATATAGCAATATGTCCTATGTATAATGGCCTTGATAGGTTGCAGATTATATAACTTCTAAGTTTTAAAAAAAAAGTATACTTTTCAGGTGTAGTGGAAACACTTTTGGGCATAAAATGTGTTTGTTCACTAAAGAAGTATACCTTCTACATCATTGGTAGTGAAAAGTAGTTGATGGTGGTCTAAATTCGAGAGAACGTATACTGTGCTGGGAAAAGTACCAAAATCTATAATTTCAACTACGTGTCAAATCTCATGTAAAAATTTCCTATGTATATTTTGCCTTTTTTGGTTGGAGCTTTTATGCTTTGTTCTTAAAGCTGGACACCATTTCGTTGACCAGCTTTAAAGCGGAGGTTATTTGGCTGTGTCAAAACGGAGGTTATTTGGTTGTGTCCTGGAAAAGCTAGAAGCTTTTACCTGGATGAACATAGCTTCTTTCTTAATATCATTTTTGTAAATACGTTTCGATTCCATATTTTTCTTCCCATTAATTTGATTTAAAATGTTTACTTGTCCGATTGAAGCATTTAAGCTGACCAGTGTGGAGGTATTTTGCTCAAAACCGGGGGATGATTTAATTTGAAGTTTGCTATCTTGGTTCTTTTCTAAAAGAAATCCACCAGAACACACATCAACATACTGAGGTCATGTAGGTCCTTTATGATAGTATTCTGAGGACACAGTAGTAAGTAGTAACATGTTTCAGTACATAAGAACTGAGACTTAGCAAGTAACGGACTGGATAGACATATTTAACAGTGTTATTACATTTATTTCAAATTTGTTCTAATTCTTTTTTTTTCCGGTGCTTGCAGTTAAGTTGAACAGTGTGGAGGTATATTGCTTAGAACCGGGGTGTATGAAACCCTTCACTAACAAGGAATGTCTGAAAGCTCATATTGAGTCGTCACATCAGTATATTAACTGTGAGATTTGTGGGAATACTCAACTAAAAAAGAATATCAAGAGGCATCTCCGTACTCATGGAAAACAAGATTCGCCAGAGAGAATAAAATGTAGCATCAAGGATTGCCTCCTCACATTCTCAAATGTAATTTCTCTAGATCTTTTGTTTTACTTCCATGTTTATGTAAATGGCATTGTTGACGTCGAAGATTGATGTAACCCATGAACTTCGAAGTAAAGAGAACGTAAAATAACACATAAACTGAAAAAGATCTATTTATTTCGATTATTTTGAAGGTCACATGTGATAGAAAATTTTCATAAAATACGTCAGAAAAATTAAAGAAAAAGAGAACCGAAAACGGGGAAGAGGGCCTTGGTGAACAACCCAGGAAACAAAAGAAATAAGTTCTGCAGAAAATATGCATAGAAGAAGTCGGGACAAACTATTTTAAAGCTGCCAAACCTGTGTATCACAACCTTTATGTACAGAAAAAAAACTCCCTATATCTGCTGGAAAGGCACAGATAATTATTAAGAAAAATTGTTTCTTGCAAGTTTGGCGGCATAAAAAATCTCCTTATTCTACTTCGCTAATTTTCATTGGTTTGTGTTATTTGTTCTCAGAGGTCGAACCTCCAGCAACATGTCAAAGCTGTGCATCTTTTACTCAGACCCTTCACTTGTAGTGTAGCTGGATGTGAGATGAGATTCTCATTCAAGCATGTGAGGGATAAACACGAAAAAACTGCTTGCCATGTCTATACCCATGTAAGCTTCTTGTTAGAATCCATATCTTTTTATCTCGTTACACCGCCTTTGTATGAGCTTTCGAAGTTTACCCTTCTGATAAGAAGCAGAAGGCCGGATATTGTACATATATAGCCTTATTTGATTGCAGCTTTAAGTTCTATTTTTTTTGTTTAAAAGTTGGATCACATTTGACCACTTTATTAAAGGTTGAGTTTTTTGTATATTGATCTGAAAAAACTAGAAGCTTTGGGCTGCTAGCTTTTTTGGGGACTCGAACAATCTAGGTTACTAGCTTAATGCTACAATCAAGCAAGCCAACGAAGACAAACCAGGAACGTTGACTAAATCTTTTTGATCTTTCTTTAGAAAGATACAAACATGCCAAGGCTACCTTTGGTGCAATTTTTTACATGTAATGAAAAAGAAAATATCTTTACAAAGATTTTAGATGATCGAAAAACATTTTTTTTGTTGTTGTATGCTCCGTTGAGAAATTCTTACACCAGATGGAGCATAATTCTTCCAGAAAAAAAGAATACTGAACCATCCTTGGAATGGAGTGCGTAAAAGGATGAGATTAATGAAAAGAACATTATAATTGTTTCATCTATTTGCACTGCCATTGACATTCTTGTACTCTCTGATTATAGGGAGATTTTGAAGAGACTGATGAGCAAATCCGATCTAGACCAAGGGGTGGGCAAAAGAGGAAATTCCCCACTGTTGAAACTCTCACGAGAAAGAGAGTTATTTCATCTAATCTATTAGACTCTATTTTTAATCAAGGTTCTGAGTTCCTCTCTTGGATGTTATCTGCAGAAGATGATGACCAGTAATGAGTAATTTGCGTCTTGGAAGTCTTGAAAATGGGTCGTTATATATAAGTAAAAAAGTTGATGCATGAATAATGCCAGTTTCTTTCAGAATATATATAGTGGAATTGAAACTGAAGCATTGTTTTGGAAGATATCACTGTGTGGAATGAAATCGTTATGTATTTATCTGTGTTATATACTTTCTTTTGGTTTCTTTTCCGTCTTATGTGGGTGCTTGTTTTGGTAACATGATGGTAGAATAAATATAATTTGATAACTATTAGACTTCGGATTATACTCTCACGTCGGTAGTCCTACATGTTGTGGGTTGACAAAATGATAATAGTTTCATTTCTGAACCTACCATTATGCCGTAGGATTGGGTGGGAGTTGTAGTTTTCAATCTAGCATGTCTGACGATGATATGGTTGACATGTCGAACGAAGTGGAGATATGTTATTTATCCCCAAACGTGATGAGTTAACCTATTCATTCTCAGTTTAGAAAGTTTCTTGGTTGGTAACTGCAAGTCTGTAACACGCTTATAGTTTAGACTTCCAAGTAAAAAGGTCTGAAACTCTTCAATGTCAGTTATTAGATGAGATTTACACTTTCGCTAGTGTGCAATTTCTGTTTAGACTCCATGCATTTCATTTCATGAGGTATGGTTTTATGTTCCCCTCATTTCATCTACTTGATCACCTACAGATATACTGGTAAGGTTTGTCCAGCTAGTTGTTTCTCAAGCATGTGTATCACACAGTGAAAAATGTACTTGCTCTTCTTAGGCTTCACACGTTGAATCAAAAAATAATATGGTGAACTTGTTCCAAGTATTAACTAGTTTGATTTAATTTTGTTTTGATTATGCCACATAGGATGAATTGTTTAGCGGAGTGAACGTCAAAGTGTGGTGCAAAGACCTTAACAATGACTTTATGCGAAAATTGGCCAGAATATATTAAAATAGTGAACTATAGTAGTATATATACTGGTAAGGCGATATCTTCCACATTTTTTCTGTCTGAAGAATTCCACTTCGGAATTAATTTAGGAAACATCATATTTATAGAAATTTAGGAAACATCAATATCACTTGCTTGTGATTCCAACAAGTGAGCCTCAATTGGATGCACACCAGCACTCCTACACATAGACACTCTAATTGTTGCATAATTTTTCCCCCCACATGACATCAAGTTTTGTTCTTCCACTCAAGTGGTGCATACTTTTACATGAATGATCAAATCTCGTAGACTGAGCGATTTGCGAGTTTGGCTGAGTTTAATTTTGGTTCAAGTTACGCAATGGAATATCTAGTCGCTACTTTTGCAAGAGGAGCACATGACAAACTCTAAAAACAGTTTCGGCATCGAATTTATATGGTAATTATCCAATTCTCAAGATCTCTCTTTTCAGGCTATCAACCAGTGACACTCAACCCCAGACATTATATGGAATAAAAAAAGTTATATCACTTGGTTGGAGTTAATATTAAGGAGAGAAATTTTCCATTATAAAGATTAATTGTACTAACTACGTGGTTGGACAACAATTATGAATAATAATGTATTATTAATCTGTATAAAAAAATAGAGGAGAACTAGGTACTGACTTGTGGGGTGACCTCTCCCTTTATAATAAAAATCCATCTTTCATTTTGCATTTTAGCCAAAACTTTTGATTTAGAGCAATCTAATGAGTAATGAGACTCCCAACTATGCATGATGCATCAGGAAACTATCACACTATAACATTGTCTCGTGTTTCTAATTATAATGAATTTGATGAAGACTAAAATATTCTCTCACAGATAAGTCAATGAATCAAAATTTTGGATTTGGGAAGTTCACACAGCTTAAAATAAAAATCTTGTCTGGATATGCAATTGAAGAGAGTTTTTTAGTTTGTTTGCCTGTTGGGGAGTTGAGCCTCCCCAGTGATTATTGAGGAGTAATGTATCCAGTAATTTGTAAGCAAAAAACTCTCTAGCTTTGTGTGTTTGGCTCCACTTTTAAGAGTATAATTTGCTATGTTTGAAGGTGAGAAAAAAAATGGTCTCCGGCATAAAAGTTCTAGCTTTTTCAGACCCCAATGTGGAGCGTACCGACTAAGCCACCCACCCATCAATGGGGTCAGAAACCAGAAAAGCATAATTTTTGATTGACCAACAAAATTCACTGCTAGTTATATGCAAAACAACAAGTTTAGTTAGAAAGTTGCTATCAAAATTCCAACTAACATCATTTCATACAAAACTAGTTTGCGAATTATTAATTAGTTATATCACTGGGTAATCCCCAAGTTTGCAGAAATGCAAATGAAACTAGCAGTTCTAAATCCTGGGTAACATGTTTTATCCCGACAGATGAGAAAAGTGCAGCGTAATATTGCCTCAAAGTATAGCCCAAAAAAAAACGCGTAAAAGTCACTTGCTAGAATGCCTTGTTCAAATAGGAAAAAAATCAAATTAACAGGTATAAAAGATTAATCCAGAAAGTAAGAAAGTTCCGATAACAAATTTTACCTTAATCAAGGTCAACTTTTATGTAACTACACATTCTCCAATTGCAATGCACATACTTTCACTATCGAATAAAGTAAAATAAAAACATCATTACCTATCAGCCGTCTTCTTTTTCTTTTCTTCTATTTTTATAACTGTGACATTTCTGCTAAAACTGGCTCGCATTCTTCATCAGACCCCTCGGCTAAATAAGCTTTGCAACTAAAATAAAAAACTGATCTTACCATTTCATCTATAAGCAAAACAAACGCATACATACTCACCAAAAGCGGCCCTTCCCATAACCTTGACGAACCATCCCCATAACTCACAGTTTTCACCCTATGATCAAACAAACCCTCAACAAAAGCCATACACAAAGCCGATAATAAAATTAACGATATACCCAACTGTGTTTGTCCCTTTACCAAATCACGAGACCTTAACAAAGCCTCAAAACCAGACACGTTTTCTAATACGGATATCACGATTGCAACGTTGCATATCAATAAAGCGTTTGCGAAAACGACGCAAAATATTAAGCAAATTAGTATCACAGGATATATGATAAAACTGGGAGCAAATCCGAGTTCCAAAAGTGAACCACTTAAAGTCACAATAAAAGCGAGGAATAGCGTGAAACAACTCACGATCACAACACACACACAGAGATACGTGTATAATAGACGTCTCCAGATTTCGGTAAAAAATTCATAGAATTTCCCTGTGTCGAATATTTTTTTGGCATACGTACAATCCACAGAGTAGATGATAGCGGATCTCGACAAAAGGGACAGCGTGATCGATAATGGGAAACACATTATCGAAGAAACGATCGTTTCTGAAAACTTGTGGCATAGCTGTTTCACAACATAGTTGAGAGGAACACCACATGATTGGGCGATTACAAACAACTTTATATTGAGTTTATTCACTAAAGATTGATTTACTAAAACGTTGGATAAAAGGATAGCCGATAATGGGAACAGAAGCAATGCTGTCATATACGTGAACCCCGTCAAATTGTAACGGAAAATTCTAATCACTTCATCCAAAATCTCCAGCATACTCGTCGATCGAAAATGATGATCGTGCTGAACATTATGATTATGATTGGATTCGATTTCGAAATGTTCAATTTCTGAATCAGCATGGTGTCTTCGAGTACTTGTTCCACTAGACACTTCCATAATTTATGATTCGAAATCCGACAGAACTAATTGGCACTTACAGTAAAAAACGCCAAACAACTCAAAACCAATTCACAATGCATAAGTGCCAACTAGTAGACACGTATATCTCAAGAAAACGCTATTCATCAGCACCCCCTTCATTTTCCTTGTCTCAATAGGACGACACAGTCAAAATCAACGATATGTAATGAAACAACTGGAAAGATTTGATCTTTTTCACTACCACTAATTCCCCACTACTTAATTCAGATAAAGCTTGGTTCTTTTTGCGACAAATCCAATAAAATAATCATCAACCCAAAATGTGAGTTACCCAAAGAAATTCAATAAAATAAGTCGACACAGTTGAAATCATCGATAAGTGACAAAACCACCGAAAATATTTAATCTTTTTCACTACCACTCTTTCCCCACTACTTAATTCAGATTAAAGCTAGGTTTTTTTTGCTACAAATCCAATTAAATAAACATCAAACCCAAAATGTGGGTAACCCAAATAAATCTACCAAATGGATCTGGCTTCTGAGAGGTGTAAACCTCAGAATTTAATAATCTTTACAACTCATCAGCATTGGAGATATTATTAGATTCATAACCAAATAAATATCAATATATGTTATATGTATCTATATTAGGATTTTAAAAGGTGAATAAAATCAAAGATGGGAGTTTACCTGATAAAATTTCAAGAAGAGGGCGGCTACAATGATTATATAAATAAATATGTACATATACATACATAATATATATATATATATATAGAGAGAGAGAGAGAGGTGTAGAAATGGGATTTAAGTAATAGGCACCGACAAACATGACACGAGTATAGTTAATGTGCATTTGTTGTTTGTTTACCATGTTACAAAAAGTAATAAATATCAATGATTTTGATTTATGTTACATTTGGTTTGCTTACAATCAGCTATGTTGGTTTGTTACAAAATGTCAAAAACTATCTTATAAAAGCTGGAGTATAAAAAAAGAAAGATACCCGTTTCCACTTATTTTATTGATTATATTGATTTAAGATCCCTTTGACAACATAATTTTTAGTTGGGTTTTTTATTTTTGAGTTTAAAAATTGATGGATTTTTGGACAATCGGATTATTTAGCTTCTATAAATCTGGAAAGTCTAAATTTTTTAAAGATTTTAGTTGATTACTAAAAGGCATATTTCAAATCTTATTTTGAAGCAAAAATATGTTGACATTTTTAAATTGGTACAACTTGTAGTAAGAAATGACATCTTTATTTTATAAAGATAAAATGAACAATTATTCTACTCAAATTCACTAAAACCTGAATGTTTGGTTTTCTTTCTCAAGTTTACTGAATTTAGATGATAGCAACGGTTCACATTTACGAGCGTTGAACTATAATTAGATGTTTTTGAGATCTCATTTAATCTTTTGACACGTCATTAATATTTAGAGGGTACTGATTAGTAAACCCTAATTTTCTTTTGGGATAAGTTTTTGATTTTTCTATTTATAATAGGAAGGTAAAAATAATAAAATATACCCCTTGATTTGAGAAGGGTGCAATGGGTATTTAACACTTTTTTTTCACTCTTTTTCTAATTGTTGGTCAAATTTTGAATGTACTTTTACTCTTCTTCTTTTTTTTATTTAAAGGAATAATTAAGAAAAACGTACCCAAATAGTTATCTAATTTAATACGTTTAATACATGTAGCATTTAATACGTTACCACTTTTAAACTTATATTACTCCTATCTACCTTTATGAGTTCATATTCACTATAAGTACCACTTTTTAATTATTTACTTTATTTACCAAAATGCTATACACATATTTCATAAAAAATGAAAAAAAAACACATAAAATTATATAAATTGCAAAAAATCTGAAAATAAATGAAAAAAAATCACAAAAATTTTTAAAAAAAACACTAAAAAAAATAAAAAATAAAAAAAATGAAAAAAATCACAAAATATTATAAAAAATCACAAAATATAAAAAAAATAAAAAATTTTATAAAAAATCACAAAAAATCACAAAAAATTATAAAAGATGAAAAAAATCACAAAAAATCACAAAAAATTTTAAAAAAAAATGAAAAAAATCACAAATAAAATCAATTTTATTGAACTTTATACACTTTCAACTGTACTAGATGCACTTTCGACTGAACCAGATGCACTTTTAGCTGAACTATATGCACTTTCAGCTGAACCAGATGCACTTTTAGTTGAACCAGATGCAAGTTTTACAGAACGATATGCACTTTTATTGAAGTAGATGCACTTTTGTTTGAACCATATGTACTTTCAGCTTAACCAGATACACTTTTAGCTGAACCATGCACTTTCAGTTGTACCAGATGCACTTTTAGTTGAATCAGATGCATTTTTAACAGAACTATATGCACTTTCGACTGTATTATATTCATTTTCGACTACACTATATGCACTTTTGACTTAACTATATGTACTTTTCACTAAATTAGATACACTTTAAGCTGAACCAGATGTACTTTCAGCTGAACCAGATGCACTTTTAGCTGAACTATATGCATACTCACTTTTATTGAACTATATTTACTTTCGACTGAATTGTATGCACTTTCAACGGAACTAGAAGTACTTTCAGCTGAATTGAATGCAATTTCGACTCAAATTTATGCATTTTTGACTAACTATATACACTTTCGACTGAACTATATATACTTTTATTGAACTATATACGCTTTTGACTGAATTATATGTATTTTTGACTGAACTAGATGCACTTTCAGCTCATTTAGATTAAAAAAAGGCACATTTATCATGGAAAAATCATTTTTTTTGTATAAAAAAATCACTTTTCGGTATAAAAAGTGTTATATTGACCAAAAAAAAATTATGTATTTTTTGTAATTTTTTAAAATTTTTATGATTTTTTAATTTTTTTATAATTCTTTTTTTTGTGATTTTTTTATAATTTTTATAATTTTTTGTGATTTTTGTTATTTTTTTATAATGTTTTGTGATTTTTTGTGATTTTTGTGATTTTTTTTGATTTGTTTTGATTTTTAATATAATTTTTTTGTTTTTTTTTTATTTTTTTGATTTTTTTAATAATTTTTTGTGATTCTGTTATTAGTTTTTGTCATTTTTTTTATTTTTTTTTATTTTTCGGTATAAAAAGTGTTATATTAACAAAAAAAATTATATATATTTTTTTTGTAATTTTTTAAAAAGTTTGTGATTTTTTTCATTTTTTGTGATTTTTTGTAAATTTTAAATTTTTTTTATAATTTTTATAATTTTTTTGTGATTTTTGTATTTTTTTAGTAATTTTTGGTGATTTTTTTGATTTTTTTGTGATTTTTATAATTTTTTATGATTTTTTGAGATTTTTTTCATTTTTTTTAATTTTTTTAATTTTTTATATTTTTTATATTTTTTGTGATTTTTTTCATTTTTATAATTTTTTTGTGTTTTTTTTTATTTTGTTGTAATTTAAAACTATTTTTTTGGGTTTGTAGAAAGATAAAATATGTATATTATATTTTGATTTGTATGATAATTTAGTAAATAAACTAAATAATTAAAAAATAGTACCTATGAGGAATGTGAATTTATCAATATATCTAGGAGAATTATAAGTTGCTATGAGTTACTTAGGCATATTTGGAAACTCTAAAAAATTTAAAGATTTTAGTTGATAGTAAAATCTAAAAAAAGGCATATTTCAAATCTTATTTTGAAGCAAAAATATGTTGACATTTTTAAATTGGTACAAGTTGTAGTAAGAAATGACATTGTTATTTTATCAAAGATAAAAGGGGAAATTCCATATAAGTAACTCTTACCAACTTATATCCTTCTAGATATCTTGATAATTTCATATTTCTCATAGATACCGCTTTTTAATTATTTAGTTTATTTACTAAATGCTCATACAAACCAAAAAATAATATATATATTTTATCTTTCTACAAACCCAAAAAAATAGTTGAAAATTACAACAAAATTCTATAAAACCAAAAAAAATCACAAAAAAAATGAAAAAAATCATTTTATCATCGTCTTTCTCTTTCTATATATTTACATATACATATATGGCGATTTATTAAATATCGATCGTGTTTTGATTTATTATTGTTCTCGGATCACCAGAACGTGATTTTCTACTTGGTATGTCAACACTCATCTATGTCATATATTTGTATACATGATTATGTATATGTATGTTTTTTTTTTACTCCCAATGCATGATATGAATAAGGAAATTATTTAACCCACTAGGAGTAGCCTAGTGGGCTAGAACCCGCTAGGAATAGCTTAGATACAGGGTTCGAGTCTTGTTAATGGGAGTAGGTGTGAAATCTCTTGATCCTCTTTAATAAGATTTTTAAAAAAAAAAAGAATAAGGAAATTATTTCCTCAACATGTCAAAATCTCCATGCAACACTTTGGAGGAAAAAGAATGTTACTTGTAAAGTTATACACACATTACTGGGTAAATGGGTAAATCTGTATCTTGCACCATCAGTCATTCTAGGAGGAGGGGTGTCAGACTATATATTTGGTATAGTCTGGAAAACTCTCTCTGTGGCACCATTGGATCTTACAGTCTGTGGACCCCTCTGTTGATCCAATGGTTCCACAGAGGAGAGTTTTCCAGACTATATCAAATGTATAGTCTGGCTCCTCCTCTCTGTCATTCTAGGGGTGTTCTTCATTTTTTTTTTAAATCTTATTAAGTGTATTAAATATTATTAGGCATACTTTTTTAATAAGATTCAAACCTTTAACGTATACCTTCTAGTTGACGGTACAGGTTCAGATGCATGGATGTTCTTTATTTAGTTCTAATTAATTTTATATATTCAAGCCGGCTTTATTGCTTTTTATTTTTCTTAACCGGGCATTCGTTAAATGATAATAATATCTAAGTCAAAGGCGAAAATAACTTTATAAGTCGCATCATTTTTTTGGTCTAATTGATTTAATCTTAATAAATGTTGAAGTATTAACGTCTTTAAATAGGAAGTTTTGAAATTTTGGAGAAGTTATATATACTTATTGATTATATTGATTAAGGTCCATTTCGCAACAGATTTTTCTAGTTAGTTTTTGGATTTTGAATTTTTGATTTTAAAGATGTTTGAACAGTCAGGTTAATTAGATTCTTAAAATCTGAAAAACCTAAAGAATTCAAAGATTTCAGTGCATTACTAAATAAATATTTTAAATCTGATTTTGTACCAAAAATATGTCATTTTCAAGTTAGAACAAGTTGTAGTAAGAAATGGCCTATTGTTATCTTACCAATATAAAGTAGCCTCGCAAATATTCTACTCAACTTTACTAAAACCTGAATGTTTGGTTTTCTTTCTCAAATTTATTGAATTAAGATGGTAGTAACGGTTCACATTTATCAGTGTTGAACTATAATCAGATATTTTTTGGATCTCATTTAATCTTTTGACACGTCATTTATATTTAGAGGGTATTTATTAGCAAACACTAATTTTCATTTATATAATTTTTGTTATTTTTGTTATAAAAATACATTTTTTTAAAAAAAAAATTTGTGATTTTTTTTCATTTATTTTGAGATTTTTTGTATTTTATATAATTTTATGTGTTTTTTTTTTTTGTGAAATATGTGTATGCTGTTTTGGTAAATAAAATAAATAATTAAAAAGTGTTAGCTATAGAAAATATGAACTTATGGATGTAGCTATGAGTAATATAAGTTGAAAAGTGGTAACTATTAAGCATTATTTGAAAATAAAATGGACAACTATTCTACTCAACTTCACTAAAACCTGAATGCTTGGTTTTCTTTCTCAAGTTTACTGAATTTAGATGATAGCAACGGTCACATTCGAGCGTTGAACTATAATTAGATGTTTTTGAGATCTCATTTAATCTTTTGACACGTCATTAATATTTAGAGGGTACTGATTAGTAAACCCTAATTTTCTTTTGGGATAAGTTTTTGATTTTTCTATTTATAATAGGAAGGTAAAAATAATAAAATATACCCCTTGATTTGAGAAGGGTGCAATGGGTATTTAACACTTTTTTTCACTCTTTTTTTAATTGTTGGTCAAATTTTGAATGTACTTTTACTCTTCTTCTTTTTTTTATTTAAAGGAATAATTAAGAAAAACGTACCCAAATAGTTATCTAATTTAATACGTTTAATACATGTAGCATTTAATACGTTTAAAGTAGTTCTCTCCTATAGTCCTATGTATCTCAAATGTCAATGAACTTAATTCTTTATATAATGAAATTAATGAATTATATTTGTTATGTCTAATTGATGTGTGTTGAACGTAGAGTTCAATAATGATTTTGATTATAACGTTGATTATGCGTTTAATGATTTTACAATTTCGATGATATAATGTTTGTCTTGTCCAAAAATAGAAAACGTATATTTCAGGTCTTTAAATGATAGAGCATTCGTTAACGAAGCCATAGGTTCAAGCGGAACCAAAATCGGAGCTAAAACGAAGGAGTTATGGGCTTCAAAGAAGGCCGAAAAACTGCCAGAAGAACAGACGACCGATCGAATGTACAAAAACGACCGATCATTTTTGTACAGATTTCTTCCAGTGAGCAGGTCGAATATACGACCGATCGTTTTTCAGAAACGACCGATCGTTTTCTGGAAAACGACCGATCGACTGTAGAAAACGACCGATCGTTTTCTGCAGTTTTCGAAAACAGCTTTTCAGCTTATTCTGGAAAATAGCTGTTAAAACCCTCAACGGTCATAACCCAGAAAAACAGACCTTTTGGCATATAAATACCACCCATTCTCTCTTTCTAAACTCACCCAATTACACTATCAATTATCCTAAAACCTCTCTCAATTAAAAACCCTAATATCACCATTTTGGTGTATATATATTCGAGAAAGAGGAAAATCAAAGAGAAAGAGATTCAAGCTCGATCATCATCAACAACTCACCAATTAGCTTTTTAAGAAGCAATTAGATTAGTGAGTGTAGTTACGTTTTGTAACAAAAATTGTATCGAGTGTTTTATAAACTCAATTGTGAGCGAGTGATCGGGTAGAGGCTTTGTAAGCAAGTGAAGCTTAAAAGCTCTAGGTCTTTTCATTCGGGTACTCATAAATTGAGGGGGAGTCGTAGACTCGTAGTCGTGTTCTCTTGCACTTGTATCAAGAGTAGGAACCCCGGGTAGAGGGTGAGCCAATCGGTCGATTGAGCTCGATAGGGTTTGTAAAATCCGAAAGAAGAATTATAGTGAATTACTCGGTAGTACCGAGGAGAGGACGTAGGCCGTTTGCCGAACCTCTATAAATCTTGGTGTCATCTTCTTTCCCTAAACTTTTACTTTCCGCAACTTTATTATTGCTTATATTCTTGCTTGCGTTTATGATTTCTAGCATTTCATTAAGTATATTAAACGCTTAAGTTTAGAATTTGCATAAGTTGGGTGTTAGTTGTTTAGAATTTTTAATTAGGCGAAAATCGCCATAAACCTTATTCACCCCCCTCTAAGGTTAGCACACGGGCCAACAATTGGTATCAGAGCCGAGGCTCTTGCATATAGGAATTTAACGATTCTAGAGTTAAGATCCCGATGGCTAATCTATATAATTTTGCTTCCGCTATTGCTTCATCACCCAATACTCCACCATATTTTGATGGGGTAAATTATTCATATTGGAAGGATAGGATGAGTATGTTCCTACAAAGCTATAATGTTAATCTTTGGAAGATTATTAAAGTAGGATATTCCGCCCCTAAACACGAAAATAGCGAAAACCCAATCCCCGTAGAAGACCTAGATAACGCTCAACTAGAAGTCTACTCTACTAACGCCAAAGCGATGTACGCTATTGTTTGTGCCGTTTCTCCTAATGAGTACAACAAAATTTCCGCTTGTAAAACCTCTAAGGGTATGTGGGATAAGCTAGTAGTAATGCATGAAGGGACTAACCAAGTTAAGGAGTGCAAACTCCAAATTTTAGTTCATGACTACGAGCTTTTTAAAATGAGCGAGGGTGAAACTATTTCCGATATGCTTGCTAGATTTACAACTATTACTAATGGATTAACATCTCTTGGTAAGTATTTGTCTTGTAAGGAAATGGTTTCTAAGGTGATTCGGAGCTTACCGAAGGAATGGGAACCAAAGGTCACCGTAATTCAAGAGGCACACGACATGAACACCTACTCTCTTGATGCTTTGACGGGTTCACTCATTACACACGAGATCACCCTAAATAGTCACAAGCCAATCTCGAAAAAGAGGGAGATAGCTTTCAAAGGAACGACTTGTGACGAAAGCAATGAGCTATCCGAGGATGACGAAAATTCAATGGAAATCATTCGAATCATCAAGGAAATACTAAATCTTAAAGGCCAACGCAAACACAAAGGTAAATCGTCAAATAATTCAATTTATTCTAACGATTTTGTTTGCTATACTTGTGGCAAGGAAGGACACATGGCGAGAGACTGCGCCAAGAATCGCAAGAGCAAAGCCAAGAAGAAGATATTCGATTCAAGCTCTAGCGATAGCTCCGACCAAGATGAAGTCGCGCATCTTGGTTGTTATATGGCCATGGAAGAAAGCCATGAACAAAACCTCTCTTCTTCAAGCGAAAGTGAAAGCGAAGCCGATGAGGTAAATGATCTTTCTTATGATGAATTACTTCATATGTGCGATGTTTATTCTAAAAAATTTCCTAAGCTTGTCGAAAAAGTCGACTCTCTTAAAAGGATAAAGTCTTCTCTCAATGAAGAAATAAGATCCTTAAAAAGAGATAAAATTGAAAATGAGTCTATTCCGACTTCGTCATTTTCTCTTCATGATGTAGATGACGAAAAGGAAGACTTAAAGGATAAAAACGAGTTTTTAATAACCGAAAATGACTCTTTGAAAAATAAAAACGATGAGCTTGTCATTGCGGTAAAGAAACTCGAGTTAACAATCTCAAGGTTTTCCAAAGGGAAAACCGTGTTGGACGAAATTTTGAGTTGTCAAAAAGATGTTAATGACAAAAGCGGTGTGGGTTTCGATTCCAACTCTATTGACTCAAGCACAACCCGCTTTGTTAAATCTTCTAGCTTGTCTACAACTCCTATTCCGCCTATACAAAAGGTTGTTTTTACACAAGGGAGTACTTCAAGAGTTTTGCCGAACTCTTGTAATAATAGAAGAGGTTTAGGTTTTCAAACCAAAACCGCTCATCATACTTCTAAAACTTCCTACAAAAAGTCGCATAGTTCTCGTTTTACAAAAAAAATCTATGCATTGTATTCATTGTGGTAGAAGTGAGCATAATTCTTCTAAATGCCCAAATCGCTTTCATGTTAGTAGAAGCGATTTGAAATGGGTATTAAAGACCCGAGCCACTAACAATGTCGGACCCAAAAGAAATTGGGTACAAAAAGACAAAACTTGTGTTGTAGGTATCTCCGTTCAAAAGGAGAAAATCAACAAGTGGTTGGCAACACCGGCAAAAGCCGTGGAAGTCCCTAAGATCGACTCCACCATCAAGAAGGAAGTGCCATTAATCGACAAATGTGGAAGGCATACCAACAAATGGTACCACCTATTTGGACTTGGCAACGCTCAATGCAAATGCCATTAGCGAGCGGACTCGACCTCACATCACATATGCGGTATACTCTAATCCTTAGTATTTACATATATGTGATTAGTTGGGTCGGGTATATGCATCATATTTACATTTTTCATGTCTTGGTTTTTCTTTAAAAACCCTTCACATAACCCCATAATTTTTTATTGCATTTTGATAATGCCAAATGGGGAGAAAAATGATATATTTTGGTGTAAATGCGTTTTGTTAAAATGGAGGAGATATTTTTCTTGTATCTTGTAAAATTATCATTAGTTTGTCATAATCAAAATGGGGGAGATTGTTGAACGTAGAGTTCAATAATGATTTTGATTATAACGTTGATTATGCGTTTAATGATTTTACAATTTCGATGATATAATGCTTGTCTTGTCCAAAAATAGAAAACGTATATTTCAGGTCTTTAGATGATAGAGCATTCGTTAACGAAGCCATAGGTTCAAGCGGAACCAAAATCGGAGCTAAAACGAAGGAGTTATGGGCTTTCAAAGAAGGCCGAAAAACTGCCAGAAGAATAGACGACCGATCGAATGTACAAAAACGACCGATCGTTTTTGTACAAATTTCTTCCAGTGAGCAGGTCGAATATACGACCGATCGTTTTTCAGAAACGACCGATCGTTTTCTGGAAAACGACCGATCGACTGTAGAAAACGACCGATCGTTTTCTGCAGTTTTCGAAAACAGCTTTTTAGCTTATTCTGGAAAATAGCTGTTAAAACCCTCAACGGTCATAACCCAGAAAAACAGACCTTTTGGCATATAAATACCACCCATTCTCTCTTTCTAAACTCACCCAATTACACTATCAATTATCCTAAAACCTCTCTCAATTAAAAACCCTAATATCACCATTTTGGTGTATATATATTCGAGAAAGAGGAAAATCAAAGAGAAAGAGATTCAAGCTCGATCATCATCAACAACTCACCAATTAGCTTTTTAAGAAGCAATTAGAATAGTGAGTGTAGTTACGTTTTGTAACAAAAATTGTATCGAGTGTTTTATAAACTCAATTGTGAGCGAGTGATCGGGTAGAGGCTTTGTAAGCAAGTGAAGCTTAAAAGCTCTAGGTCTTTTCATTCGGGTACTCATAAATTGAGGGGGAGTCGTAGACTCGTAGTCGTGTTCTCTTGCACTTGTATCAAGAGTAGGAACCCCGGGTAGAGGGTGAGCCAATCGGTCGATTGAGCTCGATAGGGTTTGTAAAATCCGAAAGAAGAATTATAGTGAATTACTCGGTAGTACCGAGGAGAGGACGTAAGCCGTTTGCCGAACCTCTATAAATCTTGGTGTCATCTTCTTTCCCTAAACTTTTACTTTCCGCAACTTTATTATTACTTATATTCTTGCTTGCGTTTATGATTTCTAGCATTTCATTAAGTATATTAAACGCTTAAGTTTAGAATTTGCATAAGTTGGGTGTTAGTTGTTTAGAATTTTTAATTAGGCGAAAATCGCCATAAACCTTATTCACCCCCTCTAAGGTTAGCACACGGGCCAACAATGTGGGTGGTAAAACTGATGTCTATAAGTTGGAGTTATTGCTTTCCATTTTACCTAACTGTTACCAACAAAATATCAATGATTTTGATTAAGGTTACATATGCTATATTGGTTTGTTTACAATCAGCTATGTTGGTTTGTTACAAAATGTCAAAAACTATCTTATAAAAGCTGGAGTATAAAAAAAGAAAGATACCCGTTTATACTTATTGATTAAGGTTCGTTTGACAACATATTTTTTTAGGTGGTTTTTTGATTTTTTAGTTTAAAAATCTATGAGTCGGATTATTTAGGTTCTATAAATCTAAAAAGTCTAAAAATTTCAAAGATTTTAATGGATTACTAAAACGAATATTTCAAATCTTATTTTGAAACAAAAAATATGTTGACATTTTTAACTTGGTACAAGTAGTAGTAATAAATGACATTGTTATTTTATAAGATAAAAATGGGCAACTTTTCTACTCAACTTTACTAAAACCATTTAAATTCGGGTAAATTTTGGATTGCTACTCTACAACTTAATTAAGTATTAGTGCATGAAATTGTAACTAATTAATAATTGGTCAATTTTCCCTAACTAACCAATAAAAATGTAAAAAATAAGAAAAATAAAAAAATTCCAGAAAATAAAAATGAAAAAATAAAAAAAATCTGAAAAATTCCAAAAAAAATCCAAAAAAATTAAAAGAGGCAAAATACCGAAAAAACACGAATAAAATTTTAAAAATCCCAAAAAAATAAAAAAAAAATCCTAAAAAATCTTAAATCGACAAAAATCAAAAAACGCAAAAAAAACAAACAGTCGGAGTCGTTTTAAGTCATTTTAAAAATAGTCTGAGTCGATTTAAGTCATTTTAAAAACAATCTGAATCGATTTATGTCATTTTAAAAACAGTCTGAGTCATTTTAAGTCATTATAAAAATAGTCTGAGTCGTTTTAAGTCATTTTAAAAACAGTCTGAGTCGGTTTAAGTCATTTTAAAAACAGTCTGAGTCGGTTTAAGTCATTTTAAAAACAGTCTGAGTCGTTTTAAGTCATTGTAAAAACAGTGTGAGTCGATTTAAGTCATTTTAAAAACAGTCTGAGTTGTTTCAAGTCATTGTAAAAACAGTCTGAGTCGATTTAAGTCATTTTAAAAATAGTCTGAGTCGTTTTAAGCCATTTTAAAAATAGTCTGAGTCGTTTTAATTAATTATAAAAACAGTATGAGTCGTTTTAAGTCATTTTAAAAACAGTTGAGTCGATTTAAGTCATTTTAAAAATATTATGAGTCATTTTAAAAATAGTATGAGTCGATTTAAGTCATTTAAAAACACTATGAGTCGATTTAAGTCATTTTAAAAATAGTATGAGTCAATTTAAGTCATTTTAAAAACTGTCTGAGTCGATTTAAGTCATTTCAAAAACAGTCTGAGTCGTTTTAAGTTATTTTAAAAACAGTATTAGTCAATTTAAGTCATTTTAAAAACAGTATGAGTCGACTTAAAAAACAGTCTGAGTCGTTTTAAGTCATTTTAAAAACAGTCTGAGTCATATTGAAAAACAGTCTGAGTTATTTTAAGTCATTTTTAAAACAGCCTGACTCATTTTAGTTATATTAAAAATAGTCTGAGTAATTTTAAAAACAGTATGAGTCATTTCAAGTCATTTTAAAAACAGACTAAGTTATTTTAAATCATTTTTAAGTCATTTAAAGTCGTTTTGAGTCATTTGAAAACAATTGCAAGTTATTTTAAAGTTTTTAACATTGTTTGGACTTTTCGGCTTTTTTCGAACTTTTTTTCATTTTTTTGTGATTTTGGACTTTTTGGATTTTTCTTGTTTTTTTTTTTTTTACCATTTTCGGATTTTTTTCGGGTTCCCGACTTTTTTGAACGTTTTTTTATTGTTTTGTGATTTTGGATTTTTAGGGTTTTTTTTATTTTTTTTATAACAATTTTGGATTTTTACACGTTCCCGACTTTTTTAAAGGTGTTTTCAGTTTTTTTTGGTATTTTCGTTTTATTTTTATTTTTTGTGTTTTTCCTATTTTTTCCATTTTTTTTATTGGTTAGTTAGATGGGTGGACCAATCCTTAATTAGTTTTAAAAATAATTGATCAATACTTAATTAAATTTTATATGGTGATCAATCCTTAAATAATTTCGTTTTGACGAACCAATCCTTAATTACCTTTTTGAGATCTCATTTAATCTTTTGACACGTCATTAATATTTAGAAGGTACTAATTAGCAAACCCTAATTTTCTTTTGGGATGAGTTTTTAATTTTTCTATTTATAATAGGAAGGTAAAAATAATAAAATATACCCCTTGATTTGAGAAGGGTGCAATGGGTATTTAACACTTTTTTCACTCTTCTTTTAATTGCTGGTCAAATTTTGAACGTACTTTTACTCTTCTTCTTCTTCATTTACTCCTTATTATATTAGGACTTGGAAGGCGATTAATAATGATCACCAACAAATCCTAGTAATTAATTCAAAAAAATTAAGTACCATAATTTATTCTTTACTAATACTATACATGTAGCATTTAATATGTTTAAAGTAGTTCTCTCCTATAGTCCTATGTATCTATAATGTCAATGAACTTGATTCTTTATATAATGAATTATATTTGTTGGGGAGGATATATGGACATCATGAAAAACACCCAAGTGGACACTTTTTTTCAAAAACGCTCCAAATCAAGATTTGATTAAAGAAAATCTCCCCGGTTTCACGACGGGAACACAAATATGTGTCTTGTTTTTTTTTCCGAGATGTATAATGACATGTTTTTGAAATTATGGTAAAATTTAAAAATTCAAAACATGTCATTATACATCTCGGAAAAAAAAAACAAGACGCATATTTGTGTTCCCGTCGTGAAACCGTGCAGATTTTCATTAGCCAAATCTTGATTTGAAGCGTTTTTGAAAAAAAGTGTCTACTTAGGTGTTTTTCATGATGTTCATATAACATTTCCCATATTTGTTATGTTTAATTGATCTGGGTGGTAAAACTGATGTCTATAAGTTGGAGTTATTGCTTTCCATTTTACCCAACTGTTACCAACAAACTACAATTATCTAATTTAAATGCTACTAAGGAAAGCCATAAAAAAAAACAGTTTCTTAATTGCCATAAGAACGTACGAACACAAATATATACGAACATGTGTTTTAACTGTACAAAAATTGGGGTTTTTATTTTGTGCAGTCAATCAATTGAACGACGCAAAGTCCCGTTTCCAAAAATAAATATTCAATTGTAACTTTTTTTTAAAATTTTGATTAATAATTAAATTTAGGATAGTATCTACTAGGGTTCTATATTTTTATTTGAGTTTTTATTGTTTTATAACATTTGTTTTTAATTTACTAAATAATAATTTGTCTAATATATAATAAAAATTGAAAAATTAAATTAATAATTGAAAAAGTATCATCTAACCCTCCATTTTTTAATCCAAATGTTGTAAAGGTGACTGGACATTGTACAGTCTAACTCACTGAGTGCACAAAATGTTGACCTAAAAGATGCTCTTATATTATTTCTGGGTTCTTCTTAAGAAACAAAATCAGTTTTTTTATGGAGTTGGTGTTTTCAAAAAATTCTAATGAAGTCACCAACAAAATACCAAACTTTTAATTCTAAAGAGAAACTCTACTCGATCTACCCTTCAATATAATTCTACAAAAAACACTCATATATGTGTTATTTGTTATTTTGGACTAATCTGTCACTTGTAGGTTTTTAGGTACTCAATTGAATGTTTAGTAAAACTTAGTTCCTTGTTGTTTATTAATCATTTTACATTTGTCACTTTCTGCAAATGATTGACTGATTTGTAATTCATACGAAACTATCTGAGACTATATAAAGAACCGAGAATAATTCTGTAATTAATTAATTTATTAATAAAATCATTTTATCATCGTCTTTCTCTCTCTATATATTTACATATACATATATGGCGATTTATTAAATCTCGATCTTGTTTTGATTTATTATTGTTCTCCGATCATGAGAACGTGACCTTCTACCTGGTATATCAACCCTCATCTATGTCATATATTTTTATACATGATTGTGTATATATATGTATGTTTTTTTTAACTGCCAATGCATGATATGAATAAGGAAATTATTTCCTCAACATGTCAAAATCTCCATGCAACACTTTGGAGGAAAAAGAATGTTACTTTTAAAGTTCCACACATTACTGGGTAAATCTGTATCTTGTTAGTGAATCACCACACCATCAATCATTCTACTGGATATATATCTAAGGTGTTCTTCATTTTTTTTAAATCTTATTAAGTGTATCAAATATTATCATACATACTTTTTTAATAATATTCGAACCTCTAACGTGTACCTTCTAATTGACAATACGAGTTCAGACCCATGTATGTTCTTTATTTAGTTCTAATTAATTTTATATATTCAAGCAGACTTTATTGCTTTTTATTTTTCCTAACCGGGCACTCGTTAAATGATAATAATACCTAAGTCAAAGGCGAACAGAACTTTAGTCGCATCATTTTTTGGTCGTATTGATTTAATCTTAATAAATGTTGAAGCATTATCGTCTTTAAATAGGAAGTTTTGAAATTTTGGAGAAGTTATATATACTTATTGATTATATTGATTAAGGTCCATTTCGTAACATATTTTTCTAGTTTGTTTTTGGATTTTGGATTTTGGATAGTCAGATTAATTAGATTCTTAAAATCTGAAAAATCTAAAAAATTCAAAGATTTCAGTGGATTACTAAAACAAATATTTTAAATCTGATTTTGGACCAAAAATATGTTGACATTTTCAAGTTAGAACAAGTTGTTGTAAGAAATAGCCTATTGTTATCTTACCAATATAAAATAGTCTCGCAAATATTCTACTCAACTTTACTAAAACCTGAATGTTTGGTTTTCTTTCTCAAATTTACTGAATTAAGATGATAGTAACGGTTCACATTTATCAGTGTTGAACTATATAATCAGATGTTTTTTGGATCTCATTTAATCTTTTGACACGTCATTAATATTTAGAGGGTATTGATTAGCAAACACTAATTTTCCTTTTTAGGATAAGTTTTTAATTTTCTTATTTATAATAGGAAGGTAAAAATAATAAAATATATCCCTTAATTTGAGAAGGTTGAAATGGGTCTTTTACACTTTTTTTAGCTCCTTTTTTAATTGCTGGTAAAGTTGGAATGTACTTTTACAGTTTTATTACTAATTGGTCATTTCCTCCTTATACTATTTTAAGACTTGGAAGGCGATTAATAATAATCCTTTTTTGTTATTTCAAGGGTTTTATACACTTACTCTCAACAAATCATAACTCTTTAAATGTGAGTTTAGCTTTCAGTTTCGGTAATGTGATCACCAACAAACCCTAGTAATTATAATTATAATTATAATTCAAAAAATTTAAATACCCTAATTTACCATTAACTGATACTATATGGCATTTAAAGTAGTTATCCTATGTATCTAACAATGTGAAATGTCAATAAACTTGATCATTTCTTTATATAATGAATTATATTTGGTATGTTTAATTGATTTCGGTGTGGAGTTATTGCTTTCCATTTTACCCAAATGTTACCAACAAACCACAATTATCTAATTTAAATGCTACGTACTAAGGAATAACATAAAAAAAAACAATTTCTTAATTAATTTCCATAAGAACATACGAAGATGTGTTTTAAGTGTACAAAAATTGATGCTCTTATATTATTTCTTGGTTCTTCTTAAGAAAAAAAAAATCTGTTTTTTTTATGGATTGGTGATTTAAAAAGGTTCTAAAGAAGTCCAACAAAATACCAAACTTTTAATTCTCAAGAGAAACTCTACTCTACCCTTCAATATAATTCTAGAAAAAACACTCATATATGTGTTATTTATTATTTTGGACTAATCTGTCACTTGTAGGTTTTTAGGGACTCAATTGAATGTTTAGTAAAACTTAGTTCCTTGTTGTTTATTAATCATTTTACATTTGCCACTTTCTGTAAATGATTGACTGATTTGTAATTTATCTGAAACTATCCGAGACTATATAAAGGACCGAGAATAATTTTGTAATTAATAAAATCATTTTATCATCGTCTTTCTCTCTCTATATATTTACATATACATATATGGCGATTTATTAAATCTCGATCGTGTTTTGATTTATTATTGTTCTCCGATCACCAGAACGTTTTATCATCGTCTTTCTCTCTCTATATATTTACATATACATATATGGCGATTTATTAAATCTCGATCGTGTTTTGATTTATTATTGTTCTCCGATCACCAGAACGTGACCTTTTACATGGTATGTCAACACTCATATATGCCATATATTTTTATACATGATTGTGTATATGTATTTTTTTTTTTTACTACCAATGCATGATATGAATAAGGAAATTACTTCCTCAACATGTCAAAATCTCCATGCAACACTTTGGAGGAAAAAGAATGTTACTTTTAAAGTTCCACACATTACTGGGTAAATCTGTATTTTGTTAGTGAGTCACCACACACCAATCATTCTACTGGATATATATCTGGGGTGTTCTTCATTTTTTTTTAAATCTTATTAAGTGTATCAAATATTATTCCGTATACTTTTTTAATAAAATTCGAGCCTCTAAAGTGTACCTTTTAATTGATAGTACGGTTCAGACCCATGGATGTTCTTTATTTAGATATAATTAATTTTATATATTCAAGTAGGATTTATTGCTTTTTATTTTTTCTAACCGGGCACTCGTTAAATGATAATAAATGTTGAAATATTATCGTCTTTAAATAGGAAGGTTTGAAATTTTGGAGAAGTTATATATACTTATTGATTATATTGATAAAGGTCCATTTCGCAACAGATTTTTCTAGTTAGTTTTCGCATTTTGAATTTTTGATTTTAAAGATGTTTAGACAGTCAGATTAATTATATTCTTAAAATCTGAAAAACCTAAAAAATTCAAAGATTTCAATGGATTACTAAAATAAATATTTTAAATCTGATTTTGGATTAAAAATATATTGACATTTTCAAGTTAGAACAAGTTGTAGTAAGAAATGGCCTATTGTTATCTTACCAAGATAAAATAGCCTCGCAAATATTCTACTCAACTTTATTAAAACCTGAATGTTTGGTTTTCTTTCTCAAATTTACTGAATTAAGATGGTAGTAACGGTTCACATTTATCAGTGTTGAACTATAATAAGATGTTTTTTGGATCTCATTTAATCTTTTGACACGTCATTAATATTTAGAGGGTATTGATTAGCAAACACTAATTTTCCTTTTTAAAAGTTTTTAATTTTCTTATTTATAATAGGAAGGTAAAAATAATAAAATATATCACTTAATTTGAGAAGTTTGAAATGGGTCTTTAACACTTTTTTTTTGCTCCTTTTTTAATTGCTGGTAAAGTTGGAATGTATTTTTACAGTTTTATTACTAATTGGTCATTTCCTCATACTATTTTAGGACTTGGAAGGCGATTAATAATAATCCTTTTTTTATTATTTCAAGGGTTTTATACACTTACTCTCAACAAATTATAACTCTTTAAATGTGAGTTTAGCTTTCAGTTTCGGTAATGTGATCACCAACAAACCCTAGTAATTATAATTATAATTCAAAATTTTTAAATACCCTAATTTACCATTAACTGATACTATATGGCATTTAAAGTAGTTATCCTATGTATCTAACAATGGGAAATGTCAATAAACTTGATCATTTCTCTATACAATGAATTATATTTGGTATGTTTAATTGATTTCGGTGCGGAGTTATTGCTTTCCATTTTACCCAAATGTAAACAACAAACCACAATTATCTAATTTAAATGCTACGTACTAAGGAATACCATAAAAAAAACAGTTGCTTAATTAATTGCGATAAGAACATACGAAGATGTGTTTTAAGTGTACAAAAATTGATGCTCTTATATTATTTCTTGGTTCTTCTTAAGAAAAAAAAATCTGTTTTTTTATGGATTGGTTATTTAAAAAAGTTCTAAAGAAGTCCAACAAAATACCAAACTTTTAATTCTCAAGAGAAACTCTACTCTACCCTTCAATATAATTCTAGAAAAAACACTCATTTATGTGTTATTTATTATTTTGGACTAATCTGTCACTTGTAGGTTTTTAGGGACTCAATTGAATGTTTAGTAAAACTTAGTTCCTTGTTGTTTATTAATCATTTTACATTTGCCACTTTCTGTAAATGATTGACTGATTTGTAATTTATATGAAACTATCCGAGACTATATAAAGGACCGAGAATAATTTTGTAATTAATAAAATCATTTTATCATCGTCTTTCTCTCTCTATATATTTACATATACATATATGGCGATTTATTAAATCTCGATCGTGTTTTGATTTATTATTGTTCTCCGATCACCAGAACGTGACCTTTTACCTGGTATGTCAACACTCATATATGTCATATATTTTTATACCATGTCAAAATCTCCATGCAACACTTTGGAGGAAAAAGAATGTTACTTATAAAGTTCCACACATTACTGGGTAAATCTGTATCTTGTTAGTGAGTCACCACACGATCAATCATTCTATGAGTGTTCTTCATTTTTTTTAAAATCTTATTAATTGTATCAGATATTATCAGGCATACTTTTTTAATAAGATTCGAACCTTTAACGTGTACCTTATAATTGACAGTACAGGTTCAGACCCATGCATGTTCTTTATTTAGTTCTAATTAATTTTATATATTCAAACCGACTTTATTGCTTTTTATTTTTCCTAACCGGGCATTCGTTAAATGATAATAATATCCAAGTCAACGACGAAAAGAACTTTATAAGTCGCATCATTTTTTTGGTCTTATTGATTTAATCTTAATAAATGTTGAAGTATTATCGTCTTTAAATAGGAAGTTTTGAAATTTTGGAGAAGTTATATATACTTATTGATTATATTGATTAAGGTCCATTTCGTAACATATTTTTCTAGTTAGTTTTTGGATTTTCAATTTTTGATTTTAAAGATTTTGAACAGTCAGATTAATTAGATTCTTAAAATCTGAAAAACCTAAAGAATTCAAAGATTTCACTGGATTACTAAATAAATATTTTAAATCTGATTTTGTACCAAAAATATGTCATTTTCAAGTTAGAACAAGTTGTAGTAAGAAATGGCCTATTGTTATCTTACCAATATAAAATAGCCTCGCAAATATTCTACTCAACTTTACTAAAACCTGAATGTTTGGTTTTCTTTCTCAAATTTATTGAATTAAGATGGTAGTAACGGTTCACATTTATCAGTGTTGAACTATAATCAGATGTTTTTTGGATCTCATTTAATCTTTTTTGGATCTCATTTAATCTTTTGACACGTCATTAATATTTAGAGGGTGTTGATTAGCAAACACTAATTTTCCCTTTTAGGATAAGTTTTTAATTTTCTTATTTATAATAGGAAGGTAAAAATAATAAAATATATCCCTTAATTTGAGAAGGTTGAAATGGGTCTTTAACACTTTTTTTTGCTCCTTTTTTAATTGCTGGTAAAGTTGGAATGTATTTTTACAGTTTTATTACTAATTGGTCATTTCCTCCTTATACTATTTTAGGACTTGGAAAGCGATTAATAATAATCCTTTTTTTATTATTTCAAGGGTTTTATACACTTACTCTCAACAAATTATAACTCTTTAAATGTGAGTTTAGCTTTCAGTTTCGGTAATGTGATCACCAACAAACCCTAGCCAGTAATTATAATTATAATTCAAAAATTTTAAAAACCCTAATTTACCATTCACTAATACTATATGGCATTTAAAGTAGTTATCCTATGTATCTAACAATGGGAAATGTCAATAAACTTGATCGTTTCTTTATATAATGAATTATATTTGTCATGTTTAATTGATTTCGGTGTGGAGTTATTGCTTTCCATTTTACCCAAATGTAACCAACAAACCACAATTATCTAATTTAAATGCTACGTACTAAGGAAAACCATAAAAAAAACAGTTTTTTAATTAATTGCCATAAGAACGTACGAACATGTGTTTTAAGTGTACAAAAACTGATGCTCTTATATTATTTCTTGGTTCTTCTTAAGAAAAAAAATCAGTTTTTTTTATGGATTGGTGATTTAAAAAAATTCTAATGAAGTCGCAAACGAAAAACCAAACTGTTAATTCTCAAGAGAAACTCTTCTCTACCCATCAATATAATTCTAGAAAAAATACTCATATATGTGTTATTTGTTATTTTGGACTAATCTGTCACTTGCGGGTTTTTAGATACTCAATTGTATGTTTAGTAAAACTTAGTTCCTTTTTGTTTATTAATCATTTTATATTTGTCAGTTTCTGTAAATGATGGACTGATTTGCAATTTATATGACACTATCTAGGACTATATAAAGGACCGAGAATAATTCTGTAATTAATTAATTAATAAATAAAATCATTTTATCATCATCTCTCTCTATTTACATATACATATATGGCGATTTATTAAATCTCGATCGTTTTTCGATTTATTGTTGTTCTTCGGTCAACAGAACGTGACCTTTTATATGGTAGGTCAACACTCATATATATCATATATTTTTATACATGATTGTGCATATGAGTGTTTTTTTTTTTGTACTGTCAATGCATAATATGCATAAAGAAAAATATTTCCTCAACATGTCAAAATATGCATGCTACACGTTGGAGGGAAAAGCATGCTACTTAAGTTCAGAAAATCTATATCCTGTTAGTCATCATTCATACCATCAAGCATTCTACTCAATCTATATCTTGGATGTTCTTCAATTTTTTTAAAATCTTTTTAAGGGTATCAAATCTTTTTAAGGGTATCAAAAATATAAAAAATATAAAAAATCACAAAAAATCACAAAAAATCATTAAAAAAAATAATAAAAATCACAAAAAATTATAAAAATTATAAAAAATCACAAAAAAAAAGAATTATAAAAAAATGAAAAAATCATAAACTTTTTAAAAAATTACAAAAAATATATAATTTTTTTTTGTCAATATAACAGTTTTTATACCGACAAGTGAATTTTTTTTATACAAAAAAATGGTTTTCCCATGAAAATGTGCATTTTTTTTAATCTAAATAAGCTGAAAGTGCATCTAGTTCAGTCAAAAATACATATAGTTCAGTCAAAAGCTTATATAGTTCAATAAAAGTGCATATAGTTCAGTCAAATGTGTATATAGTTAGTCAAAAATGCATAAAATTGAGTCGAAATTGCATTCAATTCAGCTGAATGTACATCTAGTTCCGTTGAAAGTGCATACAATTCAGTCGAAAGTAAATATAGTTCAATAAAAGTGAGTATGCATATAGTTCAGCTAAAAGTGCATCTGGTTCAGCTGAAAGTATATCTGGTTCAGCTTAAAGTGCATCTAATTTAGTGGAAAGTACATATAGTTAAGTCAAAAGTGCATATAGTCTAGTCGAAAATGAATATAATACAGTCGAGAGTGCATATAGTTCTGTTAAAAATGCATCTGATTCAACTAAAAGTGCATCTGGTTGAACTGAAAGTGCATATGGTTCAGCTAAAAGTGTATCTGGTTCAGCTAAAATTGCATATGGTTCAGACAAAAGTGCATCTAGTTCAATAAAAGTGCATATCGTTCTGTAAAACCTGTATATGGTTCAGCTAAAAGTGTATCTATTTCAGCTAAAAGTGCATATAGTTCAGCTAAAAGTGCATCTGGTTCAGTCGAAAGTGCATCTAATACAGTCGAAAGTGCATAAAGTTCAATAAAAGTGATTTTTTTTTGTGATTTTTGTGATTTTTTTTTTTCATTTTTTCATTTTTTAATAATTTTTTATGATTTTTATTTTTATTTTTATTTTTATAATATTTTGTGATTTTTTTTTTATAATTTTATGTGATTTTTTTCATTTTTTATAATATTTTGTGATTTTTTTCATTTTTTATAATTATTTTTATTTTTTTTGTAATTTTTTAAAAATTTTGTGGTTTTTTTTATTTTTTGCGATTTTTTGTGTTTTTTTTTGTGATTTTTTTAAAAAAATCATTTTTTTGTTTGATTTTTTTCATTTTTATAATTTTTGTTATTTTTGTTATAAAAATACTTTTTTTTATAATGTTTTGTGATTTTTTTTTCATTTATTTTGAGATTTTTTGCATTTTATAAGTTGGAGTTATTGCTTTCCATTTTACCCAACTGTTACCAACAAACCACAATTATCTAATTTAAATGCTACTAAGGAAAACCATTAAAAAAACAGTTTCTTATAATTGTCATAAGAACATACGAACAAAAATATATACGAACATGTGTTTTAAGTGTACAAAAATTGATGCTCTTATATTATTTCTCGGTTCTTCTTACGGAAAAAAAAAATCAGTTTTTTTATGGAGTTGGTGTTTTAAAAAAATTCTAATGAAATCGCCAAAAAAATACCAAACTTTTAATTCTCAAGAGAAACTCTACTCTATCCTTCAATATAATACTAGGAAAAACACTCATATATGTGTTATTTGTTATTTTGGACTAATCTGGCACTTGTAGGTTTTTAGGGACTCAATTGAATGTTTAGTAAAAATTAGTTCCTTGTTGTTTATTAATCATTTTACATTTGTCCCTTTCTGTAAATGATTGACTGATTTGTAATTCATATGAAACTATCTGAGACTATATAAAGGACCGAGAATAATTCTGTAATTAATTAATTTATTAATAAAATCATTTTATCATCGTCTTTCTCTCTCTATATATTTACATATACATATATGGCGATTTATTAAATATCGATCGTGTTTTGATTTATTATTGTTCTCGGATCACCAGAACGTTATTTTCTACTTGGTATGTCAACACTCATCTATGTCATATATTTGTATACATGATTATGTATGTGTATGTGTTTTTTTTACTCCCAATGCAAGAAATGAATAAGGAAATTATTTCCTCAACATGTCAAAATCTCCATGCAACACTTTGAAGGAAAAAGAATGTTACTTGTAAAGTTATACACACATTACTGGGTAAATCTGTATCTTGTTAGTGAGACACCACACGATCAATCATTCTATGGGTGTTCTTCATTTTTTTTAAAATCTTATTAATTGTATCAGATATTATCAGGCATACTTTTTTAATAAGATTCAAACCTTTAACGTATACCTTCTAATTGACAGTACAGGTTCAGATGCATGGATGTTCTTTATTTAGTTCTAATTAATTTTATATATTCAAACCGACTTTATTGCTTTTTATTTTTCCTAACCGGGCATTCGTTAAATGATACTAATATCCAAGTCAACGACGAAAAGAACTTTATAAGTCGCATCATTTTTTTGGTCTAATTGATTTAATCTTAATAAATGTTGAAGTATTATCGTCTTTAAATAAGAAGTTTTGAAATTTTGGAGAAGTTATATATACTTATTGATTATATTGATAATATATATTTATTGATTATATTGAGATGGTAGTAACGGTTCACATTTATCAGTGTTGAACTATAATCAGATGTTTTTTGGATCTCATTTAATCTTTTGACACGTCATTAATATTTAGAGGGTGTTGATTAGCAAACACTAATTTTCCCTTTTAGGATAAGTTTTTAATTTTCTTATTTATAATAGGAAGGTAAAAATAATAAAATATATCCCTTAATTTGAGAAGGTTGAAATGGGTCTTTAACACTTTTTTTTGCTCCTTTTTTAATTGCTGGTAAAGTTGGAATGTATTTTTACAGTTTTATTACTAATTGGTCATTTCCTCCTTATACTATTTTAGGACTTGGAAGGCGATTAATAATAATCCTTTTTTGTTTTCAAGGGTTTTATACACTTACTCTCAACAAATTATAACTCTTTAAATGTGAGTTTAGCTTTCAGTTTCGGTAATGTGATCACCAACAAACCCTAGCCAGTAATTATAATTATAATTCAAAAAATTTAAAAACCCTAATTTACCATTCACTGATACTATATGGCATTTAAAGTAGTTATCCTATGTATCTAACAATAGGAAATGTCAATAAACTTGATCCTTTCTTTATATAATGAATTATATTTGTCATGTTTAATTGATTTCGGTGTGGAGTTATTGTTGTCCATTTTACCCAAATGTTACCAACAAACCACAATTATCTAATTTAAATGCTACGTACTAAGGAAAACCATTAAAAAAAACAGTTTCTTAATTGCCATAAGAACATACGAACATGTGTTTTAAGTGTACAAAAATTGATGCTCTTATATTATTTCTTGGTTCTTCTTAAGAAAAAAAATCAGTTTTTTTTATGGATTGGTGATTTAAAAAAATTCTAATGAAGTCCAACAAAATACCAAACTTTTAATTCTCAAGAGAAACTCTACTCTACCCTTCAATATAATTCTAGGAAAACCCCTCATATATGTGCTATTTATTATTTTGGACTAATCTGTCACTTGTAGGTTTTTAGGGACTCAATTGAATGTTTAGTAAAACTTAGTTCCTTGTTGTTTATTAATCATTTTACATTTGTCACTTTCTGTAAATGATTGACTGATTTGTAATTCATATGAAACTATCCGAGACTATATAAAGGACCGAGAATAATTTTGTAATTAATTAATTTATTAATAAAATCATTTTATCATCGTCTTTCTCTCTCTATATATTTACATATACATATATGGCGATTTATTAAATCTCGATCGTGTTTTGATTTATTATTGTTCTCCGATCACCAGAACGTGACCTTTTACCTAGTATGTCAACACTCGTATATGTCATATATTTTTATACATGATTGTGTATATGTATTTTATTTTTTTACTGCCAATGCATGATATGAATAAGGAAATTATTTCCTCAACATGTCAAAATCTCCATGCAACACTTTGGAGGAAAAAGAATGTTACTTATAAATTTCCACACATCAATGTATCTTGTTAGTGAGTCACCACACATCAATCATTCTACTGGATATATATCTTGGGTGTTCTTCATTTTTTTTTAAATATTACTAAGTGTATCAAATATTATCACGTATAGTTTTTTAATAAAATTCGAACCTCTAACGTGTACCTTTTAATTGATAGTACGGGTTCAGACCCATGGATGTTCTTTATTTAGATCTAATTAATTTTATATATTCAAGTAGGATTTATTGCTTTTTATTTTTTCTAACCGGGCACTCGTTAAATGATAATTCTAGGAAAAATACTCATATATGTGTTATTTGTTATTTTGGACTAATCTGTCACTTGCGGGTTTTTAGGTACTCAATTGTATGTTTAGTAAAACTTAGTTCCTTTTTGTTTATTAATCATTTTACATTTGTCACTTTCTGTAAATGATGGACTGATTTGTAATTTATATGAAACTATCTAGGACTATATAAAGGACCGGGAATAATTCTGTAATTAATTAATTAATAGATAAAATCATTTCATTATCGTCTCTCTCTATTTACATATACATATATGACGATTTATTAAATCTCGATCGTGTTTCGATTTATTGTTGTTCTCCGATCAAAAGAACGTGACCTTTTTTATGGTATGTCAACACTCATATATATCATATATTTTTATACATGATTGTGCATATGAGTGTTTTTTTTTTTTGTACTGTCAATGCATAATATGCATAAAGAAAAATATTTCCTCAACATGTCAAAATATGCATGCTACACGTTGGAGGGAAAAGCATGCTACTTAAGTTCAGAAAATCTATATCCTGTTAGTCATCATTCATACCATCAAGCATTCTACTCAATCTATATCTTGGATGTTCTTCAATTTTTTTAAAATCTTTCTAAGGGTATCAAATACTATCACTCATACCACGGATGTTCTTCATTTAGTTTCAATTAATTTGATATATTAATTAAGTAGGTTTTATTGCTTTTTATTTTTTCTCACCGGGCCGTCGTTAAATGATAATAATATCTAAGTCAAAAAGAAGAAAAGAACTTTGATTGAACCGTGCTGGTAGTTGTAGACATATCTGAATTGTCAATATTTATACACTCATATAGAAATATTATACGTATTTATAAAATATACAAACACGTGTATAATTTCAATAAATTTATCCTCTGTATTTTGGGTCTTATTCATGAAATTATCATGAATGTAATACGTTTGAATGGGAGTTAGTGATTGTTTTCCATAATCCGATCATGCAAAAACACTAAATTATTAAATGAAATCTCGCTCATAAACTTGTTATGAGTATTAATAAATTCGATTCAACCATATCAATTTTTTTGGTCTTATTCATGACTTAATCTTAATAAATGTTGAAATAGTTTTTAAATAGGAGGTAGAGTTTCTGCTTTTCATCACTCGGCAACTAGATTCCATATTATAAAAAGAGGGCAAAACCCATATTTTTTACTTAAGGAGAACATTAATTGGTAAGTGTAAATTACAATGTACTTAAAAGTTTTGAAATTTTAGAGAAGTAAAATATATTTTTATGACAGGATTTTTTTTTTTGTTTTGTTTCCTAGTACTTAGTTTATCATTTCAATGATAAGTCCTATTCTTGCATAACATACAAATAAGTTTTGGAGCCTTTTTTTTGTCATTTGAATTAGATTGATGTTGTGAATTAAATGTTGTTTAGTTTTTTATGTTTCTTATCAATATGATTTCATTGGGCCTCTAAATAGTTTTAGAAAAACAAGGACTTTGACCTTTAATGTCTGTTATTGTATGATTTTATATTTAAAAAAAAACACCCTGATATTTTATATTCTAAAAAAAATAATTATTTTGGAGTTGAGGACTTGGACTCTAATGTTGCTTTTTTAATGATAGGATGTAAATGTTATTGTTTGTTCAACTTAAGCGACAAATTTACTGAAATTCGTTGATTTGGTTGATTATTCTGTTTTTTATTGAATTGATTTGTCTAATGTGTATTGTGTTTGTTGATAGTTGGTTATCTTTCCATGGAGCAAACTGCTAAAAGTGAAGAAAATCATCACACCATTGTGCGTATTCCCTTACCCAAGTCTTCATTGACTAGGATAAACGGAATACATATAGATCTTACTAATTCGATAGACGATCAACAAGACAAGAGAAAGTGTGAACATTTCACGATACGGTAAGTCCATTTATTCAATACATATTCATATGGTTAAATATTATATTTAATTATGGATTATTTAATTATAAGGTGTTGATTTATGGGTTTTTTTTTATGTTTTATTAGCATGTGCTCACACATCGTTTTCTTTTAATACCTTCTAATTACATTTGTACCGTATACTACTATAGACTTACACTTTCTCATTATTCGCTACCCTCTCCGTTAAATATCTAACAGAAAAATATGCACATTTTTCTCACGTGACTAAATTCTGTTAACTTTAGAGGTAATTTTGTCATCTCAAGTATTAATTAACGTTAAATAAAAAACAAACTCTAAATAGTAAAAACTAAAAAGTAATTACATGTACAAATAATGCCCAATAGCTAACACTTTTGAAATTATATTCCTCCTAGGTACCTCCATAATTTCACATTCCCTATAGGTACCACTTTTTAATTATTTAATTTATTTATCAAAACGTCATACACATATTTCATAAAAAATGGAAAAAAAACACATAAAATTATATAAAATGCAAAAAATCTCAAAATAAATGAAAAAAAATCACAAAAATTTGTAAAAATTAAAAAAATGTATTTTTATAAAAAAATCACAATAATCACAAAAAATAAAAAAAAATAAAAAAAATCACAAAGAAAATAAAAAAATCACAAAAAAATTGTAAAAAAATCACAAAAAATCACAAAATTTTAAAAAAAAATACAAAAAAATTATAAAAATTATAAAAAATGAAAACAATCACAAAATATTATAAAAAAATCAAAAAAATTACAAAAAATCACAAAAAACGAAAAAAATTTAAAAAAATTATAAAAAAATAAAAAAAAATTATAAAAAATGAAAAAAATCACAAAAAATTATAAAAATATAAAAAAAATAAAAAAATTATAAAAAATGAAAAAAATCACAAAAAATTATAAAAAAAATGAAAAAAATCACAAAATTATAAAAAAAAAATGAAAAAAATGACAAAAAAATGACAAAAAAAATCACTTTTATTGAACTTTATGTACTTTCGACTGTACTAGATGCACTTTTAGCTTAACTATATGCACTTCCAGCTGAAGCAGATGCACTTTTAGTTGAACCAGATGCAGATTTTACAGAACGATATGCACTTTTATTGAACTAGATGCACTTTTGTCTGAACCATATGCACTTTCAGCTGAACCAGATACACTTTTAGCTGAACCATATGCAGGTTTTACAGAACGATATGCACTTTTATTGAACTAGATGCACTTTTGTCTGAACCATATGCAATTTTAGCTGAACCAGATACACTTTTAGCTGAACCATATGCACTTTCAGTTGTACCAGATGCACTTTTAATTGAATCAGATGCATTTTTAACAGAATTATATGCACTTTCGACTGTACTATATTCATTTTCGACTACACTATATGCACTTTTGACTTAACTATATGTACTTTCCACTAAATTAGATGCACTTTAAACTGAACCAGATGTACTTTCAGCTGAACCAGATGCACTTTTAGCTGAACTATATGCATACTCACTTTTATTGAACTATATTTACTTTCGACTGAATTGTATGCATTTTCAACGGAACTAGATGTACTTTCTGCTGAATTGAATGCAATTTCGACTCAATTTTATGCATGTTTGACTAACTATATACACTTTCGACTGAACTATATGCACTTTTATTGAACTATATACGCTTTTGACTGAATTATATGTATTTTTGACTGAACTAGATGCACTTTCAGCTCATTTAGATTAAAAAAATGCACATTTATCATGGAAAAACCATTTTTTTGTATAAAAAAATAACTTTTCGGTATAAAAAGTGTTATATTGACAAAAAAAAATTATATATTTTTTGTAATTTTTTAAAAAGTTTATGATTTTTTAATTTTTTTATAATTCTTTTTTTGTGATTTTTGTGAATTTTTATAATTTTTTGTGATTTTTGTTATTTTTTTAATAATTTTTTGTGATTTTTTGTGATTTTTTATAATTTTTTGTGATTTTTTATGATTTTTTGTAATTTTTTTATGATTTTTTGTAATTTTTTAATATTTTTTGTAATTTTTATAATTTTTTTGTGATTTTTGTATTTTTTTAATATTTTTTTGTGATTTTTGGTGATTTTTTTATAATTTTTGGTGATTTTTATATTTTTTTTATATTTTTTATGATTTTTATAATTTTTTATGATTTTTTGTGAATTTTTTCATTTTTTTAAAAAATCAATTACTAATAAAACTCATATAGTATAAAAAGTGGTACCTATGAGAAATGTGAAATTATCAAGGTATATAGGAGGAATATAATTTGCTATGAGATATTTATAGGGAATTACCCCTTACATGTATGTATGTATCTATAGATGACAATGATGGGGAGGCCGGAAGTGGTGGTAGTGGGGCTGCGGTGGTTTATAAATGTAAATGTATGTATAAATCTATTTGTATATATATATATATATATATTTGTATATATATATATATATATATATATATATATATATATACAAATATATATGATTGTACATAAGATAAGGTAGGTGGGTGACGATGGTCCGTGATTGGCGGCGGAGCCGGAGAGCATGGAATGTGTGTGTGGGTGGGGGTGGGGGCTCGTGAGTTCAAATATTCTACCGCTATTTTCTATTTCATTTCGTGCTCACTTACTTATTTTCACACAAATTTTAAATTTTCACAATTTGTTCCATAAATTTATAAAATTTTATATTATATTATATTCAAATTTTAAAATATTTGGACATAATATTGTTTTAGACAATTTTTCTAAGATTTTATTTTTAATTTACAATCATTTATACATTTATTCCAATATTAATTGCATGTGTATTTTATTTTAAAAATAATTATTGAAATGTATTAATACATGTCTTATAGTAATTGTATAATTTTTTTCAAATTTTTTAGAATTTTTGTTTGGATAAAATAAGAAAAGAGATACGGAAGTGGTTAGAGAATAAGAGATAGAAGATTCGGACTCGTAGGTCGTGCGTGTACATTTACAGATCTATGTATATATGTGTTTATATATACGCCGTAAACCCGGTCTACTGATAAAATTAAGGGTGTGTTACCCACTAAAAACACAACAGCTATTAATAAACCAAAAAATATATATTCTAAAATTAATTCAAAATACAAATTAAAAAATTTGATTGGTTGACATACCCACTAAAATAGTGTACCGGATTCATGAGTGTTAGGTCGAGGTCATGAAATACCATAAATCGAGTATTTTGTGTAGTCGCATTCAATCAGATTCTATTTTGTTCAACTTTTAATCACTTTTTATATTGTTAACACTCTAATTAGAGAATGTAACTCAATAATGACGTATTCACATTGTAAATTTATAAATTAATGAATAAATAAAAATACAAATTTGGCCCACGTATCGGATACCCGTATCAATGGCGTATCTAATACATAAAAAAAAAATTACTCTAAGAGGGCTTTTGGGAACAAAGAACTTTTTAAAAAGTGCAGTTTGTATAAGTCCTTTTGAAAAAGTTGACTTTTCAAAATGGATTTTTAATTGTGCAAGCTTTTCAAAAAGTTGTTAGAAAAAAACCTCACCAAACACAAAAAACTTTTGGAAATCACTTTTGATTGTGACGCCAAACTCCCCCTAAATCAGTATCGGATAGTGTATCAATAAAAGCACGACGTATCCATATCGTATCCAAAGCCGAATACTCCAAAATAGATATATCAAAAGTATCCCGGCTACATAGAAGTTCACCTATATGTTTATTCATAGTTCTGGAATTACATAACATTCAATTGTGGACTCTATAGTGTTGATAGACCAAAAGGCTTACTAAAAAATTGTAGAACTAAACTTACTACCTCCATAAGGAATCTAGATTGATACAATTTTTTTGAGCAGTCTTTTGGCTCTTAATTTGCATCCTTTTGGCTAAAATTGAAATTGAGTTTTGCTTGAACAAGGTCTTAGCTCGTGCCTCTGTTTGAAAATAGGCATAATTACCTTTCTTTATCTTTTTATTCAAGCTTAAGAGTGTATCTCTCTTATGGAAAATAGAATTGTAATCATAATAATTAAATCAGTATGTATGTGAATATGTTTTAGTAAATATTAATGAAACTGCAAGAATATTATTTTGTACTTTTAAATAAGCATTGTATCTTTATGGATGATGCAAAGCAGTTAGGTAAGAAACTGCACGCCGATTTGAGTTTCATATTGTAATAGATGGCGATTATAACTTGGGCTTGACGAAAACACAATGAGGGATGCTTCAGATAAGGTTTTGATTAAGGCTAGTGCTGTTCTATGGAACTACTTGGATCGATTGGCTATCACATTTGGCTGAGGAGAGGATTTATGATAGATATAATTATAAGCTAACACATAGGGGTTCTTGCACAAGCTTAAGGGGATATATATGCAAATTTTCTTGAACCTTAAGGGGATATATATAATTGCACATAATCTGAGTCCTAAGCTAGGAGAAGGGATAATAATAAAACTTATTTTTTTATATATAATAATTGATTATTGAATGAATCCCTCAAACTTACAACTTTAGGTGCAAAAAAACATTGCTCTCTAATTCGATCAAATATCATAAGAAAATGTGACTACATTTTATTTCTTTCCCCGTTCGCCTTTGTTTCCAACTCACGATTCATCATTATTTTCTACCTCCTTTTGACCAGTCTCTTGATTGCTTTGTTTTTATGAAAACAAGATTTTTTTTAATACCTTCAATAGCAGTTTCTGTAACACAACTCTATATCTGTTTCCCTTGATCTGAATGTAGTGGATATGTCACTGAAGAGCGGAAAAAGGATGTCAGTGTCTGCGTACCGTTATTCATCAACAAAAAACAGAACGAAGCAGAGGAGAGAAATAGCACTATTCTTCCTCCTATGGAAGTTCCGAAGTTCAAGGATTGGAGGTGCCATAATTGTCTTCGCGAGTTGGGTTCTGCATGTTCTGTAAAAGAAATTGAAAAACTATCTGATAGCTTACCCAGTAAAAATGTATTTAAAAGTCTGTGTTCTACAAAGGCAAACTTGAATAATGCACCCCCCATATTAGAAAGTGCCCCTGCTGGTGGTTCAGGACCTTCAGGTATGTATTACATTCTAATTTTACCAGGCTTACAACTTTGTCACCTTGTCCTTTTTTCTGGTTTTTGTGTTTCCATTTTTCTTTTTCTGCATTTGCCTTCTTAAGCATAGTTCACTCTGTTCAGAAAATGATGTAAACCATCAAATATTGCCGGCTGCAAAGGACATAATCACCATTCAACCACCTTTGGTTCTAGAGAAGTATGCAGATGACTCAGGTAACGAGAAATAAAAGCAGATAATTGAAATTTTTAAGTCAATCTTCTGCGGCAATCCTTTTTCATTCCTGCATATACATATTTTTTACCTAACCAAATCTGGTATATTCAAAACTAAAGCCGGAAACGCAATGCTCCTTGTTTTGTTCTTGATTTATTCAAACCTCTACTAATGTTTTTTTCTTCTTATTGAAACAGATGTTATAGGAAAGAAAATTCGTGGAAATTTGGATAGTTGTGACCCCAGTTTCAAAGATCACTTATCTACTAAGTTCGAAAATACCATAGCACGGATTGGAAAAGCAACCGTCCAGCATCGTCGAGAATCGGTATGTATATATACTTTATACATTGGTTTTTATGAATTTTTTCATCTTAAAAAACCGATTTTGTGGGCCTGGCGCAACGTCTGTTATGTAATTGTTTCTCTTTTTGGGCTGGTGCTTTCCTTTGTTTGAAAGGAATGCGTTTTTATGAACTCTAACGAATGTTTTGTTTGCCGAGGTTTTGTCATGGATATATCTGTCTATGTTACTATTGGAACTTGTTGTCCTTCCAGTTTCTTTCTCAAATTTATTTTTACATGATATTTAGGTGTGGTTTCCTTAATTGAATTAAAATGTCAAACAAAACAAGTCATCGTGTCAAAAGCGAAGTCGGTAATTTACATGTTTTGTTTTATAAGCTCAGTCACTTGTAAAGAAGCCTGTGGCAGTGGCACTATCTATGTTGACTACATATTTTCATGATGAGAATCACTTCATCTAATTTTGCTTTCTTACACCAGTATTGTTCTTCAAGAAGTGGTTAAAATCTAATTTATTCTCGTAGATGATTTTCGAAGAGATGTCACATGTCAATTAAGTTCATTTTTTTAAAACACAAGGTATGGAGTTGAAAACTATTATCTGGGATGACATATTCGTTTTCTTCACAGAAAAAAAATATTTTGCTTCACCTATAAAATCTTACAGATTGTTCCGTGGGTTAATTTTTTCGTGCCAACTCCTGTTGCAGGATGGGCTGAAGTTGTCTATTCCAGTCTTATTGTTTGTTTAAATTTTTTTTGAGTTTTTATATGTGATTCATCTATTTCACTTATAGGGAGGATAAGCACTTTTGCTACATGCCTACACCATTCTATTATATGATTATTTTGTCCCTAGTCCATAAATAAATAAATAATTTATTGATTGAAACAACATACTACAACAGCAGAATTGCAGTTTCCTGCAGTTGTGATGGACATTACTTTTTGTTTTAACAGTTTTATTTTCAGGGAGATGAAAGAAAACTCAAAACTAGATAATAACAGCAAAATTTGCAAGTTATTTTCGTTGAAACTATGTTTATACCTTACATTTCTTTCCTCCAGTATTTGAGGGTAGTCTGAGAATCTCAACAGCGAGCCCAAAGGAAAGGAAATGATGATCTTACATAACTTATGTTTTATCTTTTTCAGGATGTAACTGGTAATCTCAACAGCAAGCCTAGAAATAATGATCAAAGCAAAGGAGATGATGGCATTCCGATGGAAATAGATGAACTTGTGTACAAGCATCAGTACAAAAGGCGCCGAGAGGAGTACGAAAGGCGCCGAGAGGAGTACGAAAGGAATTTGTGTCTACAAGGACGAAATAACGGGAAAACAAAATTGGAGTCGATGGGTGTGACTAAAATACTTGGGAATGGGTTACTTAAATCCTATCCAGTAGAACACCAGAATATGAGAATGCAAATTTTCCAAACAAAAGATGTTAAACCAAGTGATCAATTAGCACCCATAAGTATCAATAAACCCCAAGCTAATATGAGTAAACTGGGAGGGAAGAAATCTGCTTTTGTTAAATGGAATTCATTAACAAGCAACCAAGGTACTCGAGAAGCTACATACTCTGTTTTTGCAAACAACGCAAATTTCCCCCAAGCGAGTAAGTTTGCACATAATTCTCAAGTATCTGAAGGGTCAAGTTATTGGAAAATGGCTAAAGGTCTTGATCGCAACTTTGCCAACCAAAGCTACCGCAATTTTGAGAAGCAAAACAGGGTCTTCGACGTTGAGTCTCTCGGTAAATCATCGGATCTTAAATTTGGGAATGAGAATTACAGAAATTTCGCAAAGAAGTCTATGGATTCCAGTGTCAGATCTCATGGAAACCCATCTGATCTCGACACTGTGATCGAGAAATACAGCTATTTTAAAAAGAACAAGGATGTGGGTGTGGATTTTCTGCGAAAATCACCTGGACTCAATTTTGCGGACAAGCCTTTCTCCTCTTCTGGTTATCCCCCGAAAGTTCTTGACAAGCCTCTGTTTATCACTGATCATAGTACTAAACTGTTGTTTGGGAGAGATATTGGGGTATCTACCAGTACTTCAAGGCTTTCGTCGTTTCAGGTCCTTGATAACCCTATGTTGATCTCTGATGATCATTCTAAAGAGCCTTTCGGAAGAGATATTGGGGTATCTACCAGTGGTTCAAGGCTTTCGTCGTTTCAGGTCCTTGATAAGCCCATATATATATCTGATGGTCATTCTGAAGAGCATTCTGGGATAGGCTTTGGGTTATTTAGTTCAAAAGCTTCGTCGTCTAAGGTCCTTGATAAGCCTATGTTGATCGCTGATGATCGTTCTAAAGAGCCTTTCGGGAGAGATATAGGGGTATCTACCAATGGTTCAAGGCTTTCTTCGTTTCAGGTCCTTGATAAGCCCATATATATATCTGAGGGTCATTCTGAAGAGCCGTCTGGGAGAGGCTTTGGGTTATTTAGTTCAAAAGCTTCGTCATCTAAGGTCCTTGATAAGCCTATATTGATCTCTGATGATCATTCTAAAGAGCCTTTCGGGAGAGATATCGGGGTATCTAACAATGGTTCAAGGCTTTCATCATTTCAGGTCCTTGATAAGCCCATATATATATCTGATGGTCATTTTGAAAAGCCGTCTGGGAGAGGCTTTGGGTTATTTAGTTCAAAAGCTTTGTCATCTAGGGTCCTTGATAAGCCTATATTGATCTCTGATGATCATTCTAAAGAGCCTTTCGGGAGAGATATTGGGGTATCTACCAATGGTTCAAGGCTTTCATCGTTTCATGTCCTTGATAAGCCCATATATATATCTGATGGTCATTCTGAAGAGCCGTCTGGGAGAGGCTTTGGGTTATTTAGTTCAAAAGCTTCGTCATCTAAGGTCCTTGATAAGCCTATATTGATCTCTGATGATCATTCTAAAGAGGCTTTCGGGAGAGATATTGGGGTATCTACCAATGGTTCAAGGTTTTCATCGTTTCAGGTCCTTGATAAGCCCATATATATATCGGATGGTCATTCTGAAGAGCCGTCTGGGAGAGGCTTTGGGTTATTTAGTTCAAAAGCTTTGTCATCTAAGGTCCTTGATACGCATATGTTGATCTCTGATGATCATTCTAAAGAGCCTTTTGGGAGATATATTGGGGTATCTAACAACATTTTACGACCTTATTCATTTCCTAGCAAAAGTAACCCAGAAGAAGGGAATGGGGTACCAACTCAAGTCCCTTCAAAAATAGAAGAGAAAAACAAGGGGCAAGCTAAAAACAGTGCTGGTAAATTACAAAATTTTGTTTCTGCGCCAAATGGTCAGAATACAAGTAGAAACGAGTTTTGTGATGTTAACAGAAATCCAGCAGACTTTAGTTTTGCTGAGCCGGAAAATGAATTTACGATCAGTGGGAGTGATTTGAAACTCAATCAGACGATGCCTTTAAAGCGAAAACAGGGCACGGGTAACAGAGATGGGAAAAAGAAACAGAAAACTGCGGTTCCTACAGTTCCAAAACCGCAATGATCTGGTGCTGGAAGAAGGCTGATTCAGTGCCTTTGCTTTTATACCATTTGTTTTATTCTTCTTTTTCATTTTTCTTTTCATCAAAGACTTAATATTTTCGATATGTGGCTAAACGTTACTCTCTTTGCGTAACCCGGTTTGGTTATAGAAAATAAAATAGCCCAAACGAAAAGTACAAGAAATGCTTTCATGTTGTAACAAAAGGACAATGTCCTGATACTCCTGAAATCTTTCTTGTAACTTATCCGGGGCATTTTATTTTATTTTTAGCAGGTCAAAGTTTTAAAGTATTTTTCCTAATTATCAGCAATAAGTGAAACTTTATATTGTAATGAGTAGGCAATGCCTGCTAGTTTTTGCATATACTCCCTAAGGATTTGTTGCTTGATAAATAAATTTTTTTGTGGACATCTTTTTAATGTGACCATGTGTTAAGACCGGCTTTTATTGCTATTTGTATTGTTTAGTTAGACTATTTTGTTATTTTATTATTCGCATTGTCGGTTCTTTTTGGACCTATATGTAGAGAGCCAGACTTTCATTACTAGATTATGTTGATTGAGTTATGAAAAGGGGGCAACCTTGGCTCTGTTTCTCCCATAAATTCTATGTTTCTCGCCTCAATTTGCCCAACTCTTACGGGGTTTATCACCTTGGGGTGTGTACATGTATTAATTAGTTGAGAGGATTCGATAGTGTGAAAGTCTGCAACTGCTTTATCATAGGTCATATGCTTATAGTAAAATTATCGTTTTCATACTTTGCAGTATTGCATTGATGACGTCTGATTTTAATTTATTTTTTGGTTAACCAATGGAATGATTGAAGTATTACAGCAAATCCTTAATTTCTGGTTGGTGATTAAAATCATCTCTCTGATCTATGTTCTCCTTGGCGCGATTGAAATATATTTCGCTTCTCCACAGACTATGGTAATCTGGTATTATAGTTTTGTTGGTTTTTGTCAAACACGGTCGATGCAGGTGTAAGTACTAACATGTTTGGCTTAAACTTGACACAACTATCTAGCTATTATCTAATGGCTAGTTTGATTTAAGCTTAAGATTTATCTAAATCGCAAAAAAATGCTTATGAGTGCTCAAAGTTTTAGTCTAGTCAAGACTATTTTAACGTTTTTCCCATGCTCTGATGTTCCAGCTACGATTAAGAATGTGTTGTTTATAGTAAAATAATACCAAAATAAAACTTTTCACAAGTGACGTTAATTTGTTTGTTTTTGTGGTAAAGATTTTCTGTGGAAAAGATTTTTCTTACAAATTCTTTGTGGAATTTTCTTATTTTCTCCGTATTTTATGAATGTTTGGCATCACTTTGAAAAAAATCAAAAAGATTCATCAACGATGAATCTAATCAATAAATGTTGGTTTCTCACAATACATATATATGTACAAATTAATGTCATATACATTACTTTGTAGTTCCAAGTTATGTAATGGTCTTACTTAAAAAAAGCTCAACTCTTTGTCTATATTAACTATTAAGTTCCTAACAAAGATAAATTTGGGAATGTGTTCAATAATGTGGCTGACTTAAGAGATGAGTTAATATTCTGGGAAGCCAAACTCGATGAAGACACTAGTTTTGACACTGTGGAGAAGTACAACAGCTGCTTGAAGAAATACAATTGAGTATATCTTACAGGAGGAGATATTTTTGAATCAAAAAGCTAGAATAAAATGGTTGCACCACGGTGATAAAAATACCAAGTTTTTTCACCAAATGATGAAGCATAAAAGGGCTAAAGCTGTCATAAAAAACATTGAAAAAACGGATGGTATAGTTACCCAAGATATTTCTGAAATCAAAGAAGAAGCAGTATCCCATTTTATCAAGCACTTCTCTACTGTGATTCCAAAGCTAATAAATGAAGAAGACAATAGGGAGCTGTTATGTATACCTACTATGGAAGAGCTTAAGGAGGCAGTTTTCTTTACCCCCATTGATTCTGCACCCGGAACTGATGTTTTTCAGCATATTTTTATACTTTTCGCTGGGATATAATCAAGAATGACCTGATGGATGCCATTTTGGATTTCTTTCTCAACAAAAATGTTCCCAAAGCATGGGTTTCTGCTATAATTGTTTTAATTCCTAAGGTGGATTCTCCAAAGAACTTTGGCCCGTTTAGACCCATCAGTCTATGTAACATCCCGGATTTTTATAAATGGTTTTATTTACGATTAAATTTATCCAAAAATATTTTATACAACTTTTACCAAAAAAACTGGCCACTCTACTAATTTTTAGCCAAAAACCGAAACTCTTTCGAAAAACTTTATTTTTAAAACTTGTTACTAATTTTATAAATAAAAATGACCCAATAGCTTTGTTTCTAAAAATTTGTTATTTTTGAACAGTAAAATAATAGTTTTAGTATGAGTTAACTTTTAGAACTATGGTGTGACCAAATAGTTCGCTTTCCCACAGTCTCTCAAAACACTTTTCATCCCACTTTTCAAAACAGAAAACCAAAAACCACAAAAAAAATAAACAAGGAAACAAAGAGAGAAAAGAGAGATTTCAATATTAGCAATAAGAGAAACCACAATTAGCGAGTTTTTACCGGAAGCATCTCCTCTACGAACTAAGTTAACGGGGGTTATCCATTGCGACTGGATAGGGTGTATGTTAGGGTTAGATCTTGCGTTTTTAAAATTTGTGGGTTTTCTTTTATCTCAATTATATTCTATTAAATTGTTAATTGAGTTTTATGTGTTGCTCTTTTAGTTCACCTATTTGAATTTGAGAATTGAGAATTTAGACATATATATTTCGAATTAATGAGAATATAGATGAGTTTGTGTGTTTTTATGAGTTGTTATGTGTTATTATAGTTGTTGATGAAATTGGATAAATTTATCTTGAATAGAGATGAGTTGTAGTTTATACATATAAGGTGTTTGTTAAAATATCTAAATGACATTTTATGTTGTTGAACTTGTTTGGCAATTTGACTTTTTGGAGAATTGATACTTATGAGTTTTGTTGAGATTTGTTTTGCAAGAAATTAATTGATAGATATAAGGCTTGTTTGCCTAGTTGTGATTCTAGTACCTATACTTATGTGTTTTGTTGAATTGTGATAATGTGACATTTGAAAATGCTAATATTTTGAGAATGTTATTTTATTGGGAATTGTGATAATTGAATAGAATAATATTATTAACTGAGGCCTTGAGATTTATTTATTGGCAATGGTCTATGTCTCTCCCTATATCGGGGCCATAAGACGAGCCGAGGGGTATAGGAAATGACTCGTCTTACGGACTGGGGCGAGTGCCGTGAGAGTTCCAATTGCGCACTTTAAATATTTATATGTTGGCAAGGTTCTATGTTTCTTCCTATACCGGGGGCATAAGACGAGCCGAATGGTATAGAGAATGACCTACCTTACGGAATAGGATAGGTGGCGTGAGAGGTTCATGTGTGTTATTGATGTGTGTTGGAGTTACTTAATTTATTTCGTTGTATGATGCTATTACATTTCTTTTTATATGTTATTATAGTTGTTGTTTGTGAGTTCTTACATTTATTGGATGGAGTGACGGTATCATGCGTGGTGCCGTCCCGTCTTTGTACGTGCGTGAGACTCAGCGTTACAGTTTTGTCTTTCAGATACAACTTAGGTTGAGACATTTGGATAGGAGCATTAGCGATGTATCGCATGGGTTCGGGGTTTCTTCCAGTCGCTTTCTTTTTACTTAGACCATTTTTGAGATTGTAGCCTATGGGCAAATTACATTCGTTTGATATCTTTTTTTATAAATCTGTTAAAACCATTTTGTCGTGTAGCCGCGTTTGTCAAACATTTCTATTTCATTCGTATAATTGTTACTTTAGCTCGCAAGTTGTTTTTCTTTAAAAGATAAATTTTGTACCAACAGTTTCTTTTTCCTTTTGTTCAAAAGGTCACGCATTGATATCCGTTTTTCGAATTTCGGGACGTGACAGTCTATGTCAAGTGGATTACAAAATTCTCTCTAAAATCTTGACTAATAGACTTGCAACCCTGATGCCTATAATTGTCTCAAAAATTCATCATGGGTTTGTGAATGCTAGAATGATAAGTTACTGCATACTTCTAGCTCAGGAACTTGTGATGCATCTAAATGCTAAGAGTTGGGGTGATAATGTAGTCTTTAAACTAGACATGGCAAAAGGCTTCGATAGGGTGGATTGGGGTTTCTAAGAACAGTCCTCGAATGTTTTGGTTTTGATACAACTTGGGTAGAGCTAATTATGAAATGTGTTTCAAATGCATACTGTTCAGTAAGCATAAATGGTGGAAATGTCGGTTTTTTTTAGTTCTTCTAGAGGCTTGAAACAAGGAGATTCTCTCTCCCCTCTCCTCTTGTTCTTATATAGCAGGAGTCTTACAAAGCTTGTGGAGAATGGTGAAATTCTACCATATAAACTGCCTTTGAGCTGCACTCAAATCTCCCATCTCTTGTTTGCTGATGAGGTGTTAATATTCACGAATGGTAGCAAAAAGAGCTTAGATAGACTCATGAGATTTATCCACGCTTATAAGAATTGCTCTGGCCAAGTGTTGAACGCTAATAAAAGTATTTTTCTCACATATAAGTCATCTAAACAAAGAAAAGATATTATAGCAAAAGTAACAGGTTTTTGCGAAGGCAGTTTCCCCACTTCTTATTTGGGAATCCAACTACATCATGAAAAACTTACGACAGGCATGTATGTAGAACTAATATGCAAAATAAACAAGAAGGTAGCAAGCTGGAAGGGGCAACTACTGTCAAGTAGTGGCAGAATTACTATGATAAATCACGTTCTTAATACAATGCCTATATATTTGCTTCCTGTCTTAAATTCACCTGAGAGAGTGTTTGTGAAAATAGAAAAAATTTCTCTGACTTTTTCTGGGGCTCTTCTGATCGAAAAAACAATCATCATTGGATCTCTTGGGATCGCATTGCCAGGCCTATAGAAGAAGGACGGATAGGTGTAAGAAATCTAAGAGAAATAAAGGCAGCTCTTCATGCTAAGCTTAGTTGGAGGCTACTCACCGAAGATATGAAATTCCGACTTCGCTGTTACGCTGTTCAGTTAGAACTGTGGTTATAACTGCAGTTGTAACCACGGTTCTAACCGAGCTTTAGAGATGGATATAACTCAAAATAAAAACGTACTTGAAAGTAAATTCAGACGCACGTTTTTAAACAGAGTTCACCCAGAACTTTGGGCTACGTCTATGAGGCACTCATCAAGATTTATGACAGTACAAAATAATGTTTGATTTAGTGAGAGTCAAAAGCTCAGAAAAAATTTATATATTGAACAATATATCTCAAAAAAAAAATTATTTAGCAAACTTTAAGGAATAGAACAAATATTTTCATAAGGTAATATCTTCTTAAAATTAAATCACACATACTTTGGAAAGATAATTACCTTTCTTTAATAATCAAATATTTTGACATAATCCAATACGACAACAAATTAAGTAACTTTAACAAGTCAATTTAAGTTCTAACAAGATACAATGTGGACTACATTTATGTATCAAAAGTATTTCTCAAACACAGCTAATTGGGCTAAGCCAAAGATCTGTGTAAATCACTCAAACGCTTGGAAATTCTTGGCTAAATTCTTTGAAGTATTTGTTAAGAATAGTGGGTGGTTAATCATAGAAGGTGCCATGAGTCTATGGTTTGAAAACTGGATGGGAAAAGGCTCTCTTTATTCACATTGTGGTTAATAATGAAGATTTGCTGATAAAGCAGGCTCTGAGGAACAAAAAATGGGATTTCGCCCCTATTTACCAGAACAATAATGAGGAACTAAAAGAAGCCTTAAATGGTAATTTGATTATGTTAAGAGAGGGTAAAGCTTGTAGATGCTGGCCCTATAATTTGGATGGTAAATTTACTGTTAAAGGTGCTTGGAAGTTTTTCAGAAAAAAGAGAAGAAAATGGAGTATGGCTAAATTTGTTTGGAATCTGTTGCTCCCAATAAAAATTTCTGTTTTTGTTTGGAAATTGTGGAACAAAGGGGTTAAGCTGGATGCAGATGTACAAAATTATGGTATTGCGTTTGCCTCTAAATGCGCTTGCTGTACAAAACATGATTGTGATTCTGTTGAGCATTTATTTGGCAAAAGTGAACTGGTGGTAAAAGTATGGAATCACTTTAGCCAGCTGTTTGGGTGGAATTATAGAGAGGACTTGGATTGGAGAGATTACATTTTAAATTGGTGTAATCATTTCCCTGGAACCTCTCAACTTAACATGATTGCTAGCCTTCTCCCTTTCCTATTACTTTGGGAGGTTTGGATGAGCAAAGTGGGGTACAAGCACAATAATGAGGAGATGAAGAGTGAAACTATTATTATGAAGATTCAGAGATGGTTATGGGACCTGAATATTTCTATAAGCCTCATAAAATAGCTGATGCTTTTAGTATGGGAGTACTAAAGCATATGAATATTGGAATAACTAGCTGCAAAACAAAAAGAAGTAGAATGGTGAAATGGCTTGCTCCACCTTCTGGAAAACTAAAGCTAAACACCGATGGATCCTTGTCTAATGGGGGGCAAAAATCAGGTGGTGGTGGGATTCTAAAGGATGAAGAAGGTAAATGATTATGGCTTTTGTGTGTGAACTAAATTGCAATTCTGCTTTAGAAGCTGAACTTCTAGCTCTTTATCATGGTCTGCAAATTTGCTATGTTCTGAGCGTACATGATTTGACTGTGGAAGTGGATTTAAAAATGTTGGTAAATTGGAAGGAAAATTAAAAAAAAAAAAGTGGCTTTGAGACATGAATATTTAGGATGATATTCTCTATTTACTTGATTAGATGGGTAGTGATATGCTATACATAATACATATGGAGAGAACAAAATAGAGTAGCAGATAGTTTGGCCAAAATGAGACCTCAAGGGCGCACTTTCACATATTTGAAAGTAAGAAGCATGCCATTGAAGGTGTTTTGGCCTGTAATGTTTGGATAAAATGGCCAGTTCAGTTTCCAGTTGTAGTATTTTCCAGTTCACTTTTAAAATGTTAATACTGTAGTAAGTGACTGTTGTAATTGCTGGGTTTAGTCCCATTTGGCATTTGCTATATAAAAATGGGATGTTTGATTATAAAAAAAAAATGGGATGTTTGTTTTAATTTGGAGTACTTTTTGGTTATAAGTTACGATATAACTTTTAGACTACATGCATGTTGCTTGTAAGTTACTTTTAGTTTACTTAAAGTTTTTTATTTATTCATTTATAAGCTACTTTTTTAGCATTAAATTTTTTTACTTATTAGTTCTTTTACTTATAATAGGAAGTTACTTTTAACTTTTTAACCATTTATTATCATTTATCAATTTTTGTTTAAGTTTTCCACTGTCCTAGTTTATTGCTGATTTTATAGAAAGTTGTATTTCCCGGAAAACATTTTTAGTCTTCATTTTCGAGCAAGCAAAAGAGTTTATAGTTAATGATTTTTTGTACCAAAAAAAATAAAAATAGTTAATGATTGTAAAAGGTTAATAAACCCTATTACAGGAGGTCTTAAAAGATACGTATTTAGCCGTATTTTTAAGCAAAGAAATGTAACTTATCTTTATAAAAAGTATATTAAAAACGCTAATATGCTGTAATTCAAGATAATATTAGTAAATTGATGTTTTTGTGTAACTAACGAAAAATGGTTGATTATTATTTACAAGATTGATATTGATGGTTTATTTTCCAAACAAATTTATCATTTACTTTATACTTAATTACTTAAAGTTTTACATTTACAAAGGTTTGCTTTTATTTCTTTACATTTACAAGTTACAACATTTACAAGTACTATAGTCTAGCATTAGTTGGTTTGTAACTTAGTTCATTGGTGCAATATGACTTTCTTTTGTGATGATGACTGGTCTAGAAGTCGTTCAATTTGATACCCTTAGATTGAACTAAGATGAAAATCTGATACGACCAGCGTTATGACTTTTTCTATATAGACAAAACGAACCAAACTGAAACCTAGTCATTTGGTTTTCTAAAATAAAATAGGCAAACCGATACGAAAGTATATTTCCATTTTGTGTATTTCTAAAGGTAGTATAATTTTTGCCTTTTGTTCTCATTCGGGTTTTAGAAGTATTGATATATGTTTATTTTGGTTTATTTTGCACTAATGAGTGTACTTGCAGTAAATAGAGGACTCATATGAAAGCTACAGCAAACTAGTTAACTTAATTAGTGTATTTTCAGTATATTAATAATTTGTTATTTTATGTAATTGAAGGACCAATTTGTATATTAACTGAAACTATGGTCCAGGACTATACAAGGACTTAGATATTCAGTAATTAATTAATTCAATTAATAAAAATCTATTTTTTCCACGGTCTCTCTCTATAATATACCATATATATGGCGAGTTGCTGATTTGCCATTATTTTCGTTCATATTATCGTTCTTAGATTAAAAGAACCAGAACATGATATTCTACAAAAAGTAATACGTATGCTGAATTGAGTGCAATGTATATTGGCTTACAAATTTGTTACTCTTTAAATTAACATAATATTAAGTCTTGACATTAAAACTGATTCTTTGAATAATTGTTGAAACCTTAAAACAATACGTCATTTATCTTATGCCAATATATGGGAAGACACTTTATGTACTAATGAATTTAGTTTGCAATAGTTTGATTCACATTTATAGGAAAAAGAACATTGTAGCAAACGGATTAGATAAAATGGGATTCAAAAAATATATAGATACTTATCTAAACTTGATGTAGCTGTGAAAGAGCGGTGTATGCATCACATGAAATTAAAAATTGGTCCGTGAAATTAAAACTAATTAAGAATTGGTCTATTTTTTCTAACTAACCAATAAAAATAATAAAAAATCCAGAAAATAAAAATGGAAAAATGAAAAAATAAAAACTTTAAAGAGGCAAAATCCCGAATTTTTGGGATTTTTTTTTTATTTTTTAGGATTTTTAAAAAAAAACACGATTTTTTTTTAAAAAAATACAAAAAAATCTAAAATCAACAAAAATGAAAAAAGTGCAAAAATGCAAAAAATAATAATTTTGACTCGTCTTAATTCATATTAAAAAAGAAAAACAGTCTGAGTCATTTTAATTCATTTTAAAAACAGTCTGAGTTATTTTAAAAACAGTCTAAGTCATTTTAAGTTATTTTAAAAACAGTCTCAGTCATTTTAAGTTATTTTATAAACAGTCTGAGTCGTTTTAAGTCATTTTTAAAAACGATCTGAGTCGTTTTAACTCATTTTAAAAACAGTCTGAGTCGTTTTAAGTCAATTTAAAAACAATCTGAGTCATTTTAAATAATTTTAAAAATAGCCCGAGTCATTTTAAGTAATTTTAAAAATAGTCTGACTCGCTTTAAGTCATTTTAAAAACAGTCTGAGTCGTTTGAAATCATTTAGGCTCTGTTTGTTTTGTTGTAAAATGGGGGTAAACAAACATTTATGGGTAAAATAAATTTCCGGGTGATTGGTTTAACGTAAAACATTTTTTTTGGGAAAACTTTTCCCACATATCCAGTAAAATTTGGGGAAACGATTACCCCGCAAATAAAGTTGTAAACGGTTTACGGAGCCTCTCTCTATATTCTTTCTAATACCAGTATTATAACTATAATTAATTATAGGTCTATTCTTTCAAAATTATTTAATAATTAGTCTAATTCTATCTACTAACCAATAAAAACAAGGAAAAAACACGAAAAATTCTAAAACATAACAAAATTGGAAAAAAAATAAAAAAAATTCAGAAAAATCTAAAAAACCCATGAAAATTTGAAAAAGCTAAAATCTAATTAACCAATAAAAATATAAATAAATAGGAAAAAATCTAAAAAATAACAACAAAATGGAAAAAATAAAACACAAAATTCTGACAAATCTAAAAAACCCAAGAAAATTTGAAAAAGCTAAAATCTAATTAACCAATAAAAATATAAATAAATAGGAAAAAATCTAAAAAATAACAAAAAATGGAAAAAATAAAACAAAAAATTCCGAAAAATCTAAAAAACCCAAGAAAATTTGAAAAAGCTAAAATCTAATTAACCAATAAAAATATAAATAAATAGGAAAAAAATCTAATTAACCAATAAAGTATGAACAATGTTTATTTATTTATGCATCGAATTTGTCTAATTTAAATAACTAATAGATTTTTGAATTTCAATAGAATTCCCATGGGAAACCTTTGACGCACCAAACACCCGTAAATAAAATGCAAACAAAAGTTTGCACCGTAAAACTTTACCCGAAAAATATTTTCCCTCCGTAAATATTTTACTACGAAACAAACAGAGCCTTAAAAACAGTCTGAGTCGTTTTAAGTCATTTTAAAAATACTCTGAGTAATTTTCAAAACAGTCTGGGTCGTTTTAAATCATTTTGAAAATAGTCTGAGTCGTTTTAAGTAATTTTAAAAACAGTCCGAGTCTTTTTAAGTAATTTTAAAAACAGTCTGAGTCATTTTAAATCATTTTAAAACAGTCCGACTCGTTTTAAATCATTTTAAAAACACCCCGACTCGTGTTAAGGCATTTTAAAAATAGTCTGAGTCGTTTCAAATCATTTAAAAATAGTCTGAATCATTTTAAGTCATTTTAAAAACAATCTGAGTCATTTTCAACATAGTTTGGTCGTTTTCAAAACAGTCTGAGTCATTTTGAGTCATTTTAAGTCATTTTAAAAACAATCTAAGTCGTTTTAAGTCATTTTGTAAACAGTATGAGTCGTTTTAAGTAATTTTAAAAATAATCTAAGTCGTTTTAAGTCATTTTAAGTCATTTTAAAAACAATCTGGGTCCTTTTAAGTCATTTTAAAAATAATCTGAGTCATTTTCAGTCATTTTAAAAACATTATGTGTAATTTATAAATAATGTGAGTAATTTTAAAAACAGTCTGAGTTATTTCGAGTCATTTTAAAAACAGTCTGAGTAATTTTAAAAACAGTCTGAGTTATTTTAAAAACATTCTGATTTAAAAACAGTCTGATTTAAGATCCCTTTGACAACATAATTTTTAGTTGGTTTTTTGATTTTTGAGTTTAAAAATCTGTGGATTTTTGGACAATCGGATTATTTAGCTTCTATAAATTTGGAAACTCTAAAATTTTTAAAGATTTTAGTTGATTACAAAAAGGCATATTTCAAATCTTATTTTGAAGCAAAAATATGTTCACATTTTTAAATTGGTACAAGTTGTAGTAAGAAATGGCATTGTTATTTTATCAAAGATAAAATGGGGAATTCCATATAAATAACTCTTACCAACTTATATTCCTTCTAGATATTTTGATAATTTCATATTTCTCATAGATACCACTTTTTAATTATTTAGTTTATTTACTAAATGCTCATACAAACCAAAAAAAAATAATATACATATTTTATCTTTCTACAAACCCAAAAAAATAGTTTGAAATTACAACAAAATTCTATAAAACCAAAAAAAATCACAAAAAAAATGAAAAAAATCATAAAAATTATAAAAAATCATAAAAAACAAAAAAAAAATCAAAAAATATAAAAAATCACAAAAAATTATTAAAAAAAATAATAAAAATCACAAAAAATTATAAAAAATCACAAAAATCACAAAAATCACAAAAAAAAAGAATTATAAAAAAATGAAAAAATCATAAACTTTTTAAAAAATTACAAAAAATATATAATTTTTTTTTGTCAATATAACAGTTTTTATACCGACAAGTGAATTTTTTTTATACAAAAAAATGGTTTTCCCATGAAAATGTGCATTTTTTTAATCTAAATAAGCTGAAAGTGCATCTAGTTCAGTCAAAAATACATATAGTTCAGTCAAAAGCTTATATAGTTCAATAAAAGTGCATATAGTTCAGTCAAATGTGTATAGAGTTAGTCAAAAATGCATAAAATTGAGTCAAAATTGCATTCAATTCAGCTGAATGTAGATCTAGTTCCGTTGAAAGTGCATACAATTCAGTCGAAAGTAAATATAGTTCAATAAAAGTGAGTATGCATATAGTTCAACTAAAAGTGCATCTGGTTCAGCTGAAATTATATCTGGTTCAGCTTAAAGTGCATCTAATTTAGTGGAAAGTACATATAGTTAAGTCAAAAGTGCATATAGTCTAGTCGAAAATGAATATAATACAGTCGAAAGTGCATATAGTTCTGTTAAAAATGCATCTGATTCAACTAAAAGTGCATCTGGTTGAACTGAAAGTGCATATGGTTCAGTTGAAAGTGTATATGGTTCAGCTGAAAGTGCAACTGGTTCAGACAAATGAAAGTGCAGCTGAAAGTGAATTTTGTGAATTTTTTTTTATAATTTTTTCATTTTTTAATGATTTTTTATGATTTTTTATTTTTTTTATATTTTTATAATATTTTGTGATTTTTTTTTTTTTAATTTTATGTGATTTTTTTCATTTTTTATAATATTTTGTGATTTTTTTCATTTTTTATAATTATTTTTATTTTTATTTTCATTTTTTAAAAATTTTGTGATTTTTTTTATTTTTTGCGATTTTTTGTGTTTTTTTTGTGATTTTTTTAAAAAAATCATTTTTTTGTTTGATTTTTTTTATTTTTATAATTTTTGTTATTTTTGTTATAAAAATACTTTTTTTTTATAATGTTTTGTGAGTTTTTTTTCATTTATTTTGAGATTTTTTGCATTTTATAAGTTGGAGTTATTGCTTTCCATTTTACCCAACTGTTACCAACAAACCACAATTATCTAATTTAAATGCTACTAAGGAAAACCATTAAAAAAAAACAGTTTCTTATAATTGTCATAAGAACATACGAACAAAAATATATACGAACATGTGTTTTAAGTGTACAAAAATTGATGCTCTTATATTATTTCTCGGTTCTTCTTACGGAAAAAAAAAATCAGTTTTTTTATGGAGTTGGTGTTTTAAAAAAATTCTAATGAAATCGCCAAAAAAATACCAAACTTTTAATTCTCAAGAGAAACTCTACTCTACCCTTCAATATAATACTAGGAAAAACACTCATATATGTGTTATTTGTTATTTTGGACTAATCTGACACTTGTAGGTTTTTAGGGACTCAATTGAATGTTTAGTAAAACTTAGTTCCTTGTTGTTTATTAATCATTTTACATTTGTCCCTTTCTGTAAATGATTGACTGATTTGTAATTCATATGAAACTATCTGAGACTATATAAAGGACCGAGAATAATTCTGTAATTAATTAATTTATTAATAAAATCATTTTATCATCGTCTTTCTCTCTCTATATATTTACATATACATATATGGCGATTTATTAAATATCGATCGTGTTTTGATTTATTATTGTTCTCGGATCACCAGAACGTTATTTTCTACTTGGTATGTCAACACTCATCTATGTCATATATTTGTATACATGATTATGTATGTGTATGTGTTTTTTTTACTCCCAATGCAAGAAATGAATAAGGAAATTATTTCCTCAACATGTCAAAATCTCCATGCAACACTTTGAAGGAAAAAGAATGTTACTTGTAAAGTTATACACACATTACTGGGTAAATCTGTATCTTGTTAGTGAGACACCACACGATCAATCATTCTATGGGTGTTCTTCATTTTTTTAAAAATCTTATTAATTGTATCAGATATTATCAGGCATACTTTTTTAATAAGATTCAAACCTTTAACGTATACCTTCTAATTGACAGTACAGGTTCAGATGCATGGATGTTCTTTATTTAGTTCTAATTAATTTTATATATTCAAACCGACTTTATTGCTTTTTATTTTTCCTAACCGGGCATTCGTTAAATGATAATAATATCCAAGTCAATGACGAAAAGAACTTTATAAGTCGCATCATTTTTTTGGTCTAATTGATTTAATCTTAATAAATTTTGAAGTATTATCGTCTTTAAATAGGAAGTTTTGAAATTTTGGAGAAGTTATATAGACTTATTGATTATATTGATTAAAGTCCATTTCGCAACAGATTTTTCTAGTTAGTTTTTGGATTTTCAATTTTTGATTTTAAAGATTTTGAATAGTCAGATTAATTAGATTCTTAAAATCTGAAAAACCTAAAGAATTCAAAGATTTCAGTGGATTACTAAATAAATATTTTAAATCTGATTTTGTACCAAAAATATGTCATTTTCAAGTTAGAACAAGTTGTAGTAAGAAATGGCCTATTGTTATCTTACCAATATAAAATAGCCTCGCAAATATTCTACTCAACTTTACTAAAACCTGAATGTTTGGTTTTCTTTCTCAAATTTATTGAATTAAGGTGGTAGTAACGGTTCACATTTATCAGTGTTGAACTATAATCAGATGTTTTTTGGATCTCATTTAATCTTTTGACACGTCATTAATATTTAGAGGGTGTTGATTAGCAAACACTAATTTTGCCTTTTAGGATAAGTTTTTAATTTTCTTATTTATAATAGGAAGGTAAAAATAATAAAATATATCCCTTAATTTGAGAAGGTTGAAATGGGTCTTTAACACTTTTTTTTACTCCTTTTTTAATTGCTGGTAAAGTTGGAATGTATTTTTACAGTTTTATTACTAATTGGTCATTTCCTCCTTATACTATTTTAGGACTTGGAAAGCGATTAATAATAATCCTTTTTTATTATTTCAAGGGTTTTATACACTTACTCTCAACAAATTATAACTCTTTAAACGTGAGTTTAGCTTTCAGTTTTCGTAATGTGATCACCAACAAACCCTAGTAATTATAATTATAATTCAAAAAATTTAAATACCCTAATTTACCATTCACTGATACTATATGGCATTTAAAGTAGTTATCCTATGTATCTAACAATAGGAAATGTCAATAAACATGATCATTTCTTTATATAATGAATTATATTTGGTATGTTTAATTGATTTCGGTGTGGAGTTATTGTTGTCCATTTTACCCAAATGTTACCAACAAACCACAATTATCTAATTTAAATGCTACGTACTAAGGAAAACCATTAAAAAAAAACAGTTTCTTAATTGCCATAAGAACATACGAACATGTGTTTTAAGTGTACAAAAATTGATGCTCTTATATTATTTCTTGGTTCTTCTTAAGAAAAAAAAATCAGTTTTTTTTTATGGATTGGTGATTTAAAAAAATTCTAATGAAGTCCAACAAAATACCAAACTTTTAATTCTCAAGAGAAACTCTACTCTACCCTTCAATATAATTCTAGGAAAACCCCTCATATATGTGCTATTTATTATTTTGGACTAATCTGTCACTTGTAGGTTTTTAGGGACTCAATTGAATGTTTAGTAAAACTTAGTTCCTTGTTGTTTATTAATCATTTTACATTTGTCACTTTCTGTAAATGATTGACTGATTTGTAATTCATATGAAACTATCCGAGACTATATAAAGGACCGAGAATAATTTTGTAATTAATTAATTTATTAATAAAATCATTTTATCATCGTCTTTCTCTCTATATATATTTACATATACATATATGGCGATTTATTAAATCTCGATCGTGTTTTGATTTATTATTGTTCTCCGATCACCAGAACGTGACCTTTTACCTAGTATGTCAACACTCGTATATGTCATATATTTGTATACATGATTGTGTATATGTATTTTATTTTTTTACTGCCAATGCATGATATGAATAAGGAAATTATTTCCTCAACATGTCAAAATCTCCATGCAACACTTTGGAGGAAAAAGAATGTTACTTATAAATTTCCACACATCAATGTATCTTGTTAGTGAGTCACCACACATCAATCATTCTACTGGATATATATCTTGGGTGTTCTTCATTTTTTTTTAAATATTACTAAGTGTATCAAATATTATCACGTATAGTTTTTTAATAAAATTCGAACCTCTAACGTGTACCTTTTAATTGATAGTACGGGTTCAGACCCATGGATGTTCTTTATTTAGATCTAATTAATTTTGAAATTTTAGAGAAGTTAAATATATTTTTATGACATGATTGGTGTTTTTTTTTTTTGGTTTCCTAGTATATTTAATTTATCATTTCAATGATAAGTCCTATTCTTGCATAACATACAAATAGGTTTTGGAGCCTTTTTTTTGTCATTTGAATTAGATTGATGTTGTGAATTAAATGTTGTTTAGTTTTTTTATGTTGCTTATCAATAGGATTTCATTGGGACTCTAAATAGTTCTAGAAAAAGAAGGACTTTGACCTTTAATGTCTGTTATTGTATGGTTTTATATCAAAAAAAACACCCTAATATTTTATATTCTAAAAAAAGAATTTATTTTGGAGTTGAGGACTTGGACTCTAATGTTGCTTTTTTTATGATAGGATGTAAATGTTATTGTTTGTTCAATTTAGGCGACAAATTTACTGAAATTCGTTGATTTGGTTGATTATTCTGTTTGTTATTGAATTGATTTGTCTAATGTGTATTGTGTTTGTTGATAGTTGATTATCTTTCCATGGAGCAAACTGCTAAAAGTGAAGAAAATCATCACACCATTGTGCGTATCCCTTTACCCAAGTCTTCATTGACTAGGATAAACGGAATACATATAGATCTTACTAATTCGATAGACGATCAACAAGACAAGAGAAAGTGTGAACATTTCACGATACGGTAAGTCCATTTATTCAATACATATTCATATGGTTAAATATTATATTTAATTATGGATTATTTAATTATAAGGTGTTGATTTATGGGGTTTTTTTTTATGTTTTATTAGGATGTGCTCACACATCGTTTTCTTTTAATACCTTCTAATTACATTTGTACCGTATAGTACTACAGACTTACACTTTCTCACTATTTGCTACCCTCTCCGTTAAATATCTAACAGAAAAATACACACATTTTTCTCACGTGACTAAATTCTGTTAACTTCTGTTAACTTTAGGGATAATTTTGTCATCTCAAGTAATTAACGTTAAATAAAAAACAAACTCTAAATAGTAAAAATTAAAAAGTAATTATATGTATGTATGTATCTATAGATGACAATGATGGGGAGGCGGGAAGTGGTGGTAGTGGGGCTGCGGTGGTTTATAAATGTAAATGTATGTATAAATCTATTTGTATTTAAATATTGTTGTAAGATTATTGGACCATTTGGCTTTTTACTTATTGGGCCTAAGTGGGCTTGTAACCCTAACCCTCTATCTATATAAAGAGGGCTAGGTGTCTTGTATTTATTCATTCATTCAGATTCATTCATAATAAAGACGATACTGTTCTCCCTCTCTCTTTACTTCTGCCTCCCTAAATACATAGCTAATAGTTGTATTACAACACGTTATCGGCACTTTGCCTCGCGGAGAATAATATATACGCTCGCGGACATTGGAGATTTTGGGTAAACGCACAGATATTAGGTATCTATAAATCTTGAGGTTTATCAGGGTTTTTTTTATAGTATTTTGCTATATCGACATTCGTCAACATACCTTGTGAAAGGTACACAATTAATCAGAACTAAAACAAAATATTATTTTGTTGTCGAAAGCTAAATATGATTTAGCATGTTACCTATAAAATCACTATTTGTTTGTATGCATGTGATGTAAAACATGTTTGGATGATTGAATTACAGTTTTTAGATAATATGCCAAGCCTAATTAATCTGCTAGTTGTTTAAACGATTATGATTATGCATATGTCTATTGAAAATTAAGTCAAACAGTGATACACGTCTTTTATGCATTGTAGAGTTACATACTGCTTGGAAATTAGTGCACTATAACCTTGTTTGATTTGTTCATTGGCTTGTTTGATAGTATAAATGTTTATCTATAACAAACCAACATTGCAATTTACAATATATGGAAGTAAAAGATTTGCTTTGTAATTTAAAACACCAAGAAACAAATCTAGTTGTTGAAAACGTATAATTACCTATTATTAGAAAACATAATCAATCCATATATAAAACAAGATCCCATATTTCTTGATGATATAAAAACAGAAAGTTTGTGATTGATATGTAAACTCCCGGACCAAATTCGTTAAAAAACTGAAATATATAAGACTATATGAAACTTCTGAAACTTGTGTACTTCATGTGTAATTAATGTCAAACTAAATATAAGTTAGATAAATTACAGTACTGGTCCATGTAGTTTACCCCTGTTTACAGAGCTGCATATAAGTTTAAATATGTATATATTTGGTCCTCACGTAAACTAGAAAATTACCATATGAATGGAAATTGCGTAAATATTGTAAATTGGCCATTAAAATATTAGTTAATCATGTACTAATTTATTTATTGCCATGTACACATATGTATAATATGGTAATTTGCGAAATCATATATATTCACATTTAAGTTGGAAAAATTATGAACCTTCCCTAAATAGGCTCACCTATTTGGATACGATGTCTAGGAAAGATATAGGCGGAAGTCGATATCCTAATGAGGTCGGGTTTTAAGTGGCATTCGTGCCCTCCACCCTCACCGTCTTTCATGGTCGTTTTTCAAGTAGAGCTACCGAAAGGGGTTGACTAAATAATAATTTCCCCGAGTGTGTTTATATAGTGATGTATGTTTCGCCGAATTGGTGTTTCAGTATCGACCCGTCGTTCGATCAATTAGAACTGATTCACATGAGAAGCAAAACTAATGTTTTCGAACCTGTCGTTTCGGAAAAAAAAGTTTGTGCTTATGCAAACCATAAACATATAAACCAGTCGTTTTATATGAAAAATAATCCAGAACTCCCAACACATGTTGGATGCCATCTATGATGAGAAAAATCGTAAAACATACTTGCGAAATGACTGTTTAAACGTTGATTTTAATCCGTCACCACATGTTACTCACCCTGATGTGTGAAAATGTGATGCCCAAATTTTTTTTGGATGCCATCTTTGATGAGTAAAACACGAGTTTGTTGTTACCATCAGGATGAATGCTAAGACGTTGATTTTATTCCGCCGCCACATTTGAGACGTGATGACGTCTATGGTGAACAAATGTCTGAAATTGACATATTGGAGCAATCCTTCACCAAAATACTAGCTTGGAAATTGTATTCCATAAGCAGTATCGTGAATTTATATTCACCATGTTCCTTTATCACCCATGTGTTATTGGATAAGAAAATTACCCCGGTGAGTAGTTTTAATCCTATTGGGTCAATGGCGAATTGTTTGCCTGATATTCATGCTCTTCGTGTACATTTTTTTCCACGAATCGAGAACCGAGACAAGTGTTATTTGTCTCGAACTGTCGCGATCCCGATGAATCGCCTAGCCAAGCGAGATTTTAGACAATCGTCAAAATCGAAAACCTGTGGCTCCAAGACAGTAATTGAAAGGAACAATATGCCCCGTTGTCACAAAGTAAGAGATAATGCTCAATGAGGCAACTCTATGCTATAAAGACAAAAGTCATGCACGGTTACCCCATAAATAGTTCAAAACTATTACAAAGGTAAAAAAAACCCGATGCTAATGTGGTTAAAGCTAACTGAAAGGAAACTCTTGAGACCCCCGGTTTTGTGGCTCAAATGAGTTTGTGACCTTTCTTTATTGATTTTGATTGAGCCATTTTTTTTCGCTCATCTGGATTATGTTTTTCCATTTGGATTATGATTTTTCCATTTGGACCATACTTTTGGATTATGGTTTGCCTCTTTACAAAATTTCTCGAAATAATTTAAAGTGTTTTGAGAAAATTCCTTTGACAAATGTGACCAAACTTTAAATTATGAAATTTTAGGCAATACTTGTGGGATAGTTGATTTTTTTGGAAATAGTGGGTAACAGTGTACCACATAATTTCATCAACTACTTGCCTAAAAGAGTACTCAGTGACAACGATTCTGGACCTGTCGTTCAAAATCAAAATCTTTGGTAAAACCAAATTGATTTGTCAAATATGAGGTCTTATACTCATGTAGGTCCTGCCGTACCTTGTTGAGTTATAAAATATTTGAGAAAACCAGTGTTATCTGGTAATAGCTCATGAAAGAATTAAAATTTCTTTACATAGCCTCCATTCAATACGACCAAAAGCGTATTTTAGAGGAGTTGAAATGTCTTTCAAGTGGTTGCTACCACATTGTTTAAAGCATTTAAAGTTACCTTATGATTTCGCCTGTCGTCGAAATGATAAATGATTTAGATGCTAAGACATGATTGTCTGTACTATCATTCGCCTGTCGTCGATTGATAAGAGCATTTTGATATTGTGGCATTGACCGGATGAGATATTTTCGGGTCAAAAGACGATGCTTGATTTATAATCGCATCGCATTTGGATTCTCTCTGCGAATATATTTCGCGATTAATCCGAAATTCATGCCATTAATGCTCACTTTGAAAGACTAGTATGTGTAAAGATCAAGAAATGAACTCGTAGAATTCTTGTAAAGAATTGAAGGAGTTATTGTGGACTTATCCAACCATAAGACGGACCATAAATATAAATGGTTATGGTTGATGCATCGACAATATGGTCACATTTTACTGTTATCCACATAAATACAACACTTTCCAAACTTTTAGCCCTATCATTAAGTTGATGGCTCATGATCCGGATTATCCTGAAAAGTCTAGTCGACTTGATAATTCCGAAGAGTAATAATCGAAATTTCGATTTGAATTACTTGAGTTTGGAAATTGAAATTGAACATCCTGTCGATTATGTTCAGACCCAATTGGACTCACGGAAAGTTTGATGATGCGACTGCAAATGATTGCACGCACTTCTTGGTCTTGCGCACCAAGATTTATATTTCCGTGTGGGGTTATGCTATTTTGCTGCATTGGTCCGTTATGAGGCCCATAGACACTCAGACACCATATGCGTACCAGCTGGTTACTGGTTATGAGCCAGAAGTCTCATATTAACGCGTGTTTGGAGTGCTTAATTAATATTTTGATTGAGCCGCTATAGCGTTCAAAATATGGACCTCTGAAGGGGACATAAGTCGATTATGAATCTCCTGCCTATCATTTGATAGATTAACCTTGGCAAGCGATCTCTTTACCGCATGATATGCGAAAGTGACATCGCTAAGACTGTTCTCCCCGTCGTTAGGGGGAGATTTGCACGTTACCATTGATAAGGAACGACGTGAAGTAACGTGGCATAACCCACTCAGTCTTAGCTTGATCCCCAAAACTGCACTTAGTGATAAGTAAGTGCATAGACTCCCTCAAGTCTAACTAAATGCCAGACGCATTTAATGACTTTATGAGATGTCACGAGATCATTTATACCTGCTGCAAAATGCTTGCAAGGATAGACGTCCCTGTCGGACGCCGTGTTCCTGTCGTAACACGTTGCTTTGGCCGAACCCGCCAAGCAAAGGACGCTGCCGTCGGCCGTCAGTCTGTCATCCTTCCTAAGATATGAGGAAGTTGACCGGTTCTTAATTCGTTCAGCCCCAGAGGTGGTGAACTGAAACTCGTTCGTCGCACGAGATTATAAAGGATCTAGGAGATGTGTGATTCCTCTTCATCCTAAGAATCTCGAAATATCTGTCGATCATGATATCTTAGACGATATTGAAGCGAAACGAGACTGTCATTGATTACTTGTTCATATATTCGGTGACGACTGATAATATGAGCAAATTATGATAGGGAACCATGAACCGTTGCCTGAAGTCAACGTAGAATAGACTGGACTAATGGAAACTTGCAATCCAAGTAGACTCCTTAGCGAAAGTGTGTTCGGACCTGTAGCTCCAACACCACCAATGTTAAACGAGTTCGTTTATTTGGTTATTCGTAAGGAAAAGTGATGAGAATAATGAGATTATAGAATGCTCGCCTAGTAGCGCAAGGCTTCTCTCACATCTTGGAATTGATTACGAGATGGTTGATTTCCTCGTAATGGACGTTATAACGGTCCCCTACTTTATCAGTTTAGTAGTTTCCCAAAAACTGATTATGCAGTATGTGATTGTGGTCACTGTTTTATCTCTATGGGGATTTAGACAAAGAGATATACATGAAGGTCCCTGTGTGACTTCATAATGGTTAAATCAAGTAGTTCCTGACCACGGAACATGATCTCAATTGACTGAGACGTTCACTATATGGATTAATATAATCCGAGCGGATGTGGTATACCGCCTAAGTGAGTACTTGATCAGCTTGGGATACTTGAACAAGTATTATACCCTTGCGTGTTTTATTATGCGATCCATTTTTGGATTTGCCTTCGAGATGAAGGATCTTGGGAAGAAACGGTAGTGACTCGGCCTGATGACCGAGTCCCGTAAAGATTGAATCTAAGTTCATGATTCAGACTGCACCAAGAAGGTGTTATGACGTTTTAGTCATCATGACGCTAAGTCGTCAGATTCTCCCATGATCGTTCGATCATTAGAAATTGATATAGACCCAGTCCGTCCCTGATGAGACGATGAAGAGATATTGAACCATGATGTTCATATCTAAGTACAATAAGCGCATCATTGTACTTGGTCTAATGTACTAGGACGAACATCTCGTATGCTGTGAATGGTATAGCTCGACACAGCATCGCGCTAACACGCTGCCATCGAAATGGCACTAAAGACACATTCCCTTACCTTATGGTAATTTTGGAATGAGGGCTTGTCTTATCCCATTTTGCGTCATCGAGTGTACCTACCCCATTTGGTACTCGAATTAACGCAACCCTTTTTCGGTTATACCGATGCTGGTTACTTATCAGACCCGCATAAGGGATATTCCTTACATGGTCTGTCTTTACCATTAGGAATAAGGCGATATCTTGGAGGTCTTGGAATGACTCCAAACGAATCACTCTGATTTCGTGCTCTATGAGACGACTAGAGAGTGTATATGGCTTCGAGCTCGTATTAGCCATATTTGAATTACATATGCTCTGTCTCACGATCCAGATAAAACACTAGTCTTATTTGAGGACAACTTGTTGTTATCAATCAAGAGAGACATGACTAGATTATGCTATTTAGCATTTCTTGCCGAAATAAATCTTCACATATGAAGTTTAAGAGCATCCTGTCGAATGCTCGTTTTATTCCACGTTATATTTTCTTGCATACAGTCATGTGCAAGTAAATGAGGCATCCAGTCGAATGCTCGTACTCTTTCTTGGAATATGAAATCTTTGCACCCAGTCGTGTGCAAGTGAGGGGGAGCATCCAGGTGAATGCTTATTGCACTAATTACTACTTAGTCGAAATCCTCGCACCCTGTCGTGTGCAAGTGAGGGGGAGCATCCAGTCGCATGCTCGTGTACTCTTTTTGTCCTTAGACCAAGGTTTTTTCCCACTGGGTTTTCCTTGGCAAGGTTTTTAGCGAGACACGTTCCCATCTTATCTCACTTAAGATTGCCGAATTAGGGGGAGTATCCTGTTTTATACTTCTTACCACTGTGTACTATTTTGTCCTTCTTACTGTAGCAAGGTTTTGATGAGACACCTGTTTTGTGGTTGATCCCCTACTACTACCACTGTTGCACTCTTTTTCCTTCGATCAGAGATTTTCCCATTGGGTTTGCTCTGTTAAGGTTTTGATGAGGCACACTGTTTTTTGTGGTTAGTTACTTACATGATATTTCGGCCTATATCATTCGGCTACACAGTTTCTCCTAGGTACCGGTTTTGTCCCACACTGGGTTTTCCGGCCCTAAGGTTTTTATGTGTTTAGCACTGCGAATGAACTCGACTCAGATCGACTGCATGAAGACGAAGAATTCAAGACGTCCAAAGGGGGAGTGTTGTAAGATTATTGGACCCTTTGACTTTTTACTTATTGGGCCTAAGTGGGCTTGTAACCCTAACCCTCTATCTATATAAAGAGGGCTAGGGGTCTTGTATTTATTCATTCATTCAGATTCATTCATAATAAAGACGATACTGTTCTCCCTCTCTCTCTACTTCTGTCTCCCTAAATACATAGCTAATAGTTGTATTACAACAAATATATATATATATATATATATATATATATATATATATATATATATGATTGTACATAAGATAAGGTAGGTGGGTGACGATGGCCAGTGATTGGCGGTGGAGCCGGAGAGTATGGAATGTGTGTGTGGGTGGGGATGGGGCTCGTGAGTTTAAATATTCTACCGCTATTTTCTATCTCATTTCGTGCTCGCTTACTTATTTTCACACAAATTTTAAATTTTCACAATTTGTTCCATAAATTTATAAAACTTTATATTATATTATATTCAAATTTTAAAATATTTGGACATAATATTGTTTTAGACAATTTTTCTAAGATTTTATTTTTAATTTACAATCATTTATACATTTATTCCAATATAAATTGTATGTGGATTTTATTTTAAAAATAATTATTGGAATGTATTAATACATGTCTTATAGTAATTGTATAATTTTTTTCAAGTTTTGTAGAATTTTTGTTTGGATAAAATAAGAAAAGGAATACGGAAGTGGTTAGAGAATAAGGGGTAGAAGATTCGGACTCGTGGCTCGTGCGTGTACATATACAGATCTATGTATATATGTGTTTATATATACGCCGTAAACCCGGTCTACTGATAAAATTAAGGGTGTGTTACCCACTAAAAACACAACAGCTATTAATAAACCAAAAAATATATATTCTAAAATTAATTCAAAATACAAATTAAAAAAATTGATTGGTTGGCATACTCACTAAAATAGTGTACCAGATTCATATAATTGTTTTTCGTGTGTATAGGGGTAGGACGGTGGTGATGGTGTGTGAGGGAGCCGGGGACAATGTGGTGGATCGCGCCCATATGTAAATACATATATGTATATATATATATGTATTTTTTTATATGTATTTAAAAGATAAATAGTTATATGAGAAAATGGTTTTTTTTTGTTTTTTTTTAAACCCGAGGGTAATATGGAAAAATCACAAATTAGTGTTGATGATGTCATTGTCACATTATATTTACATCAAGTAATTTAAGTCAGGGCGTGAAAAATGTGTAAGTATATGGTACTAAATGGTACAAATATAAGTAGAGAGTAGTAAATGAAAACTGTGTGTAAAAAAGCTTGATTTATGTGTGAAACGTGATGTGATATATATATATATTGACTTTTATCCATGATTAGCTAGCTTTGAACATGTTAAAACCCGAACTTTTATCCTCATAAGTATTATTTTCTTTTTTCACCCATCATGAACATTTTTCTATATAGTTAGTCTGCCCATGTAATACGGATACCGATACGGTTATCGTATTAGCTATGATATAAATATGTCGATTCGATTTATTTAAAAAAAAAATTAGGATAATATTTGTCTAGTATATGTTCATATTTTTTAGATAACTATTTTTACAAAATGCTAAGATTTCTGTAGCATATCAAAATATAAATGTTAAAAAGAATGAAGTTAAATTAATGCATGAGTCATGAGTGTTAGGTCGAGGTCATGAAATACTCTAAATCGAGTATTTTGTGTAGTCGCATTCAACCAGGTTCTATTTTGTTCAACTTTTAATCACTTTTTATATTGTTAACACTCTAATTAGACCATGTAACTCAATAATGACATATTCACATTGTAAATTTATAAATGAATGAATAAATACAAATACAAATACAAATTTGGCCAACGTATCGGATACCCGTATCAATGACGTATCTAATACCTAAAAAAAATACTCTAAGAAGGCTTTTGGGAACAAAGAACTTTTTAAAAAGTGCAGTTTGTATAAGTCCTTTTACAAAGGTTAAATTTGGAAAAGTATTCTACCAAAAAATTAAGGTTTGTGTATAAGTGCTTTAGTTGTTCATAAGTTTTGCGAATGTTTGGTGAATAAGTAAATTTTGACTTGTATTTGATATGATAAAAATAAGAAAACTCTCAATAACAAATAAAACAACAATTTTATTAGAATTCAGCAAAATGAAAAAAGTCATGATTTTTGAAAAATGTCCTTTTTTTCTGAAATAAGTCACATTTTTCGAAGTCAGTTTTTTTTTTATTGATACAAGGCTTTTTAAAAAATAAGTCATTTTTGCTATATAAAATTCACCTTTTAAAAAAATTTGTTATTTTGAAAGTCAATGCCTTTTGTTAAAAATAAGTTACTTTTATTGAAAATAAGTTGTTTTTTATGAAAAATAATTTAAAATAAGTCAAGTTGTAAAAATAAGTCACGAAAATATTTTATTTTTTCTAACAATTACTTTTACTTTTATTGAATATAAGTCATTTTTTGTACATTTTTGCTTTTTATTATTTTTTGAAAATAAGTTTTTTTTAAAATTATATCACTTTTTCCAGAATATATTTTTTATTTTGTTTACTTTTTGTGTCAACTTTTGAGAAATCACTTTTCAAAAAGCACCTTACCGTGACTTTTCAAAATGGATTTTTAATTGTGCAAGCTTTTCAAAAAGTTGTTAGAAAAAAACCTCACCAAACACAAAAAACTTTTGGAAATTACTTTTGATTGTGACGCCAAACTCTCCCTAAATCAGTATCGGATAGTGTATCAATAAAAGCACACGTATCCATATCGTATCCAAAGCCGAATACTCCAAAATAGATATATCAAAAGTATCCCGGCTACATAGAAGTTCACCTATATGTTTATTCATAGTTCTGGAATTACATAACATTCAATTGTGGACTCTGTAGTGTTGATAGACCAAAAGGCTTACTAAAAAAAAATGTAGAACTAAACTTACTACCTCCATAAGGAATCTAAGATTGATACAATTTTTTTGAGCAGTCTTTTGGCTCTTAATTTGCATCCTTTTGGCTAAAATTGAAATTGAGTTTCGCTTGAACAAGGTCTTAGCTCGTGCCTCTGTTTGAAAATAGACATAATTACATTTCTTTATCTTTTTATTCAAGCTTAAGAGTGTATCTCTCTTATGGAAAATAGAATTGTAATCATAATAATTAAATCAGTATGTATGTGAATATGTTTTAGTAAATTTTAATGAAACTGCAAGAATATTATTTTGTACTTTTAAATAAGCATTGTATCTTTATGGATGATGCAAAGCAGTTAGATAAGAAACTGCACGCCGATTTGAGTTTCATATTGTAATAGATGGCGATTATAACTTGGGCTTGACGAAAACACAATGAGGGATGCTTCAGATAAGGTTTTGATTAAGGCTAGTGCTGTTCTATGGAACTACTTGGATCGATTGGCTATCACATTTGGCTGAGGAGAGGATTTATGATAGATATAATTATAAGCTAACACATAGGGGTTCTTGCACAAGCTTAAGGGGATATATATGCAAATTTACTTGAACCTTAAGGGGATATATATAATTGCACATAATCTGAGTCCTAAGCTAGGAGAAGGGATAATAATAAAACTTATTTTTTTATATATAATAATTGATTATTGAATGAATCCCTCAAACTTACAACTTTAGGTGCAAAAAAACATTGCTCTCTAATTCGATCAAATATCATAAGAAAATGTGACTACATTTTATGTCTTTCCCCGTTCGCCCTTGTTTCCAACTCACGATTCATCATTATTTTCTACCTCCTTTTGACCAGTCTCTTGATTGCTTTGTTTTTATGAAAACAAGATTTTTTTTAATACCTTCAATTGCAGTTTCTGTAACACAACTCTATATCTGTTTCCCTTGATCTGAATGTAGTGGATATGTCACTGAAGAGAGGAAAAAGGATGTCAGTGTCTGCGTACCGTTATTCATCAACAAAAAACAGAACGAAGCAGAGGAGAGAAATAGCACTATTCTTCCTCCTATGGAAGTTCCGAAGTTCAAGGATTGGAGGTGCCATAATTGTCTTCGCAAGTTGGGTTCTGCATGTTCTGTAAAAGAAATTGGAAAACTTTCTGATAGCTTACCCAGTAAAAATGTATTTAAAAGTCTGTGTTCTACAAAGGCAAACTTGAATAATGCACCCCCCATATTAGAAAGTGCCCCTGCTGGTGGTTCAGGACCTTCAGGTATGTATTACATTCTAATTTAACCAGGCTTACAACTTTGTCACCTTCTCCTTTTTTCTGGTTTTTGTGTTTCCATTTTTCTTTTTCTGCATTTGCCTTCTTAAGCATAGTTCACTCTGTTCAGAAAATGATGTAAACCATCAAATATTGCCGGCTGCAAAGGACATAATCACCATTCAACCACCTTTGGTCCTAGAGAAGTATGCAGATGACTCAGGTAACGAGAAATAAAAGCAGATAATTGAAATTTTTAAGTCAATCTTCTGCGGCAATCCTTTTTCATTCCTGCATATATATATTTTTTACCTAACCAAATCTGCTATATTCAAAACTAAAGCCGGAAACGCAATGCTCCTTGTTTTGTTCTTGATTTATTCAAACCTCTACTAATGTTTTTTTCTTCTTATTGAAACAGATGTTATAGGAAAGAAAATTCGTGGAAATTTGGATAGTTGTGACCCCAGTTTCAAAGATCACTTATCTACTAAGTTCGAAAATACCATAGCACGGATTGGAAAAGCAACCGTCCAGCATCGTCGAGAATCGGTATGTATATATACTTTATACATTGGTTTTTATGAATTTTTTCATCTTAAAAAACCGATTTTGTGGGCCTGGCGCAACGTCTGTTATGTAATTGTTTCTCTTTTTGGGCTGGTGCTTTTCTTTGTTTGAAAGGAATGCGTTTTTATGAACTCTAACGAATGTTTTGTTTGCCAAGGTTTTGTCATGGATATATCTGTCTATGTTACTATTGGAACTTGTTGTCCTTCCACTTTCTTTCTCAAATTTATTTTTACATGATATTTAGGTGTGGTTTCCTTAATTGAATTAAAATGTCAAACAAAACAAGTCATCGTGTCAAAATCGGAGTCGGTAATTTACATGTTTTGTTTTATAAGCTAAGTCACTTGTAAAGAAGGCTGTGGCAGTGGCACTATCTATGTTGACTACATATTTTCATGATGAGAATCACTTCATCTAATTTTGCTTTCTTACACCAGTATTGTTCTTCAAGAAGTGGTTAAAATCTAATTTATTCTCGTAGATGATTTTCGAAGAGATGTCACATGTCAATTAAGTTCATTTTTTTTAAACATAAGGTATGGAGTTGAAAACTATTATCTGGGATGACATATTCGTTTTCTTCACAGAAAAAAAATATTTTGCTTCACCTATAAAATCTTACAGATTGTTCCGTGGGTTAATTTTTTCGTGCCAACTCCTGTTGCAGGATGGGCTGAAGTTGTCTATTCCAGTCTTATCGTTTGTTTAAATTTTTTTTGAGTTTTTATATGTGATTCATCTATTTCACTTATAGGGAGGATAGCACTTTTGCTACATACCTACACCATTCTATTATATGATTATTTTGTCCCTAGTCCATAAATAAATAAATAATTTATTGATTGAAACAACATACTACAACAGCAGAATTGCAGTTTCCTGCAGTTGTGATGGACATTACTTTTTGTTTTAACAGTTTTATTTTCAGGGAGATGAAAGAAAACTCAAAACTAGATAATAACAGCAAAATTTGCAAGTTATTTTCGTTGAAACTATGTTTATACCTTACATTTCTTTCCTCCAGTATTTGAGGGTAGTCGGAGAATCTCAACAGCGAGCCCAAAGGAAAGGAAATGATGATCTTACATAACTTATGTTTTATCTTTTTCAGGATGTAACTGGTAATCTCAACAGCAAGCCTAGAAATAATGATCAAAGCAAAGGAGATGATGGCATTCCGATGGAAATAGATGAACTTGTGTACAAGCATCAGTACAAAAGGCGCCGAGAGGAGTACGAAAGGCGCCGAGAGGAGTACGAAAGGAATTTGTGTCTACAAGGACGAAATAACGGGAAAACAAAATTGGAGTCGATGGGTGTGACTAAAATACTTGGGAATGGGTTACTTAAATCCTATCCAGTAGAACACCAGAATATGAGAATGCAAATTTTCCAAACAAAAGATGTTAAACCAAGTGATCAATTAGCACCCATAAGTATCAATGAACCCCAAGCTGATATGAGTAAATTGGGAGGGAAGAAATCTGCTTTTGTTAAATGGAATTCATTAACAAACAACCAAGGTACTCGAGAAGCTACATACTCTGTTTTTGCAAACAACGCAAATTTCCCCCAAGCGAGTAAGTTTGCACATAATTCTCAAGTATCTGAAGGGTCAAGTTATTGGGAAATGGCTAAAGGTCTTGATCTCAACTTTGCCAACCAAAGCTACCGCAATTTTGAGAAGCAAAACAGGGTCTTCGGTGTCGAGTCTCTCGGTAAATCATCGGATCTTAAATTTGGGAATGAGAATTACAGAAATTTCGCAAAGAAGTCTACGGATTCCAGTGTCAGATCTCATGGAAACCCATCTGATCTCGACACTGTGATCGAGAAATACAGCTATTTTAAAAAGAACAAGGATGTGGGTGTGGATTCTCTGCGGAAATCATCTGGACTCAATTTTGCGGACAAGCCTTTCTCCTCTTCTGGTTATCCCCCGAAAGTTCTTGACAAGCCTCTGTTTATCACTGATCATAGTCCTAAACTGTTGTTTGGGAGAGATATTGGGGTATCTACCAGTGGTTCAAGGCTTTCGTCGTTTCAGGTCCTTGATAAGCCCATATATATATCTGATGGTCATTCTGAAGAGCCGTCTGGAAGAGGCTTTGGGTTATTTAGTTCAAAAGCTTCGTCATCTAAGGTCCTTGATAAGCCTATGTTGATCTCTGATGATCATTCTAAAGAGCCTTTCGGGAGAGATATTGGGGTATCTACCAATGGTTCAAGGCTTTCATCGTTTCAGGTCCTTGATAAGCCCATATATATATCTGATGGTCATTCTGAAGAGCCGTCTGGGAGAGGCTTTGGGTTATTTAGTTCAAAAGCTTCATCATCTAATGTCCTTGATAAGCCTATGTTGATCTCTGATGATCATTCTAAAGAGCCTTTTGGGAGATATATTGGGGTATCTAACAGCATTTTACGACCTTCTTCATTTTCTAGCAAAAGTAAGCCAGAAGAGGGGAATGGGGTACCAACTCAAGTCCCTTCAAAAAGCGAAGAGAAAAACAAGGGGCAAGCTAAAAACAGTGCTGGTAAATTGCAAAATTTTGTTTCTGTACCAAATGGTCAGAATACAAGTAGAAACGAGTTTTGTGATGTTAACAGAAATCCAGCAGACTTTAGTTTTGCTGAGCCGGAAAATGAATTTACGATCAGTGGGAGTGATTTGAAACTCAATCAGACGATGCCTTTAAAGCGAAAACAGGGCACGGGTAATAGAGATGGGAAAAAGAAACAGAAAACTGTGGTTCCTACTGTTCCCAAACCGTAATGATCTGGTGCTGGAAGAAGGCTGATTCAGTGCCTTTGCTTTTATACCATTTGTTTCCTTCTTCTTCTTCTTTTTCATTTTTTTTTTCATCAAAGACTTAATATTTTCTATATGTGGGTAAACGTTACTCTTTTTGCGTAACCCGGTTTGGTTATAGAAAATAAAATAGCCCAAACGAAAAGTACAAGAAATGCTTTCATGTTGTAACAAAAGGACAATGTCCTGATACTCCTGAAATCTTTCTTGTAACTTATCCGGGGCATTTTATTTTATTTTTAGCAGGTAAAAGTTTTAAGGTATTTTTCCTAATTATCAGCAATAAGTGAAACTTTATATTGTAATGGGTAGGCAATGCCTGCTAGTTTTTGCATATACTCCATAAGGATTTGTTGCTTGATAAATAAATATTTTTGTGGACATCTTTTTAATGTGACCTTGTGATAAGACCGGCTTTTACTGATATTTGTACTGTTTAGTTAGACTATTTTGTTATTTTATTATTCACATTGTTGGTTTTTTTAGACCTATATGTAGAGAGGCAGACTCTCATTATTAGATTATGTTGATTGGGTTATGAAAAGGTGGCAACCCTAGCTCTGTTTCTCCCATAAATTCTATATTTCTCGCCTTAATTTCCCCAACCCTTACGGGGTTTATCACCTTGGGGTTTGTACATGTATTATTTAGTTGAGAGAATTCGATAGTGTGAAAGTCTGCAACTGCTTTATCATAGATCATATGCTTATAGTAAAATTATCGTTTTCGTACTTTGCAGTATTGCATTGATGACGTCTGATTTTAATTTATTTTTTGGTTAACCAATGCAATGATTGAAGTATTATAGCAAATCCTTAATTTCTGGTTGGTGATTAAAATCATCTCTCTGATCTATGTTCTCCTTGGCGCGATTGAAATATATTTCGCTTCTCCACAGACTATGGTAATCTGGTATTATAGTTTTGTTGGTTTTTGTCAAACACGGTCGTCGATGCAGATGTAAGTACTAACATGTTTGGCTTAAACTTGACACAATTATATATTATCTAATGGCTAGTCTGATTTAAGCTTAAGATTTATCTAAATGGCTAAATAAAAACTTATAACTAGTGTGATGTGTGAGTGCTCAAAGCTTTAACCTAGTCAAGGTTATTTTAACGTTTTTCCCATGCTCAGATGCTCCTCCGATTTAGAATGTGTTGTTTATAGTAAATTAGTACCAAACTAAAACTTTTCACAAGAGACGTTACTAATCTGTTTGTTTTTTTGGTAAATATTTTCAGTGGAAAAGATTTTTCTTAGAAATTCTTTGCGGAATTTGCTTATTTTCTCCTTATTTTATGAATGGTTAGCATCATTTGGAAAAAAAAATTAATTTTTAATTTTTTCTTTACAATCCACCGAGAATAAGTTTTTTTAGCTTAAATTACCTTTACGGTAATGTTGTTTTATAATTTATTATTATCATGTTAACATAATTACTTAATAGCTACATTTTTTAACTTCAAATTTTTTCTTGATCTGGGATATATTTACTCGTTAGTTAATGGTTTACATATATTTTAACTTATACATTCTTTCTTATTTTAGTTACATGTGATATTTATCATATATGTTTATTTTCTTCTAACTCTTACTTACGTATATATGACTTGCTAATCATTTAATATAAATTAGTACTAATAATTGTGTTTAAAATATAGAAAATATAATTGTAATGATCATATAAATATGTGAAAAGTAAAAAAAAAAATTACTATATATATAAGATGATAAGAGTTAAAAGAATTTTTGTTAGTTAAAGATAGAGAAAGAGTGTTATTTTTATTTTTGTGAAAGTATGGTTATATGGTAATTAGTAAAACAGTTAATGAGTGGTTTTGCATTAAGTTTGGAAAATTTGGCAGTCTAAATAATTTACTTATATTATTAGTATCATGTCATACTTGTTAAAACACTAATACTACATGTTAGTTGTTTTAATTTAGAGTACTTTTTGCTTGTAAGTTACTTATTAATTTTAGACTACATGTTGCTTGTAAGTTACTTTTAGTTTACTTAAAGTTTTTTATTTATTTATTTATAAGCTACTTTTTTAGCATTAAGATTTTTTTACTTGTTATAATATGTTACTTTTAACTTTTTAACCATTTATTATAATTTATCACTTTTTGCTTAAGTTTTCCACTCTCCTATAAAATACTTATTTTAATGCTAATTTTATAGAAGGTTGCATTTCCCGGAAAATATTTTTAGCCTTCCTTTCCGACTAAAAAGTTGTATGATTAATAGTTATTCTATTTGTACTATAAATATAAATAATGTAGGATTAATATTGTCTAACTATTTGTACTTATTTACAATTAGTTACATATACTTATTTACAATTAGTTACATATACTTATTTACAATTAGTTATATATATCATAAAAAATAACAAAATATACAAAAAAAAATCAAGAAAAAAATAAATAAATAAATTTGCACATAGTATCAGACAGGATAAAACATTATTGTACATGATTAGATAAAATTAAGAAGGATTATACACATAAGATTGGATATGGTTGAACATGATTAGAGGGGATTAAACAGTATTACACATACAGGATTGAACATGATTAAACAGGATCGCACATGTTTTTTTGTATAAAAAATGTATGTTTTAAAATTTTGGTTTTTAATTTTTAAATATTTTTTTTAATTTTTTTGGAATTTTTAATGACATATGTACCTATTTGTAAATAAATTCACAAAATATATATTTTTTTATAAAAGAGTTATCAAATTCAAAACAACCATATTTTTTATAAATAAGTTTATAAATATGTACTAAATTGTCATTTACCGCAAGCAGTTGAGGGGTCCCCGACTAGTGAATGCGGCTTTGACTAATTTCAGCTCATTTTTTAAAATAGTAATTCTATTTAGGGTCTGTTTGGTATCAGATTTTTTATCAAAAAATCTGATTTTTAAAATCCAAAAATCCAGCAAAAAAATGTATTATGTATTTTTGTATTTTTTGAATTATTTTAACTAAGAATATGAATTTTAAAATAAAAAAATACTAATAAACAAACACCTATTAATTAAAAAATATGAATTTTAAAATTCAAAAATTCAACCAAAAAAATCTGATAGCAAAAATACTATAAAAAACAAAATAAAAAAAAAAACTATATATTTTAAACTAATTTCTGCTACCCCCACTTTCTCTCTCTTCGACCCTCACTCTTACAGGTCTCTTCTGTTACAGCCCTGCTTTATTTATTCTAATTTATACTATTCATATTTATATATATATATATATATATATATATATTCTTATAAATTATAATTATGTCTCTGCATATATTATTTTCAGTCTCTTCTGTATCTTTGAACAGAGTAAAAAAAAAGATCATCTTTTTTTTAAACAGTGTTAAGGTGAACACCTTGAGCTTATAAGTTCAGATTATTAGCTTTTTCACCTGTGAAGTACTACTTTTTCAATTGTTTGGTTGTTTAGAATTTAAGCTTATTTTCTGGTTTGTTTTCTTTCTAAGCTAAACCTATCCATCCTTTTTTTTTTTCTAGTTTTCAACTAAATAAACCCTAGTAGTTGTTTTTCTTAGTTCTTATTCTCAGTCTTTCTTGGTTATATTAGTTTTGTTTTTCCAGCTATTGTTTATGCTTTATGTTTCTAGAGAGTAGAAAAAAAAAGTTCATCTTTTTGTTACAGTGTTTTTAAGGTAAACAGTTGGACAATGTTGGAGTAAACTATTGTTTGGATTGAGCTTATAAGCTCAGATTATTAGCTTTTCTAGGCTTCTAGCTGTGAAGTACTTATTTGGCTGTTCAGCTTTTTGGCTTGTTTTCTGGATTCTTTTTTTTCGTGAGAAAAGTTAGAAACTCTAATACTAGTTATTTTTCTTAGTTAGTCTCTCCTATATTTGGGTTTATTTTAATTTTCCAGCTCTCGTTAATGCTTTGTGTTTGTAGAGAGTAGAAAAAAAGTTTATCTTTTTGTTACAGTATTAAGGTGAACAGTTGGCCTATGTTTGAGTAAACTATTGTTTGGGTTGATCTTATAAGCTCAGATCTGTTACTTTTTGAGCTGTTAATGACTTAGTGTTCTATTTTTCGGAAAAAGGTTCGACATTTTAACAACCTAAACCCATCCAGTTTTTTTTTTTGAGATACCCTGAGGGCTAAAGTTGTTCTCTAGGTTCTTATTTTACGGTTACTGTGGTCCATTACTTCTCTTCCGATTTTTTCTAGGGTTTTCTTGCCGCAAATCTTACCCTTTTTTTTTTGCGTAAAAAGTAGAAGTTTTAAGCTGGGACCCAACTAAGAAATTAGCCAATTTTCCCTTTCCCCCCTTGCTCTGCAATTGGTTGACCTGTGATTTTCTCGATGTTTTACATGGAAAGTAGGAAGTTTTAAGCTCGACCCGATTGAGAAATAAGCTTTTTTTGCTGAAAACCTAACAACCTCTGGATATGTACGTATCTAAGTTTATGTTTTTTTCATTAGAATCATGGTATTGAAGTGGAAGAAATTGGTTGTTGGCAAACCTGTTCAGTTTAATAAAAGGGTCCTAAGTGTTTGATATATTGCCTCAATGTGGCTTTGGACTTGAACCCAATAATTTGTATATGTTTTTACCAATTCTCGTTTAAAAAAAAAAACATAACGATTTGTCTTTTTCCCGTCATATAGGCAAAACTAGTCGAGTTTTTATGCATATCTTTATTATGCATATTATGTTTTGTCTCAGTAAATACTGGAGGAAGATGGTAAAAGACCAGTTATTAAGAAGATTACTTGATGAATTCGTTGACTTTAAAGAACTTGATAGTTCTGAGTCTGGCCATCTGCTAGTTTCAATTACGCATGTAATATTTTTGAGTTTGAACTTGAGCCTTTCTTTCGAAGGCATCTATTTTGAGATCCTCTAACTGGTTTACAGAGCCCTTTAGTATAATTAGAATTGGAACTCGATTACTTCTCGTGCTTTTGTATTGTTCTTTTAGAAAAAGTTATGCAAACTTGGAAATATGGAAGTGAGTCTTTATCTTTTGCATGTTTTTTTTTATAAGAAACACTGGGTTTTGAAAAGTTGTACCGGTCTAAAAAGAGCTTTATACATAACGTGTGTTTTGCTTATCTGGGAGACCCCGAATGATTTAGCAGGATAAAAAAGTTAATCTGGACAGCTATTCTGTGAATAGACTTTGGCTTCTTTGATAGCTAGATAAATGGTGCTGGATACATTGTTATGATAGGGATATAGATGATGGTGGACGATTTGTTTTTTAAAATTTTACATTATTTTGTGGCAGGACAGACAATGGACCAGATTAAGCATGAGAAGGTACAGAGATTTGAGGAATTTGTAGACCGGCAATTGAAACCAGACCTTGTTAATGCTATTGCTCAAAGGTACATTTTCTGTCTCTTCTCTCTCACTCTCTCTCAGTTGCTGTTGTATCTGGACATTGGTTGTAAATATTCTATCTTCAGCTGATTAGTTTTCGACCAAAGGCTCCCTAACTCGGGAAGCTTTTTTATTAGGCTTTGTTACCAGTCAAGTTAGAGTTAGCTAAAGCACATAATGTTAAGTAATGCACCATTAGATCTAACTACTTTATTGTTTATTTTGCAGGGATAAGGTCTTTGAACAGCAAAAAATATTGTATCCTTCTCCACTCATCCTTACGTTTTGATTTCACTTTTTGAACATCTTATCTCCATTGGTATTTTGTCCGGCTTACGTTATTGCTACCTAACGTGCATATACACACAAGATACATGTACAACACATACGTGCATGCACAATGTGTGTATATACGCAAAATGCCCAGACATACCCAACGTGTCAAGCCCACTCATGACAGAAAACCACTTTAAAATTGGCTAACATGTGGGCGAATATAGATAATATTTTGGTTGTTGCTTAACTCCCTAAATTGTAGCTCCGAACTGAGGAAGAATATAGAGAACTTGGAGAAGAACAGTGTGACAAGTCTCAGGGCAATGGTCAATCTTGGCTCTGAAGTGTACATGCAAGCCGAAGTGTATGTATTTTTTGTTACTTATATTTTAAGTCTCTAAAGAAACTAATTAGTTCTATCTTGGTAAATAAGAATCTCCTACATGCTACAAATGCCCACATTTTAGTGTACTTCCCTCAAGTTCGTAGTGAAATGGAATTTATCTTTTCGGAAGTTTTGTCTCTAACATCGGACGATTGTTTTGAACGATTAACTTATTCAAACCAGCTTGTTGGATAACTGCAAGTCTGATTGCTTTGTATTTCATACTTATAATTCACTTCTTTTAAATAATTTATCAGGACCTTACGCGGTATGCCTAGGCTTTTACAGGATCGTACACCATTTAAATATCCGCTTACTCGATACACATGTTTTCATCAATAGATAGAATTAAGTTTATGTTTCCTACATGTGATTTGTTTAAATCTAGCTCACGGTGTGAAGTTGTATGACATAATTATCTTTTGCCATGCTTTTGTTTGTGCTCACTAATTTGTCAAAAAAATGTTCTCAGCTGATATCACACATCATTTTATTTTATTTTTTAATAGTTCTCTGTCATTAAATCCTTTTCTTTGGTGTCTTTTTATTTAATGTGCATATATTTACAGGCCAGAGACACGAAGTATTTTTGTAGAAGTTGGACTGGGATTTCATGTGGAGTTTTCTTGGGGTGAAGCCTTGAACTTTATAAGTGCAAGGGAAGAAAAAATATCCAAGTGAGTTTGTTTCTCTTCCTAATTCATTATAGTGACTTTTTAAAGTTCTTCCATCTCTATATCGTAACCTTTTTCAGTGTTTTTTCTTTCCTTTTTCGTTTTCTCCGCGCTAAGTTTCCTAAGTAATCTCATAAGACTCAAAGCAAAAACAATTATTTGTTAACCTTTTTTATTTGAGATTACCTTGATTCTACACTTCTATTCGACTTTTTAGAGTTTGATAGGTTTAAGAGCTTTTTATATGTACCAGCTGCAATTAGCAGTGCTTAGTGACTAAATAATACTCTTGTAATTGATTTTCGATTAGATTAAAACTTCATATCCCAAATTGTAACATTATAAAGATTATTCTTGTACATGTTGGCTCAGTTCGTAAATGTTGCAATTAAATCTTTCTCTATCCTGAGTCTAAATATTAGAAAACCTTTGACAAGTTAGTCGGCATCCAATTTCTCAAAAGGAAATCACAGAGCTATAATATATCTTCTGTACACTTCCTAATACTGGATCTTTTACTCTGTACATTTGGAATTCTGAGTGATAAGTTTGTTTGACACCCTCTGAAAATAATTCTTATTTACGTTTTCAAGGAAAAAGGTACACTTGGTTTAAGTATCTTAAGACTTGATGTATAATTTCTCGAAGAGTTGTACACGGTTTTGGAATTCTCGTTCATATTGGTTAAGTACTATTTAAAATTTAGTACGTGTGAGTACAATACTCGTAAGTACTACTGAAATATATTTTTACCTCCACCTATAAAATTATATTGTATAACTATAAATTATAACCTAGATCCCAATCAATTCCTAATGACAATGGTGTTCTGCATTTTCAAATGTGCTATTGACACACTCGTCAAACAATTCATTTGTTGCATATCCAGTACTCCATGCTGAACTGATATCAACCATGCAGTATTTGGAAAAAAAAAAGTAGACTGACTTTCGTTTTTAGCCTTAAGCATGAATTTATACTGTATTATGCTCCAAGCACGTTGTTAGGGAGAGATGGCTACATCACCACCGCAACCTTCACCATAACTAGCTTTTCTTTTCTGTTTCCTTTTTTTTACCTGTCTTGTGGCAAATAGTTTGCTAACACTTAAAAAGTATTATGTTCTCCTATTATTGGTGTTTGCTCAGTTCTAACAATTTACCAATAATGATCTGCAGAGAAATAGAAGAGTACACCCGACTAATCGCAGCCATTAAAGCTCAAATCAAGATGGTAAGTGCCACTTTGATACTAATTACTGCCTCTCCCTTTTGTCTTCCTTCCCCTCCCTTTATTTTCCTTTTCCATTCACTTTCTAAAATATATATATATATATATATCCTTATATTGTGTATGAAATTTATGGTTTCCATTGGTGTAAATCCAATTACCTCAATTTAATTTAAGATGAAAAAAAAAAGGCCCCATTGGTATTAAATGGTTAGCCATTAAGCGGGAACAGTCTTATTAAAATAAATAAAAACGACAATCCAAACTCCACGCTTCCTTGGTAGCATCTTTGGATGTGGTGCATTTGGTTGGCCTTAATAGTCGAGTTTTTTTGGTTTTCTGCTTTTAAAAGCTGAAAGTTTAAAGGTGGATGAACCTATATTTTCTCGGCACTGAATAAGCCAGCCTATTATGCTTAAAGCCTAAAAGAAACTGGGAAAAGTTTTTTTATGAATTTAATTTTGTATGTAGGTCTGTGAAGGGATACGGGAGCTACTCCAAGGCACAGCAGGGTGATCAATATGACAAGGAAAAGTTCATTTTAGTGGAACAAACGGAAAGTATAACTTTGAGTGAAAGTGTTACAAATTTTGATAATGTACATGAGATCGGTGGCTGAAATTAATTAGAGAGCTGACGGCATTGCAAACGCCATGTTACAACTTTAAATGTCAAAACTGGAATGTGGTACTTCTGTTTGAACTCAAGTTGTGCTATGATCAATGAACTTTCAAGACCCATTTTGTATCATGGTATCTGGTAGTGCTTTGCTAGCAATTCACACTCGGTACTGGGTTTAAGTCGCTACATCACCAACTCTAATTTTCTTTTTAGATCCAAGTTATTGTACTGCTAGATCATTACTGCATTTGATGATTTGATCCTGTGGCAGGATATTCGAAGGCCATATTAGTTATGTTTTGTTTTTTAAATATGTACTCTATTATTCTCTATTTCTTCACCATTATGATATATTCACAAGGTGGTGGTTTATTCATAACAAATAAGTGAATGAAAAATAATGGTAAATCCTTCCACAGACAAGCAGTAGCTGGAGACGATGAAAATTGATGAAAAAGTTTTTTTTCTTTGTGTATTTTGTTCAAAATCTTCAAATAGCGTTAAGCTCTCCATACTATGAAAAAAAGAACACATGTAGGGTATTAAAAAAATATATATAATATGAGCCCCTCATGTAGAATTCATGGTTCTGTCCTGATTAGACAAGCTTAACGGTAAATCCGTGAGGTTATTTCAATAGTGACGGGCTGGATTTCATTTGAATTTTGATTTGTAGACAAAGTAAATCCTGCATACGGAAGCTCCAACAAAATACAACCCCCAGAAAAGGTAAAACAAAGGGGAAAAAATGGTTTGGAATTAATGTTAAGGTGTAACTCATAATCCGATGCTAGAATAGCGACATTCTTCTTCCCGTTTTATCATATTCATCGAAAAAACAGCTCGATGAGCAATGTGCGACCTGTATAGACTTCACTTTTCAGTAGCTGGTTTGGGGCATATTTCTAGTCTCTACTCCACAAGTAACAAATCTAACAATTAAGACCAATCGCATCACTTTCCTTATATGACCCATTTAACTTACATTTAATGTTAATATGATGAGGCTGTTCTAAAATTATACACACATCAGTTTCATTATCTATTATATTAAATTTATATGAACTCAAATATCACTCAATCAAGATGTTCACTTACAATTAAAATAATAATTTCTCTCTCTTACTTTTCTCTTATTATCTCTAGTTTATTTGTACTTTTCACATATAAATTAATAAAATAACAAAAATATGAGTTGTATAGTTTTGATAGAGAAATTGATAAAAAAGCTGATAATTTGTATAAACCAAAATGTTTACTTATAAGTTGTAAATGTGTACTTTTTACTTTAAATGCGATAAAACTTGTAAGTTATTTAATGTGGTGGTTCTAGTAAATTAATTTGGGTTGAAAAAAATTGATAGAAGTATATTAAAATATATTAATATTTAGTTATGATGATAAATTTGATAAGAAATCTAATGTATAAAGTTAAATTGTTAACCTAAAAATATAAAAATGATGTTAATTATCTTAAATATGAGGAAAGTTGCAATAAAACTGGTGCACATTAGTTTCAGCCTGGTATCATTTCCAAAATCTAATTACTGCCATGTTATGTTTCATATGAAATTTATATTTTATTATAAAATTTGACAAAGAAGCTGGAATAGCTCAGTTGGTTAGAGCGTGTGGCTGTTAACCACAAGGTCGGAGGTTCGACCCCTCCTTCTAGCGAAGATGAATAATACCATTTTATTTTTGAGAAAATTAAGGATTGGTCCACGAAAACAAAAGTATTTAAGCATTGGTCCGGCTATAAAATTTATTTAAGGATTGGTCCATTATTTCTGAAACTAATTAAGGATTGGTCCACTATATATAATACATATATTATGTTTTAATATCATATACCTTGGATCATCTCTCATTAAACTATCTCTCTCTCCCTCTCTCTCTCTACATACATATATAACTCACCTAAACCTAACCCACAACTGCTCCTCCGTCGTTACCTCCGCCGCTGCCGTCGGAGGCCTGCTTCTCCCCCTCTCGTCGTCGTCAGCGGCATGCCTCTACCGCCGCCTGTGTATATATGTATATATATATATATATGTATATCTATCTATATATATATATATATATATATACACACAGAGATATATATATACACACAGAGATATATATATACACACATATTTTTGATTCAGACTCTTTTTGTTAGATCTGTCAAATTCGGGGTGATTTCCTCTCTATGACTGGCTTCTGTAATTTTGATATTCGATTTGCTTGGAACTTGGGAAATCTTTAAATTGTCTGTGCTTTCCCTCTAGTGTGCTGCTCTGATTGCATCTTTGGATTATGAATTTATGATATTCAAAAACCTTTACATCCTACACTAATGATCTGTCCTCTAAATATCTAAATGCTTCTCCCAAACATACATAATATATCACTGTCAACAGATGAAAGCTCATGCCATAAAAAATGTTCCATTCCTCAGATCTTCTCATAAAAAAAACAGTTCAGACTGTTTTTAAAAAAAACAGTTGAGACTGTTTTTTAAAAAAAACAGTTCAGACTGGGTTTTTTTTCAGACTGTTTTTAAAAAAACAGTTCAGACTGTTTTAAAAAAAAAGTTCAGACTGTTTTTAAAATAACTTAAAAATAGTTCAGACTGTTTTTAAAATAACTTAAAAAAGTTCAGACTGTTTTATTTTTCAGACTGTTTTTTATTTTTCAGACTGTTTATTTTTCAGACTGTTGTATTTTTTATTTTTCAGACTGTTTTTTATTTTTCAGACTGTTGTATTTTTTATTTTTCAGACTGTTTTTTATTTTTCAGACTGTTTATTTTTCAGACTGTTTTTTATTTAATTTATTTTTTAATTGTTTTTGATGACGTCAGCAATTTTTTAATGATGTCAGCAAATGGACCAATCCTTAATTAGTTTCAGTTTCATGGACCAATCCTTAAATAGTTTTGTTTTCATGGACCAATCCAAAATTTACCCATTATTTTTTTTAACATTATGAGCTTATTAATTGCTACATAGCCTACATTATACTTTTAAAACAATAGGGCGTTCCTCTCTCTTGGGAAGATTGTATAAACTATAACGTAGTCCTTCAATCGGAAAAAATCTTATATTAAAAAAATTAATAACGTATGAAAAATGGCATAAAGGATCACAAACATTACATAGAAAAATCGTATGATATTAAAACCAAAAGTTAAAGGAAGTTCAAGGCGCTCGTAGTGAGAAGGAATATAGATAGCTGATGCATCATCGGTTATAAGATGAACGGACTTTTTAAAATACTCTTGGTAATGTTGAAATGATTAGTTTCTAAATCATCACTTAATTCATTTAAATGTGTTTCAACATAGTGAGGTCCCAAGGTGAATTAAGCTTCTTACATGCTTTTCTTCAATGATCAGCATTAACGCCAATCAGTTCCATAAGAGATCTATCGCCAATTGACAGTTCAAGAGATTCAATTCAGAAAATACCGGATCGCCACCTACACAAGCAAATTGTTGATAAAACTCCAAAATGGCATTTTCTTTTGACCCCATTTTTTTTTTATCCTTATCATTTAGAAAAGATAAAAAAAAATCAGGATAAGAAACATTCTCTAGAATTTCTCTTAGTTCACCGATTAGCTGAGGTGTATGCACTTGTTTCAGTTTGTCGCATATTTTTATTTAATCGTCGATTCAATTTTCAGACCAATAGTCAGCACCATGAAAGTCCGTAACTTCTTCTTTTTATTTATTTTATTTTATTTTAATACTCATTTGAGACATTTTACTAATCAGTGATTCTAAAGTTAACTTTTCTATTCATGAGGTAACCCATTGAAATGCCCTAAAGATAAATTTAACTATTAAAACTATAGACGCGTTGCAACAATCTGAAGAAAGCAAAAACGGTAAAGAGATAAAATGGTTAATTTAAATCAGTACATGAAAAAGTCATACTACATATAAAGGCAAAGATGAAGGGTGGTAAAAACGAAATGAACTCAGATCTTGTTTCATTGGCCATAATTTGACCATCAAACGTTTTTAAAAATTTGTTTCTGTAAAAAGTTATAGATAAGAAAAAAGATTCTACAATTACGAACACTGGAAAGAAGTAAAATCTACACTCTAGATGATCTTTTTCTTTTCAAAAAAGCTCTTCAGATGCCAAAACTGTATACCAGCCACCCCCAAGCAAATCAAAAGCGAACCTAAACTCATCCAAGCCATTTTTGAATTTGTTGCTTTGTTAAGCAATTGCATTTCTTCTTCCCTGTAACAGCAATAGAAATAACTTGTTTAAATTTATAAACAGAGCTGATTGATAAATAATGCAAACTTAAGGGGGGAGTGAAAAATGTCGATTATAAAACTGCAATTACCTTATGAAAAGATTACGTAAAGGGATTCTAAAAATGTCGCTAAAAAAAATCCTTCAAAAAATCCCATGAAGAGATGATATTTACTCACCTATATCGAAGATAATACATCTCAGATTGAATATTTTGCACAGTATCAAACAACTTTGTTAGCTCCATTTGCATAACCTGTGAGAACATAAAAAAGTCAAGTCAACCTCATTCAGAGAAGATGAATCTGATTACTGGAAACAGAACAATAAGTATCTTTCATAACTTTCACAAAATGCACAGAAAATCAACTCAAGCAAATTTATAGAATCAAGAAATCAACAGATTCCACCATCCATGCTGTAAGTTTGTAACACAACTGGTACACAGCACAGAAACAGGACAAAATAGAGGGAATGGATGTTTTTGAAGATTAAGAAAATTTTGACCATACATGCTGTATTGTTATATGGCACAGAACACGGGCAATAAGCTTGTTGAGAAAAAAAAGTTGTAAGAGAATGTCAGCTGAATAAATTAAAGGAAAAAGGCTTTCATAGACTGTTAAAAGAACTGCATAATACACGTTCATGACATAGAAACGGCAAACAAAGGAAAAAATTTGAGTTGCAGGAATCTATACAGTGCATAGTATGAGATTGGAAACTCCTTATTGTGGTCGAGGAATATATTCAGAAACAATCAACACCTAAGAATCCAGTTATTGGTGGAAAAATACAATCAATCCTACTCTGGAACTGACCCCAATCGTGGGTAATATGCCTGTTTTCAAAAAAAAAATATGTTCTTGCTAAAAACTTGCTTCCTGAAAACCGTTTCCTTTCCACCATAAGAAATATACATGGTTTGGTATGGTTCGATTTCATTCTGTAAGTTACTTTTTTATTAGGTTCCAGCTTTTGAAATTTTATTCAATGAGATTAAATACAGACTGAGGTGGGATCAAGGTGAATGAAGTTGGGTTTTTTTAAGCACCTGTCACGGACCTGGAGAGTTATTTCCAAATCATGATTGTACAGGTTTCAGACATTTCAAAACTGGCCCAATTTAAACTGTAGAATTATATAGCTAAGCAACATGAACCAAGAAGCTAAAGACAACTTTGGTATCAACTTTAAGCGAATAAGCTGGAGTGTTAAGAGGTTCAGGAAAAAGCTAGATTCATCAGCTTAGAACTTTTAGTCTTTTAACACAAAAATTCCAGATGAGTTGGGGGTTTCTGTGGTCAACCAAATGCAATCCAGATTTTAAGCAAAAAAAAAAAAATAGATCCTAAAACTTGCAAACAAACAAGGTTAAATGAGGCAACACGCACACCACACACACCGAGGATGGATGAAACAAAGCAAGAGAGCGAGAAATAGAGAATTACATCGACAGAGCCTTTCTTAACAACGTTGGTCCAGTCTTTCGTTGCAACACCACTTTTCCACTCAAACTCCACAGTGATTGTTATTTGAGGCTTGTGATTGGCAGCAGTAAAACAAGTGATGTAGTCCCCAGTGTCCCCTGCGTGAAATGCAAAGTTACCTTCTGACACTAGGTCCGCACTATGGTAGTTATACTTATTCCCGTTTGGCGAAATCACCTAATTAAAAAAACCACAAACAATATCGAAAAAAGGAAGTTATTTTTGCCGTAAAATAGAGAACAAGTTTATCAAACTATAAAAGTAAGTTCTTTCTAGAGGAGGAAAATCAATATTCAAATGGAATCTAGATAAACAAATATTGTACCATGTCGTCATGAAGGTCAAGTAAGTGAGAACATTTTTAGCATCTTAAAAAAGTAAGACTTCGCAACGAAGATAAACAATTACTCTTTTCATCAATGAGAAAATGCACGAGCGAGGAAATTGTGTATTTTTGTCAAAAGAATTGAAGGAAGCACCAAATTCTGGATTATGTAGAAGAAGGTTTAAGAACATAAGAACAGTCAATTTAAGAAACTGAGGTTATTATCAGCTATTACCAAAGGTTTCAGCTGAAGAAACAAACTGAACCTTTGGTGATCTAACGAGAAATATTGAGAATCCACTGAACTGATAGACTTCTCTTCCAATGATCAGAAAACACTATAAAGCAACCATTTAAGTATTCTAACTTAAAGGAAAAGGTAAATAATAATAATTTTGAGGCTTGAAAATTTGAATCTGTGAAAAAAAGATAAGAAAACTCACACATATTCTTACAAAGCTTAGTTGATGAGCTCTATATAAAAGAATATGGGAGTCAGTATTAAAGCCACTGTTTCAAAAGGCTCGCTTTGAATCGAAAAAGCATTCAAAGCTCGATAAAAACTCGAGTCAAAGCTTAAAAACCAGGAAAAAGTTCACTCTCCCGCTTCTACTCTGATAACACTTGACGCTTTTAGGCGTAGCTTTCGCAAAAACACTTTAGCAAAGTTTTTGAAGGGTTCTTCCAGTTTCAACACATTTTAAGAGTTAAACTAAATGGCTGATGACATAAAACCGACCAATGCGCTTGATTTGATTTCCTTATTTTTTTGTCTGCATTTATTTCTGGATAGACCTGTGACGCTGTCTCAAGAATGTGATAACAATAATCAAGTGCATGTGATCTACTCAGATCACAGTGAATCTTTTCCTACACTATGCAAGTGTATAGTTCCTAAGGCTTTTCATGGAGCAAGGGCATTATCCTAGTTGGAAACAAACAATTTTCTCCTAGTTAGTAAGCATGAGATTTCTCTTCTTTTGTACTGAAGCAAATTCCTGTCATTGATATGTTTAACATTCCAAAAGAGGTCAAATTGTTTCCAAGTCCTAACATTTGATGCTGAAAACACCATTTTGCCCCAGTAGCACATGCATGTTATTAAAACCTCGCTCTATTCTTGTGACTTAGAACGGTAGGTACTTTAGAAACAAGAGGCTCATAGAAAGCTCCCTTGTTGCTACTAACTAAGCTATATTTTCTTTGCAGCCATTGTCAGGTCAGTAGAATTTTTTGTGTACTCCGAAGTTTTACTTCCAACTACGCATCTGACATGTCACGGGACACTATATCTTTGTATAAGTTGGATACAAATACAGTGACCAGCTCATAAATGTTATTCCAACACGAGCCCCCTCATACCCTATCAAACTTAAATAAGTCACAAAAAATTACTATTTTTCTAATTATCCATATACTAAATCAATGTTTAAAAAGTTCTTGATCCGTCTAATCTTGGGCTGCCGACTGCCTCAGCGATTAATACCAGCCGCTTTGATAACGCGTTACATCCAACTAAACGGGTCAACCCGGTCAATATGTGTTAATTTTAAAAAAAACACAAATGATAAGCTATGAAAATAGTTTGATCTTGAATTGGTCAAACGGGTAAACCCGGTCAAAGTATGTTTATTCTTGGAAAAGAAAAACTCATAAATGCATGATTAGTTAAAAAAAATAGGTTGATCTTGATTTGATATTTGTGCTTCAAACTTGTCTTCGAAAACATAAATTGGTTAATTTTAAGAACATAGAGTTCAGTTTTTTTTAAACAATCCTTGTGATTATCATCACCGACAAGTGACAAAGTAGGTTCTATTTATAGCTTTTATGGCTATGACTTAATAGGCTAGAAACACTCAGTTTAGCTAGTTGATTACATATACATCATGTCTATTGAACGGGAATCCTAAAAAACGACTAAAAATGTCAACATATTTTTCCCTCCTAGGCCCCGCTCCACAGACTTCATCTCTCCGCCTATTGATTTTTGAAAACTTGGATTAAACAGCCCTAGCAACTAATGTGGGTTAACTACGTTTTTGTACCTGTATTGTTGCGTTTTTTCTTGTTTACTACTTTAATTATTAAATTTTCCAATTAGTACCCCAGATTCATGTTTCTTAAACAACGTGAATTTCTCTATCCAATTATGGATGGAAAACATTATGCTGGTTTTCCATCCATAATTGCATGAAAATTTTAAATTTTCAAAAAAAAAATACAAATCCAGAATACTAATTGGAAAAAAATTATAATGTAAGGTAGTAAACAAGAAAACACAGCAATACATGTAGAAAAACCCAAAAAAGTTTGTTCAAACTTTTGAACAAGTCTACGTCTGGCAACAGATTTTCTGGTCCAAAATCTGTTTCAAAAATCCAGCTTTTTTAGCCTGAAAATTTGCTTGTTAAAATCTAAATAATCTGACTATCCAAACAGCCAAACAAATTTTAAATCAAAAATTCAAAAATCAGCTAAAAAATTTGTTACCAAACGGATCCTAAGTGGAATAATAGTATACTGATTGGAAAATTTGATAATAGAAGGCAGTAAACAATAAAAAAGCAACAATACTTGCACAAAAACCCAAAAAAGTTTGTTCAAACTTTAGAATAAGACAATGTTTGGCATCAGATTTATAATATATTGGTCCAAATTCACAAAAAATCCAGATTTTTGTTTTTTAGATTCTTTAGCTAACCTAAAATCTGCTTTTAAAATCTACATATTCCGACTCTCCAAACATCAAAAGACTTTTAAAATAAGAAATCCGAAACTCAGCTACATAAATATGTTACCAAACAGTCAAACAGACCCTAAGTGAAATAATAGCATGAGAAACAAAAGGACAACATTATTACTACTACTAATAACAACAACAATAATAATAATAAAGAAAAAAAACAAAAAAGTAACACCCTAACGTTGACTTTATGGGACTCGGGCAAGTGAAGGGTTTTGCTACGGTTGACGACGGAATTTTGACCCGCCAAGTAATCAAAATTGTCAACTTATTTTTAAAAAGTTAATCATATAGTTTAATTTTTGAAATTTTGTTGTTTCAACAATTTAGATACGAGTTAGAGCCCGGTAAAAGTTGCACGTAGTTTTGTAAAGGACAATTAAATAGAAACATAGGGAATGGTAAACAAGAAAACGCAACAATACAGGTACAAAAACCCAACAAAATTGTTCAAACTTAAATAAGTGGAATAAAGTATGAGAAACAAAAGGACAAGATTACTACTACTACTAACAACAACAACAACAATAATAATAAGAAATAAGTAGTAATAGCCTGACGTTGACTTTATGAGACTCGGGTAAAGGTGAGGTCTCGCTAGGGTTAACAACGTTGTATGTTACAAAAATTTAAATTTTCACTTTTCAACAAATTTAAAGACGAGATTATTGACGGTCAGAGTTGCACGTAGATTCGTAATAAACAAGACAACGCAACAATACAGGTACAAAAACCCAAAAAGTAAAAACAACTAGTGTTCAAAATTTGGAACAAGTGGGGTAATAGTATGAGAAACAAACGGATAAGATTATTACTAATAATAATGATAATAATAATAAAGACGAGATTATTGTCGGTCAAAGTTTTTGACCGTAGTAAACAATAAAACGCAACAATACAGCTACAAAAACCCAAAAAAGTTGTTCAAACTTTAGAATACGTGTAATTCACTCAATCACCCATATTATATTAAAAACTACTATAGAATATCAACCCCTCCCATTTAGAGTTCCTGATATCATCCCTACTAATAATAACAATAACAGTAATAATAATAATAATAATAATAATAATAATAATAATAACAATAAACAGTCCTCTCACTAATGTTCAAACTTAAATAAGTTGCCTAATACCATAATATTAGGTCCTTTTAGCATCAGCTTTTTCAGTCAAAAAACAGTAGGAAAAAAGCTTGCTTTAAAAAACATGTAACGAGTGTTTGGCAAAAACTTAAAAAAGCTAACTTTCAACATACTGATTTTGGCATTAACTAATATCCTTCTGCTTTTTCAATCAAAATAACTTATAAGACATTTCTTTTGATAAATTTTCAAAATATCATGTCGAAACGAGCAAGTAACACGTCAGGCATACGAATAAAATTTTAGTTGAAATAAGATCAAATATAATCATTTAAATTCTGAAAATGGTGGCGAGAAAGCTACCAAAATCTCCAAAATGTGTGGCTTTTTTGCTTTTCTAGTTATAATCCTCCAAAATCTAGATTTCTAAAAGCTAACAAAAAAAGTTGACGCCAAACATGCACATTATGAGAAATAAAAGGGAAAGATGACTAGTAATAACAACAATAATAATAAAAATAAGAGAAAAAGGAAAAAAAGAAGTAATACCCTGACGTTGACTTTATGAGAGTCGGGTAAAGGCAAAGTCTCGGTGGTATTAACGACACTATATTTACCAACGCTCATAGCCTCGCTTCTGATCTCTTCGGTTATACACTTAGTATGACCCGATTCCACCTCGAACCTAAGCGCATCACTCGGTTCACATACCAACCCTAAAACAACCACAAAAATAGTAGCTATAACAATAACAGAACATCTCTTAGTCTTACTACTAATATAATCCATTCTTATTTAATTATTATTTGTAGTTTTATGTTATGTGTAAACAAGCTGTGCTTAGAGAGAGAGAGAGAGAGAGAGAAGGGTCGGTCAACTGGTTAACAATGAGAAAGAGGACATATTATGATTTATGATGACGAGCTTTGCTTACGTGTCTCTTTCTTATTGGTTATCCATAATATTACTACCTACTTACTATCACTTTTCTTTCTCTACAAGTTTTTGAAGTATAAATTAACAAAATATACTATTTCTATATTTAAAAAAATTTCATTATCAAAAACATACTGTTTATTCTCTTCTTTATCTCTATCATCTTCATCTCTCTCCTCCATTCTTATATATCATTCATTCTTCTCTATCTCTCTCCTCCATTCTGTATATTTTTCTTTCATATCACACTATATCTCTCCCCTCCTCCACCACGAAAATCCGTCACTAACTACCGAACACCTCTATTTATATAAACATCCATATGCATATAAATACAGATATATACATACATAATACACAAATATTAAATTGGTTGATACCCCGTAATATATAAAAAAAAAATATGAAATTGGTAAGATTATTTTCTATTTATTGAGGTTTTATACTATTGTAAACATTGTGAGTTTCAAGTTGAAAGAGAGAATCCATATGTACACTATTGAAAGAAATCCATATGTATGATATGAAGTTTTAAAATTAGATATGAAGTTTTAAAATTATGGTATGAAATTTTGAAATCAGGTATGAACTTTTTTTTAGATATTTGATTGTGATCCAGAACATTTATGGTATAAAATTTTAAAATTAGGGTATGACGTTTTATAACTAGCATATGAATATTTTGCGATTTAGTCATTTTTAGAGAGAGATATGAGTGATTAGCACGTGTTAGAAAGAGATGTAATTATCGTGTGTTATAGAGATAGGGTTGCGTATAGAAAGAGAGGTGTTAGATTAGAGAGAGGTTAAATTATGGTCTGATTAGAATTAGATAAATAATAAGTATATATATATATATATGTATATATGTTTTTAATAATTTAAATTATTAAGGTATATTTTTGTTAATATAATAGAGGTACGGTATGTTTTTGTTAATTGCCCTATTTTTTAATACTACTTTTAAGCAAAATTAACCACTTATTTACTGGTTAAATATTGTTGGTCTTAAAACGGTCGCTTAATGTTTTATCCGGTCTAGTTTATCTCAAATATCAGTGTCTTATCCACTTAGTATCATGTTATCTGCTAGTCTGATATGTTCTGATTAAGGGTTAACGAGTATGTAAGTGAAGAGAGGACACTATGATGTCGAGATTTGATAACGTGTATGATTTATAATATGGAGCAATTCTTGATAATGCTAACACATTTAATTCTTATATTAGTACAAGATTTAATATCATGAGGATTCGTTTACTCGTTAAATAGCAGTGTTATTCGCTTGAATATTTATACTTTTTCTATTTAGTTAAATTTTTATAGACATTTGATTATTGTATTGCCTAACAGTTCAAAAACTAAAGTTGAAACATCTGTTAATATCTTAGTTTAAGGAAAAATACATTTAGTGTACTCTAATATATTTTGTTAACGATTTAAGTACCAAACTTCAAGTAACTTAATTGGATGGAAGTTAATTTCATTTTGGTCATTTTATTTATAACTTCAATAAATTTATTCCTGTTTTTTTTCAAAAAGTTATAATTTACAAACTTTATACTAAAACACATACATATGCATACATATTAAACATCTCAATTTAAAAAATATATATATTATTTGACCAAATCTTCTCTGAAACAAATTATTTTTCTTAAAATCCATTTGTTTTTTAAAAATATAAAACTTTCTTTAAAACGAAGATAACGTAAGTTTTAGAAGTGACATTTGGGCAAAAACTATTTAAGGTCACTTCATTATTTGGATACGTTCGTGGAAAAAAGGCAGAAAAATTGTTTTTTTTTAAAGTATACATTTTTTAAATAGAAAATATTTTTTAAATATTTATAATTTAATTTGTATACACAAACATCGCTTATATAGGAAGACAATGTTAATACGGAAATTATATTATTTGCAATAATATATGTATATGCATAATATTATATGTATTTATACATATATACATATATATATATATAGGAAAAAGTTATATGAACATTAATTTAAACATCAATTTGAACACTTTTTTTACAAAACGAGAGATATATATATACACACACATACATACATATATATATATATATATATTTATATATACACTTTTGTTATATGTATACATATACATATATATATATATATATAATGAATATATATTTATGAATTTATACTAAAATGAGATGTTTGAGAAAATCCGAGGTTAAATTTAGGCATATTACAAACAATGGGACCAAAATAAAAGTTAAAACTAACTTTCATCAATTTCAATTAACGATAGTATCTAAATTGTGAATATTTTGATAGATGAATACATTAATTGTTAATTCGCATAATCTGATACCTAAGTAGTTAACAGCGAGTAGTACACCACGCTAAATGTATTACCCCCTTAATTTAGGCCTATAATCTCTACTTTAAATAGTTTCGTTCAGTGACCTCTATTAAATTATATCACCGGTAAATTATATGTTTTTGAGGCATGCACTGAAACTGCATATTATCAAACACAATGCACAAACCATAAAGATTGTAAGATATCCAAGTTGACGAAGCGGCCCACTCACAAGGGTAAATAGTTTAGGCCCAATAAGTTTGTTTCTTTTTGGAATGTCACTGAGAAATATTGAATTGGACCGGCTCTGGCAAGCACGAACACGAAAGTGAAAATGGTCGGCATATTGCGTCAGAGAGTGCTGTTTGGAAATCAAGTGCTTCCCTAAAAAGTGCTATCTGGAAAAGTGCTGTTGAAAAGTGACTTATATAAAAAGTACTTTAGAAAAAATTAGCGTTTGGTGGAAAAATGATTTTGATTTTTATAAGTTTTGGCTGCGTTTGATATGTATAAGTTCGAAATCACTTAATACCACAATAATTGATATAGACGAATATAATATAATATACATATTTTATCTTTCGATAAACCCAAAAAAATAGTTTTAAATTACAACAAAATAAAAAAAAACACAAAAAAATTATAAAAATGAAAAAAATCACAAAAATATAAAAAATATAAAAAATCACAACAAATCACAAAAAATGAAGAAAAATTATAAAAATAACAAAAAATCAAAAAAATTATAAAAAATTATAAAAAATCACCAAAAATCACAAAAAATTATTAAAAATCACAAAAAATTATTAAAAAAAATAGAAAAATCATAAAAAAATTATAAAAATAGAGTTTACGGAGTTAGAAATAACAGTAGAGTTTTGTAATTTTTTTCATTTTTGTGATTTTTTTTCATTTTTTTTCATTTTTTATGATTTTTTATATTTTGTGATTTTTTGTGATTTTTTATGATTTTTTATATTTTGTGATTTTTTTTCATTTTTTTCATTTTGTGATTTTTGTGATTTTTGTGATTTTTTTTCATTTTTTATATTTTTTATAATTTTTTTGTAATTTTTTTGTAATTTTTTTAAAATTTTGTGATTTTTTGTGATTTTGTGATTTTTTATAATTTTTTTATGATTTTTTTATTTTCTTTGTGGTTTTTTTTATTTTATTTTAACTTCCCGAGTAAGTGACTTTCTCCAGAAGCATGAAAAACCAACTTTTACAAAATGGACTTCCACTACCTCTGCTTTTCGGGAAGTGGGTAATTTTATGTTACCAAACACACAAAAATATCTTAAATGGGCTTCTTAGGCTAGGAAGCACTTCTGGCCTGTCCGCCAAACACCCCCTAAGAATCTTATCGTGAGAAAAACTTCGCCGAAAGAAATAACGAATATACATAAGAAGTAAATTATGTTACATCATCCTCGCATATGTCGGTACTTGTTCTTAAGGCGCACATTATTCTACTTGTTCTTAAATTATAAATTCAAACTAATACGGATATCTCATAACTCTAGCCACGAAGTATCTTAACACACGACGGACAGCAAGACGTGCAAAATAGTTTTTTACTTCGTTTAATTATTATTTTCATAAAATGATTTTCAATAGCTTCAAAGTTGGTTCTGTGTGCTTGGAGAGCACAATCTATCATATTGTGCAAATGTTCACTCATAATCAAGAACAACATTCTAAAAATTGATTGTTCAAGTGATCAAAAATTACACAATTTGAAAATTGATTAATCAACTTGAAATTCATATCCGCTGTTCTAGTTGCAGTTTTGCAGTTAGGTTTCAAGTGAGGTTGCAACCACAGTTGGAACCAAGTGTATTAATGGACAGAACTGTAAAAAGTTAAATGTACTTGAAATAAATCACACGCACATTTAACAACGGAGTTCACATAACTGGTCTACGTATCCGGGGCACTTACCCAGATTATGATATTGTAAAAAGCTTACAATATAAGATTCAAGTCTTAATGAAAAACTCTTAGACTCACTATAAGTTTTTCTGCCTATCTCTATATTGCTCATACTCTATAACTATCACTTATAAATCAATGGCATCCCACCATTGTTTTCTTATTAAAGCTCTATGTGTATTCTCTCAAGAATGAGTTCTTTATAATTTAGAACACACACCTTTTACAAGCTAAAGTTACTAAGTATATATGCAAGTAAAAACAATCTTCTATCTTAAATATCTTTTGATTGCTTTTGACTTTGTTGATTGGCTTCAATCTTTCCAAGCATTACGATTCTTCAGCGTGGATTGACTCCGATCATCATTGGTTAATACCTGTTTAGTAACAAGCTTGAAAGTACGAGTTAGTCTTTTCCTTTGAAAGGAAACATATAAAGATAATATATTTTAAAGATAATATATTTTCATAAACATATGAAACATTCAACTCCATATTACAATCAATCTTTAAACGTATTTTACTGAGTATAGAAGGATCAAAGATTGAAACAAGTGATAAGGATAAGCATAAGAAATAGAGATCCATATTAAAAGAAAACATAACATTAAAAACTAATCTCTTTATATCTTTTAGAAAATATATTTCCTTAACACTTTGATATTCTCAATTTACGCATATTAAACCTTTAAAATCATATGATAATATATACTGCATACTGTAGAACAAATAATAATCAATAAAGAACAGTTATGCAGATTTACAGAACTAGACAGAATTCTGCTGAACAGCAGGTTGGAACTGAGGTTGCAACTGAGGTTGCAACATTACTTGAAACCACCAACGCTGTCTTAGTAGGTTGTAACTGAGGTTGCAACATTGCTTGAAACCCGTTAACAATGTTTTAGTTCTTAATAACAGTTAGGATTTATTTAGAGAAAACGAATAGACAATAAATAATACTTAGACCAGAAATCTGGTCCTAACACAACTATCTATTTAAACGAGGTTGCTTCGCTATTTGAACTATTGGAAAGTTGTCTATCTTTTCAAGTGACACAGCGACATGTCCGGGGATGAATATTGACAAGAACATTCAAGGCGTTCTCCAATAGTTTGTGTTAAGTGTCACATCATATACTAACCCTGATTCAGCTCGTCTCAATTGATGGAGGTTTAGAACATGTACCAAATTATCAGCGACATGTCTGGGATGAATATCGGCAAGTACCCCTGATTCAGCTCGTCTGAATTGATGAAGGTTTTGAAGATGTGCCAAATTATCAGCGACATGTCGGGGATGAATACCGGCAAGAACATTCAAGGCATCCTCGTTTAGAAGATGTGCTTTAGGTCTGTAGGTTCATTTTGTAACCGGAATTCTATATATTATGTTGTTCTCTTATCAGATTGGTTTAATTACTGCCAGAGAGTACTTGTCCCATGTTAAAATATCATTTTCTTCATTTGATAAAATGTCTACTTACAAAAAAACTAATCTTAAACCAAAAATATCGATGTGGGTTTTTACAGTTGGTATGAAAGTACATAGCAAACATTAAGTTACCCATTCTTTTTAATTTTAATTAAACCTCAAACTTATTCCGCAATTACATATGCAACCTAAAAGACCAACAAACAATGAAAAAAGTATTCGATCATAAATATAAATGTATAAAACATTGTTATTCTGGATAGTTCAAATATACTCAACGGTTTTTCTTGTTATGTTTATCAAATTTCTCTGTCGGAATAAAATAAATTAATCATTAGGTTTAAAAGAATACAATATCATTTTCCTTAATATATTTTTCATTAAAAATATAAAACTATCACTATTTATGACCAAGAATAAAGAACGAATACGATCATATTAGTAACTATTACCTCATTCTCCAAATCAATAGATTTTACTATGTATAAAGTATAAACACATAAAAATAGGAAGTCCGCATATAATTAAGGAATGATGAGGTATAGATATATCGAAATTACTCCATTTTGTATCTTATTTACTTAAAAAGTAATATTTATGTGATACACTAATATGTATGTACTAAAATAAATACGTAAATGTGTAACTCGATATGGAAAGTAAAATCATAAAAATCATGTACGGTATTGCAAATCAATCATATATATATATATATATATATACACACGTGTGGATTCCACGTGGCCCAATATTTGTCTTGTCATTTGTCTTATAATCTTCAGTAGATGGTCCCTGTAGTTCCGATATATACTTGGTTCAATTGCTGTGATTTGCAAGATGATCTATGGAAGGGCATGGAGTTTGTTGGTTGTTTTTATGTTGCTGGTCTATGGGCTTTACAAGGTGCTGGTATGGAAGCAAGTGGTTGGTAACCATGCGTTTGTTATCCGAGTATATCACGTTCACTGTTTGGATTCGAACCTTGTCATATACGAAGTTTCGCAGGTTTTACCTCCAAATGAGCGATAAAAAAAAAGGGTGCCGGTATGGAATAAAAAGATGCAAGTGGCTCTTAATTGGTGGGGGACGGTTTGTTTTTTAGTATTTTGGAGTAGACTAACTTAATTGGTAGGAGTGTGTTTTGTTTATTTTGCAATAGACTAATTTGAGCGTATGAGCTGACTATGTTGATTGTCTGAAAATTCTGGTTATTGAAGATTTAGTTTATTTCGAAGAGAAATAGAATTATTGGTGTTGTTTATTTCTACTGTAATATTTTGTTGTTTGTTGTTTTGAAAAAAAAAACATTCTAGACTTGTGTCGCGATTTTAGCTCTTTTCTCGCGTAATAGATCTGTCTTTAAATGATGTCGTGTCCTTGGAGAATATTTACTATCGTATGCGTTATGTTTTGTTGTAGTACCACACAACCCAACATATAAGCCTATGTGTCTAACAGTTTTTTACAACACGTTGAAAAAAAACAATATCCATACCGTGTTGAAAGATTTCGGCAGCTTGAAGTTATTAGTTTTATATAAATCCTTCATTATATGAAATATTTTTTCATTTTTATCATATCCATTCTCGTTTTTAACAATCGATGCATTACATCGCTTAAACTAAGATAAATTTGATATTTTAAATAAATGTTTTATTTTTCGTATGCATTACTCATAAGTAATGAGATTGCAGCATAATGGTTTATATGTTGATATCGAGAGTTCGTGATTTTGTCATTAGATTGTGTAAATGAAAACAAAACTTGTTACATACTTAAATTAATCATTAGATTAGTTTACGGGAGATGAATTATCATTCAATAGAAATGTAGTGTAAGGAGAAATGGTCGACAAGTAACTAAAAAGAGAACATTAAGCTTATTACATCAAATTAAAAGTTAATAAATTTATGGTAACAACCCAAAAGTTGAAGAAGAAAAAAAACTCAAACACCACGTTATTCGAGTTATACATTTTGTCATGTTTTCATTGAAGTTTGAGATGAGATATCCAATATTTATAGAGAGAGTGTAGATAATATATATCGAATTAGTATATGTTCTTGAACAAATAGCCTTGGCTACTCATTAGTCGTCATTTAAAAAAAACATAAACATAATATTTCATTGATTTTCAGAGCTTAGATTATTTATTTTTCACTAATACCCCGTGAAACACTACTACTTAAAACCCTAATAGAACCCCCACAAAATAGATATTAATAAATTGACCCCATAAAACATTACTTCTTCTCAACCTCATAAAACACTACTTTTTCTCGTTGGAAACATTAGCTTCAGTTTTGACTACCACCACACCGTGCTTTTACTTCTTGAATTTAAGTGTGTCGTGAGCTAACTTTTCGATCTCTTTCAGTTTGTCAATAGTTGGGTTATGGACATTGGTAATTCCATCTTGCAGCAAGGCTTCGACTATGGCACCGACCATGGAACCTTCGACTATGGCAAGAGTTTTGGCGAATGGAGGAAGAGGTGCCATGGGGTAATTTGGGGATATCCGGTAACGGTAAAGAGTAATAAATAGATCGAGATATTTTATCGTGTATATAATAGGGATCAAGAAGGTCACGATTTCCTGGTTGCAAAGAAAGAATTATTTATTGTTTTTCAGAATTTGTTCGAAGATGCATACCGTCATTTGAAAACGATGGTTTTATTGACATGCACATATCGTTGTCTAATGTCTAAAACTGTTACTTTTATAAGAGTTATCATGTAAATTAAAGAGAACTATGATATGTGTACGATATAGATAACAATTTGTAAAAAATGTGGAAAGAATAAAACATCCATTGACGAATAAGAGCAATAGAAAAAGGAGGAAACAAGTGATGATGGATTTTATTTTTTAAAAAATTCGAAAAAACAACAGGTGTCTTTTGCTTTGTTGTTGCAGGTAACTTATCTAAATAAATTCATCTTAATGTTTATTTTGTATATTTTGTAGAAAGATCTATATGCATGTGCATTGTTCTAAACACGCAAATTAGGCGGTAGACGGAGCCTACAAGCCTAAAAGATTATGCGCATTAAGCGAATTGAACGTAAATTGGGTGGCGTCTAAACGGTTGAATTAGTATCATACATATTAGATAGCCTTACATGTAACTGCGTCTGGAAAAAACAAGGGTTGTATGAGCGTCGTGCATCATCATCGTTGAATTGGAGGAGCAACTAAACCTGATAAAAAAAACAAAAAAAAAAACAAACGAAAACAAAGGAAAAGAGAGTGATAGAAAAGACAAGAAAAAGAATGGCTTTGATATAAAATTAAATAAATATAAAAATATCATTATATTATAATAAGTCAATTCACGTTAAATGAGCCTTTCAAATTTAGCCATTTTTTTTCAAAAATACCACTACACCTTTATATTAATTACAATAATATCATATTCTCATACAAATATAAAAAGTAAAAAATAATAAAACTATTTATCACTCTTTAACAACCAAATATTATTTTAAATCTTAAACTATGTTTTTTTTTGTATTATCCACATATTTATATCATAATTATACCTATTTTCTATATTTTCATTGCATTACGCGCCTTACACATAACGTGTGTGGTATGATTACTAGTATAAACATACGAGAACCTATCGAGGCTTTGTTCTTAAATCGATTGGAGTTTTTCTTAAACATATGTATAAGTTGTTGAATAAAATTGTTGTCTAGCTGAGTCTCTAACATCATTTAGCCAACAACTCATTTTGATTACACATTGTTATTATTTGCTTACCATTGATCCGTTCAAGTGCAATAATTCAATTTTTATTATTTGCTTATCATTCAACTGCAACTTTCTTATTAGTCTTTTTCTTTTCTTTTCTTTTTTTCACATTGTAAAAGTGCGTTAATCAACTAAATAAATTAATTTTTTTTTCTGAAACCAATCATGGGAGTTTAAAATTAAGTGAGGATTTCTCTTATTTAACTCATAAGTGAAAAAACACCAAAAGTATAAATCAAATTGTTATTAGTTACTTCATTTTTATTTAATTGTTCATTACGAAACTACGTGCAATTTTAACCGGTCAAGAACTTGAATCAAAATTGTCGGAATACAAATTTTCAAAAATTAATAATACAGTTTAAATATTAAATTTTATGATTAGATTTTAAAAAAAAACATTTTGATAATTCTGATACAAGTTATAAGCCGATCAAAATTTTACGTAGTTTCCTAGCAGAAAATATTAACAAAATTTACAGGGTACGAATAAATAAAAAAACATATTCGAGATATGGGCCCACTCAAGTACTAAATCAGAGTTGAACACTTAATTTGTCAGTTGTAAATAAAAGCAAAAAATGGCGGAAGAAGCAGAAGCTCAAAAGCAGAACCAAATAAGCTCAAAGCCTATCAGATGCATAGTCAAGCTCGGTTAATGTCTTTTTATTTAGTATTAATTATTACCATTATTTACTTTTCTTATATAATTCAGAATTCATCATTGAATTAAGAAAAAGTACACCCGAAATGAGAGACTTACTTTTCATTTAGCCAAAAAACTTGGTGTTTCTGGTTAAAGGGGTTGTTTGGTTGTAGCTTTTAAGAAAATCAGGTGGGGTTTTTTTGGGTCAATAAAATTATTGGTTCTTTTAGTTTATAGCTTGTAGCTTATTGACATCAACCCAATATAGTCAAGCTTTCCAGCAAAAGACTTACTTTAAAAGCTGAAACCAAATGAGGCCCAAGCGTAAACCGTGCTATCAGGTGAATTTTTTAGTATTACATTTAGAAACATTGTTACTAAGTTTATTCACCATTAAATTAAGAAAAAGTACACCCGAAATGAGAGACTTACTTTTCATTTAGCCAAAAAACTTGGTGTTTTTGGTTAAAGGGGTTGTTTGGTTGTAGCTTTTAAGCAAAAAAGGTGGGTTTTTTCTGGGTTAAAAAAAAGATTGGTTCTTGTAGTTGATAGCTTGTAGTTGATAGCTTGTAGCTTATTAAGATCACCCCAATATAGTCCAGCTTTCAAATAAAAAAGACGCAAAAAGACATATTTAAAAGCTGAAATTAAATGAGGCCTAAATGTAAACTGTGCTATCAAGTGTATTGTTTTACTATTACATTAGAAGCATTTGTAGTAATTTCATTTGCCATTGCTCAAAGTTAGCCTATAGCTCTAAAGACACAAAATAAGCACTTAATGGTATAAGGGTGTTGAGGCATTTTTTTATCTTTTGAAAGGAACAACCGAACAACACTAAATGAGAATGAAAAACTGTAAGTATCAGTAAATGGGAAATATGTCAAGATTACTACATGAGTTGTGCACTGAAGGTATATCAATACAATATAGCCGAACTACTTCTTTCTCCGGAGTTTAGATTAAAAAGTGTGATAGTTAAAGATATGCTCTAGTATTATTTTTTAGAAAATTAGGATACAGTTATAACCATATGAGCCTAATAAATTTGATAAAAGCGCCTACTATGTGATGGTGTCGCAATCATTAAGATGGACTGAGCCAAACATTTCAAATTGGTTATAGAAAGTCTGATCTTAACCTTTCTCTGTAATGTGTATTTGACATAGCATTGGACTTTGAAGTGTGAATTTGCAGCACTTTTGTTTAACTTATAGTCACCTATTGTTCTAATTCTTGCATATTTTTTCTACAATAAATGCTTGCAAATTGAAAATCATTCAATGAAAAGAGTAAATGTCAAGATGCACTGGATCCGATTCCAGTTCGACCCGATTAAGATAGTTCATACTTTATACCGTTGATTTATAGGTCTAAATATCAATGTTTTAGAATGCAAAAACCTAGCTAAAGCGTCCTTGCAAAGCGTAAGCTTTATCTGTGTAAAAAGCGTAAAAGAGAGCCTTTTTAAGCTTTGAATCGAGCTTTGTATAGAGCCTTCGAACTAATCGATCCTTTTAAAACATTTAAATATAGAAAATTGATTTTGTTAAATTTTTCAACGCAATCAAATTGAAGTTTACATTTCTTTTTCATTGGTGGACCATGATAAGCTTGGTTCAGAACCTCCTATAACGTGAATTGTGACTTTCTGTATATCTGTAAGGTAGCTATTTGATTTTAAGATATGTCATGTGCGTTCTCCTTCTAACTGAGTGTCTGCAAACTAGAACTAAAATACGTGTAAACATACTCTAAATATCCATGGCATTTGTCCCCTTATTCCGTATATTTGATTTTCTAAAGAGTGTGGCATTACCAGGTCAAAAGGTTCTGTTCCTTGTAAATTATGGCTGAATTTCTGTTTGTTACAGGTGGTGCTGCAATTACTCGTAAAAACAAATTGGAGACTATTAATGAAGAAGCTATTAAAATTGTTTCTCAACAGCTTAGAGAGGCGACTAAGGTGTTGGGTGGTTTTTCCGAGAAAGTTCTTGGGATGGATTGGAGTAAGAGGCCTGATTCTGAAGAAATTTCTTGTGATGCTGATGGTTTTACTGATATAGAAAATTTTGATTTTAATCCATTTATAGTCGTCCATGGAGCAGGTCAGTATCATATCGTTCATTTACTAACCTTTTGTAGACAAATTTCAAAATTAATTTCAAAATTTGAGTATGTGGTAGAGACCTGATCGAACATGGAGTAACTTTATCCCAAGTTTGAGTTTATTTTTGTTTGCTTTAGGTTCTTTTGGACACTTTCAGGCTAGCAAATCTAGAGTACATAAAGGAAGACTAAACCTGCCTCTTGTGAAGGCCGGCTTTGTTGCGACACGTATTTCTGTAAGTCTCTGTACCTTGATGTCCATATTAAAATAGTATAAGAACGAGCCTATTTGTGGAAGCGCTTTTCCGTACTTGCTAATGGTATAAGGTATGGACTGATTTAGTACTTAAATGAAAATAAGAGCTTCATCAAAGGAAGTCCATGCGAATTTAAATGTATATTAAAAGTTTAACCGTAATTCCTTCTAGCCGTAATGGTATCCGCGGCCAATTGAGACGAGGTAGATAAAATTAAGTTCCAACCAACCTTCCCAGATTGTGCCTTAGATTTTTACCTCGGATAATTTATGTTCATCAAAGTTAATTGACTGCACTCATTTGCTCCTCCGGAGTTGTATGCACCTCTTTTTTCTATTTTGGATCAATTTATAAGTATATCACTTTCATTGAATAAGAAACCATTTAGAGCTCATGTGGCAGTGGCACAGCAAATTGAGACATCCTTCTCATCTTCTCTTTTTCAACAGTCTATCCTTTTTCTGTATAATGACAAAGAAGATCTCATTTCCCATTTCTTTGCTTTTTTTCGTTTATATTTCAGGTCACATCCCTGAATTTGGAAATTGTTAGAGCACTAGCCAGAGGTAAAAATCCACCTTATAATTTAAGGATTATTAGCTTGCATTGCTTTCTAAACTTAGGTGTCCTTCCTATAGAGCATTTCTGTATATTTTCAGGGGAACATGTATTTGTGGCTTATTTAAAGCCTATGCTAGATAGAGCTGGTGTGGATTTGCGTTTTCAGTTATCGGAAGAAAATTACAATCAAAACTAGAATTTTTATTTCTATTGTTAATGGTTTTTATAACCCTTGTACCGTCTTGCTTTAACCTATCATTGGCATACATTTTGTCTTGTAATGTGGTAATTTCCTGTATTAAGAGAATAGTTCCATCGCGAGCAACCCAAATATTCGACCATGAACTGGTCACGTTAATTTAGTTATCATTGAAGTATAAGGATATACTCTCATAATTTCTTCTTTTTTCTTGCAGAGGGTATTCCATCTGTTGGGATGTCTCCATTTGCATGTGGATGGTTGACGTCTAAAAGAAATGTCAGAAATCACCAGAAAACTGAATTTTCTTCAATTACATTAACTTTTTCAGACAATATTTTTCGTTCCAGTCTCTCATCAACAGCTTTGCTTTATATCTATATGTTTATGTGTGTTGTAAATAACACTTCCAAAATTTGATTATTGAACATTGATTGCAGATCGACACAGCTGATATATCCATGGTAGCAAAGGCCATTGACTCTGGCTTTGTACCTGTAAGTTACTTAAAATAATTATTTAAGTTTGAAAATTTTATACTTAGTATTAACTGTTTGTTTTTTTATTTCTCATGTTAAAATTTTCTAAAAGCCCTTTATCCAGAATTTGAATGTTTTGTATCCAATGTTTCCTTGACAAGTAGCACGTTTTCTTAAACTTGTCGATGTGGTGTTGTTAAATGTTATTTTAATCTTGACTCCAGAATTTCCTTTTCAGAATTGTTTTTGATGAAAGCTCGCAGTACAAATTCACCTCTTTCAATTATATTTAAACAATTATAAATTCTAGTTTGGCCTTTCTTGATCATGTCATCTTATCTCTTGTGGATTCTGATAGATTGCTGACACAACCTTTTCATTCAGGTTTTGCATGGAGATGCAGTTTTTGATATCTCCCAGGTTTGATATCTGATTATACTCTTTACTTTAAGATTCTCGGACATTAGATAATTAGTTCAAATTAAACTAACAACTAAACATTTAACAGGGTTGCACTATATTGAGTGGAGATGTAATCATAAGCCACCTGGCAGCTCAGCTAAAACCCGACTTTGTTGTCTTTCTCGTATCCTCTACAAATATACATTCATGAGATGGAGAATAATATCTAATTATTGCTAATCCGTTGGGTGCTTCCAACTTCTCACCATGTCCATACCTTTTTTTCAGTACGACCTCGTTTGCAACTAAAGTCTAGGGCAAATTCCATTAAGTGACATAACCTGGACTTATTTCTCTATTAAGTGTTTGTGGGAATTTTTTATTCTCTTCCAGTTTTATTGCACACCATTCAGTATTCATATCCAAAACCAGTTGAAAACCAGTTGATTAAGTCATCGCATATTAAAAGGTGACATCAGTGCATTGGAAAACATGCATCAGTGAATTGAATTGCATGCTCATCAAAAATGAGATTAATTCATTGACAACATGTCAATTGAAAATTAATTTATTGAAATACATGCAAATCGAAATAGCACTAGATGGGAAACAAGTTTTTCTTATTGTGACTAAATGGTATTTAAGTTCAAAATAGGTCACTTACTAGTAGTTTTTCCTAATATCAAATTTATGAAGAATAGCATGAATAACTTTAAGAATGAGCAAAAGATTCAAAGTCCCTGATCTGAATTATTAGATATTTTCCTTATCTTACATAATACAAAATGAGAGACAGATGTTCTTGGAGTCTATGATCGACCACCAACAGAACCCAATGCAGTACTTCTCAGAGAAATAGGTCGGCACTGGATTTTTAAGACGATGTTATAATAAGACGCAAAACTTTTGCTAGTACAGCTATTATCTTACTAAATTATCGTTACAGAAGTGAGCGAAGATGGGAGCTGGACTGTGGTTGACCCTGACATGAACGAGCAAGGTAACATTTTGATGACTCATGACTTCTATCAACTGCTTGATTTTTATAGTTGTAGTATATAGTACCAAAATATCAACCCAAAGGTCGAACCTTTATACGGAGTACTAAAGAATTGTAGTTTCGATACACGGGTGTGACGCTATAAGTTTGACATTTTGCGACATGCATCCACAAGAAGGTTAAAGTTGTGAATGGTGAAAGGTGAGCAAAAGCATTTCTAATATAGGATTTAGTTTAGTTAAACTTTGATTTGTGAATTTTTCTGGTGTTTCTAGCTTTGTTATTTATCTTAAATCGTGTCCTTACTATAGCTTGCGATGGTTGTTTCAAGCGGACATTAACCCTTACAAGTCGTTGACAAAAATCAAAAACTGCTTCTAGGGATTTAGGTCATAAGGAAACTTGCTTGTCTTGCTTTTCCTTAAAATCCGTATTGTCTGAATTGGTTAGAATGATTAATTGTTCATGGCTCAACTTTGGTAGCTGAGCACTTGCATAAATGCATGCAAGTGGTTTTATTGTATGCACGCATGCAGTCCTGATTTTCGTACTTGTGTTAGACTATTTAACTTTTTAAAACCTCCAGTATCATCAATTCTATGTAAAAGAACCACACACTGATCTGCCTATACATTTGTGAAGTGGCAATGAACCCCAGTCAATGTTTATAATCTTATATGGGACAGACTGCTGGGTCACAAATCTTTGTACTGTTTGGATCTGTGCTAACATCATCATCATCATCAAACCAGGCCTTTATCCCAATAATTTGGGGTCGGCTATATGGAACCATATCAGAAATCATTCTTGTGTAAATCTGTGCTAACAATTTTTTATTTCAACATTCTTACATTTACTTATATCTGATGAACAGTTGAGATGACAGTGGCAGCCCATGATACAACCGGAGGGATGGCTACCAAAATATCAGAAGCTGCAATTATTGCAATGCTTGGAATTGATGTTTACATAGTTAAAGTAACTACTTACGAGCATTTCTTACTGTTTCTTGTTTTCAAGTCACAGTTTATCAATCTCACAATGGAGCTTAGCTTAATAAATAAATGAAGCAAACAAGCAAGAAAGCAAACGGACTAAATAGGGGACTACGTAGGGTATATTTGCTGTGAAAACTTTCTTATAAATATGCTTTAAGTTTTAACTATGCCAATAAATCCAGAAGTGATTCAAGTTGCGATTTCAAAAGGTGGTGCACTAGTTAATTAAGTCTTGGTGAAAAATTGACCAAACTTATTTTATTGGGCTTAATTATCTCTCTCTCTCCTCCATGGTTTCTAAGTGTAAAATTCTTGGTTCCCTACAGGCTGCAACAAGCCATTCACTTAAGGCATTGAGGGGTGAACTGATTGACAACATACCAGAAGATTGGCTGGGAACAATCATCAGGTTAAAGAGATAAAACAACAATGAAATCAATCACCTAATGTCGTATTCAAAGCCTTCTCTTTATTTGATTGTGATATGCTATGAATGATCTCATGATAACGACCACGAAGACTTTTACGTGGCGTATTTCTAGATAGTATTTAAGGAAACTTTGTTCCCTCATCTATTGACTAGAAAACGTGGTTCATGGTGCTTTACCTAATTACCATGGAAGTATCCCCATGAAATTGTCACTCGTCATCAATTCAAAAGTTAAGGTTATGTATCTGAGCTAATTGGAGCTGTAAAAACAGTTGGCTGGCCTATTTTAAGGAGTGAAATTATTAAAAGGATTTCTCCCCATTTTATATTCTTTTTAAGAACAATTGAATTTTCTTGTTTGGTTGCCCCAATTTAAGCATACTATCCTATTAAAAAAGGCCGAGAAAGCATTCATTTTGATAGTTCTTTTGTGGAAGTTTTCCATATTTTAAGTATTATCGATTGCTTTTTCACTACTCTCGGTGTTAAAAGTGGAGTTCTGTGTTTCACACTATTGATTTTTGATGTACTAACATACTAGTCACCCTTACCCAAGTAAGTATAATTTTATAGATACTACCAAACGAACCCGTTGGTTCAAGTGCGTGTATGATCATTACTCGCAAGGCTGAGTCAAATTCACAGACCAGAAGAATATGATTTTTTTTATTTTTTTTTGCTAATACTTTTAGATCTGTGGTACTAGTTTGCATTTATTCAGTTTACTCTTCAGCCAAATGATACTGACTTTCTGCAAAAATGGCATGGTGTGACCATTATAATTGGCATTTCCCATCTGTGGGTTTGAGTAACTCAACCCAGCTTGGATTGTCTATGTCAGATTCCCACTGTATTAGCAGTATGTAAAGACTCCTCTGATACAGTTGTGTTATATTTTTCTATTTGATCAAACTCCTATTATGAAATGGACTCGTGGCTTTAGAAAAAGAAGGTATTTACTTTGTCTCTCCATCTCTATGTATTCTTCCAATTCTTAACTCTCTCTCCCCTAAATCTCCAACTCAAAAATACACAGTCCACCGACTTCACTACAGTTGCCGTTAATCCTTATTTTCAGAATAAAATTCTCCAAAACAAATTATAGTCTATAGTAGATAGTACTCCGAGAAAAATCAAAAAGCAGTCTTGACAGTTCTTGAAGATTATGTTGTGAAGGTTTAGGATAATCCCTTCGAAGAATTGTTTCTCAAACAAGACAAAAAAAATTTAAAAAGGTGAGCGGCCAACAATTGACCCTTCTCAAACAGAGTTTAATTAATTCTGGAAACACTCATCAACAAGTCGCCACGTAAGAAAATCTTCAATCGGAAAACAGATTTGCGAATTTTTTTAGGAACAGTTTCTATAGAATTTTAATGTGCAAGGTGATAACAGTAAACGAAAATCAAGCAACCTCAAAATTCACAAATTGTAGACACCAAAATTCACTCGAAGATGCAATATCATAGTACTGAATAATGAGAAAATAACAGCATACATACGAAAGAGCATATAAAGTGCTGCTCTGTAGTAAGTTCGACAAAGTTTCAATCTTTCCCATGATAAATGACACGACTAAGCATAACCAAAAATACCAAAGGATAAGGAGAAAATAACAAAAGACAACCATGTTTTAAATGACAGCACCCTATTATCAGCATGTTCCTCAGAAGTTTTCACCACCACACAGCTTCCACCACTTTAGGCCTTGGGACCAATATCTTTCAAGGCACAAATCTGCTCCTCACCCATAGCAGACATCACAGTCACAACCAAGTCTTTCCCCTCGTTAAACCCATCCTGAAGCTGCATAAATTCAAGGGTGGCATAAATTATCTTTTAAATAACAACGAAGTCAAAACTACCTAGATACTGAGACATGGTACAAGATAATCATAATCGTTTTCTGTTTCTTACAAAAAAATGCTATTATTTCATAAAGAACAAAAAGATGCCAGTTAGCTTTTTGCTAATCACAAACACTCCGCTGTGATTTAGCATTACAGGTGCCATAATTTATACACAAACAAAAAGATGCCAGTTAGTCGTTCATATGTGAAAAGGGGATAGACTGCAAGTCTGCAACTGTTCATTATATACATCCTCTGCAATTGCTAATCAAAAACATTCTTTGTCTTATCCAAAGTTTTACAAGATTTAAATTTCATATCCGCCTTTAAAACATATCCACAGAATCACCAGGTATCACAAAAATGGAAAACTTAACCGATGTGATTTAGCATTGCAGGTGCCATAATTTATGGATGTCTATTATTCAAATTTATCTTTATTCCTAGATCACATGATTCAACAGGTTGTGAACAAACCAATCTATCAAAAGATAAATAACGAGTGAACAAAAGATTCGAATGCAAATAATCAACTGATCAGCAATAGCATGCAAAGAAAGTGGAGCAAAAAAGGCAATTTGCAAGAGAGATTCATACCAAATATAAGAGAGATAATGCCATACCTGAGTCAACAAAGCATCGTCAGTTGGAAGCCTTAGGTCATCCTTGGTATTACCATTCTCAGTCAGCAGGCTCACCTAAACATGATAAAATAATTAAATTCAACTGAATTTAGTCAAAAGTAACAATCAAAAAAGAGAGATTCATGTACGTACAAATCCATCTTCAGAGATATCAATCAGCTGGTAATCAGTGCGGTTGACATGAGGAACCTATGAAATAAAGGAAAGGCTGAGTTGAGTGATCTCGGTGTTTAATTTAAAAGTGCACAATTTTCAATTTTAGAAGGGGAAGAACTTACATCACAATTGTGTGAAGAGGGGACAATATCTTCGAGTTTCTTTGAATTGAAGATGTCAATTGCAACAAAGTGACATTTAGCATGACCGTGCTTCCCTGTCTTGGATGTTGAGACCTCTACAACCTGTGTCATAATATTACATATCAACATAAGAGATACAGAAAGGTGTCATATAGAAACTGAAAGACGCATCCAGTTCAGAATTCAGGATTTCAAAAGTTATTCTTAATCTATAAAAAAAAACGTGAGAACAACCTGCTAAATAGGACTACGGTCCGTAATATAAAATATACTCAACGGAATGAAACCTAGGAAAAAAAACTATTTTAAAACAGAACAGAAATTCTGAAATGACATATCCTGTCGAAAATACATTCAATTTAAACAAAATAACAAGGGACGAAAAATCCTGAACAAGGGGTCATGGAATTTCTTTTCGACCAGTCTTAACAACAATGAATAACTAAGCACTAAAGATATATCAAAACATTATGAACGTGAAACATTAGTACATTACTCACCATACCAAAAAATAGCAAACCCAAAAGCAACACAAAATCAGCGAAGAAATCCTCAAATTTCAAAAGGGATAGTGGAAGGAGGTTTCTCAACAAAAACGATATCATATGAAACTTAATTAGATTCAACTGAAAAGGAATACTAAATATTAAAAAATTCCAACTTCAGTACAACGAACACCAAACTAATAATTCTACTTTTGCGATGATGTTTGCTGAAAACGTCGATATTTTTAAATAATGCTACATTCAGTTCAATAACTACAAAACTAATATGGACTTTCTGAAAATAAAACTCCCAAGGAATTTCAATGATAATTTTACTTCTAGTTCCACAGAAATTCTCCCATAAGTTGTATAGCCGTATAATCATCACTACAAACAGAAGGAATAACCATATAGAGATGAAGCTTCAGAAACCCTAATGACTGAGCCTATTGCTAATTTTTCAACATTTGTTTTATTTAAAAAAAACTAAATTCACGTATACACAGAACCAGATTACGACTTGAAAGGAGAAAATGCTCCTCCAACACTACCACAACCGAGGTCTTTAACTAAGAAATTCCCAATTCAAAAAAAAAAAATTGGTATCAAAAAGTCAGAAGCAAATCACCTGTTAGCACTTGAATATATCAAACCCAGATAAAAATTCTCAAATCTCAGTTCAATTAACCAAAAAATCAGCACTTAGAAGGTGAAAAAATTATCAAACCTGGGTTATAAATCTGAAATCCCAATACAAATTTAACAAAAAATCATCCCTAACTCTAGAAAGCTGAAAAATGTCAAACCCACATAAAAACTTCATAATCCCAGATCAAATTAACAGTAAATTAGTGCTTAAAATCTGAAAAAGCAAACTCATATAATAGTTCTAAATCCCAATTCAAATTAACAAAAAATCCGCGCTTAGAAGCTGAAAAGTATCCAACCCAGATTATAATTTTGAAATCCCAATTCAAATAGACAACAAATTAAATCGATCTAGGCACCGGCCTATGCACCGACTAGGCGCTAGGCACCAGGTAGCCGCCAGGCCTAAATGCAGTTCGTTTTATATGTCATCCCTATCCCACATGGTCAGCTTGTGTCTAAAAAGTAAAAAGAAAAAGGCAGATAAAAGTCTCTTTCTCATTATCTCTATCTCTCCAAATAGAGCAAAGCCTAGGCTGCCTAGCCTCCCACGTGACCCAAAAAATAATCTGAGTTTGTCTCTATTCTCCCATGCATATGCTACTTTAGGTAATACTATTACTTATTACTAGTGTATTATTTTCCACTCTCTTTACTACAGACTTGTAATCCTGTAATGTAATGTATGTATATGAGTTCTTTGGTTTTTAACTTAAAATATGATAGACCAAAACACATTCATCACTAACTTAATGACACCAGCATAGTAAATTTATTGACATGAAGAGACATACTTTCTCTTTAACGACTTCTCACTTTTTTCTATTAAGACCTTTAAAGTTTATAATTTGTTTATTTTATTTTATCATAAGTTTTTCAACAAGGAGTAAAATGTTACAGGGTTTCAACTTTTTTTTTTCCTTTCTAAGATAAATACACTTTTAAATATTAAATAATGTCTCCTAGTTTAAATTTATTCGCAATAATAAATATCAAGTTGGTGATTTAGGAAGATATGCATTTGATTGTATTTTGAAACAAATTTATGCTTAATTTTGTCAATTTTTATCTACGTGTATGACGTTATTGTACAATTATTGAATTTTAATTGTATAACTATGAGCCAATAGGCTTGAAATGTTCAATTTGACTTGGTAAATTTACAACATGTCTAATATGTGAATGTCTAATAAAAATGAATAAAAAAGTGAAAATATGGTCTTGCCGCCTAGGCTCCGATTAGTCCCCGCCTAGGCGCTAGGCCCCACCTCACCACCTAGCTTCCGCCAAGCGCCATTTGAAACCTTGAAAAATATCAAACCGGATACTAATTCTAAAACCCCAACTGAGATTACCAACAAAATAGCGTTTAGTAGCTGAAAAATATCAAACCCAGAAAATATTTATAAAAACCCAACTCAGATTATTAACAAATTAACAGTCATACGCTGAAAAAAACCAAACCTCGTTAATAATTCTAAAAACCCAACTCCGATTAACAACAAAGTAGAGGTTAGAATATGAAAAAAGCAAACCCAGATAACAGCTATAATACCCCCCCAACTCAGATTAACAACAAATCACCGTTTAGAAGCAGAAAAAATACAAAACCAGATAATCATCCTAAAAACCAATCTCAAATAAACAACAAATTTACAGTCAGAACCTGAAAATATCAAACCCAGATAGTAAATATGTGATCCCAACTCAAATTAACAAGAAATCAGCTCTTAGAATCTGAAAAGTATCCAACCCAGAAATAAATTGTAAAATCCCAATTCAAATTAACAACAATCAACCCTAAGAAGCTGAAAGACATCATACCCATATGAAAACTGTAAAATCCCAATTTAATTAACAGTAAATCACCGTTTAGGAGCTGAAAAAATACAAAACCAAATAATCATCCTAAAAACCAATCTCAAAGAAACAACAAATTTTACAGTCAGAACCTGAAAACATCAAACCCACATAATAAATATAAAATCGCAAATCAAATATACAAGAAATCAGCGCTTAGAAGCTGAAAAATAGCAAACCCATATAACAATCCTAAAACCCCAACTCAGATTAATAACAAAATAGCGTTTAGAAGCTGAAAAAGATCAAACCAGATAAAAATTCTAAAAAATCGTACTCAAACAAACAAGAAATTTATAGTCAAAACCTGAAAATAGCAAACCGAGATAATAATTATGAAACAGCAGCTCAGATTAACAATAAATCAGCTCTTAGAATCTGAAAAAATAGCAAACCCAGATAATAAACCTAAAACCCCAACTCAAATAAACAACAAAATTGCAATCAGCACCTGAAAATACCAAACACAGATAATAACCTTAAAAAACCCAAGCAAAATAAACAAGAAAAATACAGTAAGAACCTGAAAATAGAAAAGACAGATAATAAATATAAAATATTATTTATCGTAAAGATAAGTTAGGACACAAAAACAGGTAGAACCAGAAAAAATGATACACATAAACAACAGATCTGAAATACATAAACAAATATAGATATAGAAAAAACCTTGCAGGCTCTGTTTTTGATGACGACATAACCACCTTTACGGATAGTACCAGCTTGTTGTGGATAAGTCTTCGATGCTCCCGCATCCGCTTTTGCCTCAAAGTGATGCTCTTCATCAGACATGATTACCTTATTATATATATATATATCTATATAGAGATAGAGAGAGAAATAGAGAGGAATTGTTTGCGACTGGGAGTGGGGATGAGTGTGTGATTTATTAGGGTTTTGATGAGGATGTTTTGCAAGGACAGTCCTTTTTCTTTTACACTCTTTTCCTATTTCGTACCTATTTCGTATCTATTTTATTCTACACCTTTCTTTTTATTTTTAAATTAAAATATACTTATATAACTACCTGTTAACAAGAGTACTAATCGTTACTCACGCGTTTCGTCTACTGCTTATGCTATATATATAATCCAGATAAATAAATTTTTAAAAAATATATTAATTGAATGAATATATTAAATTGGAAATCATGAGTAATATAATGTTATTGTTATACAAAATACATGTAAAACGATTTTGTTTGGTATATGATTATAATTGTTTTGAAAATATAATGATTTTTGTGTCTGTTTTATATTTTGAATTGAATAAATGTAAATGAGTAATTATTAAAAAAATAGTGGAGATATTTTTGAAAAAAATAGCCAAAATTTGACGGTCACGTTTTTTATTTAGTTGGGTTATTATAATATAATGACATCGACTCCTTCCTCTTTTCTTTCCTCAAAATTTATAAAATATTACAATTTTTTTCAGTTTTACAGAACACCCGCATCAATGCGTGAGACCTTATTATTCTCCTTTTTTTATAGGGTATTATACAAAAAAAAAAAAAGGTCTTGCATCCAATTCACTACCGATTCCTTAAAGCTAGAGTTTATGATTTCCTCAAGTAAAAAATCATTATTGTTATATTAAATAATGTTAATAAGACACATGTGTAAGTTGTGAAATATATGAATATACACTAAAATAACAATACATAGTATAATATGATTATAATAGGAAAATCGATAGAGAACCTCACAAATTGTATAAAGCTAAATAGTTTCTAAAACATGTTAACTAATTCACTTCACTTGATATTTAAGAAAAATTTTGATGCATGTGATGCGATTGCTTACATCCAAAAAAAACATCGGCTTCCCAATAAATTTTATTATTTTATTTTTTATTTTACTTCTCTCCCGATTAACAAAACCACCCATACATCTCCAAGTTTTGATGTTAAATAATATTCTATCCGTTCCACATTAATTATTCACTATGAAACTAAGTGTAATTTTGACCGGTTAATAACATGTATCAAAATTGTCGGAATAAAAAAATTCAAAAGTTAATCCTATAGTTCAAACATTAAATTATATGATTTAGTTTTAAAAAATTTCATTTTAATAATGTTAATACATGTTATAATCCGGTCAAAATTGCACGTAATTTCATAAATGATAATTAATTGGGAACAAAGAGGCATATTGGAACACATCTATAAGTTTATGTTGCAAAAGAGGAACCTGATGCATATTGTTTTTTTTTGTGCTAAAACTCAAAATAATCCCCAAAATATAGATAAAAAAATGAAATAAGCTGCCTACAATGCTTGCTCTAACTACCATTCTAAACATTATATATGGAGAGACGAATCCAGGATTTTGAATAACCGGGGGCAAATCGTATCTTTTTTTTATCGACGCGTACCAATGTATATAAATACGTGATGTAGTTTTTTTTTAATTTTATACCAAGACCCATGAGTAAAACCCCCAAACACCAATAAAAATATATTGTATTATAAATTTCTAAATACTTGTGTCTTGATTTTTCAAATAAAGTAAATTATTGAGCCATGAGATACTTATTAAGTAATTAAATATATTAGATCAACCATGTGTTACTAATAATGTTGTTGTAATGAATAATTTTATTGTAATAAATAATTTTGTAATGTAGTAACTTTTATTTTGTAAAACAAAGTAGTCAATGCTTAATATTTTATATTAAAAACATCTTATGTTCGAACTTTTTTAAGAGAAAAAAACTAAAGTCAAAATAAAATTTAAAAATGTTGCAACGAAGTCTAACAAGTTAAAAGTGTATAAATAATATAGTTCAAATCTTTTACCCCTTACTTATTTCCACTCAAAATTTAAATTTTCACAACTTGTTCGTAAATATATAACCTTTTATATTATATTGTATTTGTTGTAGGATATTATTGGGTCTATCTTGGACTTTCCTATCATATGTAACTCTACCCTCTATTATATAAAGAGGGCCAGAGGTCTCTTGATGTATCTCTCTACAATCATATTAATGAATAAACACTTCGTCTGTTGTTTCTCCTATCTCTCTCTATATCTATACATATCTCTATATATCTATATAACGAGCTAATATGTCACACAACACGTTATCAGCACGATGTGTGAAAATTTGATGCCCAAAATTTTTTTTTTGGATGCCATCTTTGATGAGTAAAACACGAGTTTGTTGTTACCCTCGAGATGAATGCTAAGGCGTTTATTTTATTCCGTCGCCACATTTGAGACGTGATAACGTCTATGGTGAACAAATGTCTGAAATTGACATATTGGAGCTATCCTTCACCAAAATACTAGCTTGGAAATTGTATTCCATAAGCAGTATCGTGAATTTATATTCACCATGTTCCTTTATCGCCCATCTGTTATTGGATAAGAAAATTACCCCGGTGAGTAGTTTTAATCCTATTGGGTCAATGGCGAATTGTTTGCCTGATATTAATGCTCTTCGTGTACATTTTTTTTCCACGAATCAAGAACCGAGAAAAGTGTTATTTGTCTCGAACTGTCGCGATCCCGATGAATCGCTTAGCCAAGCAAGATTTTAGACAATCGTCGAAATCGAAACCTGTGGCTCCAAGACAGTAATTGAAAGGAACAATATGGGCCGTTGTCACAAAGTAAGAGATGATGCTCAAGGAGCCAACTCTATGCTATAAAGACAACGGTCATGCACGGTTACTCCTTAAATAGTTCACAACTATTATAAAGGTGGAAAAACCGATGCTAATGTGGTTAAAGTTAATTGAAAGGAAACTATTGAGACCCCCGATTTTGTGGCTCAAATGAGTTTGATACCTTTCTTTACTGATTTTGATAAATCATTGAGCCATTTTTTTCGCTCATCTGGATTATGTTTTCCATTTGGATTATTATTTTTCCATTTGGACCATACTTTTGGATTATGGTTTGCCTGTTTATGAAATTTCTCGAAATAATTTAAAGTGTTTATTGAGCAAATTATTTTGACAAATGTGACCAAACTTTAAATTATGAAATTTTAGGCAATACTTGTGGTGTAGTTGGTTTTCTAGAAATAGTGGGTAACAGTGTACCACATAATTTCACCAACTACTTGCCTAAAAGTGTACTCAGTGACAACGATTCTGGACCTGTCGTTCCAAATCGAAATCTTTGGTAAAGCCAAATTGATTTGTCAAATATGAGGCGTTATACTCCTATAGGTCCTGTCGTACCTTGTTGAGTTATAAAATATTCGAGAAAACCAGTGTTACCTGGTAATAGCTCATGAAAGAATTAAAATTTCTTTACATGGCCTCCATTCAATACGACCAAAAGCGTATTTTAGAGGAGTTGAAATGTTTTTCAAGTGGTTGCTACCACATTCTTTAAAGCATTTAAAGTTACCTTATCATTTCGCCTGTCGTCGAAATGATAAAGGATTTACATGCTAAGACATGATTGTCTATACTATCATTCGCCTGTCGTCGATTGATCAGAGAATTTTGATATTGTGGCATTGACCGGATGAGATATTCCCGGGTCAAAAGACGATGCTTGATTTATAATCGCATAGCATTTGGATTCTCTTTGAGAATATATTTCGTGATTAATCCGAAATTCATGCCACTAATGCTCACTTTGAAAGACTAGTATGTGTAAAGATCACAAAATGAACTCGTAGAATTCTTGTAAAGAATTGAAGGAGTTATTGTGGACTTATCCAACCATAAGACGGACCATAAATATAAATGGTTATGGTTGATGCATCGACAATATGGTCACATTTTAATGTTGTCCACATAAATACAGCACTTTCCAAACTTTTAGCCCTATCATTAAGTTGATGGCTCATGATCCGGATTATCCTGAAAAGTCTAGTTGACTTGATAATTCCGAAGAGTAAGAATCGAAATTTCGATTTGAATTACTTGAGTTTGGAAATTGAAATTGAGCATCATGTCGATTATGTTCAGACCCAAAATGGACACACGGAAAGCTTGATGATGCGACTGCAAATGATTGCACGCATTTCTTGGTTTTGCGCACCAAGATTTATATTTTCGTGTGGGGTTATGCTATATTTTGCTGCATTGGTCCGTTATGAGGCCCATAGACACTCAAACACCATATGCGTACCAGCTGGTTACTGGTTATGAGCCAGAAGTCTCATATTAACGCGTGTTTAAAGTGATTAATTAATATTTTGATTGAGCCGCTCTAGCGTTCAAAATATGGACCTCTAAAGGGGACATAAGTCGATTATGAATCCCCTGCCTATCATTTGATAGAGTAACCTTGGCAAGCGATCTCTTTACCGCATGATATGCGAAAGTGACATCGCTAAGACTGTTCTCCCCGTCGTTAGGGGGAGATTTGCACGTTACCGTTAATAAGGAACGACGTGAAGTAACGTGGCATAACCCACTCAGTCTTAGCTTGATCCCCAAAACTGCACTTAGTGATAAGTAAGTGCATAGACTCCCTCAAGTCTAACTAAATGCCAAACGCATTTAATGACTTTATGAGATGTCACGAGATCATTTATACCTGCTGCAAAATGCTTGCAAGGATAGACGTCCCTGTCGGACGCCGTGTTCCTGTCGTAACACGTTGCTTTGGCCGAACCCGCCAAGCAAAGGACGCTGCCGTCGGCCGTCAGTCTGTCGGCCTTCCCAAGATACGAGGAAGTTGACCGGTTCCAAATTCGTTCAGCCCCAGGGGTGGTGAACTGAAACTCGTTTGTCGCACGATATTATAAAGGATCAAGGAGATGTGTGATTTCCTCCTCATCCTAAGAATCTCAAAATATCTGTCGATCATGATATCTTAGACGATATTGAAGCGAAACGAAACTGTCATTGATTATTTGTTCATATATTCGGTGACGACTGATAATATGAACAAATTATGACAGGGAACCATGTACCGTTGCCTGAAGTCAACGGAGAATAGACTGGACTAATGGAAACTTGTAATCCAAGTAGACTCCTTAGCGAAAGTGTGTTCGGACCTGTAGCTCCAACACCACCAATGTTAAACGAGTTCGTTTATTTGGTTATTCGTAAGGAAAAGTGATGAGAATAATGAGATTGTAGAATGCTCGCCTAGTAGCGCAAGGCTTCTCTCACACCTTGGAATTGATTACGAGATGGTTGATTTCCTCGTAATGGACATTATAACAGTCCCCTACTTTACCAGTTTAGTAGTTTTCGAAAAACTGAGTATGCAACCATGAATGTGGTCACGGTTTTATCTCTTGGGGATTTAGACAAAGAGATATAGATGAAGGTCCCTGTGTGACTTCATGTACTTGAATCAAGTAGTTCCTGACCACGGAACACGATCTCAATTGACTGAGACGTTCACTATATGGATTAATATAATCCGAGCGGATGTGGTATACCGCCTAAGTGAGTACTTGATCAGCTTGGGATACTTGAACAAGTATTAAGCCCTTGCGTGTTTTATTACGCGATCCATTTTTTTGGATTTGCCTTTGAGATGAATGATCTTGGGAAGAAACGGTAGTGACTCGACCTGATGATCGAGTCCCGTAAAGATTGAATCTAAGTCCATGATTCAGACTACACCCAGAAGGTGTTATGACGTTGTATTCATCATGACGCTAAGTCGTCAGATTCTCCCATGATCGTTCGATCACTAGACATTGATATAGACCCATTCCGTCCCTGATGTGACGATGAAGAGATATTGAACCATAATGTTCATATCTAAGTACAATAAGCGCATTATTGTACTTGGTCTAATGTGCTAGGACGAACATCTCGTCTGCTGTGAATGGTATAGCTCGACACAGCATCGCGCTAACACGCTGCCATCGAAATGGCATAAAAGACATTTTCCCATTACCTTAAGGTAACTGTGGATGAGGGCTTGTCTTATCCCATTTGCGTCATCGAGTGTACCTACCCCCTTCGGTACTCGAATTAACGCAACCCTTTTTCGGTTATACCGATGCCGATTACTTATCAGACCCGCATAAGGGATATTCCTAACATGGTATGTCTTTACCATTAGGAATAAGGCGACATCTTGGAGGTCTTGGAATGACTCCAAGTGAATCACTCTGATCTATTCGTGCTCTATGAGACGACTAGAGAGTGTATATGACTTCGAGCTAGTATTAGTCATATTTGAATTACATATGTTCTGTCTCACGATCCAGATAAAACACTTGTCATAGAAGACAACTTGTTGTTATTGATCAAGAGAGACATGACTACATTATGCTATTTAGCATTTCTCGCCAAAATTAATCTTCACAAATGAAGTTTAAGAGCATCCAGCTGAATGCTCGTTCTATTCCACGTTAGATTTTCTTGCATCCAGTCGTATGTAAGTAAATGAGGCATCCAGTCGAATGCTCGTACTCTTTCTTGGAATATGAAATCTTTGCACCCAGTCGTGTGCAAGTGAGGGGGAGCATCCAGGTGAATGCTTATTGCACTAATTACTACTTAGTCGAAATCCTCGCACCCTGTCGTGTGCAAGTGAGGGGGAGCATCCAGTCGCATGCTCGTGTACTCTTTTTGTCCTTAGACCAAGGTTTTTTCCCACTGGGTTTTCCTTGGCAAGGTTTTTAGCGAGACACGTTCCTATCATATCTCACTTAAGATTGCCGAAATTAGGGGGAGTATCCTGTTGTATACTTCTTACCACTGTGTACTCTTTTGTCCTTCGATTAGAGATTTTTTCCCACTGGGTTTACTCTAGCAAGGTTTTGATGAGGCACCTGTTTTGTGGTTGATCCCTACGACTACCATTGTTGCACTCTTTTTCCTTCGACTAGAGATTTTCCCATTGGGTTTGCTCTTGCAAGGTTTTGATGAGGCACACTGTTTTGTGGTTAGTTACTTACATGGTATTTCGGCATATATCATTCGGCTACACAGTTTCTCCGAGGTACCGGTTTTGTCCCACACTGGGTTTTCCGGCCCTAAGGTTTTTATGTGTTTAGCACTGCGAATGAACTCGACTCACATCGACAGCATGAAGACGAAGAAATCAAGACGACCAAAGGGGGAGTGTTGTAGGATATTATTGGGTCTATCTTGGACTTTCCTATCATATGTAACTCTACCCTCTATTATATAAAGAGGGCCAGAGGTCTCTTGATGTATCTCTCTACAATCATATTAATGAATAAACACTTCGTCTGTTGTTTCTCCTATCTCTCTCTATATCTATACATATCTCTATATATCTATATAACGAGCTAATATGTCACACAACAGTATTCAAAATTTAAAATATTTAGGCATAATATTGTTTTAGACAATTTTTCTAAGATTTTATGTTTAATTCACACTAATTTATACATTTATTCCAAAATAAATTGCGTGTAGATTTTCTTTTAAAAATAATTATTTAAATGTATTTATACATGTTTTATAGTAAATGTACAAATTTTTTCATATTTTTTAGAAATTATTTTTGATAAAATAAGAAGCGGGCACGGAATCACAAATTTTTTCATGTTTTTTAGAAATTATTTTTGATAAAATAAGAAGTGGCACGGAATGTGATAAAGAATAGGAGATAAAAGATTTGAACTCTAAATAATAACGTTGATAAGAAATTAATAATAATTAAAACATAAATTAATTGAGTATGAAATAAGAATTGAACTTGGTAAGTAAATAAAGATTTGTCCACTACAGTGGGCTTGTTTGGTTGACACTACTTTTTACTTAATTTTACTTTTACTTATAAAAAGTAAAAAGTTTGTTTGGTTGATATGAAAAAGTTTACTTTTATAAAAGTAAACCATTAAGTATACTTTTGACTTTACTTTTAATTTTACTTATATTTAGTTTGTTTGGCCGTCATCTCATAAGTATACTTTCGGTGAAAAGTAAATGTCTATAAGTAGACTTTTTAAAAGTAAGTTTGATGATACTTTTTAAAAGTAAGTTTGATGATACTTTTACTTTTGATGATACTTTTAAGTAGGTTTTAATCTGAATGTGCTTTTAAAGTACAGTTCAAAACCTAGTTTCTATCATCATTATATTTTCCTAATTTTGTATTTTTTAATCTTTAAATAATAAAATCTTTAATCACAAAAAATATAAAAAATAACAAAAAATTATAAAAAATCACCAAAAATACCAAAAATTATTAAAAAAATACAAAAATCACAAAAAAAATTATAAAAATTTAAAAAATTACAAAAAATCAAAAAAAATGAAAAAAAATCACAAACTTTTAAAAAAAAATTTAAAAAATATATATAATTTTTTTTGTCAATATAACACTTTTTATACCGAAAAATAATAAAAAAATATATAAAATGACAAACTTATAAAAAATCACAAAAAATTAAAAAAAAAAAATTAAAAATTTTTTGTAATTTTTTTATTTTTTTTGTAATTTTTTTTTAAATTTTGTGATTTTTTCTTTTTTTATAATTTTTTTGTGATTTTTTTTTCATTTTTGTGATTTTTTATAATTTTTTAATTTTTTTAATTTTTTGTGATTTTTGTGATTTTTGTGATTTTTTTTTCATTTTTTGTGATTTTTTGTGATTTTTTTCCATTTTTTATGAAATATGTATATGACGTTTTGATAAATAGAGTAAATAATTAAAAAGTAGTAACTATAGAGAATATGAACTTATGGAGGTACATATAAGTTCAAAAGTGGTACCTATTGTGGATTATTTGAATAAACAATTCATTTTCACTCAAAAAGTAAAAGTAAACATATTTTACCAAACAACATTTTTAATGAAAAGTATACTTTTACGGTGTTCACCAAACAGCATTTACTTACTAAAAAGTAAACAGAAAAGTATACTTTTCAACCCACTTACAAAAAGTATACTTTTGAACATAAAAGACGCGACCAAACGAGGCCACTATGTAAGTGGATTTGTTATAACTTGAATTTAATTTTATTTATTAAATAACTCGAATAAATGTTTAAAATTAATAAAAATTATTTTTTAATATATTTTTCCATCACCGAAGCAAGGTGGGCCCTTGCAGCCCTTGTACCTTTGTGGATTCCTCCCTATTGTCCGTTCACCTCTACAAATTTGAGAATGAGATAACTGTCACATATTAAACGAAACTACACGTTTCCGTGTTTGCCGGCCCGTATTTTACTTCTCCAATGCATCACAACAAAGTAATCTATATTTTCTTTAATAATTATTCATTTTTTGGGTTAACATCATCACGTGTACTCGACGGCTACTGTTCTTTAAGTAGAACTAACTTAGTAATACACTATTCTCTTCAAGTAGAAGTAACTTAGTAATACACTATACTCCTTCGGTTGAAAGTGTCACGTTTTCATTTTTCGAACGTACCAAAATAAGTGTTAGTTTTCTTGTTTAATATTTTTTTCTCTTTTACTTTTTAAAATAGTCATTTTTGTTGGTTAAATCATATCAATTTTACAGTTGTAGCCGGTTAGAAATAGTTTTTTTGTTTCAAAACTTTGATGTTTGTTTATTTTGAATTTTAAGAGACCAAATCCTTAAATATAACAATTTTTATGAAAAGAAAAGACCAAATATGTGCTCATTTTATTTTATTCTATTCTGCTTATATTATGAGAACCAAGTAGAATTATGGTAGAACTACTATAGAGTGAGGCTAGTCAAATTCCTTTGGGCTTTGCAATCTCAGCCGTGGAATCTAAAGATGACATTGTTATCGAATACTATTAATAATATTATCTATCATGACTTTCTAGATAATTTAGCTTTGAAATCAAGCTGAATAGAGATCACTCCCAAAAAGAAGAATCAAATTCAGTAACTGTATTAATCTGCATTTTGTAGCATCCACAATATCATTCTATTACGATAAATCAACCCAAAAAAAATAAGGCTGTTCAATTTTATCCAATTTTTTAAAAAATACCTTCACTATGTTTTAATAATTACCAGTATATCTAATCTAATTCATTAATGTTGTGTGACATATTAGCTAGATATATAGATATGGAGATACAAGTATAGAGAGATAAAAGAGTTGTCTTTTATTCATTGATAAGTGTAGAGAAGTTACATCAAGAGACCCCCTAACCCTCTTTATATAATAGAAGGTAGGGTTACATATGCTAGGAAAGCCCAAGATAGGCCCACTATGAGTAAGGCCCAATAGTCCAATAATATCCTACAACACTCCCCCTTTGGACATCTTGAATTCTTCGTCTTCATGCAGTCGATCTGAGTCGAGTTCATTCGCAGTGCTAAACACATAAAAACCTTAGGGCCGGAAAACCCAGTGTGGGACAAAACCGGTACCTAGGAGAAACGAAATATCATGTAAGTAACTAACCACAAAACAGTGTGCCTCATCAAAACCTTGTCAGAGCAAACCCAATGGGAAAATCTCTGATCGAAGGAAAAAGAGTGCAACAATGGTAGTAGTAGGGATCAACCACAAAACACTGTGCCTCATCAAAACCTTGCTAGAGTAAACCCAATGGGAAAAACCTCTAGTCAAAGGACAAAAGAGTACACAGTGGTAAGAAGTATACAACAGGATACTCTCCCTAATTTCGGCAATCTTAAGTGAGATATGATGGGAACGTGTCTCGCTAAAAAACCTTGTCAAGGAAAACCCAATGGGAAAAAACCTTGGTCTAAGGACAAAAAGAGTACACGAGCATGCGACTGGATGCTCCCCCTCACTTGCACACGACAGAGTGCGAAGATTTCGACTAAGTAGTAATTAGTGCAATAAGCATTCACCTGGATGCTCTCCCTCACTTGCACACGACTGGGTGCAAAGATTTCATATTCCAAGAAAGAGTACGAGCATTCGACTGGATGCCTCATTTACTTACATACGATTGGATGCAAGAAAATCTAACGTGGAATAGAACGAGCATTCAACTGGATGCTCTTAAACTTCATTTGTGAAGATTAATTTCGGCGAGAAATGCTAAATAGTATAATGTAGTCATGTCTCTCTTGATCAATAACAACAAGTTGTCTTCTATGACAAGTGTTTTATCTGGATCGTGAGACAGAACATATGTAATTCAAATATGACTAATACTAGCTCGAAGCCATATACACTCTCTAGTCGTCTCATAGAGCACGAATAGATCAGAGTGATTCACTTGGAGTCATTCCAAGACCTCCAAGATGTCGCCTTATTCCTAATGGTAAAGACATACCATGTTAGAAATATCACTTATGCGGGTCTGATAAGTAATCGGCATCGGTATAACCGAAAAAGGGTTGCGTTAATTCGAGTACCGAAGGGGGTAGGTACACTCGATGACGCAAATGGGATAAACTAGTCCACTTCCAAAATTACCATAAGGTAAGGGAATGTGTCTTTAGTGCCATTTCGATGGCAGCGTGTTAGCGCGATGTTGTGTCGAGCTATACCATTCACAACAGACGAGATGTTCGTCCTAGCACATTAGACCAAGTACAATGATGCGCTTATTGTACTTAGATATGAATATTATGGTTCAATATCTCTTCATCGTCTCATCAGGGACGGACTGGGTCTATATCAATGTCTAGTGATCGAACGATCATGGGAGAATCTGACGACTTAGCGTCATGATGACTAAAACGTCATAACACCTTCTGGGTGTAGTCTGAATCATGGACTTAGATTCAATCTTTACGGGACTCAATCATCAGGTTGAGTCACTACCGTGTCTTCCCAAGATCCTTCATCTCGAAGGCAAATCCAAAAATGGATCGCGTAATAAAACACGCAAGGGCATAATACTTGTTCAAGTATCCCAAGCTAATCAAGTACTCACTTAGGCGGTATACCACATCCGCTCGGATTATATTAATCCATATAGTGAACGTCTCAGTCAATTGAGATCGTGTTCCGTGGTCAGAAACTACTTGATTTAAGCACATGAAGTCACACAGGGACCTTCATCTATATCTCTTTGTCTAAATCCCCATAGAGATAAAACCGTGACCACATTCATGGCTGCATACTCAGTTTTTCGGAAACTACTAAACTGGTAAAGTAGGGGACTGTTATAATGTCCATTACGAGGAAATCAACAATCTCGTAATCAATTCCAAGGTGTGAGAGAAGCCTTGCGCTACTAGGCGAGCATTCTACAATCTCATTATTCTCATCATTTTTCCTTACGAATAACCAAATAAACGAACTCGTTTAACATTGGTGGTGTTGGAACTACAGGTCCGAACACACTTTGGTTAAGGAGTCTACTTGGATTGCAAGTTTCCATTAGTACAGTCTATTCTACGTTGACTTCAGGCAACGGTACATGGTTCCCTGTCATAATTTGTTCATGTTATCAGTCGTCACCGAATATATGAACAAGTAATCAATGACAGTCTCGTTTCGCTTCAATATCGTCTAAGATATCATGATTGACAGATATTTCGAGATTCTTAGGATGAGGAGGAAATCACACATCTCCTTGATCTTTTATAATCTCGTGCGACAAACGAGTTTCAGTTCACCACCTCTGGGGCTGAACGAATTAAGAACCGGTCAACTTCCTCATATCTTAGGAAGGATGACAGACTGACGGCCGATGGCAGCGTCCTTTGCTTGGCGGGTTCGGCCAAAGCAATGTGTTACGACAGGAACACGGCATCCGACAGGGACGTCTATCCTTGCAAGCATTTTGCAGCAGGTATAAATGAGTTGATTTATACCTGCAGGACGTCTATCCTTAGGAAATTTATTATCATTTGCTAATCCAAAATCTAATCTTTCTCTTACTCTTAGATTTGGGTGTTCATCATTGACCAAGTAATATATATATATATATATATCTTTTTGTGATATAGTAATTGATTTACAAATAAAATGTTGAAATGTAGTGTGGATTTTCATTATAATAATGCATTATTGCTCTTTTGTTAAAATTTAGTGCTGATTGTAATCATATGTTTTCTTTACAGTATTTTGCTAATAAGTTGAATTAAGCAATTTGAAATTAATAATGAGTTCTGGAGATTGGTTGAAGAGTATAATTGGGTCGAAGAAATCGAGATCAAAGCAAATTAAGGTATGTATTATAATCCTTGTGTTTAATGAGCCTTTTTTTTTTCTTTCTAAAGCTAGGTTATCATTGTGGGAAAATAAAGCACCTCCCATATTGAGAAAAATCCGATCTTTTACCATTTTTACTATGTATCTTGAATTATTATTTTTTATGATTTTATCCTTTCAGCACCCCCCATAATTACGGAAAAAAACTCGATTAGTTCCGACACTGCTAGTGATTATTGTTTCTTCCTCTTTGTGTAGTTTTCAGTTTATCCATCCGGTTTACTGTTTATTTTCCCATGCGCTTGTGTGTACTTTAGAGGGCGTTGATTTGTTAAAGATAGAACGCGATTAGTTTCGTGTGAATGCAGGCAATTAAGCCACCAATTTGTCTGTGTTAAATAAGAATTTGTAACTTTTATAAGTCTACAGCGATTAATTTATTTAGATTATGTGATTAACTCATCCCCAGTTTGTGCTATTTCCTCATTTTGAGCTTGTTTGGTTGTTGAGTAAAATATGGGTTTATCGAGCTAAAAGTTTACAGGTAAGAAACAAGAAAAACTCAGTTTGTAAGCTGATCAACAAATTGCAGTCCAACTTTTGAGCAAAAAACCGGAGCTTCTAAACTGCAGCCAAACTAGGCATATATCTTGAATTAGATTGGTCTATTTTATAAGAATGGCGGAGTTGTCTTATTTTCTACCATGTAAGCAATTCTTATCTATTTCTTTGTCAATTACAACAGGGAGCTTCCGGATCTGAAAACTCAAAGGTAGCCAAGCAAAAGAACCATTCTAAGAAAAAGACTTCTAAATCTCGCGCTACTAATGGAAAATTTGGGTTTTTTATACCGTTAACTGAAGATATAGCAGCTACTCGAATTCAGACAGCATACCGGGCTTATAAGGTATATAAATATATAATGCTCGGACTTTAAACTGTTAATCCAATGGACAATGCTCAATGTCATTAACTACTGCTTTGGAATTTATTTAATAAAAATTTGGTTGTAGGCAAGGAAAAGCATTCGGCGAATGAAGGGGATAGTAAGATTGCAAGTCTTGACCCAAAGGAGTAGTGTTACTAAACAAGCTTCGACAACGCTGAGCCATCTGAACACGTGGCACAAAATACAGTCTGCTATTAGAGCTCGTAGGCATTCCATGGTGACGGAAGGGCGGATCAAGCAAAAGAAACTAGAAAATCAAATAAAGTTCGAGGAAAAGCTTCAAGGCCTGGAGGTAAAATATAACTAAAATTTTGGTAATTTTTTATGTTGTACCTCTGAGTTCATTTATATCAGGCTCAATTACAGTTTGTACATTAACCTATCGTGCAACCAGTAGAAAAAAGCGATTCTGACACTAATAGAATAATAGGCAACAGCTAACGTTTTTTCTCTACTTTAACCTTATAGTAAAGAAGTAAAGAACCATATATTGGATAATAAATAAGGAAAACGTAATAGAATAATGAACAAAATAGAATAATTTTTGCTTAATAAAAAATAATATAATAAAAATCAGTTTTCTAACTAATTAGTTACTCAACTAAAGATACATGTCACTTTAGTGCACGAAAGTTCTAAATTTATAGATTGGTGTACAAACTTTGAAATGTGATGGGATATCAGTGTACAGAATGGTACTTAACCGTATATTTTGCTCTCAAATATTGTGCATCAATTGTACACTACTAACTAATATCTTGGGACTGCTCATGAAAATTTCAGAATATCATAAAAAATGACCATTTTCTGTTTGTTTTGCCTTTGCTGTTATTCATTGCGTCAAACGACGCTATAGTTTCTTATTATTCATAAATTATAATCCTGTTAATTTTAAAATTCCTAAAAGTAAAACCTTGCTGTCGTATTTATTGACAGGTGGATTGGTGTGGTGGTGCTGAAACAAAGGAGGAAACTGTTGCGAGGTTACATTATAGAGAAGAAGCTGCAGTTAAACGTGAACGAACTTTGGCCTATGCCTTCTCCCATCAGGTATTCATCTTATCATTACTTTCTTAAATATTGTCTGCACTTTTAATTTTGGGAATCAATATCGATGCAGATTACTCCTAGGCTGCTATGCCATTGTTCATAAACCTTATGTGTCTGTTTGTTTGGTTTTAGAATTTAAGCATTGTTTGTTTTCTTTTTGGCTTAAAATTTGGACTGTATTTGGTTTAGCCAGTTTTAAAAAGCTGAGCATTTCTGGATTTTTAGCCTGAAAAAGCTAAAATTTTTAAGCTGGTTGATTTTTTTATTTTTTTTATTTTACAGCTGGTTGATCCTAGTATCCTACCGTATTCTAAACTTAAAAACGCAGCTCATTTAGCCATTTGCTTACCAGCTGCAACCAAACAATCTATTTTTTTACTATTACTTTAGTGTGATCGAGTCTATAGCATGTAACCTCGAGTGATTGCAGCTACTAAGCTCACCTTATAATGCTCTCTCTCTCTCTAAGTTAAAAAAGTTTTATTTATTTATTTTGGGATTCTGGTGTGGAAGGAAGCAAGTACTTTTAAGCTGGTTTCAAACTCAAGAAATCCAACGTTTTCTTACAAAGCCAAACAGACTTTATGACATGCATGTATTTCAGTAAACTAACTACAATAACACTACATGCAAATCCTACTGTTTGGTGTTGTAAATAAAGAAAAATATGTTTTTTTTGCAGTGGAGGGCTAACAGTAACCCAGGCTTTGGTCCCCATGACTTTGGCAAAGCAGAGTGGGATTGGAGCTGGATTGAGCGCTGGATCGCTGCTCGGCCATGGGAAAACCGTGTAATTCTCCAAAATAGTCCTAAGAAACTACCAAACAAGCTGGGGAAAAAATCAAGTACACCACCTGCAAAAAAATCTCTTTCGATGAAAATAGTTTCGCCAAATGGAAAAGGGACTTTTAAGACCCGCAGATTATCGTACCCTGGTACTGAAAGACCAACTTCCCAGAGCAGTATCAAGATAGAAATGAAGAATGAAATGCAAAATGGATTACATAAAAGGATATAAATGTTGATTTTTAAAAGGCAAACCGTATTGAGTTATTGGGTTTTGGTTTTGCATTCTACTTACACGGATTTTCATTGTAGTAGATGTATGGTGAGTTACAGAATAAACGGACACCTGTTTGGACTTTGGAGGGTTACGCATTTTTCTTACATTGTGTTTGTGATTTGTATTGTTTCTAAAGGAAAGAAGAAAACCAAAAACTTGATATGTGTATATATTACGCCACCTTCTATGATGTAAATAGAGAAAGGTCATCATTTTACCTATTTTAGTTAGACTTGAGGGAGTCTATGCACTTACTTATCACTAAGTACAGTTTTGGGGATCAAGCTAAGACTGAGTGGGTTATGCCACGTTACTTCACGTCGTTCCTTATCAACGGTAACGTGCAAATCTCTCCCTAACGACGGGGAGAACAGTCTTAGCGATGTCACTTTCGCATATCATGCGGTAAAGAGATCGCTTGCCAAGGTTACTCTATCAAATGATAGGCAGGAGATTCATAATCGACTTATGTCTTGAAGGGTCCATATTTTGAACGCTAGAGCGGCTCAATCAAAATATTAATTAATCACTTTAAACACGCGTTAATATGAGACTTCTGGCTCATAACCAGTAACCAGCTGGTACGCATATGGTGTTTGAGTGTCTATGGGCCTCATAACGGACCAATGCAGCAAAATAGCATAACCCCATACGGAAATATAAATCTTGGTGCGCAAGACCAAGAAATGCATGCAATCATTTGCAGCCGCATCATCAAACTTTCCGTGAGTCCATTTGGGTCTAAACATAATCGACAGGATGCTCAATTTCAATTTCCAAACTCAAGTAATTCAAATCGAAATTTCGATTATTACTCTTCGGAATTATCAAGTCGACTAGACTTTTCAGGATAATCCGGATCATGAGCCATCAACTTAATGATAGGGCTAAAAGTTTGGGAAATGCTGCATTTCTGTGGACAACAATAAAATGTGACCTTATTGTCGATGCATCAACCATAACCATTTATATTTATGGTCCGTCTTATGGTTGGATAAGTCCACAATAACTCCTTCAATTCTTTACCAGAATTCTACGAGTTCATTTCGTGATCTTTACACATACTAGTCTTTCAAAGTGAGCATTAGTGGCATTAATTTCGGATTAATCACGAAATATATTCTCAAAGAGAATCCAAATGCGATGCGATTATAAATCAACCATCGTCTTTTGACCCGGGAATATCTCATCCGGTCAATGCCACAATATCAAAATTCTCTTATCAATCGACGACAGGCGAATGATAGTACAGACAATCATGTCTTAGCATCTAAATCATTTATCATTCGACGACAGGCGAAATGATAAGGTAACTTTAAATGCTTTAAAGAATGTGGTAGCAACCACTTGAAAGACATTTCAACTCCTCTAAAATACGCTTTTGGTCGTATTGAATGGAGACTATGTAAAGAAATTTTAATTCTTTCATGAGCTATTACCAGATAACGCTGGTTTTCTCGAATATTTTATAACTCAACAAGGTACGGCAGGACCTACATGAGTATAAGACCTCATATTTGACAAATCAATTTGGTTTTACCAAAGATTTCGATTTGGAATGACAGGTCCAGAATCGTTGTCACTGAGTATTCTTTTAGGCAAATAGTTGGTGAAATTATGTGGTACACTGTTACCCACTATTTCCAGAAAACCAACTACACCACAAGTATTGCCTAAAATTTCATAATTTAAAGTTTGGTCACATTTGTCAAAGGAATTTGCTCAAAACACTTTAAATTATTTCGAGAAATTTCGTAAACAGGAAAACCACAATCCAAAAGTATGGTCCAAATGGAAAATAATAATCCAAATGGGAAATATAATCCAGATGAGCGAAAAAATGGCTCAATGATTTATCAAAATCAATAAAGAAAGGTATCAAACTCATTTGAGCCACAAAATCGGGGGTCTCAAGAGTTTCCTTTCAGTTAGCTTTAACCACATTAGCATCGGGGGTTTTTTTCACCTTTATAATAGTTTTGAACTATTTAAGGAGTAACCGTGCATGACCTTTGTCTTTATAGCATAGAGTTGCCTCCTTGAGCATTATCTCTTGCTTTGTGACAACGGGCTATATTGTTCCTTTCAATTACTGTCTTGAAGCCACAGGTTTTCAATTTTGACGATTGTCTAAAATCTCGCTTGGCTAGGCGATTCATCGGGATCGCGACAGTTCGAGACAAATAACACTTGTCTCGGTTCTCGATTCGTAGAAAAAAATGTACACGAAGAGCATTAATATCAGGCAAACAATTCGCCATTGACCCAATAGGATTAAAACTACTCACCGGGGTAATTTTCTTATCCAATAACAGATGGGCGATAAAGGAACATGGTGAATATAAATTCATGATACTGCTTATGGAATACAATTTCCAAGCTAGTATTTTGGTGAATGATTACTCCAATATGTCATTTTTAGACATTTGTTCACCATAGACGTCATCACGTCTCAAATGTGGCGGCGGAATAAAATCAACGCCTTAGCATTCATCCTGAGGGTAACAACAAACTCGTGTTTTACTCATCAAAGATGGCATCCAAAAAAAATTTGGGCATCACATTTTCACACATCAGGGTGAGTAACATGTGGTGACGGATTAAAATCAACGTCTAAACAGTCGCAAGTATGTTTTGCGAAATTTCTCATCATAGATGGCATCCAACATGTGTTGGGAGTTCTGGATTATTTTCCATATAAAACGACTGGTTTATATGTTTATGGTTTGCACAAGCATAAACTTTATTTCGAAACGACAGGTTCGAAAAATAGTTTTGCTTTTAATGTGAATAGGTTCTCATTGATCGAACGACAGGTCGATACAGAGACACCAATTCGGCGAAACATACATCACTATATAAACACACTCGGGGAAATTATTATTTAGTCAACCCCTTTCGGTAGCTCTACTTGAAAAACAACCAGGAAAGACGGTGAGGGTGGAGGGCACGAATGCCACTTAAAACCCGACCTCATTAGGATATCGACTTCCGCCTATATCTTTCCTAGACATCGTATCCAAATAGGTGAGACTAGTTGGGGAAGGTTCATAATTTTTCCAACTTAAATGTGAAAATATATGATTTCGCAAATTACCATATTTTACACATGGCAGTAAATAAATATATAAATTTTACCTGCTTGCATGATTAAATAATATAGCAGTAGCATGATAGCACATATTAGTACAATCTAAATTTACCAATTTACACTAAGCAAGATATTACTCAATATTTATTTATTCTATTGCTATATGTGTAAGTTCTATACATGGTAACTAAATCATTCATGTACGTAATATATTTTATTTACCAATTTACAATATACACGCAAGTTACATACATGGTAATTCACAAGATTCATTATATCATGAAAGGAATCAAATATTAACTCATGGTAATTTGTCTAATTACATAATCAAGTTCCAAGTTTGCATGTATTGACCAGATTCTACGTGAATTCAAAAAAATGTACTGTTTTATATGTAGGTATACACTACAGGGATCACTATTGTAATTTAATTAAACTATATATAGTTTTACACATACAGTACATAAATATCAGTGCGTTCCAGTTTTGTCCATACTGTTTTCAAATTAACATATTTGGTTCTACATGTTTATATTACTAGCAATATTAGACACAAGTTACACCTAGTAATATGCAATTAGTGGACATATGTTTATAAACAGTGATGTTTTAATTAGCAACAGTAGCATATATACATATTCCTTTTATATATATGTTGGTAGTATCAAGCTAGGTTGTTTCAATCCTAATTAGCAACAGTAGCATGGATAATATTTTGGACCTGCAAGATGAACAAAATATATACCGTACTCCGATTATTTTGTAGAAAGTCGAAACGAACTCAATTAAACCGGGATAAACCTCGAGGTTTATAGATACCCAATATCCGTGCGTTTACCCAAAATCTCCAATATCCGTGAGCATCGTGCTGATAACGTGTTGTGTGACATATTAGCTAGATATATAGATATGGAGATACAAGTATAGAGAGATAAAGGAGTGTATTCATTGATAAGTGTAGAGAAGTTACATCAAGAGACCCCTAACCCTCTTTATATAATAGAAGGTAGGGTTACATATGCTAGGAAAGCCCAAGATAGGCCCACTATGAGTAAGGCCCAATAGTCCAATAATATACTACAACAATTAACAATTTGTTCTCATTATATTTTTCTAATTACGGATGTAGCCTAAATTAATTAACAATTAAATGATACCAAATCTGAATATTATGTTCAAAATAAAATATATCACGAGATTTATATCATTACGCGTTTCACACGCAACGCGTGGCTAACTTTTAGTAATATTACTATATTAGCGGTCCTTAAAATAGTTTATCAAAGACTCGCACCAAAATCATCACAATAAAATTCGTTAATAGTTGGACAAGTTTGATTTTATTTTGATTTGACCCTTGTCACAACATGGTTAGCATGGTGCGGAGTGTGATGGTAGGGAACTTATCATTACCCTATATTTAGGCCGCTATGACATGTTATGTAATGGTTTTGTAAACGACTAAAACAAATCCTCCAAAATTATGCAAAAAAAAACCTGAATATTTTTTAAAATTCTTTACGGCAAATATTTACCCAAACTGTAAGCAACAAGCACGAGTCTGCTCCAAACTCAAACTCAAACTCAATGAACAAAGGGTTTAGAAAACATGTAATTCACTTTGAGAAAAATCTTCATACAAAAGTTTCTCAAAATAAAAACAGAAGCAGAAAGCAAAAACCATCATGATTTTCCGCATGAGTAACTAAATACTTGTCCGACTATTCTGCACTGAAGACCATGTGGAGTAATCACAAGTTGAACGACTTAATTTTGAGCAACAAGCGTTCAGAACATTTGCAAGATTTCTTATAAACCCCAATCCCAAATGGAACAAACAAAAAACTTGTCATAAGTCTCTTTTGTTTGTTTAATCCAATCTTCTCAACAAGTATTCAACCTGAACTTCTTTCGTTAATGGCATTATTTTATCTTGGTAGAGATTAGCAACTAAACTTGGTTTCATTTTGTATACAGGATCTGAATTATCATCTTCTTGGTGTAGTTTTAACTCAAGACCGTAAGTTTTGGCTTTAAGTTCTACTCTTCTTTTAACAGCTGCTTCGACATCTTCATAAGTCAACATTTCCATTAGTCGAGCACCGTCCTGTTAAGGACATAATTAACATTGGTAAAATGGAGATGACAAGTCATAAATAAACACATCCTTAAAATGAGAGTACCAAATAGGAGTTGAATTCCCCAAATCCCCACTTCAACTTCGTAAACAATCGACTTCAGAGTTCAGATCTCAAAACTTCAGTTACATAACTACAATCATTTGCATAAGATTTTAAATCCACATACAGGGATATTGAATTCCTTTTTAGACCTACTTCTTTTTCTACAAGAATGGCTCTTTTTTTTATAATGCATGACTTTTAAATTAACAAGCAAAAGTGTGTATTCAACTATCTAAACAAAACAGTAACACGTCAGAAATAACGTTTGCCTCAAACTTAGAAGAATACATGCAAAAAATACTGATATATTGGTGAGGGAAAAGGAGTTCACAAAATAATGTTAGTTTTACAACCCTCCCAATGCTGCTAAATTGTTTAATTCATGTGCATTTAACTTTTCAAATAAATTACATTAGTTACAATATGTTAAAATTCACACCTCCTCACTTTTAAGTTTTTCTTTATTTGTCAACTCTGTGTGTAAAACATAACATTGGTGAAGAAAAAGGAATTCAGAAGTTATTTTAGCTATTAAACATCTTAAGATGGTGCTCAATTGCATGCATATCCATCAAGATCACATGAGGTAGACTTACTAGAAATTAAATTTACAACGTCGGCATTGTAATTGTCAGATGGAAGGTTAACATAAGGAATGGCAAGGAACTTGAGAAAGATTGGGAGAGTAACAACTTCATTGGAAAACAAAACAGTACATTAATTAGACGAGAAATATACCTGGGCGATAATGGCAGGCTCATAGCTGGAAGGAGATTCTAGAAATTTTGCCTCGGCCACAAATTTACCGTAATGGATCCTCTTAGAAAGTGCCTGCGATATACAACAAAAGAAAAGGTTAATCACGCGAAAATAATCTAACAGTACGATCAAAACTGACACCTCAAACACAATACACATTCCCGAATATCCAAATAAAGTTTCAGGGTCAGCCTTTCACTTATGCAGCATACACGACCTCGATTCCAATTTTCAATAAAATAAGAAGAACACAGCAACATAAAGAAACAAGATAAGATTTTTGTTTCACACGTAATCAGATGCTGTAGCCTTCGACTGAGATAAAGAAACCGTAACAGCTGTAATATACCCTAATATCCATAGGCAATATTTTTATTAGTCAAGGAAAGGATTTTTTTCCTTTCTCCCCTTTTTCTTAAGTCGGTTACTTTAAAGGTACTCGAAGCTATTCTGACAACCCAAGTACCAAAATTTGACACAAAAATATTACTTTAAAGGTGTAGAACTTCAGAACAATTGCAGCGCATATAGCCAATCAAACTTAAGGTGGTAATTCATTTTTCCTTTAATGATTTGTATTAATTTAGACTATTGCTAGTATATCGACTCCAACGCTACTTTGTAATTATATGCCTTGAACAACTTAGAACAAAAACTATTTGCTAAAGCCTATATGTGAAGAATGATATGGAATTTGAGAACAAAACATAAGAAAAAAAAGGACATCGTAAAATGTCAAGAAAAAACAAAAAGGAAACACCCATTTTATCTGTGCATATACCTGTAGGCAAATTGTATCACAGACAGCAGAAGATCCACTATTACCGTCATCTCCTGGCTTCACAAATCTAGGAAGCAAATCTCGGAAATACATATTCCAAATTTTGCTGTTTATATTGATGGAAGTTGCACAAGGATGCAAAACCTATTACAATGTTGGAAGATTTAGTCAGCTTCCACTAAGCCAATCATTTATGTAATACTTGCTTTGAAATATAGTGTTCTAATATTTTCTGACAAAATCAAGGAATATTAAAAAAGAGAAATTTTCTCAAGCTCAAAATGAAATGCCATTCACCATCAACAGCTCTACATGTTGCTCCATCAACAGAATAGTGGGAAGTGTGTATGCTTCATTCATAATATTGACAGCGAATGAACGTTGTACCCGCCACAAAAAATATAGCAATATAATTTGTCTTCTAAGCAAAACAAATGATAAAGTATTCTCTCACAAAAATAGGACCATTTTTCTCAAACTTGTCTCATGATTTTACCCACAGAGCACAGACACTAAAGATTTCACAATGGTAAGAAGAAACAAACTAGTATTTTCAAGCTGATAACTTCAGCATTAATGTTAAGTTGAGCTCACGAGGCTAAAATGTGCTTCTAAGCTTAGAGAAGGGTGGATAATTTAGTCCACATGTTTTGAAAGAAATCTGTGTTTGTAAGACTAAACAAATAACAAAAGCTTTTCCAAGTGGGAAGATGAGCCAACACCATAAAATTTACGTAGCCTTTGAAAGTGACTATAATTGATTAATGGCTTTTAGGGACTGCAGGACCTTGAAAACCTATTATAAACTATAGTGTTCCTAGTAGGCTTATAAAAAAATAAGCTGTGGGTAGATTTGTTGAATAGAAACACAAGGTTTTCTAAATTAACAAAAGTACGCCAGACCTAGATGGATCAATCCCTTGTTAAAAGTTACATTATAAATATATACACAGCCACAAAAATACTTAAATAACTAAGTTAAGCCTTAGATCAACATCAATGGGAAGATCTGATTAATCTTCAGAAAGCAAATTCAATGAACTTACTTTGATTCAACACGTTCACCTAAAATTGACACAGATGGTCAATTTGGAATTGCTAACCATGACATAAATACTGGATGTGAATACATAAGTACAAAAACCTACCGATAGTTAATTTTTGGGTATTAATCTTATTCGAAACAAAATCTCAACCTAATGCACATGCCATTTGCCTTTTAAGTGTTGTTGGTCCTATAGTTTGTAATACATTTCCGAGGAATTCTTTTATAAGAAAAGTATTCTTTATAAATACTTTCAAAAGGTGAATTTTAGAAAAGGGGATATATAAGACTAGATATGTTTAGCTTAGAGTTTCTAGCTTATACAGGCCAGAAAACTAGAAAACCAGAAAATGCTCGTCTTCTAAAGTAGTCAGTCAATCAAATACAGTCCAACTTTACCCGAACCAAAAATATAATAAATTGAGCTCATAAGCTGCAGCCGAACAAGGCCAGAGTGGGACCTACCTGTGGATATAGTAAAGGCGGAAGCATTGGCTCAGGCAAGTCAGAGGGGAAGAAAGGATGCTCATCTGGGCTCTGATATCTGCCCACCTGATACGTAATAGGAATTAAAAATATATATATAACAAAGATAATTCGATAAACTTTCCTTGCTCTTTGACTAAATTACTGTATTTTTATGTATGTAACCTGGGCATGTAGCTTTTCAGTTTCTTTAAGCATGTACTCCACCAAGGAACCTCGGAACCCATCCATTGAGAACGAGCTATGATCGTAGGTATCAGCATTGTAGCAATATTGTGCCCTCTCCAAAAGGCTAAATATGATGCTATCCTCTTGTCGAATTAGTGAGTGTCTAATACTCTTTAAAGTCAACATCTCACTTTCATCGACTCTATTCTTCTTCGCGTACCTGCAAATAAATAACAACAAATTTGATAAGCAAATACAAAAATACAGATACCTATATTCTTTTAATTGTTAATACAGTATCCTGTCATTCAGGTATATACTTCAGACTATTACTACACCGATGCAGGAATTTTTTAATCAACTCGATAACATGACCAGGATGGCAATGCTTAGGAAAGGACAATGGAAATTAGGAGTAGAGTAGGCTTAGTAAGGTCTGCGCATTTCTGTTTTCATGTCTCGACTAAATTTATTCCTTTCTTAGGAGTAAAATATTTCAACACAAGTAGTCTTAAGGGAAACTAGAAATAACTTTTCTTCTCCCCAGTTGAATAAACAGATCAAGATCTCTTTTCTTTTTAAACTATGCAGTAGATCATACTATTTCGAGGAATGCTAGTTGCAAATTAGGGATGTGAACGGGCTCAGATATGGCTCAGATATTTAAATTTTAACAAGCCCTGTGTCTGCTGAAACTTATAAATAAACAAGTATACAACAAGGCCAGGATATTCCTAAGCTAGTTCATGATTTATTATCATGGCTAGTTAATGTAACATAAATTTATCATGCAGTATCTTCCGAAAAACAATATATGTCTCTTTTATAGACGAACTAGAAAGTATACATGTTCTGTGTATGCAGACAAACGAAAAGTAGATTTATGGTCAAACAAAACTGTTTCACAAAGTATATCCACGTAGATACTAACCTCTACAATCTAATAAATACGACAAACTCACTATATAAGTTGAGTTATCAGCTGATCCCTCATTAGCATTTCTGCGCTGTTATTTTGAGAATAAGGTGTCTTGTTTCTGTATACAAGGCTTTGTTTGCTTGCAGCTATAAGCTTTGCTTCTATACTCTCTGCTTATAAGGCATAAGCAGAGTTCTCGTTTTTGTTTTCTAATATGAAAAAGGCAGAATTTCAGATAGATGAATAAAATTAGCTTAGTTCTCAATCTCCAGAAGATAAATTATTCAATTAAAAGATGAAGACAAACAAGCCTATGATAAGTTTTCAACCTTTTACATACAGCTTAAAATTTGTAAGTAACTTGCAATACACAATAGTAAAACCATGCTAGTTAGACTAAATACACTTAACTAGTACACGAATTTTCCAATTTTGTGCTTAAAACTTTGATTCCTGAACCAACTGTTTTTTTCTCAAGTTTACAGCTCAAGTTAAATTTTCAACTGAAAATGGGTCACATGCATATCACGTGGTCTAACTCAGGGGAATCTATGTCATATATTCATGTTATTAATGGTAGGTCGAGACATGAAACTAGTTTTTTTTAAGTTGGGACAACTGAATTGACGGCATTGTACCACATAGACCAAAATGATAGACGGCATTGTACCAAATTGACCAATATGTGCTATTCAAGTAAGTTTTGGTATATCCGATTCCGAAGCACTAGAAAATAATGTGTCAAGTGTCAACTATCAATCCAATAAAAATTCATCCATGAAAGAAGGGACCTTGTGAGGACCAAATTAAAATTAAATAAAAATTCGATCACACAAATTCTAATGGTCTTTAAGGATAAATTCAGCTCAGCGGCTTCAGCCAATACAGTGCCGTGTTTTTCAGTACATTAAATTAATTTCTCGTATTCTGATGTGTGAGTGTACTAGACCCTGATATACCCAGAAGATATCAAATATCAAAGTCACCAAACCATTATAAAATAGTATACGCTACACTAAGTTTAACGTATAATAACTTTTCGAATTCTAAAAACCTTGCAATTCAAACATTACATGTATATTTATCTTTTAAATTAACAACCCATACCTTTAAAGCTAGTACTATCCTGCTACCGACAAAATAAAGCAAATAATACTAACTCCTAGAGGTGGGCATAAAAACCGGCCCAATCATGCTAACCTGAACGGAACCGCAAAGAAATCATGCCACTTAGTCACTTCATTACATAGTAAACGCTTTTTCAAAAATTCCCTACACTATCACCTTCTAATTTAAAAGAACAAAAATAAACACCCTGTGTGTTTCTATAAAATAATAGCAAATTCGTAAGATGGGCACAGAAAGTAAAGAAACATTCGCTCATTTCCCATAAAATTGTCATTTATGAAACTACGTGCCAATTTTGACCAGCCAAGGATTTCTATCAAATGTCGAACATAAATTTCCAAAAGTTAATTATATACTTAAAACATTTAAACAATATGACTAAATTTGAAAATTAAGTGATAATACCTGATTGGAGAAGGCGAGACTTGAAGGGGGCGACATGCTTTTAACGATGGTTTTGATATATTAAGGGATAATCGGGTCGGGTTATATGGGAAATTCGGGTCTCGTTTAGAGGGAGATAAATGATCCCGGGTTAAGGCGGCGGTTTTCGGGTGCGGCGGCGTTAGCTTCGCCGCCATTGTAGAGAGAGAGAGAGAAAGAAAGAGAAAGAAAGAAAGAAAGTGTATACAGTATCTTTTATTTTTGTTCTTGTTTTAATTTACAACCCGTCTTTTGATTTATTTCACTTTTGTTCCTTTTTAATACATGGAGCATGGTGTGTATTCATATTCGGGTCGGCTCGGGTTTTTTTTTTATAGTAAAATACGAAACAAACTAATAAAAAAACAATCGATTCGGTTTTGACATAAAAAAAATTATCGGAACCGAACCAAGTCAAACCAATTATAATCGGTTTGGTTCGGCCGGTTTGAACTTTAACAAATAAAAAACACAATATTCAAAATTATACTAGTTTCGTAAAGTTTTCGCTTGTATTTCATTTCAAATTTAGAACCAAAAGTCGAATAACAATTAAATTTACAAATAATTTAACAAAATATATTATTGATAATTACAAATAACAAGCAAAACATCATATATCAACTCATTGAAGTATATATATAAATAATTATATATATTTTATATATGAATAAAAATAATCGGTTTGGTTCGGTTTAAAAGCCACTAAAACCGCAAACCGAACCGATTAAATCTGTTTATCAAATTTTAAACCGAACCAAACTCATTACTAATCGGTTTGGTTCGGTTTTTGATCGGTTCGGTTTGGTTCAGTAGGTTTGGTTCGGTTTATGTAGACTCTAGCACCCCTAGAGTATGTTTTTGTAGAAAATTATACAAACACAAGTTATTTATACACGCACATTATTTATATACATATATGTGTTGTGTGTATATGTAAGTAGATACATATCTTAATGTGATTAAGCGAGTATGTATCCGAGTCTTTAACTAGCTGAAACACCTATATTTTTTCATCAGACTCGGTCAATTTATAAATGAAACAACACAAGTTGAGCCTTTAACAAGTTGAATACCAGCTTGTTGGTATATGGATTAAGAGACCAATTGGCAGTTGCTAACCGGACTATGACACCAATAAACTGATTTTGCGCCTTTTAGAATATTATACCTTGGTGACATCATATGTTTATAGTATGGAAGTGGCGAGTTAAACTTAAACAAAATAGAATACATAAATTATTTTTCTAATCTTAATCTTTTGTTCAGTTTTTTTCTACAGCTCAATATTATATTAATTTCAGTTTACCGCAGTATTTAAAATCTAGGTCCCACCCGAATCCTAAACTTTCTGATCCCAACTCGAATTAGTCGCGTCGGGTCAGTTATGTTTCATTAGCATCCGATTACCATTCGAACAATTCCTAGTCTTAAGTGCTCAAGATGATTTGAATTATTTTGGTATCTTGAATATTTTTTAACCGTTTTTTCTTATCTCTCACACTGTCACACAATTCGAAATATCAAGTGACTTTACTTTTTTTGGATACAGAGAAAAAGTAATTCCACAATTTGCACGTTGCAGTTGAGAAAAAATCATGTTTGTTAAACCATTTCAAAACAATTGAACCCAGCTCGTATAAATATATGAAAGTGCTCTGATTTTATAAAGGGGAAAATAAGCAAAAAGATAGATGAATGATGAATCATATCCTGCAGCCAAAATACAAATAATACAAACCTGATGTCAAATGCTAAACCAAAAAACAGTCCTTATAAAATTAAACGGGGTAGTAAAGGGGAGAGAATATAACGAAAGCTAACGAGTGTTTGCTCGGATGCTTAGGAAGATCTTGATTTTGCTCAAGTAGGTGCCAAGGCAATCCCATTCTCGTTTTCGAAACAATTTGTTACTCGCTCTTTTAATCTCGTAGATACACTTCTTTTGAACTCATCATTTTAGAAAACAATGCAATTCGATGAACTCAGGGAAGAAGTTTGTTTTTGAAACTTTCTTGATAGTCCATGAATATTTTTGCTTTATCGTAAACCTTTTCCAAGTACCTCCCAAACCTATCCAAATTTATCGTCACATTTTGTTCCATGTATATATCCCAATGTGACCAATCGTTCATTATCATCGTCCCCTTATCGTCATCTAACATCTCCCTCGGATACTTACCCACTAAGCTACTCTCCTCAACGACAATATCATACGTAAAATACTCTAATTTCAATCGAACCGCAAGTTTCCCATAACAAATATCCCCAAGCCAACTACACCTTAAAGGTACAATTTGCATAAACACCGCACCCGTTTTTAAAAATAACTCATTTGTTAGCCCTGCACCATGAACACCAATCATTGCGTGACAATTATGTACAACCTTATAAACTTCCTCGGGAGGCGTATCTCTATTTGGCTCGAAAACAACCACATCAAACCCTATATTTTTTGCGGCCTCAACGACCTGTTCTTGGTTAGTAATAGCACGGGGATTAGTACGGCCCATCAAAACCAGTCGTGGTCGAGAAGGAAGTTGCAACGCATACGTATCCATATACTTATACGTCGATATAAGCATATCATGAAAATCAAGCATGGTTTTAGGGTTGGGACCGCGTTGGAGCGTAGGGTCCACATTCATCGGTCCATGTGACATCAACCCCACAATCGCCGAAGGGAAGCAGTGTGTGACGGTCTCTTTTTCTAGGTTGATCACCGGGTGGCTTGTTAGACGCAAAATGAGTTTTGCGTATTTTTCGAACCACCAATCTTTTCCGTCCACAACGGCTAAAATAACATCTTGGTTAGTAAAAAGGGTGTCAATTGTTATATATAAAGGGAGAAAGCCCTCGTTGAAATCATGAAAAATATTTTTCGTGAACCCACCGGCGCTGAACACTAAAGCCGGTGTACCGTGTGCAACACTGCATGGTAGGTTCAGTGGGGTCGTGGTGAGGGTAACGATTTTCACCGTTTCCATGGCGTTGTGTTGCCATTTTCGAGGGTAGGGTTTTATTTTCTCTTCTAGCAAAGGGGTGTTACCTGAAGTGACAAAAGCAAAATTTGTTTTTTTAATACGGGGGACCAAAGCAGTAGCGGAAGCTGCGGAACCAGAATCGTTTTTTTCAAAATTATAGAGGTGCTTAAAGATTGAAATCGATAAAAAAAAGTTGCATGGAAAAGATCAAATTTTCTCAACACGAGGGGGCTAGATTCACTTTTAGACTACTAGTTTCTCACTGGACCAAAGTGATACGATTGAAAAGTTTTAAGTAAATTAACCTGTGACTTTATGAGTTTTCTCACTTTTTTTTTTTACAAATTTTTCAATATAAGGGCATAAGTTAGTTAGTGTCACGATCAAGTAACTTGAGTGGTTGCCTGTGGGGTCAGCGGATGATAATATGGCGTTCTTAGGGTCGATGACGAAAGGGCGATTGATGTAGCAAAGGTCGTACTCGAAATGAGAACGGTCACATGTGACTGACCACGATGGCTCCGGGCTTTCCCATTTTTGCTCCTCATATTCTTCTTCCATCAAAATGTCCAAAGTTGATTCTATAGAAAAGTTATGAAAACTATCAATTGATCAAAGTATAAAAGAAGACAGAATTTTATCTAGCTTTACAATACTAATTAATAACTACATCATACCTGTGTTTTTTTTAAATAAAAACAAATTATACGTGCGTGTTGAATTAAATCATACCTGTTGAATTTGTTTTGGATCTTCTGAACATGAGTGTGAGAAAGATATACAATGCAACAAAACATAAAAGAGGCAAAAAACACATTGTTACTGTATTTCGACCTTTTTTCCTATCAGATACGCGTGAAGTTCCTCGAATATTTTTTATGGGTAACAAATTCATCTTAAGCATAACCTCAAAATATTCAATGTCGATTCAATAGTATGTTTGACAATCCGTAAATGTTAAAATGGCATTACAGACAAGTTCGAATCGATCACTTCTAACTCGGTAGGGGCGAAATATTTTGCTATATAAGATATTTCCACTACTCGATTTTTTTGATTCAATACTGTCTCTAGGAAAATGAAAATAACGACAGAAGGTGAGAGTTAGAATGGAGAGGTATTTCATTTATTTTTTAAGTTATGAAAACTTTGAACTGGTAATTAATGTTGACTTTATTGAGGTGTTACAAGAAGTGAAAAGTAATTAACATTGATTTTATATATAAGACATTTTTTTATATAAATACTAGAAAGTAATTGATCAGCTTATAAGCCACTCGACAATAGCTAGCCTGGCTTGTAGCCAACTTTTGCCTTTTGCACAGGGTACTGAAATTAAAAATCATCATTTTAATTTGACGAGAAAATTAGAAACATTTTAGATAAGTATACAAATCATGTTTAAAGAAAATAAACATAATATGATCTTGGTTGTTAAGTCCCTAGTTTAAAAGGGGAGCTTCACTTATTTCCCATGATAGTGACTATAGATGGATGCCTAGGGACCACATGTAAGTTTTATTTACTTGCGTTCAGGAATGATAAAAAAATTATTTCAAATCATTAGTACTTAATTGACTTGCTTTAACTCCTCTAATTGGTAACAAAATTAACATTTTTGTGATTATTGAACTGATTGTGACAATAATGCCTATCTCCATCATGGACTATTTTTGTTCATTACTATTAGCCAATATGAACCATATATTTAGCACCATTTAGCATAGCACATATGTCCACCAAGAATATGAGCTTAATTAACTTGTCAAATTCATACAGACTACCCATCCCTGTTTTAGTTAGGTATGTTTATTAGTATACAAGTATTTATTTTTGACATGGAAACATATATTAATTACAATGCAAAACACCTATATTTGGGAATGTGCAAAACACATGTAACAATTAAATCTGTATTAATATAATTAGCCTTTCTCATTGGTTGCGGAATTGATAGTTCCGGGACTATACGAAAGAGAAAGAAAGTAGAATTGACATTGATGTAATAAAACCCCTTTTAGGTATTGCAAATGACCCCATTTTGAGTCATTTGAAATCCTATAATTTGTAATTTTATGCATCTGTACACAAACAAACACAACATTTACCGGCACACATCATTTAGAGTCCAATCCCGCTAATTTACTATCCCAACGGTTGATCACATCAAGCCCAAATGATCTGAGATTTAATATTAATAAACTTTAATATTGTAATTCTCAACGAAATATTTAATTTTGGTGACTACTTGAAGTTTATAACTTTCCTTAAAATGTTTAGTTTTTCAACTCCATCCACTGTTGCTTGAGATATACTTCTTAATTAATGCGAATCTTTAGTGTTACTTTACACTTATTTTGCCACTGGCAATATAAATAAAGGATAGTTTGATATGCTTTAAATTGTGGTTAATCACAATGGTAGGTGCACTGTTCTTGGCTATTTGTGTAGCCTATCAGTCTTAATTAATTGAATAATGTGACACAACCTTATTTTTGTGTATAACACTATGATATATTACAAATAACAACATTTTTATTCATATATACTCAACGTACACTTCAAGTCTATGCGTGTTTGTGCTAAGGTCATGATAAAATTAACTTCAAATACTCTTTATTGCTCGTGAAATGGTGGAATCATGTGACTATTCCTAATATCGAGTTTAATCTTAATTGGAAGACCTTAAAACTGTTATATTAATGCATTTTGTACTTATCTGAACCTCTGGTACAATTTGAAATCGTTAGCTGAGTTCTTTGTGTTTTGAGAACAGGCACAGAGATAAAAATGGTGATATAACAACATCCCCGTTTCATACGTAAAAATATAATTTTTCTTAAAATTTGATAATTATATTATAAAAATTGACATGCATCAGAAAGCTTATAAATCACTAAATTTCAGAAAACACAAAATTTACCTTATATATAAATAATGCATAAGAAATGTACGTATATGATTTATTTGGTTAATATAAGTAATATATATGATTCTCTTAGTTAATATAATGGTAATACATTATCATATGGTCCATATTTTTATTGTTGTAATGTTGTTATGATTATTAAATGATATTAACACATAAAAAGAAATTATGTAGGGTTATTATAAAGAAATTAATAAGAAACTGGAATTTTGTATAAATGTAAACGGTTATTTAAAAGATATAAAATATGTTAAGTTTAATAAAATAGTTAAGGTTGCTTATAAGTCAACACTCCTTATTCTTTTGGTGCTTTGTAAATAAATAGCCTCGGTGTCATTTTTTTCAGTATAGCTAGAATGAAATTCGATAAAAGGTTTTGTTGAAAGTTTGGTTTGTGTCCAACTCTTTTTCACTACCTATTTGTTGATCAGAGAAAAAGAAAAACCAAAAATATAAAAACCGATTATTCTAATTAAGTAATTTAATTCAGTATTGAGATTAAATACGGTAGAAAATACTACAGTAGTAACACAAAAGTATTTCACTTTCATGGAGTAAAAATAAAATCTAAAATGAATAGATAGATGCTTTTCCCCAAAAAAAAAAAAGGTACCACGCGTCAAATACACGAAATACATGTGAGTCTTTTCACGATATTTACACACACCCTCACTCACTCTCAAAAAGTGACAGAGAATCGCCCAATCAGCGCAAACAAATGCCATTCTTGTAAATATCTTCAATTCCAATGTTTATTTTGAAACATTAACATGAAATCTCATCTATCAGACAGTGTACTAGTGGGACCTATTTTGTCTGTTACTTTGCACGATAAAAACTATTACTTAAATGGACAAGTCCCAACCCAATAATGCTAAAATAATACTACTACCATAATTAAAAAAAAAATACTACTTATAATATACTAGCAGCTAAGAGAATTTTGTCTGAGTTGGTTAATTAAAGTACTATATAATCAATCCATATGGATAGATGCAGATGCATACGATATTAGTATATTAACAAAAGTTAATTTAAAGTAACGATAAGACAAATGAATAAGTAGTTTTGTGGTAACAAGTAAATGTGTTAGCATCAAAATTTCGTTATCTATTTAATCATCCTAAAAACCCTTAAAAAATCATTTACCGTCGACACTTAAACTAAAGAGCTGATAGTATTGAGGTTAGTGTCAATGCATTTATTGACTAATAAATATCGCTAACAAGTTTAGTGCACAGTGTTGAAAATTGTAGGCTGGGTTTAGAAACAAACTCATTTTGGTACCGATATTATAAGGGCATTAACTTTAAGTGATTACATTAAAAAAAATAATTGATGATAACTAAACTGGTTCAATCGATCACTTAACGGGAAAAAGTACGACTCACCTTGCTTCAAATGCAAAGTATTAAATGGAGAATTACTTTTTTTGCAAGTCAAATTTGTAACTTAAATTGTGGGGTAACGATATGTATGTGAAACACGAAATGATAATATGAGAAAAAAAAGAGAAAGAAAAATAGTATACATCTGCGTAATTAGCTAACACTATATATTTCAATGCAATGTGCATAGCAAATAAATTGTTTTTTTTTTAATAGAAATTTTATTCGGTCGTCTTAACATGAAAAATCATTTTAGAACCGGAAATATAGGACGAAGTTTAACCACGTCATCCGGTTATCATTATTAGCAAAAAAAAAAAAAAAGTTTATAGAAGCTCGAATTGGAAGTAGAAAATATCTTTTAGTGCATCAAATCGGTAAAATTTTCATATCGCTTCATAAATACTAATATAAATGGGAAAATGGGTACTTTCGTATCATCTCTGACTCCACGTTCATGTTTTTCATTGTTCAATACATTTAACCGTAAATTCATTTCATATGCCATCAAAATCCTACAACTAGCATGACTTATCGTGTTTTATGTACTTGATAATAATAACTAATGTGGAGGAACTTCAATTCAAATGTCTACAAGACTGCAATGAATTTTGAATTTAATCAAATTAATGTTTCAACTGATTGATATTGGGTTAGGGGATTGTTAGACTTGGCTAACTTAATATAGTTTAGATTTTATATTGTATATTTGATCACTAAGTTAGATATATGTATCTAATTAAACACTTTGTAACAATTGTTAGTATTGTCGTGACGGTCGAGCAACTTGTTGCTAAGACTAGTCTTGTTGTATTAGGCAATGCGTTGCATTGAGGTTGTAATGTCGTCCGAACAACTTGTTGGTTTGAAATATAATTTTTTGAGCATCGTTTGAGTATACGGGTTATGACCTTTTTTAACGTTTATACTATATGGGCTTAAATATCCAAAGAAACTAAAAATACTGCAACTATTAAAAGATCCCTTTTTAGTACTAACTGCCAACAATTCAATGCGTCTTATGTCCGGTTAATGGTTTTGTATTTTTGATACATATTATTAGATAACGATCCGCAATTTCTCCTATTTAGAGTTGTCCAAATGCAATAGGTTCAATAATGTTTAAAAATCAATAATGGTTAATGTGTCGAATTCTCATTTCACCGCTGACCAAGAAAATTCCATTAAAATGTGTATTTAATAGAGAGTGAATAAAATGTCCATTTCTTTCTTTTATAGTAAAACTCAATATGGAATAACACATAGGTGCATCATTACTTTTGTAAACAATAACCGCATCAATGTTTTTAGATGACATCTAGAAATTAATTACTTTACAAAAAAACACCAATTCCTTAAATTAAATACCAATTATTTGGACAAAGTTTTGTAGGCATTTAACATGACACACATATTTCTTTATAACGATAGGAAACATATATTACTTATAGTAAACATATATTACTTATAGTGGTAGTATATTATTCTTACTATTTTCACACATAAAAGTTAATCAATTAAAAGAGTTTTAAGATTAATTTAACCCAATTATAAATTATAACCAGCTCTGTAATTATACGTAGTAATAGAGAACACAAAACACTGAATAATTTTAAAGTTAACAACTATTAATACGTAGTTTTCACATATCACATACATACTTAGACACATATGGACATAGTTTTACATATACCAGTCTTGTACGAAAACAACACTTAAAAGATATATCTCTAAACAAATCGTAAACGATACGTTCACACCTTTTATCCAACCTCACAAAGTTGCATTAAATTAATAAATGTAATTAATAAATGTATTGATTTATGAAACAAGAAGAGCCTATCATTTTGATTTCATGTACATAACCAAAACTGTCGATTATTACTTTAAATGCAATTACTAATATAAAAACTCCATTATTGTATCTTCAAAACCCAAAAGCAAGGAAAGTAGAGAGAATCTAGAAAAATGCTCATTTCTTTTCCTTTCCTGAAAAAACCCAGAAATAGAAAAATAGTTTAATCCCAAATAAAAATAAAAAATAAAAAATAAAAAATAAAAAAGCAGGGAGAATAAAAAGAGACCAGATGTTGACAAATTTCATGTCACTGTTCTAAGAAGGTCGTTTGTTTGTGTGAGAGAAAGATTTCTTATCTGGGATCTCTCTCTCCTCTCTTTCTCTCTCTCTTTCTCCCGGGAGACTGGCCCAGCAGATCGAAAGCTTCAACCTTTCTCCCTTGTTATTCATGATCTTTGCTTTTCCTTTAAAGGGTTTTACATATATAACCCAATTTATATACCCTTTTATTTTTATCTAATTACTCCCCTTCTACTACCAGTTTCAACATTTTTATTTTATTTTTAAATGAAGTATGGCTCTTTTTTTTTAAAGTGGTGAAATAGTTCAAAGTGGGGATTTTTTTGAGGTGGGATTGTTTTCAAGATGTGGGTATGAGGTAATTTCTCTTAATTCTCTTTAGTTTAGTTTAGTTTAGCTTAATTAATTTATGTGTTTCTAATTTATTTATTTATGTCGTTTAGCTGATTAGATTTGCCTTTTGTCTAAGTATTAAATTTACTATAGTTACCTGTGAGTTGTGAACAGTTGGTTTTTGTATTTATTATTTAAGGTGTAACAGTTAGGAGGAGATTTTAATTTGGTAATTTGATATATTGTGTGAAGATATTTGTTTTGTAGCTTATCAATATTAATTGATCACTTGCTATCTGTGTGATCTTCTGTAGCTACTTTCCTCATTGATGATTATAATTGCTCATTGTTTGTTCTTAGCTGTTACACCATGTTATTTTGTTGTTACTCTCATTATGGATTAGTTGGATTTTCTTTAAGTGGTTTAGGGCTTGTGTTGCATCTTTTCAGCAAATAAGTTGTCTTATTTGAGGCCGAGATTAAACTTCAGTTTAGTTAGCTCGAACTCGTACTTTTTCGCATTAGGAAAAAAAAAATTACGCTTTTAAGTGGACCAACCAATGAACCGAATAAATTAATATTAGTAAACGCGCAACTAAATAACCCCTTAGATTGCATCTTTAACTAGTGAGTGAATATCAAGGAAGATCTCTATCATTATCTTTGCTGGTCAACAAAAGATATATATTGTCCAATTTTAGTTGTTTGCTTGTTCATTGTCGGTGAAACGTGTTTAATGGTGAACTTGTCATCATTGTTCAAAATATTTAGTGAAATGGATTATCTATGATTGGAAATTTCAGGGTTGCATTCCATAAATTTAGTTGCTTAAAAGAAAACAATGTTGATATAAGCTTCACTGTTCCATCTTTTGATTGTGTGGGCTTTTAAACTGGATTGAATCGAAAAAAAGACCAGCTTCTATAATCTTGTATCTTGTGATGTAATTGATACGATATACATCGCATTGTTATACACACATGCTAGATCTACACTTCAGTAAAAACAGAAAAATCATGTTTCAAGCGCATGATTTAAAAATTAGACGATAACTACCTTTATGCCCTATAGGCACATTAATGAAAGTCGACATCTAGAGCTTTAAAAACATGAAAGTCAAGAGCTTAATTTTTTTTCTTAACAAGAATGCAGGCAATAAACATGTCATGAAGTTAAAGGGCCCTCATATCAGAAAATGCAATAACAGAAATAAAAAAAGGATTGGTTTTTTTTTCCCCGATTAAAATGAGAAATCCAGACACTCAAGATTCAAATATAAGCAAATGGTCATATAATTTGGTAGAAGGGTCGCTTTGTTAATACTTGGTATTGGAATTATCTCTTATGTCTTAAGTCTAAAGTACGGAAAAAAGACAAACTATGTAGTTTATGAAGTATGGAGGGAATTCGGTTGGTAGTTAGTGGCTTTTATTGAGTAGTCCTGTTTAAAAGTTTGGAAACTATATATTGTAGTTCTTTTATTGGAGGATTAGAAGAAATAATGTTTTGCCATATAAATTGTTAAGCTGCAAAACTCCCATAAGCAAATTTAGGAAATGTAGTTAACAGACTGAAATATACAAAAAATGTTGATAACTCCCTTGCTTTATCTCTAGTTTCTAATTTAGATGTGTCCATGCTTATAATTAAGGACCAAGGAATTGGAAAAAAAGTGTATAAATGTCAACAATATTTAATCTTGAATATTTATAGATGTGTTGAATATACTAATTTTAGGAGCACTTATTAAGTTCATCGGGAAACAAAGGCGAATAATATAGTTAAGGTTTCTGCTGATAGCTCTAGCATAGTTTTATTTAGATGTTTTTGTAATTTTCGGATAAGGTTCCGAACTCTTTATGCTTGCCTTGTTTTGTGATAAGCTTTCTAAGTTCCTACCAGTTTTTGGTTTGTAGTTCAAAGACTAATCTCTGTATATGAAATTATGAACTGTTCAAATCTTGCTGCTATGTACAATATCACACATTATTGTAAAATACCACTAACTGAATTTGCATATATGTAGTCAGTATTTCTTGTTCTATCACTAGCCATGTTGCGAGTGATTTGCGAAGAATGAATAGAAAAAGTTATTTTATAACCAGGCCTTGTTTAATTGCAGCTTTTAAGATCAGTTTTTTTTTTGTTTTTACACTTAAAAGCTGGATGTAAATGGTCGTATATGATTTATCAGCTAAAAATCTGGCATTTTGGTTCATTAGTCTGAAAAAGCTAGATGAATTTGTCTTTTCCATAATCTCAAATATCCAGCTTATTTTCATAAAAGCTGCAAGAGAACAAACCCTCAATGAGAACCAATTTACAGGAATGGTATAGCTACATATGATAAGAATTTAGCAGATCTTCAGGTAGAGACGTCTAGATAGAAATTTACAAGGTGAAATGGCATTTCTTTAGACATTGTCACAGAGTAGATTTTTTTTTTTGAAATTTGTCAAGCTACGCCTATAGGCTGCATAGGAAGCTTGCTGTTTAATTTTTTTCTCCCCTTGGAGAGACAAATTTAGTAATAGTACTCGGCCTATAGGTTAGGGACTTAAAAAAGGTTTTGTTTAATACTATAACCCACAGATACAACAGAAAAATGAACTTTGCAGATATTTAAATACCATGTTACCCACTCCCAAGCCTTTCTAGAATATTATTTTTTAACATTTTTATCACATACTCTTAAAACCTTATTAATTATTCTCCAAAGTGAAAATGCATGATAAATTCTCTGAGTTACATAGCATTAGATGCGCAAGAAGTGCCATGTGTTTATTGTAGTTACGAATTTTCAAATGACATTATATCAACTTCCATATTCATAGCATCTTACCCAAGACAGTCTCACAACATTAAACATCAAAAAAGAAGTCTGACAAGTAAAATTTAATACTTTGATAAGACCAATTAGTGTTGAGGAGAAAACTGATAGTAGTTAACGGTTATAGTTGGGGAACGAAAAATATTTTGTTTAATTGGAATCGTAAATGTTTAGTGCACTTTGACGACATTATAAAAATTATTAATAATACTCCTATATTTACAGTGAGAAGTCGTATCAACTTGCTTTTAAGCAATCTATTAGTGTTAGTTAATAGAATTGCATTCTTTGTGAAAAAATCAATTGTGTGCTTAAAATGGAAATTACAAGTGTTCTCACTCCTCAACTTTGATACTACTTAGTAGGTCCAAAATAACCCAATTTTAGGTATCTCACAATTTCAATTACAAAGTGTTCCTATGTTTGGCGAATAAAAAGAGTGAATGGTCAAGAGATTATGGAAAGTAAGTCTACTATACCGTCATTTTATTCTTAGGGGCGTGATTTAGTGCAGTAATTATCAATACCGTTGAAATGATGTGAGTTACATTAAAAAAAAGCGATGTATTGTTCAAAGATTCAAAAGTTTGACTACATTTTTCATTCTACTTGTTTAGGTTCACCGTATTAATAGCAAGCACCAAAAGAAGCCCGTGTCTGTTCGGTCTTTTATTACTACCGAATAAATCGCCTTTTTAATATAACCCACGTCATCTCAACTATATTGATAATTACTGCACTACATCACACCCCAAGATAAAAAAAATACTTGTATAGCAGCGATACTTACTTGACATAATCTCTTGACCACTCACTCTTTTATTGGTCAACGTAGGAACATTTGTAATTGTGATACCTATATTTGGGTTACATGGACCTACTATATAGTCTATGTTGAAGAAGGGCTTAAAGAGTAGTTGTTGACAGCGTTCCCGAACTGTTATATTGGTAATTTTTCTATGAGTAATAAGTTTTCTCCTCAATTCTTGTTGGTTTTATCTTACAAGTTTTAATTTTCATTTGTTAGTTTTGCTGAATGTGGTGAAATTAAAAGACACTACAGATTTTCATCATTAAGTCCCTTTTAAAAAAAAATTAAAACTTCATTATTCTTTTCCAGATCAGTTCATATCTTTATCACGCCTTTGTCGTGGATGCTTGATTAGTTTTTGGAGAATAATGGATGGTGTTTTTGGAAATAAAGGTACTTGATGAATAGGTCTGTATTTCAGAAGGGTATAGAAGCAGATAATGTGGTATATAAATATCAACCAACTTCAGTTTATAGACTCCATAGTTTTCCCATCTTCATTAGTTAGGCTTATGAATAAAAGAGTTCTCTAATACTGAGTGTCATCAGAGTGATCCTTCTCGCCAATTGTTGGGCCCATTTTTTTTATCTTGAGTTTCTTTCAGATGTAATTGGTCTCGTTTTCTCCTTTCATTTGGAAAATGCTATTTTTATTATTATTTGCAATAATTAAATACAGGGCCTTTTATCTTCATCACATGCTTCACCTGAAATATTGAAAGAGAAAATTTTATGCCCTCGTGTTTCTTGCTTTTAAGCTTTAAATGTGGATTTTCACTATTTATACCCATTAGGCATGTGTATTATGATCAATACATTTCAAAAATCTAGTGTGGCAAACGTGCTTTCCTGTTTTGAATGAGGTGTAGATCTGGATGTAAATATCGTATCGTGCCCCAGGTTCTTTAGTTCGATTACTTAAATCTAGTTTTGTATCGTATTTCTCATCAAATTGGTATCCAGATCCATATAAACGTTTCATTTTAGTCTTTTCCTGTTCTTTTTTGAGCAGGGATGGGGACAAAGGTGCACTGTGAAAGCTATTTGCCTGGATATTACTCGATGCGGGACCCAAATGAGGGTTCTAGTAGCAGTAACTGGTCTCAAATATGCGGTGACAAATCTATCAGAAATGGACAATATCATAATGGTCATCCATCTACGCATTTCTCAAATTCATATCTGGGTGCAGATAGAGATGCTGTGAAGCAAAAAATGCTCGAGCAAGAGGCTGTATTTAAGCATCAGGTAATTCTTATCTATGATAAAGCGATGTTCTCATTAAAAATGCTATATATGTTTGATCCAAGTTTTTCTTTTCGTGTTTAAGACGCATATGCCATATAAGCGGACCAGTTATCGTTTTCTTTGATTACGTTGATAGTGTATGTCGTTTTAATAATGTTCAATTTTTGCCTGTCTATAGTTACTTCATTCAGTTGTATCAAATAGTAGATTTTATCCAATTAGTCATAATTTGTTTATGACAAACGGACTTGGTATTTTTCTATTGCGTGTTTGGTTGCTAACAAATTTAAAAGCTCAGATATATAAGTAAGAATGAAGTACGTCTGTCTGAAACTTCGCAAAGTGATCCAAGTTTCTGTATCTGAAGTTTCAAGTTTAGCAATAGATAAAATTTAATTTGTTTTTGATGAAAAGTTGTATGGTCAAATTTTAAGGGCATTTAAGAATTTAACCATTTATCTGTCATTAGTATGGATTATGTTTTGGACCGTTCTCGGAATATTACTATTACAAGATATTGCCATCTTTGACTCGATTGATACAAAAAAACTTCCCTTTTGACTTATATTCTCTTTTTAGAATATGTTGACCACTTTTTCGAGTAAAACAAAATAAATTTATTTTTTCACGAGAATAAATTAAAGTGGGTGAAAATGTTGTTTTTAGGAATGTCCAATTGATACGTGTCTCATGGTTACCAGATGAATGGGACTTTCAGGTCTTACTGTAACTAACCTTTTAAAGTTAAGCCTTGCTTAGTAAAAGCTATGGTGTTTGGCAGCTCTGCTTTTGATTGAATTAAGTTACATCATTCCCTCAAAAAAATGAAAAGCCAAACAACCAAAATGATCAGAAAATTAAAGTTTCTTTAGTTTTTGTGAGAGGTTGAACCTTTGTTTTAGAAAAGGAAGACCCATTTGACATGAAACGCCGATACTCCATTTTAAGATATGGACTGCGACGGCCGACGGGAATACGTTGTGTAAGATAATATGAAGGAAAAATAATTTCTCCTTGATAATAAAAATTAAAATATTTTTTTTTATACTTTCTGGAATGTCAAATACAGCATGGACAACAGTGTCCATTTCAGAAAGTTGCTGAAAAGAGTTGGGAGCAGAATGGGAAATTAACAAAAAGATCAGGATTTTGTACTACCAGATTTGGATATTGTTATGAAAAGTGACTCGAATATGGAGTTGAATTCTGTTTTAAAATTTGGAACCTTGATACCGATGTATACTGTTTTGTTGACATTTATTTACCTTAATTATATGTTTGAATGAGACAATTACTTTACGGGTGGGTATTAGCACAATTATGTCAAGCAAAAAATATTACTGTATCCCAACCTTTCATGTTCACCATCTTTTAAAGATGTTAAGTCACCGTCTCCATACTCCATGTTTTTAGTCGTGCTACTTAGCATTTCGATACTATTTTATACATGAACGACGTGAACTGCAAATAAACCTTTGTGTTAAAAGTGTTGTAGAAAATGTAGCTTTTGTGCGGAAAAAGATATGCTTTTTGAATTAGAAAAAAAACAGCATATTTTTTTTGGGTATTTTTGCCTATGCATAAATTATGTGTTGCTGATATTTTCTTTTACCCAGGTATTTGAACTCCATCGCCTATACAAAACACAAAAGGATTTGATGGAAGAGATGAAGAGGAAGGAATTATATAAGCATCGTATGAAAGAGACATCTTCATCATCGAGTCCGCTTGTGTCCCAAATGCTTACTGATAATGCTTGGAAACTAAAAGAAACAAAATTTTCATACTTAAATTCCAATCCTGCAGTTGATATCAACAGCCCTCCCTTGAGTTCCGCTAGAGAAACTATAAATCAAGAACCTCGGGGTTTGTCACAAAATGGATGTAGTTCAAAGGATTGTGAAATATTGGAAGTTAGACCCTCGAAAGTTAGAAAAAAGCTGTTCGATTTGCAACTTCCGGGTGATGAATATGTTGAGCCCGAAAATACAGATATAGGGAGCAAGCTGAAGGGGGAATATAACGGATATACTTATGTATCTAGTGATCGTTTGAGGAGCACTTTGGGGTTAGCTGATCTGAACGAACCTGTTCAAGCTAATGAACCGACTCATCCCACAACAGTTGGCTTGTCAAACTCGTCGAATTTTTTCTTAGGTTTGTCTAAGGATGTTTTCAAGAACCAGCAACATCGAATTGGCAACGGGATTTCAAATAATCTACATGTCGAGAATAAAGGCGATAGGAGACAAATGGGATCCTATACATTTGAAGGTGAGTTTTTTTTATTTACTTTTCTTAGTTTCTCAGTTGTAATATTTTATGCTATTACTTTCTTAGAATCTTAAAAGTTTTTTTTTTTTGTGACAGAACGAAAGTAATGTGTCAAACATGTGTTGATAACATTTTTTTGGGCTCTATTTGTTTTGACGAGTTATAAAATGTAATTTTCTTTGTTTTCTTCTCGTAAATAAATATAACTTTTTTGAGCACAACCCCTTTTTGAAACCTCTATTGTATCTATTCTCAACACGATAGAAAACAAGAAGAGAAGTAGAAACGTAAAATCTAGATAACCCAATGACAATGTCATTTCTGGTTAGTACAGCCTTGTTTGGTTGCAGCTTTTTTGCTTCAAAATTGAACTGCATTTAGTTGAACAGCTTAGGAGCTAAGCTTTCCAGTTCTTTGGTCTGAAAAAGCTAGAAGCTTTGAGCTGGATGAACCCAGCTCTTATCTTAACTTCAAAATATTCACCTGATTTGCTTAAACCTGCAACCAAACTAGCAATGTGTACCGCTTTCACTTTTTTTGAAAGTACTCTGCTTTAATGTTGGTTAAAAAAAATGCTCCTCTGTTGTACAGGACACAATACAACCAATATGAACTTTATTCCTCAACGGGAGTACTCGCTTCTGTCTCAAAATCCGTTTGATTCTCAACGTGATAAAGCTCATTATTCTTCAAGTGTTCTTGAATCTGGTCACAACTCGGGAGATCTTTGTAGAGGGGGAGAAAGAATCGTGCACAGTTTACAAATCCCAGAAATAAGCCGTGACGTTTCTAGTTTATACAATCTCAAATCGATAAGCACACTTACCCAAAAATTGTTAGGCACCGCAAATAGGAGCTCACAAACACTTTCACAAAGCCAAGATATTTTAAGCCGGTTGTATAATGGGCCACCACCGCTGTGGGCCAAGGACCCGCCAGTTCATCCACCTTTAACCATCTTTGAAAATTCGAAATTTACCAAGTATGACAAGGTAGCTTCCGAGAGGTCTATCAATTATAGCCCTTCGAAAATAGCTAAAGAGGTGAACATGAATGCTTGCACAGAGATCGTAGATGTGGAAAAAGAACGGGATAACCAAATAAAAGCTTTGCCTTGGATGAAAACCGAGAAAATTCCGGAGAAAACATTATTCGGAGTTCCCATTTTTAATAAATCTTCCTGTACGACGAAGGAGTCGTCTTCAGTCATATCCACCTCAAGAGATAAAGGGAAAAGTGTAATGATCGATATAAACGTAGCCTGCAACATCGAGTGTAGTGCAGAAATTGCTGCAAATAAGCCGCTAATAATAGAGAAAAACGGTCCAGAGAAGGCAGCCAGTTTTCAAGCCCTATTCGATTTGAACTCTTGCATGACCGAGGATGAAGTTACGCTTGCGCCTTCCTTGGCAAGCACTACTAACAAGAGGATTATGATTGATCTTGAAGTTTCACCTGTCCCTGAGTCTGATGAGGATGTTTTACCAGCGGATGAGAAGCCTCGGGAGGAAGCGGTTTTGTCAGCAGCCGAGGCAATAATGACCTTATCGTCCCTCGAATTTGAAGCTCCATCTCCGGACCCACTCCTTTGGCTTGCCGATGTAGTTGAAAGTTTCGAAACTAACGACCCTAAAAATCCTTCAAATGAGATTGATGAATTTGAGGCCGAGACTATGAACCTAATCGAGATGACCGAAGAAGAGTACATGCCGAAGCCTCTTGCTCCCGATATTCCAATACTTGAAGAAAATTCCGTTTTGGAAAATGGGAGCGTTTCTGGACGGAGTCGGGGGCGGAGGAGGAGAGGGAACCGCCGGAGAGATTTCCAAAGAGATATCCTTCCAGGACTCGCCTCGTTGTCAAGGCATGAGGTGTCCGAAGATATGCAAACGTTCGCGTCTCTAATGAGAAATACGGGCCATGTCTGGACTGCTGGATCAAGAAACCGAGCCCGTGGTCGTGGCAGGAAACGCCATGTGGTGATCAGTGATTCGCCAGTTAATGTGGCGGAAGGAAGCCATGTGGTGGTTGATGATGTGGCGGTCTGCCCGCCTTTGACGGAAGGGGGTGATATATGGGGGGAGACGCCTCGTAGGCCTCGACGACACAGGGGCGGGACAGGTAATTCGCCAACGGTTAATTTGGGATAATAAAAAAGGGAAAATAATGAGGGTATTGATTTTTACAAAATTGAGTAACTATAGGGTTTAAAGTGGAGGGTTTTATATATTATGGATGTTGAAATGAGTCTGTTGTTACTATATTTGGTTTTGTACATGGCTCTTTTTTTAGCCTGGAATTTGGGGCTTCATCTTGATTTTCTGGTTTTTGAGTAGCTGACTTTGTATTACTCATAAAAATGATGATGATACATTATTTCTTCTTTTGAGATATAATATAAGAAACTTTCCTTCGGGTTTTTGTTTAATCTTGGTTTTTGTTGTTTGTAGTTCTTTTGGACTATTTAATTTGAGGTGCTAGTATACATGCTTCGTGAGATTTTTTTTTTTGGAAAACCATATTAAAAAAAGATGCTTCAGAAACCAATATTAGCAGATTAGTTGTGCATGGATGAGCAATAACTGAGTAGATAATGACAGAAGAAGCCAAACAACCACTCTTATTAAGAAAAGAAACTCGTTTTCCTTTACAGTAATTGCTTACAGTAACATGGTGGCCAAATAATCCCAGTGTGTTACATAAAAGCAAATATTATATATTTGTACATGTTTGCTAAATTTTTTACCATCGAGAGTAGGGATGACTGGCGAGTCGAGTGCGGTAGGATCAAAGATAAAGAACCATAGCCATCATCAGAACTTTCAATTATTCTTTTACATTTTCCAACAAAATTGAATTAGAAATTAGAACAACTTTCCTCCACACTCAATAGGAGTGTGCATTGGCTTGTCCTAAAGAGAATTGTTCTGTCATTTCGTTTTCTAAACGTTCTACTATTCCATTTTGGAAGTGATTATTAAGATTTTAGTTTGTCTTTTAGTTTTTAGTTCTTTTCTGTGGGTTTGCCTTTTTTTAAATTGAATTGAACCTTCCCACTTGTTATTGGGTCAAATGAGCATTTCCCATTTTCATGTTTTCCCTCTATTATATTGAAGTAAATTACGCATGAAACTTGGAAAAATAAAAAATTACAATGCTTTGAAAGCATATTATTCAGGTGAATGTTGACACATGATATTTCACCTAGACGCATCTTCTAATCGTGATTTTTGTCATATTAAATTTGCTTGTTTATTTTTGCCAATTGGGATTCTTTAAAAGAAAATTTGGCAAGAAACTTCAGAAAGATCGATAAACTGGGAACTGAAACCGCTTAAAGTAGACTAAAAACTCTCATATTGAAGTTCAAACACATCTGAACTAAGCATTTGCACAAATATCGAGTAGAAAATAAAATCAAACCGGATTGTAACCAAACCATTAACTATTGTTTTTTAGCTTAAAAAAAAATTAACCACCAACTTGGAGACTTTAGTAGACAAAATCTTTGGTTGTTTTTTGTTTCTTTATAAGCTACTACAATGCATTTTTTGGGTCAGCTGGAAAATTTAGAAGTTTCAAAACTTGGTAACCCAAGTATTTTTTTTGTCTCAGATAACTCAGCTTATTTTCTTGTAACCAACCTCCAAACATGACCTAACTTTAGATGGTTTAAAAATACTACACATGTGCTTCAAGAAGAGCAGTAAGCTAGAGTTGTGTGGACAACACAGCTTTTACTTATATCTCAATGCTAAAGAACTCATTTCCTTAAAACCGAATTTGTTGTACCATCTCTTAAATGAAATATTAATAAGCTACAAATAACGAAGTGAATGCTTCCATAATCCCGGAAGAATTAATTAATTACATAGTACGTTTCGCTATACAACTATTGTTATTTCTTTGATAATATATGACATATAGATGCAGATGAATTTCCACCACTTTATTCGGGTGGGTCATATGGCAACTCGTGACGAGGCTTATCGTACTTCTCTCTCAGCTGTCGGATCGGGATAAAATCACCTGCCCCATCCATACCGTAGAATAAAAAAGAAATGTAGGGATGCTCAAACCTGGCCTGCAAAATTGTCAAAAACATTTTTCAAAATAAAATTAGCAATTTATAATTTATATATCTTCTAATTATGATGACGATTTTGCTTACCAGATCCGGTTCATCCGGGGCCAGTAAATTTTCCTCTGGAACTGTAAATGAAGCTCCATACGTGAGATCATAATTTAACTAACAAGCACAATAACTCAGAAAAGCTATAAATATGCAAGAAAGAGAGAACTTGGGTTAGCGCACATGGGGCTAGTATTACTTGCTAATCTAACACATTTTATTTTTCTTCAACAAAAAATTGATTGTATACAGAAGGACAGTGCAAGGTCAAGTGAAACGCCAAATTGTATATTGATCGGTGGTATAAGTTTTTAAAATGGCAACTAATAGAAGAATACATAGTAAAGCATGTTAATTACCGTATGCCACTAGTATGTCGGGTTTAGAATGAACATCAACCAAGACCTGCAAAATAATATGACAAATTAAATACTTCTTTATTCCACTGCACCCTCCCCAATTTTGACGAAAGTATGAAACGAAAAATGCCCATTTTAAGGACAACAAACACTAAATCATATAGAGTAACAGTAGCGCAATAACAAGACTATATATCTAACAATTTTAACCAAATAAGATAAAATCATAAAATAAGATCCAACTTAACAACTTATCACTTCAAAGTTCAAACTACAAAGACAAAGTAGGCACATCACGTTGGTTGGTATCAATGAAATTAGACTATTAAGTACACAAGCATTGATCTCAGGCAGTAAAGTACAGGTCGAGTTTCAGACCGTTTTCGAACTTAACTACCAAGTATTTTTCAGAAGAAGAAATTGAGGTGGCTAAGTAAGAAAATATTACAAGTTGAGAATAAGGGATTTGAGAAGGTAAAACTAAATGAATTGTCAAAGCTTATGGGGAATGAAATTATAAGGAAGCGTGTAAGCATCTCATAGCAGAGACTAAACATGGAGGAACTTTGATGTCATATTTAAAATAATAAGTCAATGAAAATAAAGAAGCTATACAGACCTGATAGAAAGGCTGATCTGAACCCCGAGTCAACTCATCGACATTTGCAATCTCTTTCCATGCACTTGACTCACAACAAACTGGATCCATCCCACAAACCACAGCTCGATATCCTAGAATACCACTAATTAGAAATGCACGATGCCAAAACAAACAGTAGAGAGGGCTCTTTTTGGGTAAGTTCACAAGTTACAAAAAAAAAAAAACAGGAAAAAACTTTATGGGACCACAATCACCAAAATTAATGTAAAGTAGAAAGTCCCAATTTAAAAAGAATCTGTAAGGCTGACAAAATGGTGGAATGCAGTTAGACAGTTATTAAGTGGAAGTAAGGGACTTGGTGAGAAAACGAGTCTGTTGCCGCAACTTAACTAAGTTTAGTAAAAGAATTGCTTGTTCATTCTGATCTAGTATAAATAGGAATCCAACTGCGTCAGGGGTGCCCCAACAACGTATACTAGAAAAGAGATTCTCGCATGCAAATTCTCACATGTAAAAGTAAAGATTCTTAACCAGATGGATATATCTTGCTGCAAAAATGCATACCATATTTCTTGTGCCTTAATTTCTGTCCCAACCGAAATTCATACTGAGAATTTTCATATAACTTAGCTTTCGCCGAGGCAGTCATTGACTTAATCTCAAATTTTGAAATCGTATCCCGTAGTGTAGCTGCCAAAACATAGTTCTCTCTCTTGATTGCATCTTGTAGCTCCGAACTGGATTACATAGAATTGCTTAATATGCATACAAATAATGGTAAACCAGTAAAGTAAAGAATCAGAGAGGAAAGGTACATGCAAGAAATAATAAGATGAATTCTTTCATACACGAAACAAGTAGGGGGAGCAAGTGAGTCGCCCTTAGTAATTAGGGCCATAGTATACCCCGCTCACCCACCAAGGTTTGATTCATGGCGTCTCCATTATTAACATATCAAAAGAAAAAGGTAATGGGGAAAAAGAAGAAAAAATCCCAAAATCTGAATGAATAGAAAAAGGTGTGAGATTTACCGTAAGCGTAAAAGATTAATAGCTATATCCTGAGCTTCACTCTTTGAGGATGATCCTTTTCTTCCATCTTGCTGGCTAATAGCTGCTTCTTCAACCTACCAGGGAAGAGTAGTTGAATTTAGTGTCAGATATTCTGTTCATGGGGCCTAGATGCAATAATTTGAGGGAATTAGATTAGGCAGAATCAGAATAAACTTTGATCCACTAGGGATAAACTAAAATATAAACCAAGTCAGAGAAGTAAGATAAACATTTACGCATATGTTAATTTAAACATGATACCAATAGGCAATAGAACATGATAACATATAAAGCATTCCTCACGAGACATTTGTCTTAGAAAGTTGGTATTCATTGGATCATCATCTCTCTCCACAAAGCATAGACCAAATTTAAGTGTTAGAATATCAATTACGATGACAAACGCAAGTGTTAAAGGATCTAACCTCCGAAAGCTTGTTTCTTAGTTGTTGAGCGATTTCATACTCCTCCAAGTTCAAGGCACGCTGCCAACATTAACACACAAAAATAATAATAAAAACACAGAAATTACGGGGTAGGGGTGGAGAGAGGGAAAATCGGGTTGTTTTGAGAAGGAAAATAGTCGAGCGCTATAGTAGATACTACTTCCTATCAACATTTGAAGGATAATTACTGTTTTGTACACTAAAGTATCTTCTACTCTCGATTTTGCATACCAACCTGCAAAAATTAGCTGTTAGTACACCAGCATTACCATTTTTCCGTGATAACCTTTAGTGTACTAAATAAGAAAACACATCAAATACTTTATACGTTATCCAACATTTTTTTTTGCTTTTGTACTCTGTACTATCACATTTTCTCTTAAATCAGCCCCCAAATTGTGATTATTATATCCAAGTGGTGTATTGATTGCTTATAGATTGATGTACGTAATCAAAGTCTGATGATACGTTAGTGTATACAGTTGCAACTAACCCAACATTTAGCACGTATTTCTATGTACTCGCCCTTGTAGACGATGTTCTACTTTGAGAGACAAGTTGCATATGATGGGAAGTAGTATCTTTGAAAAAAAAAGGTAGTGGAATAAAACTAACGCATACACTAAAGAAGATCGTGACGAAAGAGCAAAATACCTGCACTTGAGTGGACAAATCTAATTGGAAGAAGAAAATTAATATATCCTCATTGGCGCTTTCACTCCTCTCTGAGTTTGCGTCTAAGCTCTGATCACCTCCTAGGAAAGGCCATTGAACTCCAACCTTAAAATTCTCCCCCCTTTTTATTTTTAATTGTTTCTTGGTAAACGAAAGTGACCTTTCAATTCCAAAATTTATGCCGTTTCTCTTTACTGGCCCGAAATGGCTCGCCAATAGGTGGGTTGAGATACAGAAGACGTTGACTCCAGATTTGATCAAAGTAGCTGCTGATATATTTTGCACCATTTGTGCCAAATGAAATGAAATATCGAGTCTTTTGGATCAGCTACACTTTCTTTGCCACCATGTCTTGTTAGTCTTTAAAGCATCTGACAATAGTTAAAAATGCAATGACATCAAATTTTATGAACACGTTGAACTTCTTAAACTAAGCAACCCAGTAAATATATCCAAAAAACAGCGACTTTATATCCAATTTGTCGTTGAAAATAACAAGTTTGACCTTTTTTATTGGTATACCAAGGAATCAGTAGACTCGAAATTTAGAGAGGATGATTTGAGGGAGGAAAAGTTGGCAACTACTATTAAAGTCCATCCATTCCCATTAAAAGGCCTATAGGAAGGAGAGAGACCCCTAATAAAAGCATAAGCATCACCGATACTCAACCGATGTGATATATTCTAACAGCAATAAACTTTTTACCAAAACCGAGAGTAACTCTTGCTCTAATAGGGGAAGCCACGGTTATTGTTGCCAATCCCAACATTCCATTATAAAAAAATGGAATTACAGATGTTTGGAAAAGTTGTATATGTGAAATAGCTTGGACTACATTAGTTGGAAATAATCTGCAGTTATGGACTGAATGAAAAAATCAACACATTTTCAGTCAGTTTTGGTACTTACTACTTGTTAGCAACTTAGCCCTCCTCTTATCACAACACCAAAAAACAATATTCATGGGTACTTTCGACCTAGCCTAAAAATGTCAAAATATATTGAGGATAGCTAATAAACTTTTCATGATTATATTTTCTGCTATCATTTTCAAATAGCATAACTGCATAGTAGTTGATTCTGAATCTAGCCGACATTATTTCAGTCACAAACTACAAATGCAATTATGACTGCTCATTGTAGTCAATTAAGACATAAACTTCAAGTTATTGCCTTTCATGCTAAATATATCAGAAAAAGATTATAATCCTAGAGACCGATACTTAGAAAGAGGGCCTGGAGAGTTCATTGGATACCTATTTCTGATAAGGAAACTCTTCTTTTCTGAAACTTTAATTGCAGACTTGGTTTTTCATCATTTATTTACAAACAGGAAGTTCACAATAATAGGAATTAATCAAGTGTAATATCTTTTCAAATACTAATACTACTGTAACATTACTGAAAGATTGAAAGTATTGTTTCAAAATATGTCAAAGCTTACTTTCTTAAAGCATAACCAAGGGATTAACTCTTACAAATTGATTATGGTTAATCAAGTTTAGCATGTCATATTCACAATGATAGCGCACAATCAAGTTTCATCTTTTGAATTACACATGCAACCCAATCCTACACGGGCGGCACATTGGAGAAAATATCAACAACAAAAAAACTTTCCTATTATTTAGGTGACTCATTTAGACATTTACAAACTACCAGCCTAATGAAGGCTCATTTGGTTATAACCATTAAGCTAAAAGATTATTTTTAACATGGTAACATAGCTAGTAGCTCTTTCAGAGCTTCTTGTAGATTTTATACAGAAAATCTGGTAGCCATAAAGACCCATTTAGACCTTTTCTAGACTATCAGTCTAATGCCGACTCGTTTAGTCATAACAACTAAGCTAAAAAGATGGATTCTTTAACATCGTAAATTATCGAGTAGCTATCTCAATGCTTCTTGCAAGCCGTATACGAAACATTTGGTAGCCAACAAAATAAAGCTGGCTAGTTTAGGCCTTTACTAAACGACCATCCTAACGAGGGCTCGTTCTGTTGTAACCATTAAGTTAAAAAGCTGGAATCTTAAATACATGGCGAACGAGCTAGTAGCTACTCCAATGCTTCTCGTGAGTTGTCTACGAAACATTTGGTAGCCAACAAAATAAGCTGGCTTATTTAGGCCTTTACTAAACGACCATCCTAACGAGAGCTTGTTCGGTTAAAACCATTAAGCTAAAAAGCTGCATTCTTTACAAAATGACGAACGATCTAGTAACTATATTAATGTTTCTTGTAAGTTGTAAACGGAACATTTGTTGGATAACAAAATGAGCTGGTTTATTTAGGCCTTTACTAAATGACCATAAAGCTAAAAAGTTGGATTCTTTATAACATGGCGAACGAGCTAATAGCTATTCCAATGCTTCTCGTAAGTTATAAACGAAACATTTGGTAGCCAACAAAATAAGCTGTCTTATTAAAGGTTATAGCCATTAAGCTAAAAAATGACTATTTAACATGGTTAATAGGGCTAGTAGCAGTTTAAATGCTTCTTTTAAACTGATTTTAAATTTAAAGCATTTAGGTAGTCAAGTAAATAAATTAAAAGATGGAATCAACCAAACCAATCAATTAAAAAGTAAGGGGGGGGGTTGAATATTATCCCTAGATTGGAGTTTGTATATATATATATATATATAAAAACATACCTCAATATTTTACAAGAGAGTAATGGAGAAGAAGATACGGGTTTTAGAGAGAGTGAGAAACTAAGGGTCAAATATAATTCATGGTTAATATTTTGATGCAATCTTAGTTTGAGCTCAATTTTCAATGTTTTTTTTTTTCAAAAAAACATTTTTTTACAATTGTAATTTTTTTAATAACGAAAATAGTGATTTTGGCATGCTCACAATCTACTGATTACTAGTTTTGGCTTATTATTGGGCTGTTTCTCGATTCATGTTTCTTACTCCTTGTTTTGCAATTTTTTTTTTATAAATAATTTATTTCACGTTTCACCTTTTCATATTCGGTTTTATTTCTCGATTCCCATTTTCATCAATGTCAACTCGGGTAATAAGATCATCCACAGCTGGTACTCTGAGAACTTACCTAAACATAAAGTGAAATATATATTTTTAAAATTTTTAAGAAATCGGGTAACTTTGTACAAAATGTCAGATTTTTTATCAAATTTCTTATAATAATCATATAATATTATAATATTAATTTAGTCTTTATTTTTTAAAAAACAACTAGCATGTGAGTCCAATCAACATTAAAAAATTAAAAACCAATGACTTTACAAGGTAGGGGAACTATGAAGATTCTTTTAAAATAAGGAAAGATTTTCAAGCCTTAATTTTAAGGTTTCTTATAGGAACATGATGAAAGAAGATTTTTTTTATAAATTCCTAGAAAAAGAATATGAGTGATTTGGGGCTTGAGATGCGATTGGTAAAATATTATACATCATGTTTTCTATCATCTTCCGTGTCCCATTGCTTATTTTATGCAAAAATTTGTTCTAAAAAATTTGAAAAAAAGTATACAAGACATGTATCAATACATTCCAATAATTATTTTTAAAAGGGATATACACAAATCAGAAGACACTTTTTTAATCTTAACATTCAAATGTTTGCGCCTCTACGTACAAAAAGGCGCTAACAAAGTGTGTATCTCCAACACAGGCGCTAACAAAGTGTTTTATCTCTAATAATTATTTTTTTATAATGGAATGTTGGCGCCTTTGTTAGCGCATTTGTACTCGTGCATAAGACCAACTTTTTTTATAAGATACCAAACTGATGGTCTACAAATTAATTAATAAATGTACTTGTGCATAAGACCAACTTTTTTTAGCTATATAGTAATATTGCACTTTTGTTTTGGAGTCGATCGCAGGTAGTAAGCACACGGAGGAGGTTTTGGAGGTTTTTATACCCTTAGTAATATTCTTTTTTCAAAATAAAGGATATGGAGAGCGGTTTTTAATGTTGGTAACAAAATCCTCATTGTCATGAAGTGTTTATAAAGGGTATAAAAACATATAAAACCCCTCATTGTCATGAGATTGACAAACTTTAAAGCTCAGACTGCAGCCAAACAAACCTCCTTTAAGATAGATATGGAGAGTCGAGGGCATGTTACATCAAATTATGGACTACTTGGAAAATATATGTAAAACGATTAAAGTTATAGTACACACAATTTTGTATTGCCTAATCTTATCTTTACAATGTCACAGATTTACTGGGGAGAATTTCAAGCAGAAAATGAGAAAAATTGCAGCCTTTACTCATTCAAGATGAATACAGAAAACCTCAGAACTAACTTATATAAACAATAATGTCAATCACTGCATCAGAAGCAAAAAGAAAAAAAGAATTCAGCATTTTTTTTTGTAGACAATGAAAAGCCCAACCCAACCACAACATCTAGTGTCCACAGATAATTTAATGGGGACTTTCACCCGTTTCTATAATGAAATTGCAAAAAAAAAAACTATGGTCGCTGATATACACGATTGGTTCTGGGATCAACTAGTACGCCCTTCCCTCCATTTACTTCCAAGTCATGCCTGCATGCCCAAATTATGGAAAACAATGATTACCTATTCCAATTTAAATTGTAATCTTCCTTACCATCATATGTTAATTAGCAAGACAGTTGTTCATGTACTAGAAGATGATAGATGAGGTAACCAAAAATGGTAAATCCCAAAGTTAATCCTCTATCAAGACACCATTAACTAAATATGAAAGACAGTTTTGTTATGGTGGACTAAGTAGTGTCATCATTGTAGGACACAGTTTACTATGTAACAAACTTATGTTAACGATGTAGCAAAGTGTGTGGTGACAGAAACACAGGGCTCGACCACTTCTAATACCGTACAAATCACAAGTTACACTTCTTGCTTGCAAACTCAATGTTATTATAAGTTTTGTACTTTTTATGGGTGGGAGTGTCAACCCATACCTCCTATTTAAAAAAAGTCGGTTCTGGCCCGCTAGGCTAGCCCCAGTAGGGTACCGACAAGCTCATATTTTAATTCCCAGGAAAGTTCATTTTCTATATACATCACATTAAAAATTTATGAGTAACTAAAAGTTACAGAATCTACAAAGAGCACACAGAAAACTCAACTGAAATACAAAATCCGGGATGGCCAACTGCTCACGAGAAATGTATTTGAATAGCTCTACAAGTCGATCAACATATACCACTTTGTTCCATGCCTGTCAGCGATTGAGGAAAAAGTTCGATAAGCTCAAAGAAATAGAAACATCTAGGTCTTGCTCGTCTGCAAATTTCAAGCAAATAAGCTGGATTCTTTAAGGTTCTGACAAAATTTTGGTGTTTATCCAGCTTAAAGCTTTTAGCCTTTTAAGGCAAAAAATCCAGAAAAGCGCAGCTTTTAGGCTGGCCAACCAAATGCAGCCCAAATTTTACGAATTTGAATAAAAAGTTGAGATTGTGCTTCAAAGTTGCAACAAACAAGGCCTGAAGCTCATGTTCCTGAATTGCTTTTAAATTCCCACAATGTTTTGTTCGGAGTTTTTGCTTCATGGTTGAACCCTTTAGTCACTATAAGACGATAACTAAAGAAATAATAATATACCAAATTATCTACGAACAATTGCAAAGCAACAATTGCAGCCTTCAACCCGAAAGTCGGATGGAGAATATACAATGCCTGTATAATATAAACACAGAAATCTTAGAAATCCGAGATTCAAGTTCTGCTTTGTTAAGCAACAATATAATGTTACACACATGTAGGTTACGCTGGTGTTTACGGCCAAGTATTTGTTGTAATCTCCTCATCCATCCCAAATCTGGTTGCCTATTTTCTCAAAATACAGAAGCACAAAATCAAATTGCTAAGTATTATGCATACAGCTACACTTGACAGCCTGATAAACCAATCTGAAATTGCATTTCGTCTGTGATGGCTAATTATTACTAATATGGTGAGAAAGCACAATCTTCTTCAAACAACATAGTTTTACCACATTTCGGATTTGGAAAAACTACCACACATTATGAAGCAGTACGGAAAATCAAAGTATTGAACAAAACCATCTCCTCTTACCTTTTTTTTCTGAACAATCATTTTCTATCCAACAAAGTTTTTTTTATCCCTTGTTCTATTGGTCTGTGGTCATGCATCATACGGGTCCCGCAATAAAATCTTTGTGATTTACTTAAACAAAGCAAGATAATACGAGAAACCACAACAGGGTGGAAATCAAGTAGTCAACAATTAGGACATATGGTACTTACGTTTGTAAGGATGCCGCAGAGTGGAAGTAAACAATGCTATATGGCTTCTGTATCAAGGGTTCAAACTCCTGAAAAAAACATATATTGTCGGAAAATTGATAGCTGCTTACATCTAGTTATACTTAAAAACAAAAAAAAACTGAGAAATTCCAATATACAACATGGCCAGGTAAGTGCTAACAGCTGAATCCCATTATACATGAACAACGAGAAGGTTGAAAGATGATTGAAATGACTTCAAAATAAAAGTTACAATAAATTAGAGAAAAAGAGAGTAAAGAATCTCTTAACCTTGACTACGTGGAGTACAAATCTTTCCAGATCGAGACAACGTAGCAAAAAATGAGCTCCTACAACAACCATCACTGGGCGACCCTCACTATCAACTCCCCCACGGTAACTGAAAACAACTTATTACCTTAGTATATGTACAATGTATGTAGTATGATTTAATAAATTACTAGGTTTAACTCAAAATACTTACTTTCAAATTTGTAATGCATTATCTTTTTAGTAACAATTCATAGAAATAAATTCTTCTTAATACAATCAAACCACTAAATAAAATTCAATATTTTTAAGCCAATTACAATTTACGAGAACCAGAATAAAAGGTTTGCGCAGTAATTAGGAACTCTGGCGTTCCAATTTAAGATAACTCAAAATGAAAAGGAAAATTACAATAAATGGTCAAAAAGTAAAGAATTACAACCAATAACGAGATTGCTTGATTTCCAGAGAAACCGGTCTAACTAGAATAGCTAGCAACTTAAAGTTCATAAAAATGATTACTAAAATCGGTAGGATTAGATTCTCAGAATTCTTTTCCAATTTTTATTAAATTATCTAGAAAGTGCAATTGTATGGAAGGCGGACACATACTTACATAATTTTCATTTCTGTAATTTCGGAAAGATTGGCAGAATTAGCTTTGGAAAGATATCGAGAATGAAGAGAATATTCTTCAGCAGGTGATAAAGGAGGACCACCAAGATCACCATATCCAAGCATTTTAGCACAATTCCATGTACTCTGTGCTTGAGCTGATTTTTCCCATTGCTCCATTCGCCGTTGATCTGGATTCTTTATCAATGACATAAAAGCAGGATCTAGATACGATTCCAAATATGAAGAGTCCCTAAAGAAGAAACATTGGTCAATCGATAATGCGATAGCATAAGTTTAGCACACATGTGCAGGGCTTATTATGGTTTAGTACACTGAATTAATACGTAATTTCAGTTTTGTATTCCAAGATAAACTTTTAGTGTACTGAACAGGGACTTTTTTGTCCATTAAGTATAATGCTATTAATTTTGGACTCCCAACTTGCATGTTTGTTTTTAAATTTTGCACACCGAGTTAACGGAATTTATGGTATGAATCTCTTTTTTAAAAAAATTGAGTAATTCGAAATTGGTATCTCGTGTAAGTTGGTCGTACATAACTATTCCTCTTTAATGCTGAACAAAAAAGTGAACCCCGAAAGAAGACCAACCCAAGTTATGAGCACAATATTTGTACCTTTGTTGCTACTAAAGATGTTTCATTCACATGTACAGGAATATGAAACAAAGTGAAAGGAATTTTACTCTAACAAAAATTTGCAAGCATTTTAGGTTATTTAACGATGATGAAAAATAGGGGTCTACAAGCAAAAAGATTTTGATTAAAATTACCGTCTTGCCAATCCCATATCACTGATCGGAAGATCCATAGATCCTTGAAGAGGGCTAGAATCGACTTTTTTTGCATTGGGCAATGGCTTTATTCGAATTTTACGTTCGTGTATTACTGTTCCGCCATTTTCATCCCCAACATCAGCAGGAAGTTTTGACATAGCCACTTCCTCTTCATGTTTATCTCGAGGAAAATAAAGCGGAAGTAAACTATATGTAATTTAAAAATAAATTATTATTCCATGAATTCGGAGACGTGTTGTTGTTAATCACACAGAATATTGCAGTCATATGACAGAAGAAAGACATACCGCTTATATATCTCAGTGTCAAGTGACGTTGAAATACAAAATACAACAGCCTTTACTTTATCTTTTTGTTTCTCAAGAAACCTCCGGACAGTTCCTATAATCAAGTTAAGAGTGTAAGAAACAAAATGTGAAATCACTAGGACATTTAATTTGATGATGCGGAATGAGAAAAATAAACACTGGACCAGGTAGATTTTCATAAAATAAAAAATAAATAATTATGCAACAACATAACAGCAGCCAATACTAACAAAGATATATGAATATACCCGTACATGGAAAAGTGAGCATTGACATTATTGAAACTACAACTATACAGAGAAAGTGGTCTCACTAATTGCCACATGAGCAGCAGGTTCACGAGGGTAGCTTTTTGCCTCTGTGTATATACATCCCATAGCAATGCTGCACTTGACAGATGTTACAAATTAACATTCATTCAACAAAAGCGAACGTTAAAAGTAAACAAACATGAGAAATTGAAGAAAAAGAGTATGGGTTGACCAACCAACCTTTGCAGTCCATCTTCCACGAGTAGTTCAAGGCAAGACTGATAGCAGTGACTCAAAGCAGTTTCTGCTGCTGTATGGTATTTTACCGCATATTTGGGACCCACTGTATGGATAACTCGCCTAACAAAACAGAATGTACTTAAAATTATACTCCAATACTTAGTACATTTAAATGCACTTAAAACCCATTTATGAATGTGTATACATAGTAGTGCACATGTACTATTCTATTGGTTTAGAAAATTGCAAAGTACGATAAAACGAGGTTCTTTTACAAACAGGTCTAGTTAAGAGGCAGCGCAGAGGAAGAGAAAAACTAAACGACCAATATAAACTTTTACTTATTTATTTATGGCATTAACCAATTAGGTTCTTAGTGTTTCAGGACCAAATTAAGAAGAGGGGAAAAAATCATTGTTGCTTACAATATTATGGTGATTTTTTAGACCTATAATCAATGTATTAAAAATCCAAAACCATGCCAGAAAAAGTACAATTAAATTGTATACTTGATACTAAGCTGAACTAGTATAGTCACCTTGCAGGAAGGTTATATGATTTAGTAAGTTTAGCCATTCCTGTTCGACAGCCACCCTGTCACCAAGAAATACACCAAAATTTTCACCCATTAGTAGCTTACTGGTTACTTAAAGCAAAATGACAATGTACTCAGAGGTCTTTTAAACATATCTTGTTTCTTTTGCATTTCTGTTTTTTCCTTTTAATTTTTAAAATATCATTTGCCTTAGGGGCATCATGCTTCCGATTATGTTGTCCACTCAAGCTACTCATAACCAAATGTGTGAAACGATAAATTACCATTTATATATTTTTGAAATTTATACAAAGCTTCCATGAATAATAATAATAATATTGCCAAAGCATATGCAAGTAAAGCTTCCATGAATAATAATAATAATATTGCCAAAGCATATGCAAGCATTGGTAGCAAAGAAAATTTTAGGTTCAAGGGAAAAAGAGACATAAAGCAACTAGCGCATAATAGCTGATCCAGTTAAAAACAAAACCATTGATCCCAAAGAGTGCTCTAAATTCTGAGATACAAGGCAAAGTCAGGTTATATATCTTAGGGATTCCTGTTCCGAAACCTGTGACGTGAACACATCAGTGGTGGAAATTCTATCGCGGTTGTATTTCCTTGTCAAAATTTTCTATTTCAGAAAACTTTAAAAAATTAGAATACTCAACAGTTCCATTACTACACCTACTGAAAACAAGAACATTGACAAAATTTGAAATTCCGCATAAAAAAAGAACTATTTGATTACCAATGATGCACACTCTTCTGCTAGACTAGGTCCAGATGCAGCATGTATACCAGGACTGCTATGTACTTCATCAAGATTCTGCGAAATATTGAGTTGGTAAGTAGACCAGTACCAGGAACTTGTGATCATTAATGAAAATAGACGAAACCCTGACCTTTCAACAGAATGATCTCAAAGAACATTTAAAAGGACACCAGAAAAAAAAGTTAAATTAATTTCTAGCCCAATCATCACAAGTCCCACATGGAAAACTATTCCAAGCGCAAAGTAGTAATCTGCAAAGTAATAACTTAATAGATCTATTATATGAGTGATACATAATTCTAAATGTTTATCTAATGCACCAATCAACAAGAACAAAAGGTGCATTGGATTCTCACGCCACCATTTTTCTACTAGAAAACAGATCAACATTAGGTCACACTGATTTGTTTCATTTATGTTTATTAGGCACCTAAAAAGGTATTAAAATTTGACAACAGGCTTATATAATCCCAAGATCTAGAAACAAATGAAAAGAGGACTCTTAAGATTCCAGGAAGAAGTCTGAAACGTGAAAAAGAATGCCACTTTAATGTTCTCCTCATAGGTCTAACCAATACTCTGAATTAAGAGAAATACAATGTTTACCCTTTCAAAGAAAGTTGAAACAAACTTAGTTGCACAAGTCGGAAATTTCTTCCAACGATTAGTGTTAATTGACTAGTAATCTTAAACCAGAAATGCACATAGCCCATAATGTTAAGTTAAAGACGAAATCTATTAGAATACTGCTACTAATTTGGTAATCAAATGCTTATTCTGTGCAACCTACAGTCTTACTGAATCTAAGTGATACTACACACGCAAAACTATTAATATACAGAATCTAGTTCGAATCAAGATAGAAAACATTAATAAGATCATCACTCATCAGAGGAAGAATAACACCCACATAACTGCCTAAAAATTACAAAAATGCCACAACATATTACGCATGTGCAGCATTTTCATTTAAAACATTCTATATTCACCTCATTTGTGGAGTTGACAACAGCATCCACCTCAAGATTCCAAGGATCTCCCCTCCAAAGATAAATTTTCGAGTTAATTTCATGGTCGACTGGAAATTTCGAAATCACACCATTTCCACTGCTCTCTCCCCCCGATGATGATGCTAGAGGGTCCAAATGTAGTGAATTAGGAAAAGTAGGATCTTCATTTTGATACGTAAGCCTAGTTTCCGTATCACTCCAACACGGAATTTGATCTATTGTCACCACAGAATCTCCATTATCGGTGGGTATTCCACCACGAGTTGTGGTGGTAGACTCAGGATGATACATCTTCACAACTCCCAATCAAAGCATTATTCTTCACTATCCACTAATTATATTCCTTTCAAATCTCAACTTTGAAGATTCGCAACCTTAACACAACATGAGGAACTCCTGCATAACTTATATTAGAACCCTAATAAGTCACAGTAACTTCTCAAGGGGCAAAACACAGTAAGAATTAACATAAACATGCATATGCATTTAGGCAAAATGGCTGTAACAGAATATACAAAACCGACAGCACAAATTCTTTTTGGATAACATATGTGCATTCCTAGTCGTAAGAATGTAAACTTGTGTCCGCTATTGGACTCAGAATGTAAGCTAAGAAACTGTATAATAATATCACCAACCAACCAAATTTTACTCAATGCATGAAAGAATATGACCAACCAAATTCTCAATTTCGAGTTATTACAAGTTTATTGTAACCAACTCAAAGGAAAATGCAAAAGACACCAAAATAAAATGATATATTTTCTCTTATACTTCATCTACATTGCATTTGGTTGACAAGCTAAAAGATGATCTTTTTGTTACTGGCACATCATCTAGAATAATTTATGCTTAATGAACCTATTTATTCAAAATTCCAAGTTATTCGATAAAAATCTGCAAAAACGCATAATCCGTAATTGAATAAAAACAAAATAAAATCCCTACAAATACCAGAAACCAGATTTGCATTAATCACTATCACTAACAAACAAATCCAAGCACTTAACCCCTCAATTTATATTTTTTTTTAAAAATCACCAACTAAATTCTTGTTTTCAAATTATTACAAATTCATTGTGGGTAATTAAAAGGGTATCGCTAGAAAATTATAAACTTAAATATATATGTGTGTATATTTATATGCATGTAAAATTAATTGATGACTAAATAATTTGAAAGATAGAAAAAGATAAATAAAACAAAAAGAGATAAAAGAATGGGAGTAAAATGATTTACCTTAATGAATTGGGAATTAAAAAATTAAATAGGTTGAGAGAGAGAGATTATGATTTATGAGAGAGAGAGAGAGAAATAGCAGAATATGCTCCTCCGACAAGGCAATGAAACTGAATATTTATTTAATAATTATTTTGGTTTATTTATGTTATTATTATTATTGGTCCGGTTTGACTTGAATTTATAAATATATATTCAAAATCATCCTCCTATTTTCTTGTAATTACAACGTCACCTACTGTTATGAATTATTTCGTTTTACTAGAAATCAGGCTATTCTGCCATAAAATCACTAGAAATTGGTAGTTTGCTAATTTCTAGGTGACGTTGTAATTACAAAAAAATAGGAGGATGAATTTGAACATTATAAATTCAAGGCCAACGTGTTGTAACCTAGTGAACATTGTTAAGTTAGTAATATATAATTTTCCAGATAAATTATCAGTTCAGCATTTGGTAATGATTGAAATGGATTTGAAACACAATTATTTATCTACTCAATAATATAATTTCATCAAGTGTATACTGAAAAATAAAAGTGAGAGAAGATAACTTGGGCTTATTTGGTAGTAAAAGTAAAAGTATAAAATTATACTTTTGAAGTATAGCTAGAAAATTATACTTTTAATAAGTATATAATTATTATTTGTTGAATGCTCTAAAAGTATAATTTCACGTAAAAATGTTGTTTTGGTGATTTCTTTGTACTTTTACTTCTTTTTTTTCATTTTAAAAGACCATTATAGATTTAATGTTAATAATTTTATAACTTAAATAAATCACAACACGTAAGGTTAAATAAACAGACTTGGAATTGACAAAATTATATAATTAACGGTTTGTTCTTTGGCTTCTAACAGTCCTGCAAATTTGGTCACGAATTTCATTTCTATGTATTTTCATATATTCATCGTCGTCTCAAACATTGCCTTCATGTTGAGTGATAATTTTCGAAGGTGAACCTCTTATACAATATCCGTTACTCATTACATTATCATATTACAGATCAGGAAAATTCAAATTATGTCTACGGATAAAGTTATGTAAGAGCTTGTGAAATTGAAGACATCCTGCATTTTGTAACATTTTAGGGTGATGGTAGATAAGTGACTTGCTATAGAGCGCGCAGTACATGCAAGAGCTTTAATACTCATTAAAATTTCAGTTTATTTTTTTGGAGGGGAGAAGAAAGAAAAAAGAGTAACTTGTCGTCGAGGTAACAAGAAGAATGGTATAGTAAAGTGTGTGCTACGTGCGTGTTCCTTTTTTAGAAATATATGTAATGGGAGTTGATCAGAACTCGTTAATATTTGTAGTAAAGTGTGTGCAATCTGCGTGCTATGTTGTGTAAAAATTCAAGTTGTACACATTATATCATTTGCTTTTACGTTTTTAAGTTTTACCAACTAGTTTATAAAAGTGAGTTGAAAATAAAATACAAGTTTATGTTTTTAACCTCTTAATATCAATTTATTGTTAAACAAACATGCAATCCATACACATACACATACACACGCACACAAAACCATAATAAAAAACATTAAAGAATCACTAAAATCAAACCCCAAAACCAATACAAACAACTAAACTCTCCTTAAATTTAGTCCATCCAGCTTTAACTTCCAAGCATTTCCATGATAAATACACCGAAGAGGCTCTACGTTCAATTCATTTCCTAACAAACAAAGAAACAGACTAATGAAAAGTAACAAGTGACATACCATGACGACATAATACACCCCTTGTAAGGAATGCATATGTGGTTCATCTTAGGGGTACATCGAATGCGTTGCAGCAATCCTCAGTCAATGACTATATCAGGGTATATGTTCACCAGTTTCGAAATTAGGCTGAATGAAATAGCTAACCCAGGCACAACGGAGATGGATTGATCATGTATACAAATCAGACAACTACTACCACGATCGTGAGTAGAAATTTAACGTAGTTGAATGCATGGGTTTTCTCTCGCTCTTGGAGTAGTCATCGAAATGTCTGCAATATACAAATTCAAAATAGTGAATAAGTTGTTTATCGCTCGAACTTAAATTAAATAATTCAAACTTATTTGTAGAAATTTGGTCGTAAAGGGAAGAACTCCGATAATAAAGGTTATGACATTGAAGGCTGGATGTTCGCTGCAATGATTATCAACATTATAGAATTTGTTGAATCCGAAAAAGCATATGTACATCTCGACAATCCGTATAGCTCCAATCTGTATAAGAAAACCATAAAACCGCATCAAAACATAAGTAATTACAAAAATGAATTGATAAAAAAAAATCTCTACAAATTTGAACATGACTCATCAGTTGGTCAACAAAGAACGCGTTGATAAATGTTACCTACCTGCAAAGAAAATGAGTTAGTTTGTTAATTCTGATTGAACCAAAAAATCAATATAAAAAATTTAAAGTTTAACCTCATAAAGCGGAGCGCAAACTGCTCAAACAATGGTGCCACAAAAGAATGATCTGGTGGCCGAGTACCATCTCCCACACGACCATATCAGAATAAGAAACACAATCTATAAATAGGTGGATGGATATATAGTTTAAATGTGTACAGAAAGCCGACAGTGAAAATGTCAACAACTCCGATCCAATAAGAAAAAAAATCAACTACGGTTAACTCTTGGTGGATGGATGTGTAGTTATATGGTATCGCCTCCCTGCATAGATATTGATACCATGTAAAAAGTGAGCCAACACGATGTAAACCCAAAACCTAAAGGAACAAAAAAAAAACAATATTATAATTTCAAAAAATTCAAATACAAATATTATTTTGAGTTTGATAGCAGCATCGAATGTAATCATCGTATGGTTAGGGAAAGTAGTTTGACGCTAGTCTATATTATAATTAATTTTGCTAACTATTTCATAAATAACTTATAATTTCATAAAATTCAACTACTTTTTGTATTTTTACAGTAGCATCTAATATAATCTTCTTATGATTGGAAAAATCGTATTTTCTCATTAATTCCGTTAACCGTAATCCTTAAGAGTACTGCAAATTAATATTTCACAAATTTCAACTATTTTTTGTTATATATAATGAAATGACGGTATTGTCTCTGAAAAACACACGCACATGTTTTGCACATGACTAACTTCTGTTTAATCAAATTTAACGGTGGTGTGACAATTGATCAGTATATGTTAATTGTTAAAATTGTTAGAATGTTATGCAAATCTAAATATTAACATGATGTATAATAAACCATAATTAATGGTTAATTTGAGGAGAGAGATGGAGGAACTCAAAAAAGTAACTATCCATTGAAAAAAATAGTAAAAAACATGTATATGATATTTGAAAAAAAGCGTGTTGTTTCTATCTTATTACTGCATTTGATCGATCAAACTGCAAACTAGAGAGACTATTTATACATTTTAGTTCATCATTGAAAATAGAGCCTAAGAATAACTTACAATCATGAGTCATGACTTCATTTTGTTATCTTAGTATGATCCTCCTTGACGTTTACGTACTAGTAAACACTAGGAGAAATACCGAAAATTATATTTCTCGGATTTACAATCGTCACATTATCTGTAAAAATCCGGATTTTCGTAGGAAAATACCGTGGTTTAGAGAAGGAATGACTATCGCACATCGTTTACATATGTGAATACTATATAGTATATAACGTTAGAGTATACTTATTTTTACCACCAATGTCTTTTTTAAGTCATGCGGCTCAAGAAGCGATGACGATATTGGACCAAAGCGGACAATATTGGTGGTAGGAAGCAGATAGTGGTGGTCTGGTCGGAGAACCGAGCCGTTACTATTGGTATCGGAACCGCTGTCTGGCCGATGTTGGGACTAGCACGAATGAGTGAACCCCAGAAGTACAGCGTGTTCGACGAGTACACCATGACTGAAGGGGAAATAATGTAAAAATTAGGATTTTCGTAATAAAATATCGTGGTTTAGAGAATGAATGACTATCTCACATTGCCTAGATATATGAATACTATATAGTATATAAACTTAGAGTATCCTCCTTCTTACCACCAAGTCCTTTTAAATCCATGTGGCCCAATAAGCGACGAAAAAATTGGGCAAAAGCGGACAATATTGGTGATAGGAAGCAGATGATGGCGGTATAGTCGGAGAAACGAGTTGTTACATTATCTATATAGGTACTTAGAGACAGACAATGGAGCGAGTAAGACGATATCTATTGGTGATATCGTCCCAGCACATGCATGCCTCCTCGAAGGCGATCCCCTAAAAATTGATCAATCTTCTCTCACCGGGAAAAACTTGGTGCCCTTGTGGCGATAGGACATGGGCCGTTGCCCAACCTGCCCCTAGCCAATGCCGCCTATGAGATTAGATGACCTATGCACAATGCATTGTCTACATGAGTACTAGAGGTAAGTAGAACTATATAATGGTACTCGTAGCAAAAAAAAACTATATAATGGTTAAAAATAATTTTTAGTTTTCCCTTTAATTATTGTTTTATTAGATGAATGGATCACTCAAGTGATCTTTTTCACAATACGGATGGGTTGGTGTGGGACCCGAACCGTAAAGGTCGTTAAATTTTTCGATCCGATTATTTTTGGAAGCGAAAATAAATATTAGATCTCGATCCGACAAAAGTCGGGACCCGTTTTAGTCAGGACTTGATTTTTCAGGATCCCGAGGTCGAGATAGGTTTATCCGGACATATATTTTCATTTTTCAGAAGGTCATTTTTTGATTAAAAATCATACAATAAAATAATTTCGAGTTTTATTTATTCATGTTAGTCTAAGAACATCCGCATTGGTGCTGATAACTTTTGCTACCTAAAATTTGCCACCTAAGCAAAAAGTGACCCATTAAATGATATGTATGCATGTTAAAGTTATCAAATATTTTACTCCACATTGTACTTGCTAACTTTTTCTACCAATATTACATATTGCATGCATATTATTAAATAGTAACACATAAATTTCCATTTACACTTGTTAAATTTGAGATCTCTTAACTCTAAAAATGAAGTTATTAATTTATTAAGTACAAAAACAAAATTGGGTTATTTAATTATTACATTGTTAAAGTTTATGGTACAATATTTTTTTTCCACATACAATATCATAACCAAAACCAATTTCGTAGAATGTACAAGACTTCAATTTTTTTAATTGAAAAAACAAAAAACTTCTTATTAGTAAAAAATTTATTTTTTAAAATCTTTCTAGAAATCTAAACTCATTATTATTTATTTTAGTTGTGATTTTGTAAATCATATTATGCTACATGTTATACTGATGCATAAAACTTATTGGTCAATTACCTAAAAAGAAAAACTTATTATCTATAATTGGTGTACAAATACTTATAGATTTAACCAAGATATATGAAAATGAAATTTAATAAAGCTGAAACATCAATATTGGCTTTAACTTTTGATTGTGCACATGACCCACATGACCCATTTTTCACTTGATAAATCACTTGTTAAATTTAACAAGAGTTTTGTAGAGTGACACCCAAAAAATGTCATGTTATTATTTATAGCTAGTCTAATGTGCACTATTTTGATACTTTATTTTGTTGTCATGCTAATATGTGATTTTAGAGGATGAGTTAAATAGACCAATATAGTTGTTCTAAATTAACATGTTAGACTAACAATAATCCCAAACTTAACTTGGAAATAACACCAATAATAAATGCAACTGAAAAATCTCCCCTACGTAGAAGTAGAAGAGAAAAAAATGGAGAAAAATTATAAAGTAATTAAAGTTTTAATAGGTTTTGTGCATGTTAGATTTTTTTAGAGTTTTGTTTTACTCAAAACACCCAACAAATATAAACGGAATAAGTGATATCTTTCTTAAAATATTTGCTCATTTATCCTACATTTTTCTTAAAATAACAAGGTTGAATTTTAAATTTAATTAAAATTTTCATTTTGCTTTTCTCTTGTATTCAAAACTACGAAGGTAAGTATGAGACTTTTTTTTTATCATACATAAAATCAATACAACTCTTGTATTTAAAACTACAAAGGTATAAAATATATATGAGATTTTTTTTTATCATACATAGTTTCAATACAATAATATATATATCTTATAAAGAGTGGAAACTCCTTAGCAAAATCGTGATGTACTCGAGGTAATATTTTTTAATAAAACAAACAGAAATTTTATAGGGTCAATTCTCAAAACATATAATGTGTTATGAAATATTACCAAAACATACAAGCCAAACAAATTATTCCCAAAACATACAATTGACCCAAAATAGAAAAATATATATATTTCTCCTCACCTATCAAAAAATTTATCTCTCTCCTCTCTGTTTCTAAATCATCATTTTTTCCCCACAAAATACTATCTTATTTAATGTTAAAATGACTTCTAAACCGAAAAAAATAAAATTACAACAAAAAATCAAAAAAATCAAAAAAGTCGAGATGCCGAAAAAACCCAAAAAATGTTGGAAAAACCTTTTAAAAAGTCAGGAACCCGAAAAAATCCAAAAAAATGTTAAAAAATAAAAAAAACCAATAAAAATCCAAATTCACAAAAAAATGAAAAAAGTTCAAAAAAGTCGAGAATCCGAAAAAACCCAAAAAAGCCTGGAAAAACCTTTTAAAAGTCGGGAACCCGAAAAAGCCCAAAAAATGGTTAAAAAAAGTAAAAAAAAAACAAAGAAAAATCTAAAATCACAAAAAGAATGAAAAAAGTTCATAAAAATCGAGAACCCGAAAAAACCAAAAAAGTGCTGAAAAAACCTTTAAAAAGTCGGGAACCCGAAAAAACTCCAAAAAAGTGGCAAAAAATAAAAAAAAAAACCAAAAAAAATCCAAATTCATAAAAATAAAGAAAAATAAAGTTCAGAAAAGTCGAGAACCCGAAAAAAGCCCAAAAATATGGTAAAAAACAAAAAAAAACAAGAAAATTACAAAATTACAAAAAAAAATGAAAAAATTTCAAAAAGTCGGTTACCGAAAAAACCCAAAAAATTGGTAAAAAAAACCCAAAAAATATCTAAAATCACAAAAAGAATGAAAAAAGTTCACAAAAGTCGAGAAGCCGAAAAAAGTGCTAAAAAAACTTTAAAAAGTCGAAAACCCGAAAAATCTCCAAAAAAGTGGCAAAAAAAAAAACCAAGAAAAATCCAAAATCATAAAATATATAAAAATAATGTATTGTGTATGCTCGTATTAAAAAACATGTATAAATTATGTATTGTGTATGCCTGTATTAAAGAGCATGTATAAAAAGTGTATTGTGTATGAATAATAAGAAAAAAACAAAAAAATGGACAGTGTCAATGGATACAGAATGTATTGTGTATGATTGTATTAAAGAGCGTGTATAAATAATGTATTGTGTATGCCTGTATTAAAAAGCATATATAAAATATGTATTGTGTATGCCTGTATTAAAGAGCATGTATAAATAGTGTATTGTGTATGCCCGTATTAAAAAAACATGTATAAACTGTCAATTGATACATAATGTATTGTGTATGGCTGTATTAAAGAGTGTGTATAAACAATGTATTGTGTATGCCTGTATTAAAAAGCATATATAAAATATGTATTGTGTATGCTTGTATTAAAGAGCATGTATAAATAGTGTATTGTTTATGTCCGTATTAAAAAAACATGTATAAAATGTGTATTGTGTATGTCTGTATTAAAGAGCATGTATAAATAGTGTATTGTGTATGCCCGTATTAAAAAAACATGTATAAACTGTGTATTGTGTATGCTTGTATTAAAAAGCATGTATAAAAAGTGTATTGTGCATGCATGTATTAAAAAATATGTATAATTGTGTATTGTGTATGCCTGTATTAAAGAGCATGTATAAAATATGTATTGTGTATGCATGTATTAAAGTGCATGTATAAATAGTGTATTGTGTATGTCCGTATTAAAAAACATGTATAAACTGTATATTGTGTATGTCTGTATTAAACAGCATGCATAAATAATGTATTGTGTATGCCCGTATTAAAAAAACATGTATAAACTGTGTATTGTGTATGCATGTATTAAATAGCATGTATAAAATATGTATTATATATTACTGTATTAAAGAGCATGTATAAATAGTGTATTGTGTATGCATGTATTAAAAAACATGTATAAACTGTATATTGTGTATGTCTGTATTAAACAGCATGCATAAATAATGTATTGTGTATGCCCGTATTAAAAAAACATGTATAAACTGTGTATTGTGTATGCATGTATTAAATAGCATGTATAAAATATGTATTATATATTACTGTATTAAAGAGCATGTATAAATAGTGTATTGTGTATGCATGTATTAAAAAACATGTATAAATTGTGTATTGTGTATGTCTGCATTAAAGAACATGTACAAAAAGTGTATTGTGTATGTCTGTATTAAAGAGCATGCATAAATAATGTATTGTGTATGCTCACATTAAAAAAACATGTATAAACTGTATATTGTGTATGCATGTATTAAATAGCATGTATAAAATATGTATTATGTATTAATGTATTAAAGAGCATGTATAAATAATGTATTGTGTATGCATGTATTAAAAAACATGTATAAATTGTGTATTGTGTATGTCTGTATTAAAGAGCATGTACAAAAAGTGTATTGTGTATGCCTGTATTAAAGAACATGTATAAAAAGTGTATTGTGTATGCCTGTATTTAATAGCATGTATAATTGTGTATTGTGTATGCATGTATTAAAGAGCATGTATAAACGATATATTGTGTATGAATAACAAAAACACAAAGAAGGGAAAGTGTTAATGAATACAAAATATATTGTGTATGGCTATGGTGGAAATAAAAATGATAAATTCACAATTATTTAATTACTTACCAATTATGCCCCAAAAATGAGCATCGTTCCGATCGAAGTAAAACAAAATATTAATTCATATAAAAAAATAAAAATGAAGTTATTGGGGAAACGAGTTTTGATCGGACGGTGGAGATTGGGGTTAAAGTAGGAGTGTGAGGAAGATGAAGGGTTGTGATTTGAGGAGGTGGTGACGGGATCGGAGATGGAGGGACGTGTGACGGAAGGTGGTGGAGATAGGTGACGGAGAGAGTAATTGATATTTTTTTATGTATATATATATATTATATATATATAGGTAGGAGATATATATATATATATATATATATATATATATGTTAAAAAAATATAAATTATTTAGTATTTATAATTTTAATTAGTTGTATATTTTGGTAATAAAGTGTTGGGGTGTAATTTTTTGGTAATTAGTTTAAAATAGTTGTATCTTTTGGTAATTTTCCCAATTTTATAACATAGTCATTAATAGTATATACATTGTATAAAGGTTAAGTTTTTTTCAATTACTTTTCGTTACTTTATTAAGACAATATGTCATGTATTTTGAAAAAGGATATACCTCTATTTTTAATAATCAAGAAGAAGGATATACCTAATTATACAGTTATGCGCACATGTATATAGAAAAAACCAAGAAAAGTAAATGGCTTCTAAGCTTTTGATTCACTTAGGTTAATACATCATTATGATGCTATTATCGGGATATTAGACCATGATAAGTTATTTCAAAGGCATCATCAAGCAAAGCAGTCATCATCATATCACATGTGACGACTTCTTTACGATCGCTTTCAATTTGGCCGTGCAACTTATAAACGGCATATTTGGTTACAACTTTAAAGCGAAAAGACTAAAAGTTTCGATACGAAGTCCAAATGAACAAATTACTTTCATGCATCTTCACAATAATCTGACTTATTTACTTAAATGTTGCAGTGCTCAATGTAATATGCCTTCGGCATTATAGAGAAATAAAAACCAATCGTAAAGGATTACAAAAGTTTCATAACTCATTCATGTTACTGCAAAGAACTAAAAGAACCTATGGCTCAAGAAATTAAACTGATTTGACTCTTATCAAACGATAATCCTCTGCTACTAGAAAGAGGATTCTAAAGTAATGCAAAATCTGCAAAATCGACTCACTCTTTTCCTTCAACTTTTTGCCTCAACGTGGCAATAAACGTGTCTCTTTCGTCTGGTGTCATTCCCTCTGCTGAGCAATCTCCGACTCCCCACTCTGCTCCACGAAGACAGTATTTGTCTTGAATCTCTTGCTTGTTCCTAGAAAAGTTAAATGGAAAAAAACAAAATAAATTAGTCGGATTATGCATTCAACTTTTCCTTTAAATTTCCAAAAACCTACTATGAGAAAATATAATTGATTCAAAAAGTTAGTCGGTCATTTTTTGATCCCTTAAGACACGAACCACTAAAAAAAGACACGCAAAGTAGTGGAACTAGAGATTCGCACGTTTCAGGCTAGTTTCAGTATAATTGGACATTTCTTGTTCCTCTCTATTATCTTCCATACATAGGGGCTGTTTGATTGCAACTCTTCAGCTAACTTATTTGATTATGTGACAATAAGCTATAGTGTATTTGGTTAACCTATCTTTTTCTCTTGAAAAGGCTATAGAGTTATCCGCTAGGTGAACCTACCTTTTTCCCTCAAGCCTCATATAAGTAAGCTTATTTGTTTAGAAGTTACAGTCAAACAAGCTCATAATCTCCCTATTTTCTGCATATTGCTTATACCCTCAAGTAGCAAACGTCATTTTAATCACATATAAAGCATCTGAATACAAATCAATATACTTTAATGCACATGAGTGTCGAGGTTAGTAAAATGGGTAAACACATACTTCTCCTTATTCTCCTTGGATTTCTCAAGTAACTTTTTGAGTAGGGGAGATTCCTTGAACTTGGCATCTAAATCTGCATACCTTTTCTGATTCTCCTCTGCAAGACAATTCGATAAAACTCATTTACGGCTTCGAGTGAAACTTCTTTCTATCAAAACGAACTTGATAAGAAACTTAATTAAAATATCAAACCATTAAAGCGCTCAAGAAACTCGACTTTTGGTAACTCAGGACCGGGTACTGATTCTATTCCTGTGGAGCCTGAAAGAAATCCTGCTTCGGCTGCAAAAATAATTGAAAATAAATGAAAATGATGAAATTGTGGAAGAACAGTTTCGTAATGAGTTAATCAAAGGACTTAACAATTTAGCTGAAGAAGAAAGGAGGCATTGCTAATCCAGAAAACTGTAGATAACTTCTCATTGTATACGAATTAAGTAAGAGATCAATGTACGGGTTAAATCCCATTCATTAATGCAAAGAGGTCTACGTAACTTGATGATTACTTGTAACATAAAGTATGGAAGAATGTTATTCCCAGGAGTTGTTTGGCTGCAGCTTTTAAACAATTAATTAGCTGAGAAAACAGCCAAGTTCAATTACTTTAAAACCTCCATTATAGTAGTTATCTTTTACTAGAATTTTAGCAATAGATATACTGTTAGCTAGATGCGTAGATGCACTGCAGCTTATACGAAGAAACGAAAATTAGATTATTTGAAATGATGCAATACGGTCCCTTCGACCCTCAAGGGATTCTGGTGGGAAGGTCGACCACTACATAATCCGCCATCACTCCAGGAGAGAAGGAAGTTTTGAACAAATACATTTATTCACTTCAAATGTTGCAGTAGATAATTTGAGAGGATAAAGAAAGGGGCGTTCCATTTCGTGACTGAATTTAATCAACATTTACTATAAATTAAGCTTCCAATTTAATATAAAAATGTCGCATTCCCAAAGTCATATCTCGAGCTACGATGAGATAAACTTGTACCTGTCTGAATACTGTGCTAACTAAAGTAGCCTGATTGAAATTATGGAGATACTAGCAAGGCGTGCAAAACCTAGCAATTTCGTCAATCATACAGAAGCGGCTTTGTTGTTTTCCAAGGGTTTAAGTATAGAATAACTCGTCTAGATTGTTGCAAACTTTAAGCAAAATAAGCGGGATTATTTATGTCTGCTAAATAAAATCGAGTTAGTGGACTAAATTATACTAGCTCTTAAGCTGGTCAGCAAATCTGGGGCATTTAGGCTCTGTTTATTTGGTTGTAAAATGGGTGTAAACAAACATTTGCGGATAAAATAGATTTTCCGGATGATTGGTTTAACGTAAAACATTTTTTTTGGGAAAACTTTTTCCACATATCCAGTAAAATTGGGGGAAACGATTACCCCGCAAATAAAGTTGTAAACGGTTTACGCAGCCTCTCTCTATATTCTTTCTAATACTAGTATTATAACTATTATTAATTATAGGTTTATTCTTTCAAAATTATTTAATAATTAGTCCAATTCTATCTACTAACCAATAAAAAAAAGAAAAAAACACGAAAAATTCTAAAAAATAACAAAAATGGAAAACAAATAAAAAAAATCCGAAAAATCTAAAAAAATCCAAGAAATTTTGAAAAAGCTAAAATCTAATTAACCAATAAAAATATAAATAAATAGAAAAAAATAACAAAAAAATAACAAAAAAATGGAAAAAATAAAACAAAAAATTCCGAAAAATCTAAAAAACCCAAGAAAATTTGAAAAAGCTAAAATCTAATTAACCAATAAAAATATAAATAAATAGGAAAAAATCTAAAAAATAACAAAAAATGGAAAAAATAAAACAAAAAATTCCGAAAAATCTAAAAAACCCAAGAAAATTTGAAAAAGCTAAAATCTAATTAACCAATAAAAATATAAATAAATAGGAAAAAATCTAAAAAATAACAAAAAAGGGAAAAAATAAAACAAAAAATTCCGAAAAATCTAAAAAACCCAAAAAAATTTAAAAAAGATCAATAATATCTTCTATACTTATAATTTTATGAGTTTATATGTTGAAAATTTATAAGTTATTATAAGTGACGTATATGAAATAAAATATGTGTTTAGGTTAAATTTTCTATACATGTTGACGAAGTTTCTTTCAGAAAAGTAGATGAACTTTTAGTTTTTTTCCTGTCAAAATAATTGTGATTTTAATCACTAATGTTTTTAAACTTTCACGAACTTATTTATTTTTGTGACTTTTAGTTAATTTTAGTTAATTTTTGTGACTTTTAGTTAATTTTTGATGTTTTTCATCTTAAAATATTTTGTTTAAAGTATGAACAATGTTTATTTATTTATGCATCCAATTTGTCTAATTTAAATAACTAATAGATTTTTGAATTTCAATAGAATTCCTTTGCACCGTGAAATTTTACCCGAAAAATATTTTACCTCCGTAAATATTTTACTATGAAACAAACAGAGCGTTAAAGTAAAAAATTATACTAAACTGAGCTTTAAAACAGGCAGTAAACAGGAAATGAATGTGAAACGCGCCAAAAGATAGCTTAACCATGTACAAGATCAAGTTTTACCCGGATGAGACCAAAGGATAATCGCAATGGATGCGGCAAATGGTAGTAATGATCTCAAAATCGGCAAAGATGCTGTTTTCAAAACCAGATTTAAATGGTCATAGCTTTGGGCAGATGGAACATGTTTTGGTTTCCTTAAGTTGATTTTAATATTTCTGTTACGAATAACGGGAGAGTAAACTAACCGATCTTGAATAGAACTTTTGGGTGATAGAACTTGAAATGTAGTATTGTGGTGAAGTGAAAATGAACAAGAAATCATGGTAAGCGTATAGAATGTGTTTGTGTTTTGTTATGATTATTGATAAGGAACAAAGCATAAGATAATGGCGAGGTGCTAACTGATAACATATGTAGGGAACGAACGGTCAATACTCAATACTGTGATTCAAAGAATAAATTACACTATACAAGCTACTAAGTTTGTGATATAATAAATAAACCCCTTGCAATTGAGAACTTTCTTGTTCCTTTTAACAAATCGCGGTATGCCCTTTGTTAAGTATTGTAAAATGCTCATATCGGCACCTCCAGGGGAAGCTGAGTGCATGTCATTGGGGGCAACGACAACCCCCATAATTCCGAAAATTATAATTTTTTGAAGATTTGACATTTTATTTTTACTCACATACGTTAAAAATGATGATTTGGAATCGCTTGTTTTTTTATTTCTTTAGTAGTTGATGTAAATTTTGACACCCTCCCTACAACATACATGGCTTTGCAACTTCTGTGACTTAGCACAGGAAAAAAAGAAAAACAGAGTACCATATAGATAATTCTCAACATACGAATAGTTGTTTACTCCGATTCGCCGTACAAATTAGAAAACTGAAACGTAATTTCTTGGTTAAAAATTTGCTGGTCCAACATCCTAAACAAATATAATTTAGCATCCGCCTAGAAAAATATGAAGTAGGTAGGTTCTTGGAACGTAAATTAGAAGGAAAAAAAACTAAAACTACAGGTACGCAAAATCATAATTTCACAGAAGGCTTCTTAAATAAGAGAAATTGATTTTAAAGTTAGAAACTTATGTCACTTTGAACTGCAGAACATTTTCCGGGAGTACACGTTAACAGAACTCGCGACCGTCCTAAAAAAGTTTCCTAACACTCTATGATGGGATTTGAAACTTGATGCATACAGCCAAAAAAAAATGATTATCAGACCAGATGATATATCACTGTACTGCATACTCCATACACATAAGAGGATGTTATTGCTATCAACAATTCTGCAAAAGAAATTATTTATGTTGCGAGTTGCATCCATAAACAGACCTCAACCTTATTTCCCCAGAGTTGTCGTATAGCTCAAGATGAATTATGAAAATCATTTAGTTTTTCTTACTGAAGTCTCAACCAACATAGTTTTCCAGTATTGCTTAGGCATCAGTGACAAGCAAAATTAGAAACTATTCCAGTACTATATATGTTTACCTCCCGCATAAGAAAGCTAATTCTTTTATGCAAAGCAGTCTCCAAAAACAACCATTTGAACAAAATAATTACGGTAAAACGAAGATTAGAATCTAGTACAAAACTTGAAGTAAATCAGTCGGCGGCTATGTAAGTACGGCAAAACAAACCAAAATTAGGCACCTAACTCTGTTCAGTTTTAAGGATATTCGCATACAATTTAGAGAACCAAACATGGTTTTCAAACATAGCAGCACGTGCACCATTTTCTTAAAACTTGCTAAGTTGGATTTGATCACCAAATAGAAAAGGATAAGAAAGTTAAGAAGTTGAGGTTTATCCTTCAAGCATGGCCTTAGCTGCATCAATGAGTATGGGTCTGAGATCATTTGACGCTCGACCAAGCACTGTATAACCTTCTTTGTCTTCAACGTCCACATCTGCTCCATGCCTTATTAGCAGAAGAGCTACCTGCCAATAAAGCAAAATCCAAAATTAATAGTTAGGTTTGTCTTCAAAGAAAAAGGAAACACCACATTGGACAGCCATCACCAGAACCTGTACTCTTTTATACTACTATATTACCCAGATTTAATTCTTCTAGCCAACACTCATATTTGGAGGTTGCTGAATGCTAAATGTTATTATACGAGGTTGCAAGGGTTTAATTTACCGATTTCTGGGAAAACATCTAGTGTCTCTTTACCCATGGAGCAAAAAGACAGGTCAGATTCGGAAATTGGCCTATTATAATCAACTAGTTCTACCCCTGTATAGGGGGGATAGAACTTGAAAAAAAGTTTGACACATGGTTTCCTGATTATTTTAAAACTCAGTGAAAAAATAAAATTCTCGTAAAATGTGGGGTCGCGACACATGATTTCCTAATTATTTGAAAACTCTCAGTGAAAAAATAACATTTTCGTATATTGTGGGGTTGCGATGGCAACCCCGTCCCTATTGGCATCATAATTCTTTTCTGTAACCAGTAGCTGATGTGAATTTCACCATGAGATATTGAGATCCAAAAAACTATAGAAAATTAGCACCAAAAGCTTACCTTGAGTTCAATACTCGATTTCTAGAGTTGTATGCTCTTTCATATCTGTTTTATTTTAACCCTTTGTCTCTTCAAACAACATAAATTAAAAACGTAATTTATAGGCAATGGAAAGACACATTTCACTCGTTTTATTTGTACATCACCATTTTCCTACTTTACTAGTATTCTGCAACGAAGCTTGACAGAGGACAAAAGACAGAAAATTAGAGAACATTACTTTAAAACCAAGGATTTGCTTGTTTAGAATCAAATATTGGGATAGTTAGTAGTATGACTTATGGAATCTCAGGGGCGCTCAAGAAAAGGTCATCTCTAATGCAACAATTTACATGAGGGGAGAGAGGGAGGGGAGATACACATGAATGCTTTTCGTCGAAGCTAATCTACTTCTAGTCCTTTCAAATACTTAACTGACTTATTCTAAAATTCCATTTACCTTTTCCCTGTACTTGCAATTCAGTTGAGATTTTCATTTTGGAATATAAACAAATATACTTATCATGTTGAAATGGACCCAAAACTAAAACTATAAGACTTGCCTTCTTTATAAAATTGAGTATTAAAGCCAAAAAGGGGGAAATGAATCTGAAGGGCCTACAAGGAATCAATACGAAACTTTGACAAAAGTTACCTCTCTATTTTCGCATATGATAGCACTCATAAGAGGTGTTTGACCTGCTCTATCAACAGCTTCAATCTCTGCTCCTTCCTCAATTAAATATTCACATATTTCTGAGTTCCCAGTACTCGCTGCACGATGCAAAGGTGTACACCCTACCTATAATAAACAAACATCAACTGTTATATACAGAAGGGAAAATGAAACTAGACATCAAGATACAGAGCACTTGCAAAGTAATTTCACTGCTAGGAACCTTGTCTTTGGAATTGATTTTTGCACCATTTGTGAACAGAATTTCAGCTATCTTCAACCAGCCCTTGCTAGCAGCGTAGTGGAGAGCAGTACGACCCCCGTTGTTTTTTAAATTAACATCAGCCCCTGACCATACATTCATACGTTAAAACATACTATATTAGGATACAAATAGGCGGATCCACATAGAGTCATGGGGTGGCACATGCTGCCCCCCCCCCCCCCCCAAATTATTTTCAGTAATGACTAATATACCTTTGTATAACTAACTATATTACAAAACTGCCATAAGTTTGCATTACAAAATGTTAGTAACTGAGTACTATTGTTTTGGTTTTTTGGGAATGAAACTCCAGGTAACCTGTAACTTAAGTTGGAAAATTTGATTTTCATTTTACTTGTGGTCCACCAAGTATTATAAGTATTCATCTCTTTTATTCATTTCTTTCACTGTTTTCTAAAAAAATTGTTAAGGGACGATGCTAGCATGCTTTTTATTCATGCTTGAAAATCTACAATCTAAAGTAAAACAAACATACATTTTTAAGGGTTATGAGATTATATTAAGCTATTCAAGTTTTAAAATATTTGCATGTATTAAGGCTTGACGTTAGAAATTTTATATTAAGATTGTCCCCAACCCCCCACCCCCCCCCCGAAATAAAAATCCTGGATCCGCTCCTCATACAACTATTAACAAGTGTAGATCATCAGCATATCCTACCAATGTCTATAATTCGGTCGTTCCGCTATTTTCAGTAAAGTGTCCTTCCTTTCCCACCGAAGGGTTTTGTGTTACAGCTCATACCACGTATAGTATTACCCAGTAATTTTTAAATGGCGTAAAGATGAGAACCCATAATATATGTTTTTCCAAACACTTAAGGTCTTGATAAAAAGTTAACTTCTCGTTGGTCTTCATTAATTGGAAGGTATATCAGAACATAAAAGACCAAACCTGTACAGATTCCTCATATTTAACCTCCATCTATTTCTGACTTCAAATGACTTCTGAAAAACGTCTATGCAGTCAATTACAACCGTCACAAGTTACAAAACAACAGCCTAAATGTAGTACATATAGCTGATAGAGTTCAGAGTTACTTCTCCTGGACCCACTATCTAGAGAAAACTTAAAACGGTTAATGGCATCAATTGGTTGCGAATTTTGAGATCGGGTTTGATTGTTTGCCCTTTTGCTTTAGAAACATATTATATTTGGTCGACAAGCTTATTTGCTGACCATTTCTGGTTTTTTTGTCTGAAATGGCTAAAGCTTTAAGCTGGATTATCCTTGAATTTTTTTCCTCCACAAAATTTATAACTTGCTTGCTTAAAAGCTTCAGCCAAACAAACATATAATAGTAACCCCATGAATAAGACCTAAACCAACTCACTCACCTTTGTTGATCAAGATCTCAACAATTTCGAAATTGCCACTGCTCGACGCTGAATGAATCGGTGCCCATCCCTCTTCATCAGTACTATTTACGCCACTCACTGATGGATCAGCAGCTGCGAGAAGCTCCACTATCTATAATAATATGAAATAAATGAAAATAATTCAAGTATGGACAAATCCTTTTTTAAAAACAGTCATAGCATGGGGGCTTTGTAGCACAAGGTTAAATATCTTGCCCCCCATGAACAGAATAGTAATCTGAAATAGCTCTGAAACTACGCGCTACTGTTTAAACATTGCAACAAATGGAAAAATACATGGGGTTGCACATCTTAAAACAAAACCTCCTTAAGAAGTTGCAGATGTGTTTCTAGATAACTAGTAAGTTCTTTAGTTTATAGAGAAATCTTATCATGGATTTGTATAGAAAAGGAATGAGAAAGAAAATCTGAAAAGTTATGATCTTCCCAACTTGTGTTCGGATCTTTTGAAAGAAAAAAATGTATATATTCCACGAAAATCGTAGTCTCACCATCAACAGTTCTCTTCTTCTTGACAACTCAGACTTCCCTTCTATATTAACCAATAATTAAAAAAAAAAAGCTCTTTGTAACACACCCGCTTTTCACCATTAAGGTAACAAAAATGTTCCTTTTTTGATATAAAGCTCAAAACAAGAGCTCTATAAAAGTACAAAATCGTGAGCTTTACTTCTATTTTTGTTTCAACGGTTGTGTTTTAAGTTCTACTTTCATGTTTTAACCTTGGATTTACATTTTTACTTCGCATGACTGTGATGGTTTATGCGATTTATTGCTTTTAAGCTCACCGTGCAAAAAAATACAGCTAATACTGCTATAGTCACATTACTGCTCTTAAGTTCATTATGCAGTGTTTTTCAGCTAATATTGAAGCATAAATACGATCGATATATACACATCGCACACGAAAAACTCACACTTTACACTTCAACACTTACGTTTCAGTGAAGCACTGGCAAAGACAAATAGCTACGGTTTCACCTAATTGTCACATCACTATATACATAATTAGCTGGGAGGAACTTATCTACTCATTTATCGAGAAACACCCATCAATGGTTAAAAAAAAAAGGCTGCCTTTGTCATGTCTTTATGCACAAAGATAATTATTTACGACTAGCATTTTCGTAAAATAATTAGATTTTTCAAACAGCAAAAAGTGCCTTTAAAAGTTAATACTACTGAATTATCACTCAAAGTTACAATAAATCATCAGCATCTCACTACGAACACATCGCTAGCATTAGCATATCCTCATAGAATAGGTCAAGAAAACGATTTAAATGACAGAATCGCCAGTCAGAGTTACAAATTGGGAATCAACACATGATTATAATGACCTAGACAGGACCTGGTCCATCTACTATACTATAAATAGATGAGAAAATATACAACTCAAATGAGAAACTAGACCTTTCATGAATTCATATATCCATCAATAACCCTAATTACAAGCAAGTGATGCCTTAATATTGGCCCTAGTAGGCTTTAATACTTTGTTTGTTTTCTTACAAGTCACTTATAAGTCAAAATTACTAAAAATAATGTATCTATAAAAAACTTTAAAAGTCACTTATAAGTAAAAAAAAAATTGGGAAAATTACCAAACACATACAACTTTTCAAGTCTAATTACCAAAAACTACAAACCAAAACTTTTATTCACAAAACATACAACTCTAATAAATATGTGTAATTGCATGTTTGTATGTTTTGGTTAATTGTATGTTTTGGGCATTGCCCCCAAAAAATATGAGGTGGTATTAAACATTACACTGCGGCTTCTTTGAAGCAAGTTTATTTCTCCTTGCTTTTCTTAAGCAGTTTTTTGACACACAAAAAAAACCCGATGCCAAACACACCCCTAGATTTTAACTTCTTCTTACTAAAATATTAATATCCATAATAATAATAACTATAAAAACACCACTGCCTTTTAACTTCATCTTACAAAAATTTAAACATCCCTAATATACATATACTGATACACCCATAAAGCCGACATATGACTAAAATATAAATGACACGTTCAGTAGTACTACCTCCGTTCCAATTAATTTTGGTCTACAAAATTACATATACAAAACATATAAAAAAAAGGCTATGCCAAAGTCCAAACACAACCTAAGCTTTTAATTTCTCCTTACTAAAATCTAAACATACCTAGTAATTAATTTTGGTCTACGATATCACGTATACTGAACAGGTTACAAACAGGGTCAAAAATTGCACGTAGTTTTGTAGAGTACAATTAGTTAAATTGTAAAATGAGGGATTAGTTAAATTTGACTAATAACTATAAAAATAACCTACATCATAACTCATATATTCGATACACACGTAAAGCTAACTCTTAACTAAATTATAAAGGCATATTATTAGTATTAACTCTGTTCCAATTTAATTTTGGTCTACTAAATTACATATACAAAACATAAAATAAAAAGGCAATGCCAAAGTCCAATACATAACCCTAGTTTTCCACTTCTCCTTACTAAAATATAAACATCCCTAGTAATTAATTTTGGTCTACGATATTACGTATAAGGTTACAGATTCAAGATTGCACGTAGTTTCGTAAAATACAATTGAATAAATGTAAACCTCGGGGTGAGCGGAAGAGGCTGCCACGTGGAGGAGGGAGCGAGTGTCTTCGTTGCGGAGAGAGAGTGATTCGAGAAGCTGTTGTTGAGAGAGTGAATTGAAAACCGATACGTCACCGTTTTCGGCAGCTTTGAATAGATCTTTATCGTGTTGTTGTACACCACTATCGATTTCCATCTCCATTGTTACCGATTACTCTACTTATTTGGGTGGTGTTTTTTTTTAGATTTTTATTTTGGTTGAAAGACGACACAACAAGTAAGTAAGTAATTCACTGGGTTGTTTTTGGCTTGTGAGAAAAGAAAACTTTTTTGAAAATAAATCTATACAATGCTAAAATCGGTCAAATAACAAAAAAATCATTACAAATGATAAAATATCTTTTTTCCTTATGGAATACATTTTAAACATGTTACTAGTTCCATAACGTACATAGGCCTCGCTACCTTGCGGACGGGACTATGAGTTTAAGCGGTGTTAGAAATGACCATTCATATATAGTCTTAACATTATTAATATCGTATCCCTAGGCATAGTATATACATAATTTGTGGGTCATTTGTTATCCCGTTTCACTAATAATACCGATCATATTTACACATTCAAACATAATATATGTGAGACCCACTGCATTTGAAATTAGTATTCTCAACCAAACATATCCCAACCAAACATAGTATTCGGGTTTTTTTTACGAACTTTATTTTTCTTTTTTGAAAAGTTGTAGCCTCAAAGCCATTGATGGACGCACAGCAGAGGCGTGCGTTACCTATTTAGAAAAATATGAATTTTGACTACTATTAAAACATAAAATTGAAATATAGTCTAAAAAAAATTGACCATATGTTTTTGCCTTTGCGAGTGCATGGAATGCCCAGTCCGCTTGTATTGTTTGCACCCCCTTAATGACGGTTTTGAAGGGACGGTTTGACCATTGTCGTTGCGGTCATCGTCTTGGTTTTCGGCTCTATCCCTCCGCTTCTCTACAGTTGCATTTTCCTTTTAATAAAAATTAGTCATTCGAATTTCAACTACTAGTTTTGAATTTAAATGTACTCTAGTTATGAAAAGTATATTTTGGTCCATATTAGATTAATAAATGACCAGTTTAGTATTATTTTTAAGGTCATAAAAATTTAAAAAGACCTTTTAGTACATTAACGTTTATCCCATTTTTTTTTAATATAATAATTAACTCAACCTCTCACTATACACACATTTTTAACTCAAAACACAAACAAATCTCGATCCTCTCTTCAAATATCCATCTTTTGTGTCAATTTCCATAATTCACGGGACTCGAATTTCAATTTTCTGATAAACCTTGAAGATGACAACATGACCATGCATAGATCTCGCAAAATGTCTGACTCTTCTCAAAATTTCACTCAAGATCAATCCCATCCTGAACCATTGCAACCATCAAAGCATTTAAAATCAAAATCCCGAAAGACCAACTTAACGAATGGGGAATTAAGTCATAAAGTGTGGATCCAACACAAAGATGAGTGACTTTGTAAAAGTTGATTGCATGTGTCTACCAATAAAATCGTTGACAATGATCAACCAAAAGTTAAGATTTGAGAAGAAGTACATGTTAATTAATATACGGAGCTACCCGATATTTGATCGTTATTTGAAAAACTTGCGCCACCATTTTGATGATCTGAGTAAGTAGGTGAAGAAATTCCAAGCACGATAGTGACATGAGTCGAGGAGGAATCAAGGCTAATTAAAGGGTTGAAAAGATGTTGTAAGATTCAATAGTTTTTTTCCATACCTATCTTTTTTCATTAGTCTAATAATATTTAGTTTTAAAATAGTTATTCTTTTTAAAAAAAAAGAGTTATTTGATAGTATCATGATAATCAATTCTTCTTTTTGATAGGGTAAGGAAGCCAAAGTTTTTTTTTTACGAGCAGAAAAGTATCTTAGAGATCTTCGCGCATTTAATATATTTTTTAATTAATTTAATTTGTTTTCATTGATGTAATCTTTATTAGTTAATGAAATTAATATTCAAGCTTGTGTTATTTACATTATCTTATTTATGTTATTTTTACATATAAAGTTGAACACCGCGTCTAAATCAACATTTGACCGGTCACCTTTCCGTGAATCAATATTGTTTCTCCAATCTAACTCAACGCCATAAGGCATAAACGAGCCCATAACCGCTAAACATGCTCTCTAAACCAAAGAGGGGGAGACAGACTATACTTTTAGGTATAGTCTGAAAAACTCTCTCTCTTTTTACCATTGGATTCTTTCCAATGGCTATGATTAACTTAGTTTAAGTTAATCACAGCCATTGGAAAGAATCCAATGGTAAAAGAGGGAGAGTTTTTCAGACTATACCTAAAAGTATAGTCTGTGGCCCCTTCTCCCTCTAAACCTCCTATGCTATTTCAACCTATTCTTTATACACTACACCACCTTTCTATCATATGTTTTAAAAATCTTATCACACACACCTTATTTATAAAACTCGAACCATACACCTCACACACGGATTATGACCCGGCCCTTTTTATGGTCTCACTATCAAACATAAAAGTTTGGGACCATTACTACCGACATGGAACAGGTTTTCAATAGGTGTAGCATGAATCTGCATGAGTAATTAATTAACCGTGTAGCATTGGGGAAACCACCTACGTGAACCACTTGGCAATATCATCTCTTTAATTTAATTTAGCAGACTTTAAAGTAGCTGCCCCCTCCCTCTCTACAATCCAACTTTCATTTATGTGCTACTTGGAATTTTCTTTTTTGATTTTTTCTTATTCATACGTACCAAATGTTAATTTAATCTAGCTAGCTACTAATAATAATGAAACTCTTTCTGTCGATAAAAAAAATAAAAAAATAGAAACCATTAGTTTGTGTAGCTGTAACCGGATAGGATTTCGGTGTAATGAAAAATTCAAGATAAACTGTCTTGAATTTTAATGACAGTAAAATGCTATTCAAATAAGATTTATTTAGTATATTTTTTGTTTCAATTAATAAGTGTTAGATTTTTGGTATGTGACAACCAAAATAATGGTGTACTAGATTCACGATAATGTTAATTGTTCGGTGTTCATTCCAAAATGCACTATTATTTAGGCTGTGACAACCAATGGTAATTTTTAGTTTTAATTTTAAATTAATTTTAGAATAAATATTTTTGGGTTCATGAACATGTGTTAGCTTTTTAGTATTTTTTAGTGTTAATTTTGAATTAATTTTAGGACATATATTTTTTGGTTTATTAATATGTATTAGATTTTTAGTATGTGACACACCCTAAATAATAATGAACTAAATTCACGGTAATGTTAATCGTTCGATGTTGATTCAAAAACATTAAAACAAAAATATAACATAAAAAATTACATTATTTCAAAAAAAAACAACTAAAATACTCATTTTGCTGCCTGAAAAATTCAAGTCAGGTTGCCTTGAATTTGCATGGCAGCAAAAATGGATCCCCTGTAACTTGTTCATTTCATTGGATGTACTTTTGTTTTATCTAAGAGCAAGTGCATCAGTTCTCTTATATGACTCATTTAACTTAAATATGAGAAAATTGTTCTAAAATTGTACACGCATCAGTTTTTCTATCCATTACCTTAAATTTACATGAACTCAAATATCCCTCAAATACAAGTGATCAAGATGTTCCCTTATAATTAAAATAACAATTTATCTCTCTTACTTTTATCTTCTCTCATTTATTTATACTTTTCACATATAAATTAATAAAATAACAAAAAGACGAGTTGTATAATTTTGATAGAGAAATTGATAAAAAAACTGATAATTTGTATAAACTAAAACGTTTACTTATAAGTTACAAAAGTGTACTTTTTACTTTAAATACAAGAAAATTTGTAAGTTATTTAATGTGATTGTTCTAGTAAATTAATTTGGGTTGAAAAAAATAGATAGAAGTATATTAAAATACAGTAATATTTAGTTATGATAATAAATTTGATAGGCAAGCCGAAAAATGTATAATGTTAAATTGTTACCCTAAAAATATAAAAGTGATGTTAATTAAGTTAAATATGAGGAAAAGTGTAAGATAACTGATACGCTTGCTCTTAACTTTATTTTGATTCATGTACCAAGTAAAAAAAAACAAACAAACAAACAAACAAAGCCTATCAATATCATAATTGTTGATACTTAACATGATTCAAACCCTCATTTATATCATAACAATAAAGGACTGGTAAGAGTACTATATACTGCTTCAATTTTTAAAAATATATTCAATGACCTTAGCATTAGTACACTAAATCGTAAAAGTTAAACCCGCTTGAACGTTCATAATCTGGAAAAGTTAACTATAATCATGGTGCACGAAAATGTAACTTTGCCTTATTTTACTGTTCTTCTCCTCTCTTAGATATATTTTTTTATTAAATATTTGAAAAAACTTAATGCTACACGGAGATGGTATAATCAACACAGCCAAAATATTATTTAAATCTAAGATATGAACTACAGTAGAAACTCTATAAAATAATACACTTTGTACCACCAAAAATTATTAATTAAAAGAGTTATTAATTAATCGATAAATTAATAATTATTAATTTATATATTAATTAATATTTTATTAATTTATAGTAAAATACTTAGTTTACAAACACCTTTCAAGCTTCCACTTAAAGCGGCAATCACATTGAACAATTTCTTGTTGAGCTATGAGAAAACAACACCAGAAGTTCTTACCATGCTAAGGAAAATTAGAGACGGGATTCAAGAGAAAATTGATTTCAACAAAAAACAAAAGACAATCGAGTCATTTTTCAAGAAACCTTCGTAAATCATTCATGTAATATGCTATATATAAGGAATTATTAATTTATATTTTATATGGGGTCTAAAGAAATTATCAAAAATGTATTATCTTATAATTTTAGCGAATTATTAATTTAGTACCCTATCCCCGAGTCGGGACCGGCCAAAAATATTATCTTAAAGAGTTTATTAAATAATTGAGTATTAATTTATCGAGTTTCTACTGTACGTATGTAGCTGAAATAGGAAAGGATACAAACAAGTTATGTGGATTCTCTAAGCATATACTCCATCTTAATAATAATAATATGCTTTTGAGTAAAGTTCAAGCCAGTGGTTACTAAAGGAGGGTGAATTATTGGATGTGGAATATGGATAATGTACTTTAGTTATAATAGTATATTTGTTGATATTTTGTAAGGTCAAAAATTGAAGACGACCTTGTGGTAGCTTTAACCATGCGAAAAACCGGAAAAATCGAACCGAACCGAAAAAAACCGAAAAAACAGAAAAAGAAAAACCGAAAAATTTTCGGGTCGGTTTCGGTTTTCAGTAAAACCGAACCGAAAAAGACTGGAAAAAACCAAAAAAAACCTAAAAAGACCTAAAAATCAAAAATAAAACCGAAAAAAACCGAAACTGAACCGAAACCGGTTCGGTCCAAAAAATAAAAAGATCGAAACCCAAAAAAATTGAACCGAAAAATATGCTCGGTTTTGGCTTTAGCTAGTTAGCAATAACTAGTGGCAGTTATTGGTGGCACGTCGACTTCTCAACTGCTTTCTAAATCAACTCTTATAATGATTTGGTTTTTTTTAAAAAGGAAGAATTATCTCAACATGGTGTCCCACTCCCTCCAAAAGGAGCACGGTCTCAAATACTATTTAACTAATAACATAAATTGGATATTTATTTCAAAAAAAAAAACATAAATTGGATTTACTCATTTCCTATACCTTTTGATTTAAGCATTTAGACCCTCAAACTTTTACAGAACATAACTTTGAAACCCTTTCAAGTTTCATTTGTTTTCCTAAAAATTGAATTAAAGTTTGCCCTAATTAAAGAGCACTTTAACTTGCTAATAGAACATGACACCTGTAAGTTATAACTTACTGAATAATTAATTAGTGTTTCCAATTTCAAAACCTTATAGGCAATAACAGCCATCTGAGAGTTGAGACCATGGTTGAAGTAAAATCTAACTGCTAAACAACATCAGAGGGTATGGTATGTACAATTTTGAAAGAGCTTATAAAAACTACCGTAAACCCGGTCTACTAAAATTGAGGGTGTGCCATCCACTAAAAACTCAACACCTATTAATAAACCCAAAAATAACTAAACTAAAATTAATTCAAAATACAAATTAAAAAATCTGATAATTTTTATAATTGTTTATATGTTTGAGTACGCTTCACATTCTCACTTAATTTCAAAAGGTCTCAATATGTACACTCGGTTGGTAAACGTAATTTACAGGACTTATTACATTACAAGTTATGTAATTTTTAAGGGTTTAATGAAAAGCGGACTGATGTCGGTTAGCAAGGCATCATGCATGTTCTCTCATGTGTATCGTGATCCAGTGTAAAATCATGAAAACGGTAATTTCGTGAGTCCTCTTGGCAAATGTTTTTCATTCTAAAGTATAGAGAAAACTTTGACCAACTAAATGAATTATTACATTATTTTTTGGTTGAAAAGCTTCTAAAATCTCATCAATTTATTAAATAATTACGTACTTATCAACATATTGTTTTCGGTTATGCATAATTTATATTTTACCTTCTAAACTGAAAAGAGAACGCTTAATTAGCTTATACACTAAGTTTGATAGATCAAGTTTTTATTCCTCAAATTAACGAACCATTTTATTTATTTAAAAACTATACCAAAATCAGAATTGTATGAGAATGCAATTGTATGAAAATGGCGCCAATAGACATAAGCCAAATTGGTAGAAACATGACATTTTCGCGGGACCAATATACATATCACCTTTTACTTATCCAAATTCGTGATGTAAATTTTTATTTAATAACTCCACATACTAACCGTGAAAAGCTCTATGTAAAAACTAAATGTATGGTTTATACAGATCATATTCTATAAATACCTACACCACTCAACTTCCAACCATCCACAAAACAAACATCTTCATATCACCTTCTTTTTCTCCGTTATTACTAATTTACTCTCCAACTAAAAAAAAACTTATGGATTTCTTCAAGGGAAACAATAAGGACGACGTGACCTCGGCCGCCATGGACTTCTTCAAAGGCGACGACAAAAAAGACGATAAAAAGGACACCACCACCTCTGCCAGCACTGCCGTTCCCACTGGGGAGCTCCAGAAGAAATCATCCACGGAGCTCCTCGCTAGCGCCAAGCTGGTGGCGGAGGCAGCACAATCCACCCTTAGCAACGAGCCCAACAAGCTAGACAAGGCTAAGGTCGCTGGAGCTGCTGCTGACCTTCTTGATGCCGCCAAGGGCTACGGAAAGCTTGGGGATGCTGGTGTAGGAAAATACGTCGAACAAGCTGAGGATTATCTAGAAAAATACTCTCACACCAACGCCAGCACCACCACCACCACCACCACCGCCCCTCCTGCCACCACTGGTGCCGAGGATAAGAAGCCCGAGGCAAAGGTGGAGGCTGGAGGTGATCATGAGAAGTCGGGAGGCGACTATCTCAAGATGGCACAAGGCTTTCTTGGAAAGCATTGATTTGTGTAATTTATCCGAGTGACTTGAAACTATAGACCATACGCCAATGTCATGATCTAACGTGGTGATCGTGTCACGGAGGATCGATGGTGAGGATGGCGTGATGGGTAGTTTTAAAGTTGTGAAACTAGTTTTTTTCTTCTTCTAGTCGAGTGTGATGTTTAATAGTATATGTATCCTGTAGAACATATATGCTTGTGTTTCAATTCTATGGAATAAAAAGGTGTTGTGTAATTTACCTTAGTTTGTTCGTGGTAACTTAATTTGTATTAATTAGTAATTTGTGGCATAATTAAGTTTTCTTTTCCCCTTGTGGTGCTCTGGATCTGAAGCTTTGGCTACAGAACCGAAGGTGAATTTGATGTACTTTTATTAATTTCTTGAGACACGTTCCTAAATTTTATGTGGGAATAATTTATATAGTCAATTGTGATGTTATGGATCATAACTGAGCATTTCACATCTATGGTTTATCTCACCGCCGCCGGAATATAATTTCTTGACAATGTAACACGTATAACACACAGTCACTTATCCATTATTTATTAGGGAAGTAACACTTATTCCAACATTCCAGGCTTTTAAGTTCATTTAAATGTTACTAGCTAGTAGATTAAACCAAACAAATTATACACTAGTTATTTGTTGAATTTCGGTTTCAAATTAGCTCTTATAACTTTTTGGTATTTAGTTGTATTTCGGTTTCAAATTATACACTAGTTACGCTCTTATAACTTTTTAATTGGTATTTTAGTTGTCTTTTACAAGGTCTTTAATTAAATTGGAATCATTTGGACCCCATTTGTACAGTTGTACTCATATATTACTTTATACTTTAACTAAAAGAAGTCATAGGATACTAAAAATAACAAGTATTAATAGAGGATGTTATGTTATAGTTTTCTAGGGAGACAAGAAAATCAAGTAAAGTATAATTCTCTAAATGACGAAAAATGAAATTTTCACTGTATGCTTAATTAGGAGAGTTATCATGATGAGATTGACTGATTGATAATGTTGCTGCTCTAACAAATTTAAAATTTCTTTATTTATCTTATCTTTTTCTATTTATACACAAAAAATTGAACACATTTCAGTACTCCTTTGACTACCCATGTTAATTTAGATCAAAATAATTATAGCTTAGTTGAAAGTAGTATGGTCGATGCACTTTTATTTGAAATCTAACTTGCGTGTGTTTAAATTAAAATTCTCTATGTTGGAGTTGGTATCAAATACTCCGTATGTATTTCTCTGTGGATGGAAAATCATGTACATCACTTTTATTGGGTATATTATATGTACAAGGACTATTTTGTCACGATATATAAATTAGTAATCATTTCTGTAACATTTCATATTCAATGTACTTAATTGAACTTTTGTACAATGGACCGTTATTGATAGTTTTATAACTCACAAGACTGAATATAAACTTGTGATTATTATAAATAGGATATACTGTAACACGATAAATCAATTCAGTTAATAAAATAATATTTCTCTCTCATCGTGTTCTCTCTCTCTAAATTCCGTTTATATTTGATCGGATTTACACAATGAGAACGTGGTTTTATGCAATTCTACAAAAGAAGATTATTTTTATACTATAGTTATTCTTATTCACCTTGTCTTGTTCTATGTGATCTTAGAAAAGGAACTTGTCTTGCTCCAAAAAGTTTCAAATCAATAAATCCATTCTATTATTGATTTGATTTTGGGAAGTATACAAATTTATAACTTTTAGGACTACATCAGTTTCAATTAAAACTACGAGTAACAAATAAGAAATAACGGAGACTACTAATGTAATTATGATATAAAGTTTTCATCCAGAAAACAAAAAAAGAAGAAATCTATGAGCAACATACATTAGTACCCAATTATTTCTATTTTGTCACAAAATCAAAGTACTTTCAGTTTTGGTCCAAGAGATACAAAGTTACATAGAAATAACCTAATAGGCTTAAAGAAATACTACTAAAGTTTTGAATTGGTTAAATGAGCGGAAGAGCTTCGGTTTCATAACCACAGACGATGGATCTGAAGACCTCTTCGCCCACCAGAGCTCCACCGATCTGAAAAGTTCTCACTCTCTCACCGAAAACGAGTCCATGATCGAATTCAGCAAAAAATTAAAGTAATATTAATGTCATTGTCCCAACATATATCGCTTCGCGGCATTGACGAAGCCAGTAATATTAATGTGAGGTTGCAAAAAAAGCAATTAATGGTTTCCGGTGTTGCATAAATACATTACTTCTGAAAATTTAGGAACTTGACGGATTCGTCGTCGGGGAGGGAGCAGACTGGATGGAGCTTTGCTGGACGAAGAGCTCTTCGGATCCATCGACTTGTGTTATGAAAAGAAAGCGATTTTGGCCACTTTACCACTTTATATCCCTATATATTCATAGCTCTTATGTCAAAATTGGAAGTGTATTGCTAGGAACATGGTGATTTTCGCATTTTTCTAACTATGAACTATAATTGCCAGGATGGAAAACAGAAAAGAGAAACGTATAGAGAAACAGAAACGTGAAACTTGAAAGAAAAATCTAAAACTACTTATGAAATAATAGGAAGCGAGTCATGGAAAACACATATCGAGAAACGAGATTTCTAATAACTACGTAGTACGAACTACCACTAGTGTAATTCAAAATAGGGTACCTTCGCTCCATAATATATTTTTGGTATTCAGGGGTGTTCTCTATTATATTCATGTTTTGTTTCTGAATTGTCACCACTTATCATAGTTATATTGCCATTTATACAAATGTTGAAGATGTCTTTGTGTCTCTATAGTGTGGTCACTAGCTATGTTATTATCTGGTCATTATGTCAACAGACTCAACATTAATGTCGCCATACATTGGATAGTTGAATTTTTCTGATAATCATAGTTGGATTTTTGTCTATTTTTTTTAAACAGAGTTGGATATCTGTCTACACCATGCAAAAATGTAATAGTTTTTTAAGAGCGACTGACCAAATATTTAATACATCACATGGACGGGGTACATATTTGTTTTGGTCTCTATCGTTCCAAATTTTCAACTGTAACCCCATTTGCTTTCATAGTTTGTTTCAAACTTTACAATTCGGTCCTATATATTCAAATCACTTCTTTATAGGGTATCTTTCTCTCCTGTCTCCCTTCCAAGTGCACGTCCTACACAACTTGATCCCCTCATCCAAACATGATTTATGTAGCAATAAAGTTGTCGTCTTTTAATAAATTATATTGTTATTATTTACCTATACTTTTTGATCACTATAAGAATCTCAATATTAGAAAAGAAACTTGAGAAACACTAAATCCATCATTGTTTTTTGAAATATTAGCAATAAAGGGCTCGACCCGTGTTCGTTTATTTACAAATGAACCGATTATGAACAAAAATACAGTGCACGTTTAGTAAACGAGATGGGTTTGATCAATAGACTCAGTGGAGGAACCAAGATTTGAATATGGGTGGAGCTAAATTACACGTTTATAGTTTTTTTTTTTAATTATGTGGGTGCTCGAAAGACTATAATCGTCAATTTTTCAGCAAAATATGTGAAAAAATTTCGAAATTTTCTCAATATGAGGGGTGTTGTAGTCTATTTTAGCATGTATCTAGTTCGGCATATGAATAACCTAATCAGACATTTTAAGCAGACGAGCAGATCGCACAATCCATCAGATATCGGCTTAACTCATTTGCAGTCCTAGTATAATTCGACTAAATCAGAAAACTTGAGGAGTAGTGGTGTTTCTATATAAACTACAAGAAAATAACATAAATTTTGTAAAAGCTATAATAACCACAAATGTAATAAACCCAAAAAAAAAACAAAGGGTCGTAATTAGTCTGAAAAGTAGTTAAACAAATCTTAACCAAAACATAAACCAAGAAACAGGTTACATGTTTTGTTTGGCTGTTTTTTATGCCACCTGTCAAACGACACCGTTTTCAGCTCCGGTGAATACAAATCTCTCTCATCATCGTTGATACATACATACATACATATAGAGAGAGAAAGTGTTTAGAGAGAGAGAGAGAGGGCTATTTTTCCTTCATCTTTTCTCTGCCGCTTCCTCTTCATTTAATATAAACGGTAACATTTTTTTTTAAATCTTTTATTATCTTTGTTTATTGTTTTGCTTATATTAGATCAGATTTTTATCATGTTTGTTAAAAAAAAATTCTATGGTTTAGAAACAATGCTATCTTGTTTGGATTTGTTTTGAGGCCTATGTATATTTGTTTGTTTATATTGGATCAGATTATTTATCATGTTTGTTGTTGTTTTTTCTCTGGTTTAGAAACAATGCTATATTGTTTGGTATATATTAAATTTTTAAGGAAATATTTGAATGATATGATTAAATGATAAATTCTATTTGGTTTGAATTGTTATATTTGGGACCAAATATATTGTTGAAAATAAATGAATTGTTACATATTAGTGGTTTGCATGGTTAATTATATTAATGGGGAGTGGGAAAATAATGCTACATTGTTTGGCATATATTAAAATTGTAAAGTTATATATACATAATAGGTCTTGTTCTACTAAATTTGATTAAATCCCATTGGGTTTGAATTGTTATATTTGGGACTAATATTGTTGAAAATAAATGAATTGTTATATTTTAGTGGTTTGCATCCTTGTTAATATTTTATGGGTATTGGGGAAAATAATGTGAAAAGTTTTTTTTGATATTAAATTTGGGTATTTTTGTTTGCCTTTTGGTTTATACTAATGTGGAAATTTATGTGAAAACTTAATCCGAATCAAATTGCCGACACTTTGTTTAAAATGACAAACAAAAACCAGCCTAGAAAATTAGTACCATGTGAAAGCTATTATCAGAAGCTAATTGCCCAACACCTTGTTTTAGAAAACAAACAAAACGCAGCTTAGATATTTTTGTTTTGCCTTTTGATTTATAGTCCCGGGGAAAAAGATTTGCGAACGCAATCTTGAAACCAAATTGCCTACGTCTTGAATGGAAAAAAAAAAACAAATTGTGGAATATACATTGTTGTTTTGCCTTTTGGTTTATAGTTTATACTAATGAGTTACGGGCAGTTACTGAATTATTTTTATTTTCAGACGTTTTTATTTAAGAAAAAAAAGTTGTGTCAAATGTAATAGAATTTCTTCTTTGTAAAAGAAACCTAAAGCGTAACACGGCTTTTAATCATGGTAGCTGGGAAATAGGATTTATATTATAGTAAAATAGTAAAACCAGTATTTCTATTTTCGTTAAGATTAGGCACGTATCACCTGAGCATTATTGAACATTATATGATAAAAGCAGAGAGAAAAGGGAGGGAACCGTCACTAAGATTTTGGCCCTAATCTGGAAAGAGATTTTGGCCCGCCTTTCTTGAGAGTATAGTCTTAAATATCGTCTTAGCTATAATTTTTTCAAAAAAATGTGGCATCTAAAATATGCCCGTTTTAGTCTTCAAACAAATTACTTCTTAATTGGGATATTAGTATTGGGAGCCCTCAAATTTCCTTGCGACTCTCATCTTTGGTATCAACATTGATGAGACTTGGTATGATCTATTGCTGCACAAGTATAAGTATCAAATAAGTGAGCTTATAACCGATTCTATGCATCTTCGAGCCAAAGACCAAATAGTACAATTGTTGCTTTCAAGTGGCTTGTTCAACCCAGAGTTTTGCTTAGCTGTAATTTACTCCCATATTATGTTAAAGAAAATAAGCACATTCTTTCTATTGCAGGTTTGTCTTAAACTATGTGGCCAATGGAAAAAGGAAAAGGAAACACCCCTACATAGATCATCCTTTGCATGTGATCATGGCTACTAATATCATTGTTTCTCAAAGGGCTAAATAATAGTTATCAATATCTTCGGCTTCTGTAAAATGTGGAGTTCTTTCTCTAATGTAATTCCTAATTTCGGTCGAAAAACAAACCCTCTTGAACCAAGTACAGCTTGTTCGGAATTCTCTGACGATGAAACTTCTTCTATTACAAGAACCGAAGATGGATTGGAATGCCAAATATGCTACGAATCCTTCAACATCGTTGAAAATGTTCCCTATGTCTTATGGTGTGGCCACACCCTATGCAAAAACTGTCTATTGGGACTTAATTTAGCTTCCCTAAAGTTCTCTACCCAGCAAATCCAGATCCCCTTCTGTGTTTCCTGCCCATGGTGCAACTTATTAACTCTCCGTTTGATTTGCGAGGGAAATATTAAATTTCCAAAGAAAAACTTCTTCCTCCTTTGGATGGTTGAGAGCTTCAACGGTGAGAGAACTATTAGAGGACACCATCAATCAATTTTGTCACCAAGGTCCCCTTTTGCTCTTCAAAATCAAGCTAGTAACATTTTCAGAAGTGCTACAATTCCTCATCGTTTAGGGAGGATAGAGACTAATAATGGCGATGACGTGGCGAGGCCCCAACTTACTCTACACAAGTCACTCGATTTCTTCATTCGGCTGACCACAAAGTTCCCATTGATTATCACACTTGCCGCGCTTGTTTTATGTGTATTCCCTGTTAGTGCTGTCGTTTTAGCGCTTTATTTGGTGATAACCGTTCTTTTGGCCGTGCCCGCTTTTCTAGTATTGTATTTTGCTTATCCTGGTTTGAGTTGGTTGATAAGAGAAATTACAACATAAGAATTGTGGCACTTGAGTTTTGTTATGCAGCTATGTTTTCATAATAATAAAGAAATGATTTTCGACATGTCAAGTTTCTTGGATGGTTCTTTCAGTTCTTTCACCTTTCTTGTCTACTTTTCCAGCATTGTAGAACTTACAAGAAATCGATTACTTGTGTGTGGGAGTGCTTCACCCTATTATTTGTTGAAGTTGTGAAAATTTTAATCTGGGAATTTGGATATTTACAGATTCTGGTCCTGCTTGTTGTATATTGCTTTTGTACAGGCTAATGCTTGGTGTTTTTTTTCCCTCATTTTTTTTCCATAGGGGTATAGTTTGTAGTTACTACAATAGTTGTTTAGGTTTATCATCCTCGAGTATTAACCACTTTATATGGAGTCTCATAGGGGTAAAATTTATGTTGTTTGGAATAATGACGTTAACCACATTATAACATCAGATATATGAGTATCACAGGAATAGCTTCAAAAAGTGATGCTTGAGTACTTAAGTTGAAATTTGATTACAAATGTATATATATATTGTGCATCATCTCGTATGCATATTTGTATTCACATCTTTTTATGAAATCTCTTTTTTTTCTTCTTCTCAAAGCTGTAGAAGGATGCGATTTCTATACCACTAGTCCGAAGAAAGACACAAATATTTACAAATAAACATGCTATTTATTATGCTCGAGGCATTTCTTCTATTGAAGATCATTCAATTTCGGAACTAGAATATTGGTCTATCAAGGTGGTTTTTTCTATGGCGGTATAAAAAGTACCTATAAAATAGCAGTTAGAGGTTGCCTTTGTGAAGCGCCACTTGTTCTGAGGCGGTTCCATATTAACACCTTAATTGACCCTTTGATAAATGTGGTTAGATCGATTTCGATTTAATTAACATTACCCCCAAAGAAACATATTTCACATATATTCCCAACCCACCATGATCCGATGTGATTCTCTCTCACTGTGTATTCATAATCACCTCCAATCGACCTCAATTATGGGTTATTACAAATCCTAGGCCTAGTAGTGTACAATATACACATAAGCTTGTAAATATATATTTCGACGGTAAGCAAGTAATCCTAATTTCTCGTAGTTTTTTTTTCTTTCTGGCTCATGAAATGTGGCAACTTAATTTTAAATTAGATAATAGTTGACACCATATTTTGTCTTCCACATCAAATCTGAGTGCGTATTTTGGCTTCTTTTTTTTGTAATTGATTAATAAAAGCATACTTGTAGTCTGGGTACAAAATTTGACGTTTTGACGAAAATACATATACGCTTTGCAGACTATTCTCATGTTCCGGTTTTCCCAATTTGATGTTTTTATGGGTAATCAGTCTTGTTGTGTCTTAATGCGGTTCATAGAATTACAATATAAGTATTTATAGGCTAGCTTTTCTGTTTGTAATTTTATTCTTTATGCTAGCTCAGGTTCTTTCTAAGTTTGTATGATTCAATTTCTCAATTAAGTGAGACAAAATTCGTTGGTAAGTTTAATATGTTCGCCTTATTGATTGATGGCTATAGAAAACACACCTGAAAGTAATCTTTACATTTAATACTTCATCTGTATCTAAATAATTGATTACTATTTTATTTTGTGACGTCATTAAATAATTCATCACTTTATTTAAAGTTTTGATTCGACAACTTTTGTTTTTGTGAGTAATATTGTAATTTAATATTAGAATAATGTTCACACTCGCTTAAATTTCAGTCTTTCAATCTATCCATTAATTAGGGACGAATTACTATCACGAAAGATTATATACCTCACTCGATCAGTCCAAATTACAAAGAACTGAATACTACTCATCTATATATCTATTATGTAGTAATCGGATTGTACGGGATTTCATAGGTTGTTACAAGAACATGTCAAAATAACATAGCAAACGAATGATAAAAGCATTGCAAATATGCAAAAAAATGTACGTCTATGAAATCTGCATAGTGACGAATGTCTATGATTGCCTTACGATCATCGACAAATTGTACATAGTGATAGTCTCAACTTTGGGCTGCAAGATAGTATACAACCAATGTCTTTAGAAACTCTAATTGCGGTCATGTGACAAGCCTCACATTGTTTAGATTGAATTGCAATTATTATCCATTAAATTCAATTGGTTCAAAACTCTAATTCGAATGGCCAAATGCAAACAAACAGCAAACAATAAACTTTTGGAGGTGTCAAACCATGTTGCGAAACAAAAAGCCCTTAAAAGTATTTCTATTGATCCGTAATCCGAAATGATTTTAATTTACACCAATATCCCAACAATACATTTTTGGGGCAACATTTTCATCCGCCTCGTAAATTAGTTGAGGTAAATTATTACATATATGTTTCATTATTATATTAGCTCTATTGCCGACTTATAAATAAATAAATCACACATTAAGCTTGATATTATAGAATAAGATTTAGATGAGGATTTAAACTGCATGCATGTATGATATCGGTGATGATACATGCTTGTAGAGTGTGTACACTTTTAGTTTTATTGAGTGAGCGAGACTAGAATCTTGCACTTTTGACGATATGAGTTAGAATATTATGAAAGAACCAATATTTGTCTTGTCTAAGAAAATGTGTATGATTGTATCTATGTTTAGCGGATCGAAATTCAGCCAAACTGTCAAACCTTTGTATACCAGCCGATTGTGGTAAAAGATGGACATGTTTAACGAGTGCTCTGAGACAATGGTCAAGCATTCAATCACATTCCAAATTCGAGTTGTAATTAATACAAATCCAATATATTTCTATTACAGTAGAACCTCTATAAATTAATAATCGGTAAATTAATAAACTTTCTAACATAATATATTTCTCCGGTCTAGACTTGGACCAATGTAAAAAATTACTTACTAATTTTGATAAATTAATAAGATAATAATTTTTCTAAATACCCCTATATAAATATATATTCCTCATAAGATCATAAATTAATAATTTTTTAAATTGACAAACATTGCTATTACAATTTAGTAAAATATGACTATATATTCGCCTGTATATTATTGAAATTTAAATCTACTTGTAGGTCATCCTTAGTTCAATGTATCTAATGTATATTTTTAGTTTGCTACACGGTTTAAGATGTAGCAAATTTTAAATATTGGTAAACGAAGTAGTGTATTTATCTTTACTAACGAGATTAACGAATATAAATAATGGTTTCTTAAATGCTGCTAATTGGGGTTTTGTTGCTAGTTTAACCCGTGTCGAAATACATCTTGCTGGTTGCAAATTACTGTTGCGCAGGTAGTGCTTAATGTTTTTCTCCTTTTGTTTCCATGAGTGGTATAACTTGTAGTCAGTTAATTATTTGGTTTTGTTTGTCGTCCAGGGGTATGGCCCCTCCTTCTTTTTTAGTTGGTTTCGATCAAGCATAGAATATTTATTCATAATTCATCCATTTACATAAATACTTGAGGGTGCAATCAATAGATACAGAATTATATGTACATCTCTGCGAGTTTTGAAATATCAATCGTTTAGAAGCACAAACATGTAGCTGGAATCTTTCCTGTTATTCTAATTCTATTTGCTTTCTCTTTCACCTTAAACTCCTCATTTCTTCGATTTTCCTCTGCTTGGGATCTTGCTCCTGCTGCTATTTGATTAGTTCGATCCATCTCTGTCCGATAATTTCTTAAGGCTTTTGCTCTCCTAAGCTCCACTTCACTCTGCATATGATTATGAGTAGTTTGCTAACAATGAGCTCGTAGGATATTTATTTTTATGTTTTTGTGCTTGGAAATAGGCTAATAGCTATTGGGTAGTAAGTTTAGAAAGAAAACCTCTATTCTTTCTTTTTTGCGCTTAGCCTTTTCCTTCTTCTTGTCCTCCCAATCATCAATTGTTATTCTTAGCTTCTCATATCTGAAATTTTGTCATGTTTGTTAATGGTTAATTAAAGCATCAATGATTTATTTCAAATTGTATCAAGAAAGTTAAACTCATAGGTGTATATTTTTTTTTGTTAACTTGAGAATTACTTTTAGCTGGATATAAGTGGATGGCTTTCAGTTCTTTGGTATCAGAAGTTTTTTTTACCATTTTGCAGTTTTTAAAGTATTATTAGATTGAACTTTGAAGCAAATTTTATGACTGTTTATAGGCCTCTATGGCCGTTCTGGTTTTCTTTTTATAGACTATCGAATGAATGTACGGTACTCCTAGAACGAATTTCCATCTGACTTTTGAGATTTAATAAACTTGAAGCGAAACAAGGTTTTTGAGAACCATTATAAGAAAATAACTTCGAAAATCCAGTTAAGTTTTCCTGAATGAATTAATATACTTGAAAAGAAATCAGCAAGTACCGTTCTTTAATCTTAGCCAGCTCAGCTTTCTCCCAAGCATCTGCCTTGGTTTCTTGAACCCCAGGTTTTGCTAATGGCAATGTCGGTTGTGTATATGGATTATCAGGTTTTTTTGGTAAAACAGTTTCTGATTTTTTAGTGGTAGGGATATTCGGCTGTTTCTCAGCCAAAGTTGAAGCCTTTTTGATAGGAACAGGTCTAATGGGCTTTTCAGGTATTCTCGTGTCTTTGATTGCAATTGCTGGTACTGCTTTTTCATGAATATCTTCTCTTCTCATCGAAGGTTCATCTGATTTCAATGAATTTGATAATAAGCACTCAGGTTACTAGACTTCATATATGTCGGTCAACACTTTTTGGAAAAATCTTACCTGCAAATCGTCTGGATATTTTGCCAGGTTCTGGTACTCTCGTTGTATCTTCGGTTTTTGTCTTGGTCTTGTTGAAAGTTTTTTCGTGTTCTTCGATAATCTTTTTCTGTTCTTTAATATTTAGTTCTTCGAGAGCTTTAACAGCAAAAGCGGCAGCTGCAATTGCTGCCGAATACTCACCACCATTGTTGAGATCAAATTCCTTACTCATTTGCCCAGATAACTGTCTCTGGAACCAATTCTGTTGTTTTTTCTTATCTGCAAAATGTACAAATAAGGTTGGTATTTTTCTTTATTCATTACAAGTAAATCATAATCTTCCACACGGATTGAATTACTGAAAATATTAATTTTTACTTTATCTTTCTTTTCTTCCCGGAAAGGAAACCGTTACGTAATTGGAGAGAAATTGAAAGATCAATATGTAACATTGAACAGGGGACTTGAATTGGAAGTTCCTAACTTTTCCTAGCACAAAGAAGGGCTAAAGATACATATAGGCTAATTCATATATCTGGAATTAAATATTTATGGACAGAATATATAGAGAGCAACATGATTTTACCTCCTTTGAAAGAAACAGTTTTTTGTCCAGGTAATCTTTGATTTCTGATGCTGCTACCCTCGTCTTTGTTTCCTCGTCCTGCATCAGAAAACCTCACCCTAAAAGTAATTAGTAGTTGCAGGCTATATAAACTAGATTGAAACTGATCTTTTCAGAAACGGATTAAAAATGGCCTAATAACACAAAAACAAAAACCGATAGGAATTCAACAGGGCCGTGACCTTTGTTTGCCTCAACTGTGTCACTGTGTGACGGATTTACTAGATTTAGATCATATATTTTTGGTTCCTAAGTTCTCCTTTTCCTGTTCGATTTTCTTCTTAAAAGGGTGACGTTCAAATTTTCAACTAGTACATCCCCATCAGTAAAACATGGCTTTTATATTTTAGTATAACTTGTTATAGACAGGCTTACTGATACGAACCATTTAATTTGGTTAGTAATTTTTAAATAACGGTAACCTTATTTACACTTTATTGTATTTTTCGATGGAAGAATGCATATATATATGGAGGAATGGAATTAAATGGTTTTGGAGATCTTTGATTATAAAATGATACATGGTTCTTCATCTTATATACTAATTGCATCATCTTATTTACGAATTTGTATGCATGTATTGTTTTTGGGTGTTTTTCATTTTCTCAAAATAAACGTTACGTGAATATCTATACCAAAATCGAATGAAAATGTGGTTAATACCCCTGACTGGAAGAAGGAAACTATACGAAAGATTTTAGATGCAAATTACTTTGGACTTTCCTTGTACATTTCAATTCTATGATCATCGTATTATTTATGGATTACCTCGTTTGCCTTATTAAGCTCTCCATTCCCTTAAAAAGTGCTGTTAATTTCGTCGCCGAGATGAATGATTTAGTAACGAGGAGCTGATATCTATATATGTATGTATGAAAATATAAAGAAATAAAATTATATGTAGGTTGATTGGGCAAGCTAGGTTTGGTTTTCCTCTGCATACACGTCTTTTGATTTTAATATTGCTGCTTTTTGTTATGGTAATTGATAAGGATTCTTTTCTTTTTTCTAGATTCAACTTTCAGTATTTATGCTTTGTGTGTTCTATAAAGTTATTGCTTCTCAAAAGTGTTGTTTTGAATGTTCAAAAAGTTAAGGGTTTCTAATGGGAAGTTAAAAGAAAAAGTATTCTAAGGCAGGTTTTGTTTATATTCTTGAACTTTATTCCAACTTTTCTCAAAGTTATCCAGATTCAAGACAGAATTAATTAACCTCTAGCCCAACATTTTAAAAATAATAATTAGATATTAGGTTATAGTTTAGTTAGGGAAACTCCATTATTTTCTTTGGAATCAATTCCTATTCAAAAACATATGGAGTAGTGTATACTGCTGTATGATCACCTCAAAAACGTACGTAGCATGTCTGCATGTGTAAATTGTACGTAATAACATAAATTCTCCGTTCCATGTACTACTTTTGGCCTACATCTATATATCTTTTTAAACATTTTATATACACAGTTTAGCTCATTCGACAACCAGCCTAGAATAAAACTCATAACAAATATCTTATATACACTTTTCCTTTAAGAAACCACCATATTGTGTCCCATTTTTTGTTTTTTTTACTCTTTTTGTTTTTTAATTAGCAAAATAACCGGCTTATCATTAATGAAAATAACAAGCATACAAGTATCAATGTTTTTGGAACAACCTCCAGAAGGCTAACAAAACGATAGATACAGATAGTATAACCCTACAAGGAAACACCGAGTTATGAAGCTACTAATATTAGGCTATAAGCTATAAAGTAGATACAACAAACACACTAATCATAGTAGACTCACGCCATATTCTGTCCCATTTACTTGGAAGCTTTCCAACAACTCAAGATTAATAAAAAAGATAGGGCCAAACATTTTCTTTTATGTATAATTGGTAGGGGAAATCGACTTTTCATTTTTATTAATGAAGAGAAAATAAAAAAAGTGTGGGGAAACCCCACCAAAACCAAAAAACAAAGGTGCATGGATTCGGTTCGGTTTTTGGCAAAACCGAAACCAAAACCGATCAGATTTTTCGGTTCGATTTTTTCCAGTTTCGGTCTTTTTATTTTTTGGACTGAACCATACTTGTTTTTTTCGGTCCAGTTTCGGGTTTTTTTGGTCTTTTTCTTTTTTTTCGGTTTTCTTCGGTTCGGTTTCATTGTAAACCAAAACCGACCCGAAAAAGTTTCGGTTTTTCCGGATTTTCGTCCAGCCCTACTAATTGCTTTTAGTCCAGTATTATTTATGGTGTATCACATACTAAAAACCTAACATCTATTAATGAACCCAAAAATATCTGACATAAAATTAATTCAAAATTAAAACTAAAAAATACTATTGGTCGACACATCCTAAAAAATACAGAATTTTGGAATCAACACCGAACGATTAACACTACCGTGAATCTAGTCAACTATTATTTAGTGTGTCACATACTAAAAACTTAACACCTATTAATGAACCCAAAAATATCTATACTAAATTAATTCAAAATTAAAACTAAAATATACTAAAAACCTAACACATGTTAATGAATCCAAAAATATTGACCATAAAATTAATTCAAAATTAAAACTAAAAAATAATATTGGTTGACTCATCCTAAACAATAGTGCATCAAGTTCATATATATAATTATTTTTCCATATGTTAATATAATATATAAATTTTTCCAAACTTTTTATTGATACTCGGATGAAATTGCATTTTATCTACTCGTTTAAAAAACATGACAGGTTGGCCTGGAAAATTCAAGGCAGAAAAAGGTCGAAAAAGACCGAAAAACAAAAAATAAAACCGAAAAAAACCGGTCCGGTTCGGTTTAAAAAATAAAAATACCGAAACCGAAAAAAACCGAAATGAAAAATCTTTTCGGTTTTGTCAAAAACCGAACTCGGTCTCATCAATTAGCAGGCTGCCTTGAAAAATTCGTTTTGACCTCGATTCAAGAGCATATATAGGCTAGGGAGTTTGTCACCATACCCACATACTCACTTAGAGAAACATATTCAATTTGTTTGATGGATAATGAATATATTAAGTCATTTTAGGCTACTGTTACAACAGGTAAATTTTGAATTGTTAACTTATCTACAACTTAATTAAGGATAATTGGTTCATGAAACTGAAACTAATTAAGTATTGGTTCATGAAACTGAAACTAATTAAGTATTGATCCATTTTCCCTAACTAACCAATAAAAATGTAAAAAATAAGAAAAAAATAAAAAAAATCCAGAATATATAAATGGAAAAATAAAAAAAATAAAAAAAAACCTTTAAAGAGGCAAAACCCCGAAAAAACATGAATAAAATTTTAAAAATCCCAAAAAAATCTAAACTCAACAAAAAGGAAAAAAAAAAAAATAGTCTGAGTCATCTTAATTCATTTTAAAAATAGTCTGATTCATTTTAAATCATTTTAAAAATAGTCTGAGTCGTTTTAAGTCATTTTAAAAACAGTCTGAGTCGTTTTAATTCATTTGAAAAACAGTCCGAGTCATTTTAAGTCATTTTAAAAATAGTCTGAGTCGTTTCAAGTCATTTAAAAACAATATAAATCGTTTTGAGTCATTTTAAAAACAGTTTGAGTCGTTTTGAGTCATTTTAAAAACAATTTCAGTAATTTTAAAAACAGTCTGGGTCTTTTTAAGTCATTTTAAAAACAGTATGAGTAATTTTAAAAACAATATGAATCATTTTAAGTCATTTTAAAAATAATCTGAGTCGTTTTAAGTCATTTTAAAAATAGTATGGGTCGTTTTAAGTCATTTTAAAAATAGTCTGGGTCGTTTTAAATAATTTTAAAAGCAGTCTGAGTCGTTTTAAGTCATTTTAAAACAGTCTGAGTAATTTTAAAAACAATTTGAGTCGTTTAAAATACTTTTAAAAACAGTCTGAATCGTTTTAAGTCATTTAAAAAGCAGTATGAGTCATTTTAAAAAACAGTCTGAGTCTTTTTAAGTTATTTTAAAAAAGTCTGAGTAATTTTAAAAATAGACTGAGTCATTTTAAATCATTTTAAAAACAATCCAAGTCATTTTCAAAATAGTCTGAGTCATTTTCAGTTATTGTAAAAATAGTTTGAGTCATTTTCAGTCATTTTAAAAACAGTCTGAGTAATTTAGAAACAATGTGAGTAATATTTAAAACAGTCTGAGTTATTTTGAGTCATTTTAAAAAGCAGTCTGAGTCATTTTAAAAACATGAGTCATTTTAAAAATAGTCTAAATCATTTTAACTCATTCTAAAAATTGTCTGAGTTATTTTAAGTAATTTTAAAATTAGTCCGAGTCATTTTAAAAACAGTTTGAGTCATATTTAAATCATTTGAAAAACAGTATGAGTCATTTTCGGTAAGTTTAAAAACAGTTTGAGTCATTTTAAAAATTAGCTCGAATAATTTTAAAAAACAGTCTGGGACATTTTTAAGTCATTTGAAAACAATTGAAAGTTATTTTAAAGTTTTTAACTTTTTTTGAACTTTCCGGCCTTTTATGACTTTTTCGAACTTTTTTTCATTTTTTTGTAATTTTTGATTTTTTGATTTTTTGATTTTGTTGGTTTTTTTAATTTCTTTTAATTTTTTCTAATTTTTTTCGGGTTTCCGGCTTTTTTGGAACGTTCTTTCATTTTTTTTTTGAGATTGCCATTGGGATAATTGCACTACAGAGCTCTTACAGAGAGAACAGTCCGACCGCTCTCATCATTGTCGAACTATTATACGCCTCGTCAGCAGAGCTTTTGATCTACATGGCATTTGTTGACCTTCTCGCAACGGATTTTATGGGACCAAAGTTGCAAGGCAATATTAAGCTCCATCTTAAGGGTTAACGTTGTTGTTGTATTGGGTGCCATTGACATGTCTATCATGGCTTTATGGGCTTGAACTGTTTTATGATGATGTGCCACAATGATCATTTTGAAAAGTTTGAAAATTTTAATAATTAATTAAGATGTAAGAAATGTGTCCTCGTTAATTAGTCGTTTCTGTTTTCATGTTTTCCATGTAAAAAAAAAAGTTGTAATCATACACATCCCTTTATATTATTAAATATACCTTTTTTAACCCTTTCATATTACCACAAAAAAATATAGAGACGTAAACACAATAGCAAAATGAGAGAATGTAAATTACTTAGTTTATAATACTGTCCTTGAAAGTTGAAGACGATGTGTCCCTTAGCTTAAAAATAAAACTAAGTTTTTTGCTTAGACAATGCAATCAAACAAACACCATGTCATTGTTTAATTTTCATTTATCCAACCTACAAACCAATAAAAATGACCAATTCAAGCAAATATATAGATACGTGACGAATTAGAATTTATATGATTCAAGTGAGTGCAAAAAAAAAAAACCCATAGAACTCCACATCTAGAAAGATGTTATAATAAAGTATATAAGAGCATCTGTACCACGCACCTCAAGCATTTTATCAAAACTAACACATTTTACACCTTTTAATAAACCGGTTACATTTACACACAATTTCAGTTTTCTTATTAATTTCATTATAATAACCCTATATTTTTTTTTTATTATATTTTAATAATTATAACAATATTACAACCACAAAAATATGGAACACATGATAGTTTATTACTATTATACTCTTTCCGTCTCTAAACAAATATCCCCTACGAAAATACATGCAAATTTGACCATCAAAATTTTCATATCAAAATTACCGAAATAAAAAAATTGAAAATTTCATCATATAGTTCTAACCATAAACAACGTGATTAATTTTTAAAATAATTTTTTCCGGGAATCTAAATATGAAAAAATTATGGGTCAAAATTGTACGTATTTTCGTAGGGGATATTTGTTTAGGGACGGAGGAAGTATTAATCTAAGAAATTATATGCATTCCTCGTATATGAGGTGAATTTTATGTTTTTCTAAATTTAAAGAATTTATAGAATTCCTGATTTATGTCACTTTATATATTATAATCATCAAATTTTAATAAAAACTATGTTTTGAGTAAAAGATGCGATGCTCTAGTAAAGTATGACAAATAGAGACGCCTACCAACAAAATTATGTTTTCCCAAAACAGTTACAAGGCTCACATGCCAAAAAGTGAGCAACAAACAACGTTTATAGGTGATTTTTATTTTTATTTTTGTGAGTATTCGAATCTCTTGTATGTTGGCTATAAGAATACATTTTTTAAAACTTATATTTAATCTCTATCTATATAATCACTTATATTTTTAGAATATATTTAATCACTATCAATTATATATAGACAGCAGAGGCATCTGTCCTATCTATATAATCACTTATATTTTTAGAATATTTGTATTTCGTCCCTCAATTTTTTGTTAGATCAAAGATAAATGTTTAAATATTAGTTAATAAAAAAATGTTGTGTATCTCATATAATATTTTTTTTAATTACAATATAACTTTTAAAAATAAAATAAAATAGAAACTATCTTCTATTAACTTTTTTTGTCTCCGTCAATAGAGTTCATAATTGAGAAATTTGTGTTAACTCTCGGGCATATATTCATATAGCTATTTAGACTTAAAAAAATAAAATTAGGTCAATAATTTTGTCATTTGTCTTTTAATATTCTAATCAGAGATAATAAACGACTATAAAGAACTACACTTAAAATATGACGGGCCATAAAGATAGAACAGATGGCTCGGCTATCTATATACAATTGCAGAGGATTTTAATCCCTATGTATATATACATATTCCAATCCTAAACCGATTTCACCGCAATCAAACAAGGTCTTAGAGCATCTACAATAGTGTTGTTATCTCTATTGTTAACTAAAATAGTTAGCTAAAAATATATTTTTTTATCTCCATTAGTTATGTTAAATCATGTGTTTTTTTATCTCCATTAGTTATGTTAAATCATGTGTTATCTTTATATATGTTAAAAAAATTGTTAAAAATAACAATGTTTTTAATGTTGTTAATTGATGATGTGACAAAATATCATTAATTTGAACGTGAACTCTATTTCAACTATTACTATTTTAGTTCCTATTTTAGTGGGATTTACAAAATGACTAATTAATGAGATTTGAATTAATAATTAATTTTAATTAAAATTAGATAACTTTGTTAAGTTAATACACTAATGTGAATGTTAAATTTAAGTTACACATGTGTCATTTAACCTGTAATTAAATGATGATGTGTCAAAGTTAATATTGTTAAAATTAACACAACTATTTTGGATGCTCTTAATGTATTTCAACAATATGCATTAAAATCTTTATCATCATGAACTGAATTGTAATCTTAATTATCTTTAATTTACTCCAATATCTTGAAATCATACATATGTGATATGCCTAGTGTGTTTTGAGAACATTTTTAATTGTGATTGACTCATTGTATATGGTTGAGAGTTGCTATTATAAGTATTTTTTTACATTGGGAGGCTGCTCTTTTAAAGGGATGACTCATGCAAATAGCTTGATGTCAGAAATAAGAGTTAAATGAATGTATGTATAGGTATCTATCATGCCAAAGGAGCTTCTTTTTCCCGAATGAGGAAAATTTGATGTTTCAAAAATATTTTATGTTATTATGGAAATTACAAAATTATAACTATTAAATTCAGCATTACTCACGACGTACCGGATTCAATCAAAATGTCTTAGTTAATGACGATCTCTAACTATTTCAAGGGCGAATAATCAAAAGAGTAAATTAAATAAAGTTCCACAAATCGATTCAAACTTCCACAAACCTTCACAAAGATGCAGCCCCAAAAACTTCCACAATACTTAATAAATTGTTAATTATTATGCAATGTATATTAATCTTTTGAAATTGTTTGATGCAAATTTCCACAAATCCATTCTTACTCCTGCAAAGTAGCTACTCGTAAAGCTTTGAAAAGTAGATAATTGAAATGTAAATTTGCTGAAAATGTAAAAATGATCTTAAAGATCTCATTATTGTCCATGCCTTTGCATTTATAGACAAATTCAATAACTGAGCTTTGATTTGGATTTGCTTATCTTTTTGGCTCCAAAATACTTCTTTATATTTAAATTCGATCCACTTACTTACAGGTCGCGTTTTTTTGGTGAAACGTGTGCAGCTTCTCACAAACTATCATGTCGCTCCTTTTAATTTCTTTTTACTTCGAACCGGCCATTTTACGTATTTCTTGGGTCCTTAAGTCTCCTGTAATTAATTCTTCATACTAAGAAAATTTCAGGTGTAAATATCTCAGTGTGCGTCCATAGCTCTTAAATTTGAACTCCGTGTGCCACAAAATTGTTTTTAAATTTTGTGTATCGATATGCTACTCGCATATGTTAGTGATATATACGACATTTAAAAAAATACCATCTCACACTGAAAACATTTACTATACTACAATTAGCATACAATAATGCTAATAAGCCGGATAGACTCAACCAGACTCTCAACACACCAGTATTTAATGTAAATTTAGAATTTCATTTTCACCTCGAAATTTAATAATATACTATTCGGTCATATGTTTAATATTTTTAATTAATATTTAAGTTTAGGGTAGTCTCAAATAGGGTTCTATAATATTATATTTGGATTTTTATTTTGTTGAATCGTCAAATAAAATATATTAAAATCATTAAAATTTTAAATATTTTTAATTAATATTTAAGTTTATGGTAGTCTCAACTAGAGTTCCATAAATATTATATTTGAGGTTTTATTTTGTTAAATAGTCAAATAAAATATATCAAAATCACTAAAATATTAAATATTTTTAATTAATATTTAAGTTTAGAGTAGTCTCAAATAGGGTTCTACAAATATTATATTTGAGTTTTTATTTTATTTTTGGTTGGATGTCAAAAGAATTATAAAAATTACATAAATGACTGTCTGGTAATAAGTCTGGTTGAGCCAGTCTGGCTCTATAGCGTTACCACCATCGTCGACATATCGTTGACCTCCAATCACCACCACCTCCAACTACTGTTCTCCGTAAGTTATGGTTAAATAGATGTTTTTCAAAAGGAGAGCTGGTATTTCTGATTTTTTTTTGATATGCAAAGATTTATGATTGTCGAAGGCGGATGGTTGTATGTAAGGGATGGTCGCCAAAGAATCATGTATAGTAGTCGTCATAAATAGTTTATGAAGATAGTTGCGAAACTAGTACTAGATGTGCATGCATAGTTAGCATAAGTTCTAGAGACGGTTACGTATTATTTGGTTAGGAAACATGGTGGTGTGGTACACTGGTACTCGATCTGATCATAACAATAACGAAGACGAGTTCATCAAGTGACAATCTATTGTCCAGATTAGCTAGTGTTAGAAATTTAGGGTATGATAATCCTGGATAACTTCGAAGAATCGTGTTCGTACACTTTCCGAACAAAGTATTTCGACCCTATTATTGCCTGGGTTCACGAAATCTTTGTGGGGATAATTCTTGAAGAACAATCTGTTTCTGGCAAGGAGAATAGATTAGGAAATGTAGAGAGAATTTTCTTATATGTTTCTATGTTTGAAATCGAGGCCAAATGACTTCTTATATAGGAGATCAATAACCGAAACTGAAAGCAAGCAACTGTTCGAAAAGGAAGCAACTGTTCGGAAATGAAGCAAGCAACTATTCGGAAAGGAAGCAAGCAACTGTTCGGAAAGGAAGCAAGCAACTGTTCGGAGCCCCTTGGACCCCGCCAGGGGCTCTGCCCCTAGGACCCCGCCAGGGGCTCTGCCCCTTGGAACCCCGTTTCAATTTTTCATATTCAATTATACGTTGGCTCGACGAGCGTGCACTCCGCACTTCCCTAACTCGTTTCCGAGTTTAACGCATTATTGCATCGCCCTATAATAAATCACATTACTACTAAAATACATTGATGATACTAAAATCACCAACAGCTAGGAATATGAAGGAAAAAAACCCTCTAGAAAACCATAACCACAGCTAGGCAAAAATCTGATTCTTATAAAGGGATTGTTGAGTATAGACATAGTCTCTTCTTTCCATTTTTTTTTTGTAGTGTTAAAGTATATAGTTTTGAGTTCCATTTCATCTAGTGCCTTGCGCCTGCTAAAGTAACATGGTAAAAAAGCCAATTCAGAAGATTACGTACCACCAATAAGCATGGGCGAAGTCAGAAACCGTTTAGGTGGGGTGCTAAAATTTAAATCAATTACTAAATTAAGTGAATAAAAAAAAACGAGGGGTACCAAATCATCAATTTAACGTATTCTAGTAAAAATACATGGTCAAAAATTCAAAAAAGTCATATTTTTCGGAATTATAGGAGGTGCGCCCCAATAATTTGTAATTAGCTTCCCTGCAAATAAGTCTAGATTCTTAATTCGTAGTCTTTTTTTTGAAACGGGCACATTGAAGTCAAAGTTCTACTCAACACACGAGATTGAACCACACTTTCATTTGGGTCAATGCCTAAAAGATGATCTACAATAGCCTCTAAGACACAAAGTAATTGTGTAATTATTTTCAATTTAAAATTTTAAGTAGGCTGCCACCTTGAGTTGTATAAATTAACTGCAGACATCTTAGTGTTAGTTTTACTTGAATCTTCTTGCCATTTGAAGTTAGTATTTTAATATTTTATGTAACTTGAAGTTCACTTTTACCAAACTTACAAGTTGTTTTCTTTAAGTTAAACTTCAAGTTGCTATTTGATATCTCGTTGGTTTCAAGTAACTCGTGCGTAAAGTATAGACCAACCGACTCTAACCAAACCATGTATCATTTTTCTGGTTTCGTTCGGTTTCGATCATTGTTTTGGTGCAATTAAACCGAGTCTCCTATAGCTATTTGTAACATGTGGTTTAGTTTCTTTATTTCTTAAAAACAAAACCAAACGAAACCAAACTGCCAACATGCATAAATCTTCCCAACTATTCAGAACTAATGATTAGATGTATTTAAAAAAGTTCCTTCTTTCTTTTATAAAGAAACTAATAGGTGTCAAAACTAAGAAAAAAGTCAGAATCTTTGTATGATTTCATTTCAGCCGTGACTTTTTATGCTCAATAGGAGGTATTAATCATGTCAAAAGTTTTAATAATTCAGGACGTTTGCGTCAAATTGATATTCACTGGTTTTCAAAACTCAAAATATTCATAATACTTAAAAAATGATTGGAAATAACTAATAAGTAAACAGCACTGTATTATCCTCCTAAACACACTCAAAATAAAATTGTTAACAATTTAAAATAAAATTTATTCATACACATGCTGGTGCATTAAACCCTCGCAGAGTCGCAAAAACTATCGAATCAGGTGCCATGTGGATAGGAGTTGAAGAGTCAACCAGCTTTGGGTTCATTGCTGGGATGTCCATCGAGTCAGTGAGTTTCAATGGCGTCCCATTCAAAAGGACAACATCACTTTGTATATTACCATCTTTTGGAGTTAAATGATACTCTTCCCTTTGTTTCTTAACATCGTTATCAACGATTTCCTGGTTATTATTGGGATATAGGTTCGCATCATTTTTAACAAATACTTCGAATCTAGTTGAATTTGACATGTTGATCAACATCACAGTAATCCCGGGCTGCAAAAGTATAAAACAAAGTGTAATTAACAGTCATAAAAAGGTTATTCAAAATCATCTTTGCTAAATCTATATTAAGGAAAATTAGTTTGATCACTTGGGTAAGAGAAAAACACGGTGACATACTAACTTTTAAACTTTGTACAGTGTATTTCTTTTATATTTAAAAACTTCTAGCTTGTAAAAACAAAAATGTGTAAGCAGAATCTCCAAAGGAATAAAAAGAAGGCAGTCTTAACCATAATTTTTTACAGAAGTAAATAAGAGTTTGAACTAATTAAACTTACTTTGGTTTTCGAGCAGTGAGAGTACACACGTAAATAAGGAGAACCTTCATTATGGGTTCGAAGAACTTCCTTTCCCATCAAGCGATGCCATAAAAGCGCACTAAATAGCAAATAGTTATAACGAAAAAGCAAAATAAAATAAAATGTTAGAACGAAAAAGCAGTAGTTTAACCAATAATTTTGATTCTAAGTTGCTTAATTAGTTATTGCCTTATTGATTGTATACGTAAATAATATTTACGCCTAACTAACTCAACTTGAACAGTCAATCGCATTTTGTCTGCTTGTCTAGAGTTTAAAATATCGATTCTTCACATTGGTTGGTTTGGTGCCCGTCAAGTCTCTTCTTCTTTTTTGTTTTAGTCTGAAATAACTAGAAGGTTTAAGGTAAATGATGCGCTTTTGCAATAGCAAGTAATTAACTTTTAAATAGTAAAAAGTTTCAGCAACACTTGCTATAGAATTATGGAAAGTAATCAAATACTGACCCATAGTAATCCGGATTAGGGATAAAAGTGGTAGTGTTTAGGAGACCATAGTTTCCTCCAATTAAGGATTGTCTGCAGAAGACCTTGTGATTAAAAGTGGATATCATGCCTAGTTGATCCAAATACCTGTTATACATACAAATTTAATTCACGTGAGCTCCTAGTGATTTTTCATGTATGCATATGCTTTTATGAACAATACACACACAAAAGTTGTTCAGAAAGAAATGGGCTTTTGTACAGAACATTATATTACACAAAACTTTTGGTACTTCTTGTATTCACAAAGTACTTTAATGTTCAGTGAGAATGAGCTATTGGTACTTCCTTGTGTTCACAAAACAACCTCAATATATGAAAACATTGATATGGAAAATTAAGCCTGGCCTTTCATGATAAGTTCTTTTGCAAAATTTTAAAACATTATTTTCTTATCAAAATTTTCCTCTAAAAACAATCATGTGTTCTTTTATTTACCAGAAGCCATCAACAAATGTGTGAGAAACATCTTTGCCACCACTGTTATAAGCTCCACCAGATTCACCAACCCAAGCACCGGTCCAAGGACCAAATGATTTTATACTAGTAGATATATCTTTGTATGTCTGTGCTATTTGGTCTAGGAAAAATGGATCTTGAATCTTGTTGATAAGAGTAGCGTCAACACCTGTATAATCATCCATATACTATTATCATATATATTGATCATGGATCGGATGCATATTATAATTATTATTTTTACTATTTTGATGGAAGTTTCAAATTACTTTAAAATAGTAATTGAAAAACTATTTAAGCAAAAGTGTAATGTGTTTTGTTTTGTAACACTTAAAGTTGGTTTATAATAGTTCATAAAAGAAAAGTTTAGCTAATAAAATATACCAGATCTATTATTCTATTTCATTTACTATTTAACCTGCTTCTATTTCTTAAATGAACAATAAAAAGGGCACTTCTTGTCTCTACAATTATCAACTCTTAATTAGCAACTATCTGTACTTATACCTCTCTTTTCTCTTATTCATATCCAAAATCAACACCCAAAATCCAAAAGTAAAGTACAACATAAAAAATAAAATAAGACGCTACAATATTATTTAAATAAAAATAATCTGCAAAATTGAAAAACCATATCCTGAAGAAATCTAGGATTTACTGAGGTTAAAATGAATTTGATTAAAAAAATAGAAAAAAGTAGTACCTGCACCAAGATTGTAGATATGGTGGGTTAGTCCATCAACAACATTTGGACCTGTATCCTGAAGATAAGTATTGAACCAATCTTCATCATAAAAGCCTGCTGGACCCAAAACCTGTGGCTTTGTTGTTGAGTTTTTGTACACTCTATTCACCATTTTCCTGAAAGTAATTGTGTCTTTTGCATACTCCTTAGCATCCACCTTTGCTCCAACTCCATCCCCACATAACTCATTTCCTACAATTATACCACTTAAAGAGTAAAAATCATCACATTTTAAAGTTTTAATGTCATTAATTTATATAACACCTTCCATCCCTATTGTGAACATTTTTGTAGTATCTTGAAAAAGTCCCTATTTTCGATATTAGTACTTAAAATAATGATTGTGCGGTAAAGTGTGCTACCACTCCAAGTCGAGTCGATGTTTACGAAAAACTCTTCCTAAGATTCATTCTGGTCTAGTGCAACCAAAACTGCATAGAGGTCATGCATTTGATTCCCTTATAATGTACAGAATCTCATGGAGAGCTTTCCGTAAACATAAACTTCACCATTTTGTAGTACTGAATAACAATAAATTTACTCCTATAAAGCATAAGTAGTTAAGATATCAAAGTATAATACAATGTATGAAAATCTTATAGTGCTTAATACTTATCAAGTTCATATGTAACAGTCAATTTTGCATAAGAAGACAATTTCTTTAGTAAATGCAATACACATATCATAAAAAAGTTTCTTTAACTTAGAGGTTTTTAATATCAGCTTGTACAAACATAGTGCTTGATAATCTTGCAAAACAAAAATGATTATTTGTAGAAGTTCTCAAATTCGTTTGATTTACCAGCTCGGACAAATATAATGATTTAATGCTTGATAATCTTGATAGCGAGAATGATTCTTTGTAGAAGTTACCAAGTTCGTAAGATTTATCAGCTTGTCACAAACATAACGATTTAATGCTGGATAATCTTGTATAACAAGAATGATTATCTGGAGAAGTTACCAAGTTCGTATGATCTATCAACTTGGTACAAACATAACGATTTAATGCTTGATAATCTTGCATAACGAGAATGATTATTTGTAGAAGTTACCAAGTTCGTAAGAGTCAATTGCGTATCCCTTTGAGAAGGTGTATTTCATGAGATCATGTGCATTTTGAGAAGACCAATGACCGCTCCAAAGTGTGTTGTTTTCGTACTTCTTCTTCTTTCCAATTAGAGCATTAAACCCAAAAGTTACCTTCACGCTGCAAAATCTCACAATATATTATTAGGCTGACTGGGTGACATGAACTTTTGTTACAGATAATTAAGCTTGATATGCAAAAACTGTATACATAATCATGCAAAAATGATGGGAAGACAATTAATTCGCTGAAGATCCATGGCAAGGTGATTATTGAGTAAACATAAGGAAATCCTCATTAAGTTTGCTGTGTTGCGAACCATCAGATTTCCATCCAACGGACGAAATGAAACGAAACCCAATTTTCGTAAATTTTCATTTGGTTTCTATTTTGGGGGTGTTATATTTATTATAATAAGTCAACCCAATTCAAATGACCCTGCCCAATTTAACAACTTTTTAAAAAAAAATAACCCTAATACTTTTTTTATTAATAACAATAATATCATACCCACATAAAAAAAATATAAAAATTAATAACTAATAACATTAGTTATCCATTTTAATAACCAAACATTCTTTTAAGTCTTATCATATTATACTATTTTTTTTGTATTATCCACATATTTGTATCATAACTACACTTATTTTCTATATTTTAATTACCATGTGTGTCACACACGCAACGCGTGTGACACGATTACTAGTACTTATATATCCCATGTTACCTTATATTATAGGTATCAAATTTCCTACAAATTTCCTTTTGTGAACAAAAACCATTTTGGGAAAATGACAATTTAGTATATATTTATAACTTATTTACAAAAACTCAATTGTTTTGAATGTGATAACTCTTTTACAAAAAAATACATATTTTGTGAACTTATTTACAAATAGGTACATATGTCATTAAAAAATAAAAATAAAAATATTTAAAAATTAAAAAACAAAATTTAAAATTTAAAATATGTGTGATCCTGTCTGATCAATCATGTATGTCTAATCCTGTTTGATCTTGTCTAATACTGTCCAATCTTGTCAAATCTTGTACAAACTTATATGTTTAATCCTGGTTAATCTTGTATAATCTTGTCAAATTATGTCCAATTTTATATGTCTAATTTTTCTTAATCCTATCTAATCATGTTCAATCCTGTTTGATACTATGTACAATTTTTTGATTTTTGATTTTTTATGACATATGTACCTAATTGTAAATAAGTATATGCAGATAATTGTAAAAAAATACACATAAATGAGTTTTTTTTAATTAAATTGATTGATATGTACATATTTATAAGTCTTCCAACCCTTTGGTTGAATGAACCTCTATCATTCTCGAACTTGTAAACATCATTTTATATAGAACATTGCAAAATAAAATAAAAATCCTAAGTACAATTACAATTTATAATATACCGTGTTTGATTGAACAATTTGTTGAGCTCGTCCCATCTCTTCATTGTGAGACAACCTTGGCTGAATCCAAACAAAGGACCAAAAGGTCCTTCTTTCGTCTTCACGAATTGTGGGCATGGCTTTTTGCTTGCTTTTCCAACTTTGTATATCACTTGATCTTGTAATGAACCCCCTACTCTTATTCTTAGAGGATTGAATGCTGCAAAGTTTCACAATATGCATGTATATATGTATTAGCTTTCTGGTTTTGATTTAAGTTACTTCAATTGTTTTTCCTATACATGGGAAACATTCTTACTAAAAATGTTAAATATTTCTTCGTTTCATATGGCAACTGTTGAAAAAACATCCATTTACCTTTGATGGCGTTTGATAAAATCGTGTTATTCAAATCCTGCAATGAAGAAGAACTCAATAAGTTAGTTCAATATGCTACTTCAACCTAAATGGCGAAAAAAATAAAAGTGAAACCAAGCTCAAATTCTCCGGGAAGAGATATAATACTTACTAGATTTAGAATACCAGCTTTCTGCCATGGACACTGATTATAGTCGCATTTGTCACTTGGCCACCAATCTAACGTCGCGCATATAAAATTGGCATCCGTCTTTGCAATCGAGGTGACACTTTGAACTGTAACTTTTACTTGCTTGCCTAAGTTATGAGGAAATAATACTGCTAAAAGAAAACAAAAGAGAAAAAACTTCAGATCCATTGTGGAACTTGGGCAAGAAAAAATGAAAAGAATTGGAGGTAATACAAAGTTATTTATAACTTGGCTAGTGTGAATGGATATTAATTTCTGATAAGATAAGATTTATGGTTTATCTGTTTATATCTAATTTAAAGTATAATGATCGGCTTATCTTTTATATACGTGGGATATTAATCCTTTATGTTGTTCTAATGTCTCAAGTTACTATGTGGATAGAGAAATAATGGGACTAGTGAGCATATATTTTCTTAAAAAGTCTGATTTATCCATCTATTTTTACCCATTATATATTTTTAGTCATCATGATCTATCTAGTTAGAATATTGGCCACTGAATTTGGTAACTTTTTTGATGAAGAAATCGTTGCGTGTTGACACCTTGATATGGCAATTTAACCATTTCAAGGGGTGATGTACGATTATATATGATAATTTAACTTAAAACCTTTGTTTTCCGTTTGATATATATTTACAAAATTAAGTTATAACCATATACATCACTTCATGATTGTGACTATATCCGTAAAGATTTTTGTCAAGTTTACTCTGGTTTATATAGAAAAAAAAAAAGAGCCTTTACGGAGACAAATTTTCAGAGACCAATTGGGAGGTGCAGAGGTGTCAAAATTTGGCCGATTCCCATAAAACTTTTCACATGCATGCAATATGTTTTTTTTTCCTTCATTCTTTTCCCATTTTGGTAGAGCAGATAGTTTTGGGCTTTTTTAAAGTTTTGTACCAAGGAAAAAGCCAGATTTTTTATTTTATTTTCTTGAAATAGAGCCAGATACCGTCTGAGGGACTGCATCAATTCATGTATCAAGAGACATCCATTTTTTGGGTTTCAGCTTCCCCACATTATAAAAAAATTCATCCCCTCCAATGCGGAGATCCTAACTCCGCCACTGTTTTTTTACCTCGTGTTATTAAACTTTTTTTTATTTTATAACCTAAACTCTTTTTTGTTTTCCAGTTTTGTACCTCAGTTCAAGATTAAGCTAGATAAATGTACTAAGATAGAAGTTGGTATCACTTGGTATAAGTTTATTAGACGTATCAATAACAAGAACGAAATTTTCCTATAGAAAATGTTGCATCCTCAGTTTGGTGTTGCAATTTTTTGCAATAAGTACAAGTTCTTTTGATGATACATGATACAAGAAAACCAAACTTCATTTCTGTCCAGACCTGAAGTTTATTAATCTATGACCCACACATCGGGCGTCTTCATTTATCCGCTATTCTTATTAACAATCAGTCGAGCAATTTGAAAAAGGGTGGGTATCCACCTCATTGATCTTGTAATTCTACGTTAAAATCTGAAAAAAGGGTAGGTATCCACCTCATTTATCCGCTATTTTTATTAACAATCAGCGAGCAATCTGTATGTCTTCATTCCGCAGAAGTTTGAGAAGCCTTCTGAAAAAAAGAACAAAGTTTACAAACAAAATGATGAATGGACATTAATTACGTGATCATATCTTCGAAAGTGGCTTCATTGTCTGCTTAATAGCCAAGTATAGTTATATTGGTACATAGAACTAATCTTTGGATAAGCTTTTAAGGCTTTAATCATTGTTTTCAAGCTTGATCAGAGTGAAAGAAAGTACTACAAGTTGACAGAAACCGGAATTTTCTAGCTTCAAATTAGCCAGCTTATTTTCTTAAAAGTTGCAGCAAAATAACCCCTTCAGCTTGAAAAAATGTATTGAAATTAATTTTGATCAGAAAACTACATAAGGATTAAGGATGATGGCTACATCTTTCTAGACTCTAGGTCAAATCTGGTACTAGATGTACTTTTTTCTTGTTTGGTCTTTTAAAGAGAGATGTGAAACTGAAGGGATAAGAAGTTCTAAAGTGTGGCACATCTGCATACAGAGATGGCTATAATAATGTCAAATTCTCGGGACATAACAATGCAGAGACTAATAAGTAAACTCATTGTAATAACAATAAAAGCACGCTCACATTACACTACTTCAATCCATTAGTATGCATCTACAAAGTACAAACAGATGTTAACTAACATTAGTTGATGGAGTATGTTCTTTTTTTTGTTAATATTAACTTATTCGCTGTACTTTATTTGAATCATATATCAAGTGATGAAATCTTACCTTTTTTTTCTCTTCCATGTCTGCTTTTATTAGAGAATACATTGCAACACCGGCAATGGCTATTCCGGTACCAATCCCAGTTTGTGTGGAGATCTTATTTCCTGCCAGATGCGTTAAACCATATTAAGAGTAAAAAGAATCATAGCAAATCGAGTCAAGTCAAAAGTGACACCTAGCTTTGGCAATGAGCCTCACACTCGATCTAATTTGTCCTTCAAATTATTATTATTTTATGGAAAATGCATTTAGTAGGAGACAATATAATTTACCGAATACGACAATGGAGAACCCAATAACAAAGACTCGCTTTAACACATTGCCAACTGCATGTGTAAGCGGTGCAACTCTCTCCAAAGTATTTGTAGCAACCTGAAATTGCAAACCCCAATGTTAATTACCGTGAATCATAGAGAAATGCTCGTCCAGTGAATAGACATATGTGCATAAGCAGTCAGCATATTTCAGAATAAAATGTAAACTGGTATATTACGGTTAACTTAAGAAAGTGTACTCTTCTATTTTTGTCGATAGAACATGCCCCAACTATATGCTGTAGCATTTCCAGCCACAGGCTAAGTGGTATAAAACCGTAGAAGTATTCGGTGTATGAGTGCATTAACAATTCTTAGATTCACCAATTGTTCGAGCAGGACTAGAGAAGTCCATAGGCATGAGGAATTATATGCATGTGACCCTAATATACATATGAAATGCACTTAAACACTTGAAAGTTGTAAAGTTCAATTACCTGGTTATAAAGATGATAGAACAATCCGATCAAAAACAAATCCGACAAGAATTTATATAGTCCTACTTTTGCAATAGCATCTGCGAATCCATATTGCATTAGCTGTGGTCCTTCGATCTGAAAGCACGTGTATACAAACACTATTAATCAATTCGTGTTTAAATTTCACCAACACCTCGATTCACTATAATCATCAAACTTAACCATGCTTAACGAAACTTACAAATATTGCAGGTGGAATGCAGACCAGTAATGCTATTATCGAGATATAAGCGTACACATTTGTACTGTCCATTCCTGTCTGGGATCATGTAAAAACTAAGTTAAAATTGAAAAGACTTATGGGAGAGGAAAAAAATAAATACTACCAGCATTTAATATATAGATGCAATTGATTTTTTACATAAGCTGTTGCACATTCTCCAAATCTGAAAAGGATAAAACGCATATATATAAAACCTTTATATATATGCCTCTTACCATTGCTTTCTTTGAATATAAACTCCTGTACGTGAACGAAATGTTTGAAATCATCGCACTGACAAAACCAGTCCAATTGAAAGATAGTTCAGTTAATGATGCCATTGATACACCTGATGTTTATTATTTCAAAAAAAAAATAAACTTAGTAAATACTAAATAATGATATTTGGTTAGTCTTAGATCTTAATTCCTGACTCAAAAATCAAACCAATCGAAAGATTATTTTAGCCCGACTTAATTGCGTAGAGCTTGTTTAGCTGCTGAGTTTAAAAAACAAGCTGGCATGTATAAGACTCTGAAAAAAGTAGGGTTTATTGACCTCAAACTTTCTAGTTTGTGAAAAAAGAAACAACTCAGACTCTTAGCTGGTCAATCAATGCAGTACAACTAAGGAACAACAAAATTAAAAGATTAAAAAACTCAACATACACAAGAAACAAGCACAATAAAGAAAAACAGGTGTATGCATTTATACGCTGATTAATCAAACAACAATATAACTGATTTTAGGAACTTACCCAAAACAACAGGGGCTAATGAAAACCATAATGGCAAGGGGATCTGTTGGCCTAAAATGAACTGAGAAGCAGCAGCATTGAAGAATGGCTCCAGGGCTATATATATACACATAAACATAATCAGTCTTCACTCGGAGTATTATGAATGAACAATCATAAGCTAAGTTTGTGTTGCATAATACTTTCATATCTTTCAAGCTAATGTTTGAAGAAGCTCAGAAGCAAGAGAAAGCCACAAAATGGGTAAACAAGGGTCATAAGCTTAAATAGTTAGGTTTTCCTTTCTTATAGCAGAATGCAAGCATATCCAGATTAAATGGAATAAAAATACTTCCGAAAACAGTTTTGTGCTAAGAAAGATATCTACAGGAAGCTAGTACTTTCAAAATATTGGGTAGTTCGAAATCATAATAACATACTTTGTTGGTACTTTACATGATCACAAGTGTGATGGAAATCAGATATATGTATGCAATCATCCATATATTCACTCATAGTGTAAAAGTATAATTTTAATATGCTGTCATGGAAACAATTTCTGCAAAGGAAAATTGCGGTTTTTTAAAGACCATTGTGTCGTCTTGGAAGTCGAAGGTAAACTCGAACTTTTACAAGATCAAAAAGGGTGCATGGAACCAAAAATCTCCGAGAGACTTAACTTCTACTTTTACAAGATCGTAATTCAAATATATGCTGGAAATAAGATATGTACTAAATCATCCAAACCATAATTCAAATAAAAGGTTGAATTTCGATATGCTAAAAATTGGCATTTCACACGTTTACCTTTGATGGTATGTGTAAAAGACACAGCAACAGCAGCAAATGAGACATTTGACATAACATGTCCGAGCGCATGACAAAATGCTACAGGAGTGAGAAGCGCCAGCTGTTCCTTATCAATTGGCTGTATTCATATAATAAATCATTATATCATCAATTGACATGTAAATTGACTGATGCAAAAAGAAGTGCATTCACAAAATGATAATTAACTGTTTCTTCTTTTAATTTAAATTAGCTGTGACTCACTGCACGTTTTGGTAGACCAATGGACCAGCTGACAAGGCAGTATACAACACCAACTAGGAGATGAATCACCGAGACAAAACTGGACCAGATAATTTCTAGTGTGATCATTCATGAGGTAAAAAAATTACGTCGAAAAAATAACAATTCATAGCGAATAAACTTACTATGGATATGGAAAATAATTGTAGACCTTCTTATTCAGGATATTAAAGATGACATTGAAGAAATACCTGCATAGAGTGAAATACCATAAATAAATGTTAAATCATGGCAATGTATGCTATTTTCACTAAAAGTCATATTTAATACAATCATAGTATAAGTTTTCCCCTAATCGTACTAAATCATGTACTTGAATATCAGCAAGACCACTCACGCAAAAATGGTTTTTCTCCAGATTTTACAAGAATGCCTACATATATACATTTTGTGGTAAGATAAACTTCTCCTATTTTTAGGTAAGTAGTACAATTTTAGGTGACTAACTTCTACTTCTGTGAGGAGTTTCGGGAGACTTAAAAAAGTGAATTCCAACTTTAGTTGCAGTGTAAAAACTGATTAGTAATTACAGGACCTGACTAAAAGTCGTGTTTATCGGGTGTATTGTATAGTTAACTTTATAGCCACTATTATATTTGTAAACCGGGAGATCATGAGTTCTTAACAGAACAGCGGTATTTTCATAAGTTGGAAACTTCTCAAGATCTCAAGAGTCATTTTGGTTTTAACATACCCCTTTACTTAATGTAATCAGCACCATAAGTTGTTATATATACAAAACAAACATTAAATCAGATAATCCAAAGTCTAAATAATGAATATATCAATTCAAACAAACCAACTAGCAATATGAGTATATAACCTAATGATGCTTACCAAATAAAGAAAAATAATCCAGTAATCAGAGCTGGAAATCTCTCAGCAAAGCTCTTAGGTGACTCAGATACCCTGCAATAACAGTTCATGTATCATAAAAAAAAAACAAGATATAAGCTTAAATTGAATTACATTTTCCCTTTTGACTGCAAAAAAATTCTTGGATTAGCCAGAAACCCGAAACATATTATCTTTTAAGTTGATCAACCCAATGCTATACAACTTATGAGCAGAAAAACCGAGCTTAAAAGCCGCAACCAAACATGAACGAATATTCCTATAATCCTATAATAGATACACAATCAATTCATAGCATGTTATATATATAGTGTACTACATACCCTTCGGCATTCGTGGCTTTGAGGACAGGAAGGTCAACGGATGATCGTCGCCTCAACAACTCACTCCCGAGAAAATTCCCCGAAAATTTGACCGGAATTTCTTTTCCGTAAATTAATTTACCCGGAACTAGAGAAGGCCTATTCTCCGGAAATGGAGAAAATTCCGGATTCGAGGCTCTCAAAACAAGCGATCGAGCTCGAGTTAGAGTTAGAGTACTTGGTTTATGTTGACTCAAATTAGCACAAACCCTACTCTTATTAGTAGATAAAAGTGAGTAATTTAGTAAAACTTGACCTGAACATGTGATAGAAGCCATGATAAACCAAAACCAAGCAGCAAATTTGATAGTTAACTTGCAAAAAAGAAAAGAAAAACTTGGGTCAAGCTAAAAAAAAGATATTTCTTGTTTATATTTTGAGAATACCAAAGTAACTCTATCTCATTGTGTATATCTACTAGGTATCATACTATAAGAAAAAAATAAAATAAAAAATGGTTTGACATTAATAGACATTAGAAAAAAGGGTTCTAGGGGGATTGGTCTTTTACCAACTAAAATATTTGGTATCTTAAAAAGTTAGGTACATACATGTGTATATATATATATATATATATATATATATATATATGTATGTATTTAGTTATGTATAGTATATGTTTTGGTGTAATTGGATGAGAAGCCAAAAAAGAGAATTTAAAAGGCGTTGAAAACATAGAATAAAAAAGGAGTTTTGTACTTTGATCAGTTCAGGAAATTTAATTATAAAGTGAAGAGGGTTTATGGAGGGAATTAAATCAATGATCCCTAGTTTTAGTAGAAGTTCTGATTGATACCTTTTCTTTCGATTAAACCAATATGTATCTCATATTATTGAAAATGACAGGACCAGCACGGGTGGAGGCGGCGTGGAGCTAGGTGAGGGCTGTCAGGGCTACAGTCCCTCCTCCAAAATTTCAAAAATACAATTTTTTTACAAAAGTTTTTTTATTTATTTGTATTATGAAAATAGCGATTTTGCCTGCATATTGCTCCATTTAGTGATCGATACTAACTCCGCCACCATGGACTAGTGTTTTTATGGGTAAAAAATGCAAAGGGATGAAAAATTACATGACCTTTGTATTGGTTTATTAAGCGTCATTTAAACATGTTTTAATTTGGGAAAGACAATATATTTATTTATAAAATGAAAGAAAAAAGGACTAAATATTTTTCTTACATGAGACTAAATCCATCACCTTTGGTTTTGTATTGTTTTCTACTGTGTTAGATGCTGACGGCGCTTCTCGCTAGTTCATGATACATCTGTTTTGTAATCTTTGTTTTGGATGGATTGATTTTAAGGTTTGTATAAATTTTCAAGGACCTGTCTCGTATTATCTTATAGCGAATAGCCGCGGTTGTTAGACCAGATCCATTCTCAATGTGTTGACACTATAGATGACGCTTTTTCGCTAGTTCTCGATAGATAAGCAGCTCGTTTATACATTTGCGTTATTAGGGGGTTTTATCTGTGTTAATCTAAGCTGGGAGGATTCGGGAAATATTAGCTGCTTTGTGGGTTTTAGTGCGCTCGTTGGCCTTGTATTTTTCACTTCTTTGAGTCTCGTGGAACATGTTTCAAGATATTTACTGAATATTGTATTGCTGCACTATATCAATAAGGTATATGTTTCTAGGAAAAATAAAAAAAAATCCATCACATTTCAAATAAATTATATTTACAATGAAAATTGCTAGAACATATTACAATAGGTACAGATTAACTAAAACTACTGCAACCCTCACAAGTATCTGAACATTTGTTGCATTTTAAAAACCTGGTAACTAAAAAAAAATATAATTCTAAATTTAGCAACTTTCACAAAACCAAGCTCAGAGTATCAATCACTAATCAAATGCTTAAGTTATGCAAACATTGAACATTAAGTAAATCAAAAAACTTGTTAACAATGTTATCAATTTTAAGTTGAATTACCAAATCCCAACGAAAATAAAAAGCAATACTATATACACCGAGTGAAATATACACAGAATCAGAATGAGTAACTATAATGAGAAGCTACAGAGGAAAAAGTGAAGATGGACCCTACCACTATTTAACATTTCACCGATAAATGACTTCCATATAACCATTCGGTACATATGTTGTGAATTTTATAATGTGCACATATCATTGTTCGAAAATAAATAATCCGTATGTAATTTTATTAAAGGTACAAAGATTTGAGTTTGTGTCAGGAGCATTATCATCATTCATTTATTAAAAGGATTGATGCCTTCTTTTGTTCAACTTTTTGAAATGAGAAAGCTAGCGGTAGTGGTAATGGCAGTGGCTGGATTCCGTGTGGTATATTTTTCAAGTTGTGAAATAGCAACTGTCAATACTCACCCAAGTCTAGTAAGGATTGGATCTCTCACAAATAGTCGGATTTTTTTTTTTAACAGGCAACACTCTTAACTATTTTTTAAATTTATTTTGTAATTATATATGAGCTATTTAATCACTATCTATTTATATTGTATGATATTAGCCTAATGGGTTATGTTGTGATGATTAGGGCCGGGCGAAAAACCGAAAAAACCGAACCGATAACCGAATCGGAAAAAACCGAAAAAGACCGAAACAGAAAAAAATTCAGGTCGGTTTCGGTTTTCAGTAAAACCGAACCGAAAAAGACCGAATAAGACCGAAACCGAAAAAGACCGAAAAAAATCGAAAAAGACAGAAAAATCAAAAATAAAACCAAAAAATAACCGCAAAAAACCGAAACTGGACCGAAAAATATACTTGGTTTCGGTTTATAACAATTAAACTTTGGCTTACTTTTTGTTGTGCGTTTATAAAAATACTAACTACTATTACTTGCTTATAAAAAAAATATATATAGTACAACTTATTCGTGTCAAAAGAAATAGAAAAAGAATCATTTCAGTATTTAATTACAACCCAAAGTTGAGTCTGGTATATTAAACGAATTATTTCGCATATTCACATATTCACATCGATTGTTTGAGTATACAAATTAATTTACTTATGAGAAATTTCAATATAGAGAAAAAAACGACTTTAAATACAATCTTTTTCTTTAAGAAATTCTTTCCTTGGAAAAAGTAAGCTTTTTTTGAGAAATTTGAAATATTTTGAAAAGAGAATATTATATTAAACAAATTTCTTAGGGAATAAATTATTTCTAAAAAGAATAAAAATTTACCAGTAGTGTTTATAAAACTAGTAGTTCTTTTAAAAAGTTAATCACTATATTTCACATAGTTTGCTAAAATATTAAATAAAAATATGCTTTGAAGAGCATATTATATATTTTAGCATAATAACAAATTGAAAGATTTTCCAATAAAAAATTGTTTACTTTTGTTTTAAGAGAAACTCCCACTTTGTTGGGAAAAAAATATTTAAAAATTATTCATTAAAAAGAAAAGTTGTTTATTTGAAAACGTATTATTTAAAAAAAATGTTAAAGAGTTAATTTTCTCCCTTTAAATAAATAGTGGGTAATTTATTAATTTCTAAACTATGTGGACTGAATTATAATTGTTTAAAACTTATAAAGTTAAGTAGGGTCATCAAATCAATTTTTGTAATTAACTGTGGTAAATAAATCAAAATTTTGTAAACTGGGTTCACTAAATCAAACAATATGTTAAGTTGAGTGCACTAAATCAATATTTTCAAAACTTACAACACTAAAACAAAAAACAGGCAAAACACAATTAACCCCTAATTTGCCCTTAGAGATAAATTGAAAATTTTCACTTTCGTACACCCAATTTACAAAATATTTTGATTCTCTACACGCACTTTACATAACTAATTAAAAACAACTAAACTTGAAAGAAAAGGCTAAAGAAGTTTCAAATTTGTTAAAAAAAGAGAGGAGATTTTTGGAACAAAAGAACTTTGACTTTCTTTTTTAAGAGTTGGCTATTTCAAAAAAAAAAAATCAAAGAAACCTACAAAAAAATATATATATAAAACTTGGTTTTCAAGTCTGAAAATCGAGCTTCATAAATTATAAGTTTTTTTTATTTATTAGTTTTTAAGGTTTCTTGAATTACTTTTTAAGAAAAGATAATAAAATTTATATTACAAAGTTTTAAAATCATAACTTGGTTATTAAATTTAGGAATTATCTTCAAAAATTTCAAACTCAATTATTTAATCATTTTAATCTCTCGCAAAAAGTCTTTAAAAGGTTGGAAAAATCCCAAAAAAAAAACGGAAAAAAGTCTTGATTTTTTTTAAAAAGTCTTTAAAATTACGTTTTCTATAAGTTGAGGGTATAACATAAATTTAAAAAAAATTGGGTGTACAAAATCGAAATATCTCGTAAAGTAGGTGTACAAAATCGAATTGTATTATAAATTGGGTGTACAAAAATAAAATTAAACTGTGGAATGACAAAATGACCCCTGGAATTAGACGACGTGACAGACACATGACATCACGTGACCACTTTCTGTCTGAAAATTTGCTGTCAGTGTACAAAATCAATTAATTTGGTAAACCGAGTGTACTAAATCAATTTTTTGCAAACGTGTACAAAATTAATTTTTTTGGTAAACTTAGTGTACAAAAAGTGAAAATTTCCCAGAATTGAGGAAGGTGTGAAAAATGAGTTTATGCATACATGGAAAATTATATGGAAAGAGAAGAACTTAAGTCGCTTTATAATATTGAACAAGTTTGGATACATGCTTCAAAAGGCCTTCTCTTACTTGGCCATGACACTAAGAGTCTTTGCATACATGATATAGTCTTTAACAAGAGTTTTAACAAATCATGAAGAGTTGAATTTGGTTTTATTGGGCTTTAAATGCGAAAATAAGAGTTGCAAAATTAGCTATAACGATGTGCATGTTGCTAATGAGCCTCAATTCGGGAAGGGAGTTTGAAAATTTATTCATTTGAAACCAAAACTGGCAAAAATCAATCCTAAAATCTGAGACGGTGTTTGAAAGTTTGTTAGAGAAAGTTATGGGATATGATACCCATTATGTGACAGTTGTGAAGATAGTGAAGCAAATTAGTAGAGAGTAATTATAGGAACAATGTAACAAATCTAAAGGGAAAATAATATGGGCAAAACTGTTGCTTCTAAAAATCATTTGAAAAAATAGACTAAAAAGATTAAGGAAGTCCAAAACTAGATTTTTTACTAAATTAAGTTAGAAAAGTGTACTTAGAGCTAATTTTCTCTTTTCTGTTTCGTTAAGTATTTTTTCGCAAATTTAAGCAACAGGTTTCTTCCCTGTTGCCTCATTCTAATTCTGAAAATGTGGCCAAAAGACGGGATATAGTATTTTGCGAGTGATATTGAAGCAGTATTGTGTTGTTACCTATATATTTACTCAGAGAGCTTCTTTAGCAGCTTTCTCATATTGCAAAGTACTTATATTGGTAATACAATAACGAGTTTAAGAAGCTGGTATATTTTTTTAGAAACAAACAAATCAGGGCAAGCATAGAATCACAAGCTTTGATCGATATTATGTTTCTATTACCTTTGATTTTCTTATTTATTAAACAGACGACTGTTTCTCCAATATCAAGTAGTATTGTGTTTGTTTTCTTGCTTTTTAGTGATAGAGCTTTTTTATAGGCTTTTCTATTGGATTGATAAAGTTAATAAACCCATAGTTTTTGTTCAAGAAGCTAAAACCGGGATTTGTAGGCCAATTCCTGTGTGCAAAACGGCCTTTTTGTCTTGGGTACTTGTGATTGCTTGTGCCATCTTATTTGTGTCATATGGATTTTGAATCTTTCAATTGTTTGGTGCAAAGAAAGAACATAGAAGTTAGTATAGGAATGGAAGTTGATACATAGTGTTGATCTTATTTGGAGAAAGTGTAAATGTGTAGTCATAAATAATCACACACAAAACAAAAGATCTGGTTAAACGTGATTCACAAGTTCATGATGATGGCTTAGGGTTCCTTTAATTGCTGCTATGGTACGACCTTGAATATAATTTATAAATCAAATACGATTACTAGGATTTTCATATCTTTCTCCCCAAGTAGTATCGTAGGCTCGCTAATCAATTTGATTTCTTGGATAACTGTTGTTGGAAGCTAGCTAAAAGGAGGTTACATTGTAATCGCTTACATCAAAACCTTACTCTAAGATGAAAAAGTCATATACTGGCAAAATTTATTAAGATAGACTGGTCTAGTACAAGCCTACAAGGTGGATCCATCGGTTATGAAATTCGCCGTGGATCTATCGGTCCACTTCCAACAGCAGGCCGGCTTATTATTTCCCTTTTCCAAAATTTGGTATATGTATGTATTGACTATATATAGTATGGATGGAATTAATACCGATGCTAGGAAAATGCAGAAATCCGATACAGTACGTAAATTTCTTGAATTCTGATTAGTTTGAATCTACAAGGGAAGCCATTCTATTGTCATAAACTATGATGCAATAGATGTTATCAACCTTCTTACGATAAACAGTGGAAAAATATTTGAAGTAACAATGAAATTATAATTTCATAGTATTAATTATAAAATTAAAAGATCAGTAGATCACTATCACAATATCACCTACTATATACTTATGTGACTACTGAGTGGTCGCCATGATCTTATCCATCACTAAGCAACGTCGCCGGAGGAATTTGTTTAAAAGGGATGTTGTGACAAGGAAAGGTTTGTATGAACTATAAAAACATAGAGGGTACTAATAATTATATCTGTCCTTTGGCAAAACCCTGTTTTAAGATACTAAACTAAAAAAATCATTAAGAAGGCTCATCAAAATTGGACTCTTATAGTTCCTCTAAATACAAAAAATGTCATTTAGTCATGATTATAGTTTGTTTGGTACATACAATTATCCCAGCAAATGTAACATGGTACACAAAAAAGACCAAGGACTCCTATAGGCATTTGGTAATTGGTACTTAAAAATATGCCATTATCCATGGAGCCTTGGAGGAAATATGTGGTACTCCGAGTTACAAATACTTTTCTATCATCACTAGATGTATTTTTGGTACTTCAATTTATAGGCCTTACTAGCTGATCTCCTCAATCGATTGCCGTTTACGGCACCTATAAGAGGGTTTGAGAAAAGTAAATTGTATACCTTCGATTATGACACTATGACCGTTACACGTTGAAACTTGGTGATCAGTACTGAGTCGATCGGAAAATTAAGTGGCAACAAGACCGATAAGTGCAAGCAAAAAATCAACATGTTCATGTTACAAGTAAAACATTAAAAGTCGCTGTTAACCATATCACCAACATGTGGAAAACATAAAAGACGCATGGGTCTTCTTAATTATGGGCATACATTGTTCGATTCAGAAAAAAAACTACATTATCTTTTCTCATAGTGATACCGATCATTTTGTGACTTCTATATCAAAGAAGGGGATCCATATATATTGGAGTATATATAAACAATATATCTGTGGGACAATAAGGAAAGCAATATTGGGGACACAATGTCTATATTTTATGCAGGCCATCTTGTACCGAGAATGATTAATATATATATCCGTGTTTACGAAAATGTAAATGTCAATAAATAAGTTTAATCCGATGTAATAGTTAATAGTATTAATTGAACAAGTAAATATCTGAAGGAATTACAATTTAAATAGTAGGGCTATTTGCACCAGTCATGCAAGTATTTATCAAGCCACTTAGAAACGAAATTCCCATGAAATGCAATCAACTTGCATAACAATCATCAGTCCTAGGCTCATAGCTTAATCATAAAAAATATTATCATACAAATAAAATTGTATGTTTCTCATTATGCCAACTAATTTTACTGTATTTAAGGACTTAGTTTATAAAATGATCCATCATCCCATAACTACCACTCCACACCATAAAAAATATTATCATAAATAGACAAATAAAATTGTATGTTTCTCATTATGTCAACTAATTTTACTGTATTTAAGGACTTGGTTTATAAAATGATCCATCATCCCATAACCACCCCTCCACACCATAAAAAATATTATCATAAATAGACAAATAAAATTGTATGTTTCTCATTATGTCAACTAATTTTACTGTATTTAATGACTTAGTTTATAAAATGATCCCTCATCCCATAACCACCCATCCACACCATAAAAAATATTATCATAAATAGACAAATAAAATTGTATGTTTCTCATTGAGGATGGATTTTTAAACTTCAAAAATTCTGTAAAAACGCACAAACCGTAGATTAAATCTACGGTCTACATTGATTCAATGCAGACCGTATATTTAATCTACGGTTTATAGCCATTTCTGAAAAATGATGCAGACCGTAGATTAAATCTACGGTTTGCAGTGAATCACTGTAAACCGTAGATTTAATCTACGGTCTGCATCATTTTTCAGAATTTACACATTAAAAATTAAAATTAAAATTCTAATAATTAAAATTAAAATACTGAATATTTTTTTCAAATTAAACATGAATTTTTTAATAAAAAAACTAAATGCCTTATTTTTAAAATTTTACATAAAATAAATTACCAATATTCTAACAATCTCTCAAAATAAACACAAAATTGACACAAATTTACACAAAAAAAGTTGATTTGATAAATTTTATGTTTTTGGTTCATGTTATATTTTTGTCAAGTGTATAAGTTGATATTTATTGAATCATTAACTAAATCGTCAATTTTTGTGAAGTTTTTTTGGTTTGTTTTTAACACTTGTATAACGCAATATGAAACATTAACCAAGTCGTCAATTTGGTGTCAATCGTCAATTTTCTTGAATGGAACAATCATAAATTATATAAATTTCATAAAAGAAATTAACTCAATATGCAAACATGAACTAAATTTCATAAAATAAATTTATTAAACATTTGTTTACATCATATAAATTTACAACAACTTGGAAAAAAGAATTACATAAAATTAAAAATAAAAAACTGATTATGGACTTGAGAGGTCTATAGCTTCTTCTTCATTTGCAATTTGTTTTTCCGATTGCCTTTCCAGCGCCATATATAACTTGAAATTTGGTCGAAAAAGTTCCTTCCATGGCGCAGCTGTCTCAGTGCGTGTTTGTTCCAACTGTGCTATAATTACTGTCATTGGGAAGATCCCTTGTTTAGGAATAACCTGAGCATAGTGACAACTGTTGACGAACACTATTACAGTCGGGATGTAATATGTCGTTCCCTGAGGCGGACCAGTATAAAGAGGCAAAAAAGTGGCGTTCCATATTTGTACCCCTCCATTTTTATTTTCCCATAAAGACAACAATACAATTGGCATATTGTAATGAGAAGAAATTAAAAAACCATAAGACGAAAATCTCATCCATTTGTCAGAAGGGGCGGGATTTGTAGGATGATAAAAATTTAAACTTGATAAAATGTAATCATACCGGTAATCAAAATCAAGATTTTGAAACAGCTCATAATAAACAGCTCATAATATGATGACAAGGTAACCCGTGAGACAATTTGAAACCGCAAGAACAATTCTCATCAGCCTGGCCACTACATTTTTTGTGTTCTTGAAATAATAAATCAAAGGCATAGTGTGTGATATACGACCTAAGATTTATAAATAGAGGTGTTCGTTCAGAATGTGGAAAATAAGACTTGCATTTATCCAACTTCATCTTAATATCCTCAAACTGTTTTTCTAGAATTCTATTCACCTCTACCCAAACATTTTCAAGCGTGCCAGTATTTGTGGAAAGTGATCTTTTTAGCTTAGCATGTTGTTGTTCGGATCGATTGCTAGTTCTGTTACCTAGATGTGTTGTATGGTTGGTATAGCATGCAACAAACTTTTCAGCATAATTATTTAAAAACTTGTCTACATACTTAATCACAGCAGGGTACAATTTGTAAGAGGAATTGAAAGAAGCTCGGTTATGATTGTACTCCTCTATCGACTCAGAATCAACCAATAAACCCCAATCATCTAGAAACATTTGCCACTCCTCGTCAGGGATTTTTTTACGGCAGTTTTTCAAAACATTTTTTCCAATATGAAAAGTGCACAAAATATGATGAGAATCGGGAAAAACAACGGATAAAGCATTTATCAAGGCCATTTCCCTATCGGTTACAAACACCCTAGGTAGTATACAACCCTCCAATGTATCTTTGAATTTTTCCAATGCCCATATATAACTTTCTTTTGTCTCATCACTCATGAAAACAAAACCTAAACAATATGTTTGGTTCGTTGATGTCATTTCTACGACTTCTAGAAATGACATATTAAAACCGTTTGTCCTATATGTACAATCCATTTACAAGACATCATGAAAAACTTTGAACATCCTTATAGAATCGGGGTGTGCAAAAAACAAGTTCTCAAGGCAATTAGTTGTTGGGTTCATATTATAGTAGAATGTGTAGCGATGTCTATCCAACAAATTAAACAGTTCCTGTATCGGGTTTCTACCATCTCGTTCTTTAAATTTCAGTCCAGCCAAAAAATTATGTATCGTTTTTGTGTTTGATACATTGTCAGGATTTCGATTTTTTATGGCCTCTAATATTGCACTAACTTTAAAACTACTTTGCCTTAGAGTTTTAACCATTTCTTTTTCATATTTGGTTAAACGAGCACGTCGTGCTTGTCCTTGGAGGTAAGTTGGAGGTGGGTGGTTATGTTGTCCATTTTCTACTTGACACATCCATTCACCATTAACTACGTAACCTTTAATGAAAAATGGACAATCTTTTTTCTTTGTACCTGAATTTACGGAAGATGGTTTCTTTTTTTCGTAAACCCCCGATTTATCACACACAATATCAACATACGGTGTTCTGCTCCCATCACCCCCTCCAGACCTACGAATCGTAAGAATGAATCCCTAATTTCCAGCCACATCAGCAAGATTAGCAAGCATTTCATCCCTTGTTTCCCAAGTCTATTCATCAACTTCAAAGTGCTCTGAATAATCAGTTAGCTCATCGTTTGAGCCACTGGATGAATTCGCATTGTTGTTATTCCATTGATTGTTGTCATAACCATAGTTGTAATTCATTTTCGAAAAGTGTTTGTTTATTTTTATTTTGGGGAGAAAGGAGTATTTTTTAAGGGATTTTTGAAAAATGTTTGTTTTTAATTTTAGGGTTTGTTAGAATTGGCAAAAATGAGCCATATTTATAGTGTTAATTTCAGAAACCCCACAAGGTGGTGTCATTTCCAAACTTTAATAATGCATTGAGTAGTCATTTTCGGATAGGGTTGTCAACTCATAATAATTCAAAAGTGATAAGGTGTTGTCAGATTTATTTTGATAGATATGGTATCTAATGTCATTTACACTTCAAACCGTAGATTATTTTTACGATTTGTAGTGTTTTTTTTGGTGTAGTCATTTCCAAACTTTAATAATGCATTGAGTAGTCATTTTCGAATAGGGTTGTCAACTCATAATAATTCAAAAGTCATAAAGTGTTGTCGGATGCATTTGATAGATATGATATCCAATGTCATTTACACTACAAACCGTAGATTACTTTTACGGTTTTTAGTGTTTTTTTTTTTACGTTATTAACCGTGATTCAGTGCAAAAAGTACATTTGTAAAATGACCACTGCTTAAATCAAGGGTACAAACCGTATATTTTTTTTACGGTTTGCATAAAATACATACAAACCATACATTTAATGTACGGTTTGCACAAAATACATGCAAACTGTATATTTAATGTACGGTTTGTATGTATTTTATGCAAACCGTACATTAAATGTACGGTTTGTATGTTAATTTCAGAAAATTGCAAATCAGTCCCTGCATTTCGTAAAAACTCAATATTGGTCCTATCAATTAAAATACAGAATATTTTTTACAAACATACAAATCAAACATACGAATCAAATTAAACTTACGAATTTATAACGTACAAATCAAACATACAAATCAAATTAAATTTACGAATTTATAATATTCCAACTCAGCTAAGAATAAAACTTACAAATCAAACAAATACAAAAAACACAAATGTGCATTTATTTATTTTTGTAACGACTAAATGATTTAAAGTTGGATGTAGAGAGCATCTTTCCCGCCGATGTTAATCTATCCGATGACGGCTCAGCAGACTCTTCGATTTCGTTTAGCTCCGTACGCCGTCTCTGTCGATGCTGCGATTCTGGATGCGGAGCACGCTCGTGGGATGTAAGTGTCAATCCTCGACTCCAACTGTCGGTTGAATGCTGACTAGGATGATGCTCGTACGACCCAAATGATTGTCTTTGATGATCGAACGGAACATCATCCTGAACGTAGTCCGACCCAGCAAAAGAAGCACGACGACGATAACCGCTTGAACTCGGACCCGGAGCCTGATCTATAGTGGGGTTCGACCTCCACTCGATCTTCTACCCCCGCTACGCCCGCCGCTACTAGATTCGCCTTCCCCTCTGGCTCTTTCGTCGGGATGCCGACAACTTGAAGCACTAGTGTAAGTTCTTGGGTCGTAACGTAGGTCGTCATCACCATCGTCGTCGTCGTCGTCGTCATCCTCCTCATTCGACTGTTCATCAGCTGACTCATACGGATTCATTCCCATTTCAGCGAACTCCGCACGTAGTAAGTCCACGTCCGTTTTCATTTTCGCCCGTTTGAACGATTTGAAACTGCAGCGCAACATCGCTTTCTGAAAAAAAAAACAATAAAAAACGATTTATTAGTATTGAAATATACAAACAAAAAAATAACAAAAAATATTAATGAACTTTAACTAGTTGTTACCATTTTATTGAGCACACCCGTATGCTTCCGGAAACCGTGAGATGGCCGGGCAAGTTCAGGTGGGTTTATAGAGATGCGGGTCCTCTCTCTATACCATCTCATGTAATCTGGTGACGTCCCCGTACCAAATTCGCCGTTAACAAGCCGGTTGTGGCGGTCATTTCACACGGTTATAAACTCTGCAAAAAGTGCAGGGCAATCGTGTTTTTGCCCAATCCCAAATATATGTAGAGACCTTCTGAACAAAACCGAACTGTCTCATGAACCTGTCCGCGGGGTGGAACTCAATCTTCTCATTACAAATGAGAGGCACAGAATAATGCCACATATAACGGCCCTGCGTGCAGTATTCCGGATAGTCATCGAGATTCCCGTAAGGTTGCCACACTATCTGTAATCAGCAAAATTATTATTAGAATATGTAAACAAGGGTTTAAAAATACTAGTAATAAATTATGCGAACATAAGACCAATGCAAAAATATACAACATATAATACGTAAGTTGCATGTAGGAAATAAGAAAGTTAAAATTTACATGTTCAGGCGACATATTGTCAAACTGGTCACGTATGTGGACCACATTATGTCCGTAGACATATGGCTTAAGGTTAGTTTGCCTCCAAATCTTCCATCTGTAATATACAAACAAAACCCGATAAACAATAAATATAACCGGCAGCTAAGTAAATGATAGATGACACAATAAAAAAAAACACAAATCCAATACAAAAACTAAATAATATCATACCTGTAACCGAGGGGGAACCTAGGCCAGTCCTCAGGTGGCTCGATATCTTCCGGCAGCTCTTCACATGGTCTAACCGGCAGTAGTCTGGTAATCGCCCACATATCGAGAAACATCACCGCCCCGCTTACTCCGTTTGCCTTACAACGTACCAACTTGCATAGATTAGCTTCTAACCAGGCCAGAAGAGCTGATCCCCAACTATATTCTACACATGTGTCAAAATCTTCCAGAAATGACAGAGGCCAGAGTGGAATCTGATCACCGCTCTTATCCGAAAACACATGTGCCCCCAGTAATAATAGCATGGCAGCCCTAGACTGATATAGCAAACGCTCCTCACTAGGGTTGGGGGGTAATTCACCAAATGTGTGTAACATCCAATCAAGTCTAACTGTCAAACAGTTTGTATCCACTTGATTGTCAGCCGGTCTAACACCCAACAAACTCTCTATCATATCTAACCTGCTAGTCCTGTTATCATTCCGCTCCGATCGGGTAACAGCAAGACCATCCACCCTGAGACCAAGCATAATCTCTACATCCTGTAAAGATATCCCCAACTCTCCACCGACAAAATGGAACGTGTGCGACTCATCACGCCACCTATCAACTAAGGCTGTAAGCAAGCCTCGGTCTACGGTATAATTACCTATAGTGTGAATACCATAAAAAACAGCTCTAATCATATTTTGAACTACTCTGTCATGCGTCGGTATCTGCCAACTATAATTATAAATCCTAATCTTATTCGCATCTCCTCTACCCGCTTCTCTTCCAGCATCCCAAGTCTGATTAGAAATATGACCGGTCTGTCGTAAAATGCCCAACCTGCCTTTAATCTGTGGACCTGGCTCTGCCATCCTAACTATTTTTATTTTTAACAATAAAAACAACATAAGAAACATACACATTTAATGATAACCAAACAATTATTTTAATTATCTAATTAAACAATGATAACCAATTAATGATAACCAAACAATGATAACTCAATGATAACCAATTAATGATAACCAAACAATGATAACTCAATGATAACCAATTAATTATAACCAAACAATGATAACTCAATGATAACCAATTAATGATAATCAAATAATGATAACTGAATGATAACCAATTAATAATAACCAAAACAATGATAAATCAATTATAACCAAACAATGATAACTCAATTTTTTAATCATAACCAAACAATGATAACTCAATTTTTTAATCATAACCAAACACATTTAATGATAATCAAACAATAATAACTCAATTTTTTTATAAAACGGATAAAATATCAACAACCCCAATTTTTATTGGTGATTTGGGCAAACAAACTAATTAAAAAACATAATTTTATAAAAACCCCTAATTTTTAAAACGGGTAAATATTAATAAAACGTAACTATTTTTATTTTTCTCAATCAAAACAAATAACTATCATAAACATGTAACATCATAACCAAACCATTAGTAATAAATATCTAAATAAACAAATTTCAATAAAAACCATAATTTTTTTATTAAATGGGACAAATATCAACAATTATTATAATTTCTATAATTAATATAAACAAACAACAAACAATTATATATAGCTAAGTGAATTATGAATTTGCATATTTTATATATTTATTCCTATTTTATAAATTGAAATTACACAAAAAAATAATAATAATGCAAAAATGGGACAAATATCAACAATTATTATAATTTCTATAATTAATATAAATAAACAACAAACAATTATATATAGCTAAGTGAATAATCAATTTGCATATTTTATATATTTTTTCCTATTTTTCAAATTGAAATTATACAAAATAAATAATAAATTAGAGAATAAAAGAAATATCTTGAATTATGGATAAATTTGATTGATGATTTGGGGTTTTTTTATTAATAAAGTTGATAGTTATTGTAGTTGATTGATTTGGATGGGTTTTTTTGGATGAAAATTGGGTGTTTTTGAGAGAAAGAGAGAGTATAGTATAAAAGTTTATTTTTATTTTTTAAAAACGTGAAATTCTGTTTTCAAGAGACTGTCTGTGTAATTTTTGCACAGGGACTGACTGTGTAATTTCTGAAAAGTAGGGACTGACTGTGTAATTTACACAGAATTGCTGCAGACCGTAGATTTAATCTACGGTTTACGGTGAATCACTGTAAACCGTATATTAAATCTACGGTCTGCAGCAAATGGCTGTAAACCGTATATTAAATCTACGGTCTGCATTGAATCAATGTAGACCGTAGATTTAATCTACGGTCTGTGTGTTTTTACAGAATTTTTGAAGTTTAAAAATCCATCTCTTTCGCATTATGTCAACTAATTTAACTGTATTTAAGGACTTAGTTTATAAAATGATCCATCATCCCATAACCACCCCTCCACCATAAAAAATATTATCATAAGTAGACAAATAAAATTGTATGTTTCTCATTATGTCAACTAATTTTACTGTATTTAAGTACTTAGTTTATAAAATGATACCTCCTCTCCCATAACCACCACTCCACACCATTTCACCCAAACATTTAACTATCACAAATCTTGCCCTCTCCAACAACCAATTATAATTTTACTTTCTTTTTAAACCTTTGAATCCTCTCTTTCTCCCATTTGTTTTTTTCAGTTCTTTGAAAAGCATATCTTCAATTTCCTTGTGTGGTTAAGGTAGAGACTATGAGAAAGGGCATTGCCGTGTTTGTTGTTTTACTATTTTGGGTACTACTGGGAAACACATGTTTGGGACTGATTAACAGATCAAGTTTTCCCATGGGTTTTGTTTTTGGGACCGCCTCTTCTGCTTATCAGGTTGGTCATTTTGTAACACCTTCAACATTTTTTTTTTGTTATAATAGACATTTGCAGAAAATTGCATAGATTACTACTTCAGGACATGGCAGTTCTGCGTTTTGAGCGAGAATTCTAAAATTTTGAGTTAACTTCATGAGTAATTTTAATGTTATCCATTTTACTAACGCGCAACACATTAGTTATATATTTTTGTACATATGCTTTTGCTTTTTCAGTATGAAGGAGCCGTAAAAGTTGATGGAAGGGGAGCCACGGTCTGGGATGTATTTGCACATTCATTTGGTAATTAAAGTGTTACAAGTTTATTTTATTTTATCTTAAAGAAAAAATAAGAATATAAGTAAGATGCTTGTGCTAATGTATCTATACATTTCTCAGGAAAGGTTTCCGATTTCAGTAATGCTGATGTAGCGGTAGATGAATATGACCGTTTTGGTGTAAGTCATGTCCTGATAGAAGTTTGCTTTTATAAATTATGCTATAATACTATTGAAATCTGGCAAAACTATGTTTGATGATACGTCTATATATACGAAGTAGAAAGCGATGTAAGAAGTTATAATTTGTTTACAAGCTAAGTAAACTAAATATTGATTATTACGTGTATATACACATGGATGTTTAAACAAGTGAAGATTTCAAAAGTAGATTATTACGAGGGGTTGGGGATTAAAATGATAAAATCCAACCGAAAACAAAATTGAGCTAATGTCTAACGGAGAGTGAACCAACCCCAAACTAGAGTATTAATTATAATGTGATTTTCCAAACATAAAACCAATTACTACCTTGAAAGAAAATAATGGTGTTTAACAAATTAAACATATTATTTTCTTTTAATTACTTTGCCTAATTTTGGTCAAAATTTGTATGATTTAGGAGGACATAAAGCTTATGAAGGGCATGGGTATGGATGCCTACAGATTTTCCATTGCCTGGTCTAGGATCTTTGCTAGTAAGTTTATATAAGTTATAGTCTTTGTGATAGTTTTTATTATTTCTCTCTGTGTGCTAAAAAGTATAAACACTCACCAAAAGAGATTTTACCCTAGTTTGCTTTTGTCCAATCCATGTTCTTCTACTTGTCAATTAGTTCAATGAAAAATAGAAATTCATAATTTGATGAGACTTGAGCCATGCTTGGTAATATATAATCCATGTTGCTTCTAGTACTTTAAAAAGCTCAATAAAATTCATAATTTATATGAAACCTGCACTTACATATGAGATAATTGAACAAGGTTTGATTTTAATTCAACGAAATATATATGTCAGATGGAACAGGAGATGTTAACAAGAGAGGAGTGGACCACTACAATAAACTCATCAATGGTTTATTAGCCAGTGGTATGTTTTCTCATATTATGAGACTTATGTTTCTCCATATCAAACAAAATATTCTATGGTTCTCCATGAAATCTAGTAAAAAATTGTAGAAGAATAAATTTTAATGTGACATGTCAATGTGAAATCTCAGACCGGATCAACAGATTATTCTTCAGCCGATAAAACGCATGCGTGATTACGATGTCTATAAAAAAGTGTAAGGCCGACATTTTTGGTTTTTCACCCAAAAAAATTGGTTGGTATTTTAATATTGTTGCAAGTGTTTGGGTGATAGATACAAGCTATTTTTTTTAATGTAAGGAGAATTTCGGGAAAAAATACGTTTAACGTACTGTATTAACAGTGGTTAACAATTTAGATACTGAAATATCAATTTTAGCAATTGATGTACCAAACTACGAAATTTCGTCCAATTAAGGGACTAACACTCTAAATCGATGAAATTGCCGTCATTATATCTCACATTTGAGGATCTATTTCTGGCGGATATTGATATAAATGCACTCACCATGTGATATGCAAGAGAATATGAGTGCAATTTCATCATTTTGTTTAATGATATGTACTTAATTATGACAAACTTCATAGTTTGATAACTCAATTGTTAAAATTGGTAGTACAGTACCTAAATTGTTAAACACTGATATTACAGTAAATTAAACGTATTTTTTCCCGGAGAATTTCATATCTTTAGCCAACCTTTTTCATTTGTTTTGAAGCAACTAATAAAATTTTGTGAACGACTTTCAGGAATAGAACCATATGTGACCCTATACCATTGGGACCTTCCTCAAGCCCTGGAAGACAGATACAATGGATGGCTTAGTTCCCAAATCATGTAAGTTAACATGAATAATGCTAATAAAAGAATTACGCTTACTAATAATTCATCACAGAAAAGTACTTATACCTTTCTGTTTGATAGAAATGACTTTGCAACGTATGCGGAGACATGTTTTCAAATGTTTGGTGATCGAGTGAAGCATTGGATTACATTTAACGAGCCTCATACGTTTACAATACAAGGATATGATCTTGGACTGCAGGCTCCAGGTCGATGCTCTATTTTTTTCGGAATCCGTTGCACAGCTGGAAACTCTGCAACCGAACCTTACATTGTCGCACACAACGTTCTCCTCTCCCATGCCACTGTCGCAAACATTTACAGAAATAACTATAAGGTATAAACTAAATATAAGTTGCAATCCACTAGAACAAAGTAAAAATATAATTTTATTTCTGTGTGTAAAATATTACTCATAGAGCTATTTATGTTGATGTCGCAAACGTTCAAGTTTCAACATGAATGAACCAGTATCTGGAATCTGGATGTGTCATTTCGAGTGATTTAAGAAATTGTGCAAGTGTTCGAACGAATCCTTGATTTATTCAAGTTATTGTGACAGGAAAAACAACATGGGTCACTTGGGGTGTCGTTTGATGTGATTTGGTATGAGCCAGCATCAAACTCAACCGACGACATAGAAGCTACACAAAGAGCTCAAGATTTTCAGTTAGGCTGGTAAACTTTCTTTATTAGATACTTCTCCTTCTTTGACGTATGCCTTCTCATCCAAATATAAGGAGATTGATTTAAGTCATCGATTGACCAAATATAGGAAGTAGACAACATACAAGTTTATTGGACTGGAGCTTCATAATGTAACTGAAAAATTTGCGATATCTAAAGGGCAACATCTACGCAGGGACGGATTTAAGGGGGTGTCAGGGATGGCGACCCTCTCTCCCCTGAAAATTTTAAAAATATTTTTTTAAATGAGCAATTTCAAAACATATTAGCTTATAGGCTTTGATAGCCCCCCCTAGTAAATAAACATGTACTTAGATCAATTGGTAACACTCTTCAAATTCAATGATTCGTCATTGGTTCAACGCTTGGCAGTATCATCTTATTATTTTTGTCTCTTTTGTATTCAACTAATCACGTGATTGGCCATTTATTTTCCATATTCTTCAATAATACTCATATAGTTCTATATTTTTTCATACAGAAAAGACAAAAGTAACGTTTTTCGAGTTTTTTCTTTGATATTCGTAAACTAAAAAACCCTTTTATCTGTCAAATCTCAAATGCATTGTGTTTTTCACAATGAGCATCTCGTTTTTTTAAATCTTTAGCATTTGGCGTTTCAACTAGGCTTTCGAGCACTTTAAGTTGTTTTTCTTAAAATTCTAGTAGCATTTTTTTTTCCTACCGTCCCCCAAGTATTGGCTTTTGGTTTCGCTCCTGACTCCAAGCCTCAATTTATCTGGACAAGTGTTTCTTAAAAGTATCAAAGCTGGCCTTTTGGGTGGTAGTCTATTGATTGGCTCAGTTGTAGAATTACCGGCTTAGGCACGAAGCGCTGACAAGGCTTGGGCTTTCTGATAATTTTGTGAACGGAAACAGTTGTACTTAAATGTCCAGAGTATTACTTGTCTCAGCTGCATTACATACTATGGACAAAATTATACTTACTAAGATTTGAGTTTTTTTTTTTGAAATTCCTTTACAGACGTCTTCCATGTTTTTTTCTAAGAATTTTTACACCAAGTATATCTCATTGTTCAATAAGGCCGCAACTAGAGAAACCTTCTGTCTCAGCGTGACAGCGTTCTGTATACTTGACCTGCCTATGCAGTTTCTAGTACACTTGTTTACGCGAAAATATGTAGGACTCAATTATGTTTAAAATTTTATTCTGGGACAAGTCCTGCAAATTACGTGTTTCTTAGCTCAACTTTTGCTTCGCTTTATACGCAGATAATTATTACGAATATTACTATTTTATAGGTTTATTGAGCCTCTAATGTTTGGAGATTACCCACAGTCAATGATCACCAGAGTTGGAAATCGGTTACCAAGGTTTACAAAAGCGCAGTCCGCTCTTCTCAAAGGAACTTTAGACTTCGTGGGAATAAATCATTATACAACTTTTTATGCTAATAATAATTCAACGGATATAGTTGGAAAACTACTTAATGATTCCATATCAGATTCTGGAGCCATTGCCCTCCGTAAGTAATCGATCAACTACCGTATAACTTTTGTTTTAATGTTTCCAATTCCACCTTTCCTGGTTGCAACTTATAAGCTTAATATGTTTGCGTCTTTAAGTCTCATGATTTTGTAACAATCGGAAGACGTGAGCTGAATAAGCCCAAAGATAAAAAAAACTCTATTTATATGAAATTACAAGTCAAAAATTACCTTGCATCTCGTAGTCATCTTTCTTAAACCTTTTGTTTAACAGTTAACACTCATATTGGATAAGCATTCTAGTAAGTTATGTGATGGGTTATTGTCTTAATTGGAGACAAATGAATAATTTTTCTAAAATACTAGTATTTCCTCTATTTTTTTCAGCTTTCAAAGACGGAAAGCCTATTGGAGACCGGGTGAGCAACCAACCAAGTTCCAGTTTTGTCTTTTCATGAAAATTTTACAATTGATTTAATAAAAGACAATTTCAAAAGAAGTATACTATTCTGATTGACTTTTAAAAGGAATTGTTTTAGTCAATTCAAAATGGTTTCGTTACTTGAAATCAATTACATATAGCCGGATTATTTTTCTCTCAATTTTGAAATCCATGATTTACTAAACCAAACAATATTTTTTGTCACATGATTTTGTTTCACTTGTGATTTTGATGGTGTGTTAGGCGAACTCTATATGGCTTTACATAGTGCCTCATGGAATAAGAAGTGTGATGAAATATATCAAGCAAAAATATGGGGAAATTCCAATCATTATCACTGAAAATGGTAATTTCTCTACGATCTCAAGATTTCTAACATCCGATATTCCGATTCAAATTTTATTTCCATCAACATCTTTTATTGACTTTGAGTTTGATTTGAGAATCATTGATCCAATGACTTGTTTACTGAAAGAGGAATGGCTATGCTCTTAAAAAGATATTCCAAATTAATTCAAAAACTCATAGAACGATTTGTTTGAAAAAATATCAACCAGTGTCTTACTAATATGTAAAGCAACTAATATTTTGAAGAAAAACAAAAAACGTATATAATTTGGACGATAAGAAAATGATTAGTATATGTTTATGGAAGGGAAGAATAATACAAAAAAAAACATAGTTTAAAATTTAAAATAATGTTTGATTGTTAAATAGTAATAAATAGTTTTATTGGTTTTTACTTTTTATATTTTTATGAGGGTATGATATTATTTTAATTAATATAAATGCGTATGAGTATTTTTGAAAAAAAAATTGCTAAATTAAACATACTCATTTGACTTTGGTTGGTTTATAATAATAAAATGATATCGGGTGCGATAAAAAAATAAAGTATACAAATCATTAAAATTTGTTTGTTACATATAAATATCACAGGAATGGACGATTCTAACAGCCCATTCACTTCAATCCAAGATGCCTTGAAAGATGAGAAAAGGATCAAATACCATAATGACTATCTCACCAACTTGCTAGCTTCTATACAGTATGCAACTTTTCTTTTTTCTTTTGATGATCAGTATTTTAAGTATATTATTACTGATAAACAAACGTAATCTTATAAAAAGTGAACAAAATATGAGTTAATAACGGTTACATATAAATAGACCCGTCAACTGTACTATCAACCGCTAGAAAGCATTAAAAACCCGTCAACCATCGCTTTTTGGATAGTAAAAGCAACATGCAGCTCTAACCAAATCCAACTCTATCGCGAGTCGGAACAAAGCTTCAACTATGCACGTACCCAAACCTCTGGTCGACTCAAAAACGAAAGGGCGAAAAATGATGCCATTTGGAACCCAATGTCTTTCCTAGTTAAGATTCCTTCGTTTGATCAATGTGTGGGTAAATTTTAGTCATATTTTACGTCATTTATAACTAACTAGATAAATTTCACTTTATATATACTTAGTGTGTTTTCAAGTAACTGCGTCTCATATTAATATTATAATAAGTTGCTTTTTTGTAATTTGGATCCAGAAATTAAGAATAAGAGTTATCCCTTGTTTTTAGGTACTAATCTAGTGATGACCTATAAAAGAGAGGTAATCTGAAATTAATTAACAAGAAATGCACTATTGGTCCCCCAGTCTAGACTTTGGTTTCCATACTTTCAATTGTAATTATATAAGTTCCAAATTTTGAAAAATTCATGGATTTGGTCCCCCTTATTAATATATTGGTACATTTGGTATTAACTTTTCGTATTTTTAAACTGTTACAGTGATTGTAACATGAGGTTAATATTGTATCATTAGTGATTATTACAATGTGAGCTAAAAAATTATTCTAAAAAATATTGAAATTAACGAGCAAGGCACACTCAAGATTAGTGATCATGAAGCTCTCTGGTTTATTTGTTAAACAAATATTTATGAATTTATGATTACTGTCATTTAGCTCATTTTTGTAGTATTTTATTCCTTGATATTCTTATGATAATTAGTTACCTCAAGGTAAATTGTGACTTTCCCCCTATGCTAAAAATGTGCAGAGAAGATGGTTGCAATGTAAAAGGTTATTTTGCATGGTCTTTGTTGGATAATTGGGAGTGGGCAGCTGGATTTAGTTCAAGATTTGGGTTATATTTTGTGGATTATAATGACAAGCTCAAAAGATATCCTAAGGACTCGGTTAAATGGTTTAAGAGCTTTCTAACTTAATTCCACATTTTAAATTTAGTGTAAAAGCTAAACTTTGTATATAAAAGGTCCTTCATGTTTCTAAATTCCAGAATATGGTACTATCACGATATGATATTTAAATTTCAATCCGACAAAATTAACTAAATTATGCTTGTGTAAATGGTAAACTTTTATCAAACTTTGTGTGTAAATTATGTAGTAGTGGTATTTACGACTTCCGAATACGTCAAAGTGTGTTATGTTTGACTTTACGTAATGCTTAAAATTGCATTTCACTATTCAAAAAGGATCGAAATACAATAACAACTTCTCATGATACCAAGAAACTCAAAAAACTAAGAAATGAATAACATATATTCATTTCTCAATCCTTCTTTCTAATAGTCCATGATTTTAATCTTTTCAATACATGGCATAATTGTAACAAATAACAATACACACGTTTCCTAACTCCTTGTTCGACAACATCGAATTGAACTGTCAAATGCTAGTTGCCAGTAACAGAACATAAATGTAAAATGAGAGGAGCCAGTATAGTTATATAAATTTTTTCCACACTAATGAGCTTTTTTTCATAATATTAATATAAATGAACAAAACACTAACTTTTGTAAATTTTGATCAAAATACATAGAAAATTAATTTTTTTCATCATCATTATGTCGAGTTCCTTCAACATGGTTCTCTCAAACGCCATAGTATACTCTACTTGTTCACCTGTGTCGGTTTGGGGTACGATCAGTTCACCGGGAGGATCGCTCTCCCAATTCGAAGTTTTTTTCATGGAAGTTTCAACTCTATTTAAAGTTACATATTGTAGTTTAGTTAAGGTAGTAGATGGATGACTTAAATTCATTTAAAGTTGAAACTGTAAAATACTAATAAGTAATAAGAGTGTGTCATAATACGTAACTTACACTTCAAGAGAGAGAGAGAGAGAGAGAGAGAGAGAAGGAGATGAGAAGTCGGTGAGCTTGACGATACCCTTTTTTCCAGGCTCTTTTCTCTCTCTCTCTCTCTCTCTCTCTCTCTATATATATATATATATATATAACTCTATATACCGTTAAAACATTATTCACTAAGGTACTTATTTTCACTTTTTTCATGTGGGTTTGAGTTTGATTTAGATTTTTGTTCATGAATCTGGCCTTGTTTTGTTTGGGACTATTTATGTTACTTTATCAAATGTGATTATTGATTTGGAGTTTAATGCGCAATCATGAAATTTATTACTTTAGAGTTAGGGCCTGTTTGGCATCAGCTTTTATGGTTAGTAAGATGCTTAAAAAAAGAGCAGTGACTGATAAGCTGGCTTTAAACGATCTGCAATGGTATGTTTGGCAACAGGTTAGAATGCTAGCTTTTATTAGAATTGTTTTCGAATTAGCTTTTATTAAAAAAAAAGTGGTGACCAATAAACGGGCTTTAAACAATCTGCAATGGAGTATTTGGTGACAGGTTAAAAAATCTAGCTTTTATTAGAGTTGTTTTTGAATTAGCTTTTTAATTTTTTGCTTTTCTAAATAATAAGTCTATACGGAGATTCAACGCGGATGTTTTGGTGATACAAGAAGTTTTTGTCTATGATTTATAAAAATGTGACGAAAAAGCCTGAAATAGCTAGGATATCCTAGCCTTTCGTGTTCTTGTTTTTTAGCTTATTTACTTAATTACATCGCTTTTTGTAAGCATGATAGTTTGTTGAGCCGGTCATCACTTGGTTTTTTAAGCAAATACTACGGAAAAAAAGTTGATGCCAAATGAGCCGAATGCTAAAACTTTTAGCTAGAGATGCGATATAATTACTTAAACTTGTTTGTATTGGAAAAATTGAGTTTTTGGGCATTGAGATTTGTGTTATTAGCTGAATCTGATTATCGATTGGGATCTTAATGTGTGCTGTACTATATTTTATTATGTATGTGGTTATTTTTCAAACACAAGTAGACAATAATTTCTGATTACGTTGTTAAGTCATGTGAATCTATTAGCTTGAACTTCTAGAGAAGATGCATTATATGTGATTGAGGAAATTTACTATTCATGATATATACTTGATATCCATTGAGCGCTACTATTAATGTCATAAACCAATGTGTTATTTACGTTTTTATCCCTATCCGACCCCCTACATGCTATTGCTGCCACCACCGTCTGACCCGGCCCAGATTTTGTTGGTATTTAGGTGTTTTGTTAAGAAAGTTGCACTAAAGGGGGAGTGAATTGCTAATACAAAATGGGAATTAAGTATACCACTTGCATGGATTTGCCACTATATTACGGAGTGTTCAATTTTTGCAGATTCTATGTCTATAAATTCTTCTGGAAATGATTCTCGGGTCTGTAGTTAAGGAATAAATTCTAGTGTGGTATTTTGGATTTAGACAAAGTAAGTGGGATATCTTTTAAGATTAGGCATTTGCATGAATCTTATAGTTCGTTTCGGATCTCAGTGATCATATTCGTGTAGTGATTTGGCTGGCTGGCATAGTAATTTCTTTAGTAATACACTACCATAATTTGATATAATTTCGTTGTTGTAACTTTTAAGCTCGGTTTATTAATAATTTTGGTTCCTCTTTTCCAATTTGCTTTTTGATTTGGTTTTTTAAGATTTTGCTTTTTAATTTGGTTTTTTTAAGATTTTGCTTTGTATGTTTAACAATGAGATGGCTTTTTAGCCTAATTTGATCCTTAATTCACTTGCCTAGAGTTTTATGTGTTGAAACTTTTTTTTAGTCTCGTTCGCACTTTCAGGTTACTAATACAACCGATATCAAGAGTTGTGGTTTTCTTTATTGTTAACTAAGAAACACAGACAAGTGCAAAAGGTTGTGATCACTGTGAAAAGGGAGGCTTTAAAACAACCTATCATATTGACAAAGGGCTTGTTTGGTTGCATCTTCTAAGGATATGAGTTGTACTTTTTTTTAGTATCAGAAAAAAAAAGTCATCCACTTGATGCTTTTAGCTTTTTGTGGCCAAAAATCCAGAGAAGCGCAGCTTTTATGTTGATTAACCACATACAGATTAATTTTTAAGCTAAAAAACACAAGGGAGAATAATCTGAGTGTGAAAGCTGAAATCGGTTTACCAAAATGCAGCATCAGTTGTTTCTCCAGTTTCAAAAATTATCCAAACATGCATCTTAAAAGTCCGAAATAAAAGATTCCTACGTGTTTTTCTAGATCAATCAGCTTAAGATTCTAGACCAAACTTACAACTATATCGCTCTTAGTAACTGACCAATGACTAAAAGTTTCAACATTTTCTGATTTTTTTACTCCGTTTCTTGATCATTTTAGGTAATTGATTATCGATAAAAATGGTGAAGATTTGCTGCATTGGAGCTGGTTATGTTGGTGGGCCCACAATGGCTGTCATGGCACTGAAATGCCCTGATATCCAAGTAACAGTTGTCGACATAGCCACAGCACGTATCAACGCTTGGAACAGTGACCATCTTCCCATTTACGAACCTGGACTCGACGAAGTTGTAAAACAATGCCGAGGAAAAAACTTATTTTTTAGCACCGAGGTTGAAAAACATGTTTTAGAAGCGGATATTGTGTTTGTTTCTGTTAATACACCAACCAAAACCCAAGGGCTTGGGGCCGGAAAAGCTGCTGATCTGACTTATTGGGAGAGCTGTGCCCGTATGATCGCTGATGTGTCGAAATCTGACAAGATCGTTGTCGAGAAATCGACAGTTCCTGTTAAAACTGCTGAGGCGATTGAAAAGATTCTGACCCATAATAGCAAAGGTACTTTCAAGATTGAAATTAATTAGTATGATTAGTTAGATTAGATTTGATTAAGTTAGTTCAATAATACGTTCTTGGATATAATACTCTTTTTTCTTACTATTTAGAATACCAACTTATCATGCTTTTCTACTTCTGTTCACCAAGTTCCTTACATACAATGTTTTGCAACTAGTGTTCTACCCTGGCTTTTAGTGATGAATGAGTCCACTATCCTTGATTTTCGAAAATTGGTTGTAGAAAACTGATAATTAATCAATAGGTTTACAAAGATGATAATTACCAAAACGCTAGTGTAAACAATGTCTACTTGTGAGGTTTCTATCAATTTAGATGGAGGTAACATGATCTATTTAAGTTAGAATGGCATATCAAACAACATAAAATCCCCTAATTATTGCTATATGAGTACACTCTCGTTAATTTCAGCAAATTGGTTGTACGAAAGTGATAATTGATCAATAGGTAGATTACGAAGGTAATAGTTACCGAAAGGCTAGTGTAAAAATGTCTTACTATGAGGTTTTCTATAAATTTAGATGGAGGTAACATTATTTATTTAAATAGGATTGTATATCAAACCTAGAGGGAAAAATAGTAGTGTACGAAATCGAAATATCGTGTCAGACTTGTTTTCAAAATAAAAAAAGATCCCCTCATTATTGACCTCTTATCTACATACATAAAGAGTCATTTGTTATTCCTCTTGCTGAATATTATTCCAATTATCTTTCTTATCAGGTATCAACTTCCAAATTTTATCGAACCCAGAGTTTCTTGCTGAAGGAACTGCTATTAATGACCTTTTGCACCCTGATCGTGTCCTTATCGGTGGTCGGGTCACCCCAGAGGGAGACAAAGCGGTACAAATGTTAAAAGACGTTTATGCCCATTGGGTACCAGAAGAACAAATAATCTGCACTAACCTCTGGTCGGCCGAGCTCTCAAAACTTGCAGCTAATGCTTTTCTGGCCCAAAGAATTTCTTCGGTAAATGCCATGTCAGCACTCTGTGAGGCGACGGGTGCTGACATCACCCAAGTTTCTCATGCTGTTGGCAAAGACTCGAGAATTGGGCCCAAGTTTCTTAACGCTAGTGTTGGTTTCGGAGGGTCTTGTTTCCAAAAAGATATTCTGAATTTAGTTTATATCTGCGAGTGTAATGGTTTACCTGAGGTTGCTAGGTATTGGAAACAAGTGATAAAAGTAAACGATTACCAAAAGACTCGTTTTGTAAACCGGGTTGTTTCCTCGATGTTCAACACTGTTTCGGGTAAAAAAGTGGCTGTTTTGGGATTTGCTTTTAAGAAAGATACCGGTGATACAAGAGAGACCCCAGCTATAGATGTCTGTAGAGGGCTTTTGGGGGATAAAGCGAATATTACCATTTTCGACCCTCAAGTTCCCGAAGAACAGATAAGAAAAGATCTTAAAATGAATAAATTTGATTGGGATCGTGAGGTTACTCTTCAGCCATTAGATCCGAATGTGATAGATGCGGTTCCGGTGGTTTCTGATCCTTACCAGGCGACTAAAGATGCTCATGCTATATGTATAATGACAGAATGGGACGAGTTCAAAACACTAGATTATGAGAAGATTTACAATAATATGCAAAAGCCCGCTTTTCTATTCGACGGTAGAAATATCGTCAATGTGGAGAAGCTCAGGGAAATTGGTTTCATTGTTTATTCCATTGGGAAACCGTTGAACGCATGGCTCAAGGACATGCCTGCTGTGGTTTAAAGTACGCACCGACTTTAAATTTTATGTAATGTTTATATTTTTGCATTCGTTGGTCCGGCAGAGATATGATTTGATGCCATTATAGAAATGGCTGAGATGGTATTTAGCATAATGGGTAATCTTTCTTCCTAGTTTAGCATCAAAACACCATGTTCTTTTATATTTTTATTGACAGAAATAATTAAATCAGTTTTGTATCCCCTGGAAAGTGAGTTGCAGTATGCTCCTATAAAAAGATTGTAGTGATTTTCTGGCAAATATCTATCATTTAATAATTTTCGGTCTTACGAGTGAATCAGTGAATGGTCTTTTTTTTATGTCCCTTGTTAATCTTTGCTACTAAATATTGTTGGAGAATTGTTTCCTTTACTATTTCTTAATTACGAAAATTTCATTTTGTGATTAAACATTATGAGATGTTATCTACGTATCAAACTAAAGACGTGTGTTACCTTAAAGTTTCAACAATAAGAAATCTTAATTTGGGCACGATAATATTTATATTAGTCACTTTATTTGGTCGTCATGATTGGCTAGGTTTCGGCTTGTTTAGGTGCATTATCATGCATTCTTTTCTGCTAAAAGAACTAGTGGACGTGAAACTTAAGTTGGGTCTTCTCAATTTCTTTATGGTGTACTTAAATTAGATAATATTAGTCATAGATCATTTTTTACAAAAAAATTTAAATAGAGGTTCTGGACCGATTTTTTTTTTAGTTCCAGTCATTCGGTCTAATAAAAAAGAAGTTAAAAATTATTTTTAAGCTTAAAAAATAAGTTATAATCTATACGGGAAAAATATTAAAATGTAAAAAAAAGTTCAAAATTTGTTTTTAATCTTAAAAATAGATATTATAATCTGCACGATAAAGATATCAAAGTGTAAAAAAATAACTTAAAAAATATTTTCTTTAGCTTTTTTTAGTGTTTGTTTGAATTATTAAGTAAAAAAAATATACCAAAAAATTATGAAAATAATATCTTTTTTGTATCACTTGTAAGATGACATACGTTTAAAAATATTATAAGAATAATGACATGTGAACAAAAATCTTATCGAAACGTGACCTCACACGTCACACCAATTGAGGCCCTCAAGTCATGAAGATAAATAGGAAACTAGTTTATAAGCAAAAAACAATGATGTTAAATTAGTAGCTAAAACCAAACGACTTCTTACGAGATATACTTTATAGAACTTCAATCAACTTAAAGTACAAAAGCATCCTCTAATATATTTTGTAACATCACATTTTACGTAATGCGTTTTCATTCTCTATCACAGTCTCTTTCTTCTAAAACCAAAATACGGAAAAAAAACATAGAAAACATGCACATTTGAGTGTGACGGAAAATGTATATAGGGATAATGTGAACTTTGTTTTACTTCATTTGTGCACTTTTGTAGTCTTGTAACGTGGTGTAAATGCCCCCACCAAGTAGTCTCTTGAATTGAGTGACATGTGAAGATTTGACATACTCCTAACTCAGTTTTTTCTCATTATTTCGTCAAGTCTTTGTCAATATCTTTATAAAATGGGACATATGGCCATATGGGTAATCCATATACTACAGATTCACATAATCGTGTGTGGATGGACCATCCTAAATAGACAAATTAGAGAACCAAATTCAGTGTATAGCCGTCATTGCGTCCACCATACTCAATGTCACACCCTAAAGACAAAGCAATAGTTTTCAAAATTGACTATTGGGGGTTAAAAATATTCTGTTTTTTTTATTCGAAACAAATTTAGTGGAATCCTGGTATAGCTGTGTATTAAATTCCAGCTTATCATCATTTGATAAATATTGTAATTTATTCAATGTACTTTGAATCAATTTTATAAAACTTCAGCTCGTCATTTATTTGAAAATAATTGATGATAGTTGAAGGAACCAGAAATACGACCTTTTAGAGCCGAGGAAGGAGAGGTAACACTTCTAACTATTAAGCATCGAAAAATTAGAGGTTAAACATTTGTTAAACATCTCCCGCTAGGCTGTAAATGAAGCGGAATGTTCAACGGTTTTCAACTTAATAATGACTAGCTAGCTCGATCCATGCCCGTTTGTCTATAATAAAAATTGAACTTAAACAGACTTTAGACTCATTTCGCAATTAAACTGAGCATGAGCAAATCCATATGTTCGTCTCGTTAAGGACGTGTCCATCAGAAAACTAAAATCCATTTTTACATACTCATGCTATCATAGTTTGACCTAACTGCTTCTACATTAAGTGTCAAACTCGAAATGATAAATTTTATAATTTTATTGTATAGTTCCGAGAACTGAGTAGAATTTCTTCGTAATTTTTCCGACTGAAATCTTCTTTACACTTTTTATGAGTTAACTTAGATAAGTGTACTCCTTTTCAGCTTGCCAGATATGGAGAGTTAAAAATTATCATTTCATTGTTGTATAAGACTGATTACTGAACATTAAGGAACCGTTCACAAACAAAACTAGTTTTTAAACAAGTATTTTGCTCGTTAAATGCTATTTTATAATTTAATGGAAAAAGAACAACGCTTTTGCATTAGCACTTTTTTGGTTATTTCTAACCCTATTTTCCATATGGCTGAACATGGCAGATAGAGGCACTAAAACAGGTACATGAACTAAAATAGCTGTGATAAAGACTAGTGAGTGTTCCCTATTTAATCCAATTGCTCCTTTCTTTAATTTCTTTCGGAATCGATCTGTGAGATTGCGACGGTACTATCATATATATTTTTGTAATAATGAGGATTATTAATCCGTCTATAATATCTATATACTCAGTTGTACAACTATACTGTTAGCATCTTAGTGCTTGATTACTTTGTCTAGCGGGTTTATGAGTCATATGGTTGGTTTATGAAGTCGTTGGTCAATCTTTGGCGTGTAGGAGCGTCAAAGAAATCTGGTTCAATATGGTTTGAACGTTTGGCAGAATTGAAAGCAAGGGAACAGCTGTTCGGATATGGTTTCGATTGCTGGTCGGTTTGGTTGGCTAAGAAGATTGTTGATGAGGATCAACGTGACTGCATTGTTCGAGATTGTTTAGCTGCTGCTGGGGAGTATTCTAAGTGCTGGAGACCTTTTGAAAAGAGCGGGAAACATTAGTTTGAACTTTGGGCAGAAACTGCCAACCAAATAAACTGCCCAAGCAGTTATTTGGACTTGTAAACTGCCATGTAACCACCAAGCACGAAATTATAAGTGTTGGTGGGTTTTATTCATTCATTTAGTCAGCGATTAAGTGTTGTAAATGCATAGAACGAATCCTTTGTATTATTTACGGTAATAAAACGAAGGTTGGCTGCGGCCGTATGTGTGTGTGTTCGTTTACGTTTACATACGTCTCTTCTGTCCATATACTTGTCTTAACCATAATTATCGCTGCGTATTGAGTGTGATCTCTTGAGTGAAACACGAGTGAATTGCGAGACATACACGAGTGAACGAGAGGCAAACACGAGGGAACGAGCGAGTCGTTGTTAGGCTGAACAAACAGGCGGTTAGCGTAGGCTTAACCCCAGTTTGTGCCATCACTTGGTTGGTTTTCGAAAACGAAAAAATTGACCCTGTGACATATACTATGGTGTGGATTTAATTATTGAAACTTACCACTATTGTTTTAATTATTTTAATATTTGAAATTAACACTTAAATTAAAAACTACCAATGTTTTCCTTTTTATCAAGTTACTTTGACAGTATCATGCACAAATTTCAAATGACATATGATTTCTCTACTAAATTTAAGACATATATCATGAAAATAATTGGATTCTAGTGATGAAGGTGGAGATGAATCCTTTAGAAACAAGTAAGCAACCCAAAAAGTAGTGGTGCAAAAAATTGATGAGAAAGGGACTTATTGTATGTATCTTCTTCTACATACAAGAAAGGATTAAAATAGTATATACATATATAATCATTGTGATACATAAAGAAGGGTCCAGCTTCATTCTGGTTTGTTTTAAAAAGTAGCTTTATATTTAAGTGCACCACTTTAACAAGCCATCGGAGATTGTTATTGGATTAAATATGTGTGATCAAAGGTACTTTTAAGTTACTAATTAATGCACCTTAACCTAGAATTGAACATATATATATGTGTGTGTGTGTACAGATGCTTGATAGGGATCAGGTATCAGATATAAATATTATGTTTATTTTGGTGCATCCATCTTAAAACTTCAGCTTTTAAGCCAGAAAAAACTGAGAAGTCAGCAGAATATTTGGTAATCTAAATGTCTAGTGAGTTAAAACGCCAATAATGAAGCTTACAATTTTGAAAACAGTCCCATAAATTAATCTTTTGGTGCTTTTTCGTACTTTGAAAATCTACTCTATTAGGCACTCAGAAAGCAAATAATTTTGACTTTTGCGGGAAATTGTTATACTGACCAATGTGCTAATTTGCAACAACTTAGTGATGAAGTGTACAAAAGTATCACATTTAAACTTTACCAGTTTACCAAAAACGACCATCTCTCGTATATATTGTATATATAAAAACAAGTGAATCGTTCCTTTGTTCAAAAAAAGAAGAGAATGGTATTATTTCATATATTATTTGTTGGTCAGAGACAATTTCAAAAGCAAATAACAAAGGGCTTGTTTAACTGATAAAACGATCTTTAAAAAGATGGATTTTCTCCACCAGGAATTTGAATATATATAGAACATATATGCCAACTAGTTATTTAATAAAATCTACCTAAAACACACCGACGTAGTATAAAAAGGAAAAGAAACTAGAAATCTTGGCTAAAAAAGAAAAATTAAGAAGTCATCATACAAAAAAGGAAAAAATGAATGAATGAAGGTACAAAAATATATAAAACATTAGGGTTTATTCAATTTTAGTACCTTTGTTTCTTCCTTTTTTTCCGGTTTTGTACATTGGTTTCTTAATTTTTATTTTTTATACCATGGGTTCTAAGTTTTTTCCTTGTTTGTACTTTTGTTTCTTATTTATTTATTTTACCTTGCTTTCTACTTTTTTTTATATCCAAGTTTTAACGGTTGAAAATGGACCAAGAAATAAATAAAAATATAAACTGTGGTACATAAAAGAAAAATTAAGAAATGAATGTATAAAAAAGAAAAGAAAGTAGAAATCATGGTAATTTTTTTTAAAGAAATCAAGAAACAAAAAGGGAAAAAATGAATAAAAGGTAAAAAAAGATATAAAACCCTTGAACGTTACTATGAAATATGAATATTTGATGTGGACAATCAACACAGTTGATAGAAACTAGCGATTTTCATTTCTCTTCCGCCATTTTCCCCGTTCCCAATTAATTGTCCATTACGAAACTACGTGCAATTTTGACTAACCAATATTAACTTGTATCAAAATTGTCAGAATGAAAATTTTCAAAACTTAATCATATAATTCAAACATTAAATTATATGATTTTACTTTAAAAAAATTTGTTTCGACAATTTTGATACATGTTATAAGCCGGCCAAAATTGTATGTAATTTCGTAAAAGACAGATAATTGGGAACGGAGGGAGTATATCTTATTGAAAAGGGAGGTTATCAGCATATAGTAAACTTATATTTATGCTTAATTATTAATTACTAGTAATCGTTACTCATGGGTTGTGTGTACGACGCGTGGTATATATATGATCTGAATCAATAAATTTTTAAAAAGTATATTGATTGAATAAATATATTAAATTAGAAATGTTGAGTAATATAATGTTTTTTTATACAAAATACACGTAAAACGATTTTGTTTGGTATAAGATTATAATTATTTTGAAAAGATAATGATTTTTGTATGTTTTTTATATTTTAAATTGAATAAATTAATGTAAATGAGTAATTAGTAAAAAATGATGGCGACATTTTTGGAAAAAAATACCAAAATTTAACAGCCTCACTTTTTCTTTGATCGACTGACTTATATAGTAAGTATGATATGATATGATATTCAACTATAATTCTACAAAATGCAAAAATTATACATGTTTTCCATATACTAACTGCGTCAATTTCCCCCAATAGAAATAGAATTTGGTATTGCTAAAGTTTCCTTAATGCTCTAGCTAATTAGTATGCAGTGTATAGCGTATACTTATTATGGGTCAAAAGATTATAATGATAATTTTTTCTTCACAAAATTATGTTGCGTTTGAAAATGAATATTTTTGATAACTTTGTACTTAAGGGAAATTTCTAGGTCCGCATGTTTGGAGTTGAATAAATAGAGATGGTCCACTAGCTAATCAATCAGTTAGCTTTTCTAATAGTATATCAAATATTTTAATAAACAGCAATGTAAAGTTATAAGGGCTGAGTTTCAGATCTACTAGTGTTATCGTTGGATGTAGGGTTAGCAGGGCAATGTCAAAAGTTTTTAAAAGCAAAATTTGGTAATAAAGCACAAAAAATCACTTGGATAGTGATATCTTGATTTTGTTTTAATATAGTAATTGGTGCAGTAGGTAACTGGATTGAGAATCTTGTATTTAATCCACTCAATTATGTGTTACAATTGCTAATAACGTCCACTTTTCAATACCATCAAACTCAAAAAGATTTTTGTATAGCTAAAACACTGCACTGCAAAGATATATATATATTTGCGATTAGTAGTTTTGTGCGAGTGTATATTTGCACTTCATACACAAGATGTAAATGTGTTAAGATAATCACTTAGATATGAATTATGATACAAAATATTTGGGGTCACTTGCTTAGTTTATCAAAAGGTAATAATAAAAAAAGGTAAACTGAAAAAACTCCATATACATATATACCTTGCATACATTTAATACAAATTACTGGCTATAATATGCCAAGTTAGTGACTGATAATACAAATTCTTCTTCCTTCAACCCCAAAATAATCTACCCACAAAAGAATATTATAGTGATCACAATTAGTGTCTGCTTAACTATAATGCAAAGTCTATCACTATATCTATGCCAGTAGAAAACATTATTTTAGCGTAGCTAGCTAGTGAAATCTCAAATTGAACCCGGGGTCAGAGCTTATAACTTACTACTAAATACACATTTTCTTAGCTAAGGAAATACAATGTCACTGAGAAGTCCACCATCTTTAGGAACAGACTCTGGTTCTTTTGCAATACTATGGATATAATTAGATTGTGGAAAAGTACCAACTGCGCCTTGTTGGAGAAGTTGTAAGTTGTAAATTTGATGATGAAATTGTGAAGCTGTCGGTAATTGGTTAATTCCAAAGGCGGGCTCATGCGTAATGAGTCCGCTTGATCTGGGAAATCCAGCAGTGTAGTGGCAATGCTGGCCTTCATACGTTGTGACTACAACCGTTGGATCATCAGAAGAGCGCTCCACCCTTTTCTTCACGGTGCATTTGTTGTTTGTACAACGGTAATAGCTCCTGTAAAGAAAAGAAGTTTATGTCATATATCGGAAAATGTGTTTAACCAAACGTTACTCTTTGTTGTTCTTTAATTAGTTTTCCGGTTGTTAATTTGGACCTTTGATTATTAGCAGGGGCGGAACTTGGGGGAATGGGGGTGGTAGGGGGTGTCATCGTAATCCAAAAATTTTAAAAATATTTTTTTTTATATAGAAAAATTTGGAGATTTAAGATTTATACATTAATAGCCATCAAATTAACAAATAATAACTTGGTTAAAATGTTAAACATAAAATTTTTGTGTCACAAGGTCATTAGTTCGAATCTTTAGGCTATTTTTTATTTTTCATCTAATTAACATTAGATTACTCTTTGACTTCTTCATTAATTAATTGCATGTTTAATGTAGTATTACAAGGTTTTATAAATAAATGTTTTTGTCTAGTTTCATAGTCATATTATAACAAATTTTAAAATAATAAATTCGTATTTGTATCAATTTTTCTGTATCGTTTGAAATTTTTAGATTAATAGACAAGTCTAGCTAAGTTTTAACCTACCTGTTTTTTTGATTTTTTATACCGTTTATTGTTATTGTATTAACAAAAAAATTCAACGTTTTAAATTTTTAGATCAATAGACAAGTCAGCTAAGTTTTAAACTCCAATTTTTTTTATACCGTTTATTGTTATTGTACTAACAAAAAAAAATTAACGTCCCCTCATGAATTGAATACTGCTTCCCTCACCGATTATTAATAAGTTTAAGAGAATCAAACTTATGGGTTACTGCAACAAGCTGTACGACTGCACGAGCTAGGGGCCTTTAGGGGAAAAAAACTACACTGAAGTATATATGCCTTTATATATATATATAGAAAGTAGAAACATCAATACTATCAAATCATGGGCATGAAAGTTTAAAGTTTTCATGGAGCAAAAGGAAATATATGGAATAGACGGACAATGAATAAAAGGAGTAAAACAGAATAACCTAATTTTACAAGATGAAAGCTTGTTCTATATATACTTGTATTATATGAAATTCATAATTAGCTAGGTAGTTCCCCTTGGTAGTTAGAAAAATAGATGAAATAGTATAGATGCAGATTCGATGAGCACAATGGAAGCTTTGTCGAAGACAGCAGGTTGTCCATTTAAATTTTATAAAGCTTGCAGATGAAATCATGCCAGAATATACAAAGTATATATCGTTTTGAAGCAATTGAATTGGATGCCTATCTTGCATATACATCAAGTGGAAATAATGAAAAGAGAAAGCAGTGCCATAACAAACAAAATAAGATTCCAACACATGACTGAATGATGTGTATAACTGTATAAGAAAAACCTCAAAATATAATAGGTCCGCTTGGTATCAGATTTTTTGAACAAAAATATGATTTTCAAAATCCAAAAATCTAGCAAAAAAGATGGATTATGTATTTCTGTATTTTTGGATTATAAGAATCAAATAAATAATAGTAAACAAACAGCTATTAAAAAATCTAGATTTTCAAGATCCAAAAATCACCCAAAAAAATCTGATACCAAATAGACCGTACTATTTTCTAATTTCTATCCATTGTTCATTTTAGGGAAAATATGATATTATGAATACTATCGGTACTTGATTAAAGAAAAATCACATTCTAAATCATTCTTTAAAAAATAATACATATGGTACATGATGTTAGTTTTTTTTACTCTTTATTTTTAATTAACCTTGATGCTACATGATAATACATTATATGTATTAAATCTTAAAAATTAAGTATATTTTTATATACTAATCAATGATTCCCCCTTCATTCTATATAACGACTTAATATTATATGACACACTCCTACACCATAAGCTTGGTGACATCTCCACTGTTCCACGACAGACACTTGATATGATTATAATTTATATATATGTTAGTTTTAAATATATGACAAATCATTGTGTAAATGTAGAGCTAGTTCTCTAAGTATAGGAATAAGAAGATTATGAATAAATAGATTGGACTTCAAGACAAAAGTAAATGGCGTATAACTGGTACCAAACACAAAAGAAATGACCAATTTCATACCTAGGAAAAGGGCTATTCTTAACGGCTTTCTGGCCATACTTCCTCCATCTGTAACCATCTTCAAGATGATCAATTTCGCTTTTTGTCATGAATGCAAAACGCGGTTGTCGAATCCTCTTTTCCCCCTTCTTCTTGACCTTGCCCCTGGAAACAGCCGAATCGAAAAATAATAAATGTGATAGCCATTTTTTTCCTAACGAAAAATAGAAAGTCTGTATTTAGATATGAACAGAAGTTTCTTAGAACATATATAAGAAGCACTTGTATGGGGCTAACAACACCATAATTTGATTTTTAGTGGAAAAGTTTAAATTAAAAAAACTTACCCCTTGTAAATAGTTCATCTTCAATGTTTGAGTTTCATACCCATCGTGATGACATGCTCCTAGCTACTTCAATATAGTTTGTTCCAACAAGTAAAATACGCATTATACACAACTTGGCTATTTTACTAAGAAGTCTCAGGATCGAAGAAGAGTTGATATACCCTATTTTTTAGTTGTATGATAAATCAATTAAATCCAAATAATTTTAGCAACATTCAATAATGTAAAGTCTCAAAACGACCACGATTAAATAAATCAAACTTATGGCAGAGTTCTCCTTGGTATACGATTTCACCATCAACTCATTGGAACAATCTTTGCCATCCTTACTGCTAGAAGTAAGAAAAATCCAATCATTTTTAATCCTTGAAAAACTATCATGATTAGAACAAATTTATTCTAACTATCTTCATGCATGTCATTTCTTTCACCCGGCTGTGAATCGGTAAAATAGAAATCCGTAAACATTTTGGCAGTAATAGTATTCAATACTAACAAGTAAAAAAACATGTTTATTACTAATGAACACTTTTAAACAACCTTCTACTGGAATCGTTACTCTTAAAGCACTTACTCTTAAGATGCTATAAATACTGAGTATTGAGTGAGTGTCTAATAATCAAATGCTAAGAATCTAATATCTTATTAGCTAGTGTTTAAAAAGAAAATTTGTGGAAAGCATACAAATACTAAACACTTCTCGGTTCATCTCATTACAAAGAAAACACCGAAAAACTTACTCAAAATTGCCTTTACAAAAATATATCCATAATACATTTGATTTCACAAAACAGAAATAATTACAACTCAAATTCCTTCTTTCGGAGCAAAAGGTGATGTAACTCAGAAAACATGAATCCTCCAAAAATACTTATAGAACGTGCATAGATACAATTTCGAAACGTCAATGTATATAACTATATAACTATATAACTCGGTTTTATGTTACACTTTCAGGTACTTAGAAATTACAAGTCAGCTATATTTTAAATATAAATAAAAAATTACAAGTCAGTCAGGCACGGAACAAGAACAAAATGTGTGTGGTTGCCAAAATTAATAAAAACGTATAATGTTTTCCAAAGTATAAACACGGAAAAGCCGGATTTTTTTACCTTTTTTTACCCTCTTTTCTTTATTTTATTTTTACCTTGGTTTCTTTATTAAAATGTATTTGATTTCTATTTTTTTTCCTTTTCGCTCAATTTCGACTTTCTTTTCAAACTCCCAAAAAATCCCACAACAGTAATGTCACATACAGTCATGTGTCGAAAGTTTCAACATTTCAAAATTGACTAAAAAATAAATAAAATAGAAAATCAAAAGATACAAAAGTTAAATTTAATAAATCAACATATAACAAATAAAAAGATTAAGACACGAAAATAAAAAAATATTTAAAAAAAACTAAAAAAATCAAACGTATATTAAATAATAAATATATATGAACAATTAAATATCTATTACACTATTTCAGTATATTCACTTCAATTAAAATCCACCAAAAATTCTTTTTATAAATTTTGTTTGCACTCACCACTACTCTAATTATTATTTTTGTTTATTTTTTTTAAAGATGTGTGTTACGTGTCAACATGATAAGTTGGTGTAAAATATCTTTTATAATCACTTGCATATGTTAATTTTTTAAGTATTACTTATATATTATCAGCACATACAAAATTAGGATATGTTATTGCACTTACAATATATAATTTTGAGAATGGTTGTCAAAAAAAAAATTAAGAGTTTGTCAGAATATCGTATATATAAATTATTATGAAAAATATTAATAAAAAAAATTATTTTTCGAAATTATGGTGTTGGCGTTACAGAGTGTATGCCGCCCCTGAAGTCAGTTGCTTATTGTACTAGTAACCAGATAACTTGCGACATATAGGTGTCCTCATTTCTTAATAAGAAATGTCATGGATTGTTATGAAACTGTCTTACGTGTAACTATGCAAACATTAAACAAAAACAGTCTTCTTCAAACTTAAATACATTAATTAATATAGTAGATGCTACCACCAAACTTGCTACCAAAAATATATTAAGTGCAATATTTTTGGTCTTAGAAACTCACAGGTAGGGCTGGCGAAAAATCGAAAAAACCGAATCGAAAAAAACCGAAACTGAAAAACCAAAAAATTTTCGAGTCAGTGTCGGTTTTCAATAAAACCGAACTGAAAAATATACTCGGTTTCGGCTTTGCTAAAAACCGAAGGATTCTTCGCCACAAGGAAGCATTATGTGATCATATCCATCATTTTATTTTTTCATTAGTATTAGACCTCTTTCCATACTAAATAATAACTAATTATTTTCAGCTCTTTGTGTGATTCTTCCTTTTAGGCCTTCTTGCTAATCTTAGAGCAACCGTATCAACATTTTTAACAATTTTTTCAAAGCTAAAACATTTTATCTCTTTTAAGAAACCATTTATATTTACATAAAATTTCAGCTTCGCTATTAATTTTCTTATAATAATCCTATTTTTTTTAATTGTTTATTATCATTTAATAATCATAAAATATTACAACCACAAAAATATGGACCCGTGATAGTTTATTACTATTATATTCATATATAGAATCATATAGATTACTCATAAAGTGAATTTGGTGTTTCCTGAAATTTGCATGCCACTTTTTATATTATAATTCTCAAATTTTAAAAAAAAATATGTTTTGAGTTATCAGATACGGATGCTTTTATTTTCTCTAAGCCTGTATATATCTATATGAGTATATTTTCCAAATCTTTTATTTAGACCATATTTATTATCTTAATAAATATGGTCTAAATAAAAGATTTGGAAAATATACTCATATAGATATATACATATTTTGAATAGATGACTAAATGATAGAAAGTTCAAGAACTTCCGACCTACAATCAAAAAAATAAATCTACGTTGGGAGTATTATATATATTCTGTAGACAACAGTATGGCTGGGTTCGGTCCGCTCCGGTTCGGTTTTTGGCAAAACCGAAACCGAGCATATTTTTCGATTCGATTTTTTCCGGTTTCGGTCTTTTTATTTTTTGGACCGAAGCGGACCGGTTTTTTTCAGTCTTTTTCGGTCTTTTTCGGTTCGGTTTTACTGAAAACCGAAACCGACCCGAAATTTTTTTGGTTTTTCGATTTCGGCATTTTTCGGGTTTTTTCGGTTTTTTGTCCGACCCTAGACAACGTTAGTATGACAAGTTAACAACTCTTGAGGTAAGTAAAGTATACTTGCAAGCAGATATCTTATGTAGAACACAGAAACTATATTTTTATCTGACATTACTTATAACATGAAATAAATACACAATATTTATTATCTTAAAAAAAATTATTCTACAATTTTCGATTTAATCGTATCACTGACTCAATGGAGTCAGAAATCTAACAAAAGAAATTTACTACTAGAAACTAAACTTATGGAGTTGCCAATTTTATTTTTGATTTTCATCCTTGATTGTATATCTAATTATGTTGATCATCATCATTACTTAACCACGTCTCATGAGTATTCAATTATTCAAACGAAAATAACTTTAACCTCTATGGTTGGAAAATGGAAAGCACTCCAGATTGTTTTTAAAACAATTTGTGGAGTCCAAATCTTGTATATTATAAGCTTTAGACAATTTTTCTAAGATTTAATGTTTAATTTACACTAATTTATACATTTATTCCTAAATAAATTGCGTGTGGATTTAAAAAAAAAATTAATTATTTGAATGTATTGATACATGTATTAAAGTAATTGTACAATTTTTTTCAAATTTTTTAGAATTTTTTTTAGATAAAATAAACAAGAAAGTACGAAAAAAGATATAAAATAGAAGTAGAATATTTATACTCCAATTTGTCATACAGTACATTATGCAAAAAAATAATAATTGATTAATTTAAAATTGACTAAGTCAATACTAGTCATTATTTACCCTCAACCAGGGGAAAAAAGCGTTATTCCCGCCGCAATAACGGCCTGTGTATATTGTCACCATGTGTGTATATATATATATATGTATATGTAATGTAAATATATTCATTATTATCTTCTAGAAGATGTACGGAATCACGGAATGGGCACAAAAATTTACCGCAATAAAGCATTTGATATTTCCCTATCATCTCACCTTCCATTACACCACATTATTACCATTTTGCCACCGGAATATCGTAGCGTACGCAATATATACTTTACTAACGTAAACATTTAAAACACACACCTAATTAAAAGGTCACAGATATATAAACGTCATAATACTAAAAGTGAACAAGTTTGAAGAGTCAAAAGGATAGTCTAATTTTTGAATCTTTTCTTCAAATAGAAGAGAAGTCGTGTATTAAAAAATAGACAGTTTTTTGTTTAATAGTTTTTGTGTTCTATTAGCAATTTAATCATATGATCTACTGGTATTTGATATTAGTTTTAATCATAAGATTATTAATAAGCAAGTTTGACTTATGTTTTCATTTTAACTGACAAATCAACACATGATAAATCACCCAAATAATAATTTAATTTTGTTTTTGTTGCTCAAAAAATACTAAATTTTGTCTTCTTCTTTTTTTAATCAAAGTTAGTAAGTTGGTTGTAGAACTCGGTTTGTTAATGTTAGAACATTTTAAGTTAGGTGGAATCTTTTTTCCTGAGTGATGACAAATCACTGTTTTCGACAAATTATAGTCAAATTACATGGTTAAGATCAATATTTAACCATCATGTAGGATGTCGTGATGACTCTCAATCATCACTACTTAGCTTCCTACTCGTATCGAGATACAACTCCACGAAATTATACATTAAAATCGACCATTTTCTGTGTTAGAATCTACGAGGTTGAACTATTTTTTGTGTTAAAATTTATAAGGTTGAACTATTCTCTGGGACCAAAAGAGCAGGTACGTGAAAAAATGTGTGCCAAAAAAAAAAAATGAAAACACACACTAAAGATATACTATATAATGGGAAAAACACACACTAAAGATATATAATTTGTGAGGTTGAACTATTCTTTGGCACGAAAAGAGCAGGTACTTGAGAAATTTTGTGCCAAAAAAAGAGAGTAAAAACACACACTTGTAAAACTAAAGATATATAATGAAAAAAAACACACACACTCACACTGTTTCTAGTTTCTGCTTCGGTCCCGGATAAGCCACCGGATCCTCCGACGAGCTTGAAGACGCCGGTGGCGGAGCAACGCCGCTCGCCAGTCGAGTCGCTTCCGATGACGTGGCAAAGATCGGGTCAAGCTGCGAGGATATTAATCCGCTGTTTCCTTCAAACTCGCCAGAATTAAAGTAGTCGGAGAAAGTCCAGCTGGAATCAGCAGCGAACTCGGTGTTCACACATAGATCTATTATTTTGTTACCATCCATTTATATGTATTTATGTATGTATATATAATAATATATAGACAGAGGAATTTGATAGAGAGAAGTAATTAATAAAGATGAGTTATAATTGAAATGAGTTAGGGTTTTAGGAGAGAAAAGTGACCAGGAGCGTTTCAACCATACAAATAGAGTATAATGTTTTCTTTTTGAAATAAAGAAAAGGTATGAAATCCTGTTGGAGAAAATTTACATACAAAGTCCACATGGTTTGGTGTACTCTATAATTTGAACTGTAATATTATATTCACAATTTTCAAAAAGGAATAAACTAGGTTGATACAGTCCAGCCAATAAATAGCCTTCCCATTTTGTCAACAATCGATGAAAAAAATTGTGTTTCATCCCCTCCCATATTATCAAGAAAAACTCATGTAAAGAGTATGGAAAGAAAATCATACTATAAATATCATGTATTAAATCGCTTTAGCGTCGCTTACTCGTTTTTTTGTTTTTTTTAGCTTTACCGAAACGTAAGTAACGACGCTAAAAACGTAAGCTTTACTAATCTTTTTATTTATATATATTTATCTATGTGTATTGACGAGCCTTATATTGGTTAAGAGAATGAATAGAAATGAAAATTATACTAATCCAGTGTCCTACATCAGTATCATTTAAATAGATCTAATTTCTTTTACTATTTAATGACTTATAAAGGAAATATAAACAATATCATATTGAAAAATGGGTAATTAATTTGTTTTGAGTCGTAATTTGTATGCCCATGTTGGCCCAATATTATGAGTTTTAAGCAATATTGTGAGCTATTTAAGTAGCAAGACGTGATTTTAGAATATTGGCGCGCAAAAAACAAGTTTTTTGAACTTTTCCTGAAACTCAACAATTTTTTTCTAAGACTTAAGCTAAAGCGAGCTCTAAGACGCCTTAAGACGAGTTTTTTAAAACACTGAATATCAGTCTCTTCCATTTAAACTTTTAGTAATTCATACTATGAACTATAGGGAGAAATGTATATTATTTTCTATATGTGTATTTAGTTTAAAGAAATGTATTAAAGAGAGAAATGAGAAAAAAGATAAGAGCATCCATATTGGTGATACTAACTTGTGTTGGCTAAATGTAGCCACATAAGCAAAAAATTACTCAATAAATGACACATATGCATGTTGAAGTTAGCAAGTGATTACACCATACATTAGACATGTTAACTTTAGCCATCAACATTTCATATTTTATGTATTAAATGTACTCAATGTACAATAACATATGGTATAATTTTTACAATGCATTAAAGTTTAATAGAAATGAAAAAAAAAATCACAAAATAAAAAATATGCTTTTCATGGAAAACCCCTTCACTATTTTGAATATTGTAATTGAAATAAATTTGTGACATTCTTGTTAAATTATTATTTATATAATTCAACTAAATATATATATCAAAATTGCTAATTATCAAATAATTGCATTCTGAACTAACTATGTTTTTCACCCAAATTTAAACTAGTTAACAATTGGTAATAAAAATATTTAGACTTCGGTAATGTTATTTAATAATAAAACTCATTTAATAACTAATTTATGGAAGTAACTAATTTTGAAATTTAAGACAAAATATATTCAGAAAATTAAGGTAATATCATTTATTTGTGCCTTAAATTTTGGAAAAGTTATAAAAAATGAAGGAAATAAAAGCACTCCAATACCAACGAATCAATTAGAAAACAACCGAATTCAATGCACTTATGCACCTATCAACTTTATTGACACCTCACCCTCTAAATGTAATGCTAACTATAGAAACAGTTTTAAGGGATGACACCAATTTTATAACACATAACCTCTTAACTCTCCCCTTAAATTAACTATCCAATGTGGCTCAAAAGTCCCTTTAAATATAAGGTCTGACACTAGCAAGCAAGTTAACCCATCTAATGATGTTTCTCTAATATCATATAGGAAAACAAAATAATTAAACGATCTCAATTTTGTAAGAGAGGTGATAATTTTAAGTGATATATATAGTAGTAACATTTAATTTGCACATGCGTGCATATTATGAAACTCATGTAGCATTTATTTTTATTTTTAAAAGAAACTTTATATTTACAGTACAGTGTTCTCACTAATATTTCTCATCCACGTACGCAGACCAAGTATATATATCTACTTTCACAATAGTATTCATTGGAATTTTAATTGAAGTACCATAAACAGGGTTGGAATTTCCTCATGGTCAAAGTTTTGATTAGTTTATCGAATTTTTCATATGTATTCGTAAAAAAAATTGTTTTTTTTTTTGTAAATCAACGTGGTATTTTATTTTTAAAGTGTTTGTTCAAAAAAAAATATAAAATTTGATTTTTGGTATTTTTTTGGTATTTATCAATCTATCTTATAAATTATCAAACAAACAATTAACAATAAAAATCTATATAAAATGTCAAATTTTACCTATGTTTTTGAACAAACACTTTAGAAATGAAATAATACGCTGATTTACAATAAAAAAAAATCAAAAAATAATTACAAATACATATGATACCGATAATCTGATCAAAACATAACCATAGTAACTTAAAGTAAATTTGGTCACCGATAAAGAAAGTGCTATGTTCGTTATATATTATGTAACATGTAATTATGTATGGGCCAACTCAAGGAGAAGTTCAATTTTAATTGCATAGGGTGGTTAATTAAATTTCTCACAAGTAGCGTGGGGTTGTAACCTTCAATCGTCATCCTTGGGCTACCAAATTCTTTTTAAGTTTTCAAAGAAACATCTCAATGCTAAATTGTTAGTTAGTTCAGGTGAATAAAAGTTATTTCTATATTTATGTTCAAACAAAACCATATCTTGGTGTTAATCTAAAAATGCTTCAAGATATTCGATCTTTCTAAGCACATAGGTTTTTTGTTTTATGATTTCCAACCATACTAATTAATTATTTCTCAAACCAAGAAATAACCAAGAATATTAATATATATATATATATGTTTAAAACATTTAATAGATTTTTAGGTCGAAAGCAAAAATTTTAAAGCCGGATAACAAGAGTTTTATTTTCATAATTGCATGCAGTATCCCCGAGCACTCTAGAATTGTGCATTGTTCGTTCATAAACGTAATTAAAAGTTGTTAGTTTATTTCCTTAGATCCGAGAATATTTCAATATTGTATATTCTTAAAACACTATTAGATCTGTTAATTTGGCATGTTTAAAAGGAAATAAAACAATAAATGTCGAAGTTTAAAAGTCAGCCCTATACTGATCATGGCTCCGCCACTGATGGTAATGATGGTACATGTTTTATCTAATCCATATTTTTTTCCTAATATACCACGTACTTTCCTTATTTGTAATTTTTTTTTTAAATGAGTTTATAAAGGGTTCTATAACAAATGAATCGAAGATGACTCTATTCATATTTACGTTCAAGTACTTGTTGTCAGCAACCCTCAGCTTCGAGCAAATGATTAAGTCTTTTAGAATGTCGCAATTCCTCTGTTCAGGTAAGTTTAATCATGCTTAAGCTTTTACTAAAGAGTAAACTCTGTTTATTTGCTATTCCGCATATGAGGATTCATAATAATGATAATCTTCCAAGGACATTCTGCAGAATTTTGTTGTAATCTATATATTTTTTGCCTATTTGGAGAGTATATTGAAGCTTTATATACATTTGATTTCTTAAAATTGGTTTCCACTCTAAATCCTGGAAAGACGACTTTTTTTGCAAAATATCAATATGTATACATCAACTTATATATCGACTTGGATAATTTTTTTACAAAAACGCTCCAAATCAAGATTTGATTAATGCAAATCTACACGGTTTCACGACGGGAACACAAATATGCGTATTGTTTTTTTTTTCTAGATGTATAATTGCATGTTTTGAATTTTTAAATTTTACCGTAATATTCAAAATATGTAATTATACATTTCGAAAAAAAAAACAAGACATATATTTGTGTTCCCGTCGTGAAATCGTGTAGATTTGAAACGTTTTTGTAAAAAAGTAATGAAGTTGATGTATATAGATATTAGTATGCTACTTAAAACAAGACAAATTAGGACGTGTTTGTCACTGCCTGGACGATCCTCATGAAATTTCCAAGGTGGAAAATCATCAATACTTATCACTTCCACATCAAATTGATACACCTAATAATATTTTTTCTTTAGCAATCTTTTAGAGAACCTGAAGTCATCGAATCAAACTACTTCAATTTTCGGTCTTCAAACCTTGTTGTTACCATTTCATGACTTACGGAAAGTAGGACAGCTAAAACAGTCATCTAAAGTTAAGGTAATCTATTCAGTATTCATGATAACTTTACTATGGCGATAAGAATTCTAGAAAATATGATTTGGACCCAAGATCTTTCTCTGCAGGAAAATAAAAATAGTTTTCAAGTAGCTATTATTATGACTCTATGAGATCCTTTTGAAAGGGTGATCCCTCATTTTTTTTACCTCCGTCGATGTTTGATTTGTTTATTGACCATTGTACTTAAAAAATATACCTTACATGTAAAGATTACATGTCCCTGTAACTAGTGTTGGATAAAACTTTGTTTTATGGTTTTGAATGCAATTAAAATTGTGAGTTTCAAAACTTAATTACCCCATTAAGTGTGGTTCTTTATTGGAAAAAAAGAGTTACATAAAAAAATGCATAAAATGGTGGTTTCCAACCATTTTTTCTTAGAGCTTTTTCAATAAGCTTTTATGAGAAATAAAATACATGTAATCATACACACATACACACACAAACACATATGCATACATATAGAGAGAGAGTACCGCAACACCAACGGCCCGACCGTGGCTCGGTGCCGTTTCCGCCGAGTCACATGTGATAGACGTTGTTCCTTGGGAACGAAGTGCCCCATTTAGCCAGAAGCAGAGGTGGCGGGGCAAATATCGTTTAAGGGAAACTGCTTGCAGTTATCTCGTCTCGGACTTCGGTCCATTTCGGTATCATCTACATTATTTTATGTTAAATCTTGTATTTGATATTTTTTATATTTGAAGAAAGCATTTTCTGTTTATTTATCAATTTTTTTTCCGTAGAAATTATTGTGTTTATTTACAACGTACCCAACAATCTTAAACGATATTTTTTATGTTTGTACGTTTAATGCAATAATTTCGGTGTATGGATTTACAGAAAATTATTTCTTTATCCGTAATTGTTCTTAGTAAAATCATTTTCTCTTAATCTTTGGTTTCGGGAATTTGATGTTTACGGCTATAATGGTTTCGAAGGTGTCTATATACATGTTTGATTTTCTTGTCATGATCTTGGTGATTGTATGGATAATCTTGTGTACAAGCATGCTTAGATATATTTTATATTAAATATATATTTTGAGCTTGGCATGTTTAATTATTTGGTGTTAGCCACGTCCATGACTGTGTGTTTTATATCCGGTTTGTAGTTTGTGTACATGAATTTTTAACATAGAATTTTGTCCAGTAACTTATACAGCATTTTCAATGAGTTGTTAAGTAATTCTTAGACTCATTTGGTGTAAAGAGCTACAATACATTTGTGTGTTATTGGTTATAGTTGAAACGTATGGATGAGTTTTTTCTTTTTTCCCCTCTAATTTATTAAGTGTTTCTGGCTCTAAGCATGTAACAAAGCTATGGTCTTTGCTGTATTTGGTTTTGTTTGGACTAGACTTACATATTGTCACGTGACATAGTGCTTGCACATGTGGTCATTAGTTGGTTGTACTAAGTAAATTAAGGGTATGTAACTGGTTTGTAAAAATTTATTGCTTTGTAATGATATTCAAACCTTGGTGATAGGCCTTTTTGACAGAGTATTAATTTTCCAGAAACGTTTCGGTAATTAATAGTTAACATGTGCATTGTGGTGTATTAATATTTGTTAAGATATGTTAATAAACATGCATCATGTGTTGTACTCTATGTTTATGGTTAGCAATATATGTTTATTACATGTATCAATTGTATACTTACGTTTGAATGAGTACTATGTCATGAAAATATGTTAGTTAGTATTTGGTTTACAGGCTTGGTAAATCATATTTTGTTGTACATAATTCTCCTTGGTACACTTTGCGTTAGAATACATATTTCCATGTAACTGGCAACTGACTTTTAAGCCCAGTGATCGTTTTGTTTGCATATGCGGCCAACAATTGTTTGAGAATATTGTTACGGTTTTGTAATTGATTACTATATTAAGAGTTTATTACTGCTTTTATGGTACAACGAGAAATTAGTAATTTTGAGTATGCTAATTCGTTTTTGGACAGACCGTTTTTTTTTTAATGGTCCGTGTATATGTTTGTGAACATGATGATTTTGAGCTTATTGTATTTCTTTGAGTTCTAGAAATTTTATTTCGAGCAATCTAGTTAGAGACTAGATTATTTTGTTAGCGGATTTATACATGTTTATTATTTTCATGTTAATAAATGACTAACAATTTCCAATGAGTATTTGTGTAGACAATGATTTCTACCATGGAATTGGAGGATTGGTGATTATTCGAAACAGTTCTAATAAAAGCCATTAAATTGGGGATTACGACAGAACTGATTTCGAAATAGTTCTTGTAAAACCATTTTCTGATTTTCAGAATTTGGGGCTTACGACAGAACTGGTTGAATTCTGAGATTGTTCTGTGTAAAATCAGATTTATCTGGTGTTTACGGCTGAATAAATCTTTCAGAATTGGATAATCTTTTTCGGGAATGAACTAGAATACTCTTGCAAAATCAGTTTCTTGAAACCATGCGTGGTTATAGAAATTTGGTGTTTGCGAAAGAGAAGTTTTAGTTTCATTTTCCGAAATTAGATTGTGCCTGTTTGTTATTTGAGATAACAAACAGTTTCCTGCGGGAAATGTCCGGAACACAGTGGGTGCTGGAACTGACCAGAACATTGTGGGTGCCGGTGTAACTCCTATTAATTTTGCATGAGTGCATATTAATGACGGATGTTACAAATTCGAAATCACCATTATTGAAGACACTAATGTGGTGATATAATGGGTGATATCCTTATTAATTGTGATTTATTGCAATTTAATTTGGAGAGTTACAAAATTTGAAACGGTGATCATTAATGAGATTAATGACAATTATTTATAACTTCTTATTAATTGTGATCAATCGCAATTTAATTTGGAGAGTTATAAATCATTGTAACGACAGTTATTGTTGACATTCATGGAGAGCGTTATTAGCTAACTACGAATTGCAATGACGAGTCGGTTACTTATTTGGATGAAAGGTTATTTAATAACCAACTTTGTTCATCCAAGAGCAAATAATTTGATGATTAAACAAATTATAAATGGCCGTTGAGTTTTATTTTAATAATAAACAAATATCGGCTAATTTATTATTTGTTGAAATATTATCTTATTAATTTGCTGAAAAAACATTTAATAATTTGTTGAAATAACATATTATTAATTTGTTAGTAAAACATATTGTGAATATATTGAGCTTGCTATTATTGAGAATAATAATTTAGTAATATTATATTACTATTATTGGGGGAGAACCCCGAGGGTCCCACAAATGTGGGGGTAACCCGTCGATCATGTAGATCGAGAATCTAAACGTACCCAAAAGCGCCTACGGGCGAGTGGGAGAAAACCTAACGGTTCAGTGGTATGGACTTAAAACGTCTGAAATAAATGATATCGTTTCATTTATCACATTGAAATCGATTAAGTTTTTCTATAACAGTGTGCATGTTCTGAGTGAGGACAAAAGGGAATGCACGAACTGTGTGGGCGTTAATGTGTGGAAACGTTTTAAACGTTTGGAAATCCACTAACAAGTGCAAATATACAAATCTGAATCATGACTAGTGGTTTTTGAAACCTAAAGGGCAGTAGCCTTTCGGTAGCCAAAACACTAAGATCAAATTGTGATAAGTTTGCTTGTTTGTGGCAATACATGAGTGACTATTTGTTCAAAATGAGCATTTTAGTCGATATTCTTGTGGTCAATAATGACACGTTGAGTTATTCAACTAAGTCACTGATTTGACATGATATAGTAGGTCATGAAAATATAAAACCATAAATGTTTTATTTTTCTAAATCTATTATTTAAATTGAAACACAAATATGAGTTTGTGTTTGAAGTAAGGTATTGCTAAGTCTTCAGTTCGAAGTTTCGAACGGAGTAAATAACCTAATGGTTTGATGCATTTGAGATGCGTGCAAAACCAAGAAGGGTTTAAAAGGTATTTACTCAATTTATTGATGGTTGTACTAAACACTGATATGTCTACTTGATGAGAAGTAAAGACAAATCAGTCGAGATATTCATTCAAGTAAGAATGAATACGTGAATTCTATTGTTGAGGATTAAGGCATGTCAGAAAACTTGTTTAATCATGGGTGTTCTGTTGTGTTAATCTACCAACTTTAATCCAATGATTAAGTGTTAATCATTAAATGATAGACTATTCTTGGACGTGTTAGATATTGTCTAACTAGTTTCGAAATGGTATATTCACATGAATATGAATACATGATCAGTGTGATTGAAACGGTGAACATGAGACACCGTTCGCACAATTGTGTGGTTGGAATGTCATGTTGATAAGTACAGGGTTAAACTCTGAATTTGTACGGGAAGTGAGCTTTCCGCAAGCTATGGGTTGAACAAACTATCGCTTAGGAAGTTGGACCAAACAGTCAGAATTATAGAAGGCATGGTGCTGACTATAAGTTCGTGAAAGTTTGGTGCTGCCTAAGAAAGATCTCAATCTTGTTCCTTGAAGGACTTGGATGGGATCGAAAAACGGTAGATTGTGTGTTCTTCGGATAAGCACAAAATATAGTGCTGATCAGTTTCTAGTGCATAAGGTACATGGCTTTAAAGTGCATATAGAACATTGCTCTATGTCCGAGAAGCATATTTTCTAAAAGGGAAATTTTTCCGCAAAAACACTAACGCATGGCGAGTGTGATCAATACGTTGAGGGTTCAAAGCATTACGCTACCCAAGACAAGTGAACACTTAAACGGTGCTGGAAAAGTGGGAAAGTGAATCTTGTAAGGAAAATGAAGTGCCTCGGCATGGTAAAAGGGTAAGTAATGAAACTTCATTTGTCACTTGACCTTCATGAGTGAAGGTGAATCGACGATATTGAAATAATCAATATTATCCATATAATGTGTATATGGGAAGATGCCATCAACAATGAGGTTGATAGGCACGTGAAAAATAAAGTCAATTACTTTAAGTAAACTGACGGTTTTTTAAATGTCTATACTCTAATCTCTATAAAAAGACGCATCATTAATTAATGAGAACATGTGTTTTATAAATGGAGATATAGAGAATTAGCAACAACCCATTGGGTCGTGGTTCCGTGTAAAGTAAGCCAAGGTGCGAAAACTTGTTAAGTCGTTATATGGACTAAAACAAACACCTAACTTATCATAGGTAGTCTCTTGTGCGTCAAGAACTGCACTAGAACAGTTATAGCCAACTCAGTGAGCAGACTCAGTAAGTTTGCCAATGAGGCTTCTCAGATACATGAGGTATACTGCCAATCATGAACTGCATTATACGAGATGTCCAAAATATTTGGAGGGTATTTAGATACCAAGTGTATCTCGAACTTTAACAGTACAAGGTCCATTAGTGGATATGTTTGTACTTAAAGAGGTTGCAGTCTTATGGAGGTCTGTAAAATAGACCTGCATAGTTGGAGAAACTGTAGAGTTAGAATTCATAACGCTGAATCAAGCTACAGATGAGGCAGATTGGCTGAGAAGTCTTGGGAGGTATTCCAAGTGGCCAAAATCTGTTCCCGCAATAAACGTGTACTGCTGCAGTCAGTCAGTTATTAAACAGGATCAGAATAATTTGTATAATGGAAAGTCCCGACAAAGTCATGACATATTCGTCGGAGACACATATCCGTAAGAGAAATTGCTAGCAAAATTGTGGTATCCATAGACTTTGCAAGGTCTAAGGATAATAATGCGGATCCATATACAAAATGCTTGACTCGTGGAGGAGTCGGAGCATCATCGAGGGAAATGGGATTTGAAGCCCAATAAATTGGAAACCTTCACATAAGCTACCCAACCTGTACTGGAAATTTCAGTCTCAGGTTCAATGGGAAAACTGAACTGTGCGGGTTACCGAACAAACCACTCGAGAACATAAGTTCTCAGCCCATTTCTATGATGAAAGAGTGATAGACCTGTACCATTTTAAGGGTGAGCATGAGGCTCTTAATGAATCAAGTATCTCGAAGGTCGAGTGGGGTGAGTCAGGACACCCTTGACTTGAAAATCACCTACTATAACGAGTGTGTATGGCCGATACTATGTGATGATCTAGGGCTAAATCACTAGAGCACTCGGTTGAATTTGCCAAGGCAGTCCAGGGCCAAATATGGACAACAACCAAAGGGCTTAGTAAGTGGTGTAGAGAGTACACTGTGTGAGTATTACCCTGGTATGCACAAACGCTAAAGAGTTCAAGGCTTTAAGGCTACCCAATAGTAGCATATCAGATTTTACATCATTATGGCAGGTTCAAGGCGCGCGCTAGCTGTCCTTATGCAGTGAATTTTCGTGGTTCTCTCGATTGCATTTAGTTGCACATTGCATGTTTTATAATTGCATTCATGTGGGGGATTGTTGGATAAAACTTTGTTTTATGGTTTTGAATGCAATTAAAATTGTGAGTTTCAAAACTTAATTACCCCATTAAGTGTGGCTCTTTATTGGAAAAAAAGAGTTACATAAGAAAATGCATAAAATGGTGGTTTCCAACCATTTTTTCTTAGAGCTTTTTCAATAAGCTTTTATGAGAAATAAAATACATGTAATCATACACACATACACACACAAACACATATGCATACATATAGAGAGAGAGTACCGCACCACCAACGGTCCGACCGTGGCTCGGTGCCGTTTCCGCCGAGTCACATGTGATAGACGTTGTACCTTGGGAACGAAGTGCCCCATTTAGCCAGAAGCAGAGGTGGCGGGGCAAATATCGTTTAAGGGAAACTGCTTGCAGTTACCTCGTCTCGGACTTCAGTCCATTTCGGTATCATCTACATTATTTTATGTTAAATCTTGTATTTGATATTTTTTATATTTGAGGAAAGCATTTTCTGTTTATTTATCAATTTCTTTTCCGTAGAAATTATTGTGTTTATTTACAACGTACCCAACAACTACTCTTATCCATACATGCTAAAAATGTGTAGTCGGAAAAAAAATTATGGTTACTTTAAGAGGCTCCATATTCCAGATGTCCTTGGCATATTCATGAATTGTCGATCACTGCTGAACTTATTAGAGCCAGCTGTATTTAATATTGACATCTTCGTCCATCTCTGTAGAAATATCAACAAAGGATTTAGTAATTATCTAAACAAGGGGTATAGAGCAAGAATGATTGTCTTCACATCCAAAATTTTGCAGAAAGTTCTAATTTTAACGACAATCTCGTTGTTATTTATGGGAATCCGTCAATGACATCACATCTGTAACGAAGAAAGTATATGTGCCGTTAGGTTGAAGAGTTTGAGCAAAATAAACACCTTTTCAGAGTGAAGAAATCCTCTAGGTCAAACAAACAAACCCAAAGGAGAGAGTTTTTACACAGAGTTGGTCTATAACACATGCAAAACAAAAAAAAAGCAGACTCAAAGAGAAGATGTTTGAAAGCAGATTGGTCTATAACAATAACATACGATGTAAATTAAACCAAACAGACCCAAAAGAGTATATTTGTAAACAGGCTTGCTCCATCAAACGCATCGTAAAAAGACCAGCCAAAAATTTAGTTTACTCATGATTGTATGATTTGTATCTTCTCCCAATCAGTAAGAGATTTCCATCTAGAGTTTTTCAAATTTTGCAAAACTTGAATTTCTGGATGGCATTTGCAGATTATTTATCAAAGAATAACTCATAACAGTAAAATTATAATTGTGAGCCAATTATAGTCAATGATGCTTACTTTCTGGTCTTGATAAGCCTCCGTCGACCTTCTCTTGACACTCCAACTCCAAGTAGCTTGGAAAATCTTTACCAACTAGGAAATAATCAGCACGGCCATAACCATTGTTTCCTTCCAGAGAGCCCATCAAGTCATCATAATTGTATGGACCAAAAATACCGCTCCTTACGTGAAAGAAAGAAAAAAATTCAATCCTTCATCTTTTTATGGGCTGGTTTCGTTCAGGGTCCAAATATTGAGTATTTCAAGAAATGTTATTGAGTAAGCTTTGGATTTAGCTTCAAAAAGAAAACAGTCATGGTTGTAGGCTGTAAAGAGCCTTCTTGTCATGCCTGTGCCGCTATGCGCATGATTCAACTTTCTTGTTTAGTGTATAAAATAGACATCTGTTTGATGTTCTTTCCCTTCTATATAATGTCAGATATAGGTATATAACACAGAATTCATGATGCCCATAAATCATTTAGAAAGTCTCTGACACTTGTAAAATGCCTCAAAGGCTGAAATTACAAGAATGACCACTACATCGTCAGTTGATTCATATAAATTCAGTTTGCAGATATTCGGTAGTTGGACTGTTTAATTTTCTACCTCACTTTTGCATTTTAGTTCAAAGTTAAAAGAGTTGCATAATTTTAACCGGGCCTACAAAATTATATGGTATCAACTACACGGTCTACAAAACTCTTACCGGGAATGTTAGCAGATAACTTTTTGCACTAATTAGTAGTAGAAAATTCCAGAAGTATACGTACCCTGCTCGGTTTAAATGGAATTTCAGCTTCACATTTAGAAAAAATACACTATAATGTACTATTACAATCTCATAATATCAACTACATGGACATAGAGTTCTTAACTTAATGGCATAAAGCTAGCAAAAAACAGCTAAATTTTCTAGAAATATTCCAGAAGTACTTCGTTTAGTTAAAAATCGAAGTCCAGCTTCAAAAGCAGTTCCTGTATATTTAAGAAAAACGAAAAGGTGTAGAGTATATCGTACCTTCTTGAGTAGAAAGCTCTGTAGGCGTCCATCTTTAGTCACTAGCTACATCCTTGACAAAGAAAACTTTACTTGAAGAAAAAGAACGAGAAGTTCTAATCTGTTAAAGCGGGTTCCTGTACCATTGGCTCCTGAGACTGCTTAACCTTGAGATGTTATAATAATTATGATTTGAAATCAAGTTTGTTGACGACAATGGTGAAGCTACCATTGCTGCAACTAGCTATGCTGATACTCTTGATAGAAATTGTTGTGAGAGAAACATAGAGAATGAGTATATGGTGATGATATTTTTTGGTTCTCAATGGATGTCTTATAGATTGTAGCAGCAACATCATGTCTAAAAGTAGGACCGCTATTATAATTTCACATGTATGCAAGTTGGCTTATGTCCTCTGGATATAAACTTTTCGATTTCTCGTGAAACCCTTGTGAAAAGGCATTGTGGTTGCAGCTATGTATGACTGTACCACTCTCGTTTCTTCATCATGCGCATGAGGTCGCTTTGGTGTTCACGCCTCATTACGGAGAAAAGTGTGGTTTACTTATATAATATAGGATTTATAAGTTAATAGAACTCGAAACAAAAGTGGAGTACACCATGATCTACGTACCCAACCCAATGACTGCTCTAACCTCTGGGTTTCAAGACTAAGAATAATTGCATCAAAAACGGACAGTAATAAACTGAGTTGAGGCCTGCTGATAAATAGTCTCTCATTAGATGGTCAATCTGGCAAATGTTCTTTCTCCAATAAGTAACGTCAGTAATTATGGACCAGTAGGGGACCGTTCAATTTTGTACAATTTGGAAGGATCATGAAAAAAACGCAAAAAGATATTTGAAGAATATTTTGCTATACTGGCTAAAAATGAACACCAAAGGTCAGGTAAATATTCGGCCAAACAGTCGTTTCCAAATAACCCTTCTTGGCCTTTTTCCAGCTCCCGAATAGATCTCTTGTCGACTGTTCAGGTATTCTGCAACTGATTCTGTTTCATTCATAACGACATGTTCAGATACAACTTTCGTGGACTTAAAAGTTAATCTTGGCGTATAAAATAAAATTAGGTGCCCGCTAACATATAACTTTTTTCTGGGCCACAGAAGAGAAAAAATTAGCTTGTTAACCAAATGCAATGCCGCTTATAAATTAAAGCTTTGGTGGCAATTTGATGATTAATATGCAGAATAAGCTGTTATTGGGCTGTAATGCATATACAATTTCTCATTACATTATTAGCAACAGCAAGAGCATATATAGCAGAAATATCTTAAGCCACCAATGAAACTTTCAATACATATAAATCAAAAAGAATGTATTTATTTTACACTAACCAAGAATCCTTCAATCTGTCAAGAAAAATAAAATAACAAGCTTATATACAAAAATACCAAGCACAGGCGTGTAATTTCATCCGAACAGACGGCCAAGAACTAAAAATTCCCTTGCTCTTGCTCCCGCATTGAAAAGATTTATTCATGCTGTTACTTGCTTGAAGTTCACTAATAACATATCTTTCCCAATAAGGTATATGACTTGCATCGCTCAAACGGAGCTGATATTTATTATTTGTAGTAAAACTGGCAAAAATAAGCCACAAAGTCCGACCTCATACTTCTTCGCTCTTCACAGGAGTCCATTTGTTTCCATTTGAAACTCCAAACCACGACCGAGTTAAATACCCGGCAACGAACCCCAAGAATACCCCGAACAAAACAATACTACAGCCCTTCAAATACCACATCAAGGACGATTCCGTCTTTTCACTCTTCGTATCACTCTTCGTATTACTACTAACAGCTTTACCCGACGCATAAATCTCAACTGAATCATGTACTTCCCCATCATGGTTTCCAACGTATGAAAGTACGAGTTTGTCCTTATTGGCAACAAGCCTAGTATACCCAAACTCACCACCTCGGTATAAAGATCGACCCGGTTGAGGAAAAACCGGCATATCCGGGTGACTCACTCTTGGTTGCCAAATCGGTTGCCAGTCTTGACCAGCCATTCCGATCACGACATGAGACGGGTATTTTTCCCCACAAGTAAAGTTATTTAACGGGCAAAACCTCTCGTATCTATGAACATGTCCCCACAATGCAAGGTTCACTTTGTTTTTGACAAAAATAGGCTCAATATGTTTCAAAAATTGTGCCCTAAAAGGCGCATCTCTATTCTCGTGACTCGTTGTGTACATTGGCCTATGCCCTTGCACAATAACAAACGGGGTTTTCGCCCTATCTACAGATTCCAAATCATGTTTTATAAAATCGTTTTGCTTGCTTCCAAGGAGAAAATTAGTTTCAGTCGATATATACAAAAAATGGACCGATCCCGTATTAAACGAATAATAGAGGTTTCGAGTTGGCGGGGATCGGGTCCCGGTCGGTTCCGAAGAGTTACCCGGCATGTGAAACCGAACACTGTAGGGTACTCCACACTCACCACCACCGTCCTTATTGTACACGGCAACTGCCCAATCGGGTTTCCATGGCTGAGCTGGCCAATCGTATTCGTGGTTACCTATACATACATGTTAAATCTTAAGGACCTATAGCTACAATTTGGAATTGAGCGATTAATTTAAAACTACGAGAAAATAGATACTTGTCAAAATGTTGAAACTAATGCACATTGATTAGTAAAGGGATTCTTACTGTTTTATGAACCAATAACAAACTTTTTCAATTTTGTAAACTAACCTGAAACTTTCCTAAACCATACACAAAAGTATTAGTGTAAATGTGTAAGGACTGCTTACAGTTCCGACTAAACTAACGAGAAAAACTGATATTGTTAAACTGTTTTCGTTCAATTTCAAAGTGAGGTGGTCTTTCTTAAGATAAATGTATAAGAAGTTTTAAAATTAAAACGCTTCGTTGTGAATCGGAAAAAAAAGTTAAGAAAAGATAACCAGGATTTTAAACTCATGTGTACTACCCACCCAAACCAAATTCTCGCACTAATATGTAACGAACCCGTTTTGGGTTCAAATGAGAGAAAAGTAGAAGGATGATTAAAGTCGACAAGTAATCTATTCGGATGGAGTCAAATGCTGATAAGTTGAGAATAGTGGGAGTGCAATGCAAACTAGTAGAAACCTTATAGGTCTCCAGTGTAATTTGAGAGCACCCTTGTTAACAAACACTATTAAATGCCTGTTTGTGGTGAAGTTAGAGGGAGAAGAAAATTATCCAGTTATTTAGTTTCATTATCAATTTGTATGTTTTCCTTTATCTGCACTTTCATTTTCCCAGTTTCGTAGAAGTTTGTTTATCAATAAAAACTACAAAATCGTTCCCCAAAAAAATATCCAGTGTGGCCTTTTGATTGAGTTTCGTGGCTGAATCTCATATTTCGCTTTAGTTTGTTGAGAAAAGGGTTTGAATCCTTACATAATATTGCCTAAAAAGTAAAAACAACCATCAATACCAGCATTTCTGTCCTCTCTTCTATGGAGCCCCTTCTCTCTCTCTCTCTCCCTCTCTCCCCTCAACGTGTCATAGTTTACATTTGTAAAAACACTGATGTAAAGGAAATGACGGGAGTATATAGTACAGAGGACAACTATGATTACCTATACATACGTGATAAGGGACTTTAGCAGCTACAGGTTCTATCTGGGCAAAGAAGTGGTCCCACACCCAAGCGTAGCCTCGGGCATAGCTGATATCTCCAATATGGGAAATAAAAGATGGTTTATTGCCGAGTTTTTCAATGTCTCGTGCAATCCATTTCATGGTCGATATGCTCTCGTCTTGTGTTCGCTGGAAGGTTTTGTAAGAGGTTGAAGTTCCCATGTCCCCAAATAGAAAGGCTATTGTTTCATCAGAGTCTTCGTTTCGTGAGATAAAGCTGAAAGTGCTGCTCCAACCTCCCGTATCACTTCCAACCTAGAATCAGAAAATTTACCAAAAAATTAAAAAATAGGAAAACGACACAAGAGTATGCAATCTAGACGAGACTGAGTCAAGTGACGTTAATTTATACTTGAATCTTATTTAAGTCTTGTTTGGTGAGGATATTCAACAAGTTTTCTATTTTGTTTCGCATTTGGAGTGCATTTGGTTGATTATCTTTAAAGATTTTCTGGTTTCTAGGCCTGGAAAAGCTAGAGAAGCTTTAGGCTGGATGAAGGCAGCTTTTTTATGAAACTGTAATTTGAGCTTTTTGCTTAAAAGCTGCAAAAACTCAACTCCTAATTTGCATTTTCAGCTAAGAGGAAATAATATATGAAGGATTACAGTCTAAAATATTTAAATTTAGCAGGCAGCATAGAAGCTTATGATTCTTCATTTTCTTTATTAGTTTTAAAAATCACACACAAAATTAGAGAAAATGTTTTCCATGTTTTCATTGTTCATTTGTTTTAATAAGTGAGGCTCAAAAGATAGAAAGGGTTTCCATTCTATAGTAACAAAAGGCCTGTGGAATTATAATTTATTAATAGTCATAGTTGTGCAGTCACTTTAACAGTGAGCGTAAAAGCTTTAAGCACCTCTACACCTATACTAACGTAATTAAACTCACTAAAAGAGATGTTCTCGTGATATCAACGTTGAAATTGTATTAAACAAATCTTTCATTATCATAACATGAAGGTAAACAAAAAGGTGCAGTTTTCTTACAGCACCAGAACATACAAATGACCAATTCCAATTCTGCTCCGACAAATTCTAAAGATAGATTGAAATGTAACAAATTACATTTCAGATGTGTGTGCATAAATCATAATAAGAGTATTATTAAACCAGGAAAAACATTAAACAGGACACGGAATTATTTTACAAACCAGCATGCCCAATGAAGTGGATACCGACCCTGATGAATTAAGTTCTATTCAAAAAAATCATCAAACTCTATAGCTTAAGAGCATGAGATACAATAATATACATCTACCCAAATCATTACATGAATACCTATAGCTTCTGATATAGTACTGCTCATTTCAGAGCCACCATTTCATGAGACGAAGTTAAAAGCTGGAAGGTGGACAGCAACCTTCTAGTTTCCCATAGATATAGTTCATCCGAATTATCATGAAATAGCCGAATACTCATTATTAATAATTTATTTCTTCCCCTCTACTATCAATTATATGTTTCCAGTCTCTGGTTTCCGCACTATACATTTCTTCCTAAACATCAAACTATATTTGCTGCTGGTACGATGCTGCATCTTTTGAACTATGTTATTTGTTTGTTTTTTGTACAAAATCTGCACCACCTTTACTTGAAATTATTAAAAAGTACAGTTTTTTTGGTTTCATGACCTAAAAGAAGCTACATGGTTTAACACTTCAACTAGACGAATCTCATTTTGCTTTTCAATGATGTTATGCGGCCAGATTTAAGATGGATACACAAATCCATACGTGGCATAGTATGCTTTATACCAAATTTTCAGTTTTTTTAATTTTTTCCCCTCCAAAATGAAAAACTTGTTACAAATAAAACCTGATTTTCTCTCTCTGCCCCCTCAAACCGTTGCTTAGAATAGTTGAGACTGAAAAAAATAGAATTTTTTTTGTGGACTCCACTATCCAAGTGGCGATCAGTGGGGATCTGTGTATCTATTTGTGTATACATCTGGCCGCATAGCATTACTGTTTTCTTTTAGACCCAAATAAGACGGCTCATAGCTTTAAAGCTGCAGATGAAAATGAAGCCTTATTAGTAAGCATAAGCTCAAATAAAAGTTATAACTGATAAAGTTACCTCTTGCTTTTCCCAACCCAACCTGCCGACCATCACCTCCCAACATGAACACGGCCCAAATCCCTCCACCCAACAATAAAAGCTAAATATTTTCGACTTTCTGACCAAAAACAATGCTAGAAATTTAACCTTAAATAAACAACTTCCCTAGATCAACCGTAAATAAACAAGACCTTTTGCTTCTTAGCTGGTAGCAAGAAAAGCATACCTGATAAAAATATCTCTTGCCTTTCAGATATTAAGTTATTAACTACACTACAGTATATAATATGCAATTTCGGGTTGCACAGGGTAATGGGACGTAAAGCTGGACGTTTTGAACAAGATGCCCAATTTCTCTTAAACCCGAGTAAAACAGCTAACCAGCTAACAAACAATGAAACAAAGCATAACTAAGTAAAAGCTTGGACAGAGGCAGTACCTGATAGAAGTATCTTTTGCCTTTCCCCAAGCCAACCATGACCCCATCATGAACCCACCCAGGATCTCTCCACCCCACACTCTCATTCGCCGGAGCATCGCACATATCTTCTCTATCATACCTCTCCACCTTAGTCTTCACAATTTGTCCCATCTGCCCCTCTCTATCCCCGTCACCGTACCTCACAAAGCTCTCCCCTCCATCCCAAGTACGAAACATAACTCTCATCTCGTCCTCCTGATCTGTGAAAGCCAAATGCACCTGTGGGAACAATTGGTAACTAAGGTTCTTTTATTGGATATTAAGATTTACTAGAATCCCAAAACAAAAAAAAAGGAAAAAGAACTAGGGGCATTAGTCATTACCCCAGGTTGCATTCAATATCAAAACAAAAAAACTGCTCCTGAAAGAGCTCACAAAACCATTGACGAATTGGTGACTGAAGATTCCCCCAAGCTATGAAAGAATTGACGAATTAAGACTCTACCAAAACTATTTTCAATTGATATAACATGTATATAGATGCTAGTGCTACAGAGGCAAAGTAACGGAAATGGCTAAATCGAATATTACTGTTCTCTCATGTAAATAATCATTAAACAGATTAAACGGAGATACAAAATTTAAACTAATGGTCATTGTTCTATCATGCAATTGACTAATTGATTATTAATTGGTAAATAAACAAATGCAACAGACACTTAGTATTGAAAATTAATAAAGTGGTGATAACAGTTCTCTCAAACAATGAATAAATTATTAAACAGCTGCAATAGAGCTAAAATTCACCAACCTGGTGATCACATTTTTGTAAAAAAATTAACTAAATAATCATTAGTTCCCACTTCACAGATAAGCAGATGCAACCAACAGCAACCGACAGAAAGAATCGAAAAGTGCTAAACTGGTGTAAAAATTCTATTAGCGAATTTCCAAGTACTTAATGCTAATAACTACCAGGAGAAAGAAGCAACAGACCAAAGGATCCTAGAATGGTGATTAGAGTGCTTCGAACAGTTGGATTATTACTTGCTAATTAACAGCTAAACAAGTGCAACAGACCAACAGTAACTAAATTTCTGAAGGAACTATATGGAAAATGAAATACGGTAGTGTTGCAGTCTTGAATCGGACATGAAACCAAATTTCATTATGTTTGGCATTTTGTTTTGAGATTTGTTTATTACCCTGTCATTACTCAATTGCTAATTTGGTGACAACGGTTCTATCAAGCAAAAAGCTGCCCGGCTTTCTTTTTTTCCTTTTTTGTAAACTGCCCTGCTTTCGAATGATCAGCTCAAAAACCTAATTCTAATTACTAAACTGGTGATTGTTTTAAATTGGTAATTAAAATTCTATTTAACAAATTATTTTAAAGTAATTACTCAATAATAACCAAGAAAAGTGCATAATTTCTGATTACTATTCTATCAGACAACTACTTAAGCAATTATTAATAGGCAAACAGATGCAACCCGCCCCAGGAATAGAAATTTGCCACTTTTTCTTATTTGTTGCCATTTTTAAATTCATTTTTGTTATTTTCTTAAAAGATGTACTACATTTGGTTAATCGGTATGATTTTTTAAAACTCCAAATATTTAAACAAATGTCTGAAAAAACTCGACCAAATAAGCCCTTGGTAAAAAATCAGGATAAACACCTGCCAGGTCCCATCCAGTCTTAACCGCATACGTTTGAGAAAGCTTCCAATAAAATTTCCACAAACAGTGATGAAAAAGCTACAAAAATCTAGAAAAAATCCTACCTTTGTTGCTTTTCCCAAAATAAAATAATACTAGCCTTTTACCCCCTTACTCTTTCTCTCCATAGGCTAAGAAAATTTCTGGCCAAACACACCTAACCAAACCAAATACACCTAACCAAAAACAGTTAGAAAAATAAATAAATAAACAAAGCCTGCCCAGGCATGATTACCACTAGCTTTCTCAAGCTAAAAGCTACCCAAAAATCTAACCCCAAATGGACCCTACAATTAAATCAAAAAACAACTACTCCGTATATACAAAAGCTAGAAAATCCTATCTTTTTCCCTTTTCCTGCATTTTAGCTCTTTCCCCCAAAAACTTGCTTCTTTTAAGCACAACTAAGCTACCAAAAAATCTGACCCTGAACGGGCCCCTAAAATTAATCCCAAAACAATTACAGACAAATAAAAAATACCAGCTGTGCAGGTCCGCTCACGCTAACTCGAATCGAACCTGACTAAACGATCAAATCTTTAGTCAAAGACAACTGATTCAAATTAAAAGCAAAAAACAATCTCTTATATCTTACTATTAGTGTACCCTTATGAAGCCTTGAAACAATTAATTACAAAAAACCCTTACAGCTAAGAGTTACAAATGAAAAAAGATTCATCTTGCCATACCACTATTAACTGCACGCCCTCCCTCCCCTCTCTCTCTTTCGCTACATAAAAAAACTGGTGCGGTTATTGTCTTCATTTTTTAAAATTATTCTGTATATATCCTGGTATTGGTTTCACTTTTATGCTTCTTACTTTATATGTTTTCGAACTCAGAATTGGTATTGTGTGATACTAAGGTAAAATTTACACATATTTCGCAGTATATATATATCTCTGTGTTACACCACCCATTGTGTGGGTGCTACCCGCTAGTGTGTGTATGTATATATATATATATATATATATACACTGTAATAAACTTTAACCTAAACGGACCTCAACTTGACAATCAAATGTTTAGTCAAAGACGACAGATTCAAATAAAATCCAAAAAAGCAATTATATAAATAAAACAAAACAGACCTGTGCAGTTCCGACAACGTCAACATAAACGGAATCGGACTCAACAATCAAATGCGTAGTCAACGGCAACGGATTCCAATTAAATCCAAAAGAACAATTACTAGATAGTATACAGTTATATATTCGCAATACATACATATATAACGCACATGTGCAGGCCCGGTAACATTAACCCCAACCCGACCCGGCTCAACAATCAAATGCTTAGTCAAAGGCAACGGATTCCAATTAAATCCAAAAAAACAATTATAGTAAGGAAAATGCCATTTAAGTACAATATTAGAGACTTTATTCCAGAAAAAATACACAACCAAAAACTTGTTTCCCTCTAAATACGGGCTAATTTCACTTTAGTGACCTGTGTTTTGACTGTTTTTTGGTTTAGTATACCAGGTTTCGAAAATGTTGATTTAGTGCCCTCAACTCAACATATTTTTTGATTTAGTGACCCGAGTTTACAAAATTTTGATTTCGTTACCTGAGTTAATTAAAAAAATTGATTTGGTGACCCTACTTAACTTCACAAGTTTTAAACAATTACAATCCAACCCACATAGTTTAAAAATTAAGAATCTAGCCACCGCTTTGTTAAAATGTACAAAATAAACTCTTTAACATTTTTTTTAAAATTATACGTTTTCAAATAAGCAACTTTTCTTTTTAAAGAATAGTTTTTCCCAATAAAGTGGGAGTTTCTCTTAAAACAAAAGTTATCTTTGATACAGATACTGAATTTTTTCCCTTTTCACCGATAAAATTATGTCTCAAACATATTTTTTTAAAATTGTTTACTTAACAAAAAATTTAATGTACAAAAAACGACTTTCAAGATAATATATTAAAAAAAGACTTTCAAGAAATTCTTTCCTTGGAGAAAGGTTTTTTGGAAATTTTAAAATATTTTGGAAAGAGAATATATTTTAAAAAAAACTTAGCAAATTTGCACATCTTTTGCAAAAATATTAAATAAAAATATACTTTTTACAAGCTCTTGAATAGTTGGGAAAATTTTCAATTTTTTATTATGCTAAAATATAAAGATTGTCCTCAAAGTTGTTTTTTTCCCTATATTGAAATTTCTCATAAGTAAACAATTTTAAAAAAATATTTTGAGACATCATTTTATCGGTAAAAGGGAAAAAAAATCAGTAATCTTATCAGAAAAACATCTTTTGTTTTAATAGAAACTGCCACTTTATTGGGAAAAAAATAATTGTTTTTTGTATTTTTAAAAAAAATTATAAAAGAGTTAATTTTGTCACTTTTAACAAATTATTGGCTAGTTTATTCATTTCTAAACTATGTCGGATGGATTGTAATTTTTTAAAACTTGTGCAATTTTTTTTAATAAACTAAGGTCACTAAATAAAAAATTTGTAAACTCGGGTCACTAAATCAAAGAATATGTTAAGTTGAGGGCACTAAATCAAAATTTTCGAAACCTGGTACACTAAACCAAAAAACAGGCAAACACGGCACTAAAGTGAAATTAGCCCCTCTAGATAAAAAAAACACTAGTTTAGAATTTGAAAATCAAAGACCAAAGTTCGAAAACTACATATCTCTACGGAATTCCCCTATATAGCGCGCGCACACACACGCGCGTGCACGCGCACACATACATATAGGGGAGGAGCTAGGTACAGGCTAAAAAGGGATAAAACACTCCATTTTGAGAAAAACTTGAAATTTTTCTATGTATTTTGTTAAAAAAAATGACGATCTATTTACCACCCCCATAATTATAAAAATATATAAACATGCAATTCAATCCCACCCAACCCAACATCCTAGTTCCGCCCATATAGTATATTATATTATATATATATATATATAACGCACATGCGCAGGCCCTGTGACGTTAACAGAAACAATATACGACTCAACAACCAGATGCTTCGTCAACGGCAACGGATTCCAATTAAAAAACTATATAAAAAAAAACTATAAAGCACTCAATTACACTGGATTACATATACAATTAAATACGTAAAAAGTATACAAAAACAAATCCCACCTGTCGGTGACGCTAACAGAAACGATACCCGACTCAACAAGCAAATGCTTCGTAACCGGTAAAGGATTCTGATCATGATCATGGTGCTTATCGTCCGTCTCCTTCTCCTCCCACCTAAACACCCTAAACCTGTACCCCGATCCCCCCAGATCCACCAGCTCCACCCTCATCTCACCCGACCCAAACCCATACCCTGGACAATCCGATAAAAACTTGTACCCGGTGAAGTTTTCGTGGGTCGAGTCGGGGGGAGAGTAGATCCTGACCCAGTCGAGTGGGGAAGGGGAGGAAATGTTAGACCATTGGATCGTGAAGTTGGTGGGTTGGGTTGGCCAAACACAACTTACTTTTTCAAGAAAAAAGCTACAGAAAAGACTAACGGCAAACGCACCCAACCAAAAACAGTTACAAATAAATAAATAAACAAAACCTGCCCAGGCATGATCACCACAAGTTTTCTCAAGCTAAAAGCTACCCAAAAATCTGACCCCAAACGGACCTTAAAATTAAATTTAAAAACAATTACTCCGTATATACAAAAGTTAGAAAATCCTATCTTTTTCGCTTTTCCAGCATTTTAGCTCTTTCCTCAAAAAACTTGCTTCTTTTAAGCACAACAACTATATAGGGTCCATCTGGCATCAGCTTTTTGGTCAAAAAGCTGCTTTTACAAAGCAACTGTAAAAAATCTAGCTTTTTAGTATGTAATTTCCCCTAGAGGCTGAGGATATTTTCGTAAACAACTTTAAAAAAATTCCGAAGTCCATAATTGGTGCCGAAAAAGCTAAGAAAAATCTACCATGAACATAGATTTTTGCTTTTCATTGTTTTCAAGCTTTTCCTGCTTTTATAGCCAAAATCTAGCTTTTTAGAACCCATAAAAGCTAGCATAACAAACACCCAATGCTTTATCGTAGCAAAAAAATAAAAAACAATGGAAAAAATCTTCTAGCAAACATATTACACACACATATACATACATATATAACGCACCTGCGCAGGCCCGGTGACATTAACCCCAACCCAACCCGACTCAACCATCAAATGCTTAGTAAGCGGTAGCGGATTCCAATTAAATCCAAAACACAACTACTATATAGTAGTAGTATACAATTATAAATAAGTATACATACATATCTAAATTTAAGAATAAAACCCACCTGCGCAGGCCCGATCACATTAACCCATAGTTACCAGGGAAGTTGTTTCCTCTTCAAAAAAACTGGTCTCCCGTTCCCCGCAATTTCACATGTAAAATTCATTTTTTTTTTCATTTTTTTCACGTTTCGCGTTTCATTTCCTACTATGCTGAATCATGCTGATTAACCCCAACCAACCCCGACTCAACAATCAAATGATCAGTCAAAGGCAACTAATTAAATCCAAAATAAGCCAAACGCCCCCCTCAAATCAAATCCAAATAAAAAAATTATATACAATTACATATACACACATATACATATGTATATAACCCACCTGTCCAGGCCCGGTGGCGTTAACAGAAACGATACCCGACTCAACAATCAAACGCTTAGTCAAAGGCAACAGATTCCAATTCAATTTAAAAAACAACTACTATATAGTATACAATTATATATTTGTATACACATATATACATACATATATAACGCACTGGATTACATATACAATTAGGTATACATACATAATACAATCAAATGCTTAGTAAGCGGTAACGAATTCAAATTAAATCGAAAACACAATTATACAGAATACAGTTATATATACATACATACAAGTAAATATTAAAATATATATATATATGTAAAATAGATTGAACCTGTGCAGGCCGGGTGACGTTAACAGAAACAATATCGGACTGAACAATTAAATGCTTAGTAACCGGTAACGGATTCTGATCATGATCATGGTGCTTATCGTCTGTCTCCTTCTCGTCCCACCTGAAAACCCTAAACACATACCCGGACGATCCAAGATCCACCAGCTCCACCTCCAACTCACCCGACCCTGACCCCAGATACCCGGGTGAGTCGGATAAGAATTTGTAACCGATGAAGTTTTCATGGGCCGAGTCGGGTGGAGAGAAGATCCCGACCCAGTCGAGGGGGGACGGGGACGGGATGTTGGTCCATTTGATAGTGAAGTTGGTGAGTTTTGTTGTGGTTAGGGTTTGTGGAGAGATTGTTAGGGTTGGGGGAGAGGATGTGGTGGGGTGGAGGAGGGAGAGTATAGAGAGGGAATGTAGAGAGAGAAGGAGGAGAGAGAGAGGTGTCATGATTGGTTTGGGAGAGAGAGATATGTACAGAGTTATATTTGTTTGTTTTGCTTAATAAATAATACTACCTTGCTTATCATTTAATTATCTATCTTTACCGAAAACATTATTTTTTATTTTGACTGGGTTATAAATTATCGAAATAATTTTTTTTAAATTTAATTATAAAATTTAATATTTGAATTATATAATTAATTTTTAAAAAAATTTATTACAATAATTTTAATACAAATTATTAATCGGTCAAAATTAAAGATAGTTTCGTAATAGAAAATTAAATACGAATGTAAATATTAATAAGCATTAGATTGGAGTGTATTTTTTCTAGTATCAAACTGTTATTTATTTATTTTATGTTCCTTAGCCTTTTATTTTTGAAACCGTTATTACTAGCTCTTATGGTTGAGTCTTACAACTATAAAAGTGTGTTTTTTTTTGTTGGAGGTTAGAAATTGTAGTTTTAAGAAAACATGTATTTTTAATGTAAGAATAAATGAATTTGATGCGTAATTTGTAATTCACGCAGTTAAAACAAAATAAAACCAAATATTAAAACATAGTGTATATCATATAGGAGTACATTGTATTTTGTTGTTTCATTAATTTACAAAATTATAAATACAAACCTGTCAACACTTAAAAATGTAAGGGTTGCAAATTGCAATTGTATTGATGCTCGCCAAATAGATTATAAAACAATGACCATTTTATTGTCACTTGCTTGTTTGTTGATGGTTCAAGTGTTGTGTTAAAGTTTATAAATATATATTTTCAAGATGATTTTTTTTATAAATTTAATCACATAGTCTATGATTATACAATAACTATATGATGGGATTTTCAAATTTTTAGTTTCGATAATTTTGTAACAAAAAATCAAAACTCAACCTTGCAACAATTACCAGTATTCAAGAAAACGAGTACTATAAACATTAGAACCGCCAATTTTATACACAAACATTTTTATATTCTTTCCACACTAATTGTGGGAGTATTGAAATCAGCATACCGCATTTTATGTTGTTAACTAATATACTGGATCCATTTTTTATGCCTAATTTTTTTTTAAAGTGATAAATTCCTTCGAACCAATCATGGGTAAGGTTTGAAATGATTAAAAAAATTAATAAAACTTGTTACAAATGTTGGGATAATCAAATTCCGATTGTGTCCTATCTTGTAATTAATCAAAACAATTTAGCTACAGAAATTGTTCGTGTAAATTCATCGGGCTTTTGTTTGCTTTAATTTGATGCTCGTATATGTCGGTACATGTTCACAACTTGTATGGCTAATTATCATATTTTTAGTAACGATGGTCATTGATAACTCTCATAGCCTGAAAAATTTAGAGATCTCTGTAAATTAGTGATTATTCTTAAAAAATAATGGTCGTGATTAACTAGGGCAAACTGTCTTAGAATTTTTAAGACACCAAAATTAAATCTCTATTTACTACACCTCGTATCATACTCCAATACAAAAATGCAAGGGTTCCAATGAAGTTTGTTGTAATCTGCCATTCAATAAATTCTCTCAAATAAAATTAGAAATCCATATTCAATTCGTTTCAAAATATAAGTTGAGTATACTATTTTGGCATGTTTCACAATATAACTATACTTTTCCAAAACAGAAAAGAATCTTGTATAAAATTATATGTTTGTCCATAGTTTTACCTTTCTAGAATAATGTGCATTAATAAAAATAGGGATAAAAATGGAAATAGATTGTCAAATATATGTAATGATTGTGTTTCATTAATAATTTGGATTTCACATAATGGAACGAATGGAGTAGACAATAAGACAAATAGAGGTACAAATGAACCGAGATGTTTTTAAACAGTCTCGTATTCAGCTTGTTAAAGTCTCGACTTGTGTGTATTATTTTTTTAAAACTAAATCAATTTATATTAAAACTCTACATACTTATTCGTGTAATTAATTATTATATAAATTTTAAATAAGTAAAAAAGATAGAGGGAGAGAAGGAGAAGATAGAGGGAAGTCATGACGTCAGTGTATAGAGAGACAGATAGGCGGTGATTTACAGGGGGAGTTTTATTTGGTATGGTTAGTTTGGATTTAGTTCTATTTGGTCCTAGTAAACTCGTTTCCTTTATGGGAAATCGCTTTCTCCGGATTTTTAATTTCCGTTTCTATTAATTCACGTGTAAATTTCATAATTTTTGTTTCTTTTCAACATTGTTTTGTTTCTCGTTTCGCTTCATGCCTCTGCTTTCCCTTCAGACGACTATAATTTAGACCTTGTTTCTTTTTCTTAGAAAATACTGTATTGTTTACATCTAATTGAGGCTCCTTGGTTGTATCTTATAACCATAAAAATGTGCTTTTCTGTTGGAAGTGGGAAACTATCCTTTGTTTTTGGAGGTTGATGTATGTTGGTATGTTTTGATTGGTTTATTATGTTTTGATTGATTTCCAATTGGAACCTTGTTTTTTAAAATATATATTGTTTACATTTAAATTTATTTACAAATAGAATTATAACGTGTTTGTTCAATCTCGTCTCGTTTACTAAAAGAGTCCTGAAATATTGTTTAGACTCGACTCGTCTAAAAACGGCTCTAAGTTGTGCACGATCGTGAGCAAAGCATGAACACGTTTTCAGGATTGTTTAGTATCGTTTCGAAAAATCATTTTTTACTTAACTCGATGCTAAACCTCCTGCTATGCGCGATGTCCGGAAGAAGCCGAGCCACTTTCGGCCTAATGTAGACAGTTTTCCTTGCATTTATGCAAGAGACTACTTTCATGACTCGAACCTATGACCTCCAGATCACAAGTCATCAGATTTATCATATAAACTACAATGGATTTAGAAAAAAACATGTACAAATTGATTTGTAGTACAAATTATACGTACTGACTTAAATTTAGTTATTGATACAAATTTATTTTGATACCTATTAATACAATATTGTTTATCAATCATCAGAATTATATTCTATAATTACTTACAAATATGCATGATTAAAAACTTGCACAATGCCTATTATTTTGTTAAGGCTCGATTTATTAGTAAATCGAACACAAAACTAGCTAGCTTCGTGCCTTGATCTAAACACGAGCTTCTTCATAAACAACTCAGTTCTTTTACATAAATCATGAGCCATTATAGTTGAATCATATATAACTATAAAAGTTTTTTTTATTGGAGATGAAAATTATAACTTTGAGACGACATGTGTGTTTTTAATAAAAATAGGTGAATTTAATGGGTAACTTTTATTTCACGTGGTCAGAACAAAATATGATTAAAACCATTTATTTTGTTGTTTCATTAGTTTAAAATTATAAATTATACCATCTTTACTTATTTTTTACTATCTTTACTTGATTTATAATCTTCATCATTTAGAAAGGTCTCCTTTCATGTTAGGTAACAAATTACATGTCAGCTTTTCTAAATGCAGGTTGCAATAATAGTGATGCTCACCTAATAGATTGTAATTTGTAAATCCAGGGGACAAATAAGCACGAAATTTTTTTTAAAAAAGTTTTTTATAGTTTTTTTAGTTTTTTTTTTTAACAGAAAGTGGTCTTTTTTCATAGCGTGATACAATACATAAATAACCTACATTATTTGATGGTCTATTTTGTATAATGTAAAAGACAATACTTTAATTTTACATCTAAATAGCTCTGATTTTGTAATTTTACTAGAATTTTTTTTAATATCACGATATAATTTTTTTCAGACAAAGTTAAAAAAAACGCCTAAAAAATTCTACGTCTTTTAAGTAAAAAAGATGCCGGACCGGGACTGATTACCCATTTGTCATTTTGTTGGGGGGTTGGATTTGGTGGTGCGTTAACGTTCATGTTGGTAACAAAGTGTACTATTTTTTACTTTATTCTGTACTATAATTAATCTGTAAGTGAACATCAAGATTCATATACCTTTTTCTTTTTTATCCTTCTCATTAAAGTTACTGACTAAAGACAACAGAACTACCTATTTTTATACAATTATTTTATATTCTTTCAACACTAATGTCTGAGAGTCTTGAAATCTTAATTATGCCACCATTTTTTTTGTCAATGAATAGGAGTTCTACCTGAATAGTCTATTTATCATAATTCAATAAAAGAATGTAGCATCTGCTGCATGATGTGTATCAGTGTAGGTGCCAATGAAATCTGTTATGTTCAGAGGCGGACGGAGGATCTAATTCTAAAGGACCGTAGGAAAGAAAATTGCTACTCTAATTTTAAGAAAAATGACTGAAGTAATTGAAAGCTGGGTTTAAACGCCTGTTTTAACGATTATAAAAAAGGCAAACAAACTATTGTGAAAAAACACCCTAAATTTGAAACATAAAATACTTTTTAATTTACTAGCATCAAAATACAGAACTCCAGAATTATTACTTTTGTCTTAATCTACAAAAAAATAGAACTATAAAGTACTATTATATTATTGAAAATAATGGGAAATGAATGGTCATTTAAATATGTAATTAAAATTAAAGAATAGAAAAGAGAGAAGAAGAAAAAAGGTGCAAGCAAGAATCGAACGGACTTCTCTACTTCCACGTAGGAAGTGTAACGAGTATGTGCATATTCTAATGGGGGTAGCTATTGATTATTATAACATCTTTTTTTAATAAAAAAAAAACCCTGCCATATGAAAAAAAATAAATTTTAGAATTTCACCATACATAAGTACATTTAGTAATAACGTTTTTCAAGCACAAAAATAACGTTAACTCTGTGAATGAACAAAATCCCTCTGAATGAATAAAAACTTAGGATTGAACATGTCTTTTTTTTCTATGACCCTTCTCAATTGAGACAGGAGATCCCATGACAATTGAGACAGGAGATCCATGACTGAAGTAAAAATTATTTAATTCCATCATATCTATGAGGATCATATCATATCTAAGAAGTATTCATTTTCCTTTTTATTTTTTCAATTAGTTTCGATGAGTTTATTTTTTAGAATCCGCTTTTTTCATGGCTTGGCTAGGTTGGATAGGCAAGTCATTTGTTGGAAAAAGGAAGGAAAAACATGTTGTAAACATGGTTGTTCCAAAGTGGTCAGGAACCATCTTTGAGTCAATTTTCGATGCGACTACTCAGTTTTTCTGAGGCCATACTCAAAGTGTTTGAGTAGCTCGTAAGACGAGCTTCGCAACGGTATATCGCATGACCTATTCGGAGGAAGGGTGTGAATGATAATTGAACTCGAAGATTGGTACTCGAAAGAGGGAAAAACCGAAATCTGGAAAATGAAGTAGAGAGTGCGAATAAACCATGAGGGTTATCTCACATTGGAAAATAAATGTTGATTTTTACTCTATATATACAAGTCAATCCCATGTAGTTGGTAAACTAATAAAGTCCACATACCCATGAGTGGGTTAGTGTGTACCACACACGCGCTCGCTCGCTCGGGCCTCGTACTAATCTGAAAAGGGATTTTTGCATATTTGCAAGAGCAGTTCCTAGAGTTCCAGAAAGTTTGAAACTCCAGCAGTAATGGAGGCGGATTCTGGGGATGTAACTCCCAGAATTACATGACCACAATTAATTCTGCGGTTTCAGAATTTCCTCAATAAAGAGGCAGCATTCCCTCACATATTCATACACATTCAAAATCAGTATCTCCTCTCTAAACAGCATAATTTTTTCATAGCATCTTAGAACCAGAGAGAACCACCCACCAACAGCTCGGCTTAGACTCCTCGCCAGTTTCCGGCGAGTCTTTCGAGAGACGTTGTACCTTGGGATCGAAGCGCCAACGCAACCAGAAACCTTAAGGTGGTTGGGCGAATATCGGTTAAGGGCATATTGTTAACAATAGCCTCGTCTGATTATTTATTTACATTCTGTCCAATTTTTATTTCGCATTTAAATTCAGTTTTTTACACTCTGTTTTTCAATTCAGTATTTTAATTTCAATATTTTAATATTCTGTACCTAGCTGTAGCTTTTATATTCTGTATTTACCTTTATGTAATTTACTTAAAGTACTGTTTCTATTCTGTAATTTCAGTTATGTAATTAAATTCTGTAATTAGAATAGTTTCAATTCAGTCCTGTATTTTTAATTCATATCAGAACAGTCCGGCTGTTAAGTTTATACTTTCCAGTCCGGCAGTTTCTTTTAATTGCAAATCAGTACATCAGATTATTAATTAATAATAATCCGATAACGTTTGCGTTAATTACTTTTCAGTACCTACATGTTGTAATCAGTTTATTGTATTTCATTTGGAAATTAATAAATATTACACTGGTTTTGTTTAATTCGTGTTTAGTCCTTTATTTATTGTAAATTATTATTTCGTACACGGAAACCAACATCATTCTCTTTTATTTCTCTTATCGGTCACTAATCATCATGTGTGTCATACTTCACCTGGCTGCTTAACACTTTTGACTGCAACTTTGGTCATGTTACATTCACAAAAATACATACAAAATTTTATGAGAAACACGTGATCTGCATACATACATATTTTTGTACAAGTTTGATAAAACTGAAATAAATATCGAAATGATATATCTTTTAACTGAGACTCTTGTTAGAGGAAGCGGATGCGGGATAATAACAACAGCGGAAGAAGGCGGAGGCACGGAAAGGTAAATTTAGAATTTCACAAGGTGGGGCGATCATTCTTAACCCTCCTCTGGCTTATGAGTTGTTCGCTCACGAGTTGTTCCCGCAAGCAGAAAGCTAGAAATCCATTTAGCCGCATCCTTGTGATCGACCTACGAGTTTAGTATCCGCCAATATCTCAAACATTTCTAGACATGTGCCTTGTTTAACTCGAGAAACAATTTCATCTTCCCCTAACTAATTACAAAGTTGATAAAAATATTTGTTTATCCTGGAGCATATTTAATTAGTTGCATGCTGTGAATCGTTTTTTTCGAATTGATTCATTTTGAAATATCAAATCATACATATATGGCTATATATGTAAAGGTATGAAATAGGATTCAAGTGAGTGTTAGTTGGTGTTTGCTACAAGTTTAAAACCATAATGCATGATTCCATTTGATCATGAAATCTTAATGTGGGAATTGTTAAAATCCAACACTAACTAAAACAATACACAACTGGATAAGAAATCGCATGCAATCCTAATTTAGCAACTAGCTAGCTCGTTTACAAAACTTTTTTCTCCGGACTCGGTCATCACTTATCACAGTGCCGTAATAGACTAAACATGGAGCTATAGTTTTATAACTGAAAAACGAACTTCTAAAAACATCAACATAAAGTACTTTATGAGTGGAACATCAAAACATTTAAAATATCGTTGTATCTAGTACTAACATATTGGAAATTACACGATTATTATACAAGTTTGTGTGGATTATACAGGGTTTACATGCCAATGGATCCACCTAATTTTACGATTTGGACCGAATCTGGGTAGATTTAGAATATTAAATTTGTGTCCGATTAGTCAAGAATATTTTTTCCATTTTTTCGGGTTGAAGTCCAATCATAACTTTGCGGTTCAAATTGGTTTCATAATTTGACGAATTCGTTTCTGATTTACGTGCATAAGTCAACAACTAGCGTCATTGAGGGCACAATATAAATTAAGGTCTAAAGTTGAGGGGCTCGTATATAAATTAAATTTTGTTATGCCTGGAAATGAAACAAAATTGTTTAAACATTGTAGTTATCCACCAACTAGCCGCGTTGATTATATTAATTGGAACGAGGGTCCAAGTTTCATTAAAAATAAATTAGATCCCTTGGCTTAATCTATAGCTATTATTATCTCAAAAAATTTATATTACACCCTATGAACATGAACTCATCCCAATATATAAAATTCATGACAATCTACCAATGTGTGGACTTTTGTTATGTTTCTTAATAAATAACCAAATCGTCAAGTATTCTCTCCTAAAAATTCACATAAGGGATTTGGAAATAAAGACCGAATTCTAAAACTTTTTCATAATTTCATTCTTTAAAGATTCACTAATCACAAACAAAATTGTTCCATTCTGTAGTCCACAAACATTATCACAATAATCAAATTTCAATCTGAGATGCATGCCTTCGTTACAAGCTTGGATTCGGCTCGTTAAAGTTTCGTTTCGTGTTCGCTCATTTACTAATAAGTCTAGCCAGAACAAAATAATAAGACTCGTGAACAGACTCGGACTCGTTTAAATGTTCGTTTAATTATTTTAATATTTTTTCATATGTATTTCTGTTTATATACGTAAAATTTATCAAATATAATGTAATGAATTTATTTTTTAGAACTAAATATAGTAAAAACTAGAGCTCACAATAATTAAATGTATTATTTTTGTTCTTTACATTGACTTTGGCTAAGTACAAATTAGTTTTTAAGCGAAATGATGTCAAACTTGTTCAAAAACGTGGTCAGACATGGCTCGTGAACGGGGTCGGCTAGAGCTCGTCTAGTAAATAAACATGTACTTAGATCAATAAACATGTACTTAGATCAATTGGTAACACTCTTCAAATTCAATGATTCGTCATTGGTTCAACGCTTGGCAGTATCATCTTATTATTTTTGTCTCTTTTGTATTCAACTAATCACGTGATTGGCCATTTATTTTCCATATTCTTCAATAATACTCATATAGTTCTATATTTTTTCATACAGAAAAGACAAAAGTAACGTTTTTCGAGTTTTTTCTTTGATATTCGTAAACTAAAAAACCCTTTTATCTGTCAAATCTCAAATGCATTGTGTTTTTCACAATGAGCATCTCGTTTTTTTAAATCTTTAGCATTTGGCGTTTCAACTAGGCTTTCGAGCACTTTAAGTTGTTTTTCTTAAAATTCTAGTAGCATTTTTTTTTCCTACCGTCCCCCAAGTATTGGCTTTTGGTTTCGCTCCTGACTCCAAGCCTCAATTTATCTGGACAAGTGTTTCTTAAAAGTATCAAAGCTGGCCTTTTGGGTGGTAGTCTATTGATTGGCTCAGTTGTAGAATTACCGGCTTAGGCACGAAGCGCTGACAAGGTTTGGGCTTTCTGATAATTTTGTGAACGGAAACAGTTGTACTTAAATGTCCAGAGTATTACTTGTCTCAGCTGCATTACATACTATGGACAAAATTATACTTACTAAGATTTGAGTTTTTTTTTTTGAAATTCCTTTACAGACGTCTTCCATGTTTTTTTCTAAGAATTTTTACACCAAGTATATCTCATTGTTCAATAAGGCCGCAACTAGAGAAACCTTCTGTCTCAGTGTGACAGCGTTCTGTATACTTGACCTGCCTATGCAGTTTCTAGTACACTTGTTTACGCGAAAATATGTAGGACTCGATTATGTTTAAAATTTTATTCTGGGACAAGTCCTGCAAATTACGTGTTTCTTAGCTCAACTTTTGCTTCGCTTTATACGCAGATAATTATTACGAATATTACTATTTTATAGGTTTATTGAGCCTCTAATGTTTGGAGATTACCCACAGTCAATGATCACCAGAGTTGGAAATCGGTTACCAAGGTTTACAAAAGCGCAGTCCGCTCTTCTCAAAGGAACTTTAGACTTCGTGGGAATAAATCATTATACAACTTTTTATGCTAACAATAATTCAACGGATATAGTTGGAAAACTACTTAATGATTCCATATCAGATTCTGGAGCCATTGCCCTCCGTAAGTAATCGATCAACTACCGTATAACTTTTGTTTTAATGTTTCCAATTCCACCTTTCCTGGTTGCAACTTATAAGCTTAATATGTTTGCGTCTTTAAGTCTCTTAACAATCGGAAGACGTGAGCAGTGAGCTGAATAAGCCCAAAGATAAAACTCTATTTATATGAAATTGCAAGTCAAAAATTACCTTGCATCTCCTAGTCATCTTTCTTAAACCTCTTGTTTAACAGTTAACAATCATATTGGATAAGCATTCTAGTAAGTTATGTGATGGGTTATTGTCTTATTGGAGACAAATGAATAATTTTTCTAAAATACTAGTATTTCCTCTATTTTTTTCAGCTTTCAAAGACGGAAAGCCTATTGGAGACCGGGTGAGCAACCAACCAAGTTCCAGTTTTGTCTTTTCATGAAAATTTTACAATTGATTTAATAAAAGACAATTTCAAAAGAAGTATACAATTCTGATTGACTTTTAAAAGGAATTGTTTTAGTCAATTCAAAATGGTTTCGTTACTTGAAATCAATTACATATAGCCTGATTATTTTTCTCTCAATTTTGAAATCCATGATTTATTAAACCAAACAATATTTTTTGTCACATGATTTTGTTTCACTTGTGATTTTGATGGTGTGTTAGGCGAACTCTATATGGCTTTACATAGTGCCTCATGGAATAAGAAGTGTGATGAAATATATCAAGCAAAAATATGGGGAAATTCCAATCATTATCACTGAAAATGGTAATTTCTCTACGATCTCAAGATTTCTAACATCCGATATTCCGATTCAAATTTTATTTCCATCAACATCTTTTATTGACTTTGAGTTTGATTTGAGAATCATTGATCCAATGACTTGTTTACTGAAAGAGGAATGGCTATGCTGTTAAAAAGATATTCCAAATTAATTCAAAAACTCATAGAACGATTTGTTTGAAAAAATATCAACCAGTGTCTTATTAATATGTAAAGCAACTAATATTTTGAAGAAAAACAAAAAACGTATATAATTTGGACGATAAGAAAATGATTAGTATATGTTTATGGAAGGGAAGAATGGGATTTTGTTACTATCAATCCTACCTCATACGTTACCTGTGCGGTGCGTGATGCAATAAAAATATAGAAAATATGTATAGTTATGATATAAATATGTGGATAATACAAAAAAAACATAGTTTAAAATTTAAAATAATGTTTGATTGTTAAATAGTGATAAATAGTTTTATTAGTTTTTACTTTTTATATTTTTATGAGAGTATGATATTATTTTAATTAATATAAATGCGTATGAGTATTTTTGAAAAAAAAATTGCTAAATTAAACATACTCATTTGACTTTGGTTGGTTTATAATAATAAAATGATATCGGGTGCGATAAAAAAATAAAGTATACAAATCATTAAAATTTGTTTGTTACATATAAATATCACAGGAATGGACGATTCTAACAGCCCATTCACTTCAATCCAAGATGCCTTGAAAGATGAGAAAAGGATCAAATACCATAATGACTATCTCACCAACTTGCTAGCTTCTATACAGTATGCAACTTTTCTTTTTTCTTTTGATGATCAGTATTTTAAGTATATTATTACTGATAAACAAACGTAATCTTATAAAAAGTGAACAAAATATGAGTTAATAACGGTTACATATAAATAGACCCGTCAACTGTACTATCAACCGCTAGAAAGCATTAAAAACCCGTCAACCATCGCTTTTTGGATAGTAAAAGCAACATGCAGCTCTAACCAAATCCAACTCTATCGCGAGTCGGAACAAAGCTTCAACTATGCACGTACCCAAACCTCTGGTCGACTCAAAAACGAAAGGGCGAAAAATGATGCCATTTGAAACACAATGTCTTTCCTAGTTAAGATTCCTTCGTTTGATCAATGTGTTGGTAAATTTTAGTCATATTTTACGTCATTTATAACTAACTAGATAAATTTCACTTTATATATACTTAGTGTGTTTTCAAGTAACTGCGTCTCATATTAATATTATAATAAGTTGCTTTTTTGTAATTTGGATCCAGAAATTAAGAATAAGAGTTATCCCTTGTTTTTAGGTACTAATCTAGTGATGACCTATAAAAGAGAGGTAATCTGAAATTAATTAACAAGAAATGCACTATTGGTCCCCCAGTCTAGACTTTGGTTTCCATACTTTCAATTGTAATTATATAAGTTCCAAATTTTGAAAAATTCATGGATTTGGTCCCCATTATTGATATATTGGTACATTTGGTATTTACTTTTCTTATTTTTAAACTGTTACAGTGATTGTAACACGAGGTCAATATTGTATCATTAGTGATTATTACAATGTGAGCTAAAAAATTATTCTAAAAAATATTGAAATTAACGAGCAAGGCACACTCAAGATTAGTGATCATGAAGTTCTCGAGTTTATTTGTTAGACAAATATTTATGAATTTATGATTACTGTCATTTAGCTCATTTTTGTAGTATTTTATTCCTTGATATTCTTATGATAATTAGTTACCTCAAGGTAAATTGTGACTTTCCCCCTATGCTAAAAATGTGCAGAGAAGATGGTTGCAATGTAAAAGGTTATTTTGCATGGTCTTTGTTGGATAATTGGGAGTGGGCAGCTGGATTTAGTTCAAGATTTGGGTTATATTTTGTGGATTATAATGACAAGCTCAAAAGATATCCTAAGGACTCGGTTAAATGGTTTAAGAGCTTTCTAACTTAATTCCACATTTTAAATTTAGTGTAAAAGCTAAACTTTGTATATAAAAGGTCCTTCATGTTTCTAAATTCCAGAATATGGTACTATCACGATATGATATTTAAATTTCAATCCGACAAAATTAACTAAATTATGCTTGTGTAAATGGTAAACTTTTATCAAACTTTGTGTGTAAATTATGTAGTAGTGGTATTTACGACTTCCGAATACGTCAAAGTGTGTTATGTTTGACTTTAACGTAATGCTTAAAATTGCATTTCACTATTTAAAAAGGATCGAAATACAATAACAACTTCTCATGGTACCAAGAAACTCAAAAAACTAAGAAATGAATAACATATATTCATTTCTCAATCATTCTTTCTAATAGTCCATGATTTTAATCTTTTCAATACATGGCATAATTGTAACAAATAACAATACACACGTTTCCTAACTCCTTGTTCGACAACATCGAATTGAACTGTCAAATGCTAGTTGCCAGTAACAAAACATAAACGTAAAATGAGAGGAGCCAGTATAGTTATATAAATTTTTTCCACACTAATAAGCTTTTTTTCATAATATTAATATAAATGAACAAAACACTAACTTTTGTAAATTTTGATCAAAATACATAGAAAATTAATTTTTTTCACCATCATTATGTCGAGTTCCTTCAGCATGGTTCTCTCAAACGCCATAGTATACTCTACTTGTTCACCTGTGTCGGTTTGGGGTACGATCAGTTCACCGGGAGGATCGCCCTTCCAATTCGAAGTTTTTTTCATAGAAGTTTCAACCTTGTTACAACTCTATTTAAAGTTACATATTGTAGTTTAGTTAAGGTAGTAGATGGATGACTTAAATTCATTTAAAGTTAAAACCGTAAAACCGTAAAATACTAATGAGAGAGTGTCATAATACGTAACTTACACTTCAAGATAGAGAGAGAGAGAGAGAGAGAGAGAGAGAGAAGGAGATGAGAAGTCGGTGAGCTTGACGATACCCTTTTTTCCAGGCTCTTTTTTCTCTCTCTCTCTCTCTCTCTCTATATATATATATATATATATTTATATATATAAATCTATTTCATTATTTGTATCTCTCTTGTTGTTTTTATTGTCCTTTTATTTCCAAGCTCCAAAACCAGAAATTAAATAAATAAAAAAAACATACCGTTAAAACATTATTCACTAAGGTACTTATTTTCACTTTTTTCATGTGGGTTTGAGTTTGATTTAGATTTTTGTTCATGAATCTGGCCTTGTTTTGTTTGGGACTATTTATGTTACTTTATCAAATGTGATTATTGATTTGGAGTTTAATGCGCAATCATGAAATTTATTACTTTAGAGTTAGGGCCTGTTTGGCATCAGCTTTTATGGTTAGTAAGATGTTTAAAAAAAGAGCAGTGACCGATAAGCTGGCTTTAAACGATCTGCAATGGTATGTTTGGCAACAGGTTAGAATGCTAGCTTTTATTAGAATTGTTTTCGAATTAGCTTTTATTAAAAAAAAAGTGGTGACCAATAAACGGGCTTTAAACAATCTGCAATGGAGTATTTGGTGACAGGTTAAAAAATCTAGCTTTTATTAGAGTTGTTTTTGAATTAGCTTTTTAATTTTTTGCTTTTCTAAATAATAAGTCTATACGGAGATTCAACGCGGATGTTTTGGTGATACAAGAAGTTTTTGTCTATGATTTATAAAAATGTGACGAAAAAGCCTGAAATAGCTAGGATATCCTAGCCTTTCGTGTTCTTGTTTTTTAGCTTATTTACTTAATTACATCGCTTTTTGTAAGCATGATAGTTTGTTGAGCCGGTCATCACTTGGTTTTTTAAGCAAATACTACGGAAAAAAAGTTGATGCCAAATGAGCCGAATGCTAAAACTTTTAGCTAGAGATGCGATATAATTACTTAAACTTGTTTGTATTGGAAAAATTGAGTTTTTGGGCATTGAGATTTGTGTTATTAGCTGAATCTGATTATCGATTGGGATCTTAATGTGTGCTGTACTATATTTTATTATGTATGTGGTTATTTTTCAAACACAAGTAGACAATAATTTCTGATTACGTTGTTAAGTCATGTGAATCTATTAGCTTGAACTTCTAGAGAAGATGCATTATATGTGATTGAGGAAATTTACTATTCATGATATATACTTGATATCCATTGAGCGCTACTATTAATGTCATAAACCAATGTGTTATTTACGTTTTTATCCCTATCCGACCCCCTACATGCTATTGCTGCCACCACCGTCTGACCCGGCCCAGATTTTGTTGGTATTTAGGTGTTTTGTTAAGAAAGTTGCACTAAAGGGGGAGTGAATTGCTAATACAAAATGGGAATTAAGTATACCACTTGCATGGATTTGCCACTATATTACGGAGTGTTCAATTTTTGCAGATTCTATGTCTATAAATTCTTCTGGAAATGATTCTCGGGTCTGTAGTTAAGGAATAAATTCTAGTGTGGTATTTTGGATTTAGACAAAGTAAGTGGGATATCTTTTAAGATTAGGCATTTGCATGAATCTTATAGTTCGTTTCGGATCTCAGTGATCATATTCGTGTAGTGATTTGGCTGGCTGGCATAGTAATTTCTTTAGTAATACACTACCATAATTTGATATAATTTCGTTGTTGTAACTTTTAAGCTCGGTTTATTAATAATTTTGGTTCCTCTTTTCCAATTTGCTTTTTGATTTGGTTTTTTAAGATTTTGCTTTTTAATTTGGTTTTTTTAAGATTTTGCTTTGTATGTTTAACAATGAGATGGCTTTTTAGCCTAATTTGATCCTTAATTCACTTGCCTAGAGTTTTATGTGTTGAAACTTTTTTTTAGTCTCGTTCGCACTTTCAGGTTACTAATACAACCGATATCAAGAGTTGTGGTTTTCTTTATTGTTAACTAAGAAACACAGACAAGTGCAAAAGGTTGTGATCACTGTGAAAAGGGAGGCTTTAAAACAACCTATCATATTGACAAAGGGCTTGTTTGGTTGCATCTTCTAAGGATATGAGTTGTACTTTTTTTTAGTATCAGAAAAAAAAAGTCATCCACTTGATGCTTTTAGCTTTTTGTGGCCAAAAATCCAGAGAAGCGCAGCTTTTATGTTGATTAACCACATACAGATTAATTTTTAAGCTAAAAAACACAAGGGAGAATAATCTGAGTGTGAAAGCTGAAATCGGTTTACCAAAATGCAGCATCAGTTGTTTCTCCAGTTTCAAAAATTATCCAAACATGCATCTTAAAAGTCCGAAATAAAAGATTCCTACGTGTTTTTCTAGATCAATCAGCTTAAGATTCTAGACCAAACTTACAACTATATCGCTCTTAGTAACTGACCAATGACTAAAAGTTTCAACATTTTCTGATTTTTTTACTCCGTTTCTTGATCATTTTAGGTAATTGATTATCGATAAAAATGGTGAAGATTTGCTGCATTGGAGCTGGTTATGTTGGTGGGCCCACAATGGCTGTCATGGCACTGAAATGCCCTGATATCCAAGTAACAGTTGTCGACATAGCCACAGCACGTATCAACGCTTGGAACAGTGACCATCTTCCCATTTACGAACCTGGACTCGACGAAGTTGTAAAACAATGCCGAGGAAAAAACTTATTTTTTAGCACCGAGGTTGAAAAACATGTTTTAGAAGCGGATATTGTGTTTGTTTCTGTTAATACACCAACCAAAACCCAAGGGCTTGGGGCCGGAAAAGCTGCTGATCTGACTTATTGGGAGAGCTGTGCCCGTATGATCGCTGATGTGTCGAAATCTGACAAGATCGTTGTCGAGAAATCGACAGTTCCTGTTAAAACTGCTGAGGCGATTGAAAAGATTCTGACCCATAATAGCAAAGGTACTTTCAAGATTGAAATTAATTAGTATGATTAGTTAGATTAGATTTGATTAAGTTAGTTCAATAATACGTTCTTGGATATAATACTCTTTTTTCTTACTATTTAGAATACCAACTTATCATGCTTTTCTACTTCTGTTCACCAAGTTCCTTACATACAATGTTTTGCAACTAGTGTTCTACCCTGGCTTTTAGTGATGAATGAGTCCACTATCCTTGATTTTCGAAAATTGGTTGTAGAAAACTGATAATTAATCAATAGGTTTACAAAGATGATAATTACCAAAACGCTAGTGTAAACAATGTCTACTTGTGAGGTTTCTATCAATTTAGATGGAGGTAACATGATCTATTTAAGTTAGAATGGCATATCAAACAACATAAAATCCCCTAATTATTGCTATATGAGTACACTCTCGTTAATTTCAGCAAATTGGTTGTACGAAAGTGATAATTGATCAATAGGTAGATTACGAAGGTAATAGTTACCGAAAGGCTAGTGTAAAAATGTCTTACTATGAGGTTTTCTATAAATTTAGATGGAGGTAACATTATTTATTTAAATAGGATTGTATATCAAACCTAGAGGGAAAAATAGTAGTGTACGAAATCGAAATATCGTGTCAGACTTGTTTTCAAAATAAAAAAAGATCCCCTCATTATTGACCTCTTATCTACATACATAAAGAGTCATTTGTTATTCCTCTTGCTGAATATTATTCCAATTATCTTTCTTATCAGGTATCAACTTCCAAATTTTATCGAACCCAGAGTTTCTTGCTGAAGGAACTGCTATTAATGACCTTTTGCACCCTGATCGTGTCCTTATCGGTGGTCGGGTCACCCCAGAGGGAGACAAAGCGGTACAAATGTTAAAAGACGTTTATGCCCATTGGGTACCAGAAGAACAAATAATCTGCACTAACCTCTGGTCGGCCGAGCTCTCAAAACTTGCAGCTAATGCTTTTCTGGCCCAAAGAATTTCTTCGGTAAATGCCATGTCAGCACTCTGTGAGGCGACGGGTGCTGACATCACCCAAGTTTCTCATGCTGTTGGCAAAGACTCGAGAATTGGGCCCAAGTTTCTTAACGCTAGTGTTGGTTTCGGAGGGTCTTGTTTCCAAAAAGATATTCTGAATTTAGTTTATATCTGCGAGTGTAATGGTTTACCTGAGGTTGCTAGGTATTGGAAACAAGTGATAAAAGTAAACGATTACCAAAAGACTCGTTTTGTAAACCGGGTTGTTTCCTCGATGTTCAACACTGTTTCGGGTAAAAAAGTGGCTGTTTTGGGATTTGCTTTTAAGAAAGATACCGGTGATACAAGAGAGACCCCAGCTATAGATGTCTGTAGAGGGCTTTTGGGGGATAAAGCGAATATTACCATTTTCGACCCTCAAGTTCCCGAAGAACAGATAAGAAAAGATCTTAAAATGAATAAATTTGATTGGGATCGTGAGGTTACTCTTCAGCCATTAGATCCGAATGTGATAGATGCGGTTCCGGTGGTTTCTGATCCTTACCAGGCGACTAAAGATGCTCATGCTATATGTATAATGACAGAATGGGACGAGTTCAAAACACTAGATTATGAGAAGATTTACAATAATATGCAAAAGCCCGCTTTTCTATTCGACGGTAGAAATATCGTCAATGTGGAGAAGCTCAGGGAAATTGGTTTCATTGTTTATTCCATTGGGAAACCGTTGAACGCATGGCTCAAGGACATGCCTGCTGTGGTTTAAAGTACGCACCGACTTTAAATTTTATGTAATGTTTATATTTTTGCATTCGTTGGTCCGGCAGAGATATGATTTGATGCCATTATAGAAATGGCTGAGATGGTATTTAGCATAATGGGTAATCTTTCTTCCTAGTTTAGCATCAAAACACCATGTTCTTTTATATTTTTATTGACAGAAATAATTAAATCAGTTTTGTATCCCCTGGAAAGTGAGTTGCAGTATGCTCCTATAAAAAGATTGTAGTGATTTTCTGGCAAATATCTATCATTTAATAATTTTCGGTCTTACGAGTGAATCAGTGAATGGTCTTTTTTTTATGTCCCTTGTTAATCTTTGCTACTAAATATTGTTGGAGAATTGTTTCCTTTACTATTTCTTAATTACGAAAATTTCATTTTGTGATTAAACATTATGAGATGTTATCTACGTATCAAACTAAAGACGTGTGTTACCTTAAAGTTTCAACAATAAGAAATCTTAATTTGGGCACGATAATATTTATATTAGTCACTTTATTTGGTCGTCATGATTGGCTAGGTTTCGGCTTGTTTAGGTGCATTATCATGCATTCTTTTCTGCTAAAAGAACTAGTGGACGTGAAACTTAAGTTGGGTCTTCTCAATTTCTTTATGGTGTACTTAAATTAGATAATATTAGTCATAGATCATTTTTTACAAAAAAATTTAAATAGAGGTTCTGGACCGATTTTTTTTTTAGTTCCAGTCATTCGGTCTAATAAAAAAGAAGTTAAAAATTATTTTTAAGCTTAAAAAATAAGTTATAATCTATACGGGAAAAATATTAAAATGTAAAAAAAAGTTCAAAATTTGTTTTTAATCTTAAAAATAGATATTATAATCTGCACGATAAAGATATCAAAGTGTAAAAAAATAACTTAAAAAATATTTTCTTTAGCTTTTTTTAGTGTTTGTTTGAATTATTAAGTAAAAAAAATATACCAAAAAATTATGAAAATAATATCTTTTTTGTATCACTTGTAAGATGACATACGTTTAAAAATATTATAAGAATAATGACATGTGAACAAAAATCTTATCGAAACGTGACCTCACACGTCACACCAATTGAGGCCCTCAAGTCATGAAGATAAATAGGAAACTAGTTTATAAGCAAAAAACAATGATGTTAAATTAGTAGCTAAAACCAAACGACTTCTTACGAGATATACTTTATAGAACTTCAATCAACTTAAAGTACAAAAGCATCCTCTAATATATTTTGTAACATCACATTTTACGTAATGCGTTTTCATTCTCTATCACAGTCTCTTTCTTCTAAAACCAAAATACGGAAAAAAAACATAGAAAACATGCACATTTGAGTGTGACGGAAAATGTATATAGGGATAATGTGAAGTGTGAACTTTGTTTTACTTCATTTGTGCACTTTTGTAGTCTTGTAACGTGGTGTAAATGCCCCCACCAAGTAGTCTCTTGAATTGAGTGACATGTGAAGATTTGACATACTCCTAACTCAGTTTTTTCTCATTATTTCGTCAAGTCTTTGTCAATATCTTTATAAAATAGGACATATGGCCATATGGGTAATCCATATACTACAGATTCACATAATCGTGTGTGGATGGACCATCCTAAATAGACAAATTAGAGAACCAAATTCAGTGTATAGCCGTCATTGCGTCCACCATACTCAATGTCACACCCTAAAGACAAAGCAATAGTTTTCAAAATTGACTATTGGGGGTTAAAAATATTCTGTTTTTTTTATTCGAAACAAATTTAGTGGAATCCTGGTATAGCTGTGTATTAAATTCCAGCTTATCATCATTTGATAAATATTGTAATTTATTCAATGTACTTTGAATCAATTTTATAAAACTTCAGCTCGTCATTTATTTGAAAATAATTGATGATAGTTGAAGGAACCAGAAATACGACCTTTTAGAGCCGAGGAAGGAGAGGTAACACTTCTAACTATTAAGCATCGAAAAATTAGAGGTTAAACATTTGTTAAACATCTCCCGCTAGGCTGTAAATGAAGCGGAATGTTCAACGGTTTTCAACTTAATAATGACTAGCTAGCTCGATCCATGCCCGTTTGTCTATAATAAAAATTGAACTTAAACAGACTTTAGACTCATTTCGCAATTAAACTGAGCATGAGCAAATCCATATGTTCGTCTCGTTAAGGACGTGTCCATCAGAAAACTAAAATCCATTTTTACATACTCATGCTATCATAGTTTGACCTAACTGCTTCTACATTAAGTGTCAAACTCGAAATGATAAATTTTATAATTTTATTGTATAGTTCCGAGAACTGAGTAGAATTTCTTCGTAATTTTTCCGACTGAAATCTTCTTTACACTTTTTATGAGTTAACTTAGATAAGTGTACTCCTTTTCAGCTTGCCAGATATGGAGAGTTAAAAATTATCATTTCATTGTTGTATAAGACTGATTACTGAACATTAAGGAACCGTTCACAAACAAAACTAGTTTTTAAACAAGTATTTTGCTCGTTAAATGCTATTTTATAATTTAATGGAAAAAGAACAACGCTTTTGCATTAGCACTTTTTTGGTTATTTCTAACCCTATTTTCCATATGGCTGAACATGGCAGATAGAGGCACTAAAACAGGTACATGAACTAAAATAGCTGTGATAAAGACTAGTGAGTGTTCCCTATTTAATCCAATTGCTCCTTTCTTTAATTTCTTTCGGAATCGATCTGCGAGATTGCGACGGTACTATCATATATATTCTTGTAATAATGAGGATTATTAATCCGTCTATAATATCTATATACTCAGTTGTACAACTATACTGTTAGCACCTTAGTGCTTGATTACTTTGGCTAGCGGGTTTATGAGTCATATGGTTGGTTTATGAAGTCGTTGGTCAATCTTTGGCGTGTAGGAGCGTCAAAGAAATCTGGTTCAATATGGTTTGAACGTTTGGCAGAATTGAAAGCAAGGGAACAACTGTTCGGATATGGTTTCGATTGCTGGTCGGTTTGGTTGGCTAAGAAGATTGTTGATGAGGATCAACGTGACTGCATTGTTCGAGATTGTTTAGCTGCTGCTGGGGAGTCTTCTAAGTGCTGGAGACCTTTTGAAAAGAGCGGAAAACATTAGTTTGAACTTTGGGCAGAAACTGCCAACCAAATAAACTGCCCAAGCAGTTATTTGGACTTGTAAACTGCCATGTAAACACCAAGCACGAAATTATAAGTGTTGGTGGGTTTTATTCATTCATTTAGTCAGCGATTAAGTGTTGTAAATGCATAGAACGAATCCTTTGTATTATTTACGGTAATAAAACGAAGGTTGGCTGCGGCCGTATGTGCGTGTGTTCGTTTACGTTTACATACGTCTCTTCTGTCCATATACTTGTCTTAACCATAATTATCGCTGCGTATTGAGTGTGATCTCTTGAGTGAAACACGAGTGAATTGCGAGACATACACGAGTGAACGAGAGGCAAACACGAGGGAACGAGCGAGTCGTTGTTAGGCTGAACAAACAGGCGGTTAGCGTAGGCTTAACCCCAGTTTGTGCCATCACTTGGTTGGTTTTCGAAAACGAAAAAATTGACCCTGTGACATATACTATGGTGTGGATTTAATTATTGAAACTTACCACTATTGTTTTAATTATTTTAATATTTGAAATTAACACTTAAATTAAAAACTACCAATGTTTTCCTTTTTATCAAGTTACTTTGACAGTATCATGCACAAATTTCAAATGACATATGATTTCTCTACTAAATTTAAGACATATATCATGAAAATAATTGGATTCTAGTGATGAAGGTGGAGATGAATCCTTTAGAAACAAGTAAGCAACCCAAAAAGTAGTGGTGCAAAAAATTGATGAGAAAGGGACTTATTGTATGTATCTTCTTCTACATACAAGAAAGGATTAAAATAGTATACATATATAATCATTGTGATACATAAAGAAGGGTCCAGCTTCATTCTGGTTTGTTTTAAAAAGTAGCTTTATATTAAGTGCACCACTTTAACAAGCCATCGGAGATTGTTATTGGATTAAATATGTGTGATCAAAGGTACTTTTAAGTTACTAATTAATGCACCTTAACCTAGAATTGAACATATATATATGTGTGTGTGTGTACAGATGCTTGATAGGGATCAGGTATCAGATATAAATATTATGTTTATTTTGGTGCATCCATCTTAAAACTTCAGCTTTTAAGCCAGAAAAAACTGAGAAGTCAGCAGAATATTTGGTAATCTAAATGTCTAGTGAGTTAAAACGCCAATAATGAAGCTTACAATTTTGAAAACAGTCCCATAAATTAATCTTTTGGTGCTTTTTCGTACTTTGAAAATCTACTCTATTGATAGGCACTCAGAAAGCAAATAATTTTGACTTTTGCGGGAAATTGTTATACTGACCAATGTGCTAATTTGCAACAACTTAGTGATGAAGTGTACAAAAGTATCACATTTAAACTTTACCAGTTTACCAAAAACGACCATCTCTCGTATATATTGTATATATAAAAACAAGTGAATCGTTCCTTTGTTCAAAAAAAGAAGAGAATGGTATTATTTCATATATTATTTGTTGGTCAGAGACAATTTCAAAAGCAAATAACAAAGGGCTTGTTTAACTGATAAAACGATCTTTAAAAAGATGGATTTTCTCCACCAGGAATTTGAATATATATAGAACATATATGCCAACTAGTTATTTAATAAAATCTACCTAAAACACACCGACGTAGTATAAAAAGGAAAAGAAACTAGAAATCTTGGTTAAAAAAGAAAAATTAAGAAGTCATCATACAAAAAAGGAAAAAATGAATGAATGAAGGTACAAAAATATATAAAACATTAGGGTTTATTCAATTTTAGTACCTTTGTTTCTTCCTTTTTTTCCGGTTTTGTACATTGGTTTCTTAATTTTTATTTTTTATACCATGGGTTCTAAGTTTTTTCCTTGTTTGTACTTTTGTTTCTTATTTATTTATTTTACCTTGCTTTCTACTTTTTTTTATATCCAAGTTTTAACGGTTGAAAATGGACCAAGAAATAAATAAAAATATAAACTGTGGTACATAAAAGAAAAATTAAGAAATGAATGTATAAAAAAGAAAAGAAAGTAGAAATCATGGTAATTTTTTTTAAAGAAATCAAGAAACAAAAAGGGAAAAAATGAATAAAAGCTAAAAAAAGATATAAAACCCTTGAACGTTACTATGAAATATGAATATTTGATGTGGACAATCAACACAGTTGATAGAAACTAGCGATTTTCATTTCTCTTCCGCCATTTTCCCCGTTCCCAATTAATTGTCCATTACGAAACTACGTGCAATTTTGACTAACCAATATTAACTTGTATCAAAATTGTCAGAATGAAAATTTTCAAAACTTAATCATATAATTCAAACATTAAATTATATGATTTTACTTTAAAAAAATTTGTTTCGACAATTTTGATACATGTTATAAGCCGGCCAAAATTGTATGTAATTTCGTAAAAGACAGATAATTGGGAACGGAGGGAGTATATCTTATTGAAAAGGGAGGTTATCAGCATATAGTAAACTTATATTTATGCTTAATTATTAATTACTAGTAATCGTTACTCATGGGTTGTGTGTACGACGCGTGGTATATATATGATCTGAATCAATAAATTTTTAAAAAGTATATTGATTGAATAAATATATTAAATTAGAAATGTTGAGTAATATAATGTTTTTTTATACAAAATACACGTAAAACGATTTTGTTTGGTATAAGATTATAATTATTTTGAAAAGATAATGATTTTTGTATGTTTTTTATATTTTAAATTGAATAAATTAATGTAAATGAGTAATTAGTAAAAAATGATGGCGACATTTTTGGAAAAAAATACCAAAATTTAACAGCCTCACTTTTTCTTTGATCGACTTATATAGTAAGTATGATATGATATGATATTCAACTATAATTCTACAAAATGCAAAAATTATACATGTTTTCCATATACTAACTGCGTCAATTTCCCCCAATAGAAATAGAATTTGGTATTGCTAAAGTTTCCTTAATGCTCTAGCTAATTAGTATGCAGTGTATAGCGTATACTTATTATGGGTCAAAAGATTATAATGATAATTTTTTCTTCACAAAATTATGTTGCGTTTGAAAATGAATATTTTTGATAACTTTGTACTTAAGGGAAATTTCTAGGTCCGCATATGTTTGGAGTTGAATAAATAGAGATGGTCCACTAGCTAATCAATCAGTTAGCTTTTCTAATAGTATATCAAATATTTTAATAAACAGCAATGTAAAGTTATAAGGGCTGAGTTTCAGATCTACTAGTGTTATCGTTGGATGTAGGGTTAGCAGGGCAATGTCAAAAGTTTTTAAAAGCAAAATTTGGTAATAAAGCACAAAAAATCACTTGGATAGTGATATCTTGATTTTGTTTTAATATAGTAATTGGTGCAGTAGGTAACTGGATTGAGAATCTTGTATTTAATCCACTCAATTATGTGTTACAATTGCTAATAACGTCCACTTTTCAATACCATCAAACTCAAAAAGATTTTTGTATAGCTAAAACACTGCACTGCAAAGATATATATATATTTGCGATTAGTAGTTTTGTGCGAGTGTATATTTGCACTTCATACACAAGATGTAAATGTGTTAAGATAATCACTTAGATATGAATTATGATACAAAATATTTGGGGTCACTTGCTTAGTTTATCAAAAGATAATAATAAAAAAAGGTAAACTGAAAAAACTCCATATACATATATACCTTGCATACATTTAATACAAATTACTGGCTATAATATGCCAAGTTAGTGACTGATAATACAAATTCTTCTTCCTTCAACCCCAAAATAATCTACCCACAAAAGAATATTATAGTGATCACAATTAGTGTCTGCTTAACTATAATGCAAAGTCTATCACTATATCTATGCCAGTAGAAAACATTATTTTAGCGTAGCTAGCTAGTGAAATCTCAAATTGAACCCGGGGTCAGAGCTTATAACTTACTACTAAATACACATTTTCTTAGCTAAGGAAATACAATGTCACTGAGAAGTCCACCATCTTTAGGAACAGACTCTGGTTCTTTTGCAATACTATGGATATAATTAGATTGTGGAAAAGTACCAACTGCGCCTTGTTGGAGAAGTTGTAAGTTGTAAATTTGATGATGAAATTGTGAAGCTGTCGGTAATTGGTTAATTCCAAAGGCGGGCTCATGCGTAATGAGTCCGCTTGATCTGGGAAATCCAGCAGTGTAGTGGCAATGCTGGCCTTCATACGTTGTGACTACAACCGTTGGATCATCAGAAGAGCGCTCCACCCTTTTCTTCACTGTGCATTTGTTGTTTGTACAACGGTAATAGCTCCTGTAAAGAAAAGAAGTTTATGTCATATATCGGAAAATGTGTTTAACCAAACGTTACTCTTTGTTGTTCTTTAATTAGTTTTCCGGTTGTTAATTTGGACCTTTGATTATTAGCAGGGGCGGAACTTGGGGGAATGGGGGTGGTAGGGGGTGTCATCGTAATCCAAAAATTTTAAAAATATTTTTTTTATATAGAAAAATTTGGAGATTTAAGATTTATACATTAATAGCCATCAAATTAACAAATAATAACTTGGTTAAAATGTTAAACATAAAATTTTTGTGTCACAATGTCATTAGTTCGAATCTTTAGGCTATTTTTTATTTTTCATCTAATTAACATTAGCTTGCTTTTTGACTTCTTCATTAATTAATTGCATGTTTAATGTAGTATTACAAGGTTTTATAAATAAATGTTTTTGTCTAGTTTCATAGTCATATTATAACAAATTTTAAAATAATAAATTCGTATTTGTATCAATTTTTCTGTATCGTTTGAAATTTTTAGATTAATAGACAAGTCTAGCTAAGTTTTAACCTACATGTTTTTTTGATTTTTTATACCGTTTATTGTTATTGTATTAACAAAAAAATTCAACGTTTTAAATTTTTAGATCAATAGACAAGTCAGCTAAGTTTTAAACTCCAATTTTTTTTTATACCGTTTATTGTTATTGTACTAACAAAAAAAAATTAACGTCCCCTCATGAATTGAATCCTGCTTCCCTCACCGATTATTAATAAGTTTAAGAGAATCAAACTTATGGGTTACTGCAACAAGCTGTACGACTGCACGAGCTAGGGGCCTTTAGGGAAAAAAAACTACACTGAAGTATATATGCCTTTATATATATATATAGAAAGTAGAAACATCAATACTATCAAATCATGGGCATGAAAGTTTAAAGTTTTCATGGAGCAAAAGGAAATATATGGAATAGACGGACAATGAATAAAAGGAGTAAAACAGAATAACCTAATTTTACAAGATGAAAGCTTGTTCTATATATACTTGTATTATATGAAATTCATAATTAGCTAGGTAGTTCCCCTTGGTAGTTAGAAAAATAGATGAAATAGTATAGATGCAGATTCGATGAGCACAATGGAAGCTTTGTCGAAGACAGCAGGTTGTCCATTTAAATTTTATAAAGCTTGCAGATGAAATCATGCCAGAATATACAAAGTATATATCGTTTTGAAGCAATTGAATTGGATGCCTATCTTGCATATACATCAAGTGGAAATAATGAAAAGAGAAAGCAGTGCCATAACAAACAAAATAAGATTCCAACACATGACTGAATGATGTGTATAACTGTATAAGAAAAACCTCAAAATATAATAGGTCCGCTTGGTATCAGATTTTTTGAACAAAAATATGATTTTCAAAATCCAAAAATCTAGCAAAAAAGATGGATTATGTATTTCTGTATTTTTGGATTTTTTGGATTATAAGAATCAAATAAATAATAGTAAACAAACAGCTATTAAAAAATCTAGATTTTCAAGATCCAAAAATCACCCAAAAAAATCTGATACCAAATAGACCGTACTATTTTCTAATTTCTATCCATTGTTCATTTTAGGGAAAATATGATATTATGAATACTATCGGTACTTGATTAAAGAAAAATCACATTCTAAATCATTCTTTAAAAAATAATACATATGGTACATGATGTTAGTTTTTTTTACTCTTTATTTTTAATTAACCTTGATGCTACATGATAATACATTATATGTATTAAATCTTAAAAATTAAGTATATTTTTATATACTAATCAATGATTCCCCCTTCATTCTATATAACGACTTAATATTATATGACACACTCCTACACCATAAGCTTGGTGACATCTCCACTGTTCCACGACAGACACTTGATATGATTATAATTTATATATATGTTAGTTTTAAATATATGACAAATCATTGTGTAAATGTAGAGCTAGTTCTCTAAGTATAGGAATAAGAAGATTATGAATAAATAGATTGGACTTCAAGACAAAAGTAAATGGCGTATAACTGGTACCAAACACAAAAGAAATGACCAATTTCATACCTAGGAAAAGGGCTATTCTTAACGGCTTTCTGGCCATACTTCCTCCATCTGTAACCATCTTCAAGATGATCAATTTCGCTTTTTGTCATGAATGCAAAACGCGGTTGTCGAATCCTCTTTTCCCCCTTCTTCTTGACCTTGCCCCTGGAAACAGCCGAATCGAAAAATAATAAATGTGATAGCCATTTTTTTCCTAACGAAAAATAGAAAGTCTGTATTTAGATATGAACAGAAGTTTCTTAGAACATATATAAGAAGCACTTGTATGGGGCTAACAACTCCATAATTTGATTTTTAGTGGAAAAGTTTAAATTAAAAAAACTTACCCCTTGTAAATAGTTCATCTTCAATGTTTGAGTTTCATACCCATCGTGATGACATGCTCCTAGCTACTTCAATATAGTTTGTTCCAACAAGTAAAATACGCATTATACACAACTTGGCTATTTTACTAAGAAGTCTCAGGATCGAAGAAGAGTTGATATACCCTATTTTTTAGTTGTATGATAAATCAATTAAATCCAAATAATTTTAGCAACATTCAATAATGTAAAGTCTCAAAACGACCACGATTAAATAAATCAAACTTATGGCAGAGTTCTCCTTGGTATACGATTTCACCATCAACTCATTGGAACAATCTTTGCCATCCTTACTGCTAGAAGTAAGAAAAATCCAATCATTTTTAATCCTTGAAAAACTATCATGATTAGAACAAATTTATTCTAACTATCTTCATGCATGTCATTTCTTTCACCCGGCTGTGAATCGGTAAAATAGAAATCCGTAAACATTTTGGCAGTAATAGTATTCAATACTAACAAGTAAAAAAACATGTTTATTACTAATGAACACTTTTAAACAACCTTCTACTGGAATCGTTACTCTTAAAGCACTTACTCTTAAGATGCTATAAATACTGAGTATTGAGTGAGTGTCTAATAATCAAATGCTAAGAATCTAATATCTTATTAGCTAGTGTTTAAAAAGAAAATTTGTGGAAAGCATACAAATACTAAACACTTCTCGGTTCATCTCATTACAAAGAAAACACCGAAAAACTTACTCAAAATTGCCTTTACAAAAATATATCCATAATACATTTGATTTCACAAAACAGAAATAATTACAACTCAAATTCCTTCTTTCGGAGCAAAAGGTGATGTAACTCAGAAAACATGAATCCTCCAAAAATACTTATAGAACGTGCATAGATACAATTTCGAAACGTCAATGTATATAACTATATAACTATATAACTCGGTTTTATGTTACACTTTCAGGTACTTAGAAATTACAAGTCAGCTATATTTTAAATATAAATAAAAAATTACAAGTCAGTCAGGCACGGAACAAGAACAAAATGTGTGTGGTTGCCAAAATTAATAAAAACGTATAATGTTTTCCAAAGTATAAACACGGAAAAGCCGGATTTTTTTACCTTTTTTTACCCACTTTTCTTTATTTTATTTTTACCTTGGTTTCTTTATTAAAATGTATTTGATTTCTATTTTTTTTCCTTTTCGCTCAATTTCGACTTTCTTTTCAAACTCCCAAAAAATCCCACAACAGTAATGTCACATACAGTCATGTGTCGAAAGTTTCAACATTTCAAAATTGACTAAAAAATAAATAAAATAGAAAATCAAAAGATACAAAAGTTAAATTTAATAAATCAACATATAACAAATAAAAAGATTAAGACACGAAAATAAAAAAATATTTAAAAAAAACTAAAAAAATCAAACGTATATTAAATAATAAATATATATGAACAATTAAATATCTATTACACAATTTCAGTATATTCACTTCAATTAAAATCCACCAAAAATTCTTTTTATAAATTTTGTTTGCACTCACCACTACTCTAATTATTATTTTTGTTTATTTTTTTTAAAGATGTGTGTTACGTGTCAACATGATAAGTTGGTGTAAAATGTCTTTTATAATCACTTGCATATGTTAATTTTTTAAGTATTACTTATATATTATCAGCACATACAAAATTAGGATATGTTATTGCACTTACAATATATAATTTTGAGAATGGTTGTCAAAAAAAAAATTAAGAGTTTGTCAGAATATCGTATATATAAATTATTATGAAAAATATTAATAAAAAAAATTATTTTTCGAAATTATGGTGTTGCCGTTACAGAGTGTATGCCGCCCCTGAAGTCAGTTGCTTATTGTACTAGTAACCAGATAACTTGCGACATATAGGTGTCCTCATTTCTTAATAAGAAATGTCATGGATTGTTATGAAACTGTCTTACGTGTAACTATGCAAACATTAAACAAAAACAGTCTTCTTCAAACTTAAATACATTAATTAATATAGTAGATGCTACCACCAAACTTGCTACCAAAAATATATTAAGTGCAATATTTTTGGTCTTAGAAACTCACAGGTAGGGCTTGCGAAAAACCGAAGAAACCGAATCGAAAAAAACCGAAACTGAAAAACCGAAAATTTTTCGAGTCAGTGTCGGTTTTCAATAAAACCGAACTGAAAAATATACTCGGTTTCGGCTTTGCTAAAAACCGAAGGATTCTTCGCCACAAGGAAGCATTATGTGATCATATCCATCATTTTATTTTTTCATTAGTATTAGACCTCTTTCCATACTAAATAATAACTAATTATTTTCAGCTCTTTGTGTGATTCTTCCTTTTAGGCCTTCTTGCTAATCTTAGAGCAACCGTATCAACATTTTTAACAATTTTTTCAAAGCTAAAACATTTTATCTCTTTTAAGAAACCATTTACATTTACATAAAATTTCAGTTTCGCTATTAATTTTCTTATAATAATCCTATTTTTTTTAATTGTTTATTATCATTTAATAATCATAAAATATTACAACCACAAAAATATGGACCCGTGATAGTTTATTACTATTATATTCATATATAGAATCATATAGATTACTCATAAAGTGAATTTGGTGTTTCCTGAAATTTGCATGCCACTTTTTATATTATAATTCTCAAATTTTAAGAAAAAATATGTTTTGAGTTATCAGATACGGATGCTTTTATTTTCTCTAAGCCTGTATATATCTATATGAGTATATTTTCCAAATCTTTTATTTAGACCATATTTATTATCTTAATAAATATGGTCTAAATAAAAGATTTGGAAAATATACTCATATAGATATATACATATTTTGAATAGATGACTAAATGATAGAAAGTTCAAGAACTTCCGACCTACAATCAAAAAAATAAATCTACGTTGGGAGTATTATATATATTCTGTAGACAACAGTATGGCTGGGTTCGGTCCGCTCCGGTTCGGTTTTTGGCAAAACCGAAACCGAGCATATTTTTCGATTCGATTTTTTTCGGTTTCGGTCTTTTTATTTTTTGGACCGAAGCGGACCGGGTTTTTTCAGTCTTTTTCGGTCTTTTTCGGTTTTTTTCGGTTCGGTTTTACTGAAAACCGAAACCGACCCGATTTTTTTTTGGTTTTTCGGTTTCGGCATTTTTCGGGTTTTTTTGGTTTTTTGTCCGGCCCTAGACAACGTTAGTATGACAAGTTAACAACTCTTGAGGTAAGTAAAGTATACTTGCAAGCAGATATCTTATGTAGAACAGAAACTATATTTTTATCTGACATTACTTATAACATGAAATAAATACACAATATTTATTATCTTAAAAAAAATTATTCTACAATTTTCGATTTAATCTATCACTGACTCAATGGAGTCAGAAATCTAACAAAAGAAATTTACTACTAGAAACTAAACTTATGGAGTTGCCAATTTTATTTTTGATTTTCATCCTTGATTGTATATCTAATTATGTTGATCATCATCATTACTTAACCACGTCTCATGAGTATTCAATTATTCAAACGAAAATAACTTTAACCTCTATGGTTGGAAAATGGAAAGCACTCCAGATTGTTTTTAAAACAATTTGTGGAGTCCAAATCTTGTATATTATAAGCTTTAGACAATTTTTCTAAGATTTAATATTTAATTTACACTAATTTATACATTTATTCCTAAATAAATTGCGTGTGGATTTAAAAAAAAAATTAATTATTTGAATGTATTGATACATGTATTAAAGTAATTGTATAATTTTTTTCAAATTTTTTAGAATTTTCTTTTAGATAAAATAAACAAGAAAGTACGAAAAGGATAAAAAATAGAAGTAGAGAATATTTATACTCCAATTTGTCATACAGTACATTATGCAAAAAAAAAATAATTGATTAATTTAAAATTGACAAGTCAATACTAGTCATTATTTACCCTCAACCAGGGGAAAAAAGCGTTATTCCCGCCGCAATAACGGCCTGTGTATATTGTCACCATGTGTGTATATATATGTATATGTAATGTAAATATATTCATTATTATCTTCTAGAAGATGTACGGAATCACGGAATGGGCACAAAAATTTACCGCAATAAAGCATTTGATATTTCCCTATCATCTCACCTTCCATTACACCACATTACTACCATTTTGCCACCGGAATATCGTAGCGTACGCAATATATACTTTACTAACGTAAACATTTAAAACACACACCTAATTAAAAGGTCACAGATATATAAACGTCATAATACTAAAAGTGAACAAGTTTGAAGAGTCAAAAGGATAGTCTAATTTTTGAATCTTTTCTTCAAATAGAAGAGAAGTCGTGTATTAAAAAATAGACAGTTTTTTGTTTAATAGTTTTTGTGTTCCATTAGCAATTTAATCATATGATCTACTGGTATTTGATATTAGTTTTAATCATAAGATTATTAATAAGCAAGTTTGACTTATGTTTTCATTTTAACTGACAAATCAACACATGATAAATCACCCAAATAATAATTTAATTTTGTTTTTGTTGCTCAAAAAATACTAAATTTTGTCTTCTTCTTTTTTTAATCAAAGTTAGTAAGTTGGTTGTAGAACTCGGTTTGTTAATGTTAGAACATTTTAAGTTAGGTGGAATCTTTTTTCCTGAGTGATGACAAATCACTGTTTTCGACAAATTATAGTCAAATTACATGGTTAAGATCAATATTTAACCATCATGTAGGATGTCGTGATGACTCTCAATCATCACTACTTAGCTTCCTACTCGTATCGAGATACAACTCCACGAAATTATACATTAAAATCGACCATTTTCTGTGTTAGAATCTACGAGGTTGAACTATTTTTTGTGTTAAAATTTATAAGGTTGAACTATTCTCTGGGACCAAAAGAGCAGGTACGTGAAAAAATGTGTGCCAAAAAAAAAAAATGAAAACACACACTAAAGATATACTATATAATGGGAAAAACACACACTAAAGATATATAATTTGTGAGGTTGAACTATTCTTTGGCACGAAAAGAGCAGGTACTTGAGAAATTTTGTGCCAAAAAAAGAGAGTAAAAACACACACTTATAAAACTAAAGATATATAATGAAAAAAAACACACACACTCACACTGTTTCTAGTTTCTGCTTCGGTCCCGGATAAGCCACCGGATCCTCCGACGAGCTTGAAGACGCCGGTGGCGGAGCAACGCCGCTCGCCAGTCGAGTCGCTTCCGATGACGTGGCAAAGATCGGGTCAAGCTGCGAGGATATTAATCCGCTGTTTCCTTCAAACTCGCCAGAATTAAAGTAGTCGGAGAAAGTCCAGCTGGAATCAGCAGCGAACTCGGTGTTCACACATAGATCTATTATTTTGTTACCATCCATTTATATGTATTTATGTATGTATATATAATAATATATAGACAGAGGAATTTGATAGAGAGAAGTAATTAATAAAGATGAGTTATAATTGAAATGGGTTAGGGTTTTAGGAGAGAAAAGTGACCAGGAGCGTTTCAACCATACAAATAGAGTATAATGTTTTCTTTTTGAAATAAAGAAAAGGTATGAAATCCTGTTGGAGAAAATTTACATACAAAGTCCACATGGTTTGGTGTACTCTATAATTTGAACTGTAATATTATATTCACAATTTTCAAAAAGGAATAAACTAGGTTGATACAGTCCAGCCAATAAATAGCCTTCCCATTTTGTCAACAATCGATGAAAAAAATTGTGTTTCATCCCCTCCCATATTATCAAGAAAAACTCATGTAAAGAGTATGGAAAGAAAATCATACTATAAATATCATGTATTAAATCGCTTTAGCGTCGCTTACTCGTTTTTTTGTTTTTTTTTAGCTTTACCGAAACGTAAGTAACGACGCTAAAAACGTAAGCTTTACTAATCTTTTTATTTATATATATTTATCTATGTGTATTGACGAGCCTTATATTGGTTAAGAGAATGAATAGAAATGAAAATTATACTAATCCAGTGTCCTACATCAGTATCATTTAAATAGATCTAATTTCTTTTACTATTTAATGACTTATAAAGGAAATATAAACAATATCATATTGAAAAATGGGTAATTAATTTGTTTTGAGTCGTAATTTGTATGCCCATGTTGGCCCAATATTATGAGTTTTAAGCAATATTGTGAGCTATTTAAGTAGCAAGACGTGATTTTAGAATATTGGCGCGCAAAAAACAAGTTTTTTGAACTTTTCCTGAAACTCAACAATTTTTTTCTAAGACTTAAGCTAAAGCGAGCTCTAAGACGCCTTAAGACGAGTTTTTTAAAACACTGAATATCAGTCTCTTCCATTTAAACTTTTAGTAATTCATACTATGAACTATAGGGAGAAATGTATATTATTTTCTATATGTGTATTTAGTTTAAAGAAATGTATTAAAGAGAGAAATGAGAAAAAAGATAAGAGCATCCATATTGGTGATACTAACTTGTGTTGGCTAAATGTAGCCACATAAGCAAAAAATTACTCAATAAATGACACATATGCATGTTGAAGTTAGCAAGTGATTACACCATACATTAGACATGTTAACTTTAGCCATCAACATTTCATATTTTATGTATTAAATGTACTCAATGTACAATAACATATGGTATAATTTTTACAATGCATTAAAGTTTAATAGAAATGAAAAAAAAAATCACAAAATAAAAAATATGCTTTTCATGGAAAACCCCTTCACTATTTTGAATATTGTAATTGAAATAAATTTGTGACATTCTTGTTAAATTATTATTTATATAATTCAACTAAATATATATATCAAAATTGCTAATTATCAAATAATTGCATTCTGAACTAACTATGTTTTTCACCCAAATTTAAACTAGTTAACAATTGGTAATAAAAATATTTAGACTTCGGTAATGTTATTTAATAATAAAACTCATTTAATAACTAATTTATGGAAGTAACTAATTTTGAAATTTAAGACAAAATATATTCAGAAAATTAAGGTAATATCATTTATTTGTGCCTTAAATTTTGGAAAAGTTATAAAAAATGAAGTAAATAAAAGCACTCCAATACCAACGAATCAATTAGAAAACAACCGAATTCAATGCACTTATGCACCTATCAACTTTATTGACACCTCACCCTCTAAATGTAATGCTAACTATAGAAACAGTTTTAAGGGATGACACCAATTTTATAACACATAACCTCTTAACTCTCCCCTTAAATTAACTATCCAATGTGGCTCAAAAGTCCCTTTAAATATAAGGTCTGACACTAGCAAGCAAGTTAACCCATCTAATGATGTTTCTCTAATATCATATAGGAAAACAAAATAATTAAACGATCTCAATTTTGTAAGAGAGGTGATAATTTTAAGTGATATATATAGTAGTAACATTTAATTTGCACATGCGTGCATATTATGAAACTCATGTAGCATTTATTTTTATTTTTAAAAGAAACTTTATATTTACAGTACAGTGTTCTCACTAATATTTCTCATCCACGTACGCAGACCAAGTATATATATCTACTTTCACAATAGTATTCATTGGAATTTTAATTGAAGTACCATAAACAGGGTTGGAATTTCCTCATGGTCAAAGTTTTGATTAGTTTATCGAATTTTTCATATGTATTCGTAAAAAAAATTGTTTTTTTTTTTGTAAATCAACGTGGTATTTTATTTTTAAAGTGTTTGTTCAAAAAAAATATATAAAATTTGATTTTTGGTATTTATCAATCTATCTTATAAATTATCAAACAAACAATTAACAATAAAAATCTATATAAAATGTCAAATTTTACCTATGTTTTTGAGCAAACACTTTAGAAATGAAATAATACGCTGATTTACAATAAAAAAAATCAAAAAATAATTACAAATACATATGATACCGATAATCTGATCAAAACATAACCATAGTAACTTAAAGTAAATTTGGTCACCGATAAAGAAAGTGCTATGTTCGTTATATATTATGTAACATGTAATTATGTATGGGCCAACTCAAGGAGAAGTTCAATTTTAATTGCATAGGGTGGTTAATTAAATTTCTCACAAGTAGCGTGGGGTTGTAACCTTCAATCGTCATCCTTGGGCTACCAAATTCTTTTTAAGTTTTCAAAGAAACATCTCAATGCTAAATTGTTAGTTAGTTCAGGTGAATAAAAGTTATTTCTATATTTATGTTCAAACAAAACCATATCTTGGTGTTAATCTAAAATGCGTCAAGATATTCGATCTTTCTAAGCACATAGGTTTTTTGTTTTATGATTTCCAACCATACTAATTAATTATTTCTCAAACCAAGAAATAACCAAGAATATTAATATATATATATGTTTAAAACATTTAATAGATTTTTAGGTCGAAAGCAAAAATTTTAAAGCCGGATAACAAGAGTTTTATTTTCATAATTGCATGCAGTATCCCCGAGCACTCTAGAATTGTGCATTGTTCGTTCATAAACGTAATTAAAAGTTGTTAGTTTATTTCCTTAGATCCGAGAATATTTCAATATTGTATATTCTTAAAACACTATTAGATCTGTTAATTTGGCATGTTTAAAAGGAAATAAAACAATAAATGTCGAAGTTTAAAAGTCAGCCCTATACTGATCATGGCTCCGCCACTGATGGTAATGATGGTACATGTTTTATCTAATCCATATTTTTTTCCTAATATACCACGTACTTTCCTTATTTGTAATTTTTTTTTTAAATGAGTTTATAAAGGGTTCTATAACAAATGAATCGAAGATGACTCTATTCATATTTACGTTCAAGTACTTGTTGTCAGCAACCCTCAGCTTCGAGCAAATGATTAAGTCTTTTAGAATGTCGCAATTCCTCTGTTCAGGTAAGTTTAATCATGATTAAGCTTTTACTAAAGAGTAAACTCTGTTTATTTGCTATTCCGCATATGAGGATTCATAATAATGATAATCTTCCAAGGACATTCTGCAGAATTTTGTTGTAATCTATATATTTTTTGCCTATTTGGAGAGTATATTGAAGCTTTATATACATTTGATTTCTTAAAATTGGTTTCCACTCTAAATCCTGGAAAGACGACTTTTTTGCAAAATATCAATATGTATACATCAACTTATATATCGACTTGGATAATTTTTTTACAAAAACGCTCCAAATCAAGATTTGATTAATGCAAATCTACACGGTTTCACGACGGGAACACAAATATGCGTATTGTTTTTTTTTTCTAGATGTATAATTGCATGTTTTGAATTTTTAAATTTTACCGTAATATTCAAAACATGTAATTATACATTTCGAAAAAAAAAACAAGACATATATTTGTGTTCCCGTCGTGAAACCGTGTAGATTTGAAACGTTTTTATAAAAAAGTAATGAAGTTGATGTATATAGATATTAGTATGCTACTTAAAACAAGACAAATTAGGACGTGTTTGTCACTGCCTGGACGATCCTCATGAAATTTCCAAGGTGGAAAATCATCAATACTTATCACTTCCACATCAAATTGATACACCTAATAATATTTTTTCTTTAGCAATCTTTTAGAGAACCTGAAGTCATCGAATCAAACTACTTCAATTTTCGGTCTTCAAACCTTGTTGTTACCATTTCATGACTTACGGAAAGTAGGACAGCTAAAACAGTCATCTAAAGTTAAGGTAATCTATTCAGTATTCATGATAACTTTACTATGGCGATAAGAATTCTAGAAAATATGATTTGGACCCAAGATCTTTCTCTGCAGGAAAATAAAAATAGTTTTCAAGTAGCTATTATTATGACTCTATGAGATCCTTTTGAAAGGGTGATCCCTCATTTTTTTTACCTCCGTCGATGTTTGATTTGTTTATTGACCATTGTACTTAAAAAATATACCTTACATGTAAAGATTACATGTCCGTGTAACTACTGTTGGATAAAACTTTGTTTTATGGTTTTGAATGCAATTAAAATTGTGAGTTTCAAAACTTAATTACCCCATTAAGTGTGGCTCTTTATTGGAAAAAAAGAGTTACATAAGAAAATGCATAAAATGGTGGTTTCCAACCATTTTTTCTTAGAGCTTTTTCAATAAGCTTTTATGAGAAATAAAATACATGTAATCATACACACATACACACGCAAACACATATGCATACATATAGAGAGAGAGTACCGCACCACCAACGGCCCGACCGTGGCTCGGTGCCGTTTCCACCGAGTCACATGTGATAGACGTTGTACCTTGGGAACGAAGTGCCCCATTTAGCCAGAAGCAGAGGTGGCGGGGCAAATATCGTTTAAGGGAAACTGCTTGCAGTTATCTCGTCTCGGACTTCAGTCCATTTCGGTATCATCTACATTATTTTATGTTAAATCTTGTATTTGATATTTTTTATATTTGAAGAAAGCATTTTCTGTTTATTTATCAATTTCTTTTCCGTAGAAATTATTGTGTTTATTTACAACGTACCCAACAATCTTAAACGATATTTTTTATGTTTGTACGTTTAATGCAATAATTTCGGTGTATGGATTTACAGAAAATTATTTCTTTATCCGTAATTGTTCTTAGTAAAATCATTTTCTCTTAATCTTTGGTTTCGGGAATTTGATGTTTACGGCTATAATGGTTTCGGAGGTGTTTATATACATGTTTGATTTTCTTGTCATGATCTTGGTGATTGTATGGATAATCTTGTGTACAAGCATGCTTAGATATATTTTATATTAAATATATATTTTGAGCTTGGCATGTTTAATTATTTGGTGTTAGCCACGTCCATGACTGTGTGTTTTATATCCGGTTTGTAGTTTGTGTACATGAATTTTTAACATAGAATTTTGTCCAGTAACTTATACAGCATTTTCAATGAGTTGTTAAGTAATTCTTAGACTCATTTGGTGTAAAGAGCTACAATACATTTGTGTGTTATTGGTTATAGTTGAAACGTATGGATGAGTTTTTTCTTTTTTCCCCTCTAATTTATTAAGTGTTTCTGGCTCTAAGCATGTAACAAAGCTATGGTCTTTGCTGTATTTGGTTTTGTTTGGACTAGACTTACATATTGTCACGTGACATAGTGCTTGCACATGTGGTCATTAGTTGGTTGTACTAAGTAAATTAAGGGTATGTAACTGGTTTGTAAAAATTTATTGCTTTGTAATGATATTCAAACCTTGGTGATAGGCCTTTTTGACAGAGTATTAATTTTCCAGAAACGTTTCGGTAATTAATAGTTAACATGTGCATTGTGGTGTATTAATATTTGTTAAGATATGTTAATAAACATGCATCATGTGTTGTACTCTATGTTTATGGTTAGCAATATATGTTTATTACATGTATCAATTGTATACTTACGTTTGAATGAGTACTATGTCATGAAAATATGTTAGTTAGTATTTGGTTTACAGGCTTGGTAAATCATATTTTGTTGTACATAATTCTCCTTGGTACACTTTGCGTTAGAATACATATTTCCATGTAACTGGCAACTGACTTTTAAGCCCAGTGATCGTTTTGTTTGCATATGCGGCCAACAATTGTTTGAGAATATTGTTACGGTTTTGTAATTGATTACTATATTAAGAGTTTATTACTGCTTTTATGGTACAACGAGAAATTAGTAATTTTGAGTATGCTAATTCGTTTTTGGACAGACCGTTTTTTTTTAATGGTCCGTGTATATGTTTGTGAACATGATGATTTTGAGCTTATTGTATTTCTTTGAGTTCTAGAAATTTTATTTCGAGCAATCTAGTTAGAGACTAGATTATTTTGTTAGCGGATTTATACATGTTTATTATTTTCATGTTAATAAATGACTAACAATTTCCAATGAGTATTTGTGTAGACAATGATTTCTACCATGAAATTGGAGGATTGGTGATTATTCGAAACAGTTCTAGTAAAAGCCATTAAATTGGGGATTACGACAGAACTGATTTCGAAATAGTTCTTGTAAAACCATTTTCTGATTTTCAGAATTTGGGGCTTACGACAGAACTGGTTGAATTCTGAGATTGTTCTGTGTAAAATCAGATTTATCTGGTGTTTACGGCTGAATAAATCTTTCAGAATTGGATAATCTTTTTCGGGAATGAACTAGAATACTCTTGCAAAATCAGTTTCTTGAAACCATGCGTGGTTATAGAAATTTGGTGTTTGCGAAAGAGAAGTTTTAGTTTCATTTTCCGAAATTAGATTGTGCCTGTTGTTATTTGAGATAACAAACAGTTTCCTGCGGGAAATGTCCGGAACACAGTGGGTGCTGTAACTGACCAGAACATTGTGGGTGCCGGTGTAACTCCTATTAATTTTGCATGAGTGCATATTAATGACGGATGTTACAAATTCGAAATCACCATTATTGAAGACACTAATGTGGTGATATAATGGGTGATATCCTTATTAATTGTGATTTATTGCAATTTAATTTGGAGGGTTACAAAATTTGAAACGGTGATCATTAATGAGATTAATGACGATTATTTATAACTTCTTATTAATTGTGATCAATCGCAATTTAATTTGGAGAGTTATAAATCATTGTAACGACAGTTATTGTTGACATTCATGGAGAGCGTTATTAGCTAACTACGAATTGCAATGACGAGTCGGTTACTTATTTGGATGAAAGGTTATTTAATAACCAACTTTGTTCATCCAAGAGCAAATAATTTGATGATTAAACAAATTATAAATGGCCGTTGAGTTTTATTTTAATAATAAACAAATATCGGCTAATTTATTATTTGTTGAAATATTATCTTATTAATTTGCTGAAAAAACATTTAATAATTTGTTGAAATAACATATTATTAATTTGTTAGTAAAACATATTGTGAATATGTTGAGCTTGCTATTATTGAGAATAATAATTTAGTAATATTATATTACTATTATTGGGGGAGAACCCCGAGGGTCCCACAAATGTGGGGGTAACCCGTCGATCATGTAGATCGAGAATCTAAACGTACCCAAAAGCGCCTACGGGCGAGTGGGAGAAAACCTAACGGTTCAGTGGTATGGACTTAAAACGTCTGAAATAAATGATATCGTTTCATTTATCACATTGAAATCGATTAAGTTTTTCTATAACAGTGTGCATGTTCTGAGTGAGGACAAAAGGGAATGCACGAACTGTGTGGGCGTTAATGTGTGGAAACGTTTTAAACGTTTGGAAATCCACTAACAAGTGCAAATATACAAATCTGAATCATGACTAGTGGTTTTTGAAACCTAAAGGGCAGTAGCCTTTCGGTAGCCAAAACACTAAGATCAAATTGTGATAAGTTTGCTTGTTTGTGGCAATACATGAGTGACTATTTGTTCAAAATGAGCATTTTAGTCGATATTCTTGTGGTCAATAATGACACGTTGAGTTATTCAACTAAGTCACTGATTTGACATGATATAGTAGGTCATGAAAATATAAAACCATAAATGTTTTATTTTTCTAAATCTATTATTTAAATTGAAACACAAATATGAGTTTGTGTTTGAAGTAAGGTATTGCTAAGTCTTCAGTTCGAAGTTTCGAACGGAGTAAATAACCTAATGGTTTGATGCATTTGAGATGCGTGCAAAACCAAGAAGGGTTTAAAAGGTATTTACTCAATTTATTGATGGTTGTACTAAACACTGATATGTCTACTTGATGAGAAGTAAAGACAAATCAGTCGAGATATTCATTCAAGTAAGAATGAATACGTGAATTCTATTGTTGAGGATTAAGGCATGTCAGAAAACTTGTTTAATCATGGGTGTTCTGTTGTGTTAATCTACCAACTTTAATTCAATGATTAAGTGTTAATCATTAAATGATAGACTATTCTTGGACGTGTTAGATATTGTCTAACTAGTTCCGAAATGGTATATTCACATGAATATGAATACATGATCAGTGTGATTGAAACGGTGAACATGAGACACCGTTCGCACAATTGTGTGGTTGGAATGTCATGTTGATAAGTACATGGTTAAACTCTGAATTTGTACGGGAAGTGAGCTTTCCGCAAGCTATGGGTTGAACAAACTATCGCTTAGAAAGTTGGACCAAACAGTCAGAATTATAGAAGGCATGGTGCTGACTATAAGTTCGTGAAAGTTTGGTGCTGCCTAAGAAAGATCTCAATCTTGTTCCTTGAAGGACTTGGATGGGATCGAAAAACGGTAGATTGTGTGTTCTTCGGATAAGCACAAAATATAGTGCTGATCAGTTTCTAGTGCATAAGGCACATGGCTTTAAAGTGCATATAGAACATTGTTGTATGCCCGAGAAGCATATTTTCTAAAAGGGAAATTTTTCCGCAAAAACACTAACGCATGGCGAGTGTGATCAATACGTTGAGGGTTCAAAGCATTACGCTACCCAAGACAAGTGAACACTTAAACGGTGCTGGAAAAGTGGGAAAGTGAATCTTGTAAGGAAAATGAAGTGCCTCGGCATGGTAAAAGGGTAAGTAATGAAACTTCCTTTGTCACTTGACCTTCATGAGTGAAGGTGAATCGACGATATTGAAATAATCAATATTATCCATATAATGTGTATATGGGAAGATGCCATCAACAATGAGGTTGATAGGCACGTGAAAAATAAAGTCAATTACTTTAAGTAAACTGACGGTTTTTTAAATGTCTATACTCTAATCTCTATAAAAAGACGCATCATTAATTAATGAGAACATGTGTTTTATAAATGGAGATATAGAGAATTAGGAACAACCCATTGGGTCGTGGTTCCGTGTAAAGTAAGCCAAGGTGCGAAAACTTGTTAAGTCGTTATATGGACTAAAACAAACACCTAACTTATCATAGGTAGTCTCTTGTGCGTCAAGAACTGCACTAGAACAGTTATAGCCAACTCAGTGAGCAGACTCAGTAAGTTTGCCAATGAGGCTTCTCAGATACATGAGGTATACTGCCAATCATGAACTGCATTATACGAGATGTCCAAAATGTTTGGAGGGTATTTAGATACCAAGTGTATCTCGAACTTTAACAGTACAAGGTCCATTAGTGGATATGTTTGTACTTAAAGAGGTTGCAGTCTTATGGAGGTCTGTAAAATAGACCTGCAAAGTTGGAGAAACTGTAGAGTTAGAATTCATAACGCTGAATCAAGATACAGATGAGGCAGATTGGCTGAGAAGTCTTGGGAGGTATTCCAAGTGGCCAAAATCTGTTCCCGCAATAAACGTGTACTGCTGCAGTCAGTCAGTTATTAAACAGGATCAGAATAATTTGTATAATGGAAAGTCCCGACAAAGTCATGACATATTCGTCGGAGACACATATCCGTAAGAGAAATTGCTAGCAAAATTGTGGTATCCATAGACTTTGCAAGGTCTAAGGATAATAATGCGGATCCATATACAAAATGCTTGACTCGTGGAGGAGTCGGAGCATCATCGAGGGAAATGGGATTTGAAGCCCAATAAATTGGAAACCTTCACATAAGCTACCCAACCTGTACTGGAAATTTCAGTCTCAGGTTCAATGGGAAAACTGAACTGTGCGGGTTACCGAACAAACCACTCGAGAACATAAGTTCTCAGCCCATTTCTATGATGAAAGAGTGATAGACCTGTACCATTTTAAGGGTGAGCATGAGGCTCTTAATGAATCAAGTATCTCGAAGGTCGAGTGGGGTGAGTCAGGACACCCTTGACTTGAAAATCACCTATAACGAGTGTGTATGGCCGATACTATGTGATGATCTAGGGCTAAATCACTAGAGCACTCGGTTGAATTTGCCAAGGCAGTCCAGGGCCAAATATGGACAACAACCAAAGGGCTTAGTAAGTGGTGTAGAGAGTACACTGTGTGAGTATTACCCTGGTATGCACAAACGCTAAAGGGTTCAAGGCTTTAAGGCTACCCAATAGTAGCATATCAGATTTTACATCATTATGGCAGGTTCAAGGCGCGCGCTACCTGTCCTTATGCAGTGAATTCTCGTGGTTCTCTCGATTGCATTTAGTTGCACATTGCATGTTTTATAATTGCATTCATGTGGGGGATTGTTGGATAAAACTTTGTTTTATGGTTTTGAATGCAATTAAAATTGTGAGTTTCAAAACTTAATTACCCCATTAAGTGTGGCTCTTTATTGGAAAAAAAGAGTTACATAAGAAAATACATAAAATGGTGGTTTCCAACCATTTTTTCTTAGAGCTTTTTCAATAAGCTTTTATGAGAAATAAAATACATGTAATCATACACACATACACACACAAACACATATGCATACATATAGAGAGAGAGTACCGCACCACCAACGGTCCGACCGTGGCTCGGTGCCGTTTCCGCCGAGTCACATGTGATAGACGTTGTACCTTGGGAACGAAGTGCCCCATTTAGCCAGAAGCAGAGGTGGCGGGGCAAATATCGTTTAAGGAAAACTGCTTGCAGTTACCTCGTCTCGGACTTCAGTCCATTTCGGTATCATCTACATTATTTTATGTTAAATCTTGTATTTGATATTTTTTATATTTGAGGAAAGCATTTTCTGTTTATTTATCAATTTCTTTTCCGTAGAAATTATTGTGTTTATTTACAACGTACCCAACAACTACTCGTATCCATACATGCTAAAAATGTGTAGTCGGAAAAAAAATTATGGTTACTTTAAGAGGCTCCATATTCCAGATGTCCTTGGCATATTCATGAATTGTCCGATCACTGCTGAACTTATTAGAGCCAGCTGTATTTAATATTGACATCTTCGTCCATCTCTGTAGAAATATCAACAAAGGATTTAGTAATTATCTAAACAAGGGGTATAGAGCAAGAATGATTGTCTTCACATCCAAAATTTTGCAGAAAGTTCTAATTTTAACGACAATCTCGTTGTTATTTATGGGAATCCGTCAATGACATCACATCTGTAACGAAGAAAGTATATGTGCCGTTAGGTTGAAGAGTTTGAGCAAAATAAACACCTTTTCAGAGTGAAGAAATCCTCTAGGTCAAACAAACAAACCCAAAGGAGAGAGTTTTTACACAGAGTTGGTCTATAACACATGCAAAACAAAAAAAAAAGCAGACTCAAAGAGAAGATGTTTGAAAGCAGATTGGTCTATAACAATAACATACGATGTAAATTAAACCAAACAGACCCAAAAGAGTATATTTGTAAACAGGCTTGCTCCATCAAACGCATCGTAAAAAGACCAGCCAAAAATTTAGTTTACTCATGATTGTATGATTTGTATCTTCTCCCAATCAGTAAGAGATTTCCATCTAGAGTTTTTCAAATTTTGCAAAACTTGAATTTCTGGATGGCATTTGCAGATTATTTATCAAAGAATAACTCATAACAGTAAAATTATAATTGTGAGCCAATTATAGTCAATGATGCTTACTTTCTGGTCTTGATAAGCCTCCGTCGACCTTCTCTTGACACTCCAACTCCAAGTAGCTTGGAAAATCTTTACCAACTAGGAAATAATCAGCACGGCCATAACCATTGTTTCCTTCCAGAGAGCCCATCAAGTCATCATAATTGTATGGACCAAAAATACCGCTCCTTACGTGAAAGAAAGAAAAAAATTCAATCCTTCATCTTTTTATGGGCTGGTTTCGTTCAGGGTCCAAATATTGAGTATTTCAAGAAATGTTATTGAGTAAGCTTTGGATTTAGCTTCAAAAAGAAAACAGTCATGGTTGTAGGCTGTAAAGAGCCTTCTTGTCATGCCTGTGCCGCTATGCGCATGATTCAACTTTCTTGTTTAGTGTATAAAATAGACATCTGTTTGATGTTCTTTCCCTTCTATATAATGTCAGATATAGGTATATAACACAGAATTCATGATGCCCATAAATCATTTAGAAAGTCTCTGACACTTGTAAAATGCCTCAAAGGCTGAAATTACAAGAATGACCACTACATCGTCAGTTGATTCATATAAATTCAGTTTGCAGATATTCGGTAGTTGGACTGTTTAATTTTCTACCTCACTTTTGCATTTTAGTTCAAAGTTAAAAGAGTTGCATAATTTTAACCGGGCCTACAAAATTATATGGTATCAACTACACGGTCTACAAAACTCTTACCGGGAATGTTAGCAGATAACTTTTTGCACTAATTAGTAGTAGAAAATTCCAGAAGTATACGTACCCTGCTCGGTTTAAATGGAATTTCAGCTTCACATTTAGAAAAAATACACTATATTGTACTATTACAATCTCATAATATCAACTACATGGACATAGAGTTCTTAACTTAATGGCATAAAGCTAGCAAAAAACAGCTAAATTTTCTAGAAATATTCCAGAAGTACTTCGTTTAGTTAAAAATCGAAGTCCAGCTTCAAAAGCAGTTCCTGTATATTTAAGAAAAACGAAAAGGTGTAGAGTATATCGTACCTTCTTGAGTAGAAAGCTCTGTAGGCGTCCATCTTTAGTCACTAGCTACATCCTTGACAAAGAAAACTTTACTTGAAGAAAAAGAACGAGAAGTTCTAATCTGTTAAAGCGGGTTCCTGTACCATTGGCTCCTGAGACTGCTTAACCTTGAGATGTTATAATAATTATGATTTGAAATCAAGTTTGTTGACGACAATGGTGAAGCTACCATTGCTGCAACTAGCTATGCTGATACTCTTGATAGAAATTGTTGTGAGAGAAACATAGAGAATGAGTATATGGTGATGATATTTTTTGGTTCTCAATGGATGTCTTATAGATTGTAGCAGCAACATCATGTCTAAAAGTAGGACCGCTATTATAATTTCACATGTATGCAAGTTGGCTTATGTCCTCTGGATATAAACTTTTCGATTTCTCGTGAAACCCTTGTGAAAAGGCATTGTGGTTGCAGCTATGTATGACTGTACCACTCTCGTTTCTTCATCATGCGCATGAGGTCGCTTTGGTGTTCACGCCTCATTACGGAGAAAAGTGTGGTTTACTTATATAATATAGGATTTATAAGTTAATAGAACTCGAAACAAAAGTGGAGTACACCATGATCTACGTACCCAACCCAATGACTGCTCTAACCTCTGGGTTTCAAGACTAAGAATAATTGCATCAAAAACGGACAGTAATAAACTGAGTTGAGGCCTGCTGATAAATAGTCTCTCATTAGATGGTCAATCTGGCAAATGTTCTTTCTCCAATAAGTAACGTCAGTAATTATGGACCAGTAGGGGACCGTTCAATTTTGTACAATTTGGAAGGATCATGAAAAAAACGCAAAAAGATATTTGAAGAATATTTTGCTATACTGGCTAAAAATGAACACCAAAGGTCAGGTAAATATTCGGCCAAACAGTCGTTTCCAAATAACCCTTCTTGGCCTTTTTCCAGCTCCCGAATAGATCTCTTGTCGACTGTTCAGGTATTCTGCAACTGATTCTGTTTCATTCATAACGACATGTTCAGATACAACTTTCATGGACTTAAAAGTTAATCTTGGCGTATAAAATAAAATTAGGTGCCCGCTAACATATAACTTTTTTCTGGGCCACAGAAGAGAAAAAATTAGCTTGTTAACCAAATGCAATGCCGCTTATAAATTAAAGCTTTGGTGGCAATTTGATGATTAATATGCAGAATAAGCTGTTATTGGGCTGTAATGCATATACAATTTCTCATTACATTATTAGCAACAGCAAGAGCATATATAGCAGAAATATCTTAAGCCACCAATGAAACTTTCAATACATATAAATCAAAAAGAATGTATTTATTTTACACTAACCAAGAATCCTTCAATCTGTCAAGAAAAATAAAATAACAAGCTTATATACAAAAATACCAAGCACAGGCGTGTAATTTCATCCGAACAGACGGCCAAGAACTAAAAATTCCCTTGCTCTTGCTCCCGCATTGAAAAGATTTATTCATGCTGTTACTTGCTTGAAGTTCACTAATAACATATCTTTCCCAATAAGGTGTATGACTTGCATCGCTCAAACGGAGCTGATATTTATTATTTGTAGTAAAACTGGCAAAAATAAGCCACAAAGTCCGACCTCATACTTCTTCGCTCTTCACAGGAGTCCATTTGTTTCCATTTGAAACTCCAAACCACGACCGAGTTAAATACCCGACAACGAACCCCAAGAATACCCCGAACAAAACAATACTACAGCCCTTCAAATACCACATCAAGGACGATTCCGTCTTTTCACTCTTCGTATCACTCTTCGTATTACTACTAACAGCTTTACCCGACGCATAAATCTCAACTGAATCATGTACTTCCCCATCATGGTTTCCAACGTATGAAAGTACGAGTTTGTCCTTATTGGCAACAAGCCTAGTATACCCAAACTCACCACCTCGGTATAAAGATCGACCCGGTTGAGGAAAAACCGGCATATCCGGGTGACTCACTCTTGGTTGCCAAATCGGTTGCCAGTCTTGACCAGCCATTCCGATCACGACATGAGACGGGTATTTTTCCCCACAAGTAAAGTTATTTAACGGGCAAAACCTCTCGTATCTATGAACATGTCCCCACAATGCAAGGTTCACTTTGTTTTTGACGAAAATAGGCTCAATATGTTTCAAAAATTGTGCCCTAAAAGGCGCATCTCTATTCTCGTGACTCGTTGTGTACATTGGCCTATGCCCTTGCACAATAACAAACGGGGTTTTCGCCCTATCTACAGATTCCAAATCATGTTTTATAAAATCGTTTTGCTTGCTTCCAAGGAGAAAATTAGTTTCAGTCGATATATACAAAAAATGGACCGATCCCGTATTAAACGAATAATAGAGGTTTCGAGTTGGCGGGGATCGGGTCCCGGTCGGTTCCGAAGAGTTACCCGGCATGTGAAACCGAACACTGTAGGGTACTCCACACTCACCACCACCGTCCTTATTGTACACGGCAACTGCCCAATCGGGTTTCCATGGCTGAGCTGGCCAATCGTATTCGTGGTTACCTATACATACATGTTAAATCTTAAGGACCTATAGCTACAATTTGGAATTGAGCGATTAATTTAAAACTACGAGAAAATAGATACTTGTCAAAATGTTGAAACTAATGCACATTGATTAGTAAAGGGATTCTTACTGTTTTATGAACCAATAACAAACTTTTTCAATTTTGTAAACTAACCTGAAACTTTCCTAAACCATACACAAAAGTATTAGTGTAAATGTGTAAGGACTGCTTACAGTTCCGACTAAACTAACGAGAAAAACTGATATTGTTAAACTGTTTTCGTTCAATTTCAAAGTGAGGTGGTCTTTCTTAAGATAAATGTATAAGAAGTTTTAAAATTAAAACGCTTCGTTGTGAATCGGAAAAAAAAGTTAAGAAAAGATAACCAGGATTTTAAACTCATGTGTACTACCCACCCAAACCAAATTCTCGCACTAATATGTAACGAACCCGTTTTGGGTTCAAATGAGAGAAAAGTAGAAGGATGATTAAAGTCGACAAGTAATCTATTCGGATGGAGTCAAATGCTGATAAGTTGAGAATAGTGGGAGTGCAATGCAAACTAGTAGAAACCTTATAGGTCTCCAGTGTAATTTGAGAGCACCCTTGTTAACAAACACTATTAAATGCCTGTTTGTGGTGAAGTTAGAGGGAGAAGAAAATTATCCAGTTATTTAGTTTCATTATCAATTTGTATGTTTTCCTTTATCTGCACTTTCATTTTCCCAGTTTCGTAGAAGTTTGTTTATCAATAAAAACTAGAAAATCGTTCCCCAAAAAAATATCCAGTGTGGCCTTTTGATTGAGTTTCGTGGCTGAATCTCATATTTCGCTTTAGTTTGTTGAGAAAAGGGTTTGAATCCTTACATAATATTGCCTAAAAAGTAAAAACAACCATCAATACCAGCATTTCTGTCCTCTCTTCTATGGAGCCCCTTCTCTCTCTCTCTCTCCCTCTCTCCCCTCAACGTGTCATAGTTTACATTTGTAAAAACACTGATGTAAAGGAAATGACGGGAGTATATAGTACAGAGGACAACTATGATTACCTATACATACGTGATAAGGGACTTTAGCAGCTACAGGTTCTATCTGGGCAAAGAAGTGGTCCCACACCCAAGCGTAGCCTCGGGCATAGCTGATATCTCCAATATGGGAAATAAAAGATGGTTTATTGCCGAGTTTTTCAATGTCTCGTGCAATCCATTTCATGGTCGATATGCTCTCGTCTTGTGTTCGCTGGAAGGTTTTGTAAGAGGTTGAAGTTCCCATGTCCCCAAATAGAAAGGCTATTGTTTCATCAGAGTCTTCGTTTCGTGAGATAAAGCTGAAAGTGCTGCTCCAACCTCCCGTATCACTTCCAACCTAGAATCAGAAAATTTATCAAAAAATTAAAAAATAGGAAAACGACACAAGAGTATGCAATCTAGACGAGACTGAGTCAAGTGACGTTAATTTATACTTGAATCTTATTTAAGTCTTGTTTGGTGAGGATATTCAACAAGTTTTCTATTTTGTTTCGCATTTGGAGTGCATTTGGTTGATTATCTTTAAAGATTTTCTGGTTTCTAGGCCTGGAAAAGCTAGAGAAGCTTTAGGCTGGATGAAGGCAGCTTTTTTATGAAACTGTAATTTGAGCTTTTTGCTTAAAAGCTGCAAAAACTCAACTCCTAATTTGCATTTTCAGCTAAGAGGAAATAATATATGAAGGATTACAGTCTAAAATATTTAAATTTAGCAGGCAGCATAGAAGCTTATGATTCTTCATTTTCTTTATTAGTTTTAAAAATCACACACAAAATTAGAGAAAATGTTTTCCATGTTTTCATTGTTCATTTGTTTTAATAAGTGAGGCTCAAAAGATAGAAAGGGTTTCCATTCTATAGTAACAAAAGGCCTGTGGAATTATAATTTATTAATAGTCATAGTTGTGCAGTCACTTTAACAGTGAGCGTAAAAGCTTTAAGCACCTCTACACCTATACTAACGTAATTAAACTCACTAAAAGAGATGTTCTCGTGATATCAACGTTGAAATTGTATTAAACAAATCTTTCATTATCATAACATGAAGGTAAACAAAAAGGTGCAGTTTTCTTACAGCACCAGAACATACAAATGACCAATTCCAATTCTGCTCCGACAAATTCTAAAGATAGATTGAAATGTAACAAATTACATTTCAGATGTGTGTGCATAAATCATAATAAGAGTATTATTAAACCAGGAAAAACATTAAACAGGACACGGAATTATTTTACAAACCAGCATGCCCAATGAAGTGGATACCGACCCTGATGAATTAAGTTCTATTCAAAAAAATCATCAAACTCTATAGCTTAAGAGCATGAGATACAATAATATACATCTACCCAAATCATTACATGAATACCTATAGCTTCTGATATAGTACTGCTCATTTCAGAGCCACCATTTCATGAGACGAAGTTAAAAGCTGGAAGGTGGACAGCAACCTTCTAGTTTCCCATAGACATAGTTCATCCGAATTATCATGAAATAGCCGAATACTCATTATTAATAATTTATTTCTTCCCCTCTACTATCAATTATATGTTTCCAGTCTCTGGTTTCCGCACTATACATTTCTTCCTAAACATCAAACTATATTTGCTGCTGGTACGATGCTGCATCTTTTGAACTATGTTATTTGTTTGTTTTTTGTACAAAATCTGCACCACCTTTACTTGAAATTATTAAAAAGTACAGTTTTTTTGGTTTCATGACCTAAAAGAAGCTACATGGTTTAACACTTCAACTAGACGAATCCCATTTTGCTTTTCAATGATGTTATGCGGCCAGATTTAAGATGGATACACAAATCCATACGTGGCATAGTATGCTTTATACCAAATTTTCAGTTTTTTTAATTTTTTCCCCTCCAAAATGAAAAACTTGTTACAAATAAAACCTGATTTTCTCTCTCTGCCCCCTCAAACCGTTGCTTAGAATAGTTGAGACTGAAAAAAATAGAATTTTTTTTGTGGACTCCACTATCCAAGTGGCGATCAGTGGGGATCTGTGTATCTATTTGTGTATACATCTGGCCGCATAGCATTACTGTTTTCTTTTAGACCCAAATAAGACGGCTCATAGCTTTAAAGCTGCAGATGAAAATGAAGCCTTATTAGTAAGCATAAGCTCAAATAAAAGTTATAACTGATAAAGTTACCTCTTGCTTTTCCCAACCCAACCTGCCGACCATCACCTCCCAACATGAACACGGCCCAAATCCCTCCACCCAACAATAAAAGCTAAATATTTTCGACTTTCTGACCAAAAACAATGCTAGAAATTTAACCTTAAATAAACAACTTCCCTAGATCAACCGTAAATAAACAAGACCTTTTGCTTCTTAGCTGGTAGCAAGAAAAGCATACCTGATAAAAATATCTCTTGCCTTTCAGATATTAAGTTATTAACTACACTACAGTATATAATATGCAATTTCGGGTTGCACAGGGTAATGGGACGTAAAGCTGGACGTTTTGAACAAGATGCCCAATTTCTCTTAAACCCGAGTAAAACAGCTAACCAGCTAACAAACAATGAAACAAAGCATAACTAAGTAAAAGCTTGGACAGAGGCAGTACCTGATAGAAGTATCTTTTGCCTTTCCCCAAGCCAACCATGACCCCATCATGAACCCACCCAGGATCTCTCCACCCCACACTCTCATTCGCCGGAGCATCGCACATATCTTCTCTATCATACCTCTCCACCTTAGTCTTCACAATTTGTCCCATCTGCCCCTCTCTATCCCCGTCACCGTACCTCACAAAGCTCTCCCCTCCATCCCAAGTACGAAACATAACTCTCATCTCGTCCTCCTGATCTGTGAAAGCCAAATGCACCTGTGGGAACAATTGGTAACTAAGGTTCTTTTATTGGATATTAAGATTTACTAGAATCCCAAAACAAAAAAAAAGGAAAAAGAACTAGGGGCATTAGTCATTACCCCAGGTTGCATTCAATATCAAAACAAAAAAACTGCTCCTGAAAGAGCTCACAAAACCATTGACGAATTGGTGACTGAAGATTCCCCCAAGCTATGAAAGAATTGACGAATTAAGACTCTACCAAAACTATTTTCAATTGATATAACATGTATATAGATGCTAGTGCTACAGAGGCAAAGTAACGGAAATGGCTAAATCGAATATTACTGTTCTCTCATGTAAATAATCATTAAACAGATTAAACGGAGATACAAAATTTAAACTAATGGTCATTGTTCTATCATGCAATTGACTAATTGATTATTAATTGGTAAATAAACAAATGCAACAGACACTTAGTATTGAAAATTAATAAAGTGGTGATAACAGTTCTCTCAAACAATGAATAAATTATTAAACAGCTGCAATAGAGCTAAAATTCACCAACCTGGTGATCACATTTTTGTAAAAAAATTAACTAAATAATCATTAGTTCCCACTTCACAGATAAGCAGATGCAACCAACAGCAACCGACAGAAAGAATCGAAAAGTGCTAAACTGGTGTAAAAATTCTATTAGCGAATTTCCAAGTACTTAATGCTAATAACTACCAGGAGAAAGAAGCAACAGACCAAAGGATCCTAGAATGGTGATTAGAGTGCTTCGAACAGTTGGATTATTACTTGCTAATTAACAGCTAAACAAGTGCAACAGACCAACAGTAACTAAATTTCTGAAGGAACTATATGGAAAATGAAATACGGTAGTGTTGCAGTCTTGAATCGGACATGAAACCAAATTTCATTATGTTTGGCATTTTGTTTTGAGATTTGTTTATTACCCTGTCATTACTCAATTGCTAATTTGGTGACAACGGTTCTATCAAGCAAAAAGCTGCCCGGCTTTCTTTTTTTCCTTTTTTGTAAACTGCCCTGCTTTCGAATGATCAGCTCAAAAACCTAATTCTAATTACTAAACTGGTGATTGTTTTAAATTGGTAATTAAAATTCTATTTAACAAATTATTTTAAAGTAATTACTCAATAATAACCAAGAAAAGTGCATAATTTCTGATTACTATTCTATCAGACAACTACTTAAGCAATTATTAATAGGCAAACAGATGCAACCCGCCCCAGGAATAGAAATTTGCCACTTTTTCTTATTTGTTGCCATTTTTAAATTCATTTTTGTTATTTTCTTAAAAGATGTACTACATTTGGTTAATCGGTATGATTTTTTAAAACTCCAAATATTTAAACAAATGTCTGAAAAAACTCGACCAAATAAGCCCTTGGTAAAAAATCAGGATAAACACCTGCCAGGTCCCATCCAGTCTTAACCGCATACGTTTGAGAAAGCTTCCAATAAAATTTCCACAAACAGTGATGAAAAAGCTACAAAAATCTAGAAAAAATCCTACCTTTGTTGCTTTTCCCAAAATAAAATAATACTAGCCTTTTACCCCCTTACTCTTTCTCTCCATAGGCTAAGAAAATTTCTGGCCAAACACACCTAACCAAACCAAATACACCTAACCAAAAACAGTTAGAAAAATAAATAAATAAACAAAGCCTGCCCAGGCATGATTACCACTAGCTTTCTCAAGCTAAAAGCTACCCAAAAATCTAACCCCAAATGGACCCTACAATTAAATCAAAAAACAACTACTCCGTATATACAAAAGCTAGAAAATCCTATCTTTTTCCCTTTTCCTGCATTTTAGCTCTTTCCCCCAAAAACTTGCTTCTTTTAAGCACAACTAAGCTACCAAAAAATCTGACCCTGAACGGGCCCCTAAAATTAATCCCAAAACAATTACAGACAAATAAAAAATACCAGCTGTGCAGGTCCGCTCACGCTAACTCGAATCGGACCTGACTAAACGATCAAATCTTTAGTCAAAGACAACTGATTCAAATTAAAAGCAAAAAACAATCTCTTATATCTTACTATTAGTGTACCCTTATGAAGCCTTGAAACAATTAATTACAAAAAACCCTTACAGCTAAGAGTTACAAATGAAAAAAGATTCATCTTGCCATACCACTATTAACTGCACGCCCTCCCTCCCCTCTCTCTCTTTCGCTACATAAAAAAACTGGTGCGGTTATTGTCTTCATTTTTTAAAATTATTCTGTATATATCCTGGTATTGGTTTCACTTTTATGCTTCTTACTTTATATGTTTTCGAACTCAGAATTGGTATTGTGTGATACTAAGGTAAAATTTACACATATTTCGCAGTATATATATATCTCTGTGTTACACCACCCATTGTGTGGGTGCTACCCGCTAGTGTGTGTATGTATATATATATATACATATATACACTGTAATAAACTTTAACCTAAACGGACCTCAACTTGACAATCAAATGTTTAGTCAAAGACGACAGATTCAAATAAAATCCAAAAAAGCAATTATATAAATAAAACAAAACAGACCTGTGCAGTTCCGACAACGTCAACATAAACGGAATCGGACTCAACAATCAAATGCGTAGTCAACGGCAACGGATTCCAATTAAATCCAAAAGAACAATTACTAGATAGTATACAGTTATATATTCGCAATACATACATATATAACGCACATGTGCAGGCCCGGTAACATTAACCCCAACCCGACCCGGCTCAACAATCAAATGCTTAGTCAAAGGCAACGGATTCCAATTAAATCCAAAAAAACAATTATAGTAAGGAAAATGCCATTTAAGTACAATATTAGAGACTTTATTCCAGAAAAAATACACAACCAAAAACTTGTTTCCCTCTAAATACGGGCTAATTTCACTTTAGTGACCTGTGTTTTGACTGTTTTTTGGTTTAGTATACCAGGTTTCGAAAATGTTGATTTAGTGCCCTCAACTCAACATATTTTTTGATTTAGTGACCCGAGTTTACAAAATTTTGATTTCGTTACCTGAGTTAATTAAAAAAATTGATTTGGTGACCCTACTTAACTTCACAAGTTTTAAACAATTACAATCCAACCCACATAGTTTAAAAATTAAGAATCTAACCACCGCTTTGTTAAAATGTACAAAATAAACTCTTTAACATTTTTTTTAAAATTATACGTTTTCAAATAAGCAACTTTTCTTTTTAAAGAATAGTTTTTCCCAATAAAGTGGGAGTTTCTCTTAAAACAAAAGTTATCTTTGATACAAATACTGAATTTTTTCCCTTTTCACCGATAAAATTATGTCTCAAACATATTTTTTTAAAATTGTTTACTTAACAAAAAATTTAATGTACAAAAAACGACTTTCAAGATAATATATTAAAAAAAGACTTTCAAGAAATTCTTTCCTTGGAGAAAGGTTTTTTGGAAATTTTAAAATATTTTGGAAAGAGAATATATTTTAAAAAAAACTTAGCAAATTTGCACATCTTTTGCAAAAATATTAAATAAAAATATACTTTTTACAAGCTCTTGAATAGTTGGGAAAATTTTCAATTTTTTATTATGCTAAAATATAAAGATTGTCCTCAAAGTTGTTTTTTTCCCTATATTGAAATTTCTCATAAGTAAACAATTTTAAAAAAATATTTTGAGACATCATTTTATCGGTAAAAGGGAAAAAAAATCAGTAATCTTATCAGAAAAACATCTTTTGTTTTAATAGAAACTGCCACTTTATTGGGAAAAAAATAATTGTTTTTTGTATTTTTAAAAAAATTTATAAAAGAGTTAATTTTGTCACTTTTAACAAATTATTGGCTAGTTTATTCATTTCTAAACTATGTCGGATGGATTGTAATTTTTTAAAACTTGTGCAATTTTTTTTAATAAACTAAGGTCACTAAATAAAAAATTTGTAAACTCGGGTCACTAAATCAAAGAATATGTTAAGTTGAGGGCACTAAATCAAAATTTTCGAAACCTGGTACACTAAACCAAAAAACAGGCAAACACGGCACTAAAGTGAAATTAGCCCCTCTAGATAAAAAAAACACTAGTTTAGAATTTGAAAATCAAAGACCAAAGTTCGAAAACTACATATCTCTACGGAATTCCCCTATATAGCGCGCGCACACACACGCGCGTGCACGCGCACACATACATATAGGGGAGGAGCTAGGTACAGGCTAAAAAGGGATAAAACACTCCATTTTGAGAAAAACTTGAAATTTTTCTATGTATTTTGTTAAAAAAAATGACGATCTATTTACCACCCCCATAATTATAAAAATATATAAACATGCAATTCAATCCCACCCAACCCAACATCCTAGTTCCGCCCATATAGTATATTATATTATATATATATATATAACGCACATGCGCAGGCCCTGTGACGTTAACAGAAACAATATACGACTCAACAACCAGATGCTTCGTCAACGGCAACGGATTCCAATTAAAAAACTATATAAAAAAAAACTATAAAGCACTCAATTACACTGGATTACATATACAATTAAATACGTAAAAAGTATACAAAAACAAATCCCACCTGTCGGTGACGCTAACAGAAACGATACCCGACTCAACAAGCAAATGCTTCGTAACCGGTAAAGGATTCTGATCATGATCATGGTGCTTATCGTCCGTCTCCTTCTCCTCCCACCTAAACACCCTAAACCTGTACCCCGATCCCCCCAGATCCACCAGCTCCACCCTCATCTCACCCGACCCAAACCCATACCCTGGACAATCCGATAAAAACTTGTACCCGGTGAAGTTTTCGTGGGTCGAGTCGGGGGGAGAGTAGATCCTGACCCAGTCGAGTGGGGAAGGGGAGGAAATGTTAGACCATTGGATCGTGAAGTTGGTGGGTTGGGTTGGCCAAACACAACTTACTTTTTCAAGAAAAAAGCTACAGAAAAGACTAACGGCAAACGCACCCAACCAAAAACAGTTACAAATAAATAAATAAACAAAACCTGCCCAGGCATGATCACCACAAGTTTTCTCAAGCTAAAAGCTACCCAAAAATCTGACCCCAAACGGACCTTAAAATTAAATTTAAAAACAATTACTCCGTATATACAAAAGTTAGAAAATCCTATCTTTTTCGCTTTTCCAGCATTTTAGCTCTTTCCTCAAAAAAACTTGCTTCTTTTAAGCACAACAACTATATAGGGTCCATCTGGCATCAGCTTTTTGGTCAAAAAGCTGCTTTTACAAAGCAACTGTAAAAAATCTAGCTTTTTAGTATGTAATTTCCCCTAGAGGCTGAGGATATTTTCGTAAACAACTTTAAAAAAATTCCGAAGTCCATAATTGGTGCCGAAAAAGCTAAGAAAAATCTACCATGAACATAGATTTTTGCTTTTCATTGTTTTCAAGCTTTTCCTGCTTTTATAGCCAAAATCTAGCTTTTTAGAACCCATAAAAGCTAGCATAACAAACACCCAATGCTTTATCGTAGCAAAAAAATAAAAAACAATGGAAAAAATCTTCTAGCAAACATATTACACACACATATACATACATATATAACGCACCTGCGCAGGCCCGGTGACATTAACCCCAACCCAACCCGACTCAACCATCAAATGCTTAGTAAGCGGTAGCGGATTCCAATTAAATCCAAAACACAACTACTATATAGTAGTAGTATACAATTATAAATAAGTATACATACATATCTAAATTTAAGAATAAAACCCACCTGCGCAGGCCCGATCACATTAACCCATAGTTACCAGGGAAGTTGTTTCCTCTTCAAAAAAACTGGTCTCCCGTTCCCCGCAATTTCACATGTAAAATTCATTTTTTTTTTTCATTTTTTTCACGTTTCGCGTTTCATTTCCTACTATGCTGAATCATGCTGATTAACCCCAACCAACCCCGACTCAACAATCAAATGATCAGTCAAAGGCAACTAATTAAATCCAAAATAAGCCAAACGCCCCCCTCAAATCAAATCCAAATAAAACAATTATATACAATTACATATACACACATATACATATGTATATAACCCACCTGTCCAGGCCCGGTGGCGTTAACAGAAACGATACCCGACTCAACAATCAAACGCTTAGTCAAAGGCAACAGATTCCAATTCAATTTAAAAAACAACTACTATATAGTATACAATTATATATTTGTATACACATATATACATACATATATAACGCACTGGATTACATATACAATTACGTATACATACATAATACAATCAAATGCTTAGTAAGCGGTAACGGATTCAAATTAAATCGAAAATACAATTATACAGAATACAGTTATATATACATACATACAAGTAAATATTAAAATATATATATATATGTAAAATAGATTGAACCTGTGCAGGCCCGGTGACGTTAACAGAAACAATATCGGAGTGAACAATTAAATGCTTAGTAACCGGTAACGGATTCTGATCATGATCATGGTGCTTATCGTCTGTCTCCTTCTCGTCCCACCTGAAAACCCTAAACACGTACCCGGACGATCCAAGATCCACCAGCTCCACCTCCAACTCACCCGACCCTGACCCCAGATACCCGGGTGAGTCGGATAAGAATTTGTAACCGATGAAGTTTTCATGGGCCGAGTCGGGTGGAGAGAAGATCCCGACCCAGTCGAGGGGGGACGGGGACGGGATGTTGGTCCATTTGATAGTGAAGTTGGTGAGTTTTGTTGTGGTTAGGGTTTGTGGAGAGATTGTTAGGGTTGGGGGAGAGGATGTGGTGGGGTGGAGGAGGGAGAGTATAGAGAGGGAATGTAGAGAGAGAAGGAGGAGAGAGAGAGGTGTCATGATTGGTTTGGGACTAGGGGGGATTGTTTATTACATATGCGAATTAGTTAGGAGTATAAGGGACGTGGGATTGCGGACGATTTCCGCAATCCCACGTCTACATGTCACTGGATATTTTTTTTAATTTTTTTTTCTTTCCTTTTTTATCTGTGGTTTTGTTTTTTTTATTTCGTTTTGGTATAACAAAAAAATTCTCCAATTTTATGTAAAAACTTTTTCAATTTTATTCAAAAACTTCCCTAATTTTATAAAGAAAAAAACTATAACCATCAACCATCAAACTATTTCATATATCAATTTAATATATTTTTTTATCAAATCAACGTCACTTTACCATTACAATTATTCCCAATTTTACCAAAAAAAAATCTCCCAATCTAAAAAAAAAAAAAAACTTCTTCAATTTTATCCAAAAAAAAACCCTAACCATCGACCATCAACCATCAAACTCGTTCGTATATCAAATTAATATATATTTTTCTCAAATCAACATCACTCTACCACTACATTTATCCTCAATTTTACCCTAAAAAAAACATATCTCAATTTACCAAAATAAAACCTCTCCCAATTTTACATATAAATTGGGATAAATTGGGATATGTTTTTTTTAGGGTAAGATTAAGGATAAATGTAGTGGTAGAGTGATGTTGATTTGAGAAAAATATATATTAATTTGATATACGAACGAGTTTGATGGTTGATGGTCGATGGTTAGGGTTTTTTTTGGATAAAATTGAAGAAGGTTTTTTTTTTTTTTTAGATTGGGAGATTTTTTTTTGGTAAAATTGGGAATAATTGTAGTGGTAAAGTGACGTTGATTTGATAAAAATATATATTAAATTGATATATGAAGTAGTTTGATCGTTGATGGTTATAGTTTTTTTTTTTATAAAATTAGGGAAGTTTTTGAATAAAATTGAAAAAGTTTTTAGATAAAATTGGAGAATTTTTTTAATATACTAAAACGAAATAAAAAAACAAAACCACAGACAAAAAAGGAAAGAAAAAAAAATAAAAAAAAATATCCAGTGACACGTAGACGTGGGATTGCACCAATCCCACGTACTTTATACTCCTAAGTAATTCGCATATGTAATAAAGAATCCCCGAGAGATATGTACAGAGTTATATTTGTTTGTTTTGCTTAATAAATAATACTACCTTGCTTATCATTTAATTATCTATCTTTACCGAAAACATTATTTTTGATTTTGATTGGGTTATAAATTATCGAAATAATTTTTTTAAAATTTAATCATAAAATTTAATATTTAAATTATATAATCAATTTTTAAAAAAATTTATTCCAATAATTTTAATATAAATTATTGATCAGTCAAAATTGAAGATAGTTTCGTAATAGAAAATTAAATACGAACGTAAATATTAGTAAGCATTAGATTGGAGTTTATTTTTTCTAGTATCAAACTGTTATTTATTTATTTTATGTTCCTTAGCCTTTTATTTTTGAAACCGCTATTACTAGCTCTTATTGATGGATTGAGTTAATTTTACACTCATCACTTATGGTTGAGTCTTACAACTATAAAAGTGTGTTTTTTTTTGTTGGAGGTTAGAAATTGTAGTTTTAAGAAAACATGTATTTTTAATGTAAGAATAATTGAATTTGATGCGTAATTTGTAATTCACGCAGTTAAAACAAAATAAAACCAAATATTAAAACATAGTGAATATCATATAGGAGTACATTGTATTTTGTTGTTTCATTAGTTTACAAAATTATAAATACAAACCTGTCAACACTTACAAATGTAAGGGTTGCAAATTGCAATTGTATTGATGCTCGCCAAATAGATTATAAAACAATGACCATTTTATTGTCACTTGCTTGTTTGTTGATGGTTCAAGTGTTGTGTTAAAGTTTATAAATATATATTTTCAAGATGATTTTTTTTATAAATTTAATCACATAGTCTATGATTATACAATAACTATATGATGGGATTTTCAAATTTTTAGTTTCGATAATTTTGTAACAAAAAATCAAAACTCAACCTTGCAACAATTACCAGTATTCAAGAAAACGAGTACTATAAACATTAGAACCGTCAATTTTATACACAAACATTTTTATATTCTTTCCACACTAATTGTGGGAGTATTGAAATGATGGGTAAGGTTTGAAATGATTAAAAAAATTAATAAAACTTGTTACAAATGTTGGGATAATCAAATTCCGATTGTGTCCTATCTTGTAATTAATCAAAACAATTTAGCTACAGAAATTGTTCGTGTAAATTCATCGGGCTTTTGTTTGCTTTAATTTGATGCTCGTATATGTCGGTACATGTTCACAACTTGTATGGCTAATTAGCATATTTTTAGTAACGATGGTCATTGATAACTCTCATAGCCTGAAAAATTTAGAGATCTCTGTAAATTAGTGATTATTCTTAAAAAATAATGGTCGTGATTAACTAGGACAGACTGTCTTAGAATTTTTAAGACACCAAAATTAAATCTCTATTTACTACACCTCGTATCATACTCCAATACAAAAATGCAAAAGTTTCAATGAAGTTTGTTGTAATCTGCCATTCAATGAATTCTCTCAAATAAGATTAGAAATCCATATTCAATGCGTTTCAAAATATAAGTCAAGTATACTATTTTGACATATTTCACAATATAACTATGCTTTTCCAAAACAGAAAAAAATCTTGTATAAAATTATATGTTTGCCCATAGTTTTACCTTTATAGAATAATGTGCATTAATAAAAATAGGGATAAAAGTGAAAATAGATTGTAAAAAATATGTAATGATTGTGTTTCATTAATAAGTTGGATTTCCCGTAATTGAACGAATGGAGTAGACAATAAAACAAATAGAGGTGCAAATGAACCGAGATGTTTTTAAACAGTCTCGTATTCAGCTTGTTAAAGCCTCGACTTGTGTGTATTAGTTTTTAAAAACTAAATCAATTTATATTAAAACTCGGCATACTTATTCGTGTAATTAATTATTATATAAATTTTAGATAAGTAAAAAAGATAGAGGGAGAGAAGGAGAAGATAGAGGGGAGTCATGGCGTCAGTGTATAGAGAGACAGATATGCGGTGATTTACGGGGGGAGTTTTATTTGGTTTGGTTAGTTTGGATTTAGTTCTATTTGGTCCTAGTAAACTCGTTTCCTTTATGGGAAATCGCTTTCTCCGGATTTTTAATTTCCGTTTCTAATAATTCACGTGTAAATTTCATAATTTTTGTTTCTTTTCAACATTGTTTTGTTTCTCGTTTCGCTTCATGACTCTGCTTTCCCTTCAGACGACTATAATTTAGACCTTGTTTCTTTTTCTTAGAAAATATTGTATTGTTTACATCTAATTGAGGCTCCTTGGTTGCATCTTATAACCATAAAAATGTGCTTTTCTGTTGGAAGTGGGAAACTATCCTTTGTTTTTGGAGGTTGATTTATGTTGGTATGTTTTGATTGGTTTATTATGTTTAGATTGATTTCCATTTGGAACCTTGTTTTTTAAAATATATATTGTTTACGTTTAAATTTATTTACAAATAGAATTATAACGTGTTTGTTCAATCTCGTCTCGTTTACTAAAAGAGTCCTGAAACATTGTTTAGACTCGGCTCGTCTGAAAACGGTTCTAAGTTGTGCACGATCGTGAGCAAAGCATGAACACGTTTTCAGGATTGTTTAGTATCGTTTCGAAAAATCATTTTTTACTTAACCCGATGCTAAACCTTCTGATATGCGCGGTGTCCGGAAGAAGCCGAGCCACTTTCGGCCTAATGTAGACAGTTTTCCTTGCATTTATGCAAGAGACTACTTTCATGACTCGAACCTATGACCTCCAGATCACAAGTCATCAGATTTATCATATAAACTACAATGGATTTAGAAAAAAACATATACAAATTGATTTGTAGTACAAATTATACGTACTGACTTAATTTTAGTTATTGATACAAATTTATTTTGATACCTATTAATACAATATTGTTTATCAATCGTCAGAATTATATTCTATAATTACTTACAAATATGCATGATTAAAAACTTGCACAATGCCTATTATTTTGTTAAAGCTCGGTTCATTAGTAAATCGAACACGAAACCAGCTTCGTGCCTTGATCTAAACATGAGCTTCTTCATAAACAACTCAGTTCTTTTACATAACTAATCGTGAGCCATTATAGTTGAATCATATATAACTATAAAAGTTCTTTTTATTAGAGATGAAAATTATACCTCTGAGACGACATGTGTGTTTTTAATAAAAATAGGTGAATTTAATGGGTAACTTTTATTTCACCTGGTCGGAACAAAATATGATTAAAACCATTTATTTTGTTGTTTCATTAGTTTAAAATTATAAATTATACTATCTTTACTTGATTTATAATCTTCATCATTTAGAAAGGTCTCCTTTCATGTTAGGTAACAAATTACATGTCAGCTTTTCTAAATGCAGGTTGCAATAATAGTGATGCTCACGTAATAGATTGTAATTTGTAAATCCACGGGACAAATAGGCACGAAATTTTTTTTAAAAAGTTTTTTATAATTTTTTTTTTATTTTTTTTTTTATTTTTTTTACAGAAAGTGGTCTTTTTTATAGCGTGATACAATACATAAATAACCTACATTATTTGATGGTCTATTTTGTATAATATAAAAGACAATACTGTAATTTTACATCTAAATAGCTCTGATTTTGTAATTTTACTAGAATTTTTTTTAATATCACGATATAATTTTTTTCAGACAAAGTTAAAAAAAACGCCTAAAAAATTCTACGTCTTTTAAGGAAAAAAGATGCCGGACCGGCACTGATTACCCATTTGTCATTTTGTTGGGTGGTTGGATTTGGTGGTGCGTTAACGTTCATGTTGGTAACAAAGTGTACTATTTTTTACTTTATTCTGTACTATAATTAATCTGTAAGTGAACATCAAGATTCATATACCTTTTTCTTTTTTATCCTTCTCATTAAAGTTACTGACTAAAGACAACAGAACTACCTATTTTTATACAATTATTCTATATTCTTTCAACACTAATGTCTGAGAGTCTTGAAATCTTAATTATGCCACCATTTTTTTTGTCAATGAATAGGAGTTCTACCTGAATAGTCTATTTATCATAATTCAATAAAAGAATGTAGCATCTGCTGCATGATGTGTATCAGTGTAGGTGCCAATGAAATCTGTTATGTTCAGAGGCGGACGGAGGATCTAATTCTAAAGGACCGTAGGAAAGAAAATTGCTACTCTAATTTTAAGAAAAATGACTGAAGTAATTGAAAGCTGGGTTTAAACGCCTGTTTTAACGATTATAAAAAAGGCAAACAAACTATTGTGAAAAAACACCCTAAATTTGAAACATAAAATACTTTTTAATTTACTAGCATCAAAATACAGAACTCCAGAATTATTACTTTTGTCTTAATCTACAAAAAAATAGAACTATAAAGTACTATTATATTATTGAAAATAATGGGAAATGAATGGTCATTTAAATATGTAATTAAAATTAAAGAATAGAAAAGAGAGAAGAAGAAAAAAGGTGCAAGCAAGAATCGAACGGACTTCTCTACTTCCACGTAGGAAGTGTAACGAGTATGTGCATATTCTAATGGGGGTAGCTATTGATTATTATAACATCTTTTTTTAATAAAAAAAAACCCTGCCATATGAAAAAAAATAAATTTTAGAATTTCACCATACATAAGTACATTTAGTAATAACGTTTTTCAAGCACAAAAATAACGTTAACTCTGTGAATGAACAAAATCCCTCTGAATGAATAAAAACTTAGGATTGAACATGTCTTTCTTTTCTATGACCCTTCTCAATTGAGACAGGAGATCCCATGACAATTGAGACAGGAGATCCATGACTGAAGTAAAAATTATTTAATTCCATCATATCTATGAGGATCATATCATATCTAAAAAGTATTCATTTTCCTTTTTATTTTTTCAATTAGTTTCGATCGGGTTTATTTTTTAGAATCCGTTTTTTTCATGGCTTGGCTAGGTTGGATAGGCGAGTCATTTGTTGGAAAAAGGAAGGAAAAACATGTTTTAAACATGGTTGTTCCAAAGTGGTCAGGAACCATCTTTGAGTCAATTTTCGATGCGACTACTCAGTTTTTCTGAGGCCATACTCAAAATGTTTGAGTAGCTCGTAAGATGAGCTTCGCAACGGTATATCGCATGACCTATTCGGAGGAAGGGTGTGAATGATAATTGGACTCGAAGATTGGTACTCGAAAGAGGGAAAAACCGAAATCTGGAAAATGAAGTAGAGAGTGGGAATAAACCATGAGGGTTATCCCACATTGGAAAATCAAGGTTGATTTTTACTCTATATATACAAGTCCATCCCATGTAGTTGGTAAACTAATAAAGTACACATACCCATGAGTGGGTTAGTGTGTACCACGCGCGCTCGCTCGGGCCTCGGGTCTCGTACTAATCTGAAAAGGGACTTTTGCATATTTGCAAGAGCAGTCCCTAGAGTTTCAGAAAGTTTGAAACTCCAGCAGTAATGGAGGCGGATTCTGGAGATGTAACTCCCAGAATTACATGACCACAATTAATTCTGAAACCCATATTCATACACATTCAAAATCAGTATCTCCTCTCTAAACAGCATAATTTTAATTTCAGTATTTTAATATTCTGTACCTAGCTGTAGCTTTTATATTCTGTATTTACCTTTATGTAATTTACTTAAAGTACTATTTCTATTCTGTAATTTCAGTTATGTAATTAAATTCTGTAATTAGAATAGTTTCAATTCAGTCCTCTATTTTTAATTCATATCAGAACAGTCCGGCTGTTAAGTTTATACTTTCCAGTCCGGCAGTTTCTTACTAATCTGCAAATCAGTACATCAGATTATTAATTAATAATAATCCGATAACGTTTGCGTTAATTACTTTTCAGTACCTACATGTTGTAATCAGTTTATTGTATTACATTTGGAAATTAATAAAGATTACACTGGTTTTGTTTAATTCGTGTTTAGTCCTTTATTTATTGTTAATTATTATTTCGTACACGGAAACCAACATCAATCTCTTTTATTTCTCTTATCGGTCACTAATCATCATGTGTGTCATACTTCACCTGGATGCTTAACACTTTTGACTGCAACTTTGGTCATGTTACATTCACAAAAATACATACAAAATTTTATGAGAAACACGTGATCTGCATACATACATATTTTTGTACAAGTTTGATAAAACTGAAATAAATATCGAAAGTATATATATTTTAACTGAGATTCTTGTTAGAGGAAGCGGATGCGGGATAATAACAACAGCGGAAGAAGGCGGAGGCACGGAAAGGTAAATTTAGAATTTCACAAGGTGGGGCGATCATTCTTAACCCTCCTCTGGCTTATGAGTTGTTCGCTCACGAGTTGTTCCCGCAAGCAGAAAGCTAGAAATCCATTTAGCCGCATCCTTGTGATCGACCTACGAGTTTAGTATCCACCAATATCTCAAACATTTCTAGACATGTGCCTTGTTTAACTCGAGAAACAATTTCATCTTCCCCTAACTAATTACAAAGTTGATAAAAATATTTGTTTATCCTGGAGCATATTTAATTAGTTGCATGCTGTGAATCGTTTTTTTCGAATTGATTCATTTTGAAACATCAAATCATACATATATGGCTATATATGTAAAGGTATGAAATAGGATTCAAGTGAGTGTTAGTTGGTGTTTGCTACAAGTTTAAAACCATAATGCATGATTCCATTTGATCATGAAATCTTAATGTGGGAATTGTTAAAATCCAACACTAACTAAAACAATACACAACTGAATAAGAAATCGCATGCAATCCTAATTTAGCAACTAGCTAGCTCGTTTACAAAACTTTTTTCTCCGGACTCGGTCATCACTTATCACAGTGCCGTAATAGACTAAACATGGAGCTATAGTTTTATAACTGAAAAACGAACTTCTAAAAACATCAACATAAAGTACTTTATGAGTGGAACATCAAAACATTTAAAATATCGTTGTATCTAGTACTAACATATTGGAAATTACACGATTATTATACAAGTTTGTGTGGATTATACAGGGTTTACATGCCAATGGATCCACCTAATTTTACGATTTGGACCGAATCTGGGTAGATTTAGAATATTAAATTTGTGTCCGATTAGTCAAGAATATTTTTTCCATTTTTTCGGGTTGAAGTCCAATCATAACTTTGCGGTTCAAATTGGTTTCATAATTTGACGAATTCGTTTCTGATTTACGTGTATAAGTCAACAACTAGCGTCATTGAGGGCACAATATAAATTAAGGTCTAAAGTTGAGGGGCTCGTATATAAATTAAATTTTGTTATGCGTGGAAATGAAACAAAATTGTTTAAACATTGTAGTTATCCACCAACTAGCCGCGTTGATTATATTAATTGGAACGAGGGTCCAAGTTTCATTAAAAATAAATTAGATCCCTTGGCTTAATCTATAGCTATTATTATCTCAAAAAATTTATATTACACCCTATGAACATGAACTCATCCCAATATATAAAATTCATGACAATCTACCAATGTGTGGACTTTTGTTATGTTTCTTAATAAATAACCAAATCGTCAAGTATTCTCTCCTAAAAATTCACATAAGGGATTTGGAAATAAAGACCGAATTCTAAAACTTTTTCATAATTTCATTCTTTAAAGATTCACTAATCACAAACAAAATTGTTCCATTCTGTAGTCCACAAACATTATCACAATAATCAAATTTCAATCTGAGATGCATGCCTTCGTTACAAGCTTGGATTCGGCTCGTTAAAGTTTCGTTTCGTGTTCGCTCATTTACTAATAAGACTCGTGAACAGACTCGGACTCGTTTAAATGTTCGTTTAATTATTTTAATATTTTTTTCAGATGTATTTCTGTTTATATACGTAAAATTTATCAAATATAATGTAATGAATTTATTTTTTAGAACTAAATATAGTAAAAACTAGAGCTCACAATAATTAAATGTATTATTTTTGTTCTTTACATTGACTTTGGCTAAGTACAAATTAGTTTTTAAGCGAAATGATGTCAAACTTGTTCAAAAACGTGGTCAGACATGGCTCGTGAACGGGGTCGGCTAGAGCTCGTCTATAAACGAACCGAGTCTCAACAAGATTTTAATAATCGGTTAGTAACGGATCCGCGCTTGAACAAAGGTAACCTATGCGATGCTCATTTGAAGTCATGCACCTGCCGAACTGCTATGACACATATGCCCCATAGTGATTTTCAAACAAAAAACTATTTTATTTTATTTTAATAAAATTGAACTTCAATTAAGTAAAATATAAGTGCAAACTACTTCCAAATGTAATGCCATAGCCTAGTTGGAAAGTGTATAGCAATTCGATCTCTCGGCCTATGGACTATTATTGCGCATGTAGTTGAAACTCCACCACTACGCAACAACGGTTTATGACATATGTTAACCACCGTCATTTACTTGTTAAAAAAAGTGCACAAATGTATTTTTTTTCTAAAAAAAATATATTGTTGCTTTTTCCATGTTGGTATCTAAGTGTGGTGGCTGTTTTCGCTCAGGTCGGGATGACACAAGAGATGTCAAACCAATTTAATACTCGAAACACACGCATTATGTTTGTATTCTGCATTCTTATTTTATAAAATTATTTTGTTGCAATTATTGATCAACATTCCGCTGTAGCACAAATTTAATTAAAATGACATCAATCTCTGCAACTCTCCGCAGCGGAATTTCACATTTTGTTTTTTTTTTCAACCGAAAATATGAATTTTTGTCAATTTTTTGTACTAAAGTCATCGAAATCAATCTTTGGAAACTTGTTAAGAAAATGTATATTAACCAGAAAACGTCATTTACTTGTTAAAAAAAATGCACAAATGTAGTTTTTTTTTTTAAAAAATATATTGTCGTTTTTTCCATGTCGGTACCTAAGTGTGATGGCTGTTTTTGCTCAGGTCGGGATGACACAAGAGATGCCAAACCAATTTAATACTCGAAACACACTATGTTTGTATTCTGCATTCTTATTTTATTAAATTATTTTGTTGCAATTATTGATCAACATTCCGCTGTAGCACAAATTTAATTAAAATGCCATCAATCTCCGCAACTCTCCGCAGCGGAATTTCACATTTTGTTTTTTTTCAATTGAAAATATAAATTTTCGTCATTTTTTTTACTGAAGTCATCGAAATCAATCTGTTCAATCCCCGACAACGGAATTACACATTTTGTTTTTAAACCGAAAATATGAATTTTTGTCACTTGTTTTGTACTAAAGTCAACGAAATCAATCTTTGGAAACTAAAAGTTCTACAAGTACTAAACTGAAGTTTATTAAAACAAATAAATAAAATCTACAGGTCATCATTTTTAATCTGGATCCCAGTACACTAGAAAACACTTCACACACTCGAATGCACAAAAGCTATATACATATAAATATATAATATTATATTAAATTTACACAACACAAAAATTAAAAACAATAACCACATAAATGGCGAATCGCCGTAGATTAACGGCGTACACCGTCCTGATAATTATGCTGCCGTTTATTTTTAACGCCGTCGTTCACTCTAAAACGCTCAAAAGAGACGGTAATTATTTACTCTCTCTCTCTCTCTCTCTATCTCGTTTTTCTTACCTTTCTTTTTTGCAGATCTATGAAAATAACTTCCATTTGGTTTTTAATTCTTGTTTTTTTTTTCTTTTCATATCGCCTTTTTTTCTCTGTAGTAGCTGAATTTTGGATTTATAGCTGTGATCTTGATTTAATAGAGTTACTTAGATATATCTCTTTAGTTTATAGGCTAGATGCTAAGATATAATTATAGTTTTGATGAATTAGAATCAATATTAGGAAGTAGGAACTCAATGGCCTCGAACATCACATCTATTTTTTTATTTTTGGGTTTTTTCTTTTAGGTACTTTTTAGGCCTATTTTGCATTTTGTGGCGTTTTCGTCATTTTAGGCCTATTTTGCATTTTGTGGCGTTTTCGTCATTTTAGGCCTATTTTGCATTTTGTGGTGTTTTCGTCATTTTAGGCATATTTTGCATATTGTGGCGTTTTCGTCATTTTAGGCCTATTTTGCATTTTGTGGCGTTTTCGTCATTTTAGGCATATTTTGCATTTTGTGGCGTTTTCGTCATTTTAGGCCTATTTTGCATTTTGTGGCGTTTTCGTCATTTTAGGCCTATTTTGCATTTTGTGGCGTTTTCGTCATTTTAGGCCTATTTTGCATTTTGTGGCGTTTTCGTCATTTTAGGCATATTTTGCATTTTGTGGTGTTTTCGCCATGTTAGGCCTATTTTGCATTTTATGGCGTTTTCGCCATTTTAGGCCTATTTTGCATTTTGTGGTGTTTTCGTCATTTTAGGCATATTTTGCATTTTGTGACGTTTTCGCCATGTTAGGCATATTTTGCATTTTGTGGCGTTTTCGGCATTTTAGGCACTATTGGGCATTATTTTTTTGTAGAATGAAGCTAATTAGTACATAGTAGGGTCAAATCAAATTTGAATTATAGTAAATAATACTACAAAAGATATGTATGTGAAAGCGAGACTACTAGTTGATGAAGGTTTCAAGTGGAGTATGATCAATGTTCGAATAGAAGTACCCCGATGATAAATGCATAGTTGAAATAGAATATAGTTGGGTGATGAGAATTGATTATTTGTGTTTTGGTGTCCTTATGAAATAATTTGATTTGCACTTGCGGTTTTATTTGTTGGACATGGTAATTTTCATTGTTGTTGGAAGATGTCTTTTGGACATTTGATGGTCGAATAACTAGATAAACCTTACATAATTAATTTATATTGGAAATCATATTATAAGGTCTTTGAATGGGAATATATAGTTTGACCACCTAGGCCATGCATCCCCGCCTCGGCCCCACAGAGAGATTTGAGAACAATGTTTAAAACGGAATCGAATTCTTACTAATAGGATTATTCAAAAGAGTGTCCCAAAGTGAGTGGATACTGTGTCGATACTTGTGAAGAACGTGGTAGAGTTTTATGTAAAATGTGTACGTCTGTTTAAAAAAATATAAATGTATTAGAAGATGTTTGAAATGTATTGATACTTAGGAAAAATGTGTTGATGTTTCTGATTCCTTTGCTTATGGGTGCGACATATTTTCTTTTACTTTAGTCTTTCTGCCAAATCATTTTCAGTTCAATTCGAACTACTTAGATCTGGTTTTGAAGGTCTTTTTGTTTATTGAAGATTACAGGTTTGATGACATCTTTTCAAGGTGAACATTGTTGTAGTTCATGTTTATCTTGCCACAGTATTGGAAATTTAACTAGTAAAAATGAGATTCGGTTTTGTGTCAAACTTATTTTTTGATAAATAGTGAAAATGAGTGAGTGCAGCTTGGTTATGTACATCAGTGCTTCTGTATGAGTAAGCCCTTCTTTAAAGAATAATGGTGAATGGATTAAAGTGAGATATGACACCATGTTATGCTCTTGGAATTTGTAGATAATTGCTAAGGTAGAAGATGGATTACGGTTCAATTTTTAAACCCTGCTAGCATCTATTTAGTTAGTGGTGTAAATTGCCTGTGAGTTTTTTGGGAGCCGTGCTGAAACCTTTAATTCCATTATCAAGTTTACTGAAAAGAAAAGTTATACACAAATTGTAAAAAGGAAAAACTTACTAGGAACTGCTGCTCCCTCGTTGTGTAAGTGCACATATCTGATTGGACCGAGGCATTTTACAGAAAGTTATTTCAACTAATCTTTTCTCTTATAGAATGCTATGATTTTTTTAGCTGTAGTCACACTTTTACCCCTTTTAAAACTACAGATCTTGTTCTTTAATTTTGAAGAACAAATTGTTCATGGCTGTCTGCTACGACTCTACACAGGGAATTAAGTATTTTTTTTTACTGGTTTATCATGTGGCAAATTGATCTGTGTGTAAAAGTCGTGCCCTTTTTGGTAATACTATATCCAAATGATGTTTATTTGTTTCTCTTGTAGTGAAAGCCTTGAATGAAATTAAGGCATCTCTGGGATGGAGGGTGGTCTATTCGTGGGTCGAAGATGACCCTTGTGGAGATGGTGATTTACCACCATGGTCTGGTGTCACATGCTCATCCGGGACTGATTATAGAGTAGTTACAGAGTTGTAAGTTATGCTCTTTGGAATAACATTGTATGATGGATTATTTTTAATCATTTTATAGAGGATGCATTGAATTCAAAGGATATAAAAACCTTATTTCTGATAAGTAATAATTAAATGACAGTGTATCCAGTATTTGCAATCACGACGCGTGAATACCACTATGCTTTGAGTTTGAGCTGCAAAGAAATCTAGAGTTCATTTGAGAAAAAATAATTTAATATAAATTACAGTGCTAAAGAATGTAGAACATAGTCTGCCATACCTAGTGTGCAGTTAAATTTCAAAACATCACTAACAGTACCTTCTCTCTCGCTTCTAGCCTGACGCCTTAAAATTTAGAGAAATATGATGTCTTAAGATTGTCGTAGAACTTATAGAATGGCTTATTTATTTTAGTCATTCAAACTGTTGTGAATTGCACCATGTTTTTTTTAATCATAAACCGATATTACTGAAATGAAGCCGATGAAAGATGTACCTGACGTGCCATTTTTTTTTTGCAGAGAAGTATATGCTGTGTCAATTGTTGGACCTTTTCCTGTGGCAGTGACGAGTCTATTGGACCTCACTAGGCTGTAAGATGATTATCTCTCTATCTTGCTCTTGAATCTTTTTTGTCCTGTCAAGGTCTTGTTTTCTTAAGAGTATGCTCCCTCCACTAATCTTTAAAATGAATGGACAATTTTATTCGCTCTTCAACTTCCAACACTTGCCTCCTCTTAAACTTTTGCCTTCTGTGAACATCTCTAATTTGGAGTGATTAATTGTGTTGCTTTTTTAACCCAGACATATTCTGTATGGCTTTTCTGATCTGGTGAACTGTGGAGTTTGGTTTTCCTTTCTTTACCCAGACCCAAATTATATGTTTTCTGTTATGTGATGAATAGTAGAGGAGTTGGAGCATAATACATGTTTCACTCCGTCTTTCATCTGTCCAAGGAAGTCTTAAAGATAGGTCACATATATGCTGATGATATGGGTATCTTATCAAGTCGAGAACGTTTGTGCTAAACATATATGATAGAAATGATGACTATAAATGGCTTGAATGCTTGTCACACACGGCGGAGATGTGCTTCCTTAAAAGTTCCTCTTTTTCTCCCCTTGTATTATTTTTTAGTAATACAGTACAGTCTAAGGTGAGAATTCAATGTTATGCAGGGATCTTCACAACAATAAATTGACTGGACCAATTCCTCCTCAAATTGGACGATTGAAGCGACTAAGAATACTGTATGCTTCTTCATCTCATGTTAGAATTATCAGCTACTCTGACTGTCAGTCTCTTTTAAGTATAGCTTTATGTTGAATATTTGTGTTATAGACATTTGTCTCTCAATTTCTCAACAAAACAACAGCAGAGTTAAAAAAAAAAAATTGTTCCTTTTCTATTACATGGAGTCTCAGAACTTGAAGCACGTCTCTAATTATTTAATAATCACGTACGATGCTGCTTGGGAAACTTTTTGTATCCTTCAAAGTTATTTTACACTTGTGTTTTGAGTCTTTGTTTGAGCACATTTACTTTTCTCTGCTTACTTAAATTTTCTTCTCTTGTTCATTTCTAGTAATCTAAGGTGGAATAAGCTACAAGATGTCATACCTCCGGAAATAGGTGAACTAAAGAGCCTGACGCATCTGTGAGTAATAATTTTTTTCTCAGTCTTTTGCTCATACTGCTATACTTTTACTCGTACAATCTAAAGTATTTCAGTTGAACCTCTGTAGATACCTGAGTTTTAATAGTTTCAAAGGGGAAATCCCAAAAGAGCTAGCTAATCTGCCTCAACTGCGTTACCTCTACCTACATGAAAACCGTTTTATTGGGAGAATACCACCGGAATTGGGCACTCTACAACATCTCCGACACTTGTAAATTTTCTTCTTCTTTTTCTCTAAAGTCACTGAGATAATTAAATATTGCTGTTGTTTTTACAAGTGATTATGAAATATAATTGAACATTATGTATGTGATACCGTGTCATTGTAGGGATGTTGGTAATAATCATTTGGTGGGAACCATAAGAGAATTAATACGTATTGAAGGATGCTTTTCTTCTCTTCGTAACCTGTAAGTAACTGCACTGCATAAAAATTTCAAGTCTATTATTAGAACTAATGGTCTGGTTAAATTTTTAATACGATTCCTCATAAAGAATGAATTATATTAGAAGGGCTTTGAGAACATTGGAGTACCAAACAAGTTTTTGGAGACGAAAAGCGTAAAAAAAACCACTTTATTGATGTGGGAACCCAAAACCAGAAGCAATCCAACAGACCGTTAAACACCTTGAAACAATTTTGTTTCCTTACGGTTCGTCTTATCGTGTAGTTACTTGAACAACAACTACCTTACTGGTGGAATTCCTGGACAACTTGCAAATTTGACAAATTTGGAAATCTTGTAAGCATTTGACATTCATCCTTGATATTACTATAAGATAGACTTCATAATAATGGACTTGTGTGCTGTGAAAATCTTGAAATTTTCAACTGTTTACAGGCATTTGTCTCATAATAAGATGACTGGTGTAGTACCATCAGCCTTGGCCCATATTCCCAAATTGACATACTTGTAAGTCTGTTTTAATTTGCTATCTTTTCTAGACATATTAATGGAAAATAGTACCTTTTCATTTTTAACCGAGTTTCACTCTATTCACATTCTATCACATTGATGGTTTTTTAATTTTTTTTCTTGTCCTATCGAGCCTTCTCATCTTTTGTTTCAATTTATTTGAACTTTAGTTCAAAGCCTCTCACAAAACTGGCTTGATCAAATGTAATTTCATAAATAAAAAAGTTCCAACTATTGTGTTCTTGCTTATCCCAGGTCTTTCTTTTCCCCTCGTCTATTCCTTGCAATCTGAATATCACTTCCATGCAGGTACCTAGATCACAACCAGTTCAATGGGAGAATACCTGATGCTTTCTATAAGCATCCTTTCCTCAAAGAAATGTTAGTTTCTTATCTATAATTGTGAAAAGAGTGCTAGCAACACCTGGACTGTAAATCTCTCTTGAACTATCACATTTTAACCGGCCAATAGAGACAAAATATTAGAACCACAGAATTTCTCATCATAATTTTGTCTACATGGACCTTTAAATTAACGAGTGTTGATAGCTATCCAAGCAAAGTGCAAACCTCTTATCGAATTTGGGTTTATTAGTTCTTAACAAAATCGTTTTGATTTGGTAGGTACATTGAAGGAAATACTTTCCGTCCAAATGTAAACCCGATTGGAATTCACAAGGTCATTGAAGTGTCGGACTCTGATTTCTTGTTCTAAATATGCCTGCCGATTCATATTCTTGCCTGTAGTTATAAGTGATTGTTGTTTTACCTAAAATTAGAAGTGATGAACATCGATTTCATAGTATGCTGCTACGTGCCAAATCTTGTTTAGAGATAGTACAAATGCATACTCTGCCACGTCAAGTAAGATAGCTTTGGCTGGCACGTTATATGACTGTTCTTACTGTAATTGAAGTTCGAATTGATTTTTAAAGAATCAAGTGAATCTGTTCATATGCGCCAGAACTTATTTATCGAATGTGTTTTCACTTTTCTTGTCGTATATGAAGTCTGGATTGAGGGTTTGCGTGGTTGCAGCTTCTAATAGAATAGCCTACTTATTTCTAATTTGAGAAAAAAGAAAAAAATGGTTCATCCAGTTAGAAGCTCTCTTTAGAAACTGTAACTAACAAAGAGTGTGACCATAGTTTCCCGTTTTTGAGACCGGTACTTAATTACAGGGCATTCAGTATTCCTATCTTTTAAGACTTTATATTCTTATAAATTATTAGACCAACATATCTTCAAATATAGACGATTATGGTCTACATTTTCATTAAAAAAATAGCGGTAGGAGCTTGGTTTCATAAATGATAATTTATGTTAGAAGAATCGTTTATAGTGCTTGTTGAGCTCAAACCATGAACAGTTAGTTTTATATAACAGCCACTAGTAATTTTCTACCGCCTTTTCAAAATAAAAATAAAAAATACTTCTCATACGAATTCTATTTGATTCTATCAACCATATTGCATGATTTTTTAATCCTTCATAAAGCAACACTCGAGTCAATTCACCGGGGTATAGATAGTAAATTATCACTTCAACTTGCCGGCAAATGTTGAAATGGTTATTCACTTGAGGTCAAGATCGAGATACTAGTGTAAATTAAGATTACTAAGAGCATCCATACAAGTCTTGTTAAAAATTTTACCAAAGAAAAAGGGGAAATTATACTTTTTAACGTTTAGAGAACCATTTATTTTTGAAGTTATTTTCCAGTTTCTCCAAAACATTGTCCCTAATAATATTTAATTACGTTTTGGATTATCTTTAAAATTTAATCTACACTTTGGATGTTGAAAGAATGTATGGGGTAAAGGTGGGTCCAAAATTAAATGGTCGTTTCGTTGATGAGCAGAACCGCTCTTCTCGATTTACAAAAAACTATAGTGGTGCACAATAAAAATAGAGAGTTTATAATAACTTATGAGGCTGACTCGTTACTGGGTTACATATGAGCCTAACTTGTGATTGACAAGTAAATTACCCCAAATGCACAGAAAATTGATTGCGGTGAGATATATGTTAATGGTTTAAGAGAACACATCTACACATTTATGTGCAAGTTTTGTATAAATCCATTTATTAATCTTACCCGGTAGATACACTAACTATCGATTACAAAATAAAATAAAAATACACTTGAGTATTAAAATAATAATATTTTTATTATTATTTTGTTGGAAAAACATGTTTTAACATGAGTGTTTCCGAATGGTCACTGGACCAACTTCGAGTCATTATTACATGTAACAGCGCTGAGTTGTTTATACCGTACTCAACGTGTTTGAGTAGCCCGTGTGACGAGCTTCGTAACGGTATATCGCATGACCTATTCGGAGAATGGGTGTGAATACAAATCGGCTTCAAAGTTGGGCTCTCGAAAGGTTAATTCTGAAAAACGAAATGGTAAATGAAAAAACCATTTAGAATAATCTCGAGTTAATTTTACAATATATATATATACAATATCAACCCATGTAATTGTTAAACTAACATGTCCACATACATCTAAGAGTATTAGTGTGTACCACACGCGCTCGCGGCTCGTGGCTCGTACGCGTGCGCGGGCGCGGAATGTCTCGAGTCTTGGATCAAATCCGAAAAGGGAGTTTTGTATAAAATACAAAAGCAGTCCAACTGAAACGCCAGCAATAAATGAGAATAAATTGCAGCAGTTTCAGAAATTAAGTGAGCGGATTCTGGGGGTGTAACTCTCAGAATTGAATGATCATTATGGCTGCGGTTTCAAGAAGGCCTATAAAAGGCAGCTCTCCCCCTCTCATTTCAGACACAACAATCACACATACACAGCATACAACATCATATTAGAGAGAGAATCGCACCACCAACAGCTCGACTTGTGGTTCGGTGCGGGTTTTCACGCGAGCCACTCTGAGACAGAAGTTGTACCTTGGGAACAAAGTCCCGAAACCAGAAACCTTTAAAGGTGGTTCGGGAAATATTGTTTAAGGAAAACTGGCCAGCAGTTGCCTCTTCTTTTAATTTATGTTATTTATTTTCAGTCCTTTTACATTCTGTCCATTTTCTTTCTGTACTGTTTCTTTTCTGTAGTTACTTTCCAGTACTGTTTACTTTCTGTAATTACTTTTCAGTACTGTTTACTTTCTGTAATTTACTATTCTGTATTTACTTTCTGTAATTTATATTCCAGTTCTGTAATTTTGTTAATTTACAGAAACAGTCCAGACATTTAGTAATCATACTATTCTGTCTGGCAGTTTTCTTTAATTGTTAAACAGTCCAGCAGTTTAGTATTATACTATTCTGTCTGACAGTTTCAAACAATTACAATTCTGTCCAGCAGTTTAATAAGTTATATTAAATCTGTCTGGAATTTAATTTAGTGTAATTTAAATTCTGTACGAGTCAGGAATTGTAATTTATATTCCAATTGTGAGAAATAAAATTGTTTATTTCCATTGCAGTTCTTTGTTATTTACTTTATTGCTTTTCGATATAGTATCAAACCCAACATATTTTTCATTTTTTATTCGCTTCATGTCTCCCTCTCAACTGTTTGTTGTCGGATCTCCACGAGATTGAAGTTTTCTACACCGATCAAATTTACAACTAGTATAGATGCAAACCCTTTGAAATCCAATTAGATTACAAAAATCTAAGGTTTAAAAAAACATTAGATTGTATCTCATATACAAACACGCTTCAGACATAATAAATCTTGAATTCAAAACGAAAGAGCATGATTTCTGAAAGATGGAAGCTAAAAATTTAAAACCAGAACAACCACATTGATAAAAAAAATGTGGGCATATTGTGGTCTCTAATTTCTTCTATTTATTTTAGTGAGAGATTAATGAACGAAATTATAGGGGGAAATAGTGAAAAAGTTTTCTGCCTCATTTTTACTGGAATAAAAATAGTTTTTTTGTTGAAGATTTGGAATAAAAAATAGTTGTACGTGTCTACGTATGCTTGACATATGTTGACATAATTTGGTTACATGTTCCCGACGCGTATATATTTTAATTTTGTGCGAGGATGGTTAGTGAATTTTGTACATTCTATACTAACGGGCACATGGTAAATGCTCAACTTAACAAAATGCAGCTGCAAACCCGACTTCTCGTAAAATAGTTGGGGATGCAAACTTATTATATGAGCTTATTTTTATCTTCAATGACATTGCATACTGGATAATATTTTTCACAACTCAGTTTTGTTCAACTTTTTGCATTTTTTACTTTCAAGCATCGTTAACTCAATTGTTATATAAAATTGTTAGCTAACAATGTATTTTTTTTTCTCATTGGTTGTGTTAAAAGTATCTATTATCTTTATTGTTGTTAATAAAGTTGTTAAACATAACAATATACTTAATGGGTGATCTGGTAAAAAAGTCTCCTCCACTCCATAATCAACCGTTTATTCTCTACTTTATTTTATGTTTCTACGGCTCCTATTACAGTGGCTTATAAAATGAACAGTTAATGAGTTTTCACTTAATAATTAGTTTAATTAAAATTAGATAATTTTGTTAATTTTACATGAAAGTTAAATTAAACATATGTTAAAATTAACTGATAAAACCATAACTTTGTCGGTGACGTTAGGTTTTTCAACAATAATATAATAGTGAATATATAATTAGTAATGAACTCTTCTTGATATTTATTATTATTCGGCAACTGCCCTTGTTCGGATTACAATTTTCTTCTTACAATTGTGCTCGACTAAACTATTTGATCTCTTATCTTAGTCTTTCTCTTTCTCATTCGGTACTCGGCTTGATCTCTGCTCGGTTTTATTTCTGGATATGATAAGCTTTGGCTATTTTCTCTCTTTTCTCTACTTCTCTCTATATTTTTTGGATGGATTTTCCGGTCCTGGTCTAGGGGGGATAGTTGGCTATTTATAGGCAACTATGTCTTTTAGGATGTTGACAAATGTCTTCATCTCAGGGGATGTCTCAGACATGGGTCCCTATCTAAGTGGGCTTGGGCTTTTAATAAAGGTATGATAACCCATTTAAGCATTAGATACCCCCTTATGATAGGTGGGCTGATTAATACCCGAATGGAATATTCGGGTCAAATTTTTATGTTCTATCAAGTGCTCCCTGACTTCCTCGGTGTGGTTTCCACGTCGAGTGAGTCATGATTGGTCTGTCGAAGAGATTACTTCGGTTTGGCTGTTCCCTATGTTTCATTCGACAAATGCCCCTAATTACAACTGCTCTTTGGGACCCATTTAATGTCTTGGGAACTCGCAAACTTGTGATTTAATTTTGATATGACCCTTGATATCTTTCTTCGAGGAAACCCTTGACTTTTCCCAAAAATCACCTTATTATAAAAAGGAGGATACCCTTCCTATAATTACTTTATTCAATCACCACCTTGTTTGTGACTCAATGGCTTCTCCCCCTGATTCCACTGGAGATAATTCTTCAGACTATGTAGCTTACTTAGAGAATGAAGTCAGGAAGGCTCGTGTTGTGAAAAAGAAATTGGCGGACGTGACAAAAAGGCTATCTGATATGGACGCAGCTCATCACTTGACGATGGCCGACCTGGATTGGGCCTTTGAACGTATAAAGAGGCTCGAGGCTCATCTGGCTAAGCAAACGGCAGCTAAAAGGGCCTATAAGCTTGCTTTTAAGGAGCTGCATGCTCGGTCTAAGCCGAGTTTGGATGACGATGAAGGAAGCTCTTCCTCGGAATAATTAGTTGTTTATGATTTCTTTTGTATTGGATATTATCTCCAAGTTGTAACTGAACTTTTGAAAATATTAATAAAATATTTCTTTATTCTCGCTCTTGTCCGTTTATCTTCTTGATACCTTATATATTGGATGACTTAATTGGATTTGAACTGCTGTAGTTAACCATAAATGCTCTTGGGAAGTTTAAGAGGTTTGTCTTTCTTCGAGATGACCTTTGATCCACCCCTTGTTTCTTCCTATAAAAGAGGACTGTCCCTATATTCTTTGTGCAACTCATTCTTTATTTACGAACAAATGGCTTCTCCTCGTGAAAATAGTGGTGACAACCTTCCTGAATATGTTGCCCATCTCGAGGAGAAGGTTAGGAAGGCTCGTATCTTCGAAAGGAGGGTTGCCTCTTTAACCATGGAGGCTCGCCGAGCTGCTGAGATGGACGAGCGCTTGGAGGCCCTGGAGAATGAATACCAGAGGTCTCTGATCGACAATATATGGGCTCGCGCTCGGATCAAAGAGCTTGAGGCTTCTAGAGATAGGCATATCGCTTCCAAGAGGGCTTACAAACTGGTCCTTAAGGAAGTGTATGCTCGGTCTAAGAGGAGGCTGAATGACGAAGCAGACCCTTCTGAAAAATAGTTCTCTTTTTTTATTTGCTTTTAGTGATGTATTGGTGTCCTTTTGTCGAGGAGTATCTTGTAATAAAGTTCCCTTTGATTAATGGAAATTTCTCTTTTTCTTGCTTTTATCTGAATTATTCTCCCAATGCAACTAATTTGACTGCGCACGCTTGTGGCCTCATTAATGCTTTTTCTTGGGCCTTGCGTTTGACCTTATCCATTGAACCTTCTGAATCTTTGTATCTGGGGACTGAGGGGATTTCTTGAGCCCTGTGCACAAATCTTATCCTCTCTCTCTTAATACTGTTGCACTTTCCTAAAGAGACACGTGTAAGAGCTTTTTAGGATTTACCCTATTTAAATACTGGCCTGAACCCAAGCGTTTCTTCTTAACAGACGCACCTTTTCAATTTCCCATGTTATCCAGTGTCTTTTGACGAACGGTTGCACTTCCCCACACTAAACCATCCTTAGTCTTTCTATAAATACCCTCTTAAGATATGAGTTTATTCATAATTCCTTCTTTATCTCTCCCTATCATATATAGAATTTTACCCCATAATCCTCTTAAAATGGCTAGTTCTTTCACCAAATCTGCATTGGTCTTGCAAGTGGAGGCTTTTGAAGCCTCCTATGGTACTGCTTTAAAGCTGTTGAAGGATGTCGAAGAGGAGTTAAAGGTGATGCGCTATCACCATACCGAGATGGTTCGGGAATTAACTTGGCTAAGGTCCGAACTGGATTACTGCCGACGTGCTCGTCAGGCTCTAGTCGAAGAGAATGAGGTGTTGAGGGGGAACCCGACATACAGAGATAGGCAAATCTCTGCCGGTCCCTCTCTCCGATACCGATCGACTTCCCCCTAGCCTCACCTTTTCTCTTTTCTTTTTATTTCTTTCATTTTCTTTTCCCCATATTTTCCCATCTCTTTCTTTTTCTTCATCTTCTAACCCATCACTCTTTTTCTTTTTCTTCTTTTTATTTTGTTCCTTTTACTTTCTGTTTATTTATCTGTTTCCTTCATTTCTTCCTCTTCCTCTTTTGTTTTATGCTTTGTTCTCTTCTTTTTCTTTTTTCCTTTTTTTCTTCTTCTGCACCACTACGATGTAACAATCAACCCTGTGATCCTAAGGGTTTTGTGTTACGTCTAGGGTTTTTGTCATTTTTCTTTTCCTCTTCTTGCTTTTCCTCTTCTTGCTTTTCACTTCTTTTTTATGTTCCTCTTCATTCTCTTCTTCTTCTTCCCCATCGCCTCCTTCCTTCATGCATCCTGTTCGCTGGGTTTGCCGACATAGTTGATCTTTTGTTATGATCTTATGTAATAGTTTTTTCCTCGGATGTAATAGTTTTTTCTTTTGATGTCCTCTGATGTAATGAACAGTGATGTATCCCACATTTATTAATGAAAATTTCCTTTTCCCCTTTATATTGCACTTCTTTTTATGTTGCATTTGTGGTTTGTCGTTTCTTCTGGAATATAGATCTTTGAATATCTTGTCTTTATTTCTTGCCGTATTGTGGCATTAAAGGACTGTAGACCTATCCACCACGTTGTCAATCATAGGTGCATGCTCCCAAGTATTGTCAGGAAATATGCATGCTCCCAAGTATTGTCAGGAAATATGCATGCTCCCTTTGCACTATAAGTACTCCTCTTATTTTCTTTAGTAGTTATCTTTCATCAACTCTTATTGTTTGCTTCTCCATCATCCTCTATTTTTTCCTGTACTATTAACAATTTCCCAGAATGTCTGAACCTGTGGTGAGATATCATGCTCAGATGAAGGGCTTGGACACTGAGGTATCCCGGGTCCGTCGACGAATGGCGAGGCTTGAGAAGGAGTATGGCATTTTAGCCTTGAGTCTGTTTGGATCTCATCCCGAAGAGACAGTGAAGTGGACCCAGATTTCGGCCTTGAGTCGTCAGCTCGATCGTTTGTTGTTGCAGAGAAATCATCTGGCCAACTCCTGGTACGATGCCGAGGAGATTTGGGACCATGCTCATGATGAGTTTGATAACTCCCCTCAAGGCCTAGCTAGCATGATGGTTAGGAATGCTCGGCTCGAGGAGCGCGTCATGGTTCTCACTAAGGAGAAATCCGAACTCTCCTCGGAGAATGAAAATTTGGTCGCCATGAATGATTCCTACCAAGCTCGGTTGAACTGTTCTGCTCGTTTTGCTTTCTCTCGGTCTGGCAGTTCGGTTTTTCCACCCATTGATCCTTAGTTGGATTGGGCTGGTTCTCTGATGTATTTTATTTTTTATTTTTTTTTGGAACTTGTATTTTCTTTTGTATTAGAATCAGATGTATCTTTTCGTATCTCGTGCCTTTGTCTTATGAACCGTTGTGACGCCTCGTACTTCATGCCCTTTGATTCTTTATAAATGCTCCCTATTGTCTGTACTTCATTATCCAATCTTCCTTTCTTTCTAAATTTTTGCTGCTTCTAACTTGCTTTTGTTTGAGATGACTCTTATCACTAGATCCGCCTCCAAAAAGAAAGCCCTTCTAGAAGAGGAGCCTACTTTCTTGCTACCTCGACCGCCTGGTTTCGGGGAGGAGGATTTGACTCCTCTTGAGCTAAAAGAAATTGAGATGTCATGGCTGAAACATGATCTCAAGTGTGCTCAGACTGAAGTGAGGAGGTTTAAGCAATATTGGGACGAGGAGGGCACTGCTCGTTTCAAGGCCGAGCAAAAATGCAAGTCTCAGTCTTATGCCTTACAACAGGCTGAGATGGCTATTTCTCGTTTGATTAGGGAAAAAGAGCGTCTGGAGGAGCTCTTGGCCCAGAAGGATGCCGACATGGGGGGTAGTTCAAAGAAGTAGGATGGGTGGGGTGTATTTTCTTGTAAAAATTTTCTTTTTGGTTGTACTTTTGTTTGTATCCCCCTTTGTGGATGAATAAAGTTTCTGCTCTGCAACTTGATCCTGTCTATTTTATTTCCTTATTCGTTTTGCTTTTATGTTTATATCACTCGATGTTACACAATATTGGACACCAAGCAATATGCACGGTTATCCCCCCGGAGAGCGTTATTTGACTTGAGGCTTAAATGCCGTCGAGCGAAGAACGGTCTCCGTCCACCTTGTTCGGTGTGCCATTTGTGGAAGAGAAGGTTGGGCGTCCACCTTAATCGGGGGACATCCTCGGTGTGATAATAGTAGTAGCGTATGCTGGAAGCTTTTCATGGTAAGGTCCACTGGCCGTTTATTTAGGTGTAATGATGTGAACTGCCTTGGTTAGTGGGATACACTATCTGACGTGGCAAGATCTGGAACGTTTATCTGTCAAAAATAGCAGCGGTTGTGGACTTTTCTATGGTTGGAAAATAGGTAAACCTCTGTCACACGAAAGGACGGTTATTATTTTATTCTTTCTGTGGCTCCACTCCTTTTAACTGTGCTAAGTAATCCCTTTAGTTTTTATCACATAATTTGCTGAAGAAAATATCTCTTAGTTTCTCTCTCTAGGGTTGGTTCTTCCCGCCAAAAATTTTCTGCCTCTCTATCTAGGGTTTGTCGTGATGGTTGATAGATTTGCTGCTATTCTCCCTCGCTTGCTCGTGATCATGACTGTAAGTATCTTCGTATTTCGTGGGTTGTTGGTTCAGATAGTTCTGTGATTAGGATACGCATTTGATTTGTGCTTTTGGTCATATATGGTTTTGGTTGTCTCTATATGTCTATCTAGGTTGTTGAGTGGTGGTTTTTCTTCCTGTATAGGATATTTGTTGGTTTGGTGGAAAACTTTTAGGGTTTCTATCAATTGGGGGGGGGGGGCTTGTCGTGTCATGTGTTTTTGGTTTGTATATTGATGGATTTTTTATGATGTTTGGATAGGAAATTCTAACCCAATGCCTGGCCCAAGTGGGCACGTTTGTGGAAGAGGACTTTAAGAAGCTCGCCGGGATTCCGGACGACATACACATTCGGCTGCCTGTCTCGGATGAGGAGGTGTTGGGATTCGTTCCTGCCGGCGAGGTTGCTTTGCGTTCCTCGGCTTTCTTCACTGGGGGTCTTAGTCTTCCGTTTACGAAGTGGGTGGCTTTGTTTTTTGAAGCCGTCCAGATAGCTCCTGCCCAACTGGCTCTGAATGGTTACCGGACCTTGATCGGCATTCAAAGGTTGTCGGAGGTATCGGGGATAGACATTGAACTGAAAGATGTCTTCGGAATCTACAGTTTGAGTTTCGAGCGTCGCAGTTCTTATTTGAAGTCATTGCGCGCATTCTCCCGGCTGGTCATTGGTTTGCCAGACACTAACAAAGAACATAACATTGGTGTTGTGATTGCGTCCGGGGAATGGGGTTGTGCAGGGCACCAGATCCCTGGACCTGTGACCATGGCTCCTGCTATTCCAGACCTCGGCGCTCCCAATGTTGAGGCTCTCTTGGCTCTTTGGAAATGGTGGGGGCCTGGGCCTACCAAGGATCCGGCAAGCCATACTGCTCCCGTGCTGCTTGGTTACCCTGCGGGGCCAGTGACAAAGGGGAATCCTCTGCCCGAGATACCTAAAGAGCCCGAGGAGGAATTCGTAAAAGTTGTCAGGGCTCGAAGCGCTGCTAGGGGAGGGAAAAAGCCATTCGTTCTAAGCGCCGAGCGTCGGACCCCGCTGTTGGCATCCCGAAGAGGGCTAGAGGGGGCGAGACCTCAAGTAATGTGGAGGTTGCTGAAGCTGTCCGGGGTGTGGAGGTGGTCGCTTCGTCCCAAGGTGATACCACCGGGGAGGCTGCTGCGAACCTCGATGTAAGTGTTTGTTTTTGTGAATAGTTGCCTTTTGACTTCGTTGTTCCCTGTTTTATATGTCATCTTGTTTCAGTTATTGACTTCTTCATTGGTAACCCTTGCTCTTGCCCGGTCTATGGGTATTATTGTGTTTCAGGGGTCGATCGACAATATATTCGGACATATAAATCTCTTGGTGAACATGGGCGAGGAGACGATGACCCTGCCTGTTGTCTCGCCTGTCCGTTCTGAGGACGTGATGGACCCGCCTGTCACCTCGCCCATCCGTACTGAGGATGTAATCGAGCACAGAACCCCTGAGACTAATTCTCCGGAGAAGGATGGGACTGATGAAGTGGAGGTGCAAGCCGGCGTGGATACGACCGAGGTGATGGTGACGGGAAGTGATAATGTGGTTCCCGAGGGATCGGAAAAGGTGGTGGTGGATGGGGTTGCTATGACCCGCTATATTGATCGGTGTGGAGGTGAGTTGTTGGAGCAACCCCGAGTCTCGAAGATGGGGTATACTGCCCTTAAGCCCCTCGTTTTCAAGGATGCAGAAAAAATAGCTGCTCGGCCTGCAATGTCAGTTATAGAGCAGGCCAGCGCTGATGCGCTTCGGGTACGTTGTGCTCGTATGTTGTTATATAAGTCGTAATGCTCCTATTGTGGCTGGAGTCTGATGTTTTTGAGTGCAGGTTGTCGTGGGTACCGTGGTGTTAAGGGATCAGCTGTTAGCACTAGAGGCTGAGAACGAGAAGCTGGTGGCCGAAAATAAAGCCATGGCCGAGGATAAAGCTCAGCAAGTGAAGTTGGTCTCCGAGCTGGAGATGGAGAAAGAGAGGCTGAGGGCCGAAATCAAAACAATGGCCGAGGAGAGAGCTCAGATGGCTAAGCTGACCTCTGACAATGAGAAGTTGGTGGCTGAAAAAGAGGAGTGGGTCGAGAAATACAACCTTTTGGAGGCTGATAATTTTCTCCTGGCAGAGGATGTAGAGGCCGGATCATCCGAGGTGGTGGCTCTGAAAGTGGCGCAGGCGGAGGAAAGGGCAAAGTTGGCAACGATGGCCAATTTCTCCGTCTATTGCGCTCATGTGCGGGCTCTAAACTTTGCGAAGGTCCCGTTATCGGACCGGGCATGGTCGGAGTTGGTTTATCCCTGTCCGCAAGGTGCACCACCTAAGCCTCAGGATTGGGCCAACCTTCGAGACGAGGAGCTCCCACGTCTGTCGGGACATACTACTTCGACGGCGCTCCGTCCCCATTCCGGGTCGGCTCCAACGACTCCTCGGTCTGCTGCTGCCGTGATTCCCCCACCCGCATCCCCTCAGGTGGAGCCTTGACCATTTTCTTGTAGTATTTTTAGCGTAAAGTCTTTTGGTACCCGAATTGTGGGTCTCTTTTGTAACTATAAAGATATTCTTTTGGGAAGTGATAATATAGGTGCTACGTTGTCTTTCTGTTTGGCTTTCCTTGTTAATTTTCTTATTATGGGTCGTCTTCTTTTGAAGGATGTAAAAACAAAATCTTGTCAGGTACCTGTTAACCCCCTTGCCATGGTTGTCTGGACCTCACCTAGTCGTAACGTAGGCGATGTTATAAATGGTCTTGAAAAGGCTAACGCGTCCCTAATCTCTGAATTGGATTCTGCTCGGCGTGAAATCGATGGTTTGAATATTCATATTTCAAATTTGTCAACTCGATTACGCGACTTGGGAGAGAAGTTTAGCAAGAAGACCGCCCACTATATGGCAAACAAGGGTAAGGCCAAAGAGCTTCTTGGGGCACTTCGGTGCTCTCGTGATGAATCCCGAGGCCGTGTGACGAGCCTGAACTTGGTTCTAGGAGCTGTTTTCGAAGATTCGGACTTGCTTCTATCCTTCGCCAAAGGGTATTGGGCCCGAGCTCGCGCTTTAGAAGTGCTCGAGCATGTAAAAGGGATGCGTGGTGTTACCCGGGCAGAACGCATGGCGGATGCTATGGCAAGGGTAACTGAAACCACGAATGCCTTGAACCGAGTTGATGCGGTCTTACAGGAACGTTTGGGGACGCAAATTGTTTCGCTGCGAGATATTCATTTCGCTGATGCCGTTGAGACCTCGGCGTCGATTGATGGGTTATCGGATTAATGGTTGAGTAGCTGGTTGTCATTTCATTTGTAGCTTGTATATAGTAATTTTTGTTTTTCGTCTTTTCTTTTCCTTATTTGATAAGATATCCCTGTCTCTTCTTTATTTGCGGCTGAATATTCATCTCTTCCCTTCGTCCCCATCTTTTTTATAGGCACATGCTACTACGTCGCACCAGGCTGGTACTCCATGCCTAGTTAGTCCGGGGCTAGGACCTACTGGGGCTGCCCGGGACGAGGTCTCATCTGGTGCGGCTAGTGAAGTGCATGTCAACTGGCCTTACATCGTTTTAATGGACAAAACGTTGAATTGCGCGATAAGTGTGCCTGACTTAAGGCCAAGTTGAAAACCCAGGTGTCCTCTTTCCGGGAATATGTTCGTCTTGCTGAGCATGTCGTTGAGGTTCAAGAGCGTCGCTTAGATCGATATTGGCGTGCAAAGGAAAAATACCTTGGCAAACTAAAATCGTTGGTAACCCAAGCCAATATGTTGGTGAAGTATTTCCGTTTATCCCGAACCAGATACGATGCTTCCGCAGCTATGATCGAAGCTCGTAATCTTCCCTTCGACGATGCTCGCCGTAAAGCGGCCTCGGATGCTCACGAGTTCGCTAAAGAAGCCGAGTTCTCCGCGCGGCTTAAGACGCTGACATGCGTTGGTGCTCATACGACCAATTTTGATGCCCTCATTTCTGAGGAGCGTTTTGGTGGCGAGAAGACCGATGGGGATACGGCTACGGATGACGAAGAGGTTGAGCTCGGTCAATTGCCGTCGTGCTCCTCATGTAATAGCTCATAAATAGATCTCTTTATTGTTGGTTGTACCTAGTTGCCTCCGTAATGCGGGCGAGGACTATTTGTTTTATTTCTTTATTCTCGTGTTCTGATCTTCCCATTGTCGTACTGATATTTCATTGATTGGATTGATTTTCCTTTGCTGGTTTCTTCGTTTGATATTGTGTCGCCTCTGTAACGTGGGCTGTTTTCATCTGCTTTATTTCTGTATTCTTGTATTTGATGTTCTCGTTGCTGCTATTTCATTGCCATTTTCACCTGCTATTTTCCTTTCTTTTCATTGTTGTTCGCCATATGGTAATTTATCGTCTCTATAATGTGGGCCTGAATTATTCTTCTTCTTTCTGTATTACTTGCCATCCCTGCTCATTGGATCAATATGTACCTGCATATACTTGAGTATTCCTAGGCATTCTTTTAGACATGCCATGTTGGGAATTTCACAGTATTCCTAGGCGCTTGGCCATGTTGGGAATTTCACAGTATTCCTAGGCGCTTGGCCATGTTGGGAATTTCACAGTATTCCTAGGCAATTGGCCATGTTGGGAATTTCAACTGCACTCGTTAGACAGCATGATAAGATATTTTATTTATTCAACATACAAGACAATGTCATTAAACAGGAGGGGTAAGGTAGCACCTGTATTTGTAAGACAGCCTATACATAATACTTATTTAGGTTAGCTACGTTCCAAGAATTCTTTTCTCCTCGGCTTTTGTCGAACAGGACGCTTTTGAGTTTGTAGGTAACTGGGCTTGTTCTCTTGACGATCTCGTATGGTCCTTCCCAGGTGGGGCTCAATTTGCCATGTATTTCGTTTTGGGTATAGACCGTTACACGTCGCAGCACCAGTTCTCCGACCATAAACTCCTTGGTCCCTTTCACCCTCTTGTCATACGTTTGCTTAACGCCTTGTTGATACTTAGCTAGTGTAAGAGCTGCTATCTCTCGTTTCTCGTCAACATGTCGAGTTCCTCCCTCATTCTTTGTTCATTGTTTTCTTGCTCGACTAAAGTTGTTCGTAGTGTGGGTAGCCCGATTTCTGTCGGTATGACGGCCTCGACGCCGTAAGCTAAACTGAACGGGTTTCTTTGGTGCCCGTCTTCGGTGTAGTTTGGCACGACCATAGGACGTTAAGTAGCCGCTCTGGCCATCTCCCCTTTGCTTGTTCAAGGGTTGTCTTGATGCCGTCTAGTACGGTTCGGTTTGATACCTCTGCCTGGCCGTTACCCTGTGGGTATGTTGGCGTCGAATAGAACTTTCGGATACCGAGTTCTTCGTACCAAAGCTGCAGCTTGGCTTCCTTGAACTGGGTGCCGTTGTCTGCGACGATGGCGTATGGTATACCGAACCTAATGATGATGTGCTCCCAGATGAACTGTTTGACATTAGTGGATTTAATTTCTCGGAGAGGTTTAGCCTCAACCCATTTGGTGAAGTAGTCCGTCGCCACGATCAGATATTCGACGCTGCCAGGTGCTTTGGGAAGCTTCCCGACTATCTCAATTGCCCATTGTGCGAATGGCCACGGTGCCGTGACCGGGATCATCATAGATGATGGGAGCCATGGTATCTTGGCGAATCGTTGGTACTTGTCACAACGTTGGACGTATACATCGACGTCTCGCTTGATATAGGGCCACCAATATCCTTGGGTGATTGCCTTATTGGCAAGGGACCGCCCTTTGATGTGTGCTCCGCAGGATCCTTCGTGGATTTCCTCCAAGACCAGTAGCTGTATTTCGGACCGGACACACAGAAGATGGGGTCCTCGATAACTGGATTTGTATAGTTTGTCGTTGTCGGACAGCCAGAAACGAGGAGCCTTTCTCGTAATTTTCAATGCTTTTATCTTATCTGCCGGGAGGGTTCCGCTTCGCAGATAGTGAATCATGTCGTCCATCCAACCTAGCTCATATTGTACTGATGTTATTCGGTCTATTCTTTTGGTTATGCTCGGGGTCGGCAGTAGTTCTACTATGATCGACCGAGTGTCAGTTAATGTTAACGCCGAGGCTAGGGTGGCCAAGGCATCGGCATGTGCGTTTTCGGTGCGATTGATTCTTATTAACTCACACGTTCGAAGGTGGCCATCAAGCTCTGAACTTTCTCTTGGTAGAGGATCATTCTGTCATCTTTGGCTTGGTACTCGCCAATGGCTTGATTTACGATCAGCATTGAGTCGGAACTTGCAATTAAGTGGGAGCATCCGAGGGACCGGGCAATGAGCATACCGTTTATCAGGGCTTCGTACTCTGCCTCATTGTTGGTAGCTCGGAAACCCAGCTTAATGCTTTTCTCTATGATCGCTCCCTCTCTAGACTTGAGGATTATCCCTGCTCCTGATCCGTCCTTGGTGGTTGATCCATCGACATGTATCTGCTAGTGTGATTGTGGCGATATAGCCATGGGATCGTCATACCCTTCGGTGAATTCCACGACGAAGTCGGCCAGGACTTGCCCCTTTACGGCATGTCGGGGTGCGAACTCGATATGAAATTGGGATAATTCGACCCCCTAGGCGGCAACTCGACCGCTAATATCCGTCCGTCGAAATGACTCTTTGATATGAAATTTCATGTATACCTGGACCTGATGAGCTATGAAATAGTGTGGCAACTTTCTGGTTGCGACGACCAATGTCAGACACAGCTTTTCCAAGGGTAGGTAACGTGTTTCGGCTTCGACCAGAGTTTTGCTGATGAAGTAGATCGGAAATTGTTCGCGACCTTCTTCTCTTAGGATAATCGCGCTCACAGCTGTAGTGGAAACTGCTAGGTAGCATGCCAGAATATCTCTTTTGTTCGGCCTGACTAGCAGTGGCAGCGTCCTTAAATACTCTTTGAGGTTGTTGAAAGAAGCTTCACATTCCGGGTCCCACACGAATTTTCTATCCTTCTTGAGTGATTCAAAAAATGGTCGTCCCTTGTCTGCGGATCGGCTGATGAACCTGCTCAATGCGGCCATCATTCCCGTGAGCTCTTGTACATGCTTCTTATTTTTGGGCGTTGCTAGGTTCCGAAGAGCCGTGATCTGATCGGGATTAGCTTCTATTCCTCGCCGACTGACCATGTGCCCCAGAAATTTCCCTTTGCTGATGCCGAATGCACACTTGCTCGCGTTGAGCTTTAGTTTGTGCTCGCACAACGTTTGGAAGACGTCTCTAATGGCTTGGAGGTGGGATGTGGCCTTTTCGCTCTTGACGACCATGTCGTCAATGTATACCTCCATTGTTTTCCCTATATGATCTCGACATACCCTTGTTATCATCCTTTGGTATGTTGCTCCCGCGTTGCGTAGGCCGAACGGCATTACCGTATAGCAATAATTTCCTAAAGGCGATATAAACGATGTCTTTTCTTGATCCTCGTGGGCGAGGGGAATTTGGTGGTACCCTGAATATGCGTCAAGGAAGGTCATCCGTTCTGCTCCCGCAGTTGCGTCCACCAGTTGATCAATCCTTGGAAGGGGAAAGTGGTCCCTCGGGCAGGCTTTGTTGAGATTGGTGAAGTCTATACAGACTCTCTCCTTTCCGTTCTTCTTTGGGACGACGACCGGATTGGATAACCATTTGGGATAGAAAACCTCCCTTATGGCTCCAGCCTCCAATAGCTTTTGTACTTCAGCGATTATAGCTGCTCTGTGCTGTACAGACACTTTTCTACTCCTCTGAGCTATCGGCTTGCACTCGGCGTCAACACTCAGGTGGTGACATGCCGTTTTAGGGTCTAGGCCTGGCATGTCTTTGGGACTCCAGGCGAATTTATCAATGTTGTTGAAGAGGAACGCTTCTAACTCTTCGGATTCTTGTTTCGGAAGGTTATCACCGAGGAGGAAGTAGTGCTCCTCGTCCGTACCCGGGATATACACCTTCCTAAGAGTTTCTCCTACTTGCTCTTCGACAACCCTCTCGGTTTTGGCTATGTGGTTGATCAGCTTCTTTGTGCTGGTGGGTTGTTCGACAACGCTCAGCTATTTTTGAAGGGTCGCGGTAATATCCTCACAGCGCCTTGAATCTTCTTGACATCATCTGGCTGTCTCGATCTCTCCCCTATCATTTGGGTATTTGACTTTTTGGTGGTAGGTCGAGGGTATGGCCTTCATTGCGTGCAGCCAAGGTCGACCCAAGATCGCGTTGTGGCCGGAGTTGTCGTTTACCACTAAGAATTCCACGGGAACTGATACGGATCCCGTTGTGACACCGAGGACGATCTTTCCCAATGGTTTAGTCATCTCGGAGATGAACCCGATCAATGTGACATCGGTAGGCTGTAAATCTTGCAGGTTGAGCTCCATTTTGTCGAAGAGCTCTCTGTACATGATATCACAAGAGGCTCCCTGATCGACAAGCACCCTGCTGACCGTGTCACGTCCGATTTGAACACGGAGGTTGATAGCGTCCCCGTGGGGGTAAATCACCCCTTCTTCGTCAAGAGCCGAGAAGGAAATGGGCGGATATCGTCATGGTGTGCATTGTCGTTTAGAGGTCGACGCCTGTGATGCCTTGGCTACTTGGCCAAAGTGCGCCAGTTGCCGTTGTCGTGATCGTTCCCCACATGTGCCCTTGGGTCATGACATGTGAACGACGTTGATTGTTTTGCCTTGCCGGTTGTCGTCTCCCTCGATGGCCAGTTGTTTTGCCTTGCCTTTATTCCCAGCGCCTTTGTTGAACTTGACTAAATATCCCGGATCGCCCCATAGGTTCATTTTCCATCGCAAGTTACGATAGTGCTCAGTGAGATGGCCATGATCTTCATGATATGCGCAGAAGAGCTTGGAGTCTCTCATATTGGGGGGAGAAGTGATCGGTTATGGTCGGGAATACCAACTTTCCCTGCATATATCCTTGAGGATATCTTCAGCAGATAGGTTGAAAGTGTATCGCAGCTCAACCGGTTCGTAGGTGTTTCGGCATTCCCTCTCTGGGAGCCAACCTTGTTGAAACGGTTTGGGGGGCATTGGGTAGGTGAGCTGGAGCGGTTTATGTTCGTTGATCGGTGTTGGGTATGCGATCTGGAGCGGTTTGGGCTCGGGTTCTCGTGGTCGTTCTACCCTGCTACGGACCTCGGGACCTTTGTCCTTTCTGGTCGGTTGGAACGTTTCTCCCTGGTTATTCCTAACTCTTTTGCGACCCACCTGTGCCTCTCGGACCGATTCTCTTCTTGGTAGAGTTCGGTTGAGGAAACGTAGTTCGTCGTTTTTATCGGTGAGGTGGGTGCAATAGGCTAGCAGGGAATCAGTGGTCGGGAAGTTTTTGCCTATGAACTTCCTCCTCGCCCAATAGCCATTAGGGATGGAATTGATAAAGTTCTGGATGGCTATATTATTGGCGTAATGCGGAATCTGGTTTGCTACGTCAATGAAACGTATGCAGTAGTCGTTGAGCCTTTCATTTGGCGTTATCGTCATTTTCAGAAGGGTTTCGATCCTAACCTTCTTCTTCCGATGTGCGGCGTATCGGGTGGAGTACGCTCTTAGCAGCTCTGCCCAGTCTCTTATTGAGCCCCGAGGTAAGTTGTGATACCACGACGAAGCCTCTTGGCCCAAGCTATTTTTGAAAAACTTGCACATCAGTGCATGGTCGTCACTCCACAGCTCCATCTTCATCTTGTAGTGCCTCAGATGGTCTATAGGACAACTCCTTCCATCATAGAGCCTGAACTCGAGAATGACGAACCCTATAGGATTGCGATATCGAGTGATCTGTTCGGTACATGGGGTTTCTTGGCATACGTTCCAAGCCTGTTGGAACGCGTCATCCGTGGCTTGGTAGGGGGGCGGGTATCCCCCCTGGTGTGGTAGTGGGCCGTATCCTTCCCCGATCCTATGTTCGGGATATCTACCGTCCTTCGTGTGGAGCCGTTCCATATGAGTGTTCGGTTGGACGATCGCTGGAGGGATCGTTATTGGGACATTGCCCCCTTGGTGGGGCACTCTTGTATCGGGTCGCCGTCCAGCCGCTTCCAGGGCGGCCCTGTAGGCGGAATCTTCCGCTTCACGACGTGGGTCTTTGTCTGTATTGGCAGGTTGGGTAATTGGCAATATGATGCCGGCTGCTGTCATGGCCGTCATGCATACCGCCAGCTGAGCTTGTAGCTGGGCGTAGTTCCTTTCCTCGGCTAACGGAACAATGTGTTGTACTTCCACCGTGGGTGGTGTAATCATCCTCGGTGGATGAGTCGGTAGTCGGAACAACTGTTCGAGTACATGATCCTCGGGCATGCCAAACCGGTGAGCTTCGTCCGTTTGTAAACGAGCACCGGAGTTAACCGAGGCTGTTGGCAAAGGGACTTTTGAGCTCGGCCCTGCCTGGGATCCAGGTAAGCGTCTTAGTGCACGCCTTAATACGGGCAAAACTTGTTCGTCGTCCGAGGACGAAAGATATTCGTCAACAATCCCTTCAAGTTGTTGGGGTTGTTCGGTCGGTTGTTCTTGGATGAAATTGGAGGTTGTTGGTTGGTTTCCGGACTGGATAACGTCATATCGGTCGCGGATGGCGAATAGATCGTCCAGGTCTTGTTGGCTAATTTGCACGTTTTGGTTATTGGTTTCTACTATCTCGGGATGGGTTTCTTCTACATTGGTCACCATTGTCGCTCGTCTAGTAGAGTATTGGTATTCGAATTCTAAACTAATTGGAAACTAGATGATTCCCGGAGACGGCGCCATTTGATAAAACCATAACTTTGTTGGTGGCGTTAGGTTTTTCAACAATAATATAATAGTGAATATATAATTAGTAATGAACTCTTCTTGATATTTATTATTATTCGGCAACTGCCCTTGTTCGGATTACAATTTTCTTCTTACAATTGTGCTCGACTAAACTATTTGATCTCTTATCTTAGTCTTTCTCTTTCTCATTCGGTACTCGCCTTGATCTCTGCTCGGTTTTATTTCTGGATATGATAAGATTTGGCTAGTTTCTCTCTTTTCTCTACTTCTCTCTATATTTTTTGGATGGATTTTCCGGTCCTGGTCTAGGGGGGATAGTTGGCTATTTATAGGCAACTATGTCTTTTAGGATGTTGACAAATGTCTTCATCTCAGGGGATGTCTCAGACATGGGTCCCTATCTAAGTGGGCTTGGGCTTTTAATAAAGGTATGATAATCCATTTAAGCATTGGATACCCCCTTATGATAGGTGGGCTGATTAATACCCGAATGGAATATTCGGGTCAAATTTTTATGTTCTATCATTAACACAACTTTATTATGAATGCATGCTCTCACGTCTTACTTAAGTTTACTCTGACTATCGTGACCTTTGCTTCACACTCAACAATCAGGGCGGAACAGAATGATTTTCTTCGACAGACCGTAGTATAAAAAATATATCGAATAGAAAAAAATAAGCTTTAATACAAAAATAATTTTTTTTTATGTTCAACATAGCATAAAATAAATATGAAGTCAAGACAAAGTACATTGGATAATAAAATAATTTTTTATGTAATCTTGTTTGGTAAAATACAATGGCCATTTAGGAAATTTGTTAATTTCAAAGTAAAAATCAGAAAATTTTAGAAAAAAAGAAGCTAACATGATTTGAAGTTCTAACTTTCCACTACCTTATAGTTCAATTTTACCATTATACCATCAACTCTTTTATTTAACTATAGGTGTCATCAATGTAAATTTTAAATTACATGTATAAAAAAAAAAAATGAAAATCGCTGCCGAGATGGCCACGGTCACCTCCACCCCCTTGGGTCGGCCCCTCTCAACAAGTCGCTTATACAACTTTGTATGACATGTCAAAACTAAACTCGTCATAGAGTACATGTTGAAGCTCATAGGACATGGTTAACAACTTTAAATTATTGGCTAAAGATCCCATTTTCAAACAATTGTATTTGACATATTCGACATGCTTGCTCTTTTATTATAACAATAACTTATTGTAGCAATATGGTTAACAAAGCTCCTTAAACGTCAATAACGTTTATAACATTTTGAGTAAATCTTTTGGAAGAAGAAAACTCTTAAGCATTGACATTTGTATATGTAGCATTATAATCCAAATCTTAATTAAGGTATAGAATTATCATAAAGTTGGAATAGTAAAATGTTTGGTTAATTTTGAGGAATGAGACTCCACACAAAAAGAGAATTACATATTTTGTAGAGATAAAGTGTGATTTGATGTTATGAAGCGAGGAAAAATGAGATAGACTACGCGTTGCGTGTGCGACGTATAGTACAATATAAAGATAGAAAGTAACTTGAGAAGACTCGAAAGAAGTTTCGGCAATTAAAAAGGATGAAATGTGTTCTTAATTTTTCTTTTTCTATTATTTATGAAATTAGGGTAACATCGAAATTAGTAGTAAAAAAAACAAGGGTGCTTTTACAAAAAATTGTCAAAATTTACCAGCTTAAAAAATATTAGTACGATATAATGTTAATATTTATTGATGTACATATATTAAGTTATAAAAAAGTCTCGTTTTGACGAATGAGATTATACACACAAAGATAAGTTATTCCTTATGTACAGAGGGTATGATTGATGTGTGGGGAGTTTTTTTTTATTGTGCATTTTGCCAAAATATTACAAGAGATCCGGGATTCAGAATCTCACGTCATACATGAATTTGATTTTTAGCATTTTTAAAATTGGTCAAATAATTTGACGAATTAGAAATCGTCATCTATATGACCCGGGATTCAGAACCCCACGTCTTACACGTGGATATCAAATACCAAAACAAACATAACTATTGTGCTCCTTCCTTCTTTCATCCTTAGTAAAATTCTCCCAATTACTCCAAACAAACCATAAAAGTCACCTTTACCTTCTCCATAATAGAAGTAATAAAATCATTATCTTTTATTAAATTAACATCAATCTACCACTATAGTTATTAAGTAAGTATTTCTTTTTATTATTGAACTTAAATTTTATGTAAATATATATAATAATGAATCCAATTTATATTTGCTAATGAGTTAAAAATTTATTGGGTTTTCATTTAATCTTTTATGGTAACACATATTTGGTTACCAATTAACAATTTATAACATTTATTAACAAATCTTTTAATGAATACTAAGTTTTGGTTTGATGTTACAAATGAAAAACGTTTATATAAAGTTTTCTCGATAAATCGTCAAATCAAATAAATCAAATGGTAAAAATATCTTCGTATCGTCAAATCAGATATTTTATTACTGTCAAATAATTTATAAAAAAATATTTTTTTTTGTATTTTATCGATCAACAATAAAACTTTCTACTTTATCTGGACTCGAATATATTCGCTGCCTAAAAGACATATATCGAAATTTTTAAAAAGTACGAATAATTCAATTTGGTGAAGCTAATGGCCACGTAAGACGTGGGGTTCTGAATCCCGGATCATGTGACGATTTCTAATTCGCCAAATTATTTGACTAATTTTAAAAATGTTCAAAAATTAAATTAAGATAGACGTGATCCTGAATCCCGTATGCCTTGTAATATTGGGCAAAATGCCCAAGTAAAAAAAAACTCCCCCACAAAGTGAGTGAACAATAGATGGTTTATTTGTGCAGATATATAATGTACATATGTTCAAGTTACAGTGTTGATAGTGTAAAATAAGATTAAAGAAATCAATTGCTGCTTCAGTATTCAAATATTCAAAAGGGGATGCATTTTGAGCTCATTTTATGAAAAAAATTTATTGAAAATGTTGACTTCATGCAAAGTGGCATTCTCATTCATCTTTGTTTTTGGAAAAGAACAAGTGAATATACAATTTTAAAAAACAAAATTATCATAAAACTAGAATACTCGAAAGTCATGTTTTGATTTTTGAAGAATGATAATACACAGAAGTAGTAGTAGTAGGGCCGGACGAAAAATCGGAAAAGACCGAAACCGAAAAACGGAAAAAATTTCGGGTCGGTCTCGGTTTTCAGTAAAACCGAACCGAAAAAGACCGAAACCGAAAAAGACCGAAAAATAAAAAATAAAACCGAAAAACCCAAAACTGCACCGAAAAAACCGGTCTGATTCGGTCCAAAAAATAAAAAGACTGAAATAGAAAAAAACCGAACCGAAAAATATGCTTGGTTTCAGTTTCGGTTTTGTCAAAAACCAAATCGGATCGGACCGAACCCAGCCCTACAGAGAAGTATACGTAAAGAACAAGAACCGAAGATAGAGTCTGTTTGATTTAAAGACGTGGGAAAGCAAAAGATGAGTTTACATATAAAAATAATGTGAATATTTACTTAGGTACATATATCATACTATTACTTATATTAGTTTAGTTTATGTCAACATCACTTATAAAAATTAAAAACAAATATTTGTAAAAAATCTTGATAATTTAACTAATTTACAAAATAATTGTGTGTTTGAAAATATAACAGTTGTGATTAAATTCAAAATAAACGGATTTTTTGTAATCCCTCTTTTTTTTTTACTTATGTACTTTTTTTTTTAACATCTGCAGAAGGAAAACCTCTCAATCGAAAATCTCTTGTTTATTCATTAACATGTTGGTACACTTTAAATTTGTTAAAACTCAAATATTGATTTTGTCCTAATTGAATTTTATTGTGTTTACATACAGTAAATTTTTAGCTATTTAAGAAAGTGTTACTTGAGTTGAATGGTAGATCGGATAATTACTCTGATAATGATGTGATTGATACTTATTGAGTTATTTCAAACAAATTAAGAAAAAAATGGTGTGATAGCAAAATACGTCTCCACTTGTCAGACCCTGCTAACAAATGAATCCACCAAGAGAAATCATAGTGCGAAAAGTCGTAAAATTAGTAAAATAAGTGATAAAAATCAATTTAGTATTGAATATTAGTGTGGATGTATATCTTAGCCCATTTTTTTAATTCGCTCATTTGTCGAAAATACAAGCCGGTCTAATTAAAAGTAATCGGTTCAAGCAAGTATTAAATAATCGAAACCATATTAAAATAGCCTGATCAAGCTTAATTCGGTTTGATTTGGATTGCTTTGTACTGCAACTAATGATCTATAAAAATATAAATTTTCAAATACAGGAATCAACTAGCTAATACCCAAAAAAAACTGTAGATTAGTTAGATATATATAATTTCTAATACATATATCTAATCTTGAGTCATGAGTCATGACTACGTAGTCTATGTAATTATGTTACAGAGGCATTTAAAAATTTAGTTGGAGTACAAATATTTTATCCCTATTTTTTATCATATGTGTTTCTTTGCTTATTTTCACAACTGATTCCGTAAATTTATAGGATTTTATATTATATTGTATTCAAATTTTAAAACAGACATAATATTGTTTTAGACAATTTTTCCAATATTTAATGTTTAATTTACACTAATTTATAAATTTATTCCAAAATAAATTGCGTATTGATTTTCTTTTAAAAATAAATATTAGAATTTATTAATACATGTATTATAGTAATTGTACAATTTTTTTAAAGTTTTTTATAATTAATTTTTTGAATAAAATAAGAAAAAGGACACAGAAGAGGATAAAGAATAGAAGTAGAATATTTGAATTTCTAAATGGTTGTTCTATTTTCAAAAGATAAATGATATAACCAATAAAAAAAAATATCAAAAAACCTTAACCGTTGTGGCGTACCAATAATTTTCGTTTAAATATTGAAATCATATTTTCATTTAATTCATAATTGGTCTATCTAATTCGTTACTTAAGATTTCCTAATTAATTGGTCTATCTGATTCGTTACTTAAGATTTTTAAGGAAAGGTGTTTAAGTGGCTATAGCAATATTATTTTCAAAATTTATACATGTTGGGAGACAACGGGAATTAATCATCGGGTAAAAGCACATATTTATCAAATTTTATTGGTATTTTAAATAATGGATTAAACCTGAGACGGAACAAATATTCTACCCATAACATTTCCTGCAACTAATCTGCAAAAAAGTAAAGTAAATAAAGTATTTGTTGTAATACACTATTAGCTATGTATTTAGGGAGACAGAAGTAGAGAGAGAGGGGGAACAGTATAGTCTTATTAATGAAGGAATGTGTGAATGAATGAATAAATACAAGACCCCTAGCCCTCTTTATATAGATAGAGGGTTAGGGTTACAAGCCCACCTGTGCCCATTAAGGAAAAGCCCAAGAGTCCAATAATCTTACAACACTCCCCCTTTGGACGTCTTGAATTCTTCGTCTTCATGCAGTCGATCTGAGTCGAGTTCATTCGCAGTGCTAAACACATAAATACCTTAGGGCCGGAAAACCCGGTGTGGGACAAAACCGGTACCTAAGAGAATTTGTGTAGCTGAATGATATATGCCAAAATACTATGTAAGTAACTAACCACAAAACAGTGTGCCTCATCAAAACCTTACCAGAGCAAACCCAATGGGAAAATCTCTGATCGAAGGAAAAAGAGTGCAACAGTGGTAGTCGTAGGGGATCAACCACAAAACAGGTGTCTCATCAAAACCTTGCTAGAGTAAACCCAGTGGGAAAAAACTCTGGTCGAAGGACAAAAGAGTACACAGTGGTAAGAAGTATACGACAGGATACTCCCCCTGATTTCGGCAATCCATAGTGAGGTATAACAGGAACGTGTCTCGCTAAAAACCTTGTCAAGGAAAACCCAGTGGAAAAAACCTTATACTAAGGACAAAAAGAGTACACATGCATACAACAGGATGCTCCCCCTCACTTGCACACGACAGGGTGCGAGGATTTCGACTCCGACATAAAATGTCGCTCTAAGGTAGCTCAGATAGCCTACGTAGGCCGATCGCGCGTACGTGCTTCTGAAAAGAATGCTTTGGCAGTGACTTGGTAAACAAGTCAGCGTGGTTATTCTCTGAACCAATATGCTTCACTTCAATCTTTTGAAGCGTTTGTTGTTCATGTGTGAAGAACAATTTTGGCGCAATATGTTTTGTGGCATCACCTTTGATATAACCATGTTTCGCTTGATCAATCACAGCGGTGTTGTCCTCATAAATAACAACTGGTTCATCATGATCGTAAGCTAGATCACAGGTGCTTCGAATATGGCCAATAACTGCTCGAAGCCAGACACACTCTCTAGTCGCCTCATAGAGCGCGAGTAGCTCGGAGTGGTTAGTCGAAGTGGCCACTAGAGTCTGTTTACGAGACCTCCAGGATATCGCCGTGTTCCCAATGGTAAAGACATAACCAGATTGGGAACGTCCCTTGTGCGGGTCTGATAAGAAACCAGCATCGGCATAGCCGACAAGGGTTGCGTTATTTCGAGGATCAATGGAGCTGGATCCACTCGACGCAAAGGGATAGAATAAGCCCATGTCCGTAGTACCTCTAAGGTAACGGAAAATGTCTTTTATGCCAGTCCAGTGGCGGCGTGTTGGCGCAGTGCTGTGTCGAGCTAGACAATTCACAGCAAACGAGATGTCCGGTCTAGTACATTGGGCCAAGTACAATAGTGCGCCTATTGCACCCAGATATGAACACTCAGGGCTCAATATCTCTTCATCGTCCTCCTTTGGACGGAAGGGGTCCTTATTAATGTCTAGAGAGCGGACGACCATGGGAGTAGAGGACGGCTTAGCATCACTATGACTAAAGCGCCTCAACACCTTTTGGGTGTAACTTTCTTGATGGACTAAAATTCCATCTTTACGGTGCTCGATCTGCAGGCCGAGGCAATACCGTGTCTTCCCAAGATCTTTCATCTCGAATTCCTTCTTCAGGATTTCAGCAGTTTCGAACAACTCTTTCGAGGTTCCTATGAGATTCATATCATCTACATAGACTGCGATAATCGCATATCCTGAAGTGGATTTCTTTATGAACACGCATGGGCATAGTTCATTATTAACATATCCCACGCCGATCAAGTATTCACTTAGACGGTTATACCACATCCGTCCGGATTGTTTCAATCCATATAGTGATCGTCTCAGTCTAATCGAGAACGTGTTCCGTGGACGGGAACTACTTGATTCAGGCAACTTAAGTCCATCAGGGACTCTCATGTAAATCTCTGTGTCCAGATCCCCGTAGAGATACGCTGTGACCACATCCATGAGCTGCATATTCAGTTTTTCGGAAACTACTAAACTGATTAAGTAGCGGAACGTTATAACGTCCATTACGGGAGAATACGTCTCATCGTAATCAATTCCAGGGCGTTGAGAGAAACCTTGCGCCACAAGGCGAGCTTTGTATCTAACAATCTCATTATTCTCATCACGCTTCCTTACGAAAACCCATTTATGACCAACTGGTCTAACATTGGGCGGCGTTGGAGCGACAGGTCCAAACACGCTTCGTTTCGTTAAGGAATCCAATTCAGCCTGGATTGCTTGTTTCCATTTAGGCCAGTCCGTTCTTCGCTGACACTCAGCAACGGTACGAGGTTCCATGTCATCATTGTTCATAATGTCAGTGGCCACTGCGTATATGAACACATCATCGATGACAGTCTCGTTTCGCTTCAAAATATCGTCTAAACTAGCATAATCGACAGATATTTCGAGGTTATCATGATGATTAGGAACTAGTGTTTCATCTGGAACACGCTTCTCTAATACATCACCGTGATCCTTAATGATCTCGTGTGGCAAAACAGATGCGACAGGATTTCTCCTCTTTCGAGGCAGAACATCCTTGGAACCGGACGGCCTTCCTCTTTTTTTCGGAAGGGCGGCGGACTGGACGGCCGACGGCAGCGTCCTTTGCTCGGTGGGTACAACCGGAGCAACGTGTTCAAACGGAACACGGCGTCTCACTGGGACGTCTATCCTTGCAGGCACATTTGCAGCAGGTATATGTGATCTCGTGACATTTGCTAGGTCATTAAATGCGTCTGGCATTTGATTTGCAACATTTTGCAGGCCTAGGATTCTCTGCACTTCCTTATCACTATGTGCAGTTGGGGGATCTAGATGAGACATAGTGGGTACATGCCACGTTAATTCACGTCGTTCCTTATCAACGTTAACGTGCATTTCTCCCCCTAACGACGGGAAGAGTGTCTCATCAAAGTCACAATCCGCATGTCTAGCGGTAAAGAGATCGCCTGTCAAGGGCTCTAAATAGCGTATTATGGACGGGGATTCATAACCGACATATATGCCCCGTCGTTTCTGAGGTCCAAATTTGGAACGCTTAGGCGGCTCAATTGGAACATTGACTAAACACCCAAACACGCGTAAATGTGAGACATCGGGCTCATATCCAGTTACCAACTGGTACGCAGATAGTGGTTGGGTGGTCATGGGCCTCAGACGGACCAACACAGCAGCATGCAAAATGGCATAGCCCCACGCAGAAATAGGAAGTTTGGTGCGCATAACCAAAGTCCTAGCAATCATTTGCAATCGCTTAATGAAAGCTTCTGCAAGGCCGTTTTGGGTATGAACATACGCAACTGGGTGTTCAAGATTAATTCCCAAAGTCATGCAATAGTCATCGAAAGTTTTCGATGTAAACTCCGCGGCATTATCAAGTCTAATAGACTTTATCGGATAATCCGGATGATGAGCCCTCAATTTAATGATCTGGGCTAGGAGTTTTGGAAACGCTGCGTTTCTTGTGGACAACAAAGCTACGTGTGACCATCTTGTCGATGCATCAACCAAAACCATGAAATATTTAAATGGTCCGCAAGTTGGTTGGATAGGTCCACAAATATCTCCTTGAATTCTTTCAAGGAATTGGGAAACCAATTTTGTAGGTTTCACACGAATTGGTTTGAGATTAGTCTTTCCAATCGAGCATGCTTGGCATAGGCTTTTCGGATTAATCACGAAATTCTTTCCTCCAAGAGGATGCCCATGAGATGCGTTCATCGTTCGAAGCATCGTATTTTGACCCGGGTGTCCCAGCCGGTCATGCCATAGCATAAAAGTGCTCTCATCAATCGGCGCCCGCCGAATGATTAGATTGCTTTCAAAGTTTTGGATTGTAGTAACATACAAACCACTTGAAAGACATCTCAACTTCTCCAGAATACGCTTTTGGTCGTATTGAGTGGAGGTAATGTGAAGGTATTCAATACCGTTTTCACGAGCAGTTTCAAGATGAAACTTATTTTCTCGAATATCCTTAAAGCTCAACAAGGTACGACTGGACCTCGGAGAATATAAGGCCTCAGATACTTCAACAGGAGTACCATTTGACAACGTGAATTTAGCTTTACCAAAGCCTTCAACAAGGGTCGACGGGCCCGAAATTGTTGTCACTGAGGTTACTTTAGGCGTAAAGTTGATAAAAAACGATTTATCTTTTAAGATAGTATGTGTAGTGCCACTATCAACCAGACAATCAACTGCCCCACAATACATGCCTAAAAGTAAAATAATTTAAAGTCGGTCACACGAATAAAAGGAATTGCTCAATGAAATAACTTTAAATTATACGAGAAATGTTCAAAACATTATCCATAAAACAAACCATAATCCAAAAGAAATGAACAATATCCAAAGGAAAAAACATAATCCGAAATGGAATTGAAATAACATAATCCAGGAGCAAAACAGCTCAATTATTAAAAGAAGAAACGAAGAAAAAAAACTTTATTCTTCCATGTGAGCCTCAAAGTCAGGGGTCTCAAGAGTTTCTTTTGCACTAGCTTCAATCATGTTGGTTTCGACCCTTCTACCCTTGTGGTAGTTTTCGACTTCTTGGGGAGTTGCCCTACAAGTCCTTTGCATATGACCATTTCCACCACATTTATAGCACAGAGTTGGCATAGCGGCCGGATCTCTTGCTTTGGGACGACTGGCCCGATTGTTCCTACCACCACGAGACTGCCTAGGAGGAGCCACATGTCCTCGGTTCGAACGATTGTCCAAACCTCGCTTGGCTGGACGAGCATTACGCTCATCCCTGTTCCTTGGCTGACGGGACGACTGGCCCTTTTCTCGTTTCCCATATCGTGGACGAGGTCCACGAACAGCATTAGCATCAGGCATTGGAATTGCCTTTGAACCAGCAGGACGAGAATTACTGTTCATCATTAAAATGAGACTATTCTTCTCGTCCAATAACAACTGGGTGATAAGCTCGGGAAATTTGGTGAATTTAGACTGACGATATTGCTTTTGGAGCAAGATGTCAGAACTAGGAAATGTGGTGTACGTTTTCTCCAATAAGTCACTGTCGGTGAGCGTTTCACCACAGTATTGAAGAGTAGCACGAATTCTGCATACTTCAGCGTTATATTTTTCAACGCTTTCAAAGTCCTGAAATCGCAGATTCAGCCAATCACGGCGGGCTTCAGGAAGCCAAATGGTCTTTTGGTGGTCGAAACGCTCTTTCAGAGAGTCCCATAATGCCTTTGGTGAGGTGGTCGCTATGAACTCAGATTTCATGGCGTTTGATAAGTGGCGGCGAAACAGAATCATCGCCCGAGCACTCATTTCACGCGTTACTTCCATTTCACGCTCCTCCTCATCATATATGACATCCAATAAGCCTTGGGCATCTAAATGGTTTTGGATATCCTGACTCCAATCCAAGTAGTTCTTGCCGGCAGCATCCAAAATTGGAAAGTCAAGCTTGATTGACATTTTTCTACAACAGGAGAAAAGAAAATAAAGTCTGGATTAGTCATCATATAAAACAACGGGTTTATATGTTTATGGTTTGTATAAGCACAAACTTTATTTCGAAACGACAGGTTCGAAAAACAAGTTTTGCTTTTAAGTGAAGAGGTTCTCTTTGATCGAACAACAGGTCGATCCTGAGACACCAATTCGGCGAATACATATCTATATAGACACATTCGGGGAAATTATTATTTACTCAACCCCTTTCGGTAGCTCTATTTGAACACGACCAGGAAAGACGGTGAGGGGGGTGGGCACGAATGCCTCTTAAAAACCGACCTCATTAGGAGAACGACTTCCGCCTTTATCTTTCCTAGACATCGTATCCAAATAGGTGAGCCTATTTGGGGAAGATTCATAATTTTTCCAACTTAAATGTGAATATATACGATTTTCGCTTTTATATATGGCAATAAAATTAATAAAATAGACAATATATATCTAGATTAACCATATATATATAAACATGCAGTAAATATATTTTAGAATCTATCTAATCATGCAATAGATTTGGTGTTATAAACAAATCAATTTAAGATTATCAATCAATCTATAAAGATTCTAACATATCAAATCAAATCTATTTAAGATTATCAATCAATTCATGAAGATTCTAACATATTAATCAAATCAATTAGATCTAATCTAATAATTTACTGACATATGTGATATTTATATATATGGTAATATCAAAAAGATATGATTATGCTAACAAGATATCAATCAATTATCTATGTTTATCGCCATATGAATAATTCTATACATGGTAGTTTTAACATGCAAGGAAGTAATATATTTTTAATTACCAATCAATTCTATATATGGTAAAAAAATATTTTAACATGCAAATGGGTTAAATTTACATGGAAACATATCAATTTATTCAATTAACATGCAATTTTTATACGCTTGCCTTTTAATAAAAAAATTTATATGCATGTGTGTGTATATTTACCAAATATTGTATCTTTATCAACCATATGTACTGTTTTCGTATAAGTATTATACTACAGGACCATGCGTGTAATTTCAGCAACTATATATCTATTTACAGCATTATTACATATACAGTCCGGAATTTCAGACAAGTTTCAGTTTAGTCCTTGAGTAATTTTACAGCTTTCAGAGAATTACCAATCAGTACATACGTTTCAGTTTGTTACAGATTTAATCCGACAGATTAATACATGTTTTACAATTATATCATTAATAGTTTAAGAACCTGTAATTGATTATGTATGTATGTAACACTCAGTACCATGTTTTACTCTTTTAACAGTTTTATTCCAAAAAAAAATGTTACAAGTTTAGTGGTATACACAGGTATATTTAGATTACTAAATATCTATCATACATAGTTTTGTCTTGTAGTTAACTATCAAACAAGTTGTTTCAAGATACGTATTCAACAAACTATGATATTGTTGCAAAATTTTACATGCTGTATTAATGGTTTTCTTAACATACTATATATATATCGGTGCAAACAGACATGCTTAGTAATCTTAGTAATATACTAGTACCAAACAGACATGTTTTTCGGTGCAAACATAGGTTACATGCATACCAGGACAATAAGAAACAATTTGTTAAACATGGTTGTATTCTTATTTCATGAACAGTCAAAATAACAAATTTCTATGCATGGTATATTAAGAGATTCATGTTACAAACACAAAACCAGTAGCATACATATTACATATTCTATTTTCTATTAACATGTGACCTTCAAACAAGTAATAGTGATTATACATGCAAGGTGAATTTATTCTTACACATGCAAGTTCTATAACCAAACAAAATAGCATGCATACGGCTGTAACATGTCATCTTATACAATTAATATGTATGTAACGTGTACAGTATAAAAAAAATTGTATACCTTACTCTTGCTATATTGATGAAGATCGATATAATAAAATCCTAAAAATTCGTACTTCAATCTCCGAGAGCAGTGCTGATAACGTGTTGTAATACACTATTAGCTATGTATTTAGGGAGACAGAAGTAGAGAGAGAGGGGGAACAGTATAGTCTTATTAATGAAGGAATGTGTGAATGAATGAATAAATACAAGACCCCTAGCCCTCTTTATATAGATAGAGGGTTAGGGTTACAAGCCCACCTGGGCCCATTAAGGAAAAGCCCAAGAGTCCAATAATCTTACAACAGTATTGTCATTGTTTTGTTTATCAAAAAAATTATTATATATAGCCGTTGGATGAAGAAGTCGGTCACACGTGTAACTTGTAAGTATGTACAGGTACAGATATACAGTAAAATTACATTGACAAAAAGTTTTTAACTTTTACTCAATTTCCATGCCAATCCCCACTCATTCCCATTACTTTAATATCCGAAGAAAATACTTTATTAAATTGTGACATTAAGAAATAGTACTACAAAAAGGTTTATGGCATGTTATATATTATAAATTTATAATTAGGTTTTTGAGATAATCGCACTTTTGATCCAAATATGGAAGTAAAGTTTGGTGATGATGCAAATATCATACAAGTTATATGATTACAAAAATAAATAAATCATACAAGGTATATGATTACAAATATAAAAAAAATAATCAAACCAGGCATATACTAGTCTAATACAGTACATGATTAACTTACTGATCATTGAGTTTATTTCTGTCTATTTGTTTTTCACTGGAAGAATTTCAATTTTCAATTTTCAGTTTTCAGTTTTCTAATTTGAAACTATTAAAAGACAAAAAAAAACTTTTTTATTGAAAGATGGAGATCAAATGTGTCATTGTTTAATAAATTGAGAAAGTATTACTTCGCTAGTGGCAACGGATGAAGTTTTGGATGGAAGTTAAAAACTACAAGAACTTATTATTGGTGCATTATTAAGGACCAAAAATCAAAATTCGTAATAATTTTATTGAAGACATTGATTCCTAATTTGAAAATCAAAACTTTAAGAGTAAGAATTATTTGGTCCCTTTCATAATTCATAGTCCTTTTGAATTTAATAATTTTCCTAATAATGAAAGCATTTCACCAATACAAAGGACAACACATGGATCGATTATTGTAAATTTTACCATCAGGATATTCATCCATGATAAGGACAACTAATGTCTCTTTCTTAAATACAAGAGTTATTTCTAAAACAAGTCAAACCCTAGGGATGCTAGTATAAATTATCCTAAAATAAAGAAAAGGAATAGACTAGTCCCCATTGTTTGTATAATTTTGTCAGCTCCACTGTGTATTTATAAATTGAAGCATTATAATCCTTGAACTATAACAAATTAACTGTTTTAATGCCTAAGGCTTAAAAGATAAAAAAGTTGGTCTACTTACTTCAAAATAAAAACCAATTGTCATGATTTTTCACATAACTATCAGGGACCATCAAGTGATGGTGTTTCTGCAAACAGTTTGACCACTGCATTAAAAACTAAACTTAATTAATAAGCTTAAGCTATCATAATACGAAAAAACTTTGAAAGTAAGAGAACATTGTGTATGTATAATTTTCATAATTAAATGAATCCTACAAGGGCGACACTAGTTAGGATCTAGCTCACAATCACCTCCGTATTATTGAAGATCATACCACCTACGACATAATTAACATATTAATTTGTTAAGAAAATAAATTAGCACCTCCATATTTTATTGGAATTTTAGCATCCTGAATTATCAAGTCGTATAACTCCGCCACTTAAAGTAAAACGAATCAAAGTGATAACCACCGTCCCATCACTATATTGTATTTTTTCAATTATATTTACTATTAATCATTAACAATAGTAACTTAACACCCAACATAATTATTTTTCATTGACATTTTAAATTTTTTAAGGAACCAAACAAATACGTTCATATTCCCAAATATTGGATACCATTGCATATACATTTAAACTATGTATACCACTGTTATAATTAAACCAAAAAAGACATCGCACGTTATAAAAAAAAAAGGTATAAAGAGTCCAAATATTGGAGACCATTGCATAATAAACTACAATTGAAGTAAGGAGAGCAATGTAATAAATAAACAAAAAAGGAAATATGACACGTTAAGAAAGTTATAAGTGGACACCAAAACAATATATGTTGCACCGTCAATCTCTCATTCTTGTCTCTAGACTATTACTTCTCTCTTTCTCTCTTTTCTCACCCATCTTTATTTCATTTCCAACCAAACTTATATTTTAGCTTCAACAACACTAGTTTAATTTCAATCATGGCTTTTTTTGTTCTCTCTTTGCTGCTTCTCTTGTCCTTTACTGGTCACTCTAGTAAGCTCCTTTTTTTTAAAATTTTTCTTTAATTCTTTTTTTATATTTTAATAGTGTGAACCTCAGCTCATGTTATATGGTAATATGGTTAATTAATTTTTCATAGTTCTAAATTTGGTATTTTGTTAAAGAATGTTAATTTTTTTTTTTTTCCATAATTAGCTAAATTTCTTTTGTATGTTTTCTTTATTATGTGAATTTGCTAACTTTCAAGTTAAGTTTTTTTTGGAAATTAACTTTCAAGTTAAATTAGTTAATACTCTTAAATTGGTATTCTGTATCTTTTATTTTTATTTATTTTTAAGTAGTGTTGGTTTATATATACTACTGTTTTAACAAGTGTGCTTCCTAGTAAAAAAAAGCTCGATTCAAAGCTTAGAAAAAGCTTAATTATCTCGCTTTCTGCTTTTTCTAGGCTGCTAGAAGCTTACACTTTTTTATGCTTCTAGTGTAGCTCTTGTGAGAACGCTTTAGCTAAGATTTCGCTTTTTTAAAACACTGGTTTTTACATTTAAAACTTAAAAGATAATTTTAGAATCAATTAATTATGTGACAAAAGATTTCAACTTTTTGATCTAGTGGGTATAAATTAGAAGTATAGCTATATTTGTTGATATGAAATTAATTCCTATACTGTAACAAAGATTTCACCTGTTTTTTTCTTCTTCTCAAATTGGTGTCTTGTCTCTGTTTTTTTGGGAGAAATAACTTAACCTTTACTTTTCTTTTTATAGAAAAAAGCTGTTTTTTTTTTCACTTCCCTTTATGGCTTTTCTAAAATTGCTATCTCAGGTATTATTCTCTGTTATTTCCCAAAAAAACTCCCTGTAATTTTTTTTTTCACTACAATTCTTGCACAAATCATAGATCTGATTTTACATCTAAAATTCTGAATTTAGTTTTTTTTTTTAATTTTCTTTGCTCATTGTCATTTTCTTGTTTTCCTTTGTTTTTTTTTTCTTGGCTTGAGGAGTTCAGAGGTTTTAGTAAATTAGTAAAAAGAAAATTATTATTTAAGCTGCTAGATTTTTTTAGGTTCATTAAAACCACTGATCTGCTCTTATAATATATATTGGGAGTAGCTGCTTTAATAAAATTATAAAAATATAAATAAAGAAAATGCTTGCAGCCACTCTGGCAACTTACAGAATCTGGTGACCCGTTTTCAACTTTTTTTAATTTAAAATTAACACTGCCATCTCATAACAAAATTAGATTAGTTAGAACAACCATTAAACAAAGGATTTGTTAAGAGTTGTACACTAAATAAGTGTTATATGTCTGCGCTAGGGGCAACACACTTTTGTTCATTATATTACTTTTTCTTATAATTTAGATTACATATTAGTGGTCATCTTCTAATTTGATGTTTTTCTTTTCTGATTTAATTAAGCTAAATAATTTAGTCTCTGTCTGTTACTCCACATGCTTACAAATAACATCCTAGCAGAACCATATTCTATTAAATCAACCTTTTGATAATAGAGTAGATCCAGAACTGAGCTTTTATTTTTTGGGTGATAGGTGCTACACTTTATTTACTTGCTCGGTTTATTTGCTTCATAAAAAATTATACGCTCGGCTCAAATTTTCCAGTATAATTTCCTTTAAGCTAATGTTTTTTATTCGTTAAATAAACTTATGATGTTAAATAGAAAAAGGATTTGTTAGAGCATAGTATGAGATTTCTAGATTACAAGATATGTAACTAAACTTTTTGTTGTTATTGTCGGTGCTAGGTGCAACTTATTGTGCATGTAAGGATGGGTTAGGTGACGGTGTTTATCAAAAGGACATAGATTATGCTTGTGGACAAGGAGCTGATTGTACACAGATTCAAGAAAAAGGGGCTTGTTATAACCCTAACACAGTAAAAGACCACTGTAATTACGCCGTTAATAGCTACTATCAAAAGAAAGGACAAGTCCTCGGAAGCTGTGACTTTTCTGGATCGGCCGCTGTTACTCCAACCCTCACCAGTAATAATTCACACTTATATACTGTGAAGAGAAATTGAATGTATATATATTTTCTTAAAATGTTTTTTGTTGAAATTTGCAGGCCAAAGCTCTACTTGTGTTTACCCTTCTAGTGCCAGGTTTGCTTCTTTTCTGTCTTTATTTCCTATATCTTGCTGAAGAGTTGTTTGAGTGGAGCTTATTTGGCTTTTCTAGCGTTGGATTTTTTTACTTTAGTTTTATCTACATGGTCTGGATTGTAACAAGTAAATTATGTAGCCTTTGTTTCTATGTCTGAATCAAATTTCTGAAAATAAATTTTTTAAACTAACAAAATGTAACATACTTTCTTTTTAAATCGACGGAATAATACACCCGAGGAAGCTGTGAATGTATCTTTTTACAGGTTTCTGAATCCCGAAAATGCATCATTTTATAGGTCTTCAAACTACATACATATTGGATAACACTTTTGCCATTTGCATATCCTGCAAGATTCATTTGATACCCAGCCTAGATTTAACTACAAAATGGGGTAAATTTCCGGTTTTGGTGTTTATTTACATGTTTTATTTTTCTCAGTAAATATTATAGGAGTACTTATTAAGGAAGCTCATCAAAGTTTAGTCTGATAGTGCTTATAGCAAACTGCTGACACAAAAGTGTTTGGTAAAAATAGACTTTAGCTGTTTTCTAACATGTCTATCCACATTTTGGGTACTTTTAAAAGCCATTATACTTCTTATGTTGAATCGTCATAATCCCATGTATCTGATGAAAATAAGATAAGTTTTCTTGCATGTGTATCCACTTTTTATGTGCTACTAATAGCATCTTTATGCTTCTGATGTTGAATTTCTTTATCCCTTTTATGTGATCAAAGTAACAGGAAAATGTAGAAGACTTAAATGCCTATAACAGTTGACATCATTAATTTATATTGTGGTCATTTTCAGTGTACTGTGTACATAATTTTACTATCAATTTCCAGGCTATTTGTGAAATCAGATTTATGGATGGTATACCAAACTTTAAAAAGCAACTTTTGAAAACCAGTCTTCAAATTGTAAACATCAACAGCTTCTAAAATGTCAGCATCTCTCCTTTTTTGAGACTTTAATTCGGCAGAAATTGATTTTTTGTGGTTTCTTTCTTTATTTCTTGAATCAATTTTCTTTTCATAAATTTTTTTAGTGGAAGCAAGAAAAGGCATAACACTTGCACTGAAGATTGAATACGATAATTTTTACTGTTAATAGATCGTAAAGCAACAATTTTGTCCACATTCTTAGTTTCGATTTATTGTGTAACTGACCATGTGACTTGTCACTAAAATTCATTATGTTGCTTTGTCTTTTTTTAATCACTTTTGTACTGATTATTCATCTCACAACGTCATGTGTCTGTGTTCTCACATTTTCTCCCAGCAAAGTTCCTCTCTTTTCAAAATACTACTCCATAATTTTCTTGTTTTTGAGTAGCTATTTCTAAAGAAAAATTTCTATGTACATTAGACGAGTACCCCCCAGATTAGGTGCATTTTGTTATAAAAGAATTCTTCACAAGGGCTACGATTATATTATGCTATGCATCTCTCGTAGCGGCCCAAAATTGGAATCCATGATAATCTGGACCGTAAAACAACAGTTTTACATTACTGTTTCATATTCCTGAATTTCGAAATCTATTTCCAGATATTATTTGTACCAATTTTAAAACATTGGCTGTACTATTCGTATGAATCTGCTAGAAATCGATTCACGAAAGGATCTGTAGAACTAGTCATTAACTATTAATTCCATTTAAGCTGCTTTAAAATAGTGTTTCGACATCGTAGCATTATTTTCCCTGTCTGCATTTTAGTTCCCCTACTAAAATTCGTTTTTTTTATTAGTCCGTCAGGTACCACTACCCCGAGTACTGGAACCCCGACCATCACTCCCACAACTCCAGCCAACGGAACAATCACGCCAACAACTCCAGCCACCGGAACCACCACGCCAACTACCGGAATATCTCCTCCAACCACCGGAACAACCACTCCAACTGGTAATACTTTCGGTACACCACCCTCCTCAATATTTGGGCTGGGCCCAACTAGCATAAACCCATCAACCGACCCCAATGAAGCCCATTCAAAAAGGCCTTTCTTTTGGGCTTTCACTTTATTCTCAGGCCCACTACTTTTCTTGGCATTTTGAATGGTCAACATGATAGACGGTGGATATTTTGTAATATGGTACTAGGAGAGAATGTGATTCTGCTGTGTTGGCTTGGGATCACAACTTTGGACATTTCCCATTTGCACTACTAGTTATTTTATTTTATTTGGTTTATCTTCATGTGTAAAAAGAAGGGGATTTGGTTCCTTTTGAATGGTGATGTGGCTCTGCTACTTTTGGCTAGAATCTAATTCCTTTCTTTTAGTCGTCTTTTTTTGTAAATTTAGAGTGATGTAGTCATTTTCTTTGCTATTCCTACTAGTCTTAATGAGAATTTGTTCTCAACCTAATATTTAATCTAATGCTTGTGATATTGTAGACTACTTTCATGCTAAATTGTTGACTGTTAATAATGGTTGTCATGTACTTTGATTTCCCTAGTTTTTTTTTTTTATTGAACAGATATTTCCCTAGAGTATTATTAGACATACTTTTATCCCTCATAAACTCATAGTAGTACTTCTTCTCTTAAAAAAAAAAAAAAAAAAACTCATATACCAGTAAGCTTTTCTGGTCGGAGTCTCAAGTCCAGTCACGTGTTTCTCTTTGTCGTTTATGATTTGTTTAAAAATGCATGTGTTTTTTGATAATAACATGGTCCTTGACACACGGTGGCGAAATTATAGGATTTGGTGTGGCACGAGTAACACAACCCAAACAAGTTTAATTTAGCATATTGAAGACAAGGATGAAATTCGATTTAACGCGACAAATCCATTTCCGTTACTCAATTCTTTACTTAAGTGTCAACTTTCAAGATGCTTTCTCTTATCGTTGTTTTCGAGTCTTCAATCACCTCTTTAGGCAGTTTTCAAGAATAAGTGATCCGGAGCTATTTTAATGCAAGTATGCAACTTTAATCGTTGCTCTCGGAAAGACATTACGATATACAACGTCCAAAGATCAAAGGACAAAGGAAATATCAGAAACCATACAACAAAGCTTTTAACTTATAATCTAATATTGATACTCTACATCGACACCGTCCGCAACTAATTTTTCCCCGTCTCTTCAAGACAAAAAAAATGTCCTCGAAGTTCAGTTTGACCTCCTCTTCACATATAACCCATTGTACCTGAGTGTTTAGTCTATCACCACCAAATCCTAAAGTTACACAAAGCTATGATTAGACTACACTAATTCGTTGTCCATGTATGTTTTATCTGGTGGAGATGAGGCATGCTTTTTGTGGTCACTATGACTCATAAAATATCAAACAAATAGATAGGTCGTCTTCAAGAAAGACGATATCTCCTTTACACATACGAATTATGGTGAATTCTTTTTTTCCTGTGTGTACCTTATTGCTTTATCAAAAAAAGTTGTGAGACAAATAAACCATACTTTCCAAATTTATAATGAAACATGTCATCATGAATCGCACAGGTACTGAGAATCGAATGATGTCAATATCCAAATAGTATTAGACAAAACTATCTACATCACCTTGATTGCTCATCTATATCGGAAAACATTCTCTTTGCAATAAATTGCGTTCCAATAAATTGCGTCAAAGGTCTAGAAAGCTAGCGTATCCGTGAATAAACTTCCAATAATACATTATTTATCCAAACACAAACGTGTACGGCATCATATTTTTTGCATGGGTCGAACGTCCATAGTTTCTAGTGGCGGTCCTATCATTTTAGCACATCGGGCTTGTTAAATTTTTGTCATCTTTTTAACTTAACTAGAAAGCTGTTTTTAAAAAAAAATCACCTATCGACCACCTGACAGTTCGTCGACACCTTAACTAAATGACTGATATGACTTAGGCCATGACCACCTAGTTTCTATATTCGTCAGGTCCACTCATCTCGTTATCGGGATGGGGCCCAATTAGTGGAGCTCTGTTAGACAAAAGAGCAAGGCATTCTCTCATGACATGTCTAAGGTTATAACTTACTAACTTTTAGTATGTTTCAAATAGATGGAAAAACTCATGTTGTATATCAAAATATTATAAAAAAACACAAAGGTGAAAGAATTAAGATGAGGGTTAAAGATCGCATAGATATGCACAATCCTACTTATTAGTGTTATATGATAGGTATGCAGTGCTGATAATTAGATTAAGTAGTGCTGAGATTAAAGTATATCATCGGTATGCATAACCCTTCTTATTAGTGTTATAAAATGTAAACATAGAAAAAATGTGTGAACAATGACCAAATTACACAATATTAGCAATGGCTCATCGATGGTTTTGTCCATAACAATGAATTCGCCGCAGATTTTCCGATCCTTAATCTCATTTCTTTTAAGAACGCATTTGGTATCGGGGTCAAAATTTTATTTGAAAAATACAATTACAAAAACAAAAATAAAAATACTTCAAAATAGCGTGCATGTAGTGATTGCCCACACCTTAACCTATTTACTTTACGATGTCTTATAACTTATTGTTTTTATAAGTCAATTTTAAATTATTTTGACTTAACACAACTTCCTGACATATTAATAATCTTATTTTTAATTTTTTAACTTTTGAAATTTATAAGAAAAAACTAAAATAATGATATTTTCAGTTCTTTAAATTTTTGTATAAACTCACTAACTTATTAAAAGATAAAAAAAAAAACTAATAAACCAAACACCCGTAAATTTTTTATACTAAAAAAAAACTAAGGGAAAAAAGTCGCCACAAAAATGTAATTAATAATAAAATAGTGTAGCAAAATATAATAAACCAAAACAAATCTGTTTGAGGGGTTTTTCATTTCTCTGTAGGGTTTCTCTCTCTCTCTCTCTCTAAAGTGTATATCTTTCTTCATATCCGATTTCTCTAATAATCAATTAAGGTCTGTTTTTTCTTAATATAATATTAGGGTTTCAATTTAATTTATTTTTAGATTAATACTGAAAATTATCGCTAGGGTTTACTATCCAAGTTTAAGTTACATGTCAATAGATTTTGTGTCAATCCCATTTTCATTTTTTATTTATTTCTCAATATTATCTAATAAGCATTAAGCATTCTAAATAGCTAGATTTTTTCAGCTCAGTTTTCAGCTTAAAAGTGTCATTCAAGATTATTTTGCTGGTAGCTGTTAAAAATATGTTCTTTAGGCAGATACATAAAATTTAAGTATTTTTAGAAAATGGATGAATTTAATTTTGTCAATTATGTTATAAAGGACAGCTTATTTTTTCTGGCAACCAATTGCGTATTTAACGTCTTAAAAGCATTCTAAATAGCTAGCTTTTTTAACTCAGCTTTAAGCTTGAAAGTAGTATGCAAATTTATTTTTCTGGTAGCTGTTTTTTAATTAATGGGTCAGACCCAATTAAGATAAAAGTATGTTCTTTTGGCAGATACATAAAATGAAGCGGTAGATGGTAGTTAAGAAATGGGTCGGGCCCAATTACTATAAAAGTATGTTCTTTAGCCATATAGATAGGTTTAAGCATTTTTAGAAAATGGATGGATTTTATTTTGTCAATCAGTTAAGGTATGTTTTATTTTTTAAAATAATATTAGGGTTTCAATGTAATTGAATTTTTAGATTGATATTGAAAATCCTAGCTAGGGTTTACTATCCAAGTTTAAGTTAGTCGTCAATTGATTTTTGGGTCAATCTCATTTTCATTATATTATTTCTCAATATTATGTAATAATCCAGCTTATTTTTCTGGTGACCGTTTGGATATTTTACAGCTTATAAGCATTATAAATAACTAGCTTTTTCAACCTAGATTCTAACTTGAAAGTGATATTCAATATTATTTTGCTGGTAGATGTTAGTTAATCAATGGGTCAGACCCAATCCATATAAATATATGTTCTTTAGGCAGATACATAAAATTCAAGTATTTTTAGAAAATGGATGAATTTTATTTTGTCAATTATGTTATAAGGACAGTTTATTTTGCTGGTTATCAATTGTGTATTTAACGTCTTCGAAACATTCTCAATAGATAGCTTTTCTAACCCAGATTTTAGCTTAAAAGTGACAACCAAACTTACTCTGACTATTAATGGGTCAGACCCAATTAATATATAGTCTATTACACTGTGATTCAGACTTACCATATGAAACGAGCTATTTTTTTGCATTTGTAAGTATTTAGGAAAACTGAATGATCGATATGCTTTTCTAGTAATTGTTTGACTTTAATACTGAAGAGGGAAAAAATAAGCATTTTATTGAGATCGATATTTTCGGTTTTTATTATCTCTTTGTAACGAGTTGGAAGAGCAAATTAGTTCAGATTTCGATTTCATTATGCTTTATAGTTTTTTTTCCTGATAATATGCTTTATAGTTTCTGTTTCCCCTACTTTGAGGGTTCACCGAACGTATCGGATGTTATGGGTTTATCACATATGTTTTGACAAACAAGATTGACAAGGCATTTGTTTTTTGTGCATGGGGTGACTTGCTGGCATAAAGAGGCACTTCTGGGATATATATGCGAAAGCAAGAAGAGTTGTTGTGGAATGAGCAAGTGAAACCGTTTAAATTATCGAGAACTTCGGAATTGTAAATATTATTGATTTCTAAGAAGTTGCATTTCTCCAAAGTAGCTAAAATCGACAGCTTAAGCAAATCCCCAACTTTTGAGCCATGATTGTACTGCTATCCCGTTCAGGATCTCGTTTCCGCTCCTATTCTCGGATATTGTCAAATTCCTATTTTAAAGCCCCAGTTTCAAATACACAAACACCTCAGCAATCCACTTCCCAATTTCACACACAAACACAGCCTTTTAGTGCAAACCTGCTACAACTGCCCTATTCCAAATTCCACTTCCCTAGAAATAACCGGGGGTTTTCCACCGGCGAAAGCATCAGTCAGCTTCTTGCACAGGTAGAGCAGGATAAACAGAAAGAGAGAGATGCGAGGAAGAGGGCAGGGTTAGATACAGCCGATATAGACGCGGAGGAAGAAGAGGATTATATGGGCGTGGGACCCCTTATAGAGAAGGTCCTCGGGAAGATCGAAAAAGAGAATGAAAAGAAAAAAACTCCAGATCTAAATATGCGTGAGGAGCACACAGATTCTGAGAGTGATGATGATGAGAGGTTTACCAAGGAAGCTATGGATAAGGGCGCCGAGTTGTTTTTTAAAAAGCACAAGAGGCACAATGAGCTTCTAAAGAACTTCGCTGAAGCTGGTATGGTATCTCGGACTTAGAAACTGAAGAAAGATTTATATGAAAAACTTCTCGTAAAAGTTTCACCACGGTACTAATATTCATTATAGACGTGTATTTGTTGGGTTTATGATGTAAGAGGGAAGTCATAGACTATTATTAACTGAGCAAAATCTATTCAGCCATTGTTAATTTTATTTTGACCCTATAGAAGTTAGTTTACATATGGCTGTTTATCTGTACTTTCACATATGACAGGTTAATGATTATGGTGCATCTATCATTCTCTGTGGTTATTATTGTAAGAGGATGTTAGTGTCAGAGTAATTTGCAACTGGAGCAAGTTTAAATTAGAAATCTGTTTGGCCATCAAATTTTTTATCTGAATATATTATGTAAAAGCTGCACTGTACGTATGATGAGTCATTGATCCATTTCATATGATGAGGTTTTGTTCGTTTATCCATGTGTGTTTAGTTAGTTTATCCTCAATAGAAGGGAAATCTTGTTGGACTAAATAGCTTTGAAGTAGTTTTGGATTAGATAATATGGTTATTCTTGACTTGAAATTATTAGAAGTACTATTATGTGTGGCAGGATATACATGTCATTCTTCTCAGTTCATTGTCTTAGGAGGGAAGTAAAGTCCGAGTGAATAGTAACTGGAGAGCATTTATCTAAAACAATTATAGGTTTATTTCCCACATCCACGTGTTTGCTGTGATTCCATTGACAAAAAATTTAGCTTTTTATTTTCAAACCGTTTTTTTTTCTTTTTTTCTGAATGTTATTTAGCTACAAGTTACAAATTGTACACTTCTTGTTCTACGGCTGCGCAAATACAGTGCCAACGCGCTTCCTTTTTTTCTGAATTTTTTTAGCTACAAGTCCAAAACTCCGACACTTTTTTCCCACGTTTGCGCAAATACAGTACTTGAATTACTGTTTTTACAAAATAATTCCTTCTTAAAAGTCTTTAAGCAATGTGGTTTTTTGCACTTATTGTGAAGCTAACACTTCTCATTTTAATATTCCTTTTTTTTGACAGATACGCTTGACGATGCTCACAAATGGATGGTCAAAATCGACAAGTTTGAGCAAAAGCACTTGCAGTTACGTCCAGAATACCGTGTCATAGGGGAATTGATAAACCGTCTAAAAGTGTCCTCTGGCAAGGACAAATTTCTTCTGCAACAGAAACTAAATAGAGCCCTCAGATTAGTAGAGTGGAAAGACGCCTATGACCCTAATAATCCAGCTAATTACGGAGTAATTCAGCACCAACAAGGACCTGCTGTTGATCAAAATGAAAATGCTGGTCGTGATAAAGAAAAACAAATGATTCAGGGGGTTGTGGATGATGATATTGATGATGAGTTTGATGATATGAAAGAGAGGGATGATATACTCTTAAGAAAACTTAATTCTATCGATAAGATACTTGAAGAAAAATTGGCTGAGTTGGACCATACCTTTGGGAAAAGGGGAAAGCTTTTGGAAGAAGAAATTAGGGATATCGCCGAGGAGAGAAACTCTTTGACAGAAAAGAAGAGAAGGCCCCTTTATAGGAAAGTAAGTACAGAATTGACCCTTCTGCATTTGCTATATTTAATTTTAAATTTCAGGGGTTTTTGAAAGTTTTTAATGACTAGTGCAACTGGCATATAGAAGTAATGTCTTGTATGAATTAATGTGGCTTTGATTGTATTGCCAAATGTTAATGTCTTGGAATAATGTAACAAATCACATCACTTTATTTTAAATGGTACAAAAACATTGCTATCGAAAAAAAAATGTTTAATCATTTTCTCACCATGGGTGTGCCCTCACCATAGCAATCTGGTTAATGAGATTCTACAGGTTCTTCAATTATGTAGCAAGTGAATTAACTAAACCAAGCTCTTGCAAAAAGTTGGAAATATGGAATCATCAATCATGCTATATGTAGTTTTACTTGCAACCTGGTACCAATTTACTTAGTCCACCCACCGTATTTTTTGTTGCTAATGCATAGTAATGAAAGTTATTTTGTTCTGAGTTCAATGTATCTTAACATATGAAACTAAACTTATCGGTTCTCTAGAATCTGAGCATGTTTCAGAACTTCATTATTGTTATCAGCAAGTCTCAGTGTTCCGCAGCAGTTATTTTCTCATAATTGTAATCCCATAATTTCCATCTATTCAATGTATGATGCGGGTGAAGATGTTATCCGTTTCTTTGTCAAATTAAGTGCGAACTTACATTAATTTAACCTTTGCAGGGATTTGACGTGAAAATAATTGATGTTAACAGAACTTGCAAAGTTACCAAGGTAGTACAGCCCCATTTTAGAATTTTGCTCTTTAGAATATGTCTGTTAGTTTTTCCTTTTAATTTAACACTATTTATAATATAGGGTGGACAAGTAGCCAAGTATACAGTGATGTTGGTTTGTGGAAATTACCATGGTGTTGTTGGTTTTGCTAAAGCAAAAGGCCCTAATGCTCAAGAAGCCATCCAAAAGGTATATTCTCCTTGTTTTGGTTTGAGACGGAGAAAATTGGTACTCATAATCAATATTTTTGGCTTTTTAGCAATATCTATGAGAGGATGATTTCCTATATTGCATAAATACCTATACAGGTATTATCTAATATGATATGGATTTGGGAATACGACAGTTTAAAAAGTTAGGATACGATACGGCTAAGATATGAAAAATAATTACATTATTAATATATATGCCTGTGCGTACATATGTATGCGTGTTTCTGAGTAGCCACAAAATGTTGTTACTACCTAAAGCATTAGTTAACGAAACGCACTCACCCAAAAGATCAGCTAATCTTCGAAATCATTAGAGTGGGAAAAGTGAGGTGATCGAATGGGAGGAGAGGACCTTTTGGCTGTCAAAACTCTGTATAATGCAGATCCAATAAATTATGGATATTGACCATTTCGTCTACATAGTGCCTTTTCATATTTCTATGGGTCTTTTCCTATTTCCTAAGAGTCTAGATCAAGTGTTTTTGTTTCTTAGGTTCATGTGAAGTCTATTCAGTTCTCATGTAGTCTCCTAGAAATAGGAGCAATGTCAGTCATTTTGAGATAGAGTGGTTTGGTTAAATTATGAAAGAGAGTGGTTCTCTTTTTAGGAATTGAGTGTGGAACTCTTTCCATTATTTGGGTGTGGGATTCAAAAGACTTCCTTGTGGAAAGAGTTACTTTTCATTGTTTTTATCGTATTTTCGGGCTTGATTCTCAGGTTTTGTATCGTTTGTTGTATGGACGGTGACTGTCCTGCATCACCCCGCTTCTCTCAAACTCAAAATGATGAGAAGCAATAATCAAAGGTATCAAACTCTAACAATTTTATTTGAAGACCCTGAGAGTTTAGGTTGTTAACCAAGGATCTCTGAACTTCATCATTTAAGAATTTAATAGGGATTTAAATTATGTCTATCTGGCAATACTGGATTTAAGAAGTAGATTGAAAAGGAATCTCTTATTCTAATGATTTGTGAAATTATGAATTTCAGTTATATGTATCTGTATCCTCGTCATGTCAGGCATGCAGCTAGAGATGCTAGTAAAAAAGTTCTGCTTTCACTTGACCAATGCCTTTTATTTTTTGGATAATGGTTTTGAAAAGAACCAAAACAACTTCTACGCCGGTACCTGGCCTTTTTTGATGAAAATTTCCTATAATATGCATAAATACCTAAACATTTGTTAAGCAAACAGGTTCTAGAACTATTATAATTTTAAAAATGTTTAGGTATTTATGCATTTCTGGTTTCAGACGAGAAATCCATTCTCAAACTAACCTGGATAAACCGATAAAGTGGTTATTTGGATTTCATGTCTAATCTTCTTGAAAGGTCTTTGATGTCTGTGACTTATAAGATCCCAAAGATATCCCAACATTTGTTTTCTTACTGATCTGCTTAACTCATCGCTATAAAAATTTTATTCATGAAGCTGTTGTTTTACTGGTAGGACTCAGTACCTTGTTGCTATGTAATTTACGAGTTTGCAATGAATAGGGTTCACAAAATGTCATGTGAAGTCTAATATGGACTGACACAAGGTTGAAGTGATCATGACTTAACTTTAGAAGTACTCTGATGGCTTGATCATTTAGATAATGTCGCCTTTTTTTTATGCCTTACCATTGATTACTTCCGCTATCTGTTTCATCTTTATGATATTTTTCGCATCATGTTGGAGTTTTTCTATTACCACTTGCAAGATAGGAGACAGTTAGAAGTAGTTATATTGAGCTTATAAGCTGTTGATAATGCATGGCAAGTTTTGAATGAAAGGAGCACTTGTGAGTGCTTAACACAATATGGTTAGGTGATAATAAAAATTGTATATAGTTTTTAAAAGTCTCTGTTGTACTGTGTTATGAACAGAAAATCTCATGGAACGAGTACCAAGCATGTTTGAGGCCAATTTCTCAAAGAGCAAAGACCAACTTGATAAAAAAAATTGTTGAACTCTTTTTTTCATATAGTCTCTGTTGTATTGTGTTATGAACAGAAAATTGCATGTAATGAGTAGTCAAGCTTTTGGTACTTGGGACCAATTTGTTAAAGAACAAAGAACTTAAATTTCCGTAATCCGTTTCTTAAAGAAACCCCTGACAAGAGGTATGAGTATATATATAATATGAGGCTTGGTAATAAATTCCACACGCATTAGTCTGCAAACCGTATAATGCTGCATGCTTGATCAGATCTAGCTGTTTCCAGTATGTTTAACTGTCACATTTAGTCTTTGCCATAGTTATCTTCTTGACACTCAACTGCATATTACAGTATTATACATTATATAACATTTACTAATTATCTTACTTAACCAGGCACATGAGAAATGCTTTCAGAATTTGCACTACATAGAGCGGCATGAAGAGCATACAATTGCTCATGCAGTACAAACTTCATACAAGAAAACTAAGGTACTCGATCATGCTTTTCCCCCCTTTCTTTTTCTAATTAAATTTTCCAATAACGGCAGTATGTCTTTCTCTTGGTGTATATGATTTATCTGCTTTATTCTTATTTCAGATTTATCTTTGGCCTGCATCAACTCAAACTGGAATGAAAGCAGGTAGAACTGTTCAAACTATACTGAACTTGGCCGGTTTCAGAAACATTAAATCTAAGGTAATTTACGAAACTGAATATCTGCAACACAAGTGGAATTCAAGAATTTCACATTGCCAGTGCTTAATGCTTCATCTTTAATCTTTTTTAGGTTATAGGCTCGAGGAATCCTCATAACACAGTTAAGGCCCTCTTTAAGGCCTTAAACGCGGTAAGATTGATTCCCTGTTTCTAAATTAATCCTCGATTTTGCTATTAGATAGAAAAAGAAAAAAGGTCAGACCCATCTATTTTTTCAGTCATATTCCGTGGGCACTAACTATTCTTTCGCTTTTTTTCCTCAGATTGAAACTCCAAAAGATGTTCAGGAGAAGTTTGGCAGAACTGTCGTTGAGTCATATCTGCTATAGGGTGTCACTCTCGGTCTTTTGTTTTTTGCTCAAAGTTGCTAAGGGGAGGGCTATTTCTTCCTTTTGAACGATTGAGGAATTAATGATGGATCCAATGTTGATGAATGCAGTGCTTTGTATCCAATTTTCTTGTATTGGTAGACGGCGTTGCTCTTTATTTCAATCCGTAATAAGAAATTAGTTATTCTTAGTTTCAGCACTCAAAATCACATTAGAGTCAGAATTGTTTCTTTGTAGAATGAATTTTGGATTTTCTATCCAGGATATTGCTGTAGGGACCTTTGGCATTCAAGCTGTAGCTAAAATTCTGATTGCAAACCACAACACTAAACTGATTGAATTTTTCTAATTTAATTAAATCGAATTTACTGAATTTTTTTAGTCGCCAATTACTATATTGATTATTGAAGCTCTAGGGAGCCAGAGCTGTGGTGAAAAGCTCACGAAACTTGGTTAATTCATACAGTACTTGAAAGAATCTTCTCGATATGTTAGCACTGAACGGGCTTGGATTGTTGCGCCTCGGAGAGGTGGAGTTAGAATAATATTTTTGCAATTTAAAGATCAGAATGTCATCTTTATACAGATATTTTGTTTTAGAACTTGCAAAAGTTTGATTATTTAACGCACTCACATTGGATAGTATTTTATTTTCAGCTTACCTGATGAGGGCATCTCCTATTTACTTAGTTCTTCTTGGCTTTCGGTACTGATCAAAGACCGACATAGTGCACTGGAGAACTTGCTCATTCCTTTTTCTAAATTGTGACTTCCTGAAAATCATTTTTATTGTTCTTCTTCAGTTCTTTGTTTCCATTTTATAGGATGTCCATTGCTCATCTTGTTTGTCTAATTTTTGAAAAGCAAAAAAACAGTTATTTTCCCATCATTTTATTTGTAAATTTGTATTGTTTGTCTCCTTTTCTCCTCTCATATAACATTTGTTGGAAGACCAGAAACAATGTTATGACCATCTTTCAGTATTTCTTAAAAAACGAAGCGTCGGCGTAAAAAAAATTGTTATAGCTACCCAAAAACCTGACCTGCTGACGTGGGGACTAGGTGGACTAACTATGAATTAAATTAAAATATGATTTCAATATCGAAACAAAAATGATTGGTATACTTAAATTGCCATATCAACGGGTAATATTTTTAGGTAAGTTTTTTGGGTGGCTATCATTTCTCTAAAAAAAAAAAAATAGCAAGTAAAAACCAGATTTGTATAGGACTTAATTTCTTCATTTGAAGTTTGTTTGAAAAAGATGGAAAGTTCAAAATATATTGGGAAAAAATACATTTAGTGTATTGTATTACGTGTTGGTAACGATTTAGGTATCAGACTACCAAAATTAACAATTGACGTACCGAACTATCATAATGTTCATAATTTAGGTATTGCCGTTAAATTAGTTGGATGGAAGTTAGTTTCACTTTTTATTTTGGTCATATTTTTTGTAATTTGTATAAATCCAACACTTAATTTTCTGAAATGTCTCATTTTAGTATAAATTTAAAAATATATAATTATATCATGTGTATATATATATGTATGTATGTATATAATACACACATATATATTAATGTATATATAAAAATATATATATATATATATATAATATAATGCATGTATACATATTATTGCAAATATATAATACAAATTCTAGATGATGTTTATGTATAAAAAGAAATTATAAATACTTAAAAAATATATTCTATTTACAAAAAATAATACTTTTTTGAAAAAAATAACAATTTTCTTGCCTTTTTTTATGAAAGTATTCAAATAGTGATGTGGGCTCAAATAATTTTTGCTTGAATGTCATGAATGTAAAACTTATTTTATTTTCGTTTCAGCGAAAGTGTTTAGAAAAATTATAAATTTTTTTTTTTAGAAAAAAATTCAAAGAAAATCTAGTAAAATAATATATTTTTTAAACTGAGATATTTATTATGTATGCATATATACATGCGTGTTTTAATAGAAAAATTGTAAATTATAATGTTTCGAAAATACATGATTAATTTTATACAAATTACAAAAAATATGACCAAAATAAAAAATGAAACTAAATTTCATCAAACTAAATTAACGGCAGTACCTGGATTATGAATATTATGATAGTTTTTTTTATATAATCAGAAACCCTCATTTGGAGGTAAACCTGCTTCGCAGGCGTCAGAGTTCGAACCCTGGTGGTGAGCATGATATGATAGTTTAGTAAGTCAATTGTTAACTTTAGTAATATGATAGCTAAATCGTTAAAATCAGATAGTACAGTACAATAAATGTATTTTTTTTCAAATAAATTACAAAAGTACCCTTAATTTCAGAGGGACTATATTTGAAAAAGTCACTTTATTAACAACTCAAAACCAAACTTTCCCCTTTACCTCCAATAGTTTAGAAATTATTTTTACCCCACCCCAAAGTTTTTCTTTCCTTCATTTTTCTCACATGTTTTCTTTCTCAACAACAATGTTTTCCTCACCATTGTTCTAGCTTACCCGCAACGATAAAAACTTTACTTGTTTGTAACTTCCATCCAAATATCTCAATCTTTAACAAATTTATGCCTCCACATATTTTACTCAATCTAACTAAAAGCCAACCACATTCTTTTTTGATATTTTAGAATCAATTGTAAAGTGAAGTACCAATTATTATTTTTATAAGTAACACCATTAATAGTCTTTGTTTGGAAATTGTAAACATACGATACGTGATGCTCAACTTGCTTCAATCCAATTTGGCAATTTGCGATGGTTATGATAGACATCGTGTCATTCAAAGTGAATTAAAAGACGTTAATCCGTGTACCGTTAATTGACCAGTTTACACCACCGTAAACAAGTTGAGTTATTGGAGATGGTGAATTGGAGTACAACCGTATAGAGAGGGAGAGAGAGCAATATAAAGAAGAAGGCATGTTGTGGGTTTTGGGTGTAGGGATCTAAAAGTTAAGTATTTAAGTTACATGGTTTAAATTAGAATACAAATATTGTAATTATATCACTCGGGTTATAAATTCGGGGTTCACATTCGGTCTAAAAGTCAAGTATTTAACTTACACGGTTTAAATTAGAATTTAAATATTGTAATTATATCACTCGTTATAAATTCGGGGTCCACATTCGGCCCCTTTAGCATTATTATAGTCTTATGTTAGACCATATCACTAAATTTTGAAATTTTAATTTTTTTATATGTTAGATAGATGGTTAAAATAACATTCATAGTTTAAATAAACAATATGTTAGACCTAACCTTGACTTTTGCATATCAAAGTTGTACCATATAGTTTTATACTCCTATAGCACAATCAAAATGCAAAGGGACAGAAAGATTATTATTTTTGAAACGCTATGAGACGTAACCATGATTTGAATTTATAATTTTATCATTGAGGATAATAATGAGCCAAACTCTCAATTCATGTGATTAACACTAACTGATTATTCCTAAAATTAACACGAAAACCGACCCCACGTGTGTATGCAATATTGACTTTCTCCGCTTTTGTATAGATGTCAATGTTATTATTGTTTGAAGAATTAGAAAATTAATATATTCCCCACTCAAGAAATATTATTTTACCTAAAATACAAATAAAATATATTTCTTCTAATTCTTGTCCAAATTTAAACTATAACTAGTAATCGTGTTCCACGCGTTGCGTGTGTGACGCGCAATACAATTAAAATATAAAAAATAAGTGTAGTTATGATACAAATACATGGATAATACAAAAAAATAAATAATATAAGATTTAAAAGAATGTTTGGTTGTTAAAAGAGGGATACATAGTGTTATTAGTTGTCACTTTTTATTTTATTTTTTTATTTTTTTATATGAGCATGATATTATTGTAATTAATAAAAAAATATAGGAGTATTTTTGAAAAAAAAAATGGCTAAATTGGACAGACTCATTTGATTTGTGTTGACTTATTATAATAGAATGATACTGTTTGAATTGCCGTGTTACAAGTACGTAAAAAGTGGACATAATATTACTAACTCCCCCTTTTGAATTGATTACCATTTCAAATATGAGAAAATTAAGGATTGGTCCACGAAAACAAAAGTATTTAAGGATTGGTCCGGCTATAAAATTCATTTAAGGATTGGTCCATTATTTATGAAACTAATTAAGCATTGGTCCAATATAAAAGCTCTCCCAATTCTATTTATTTAATTAATCATTCTCTCTCTAAAAAAAACAGCTTCCAGAGAAAACATTTTCTCCCCCAAATCTCTCTCTCTCTACATACATACCCACATAATATATATATATATATATATATATATATATATATATTTTGCTGTTTTTCAGACTGTTTAATCTCACTCTCTCTACTGTTTTACTGTTTTCTCCCCCAAATGTATTTATATATATATATATATATATGTATTTCTATATATATATATATATATGTATATGTATATGTATATCTATATCTATATATGGAATAGTGCTGGAATAGTGCTGCGTAGGTTTTTCAGACTGTGTTTTTATGGAATAGTGCTGGAATCACTATTCTAGACTGTTTTTCACCAGTCAGCTTAAAATAGTGGTGCGTAGGTATATTGGGAGAAGGTTTTTCAGACTGTTTTCTTTATTTTTCAGACTGTTTTTTTTCAGACTGTTTTTTAATTAATTTATTTTTCAGACTGTTTTTTTTTCAGACTGTTTTTTAATTAATTTATTTTTCAGACCGTTTTTTATTTAATGGTTTTATTTTTTATTTTTCAGACTGTTTTTCAGACTTTTTATTTTTCAGACTGTTTTTTTTTATTTTTCAGACTGTTTTTTTTTATTTTTCAGACTGTTTTTATTTTTATTTTTCAGACTGTTTATTTTTCAGACTGTTTATTTTTCAGACTGTTTTTTATTTAATTTATTTTTTAATTGTTTTTGATGACGTCAGCAATTGTTTAATGATGTCAGCAAATGGACCAATCCTTAATTAGTTTCAGTTTCATGGACCAATCCTTAAATACTTGTGTTTTCATGGACCAATCCAAAATTTACCCATGAAATATTTTGAGCCCGTATTACAAGTACGTAAAAAGTAGACATAATATTACTAACTCCCCCTTTTGAATTGATTACCATTTGAAATATTTTGATGTTTTATTTTTATTTGTTATCTTATTAGAATCTCAATGGAATCTCCGAAAAATAGTACTATAAGATTCAATAAAAATAAAATCAATTTCTTCTAATTCTTGTCCAAATTTAAGCTATAATACTGTTTGAATTGCCGTGTTACAAATACATAAAAAGTGGACATAATATTACTAACTCTGAAATTTTAATTTTATTTTATATCTTATGAGAATCTCAATTGAATATTCTAAAAAATAGGGAGTAGTAAAAATAACAGAACCCCGAGATTCCATAGATAAAAGTCAACTTTAAACTCATTTACAAAATAGGAATCCAATCATTGTATTTGTCCCTATATATATATATATATATTCCTATGCATACACAGTACATAAACACATACGTACACACATCTACCTCTCTCTCTCTTCTATATATATATATAAGTATATGTATACTACTACTAAGTAGTATATATAAAGAAAAACAAATTAATATTTTGTTATATTAATTCTTCTTAGCTTAACCTGTTAGTGACGTGTGCCAAATTTGCCAGAATACTTGCTGTTAGGTGAATTACCCTTTTTACTAATTTTATAATTTTATTTATTTATTATATCTGCTTGGAAATATTGGAGAAAAGAGATGGTACCAACTATTAGTATTACTTTAAGCTTGTAGTTTGAAAAAAGTTTAGTTTCTTTTTGCCTTATCTATGCAATGGTTTAGTTTGAAGAATTATAGTTAAGTTGACTTGATGATATAGTAGTATCTTTTTTTGTAAGATTGCACTTTCAGGTTTGTTTGGTTACAAGTTACAACTTCTTATGTAAGTTGTAACAGTAATAAGGGGTGGTTATTTTCAGAATATGGTTTGTTTGGCTGATGTTTTGAATAAAAAGCTGGAATATTTGACTTTGAGAATAAAAAGATGGTCTCATGACTCTCATCCAGTTTTATCAGTTTCACAAAAGCAAAGAACATTCCGATTTAAGATGACCAATCAAAGCAGCTTTTATTTCAAAATAGAAATAAAAACCAGTGCAGTTTATTAGCAAAGTTTCTGGAGTATCTTACTTTGAGTCTTGGTTAGAGCTCTTTTGCTCATTTTCTTGAATATATGCATTTGGATTCTTGCATTCTAGATCGATCTTTTGTTTGTTTCCTCGAAAGTTTGGAAGGTTTGAGCTAGATTCATCTTAGTCTTAATTCTTTTTATAAACAGAAGGTAGCTTTTTCGTAAAGGCCAACAAACAAACAAATTTGCAGAAAAGAAAAGAGCAAAACAGCATTTTTATATAAACTGAAAAGATAAACTCTTCGATTTCCTACATAGTATTAATGGAGTGTCTCTTAAGTAGTTAGGGTTTCATTCAGATTAGTCCTTGAATTTCAAAAGAGGATCTAAAAATTATAGCACTCGTCATTTTTAGGGATGGCGAAGAAATTATTGCATTTGAGCCAAGGTGCCATTTTTAGGGTACATCAGTTTGATTTTCCAGTTATTTGTATTTGTTAACATGAATGAGGATGAAGGCTATCCAGACACTAGATAATCAAATTTCTATTTTCTTCTAATAACTTGAGGTATTGCGATTGTGGCAAATATCATTTTGCTTAATTCTATTGAGACTGTATTGCAGTTGCTTCTTTGTTATTGTTAGTTGTTGTTCCTTATCTACTTGGCCCGTTCTTTCTAATATAAATACAAGAAAAGTGTCAAAGCTCCTGTTGAAGAAGGGGTACAGCGTACAGGCTTATAACACTGTTAAAAAGGGTAGATTGAGTTACAACATAACTTATTCGAAATCAAAAGGTATGGTAGTTCATAAGTAATGGCAGCTGGGTAAGCAAGGTCCACCTTATGGGGTCAACTCGGTAGGCTTTAATAAGAAATTTTTGGATATAAACCTCATCAATCTCACAAGTATCAAACTGAATCCCATCAGTTGAGATCCTCTTTTTTTAGTATTTTTTTTTATCATAAATATTAGATTCGTACCTGTTTTCTTGCTACTACAGCCTGGTTATGCCTGTACTTTGAATCGTTAGAACGTGATCTTTTTATTTTATTTTGAGTTCCATATAATTAAGTCTATTCTAATTATTAGATTCACTATTAATTGTTGTTATATAACAATTCATTTTTAACATGATTCTCAGCGATAATGTACAGATGATTTGTAATCCTAAACTATTGTCTTCCCATCTGTACTTAAAATCTTTAGACTCGTAATTTAGTGGAAGATGGTACTCTTATAAAATTTGAGATTTCTCATTGGTCTAGAAATAAAAGTTTTAGATGTATGCTATCGTTTCATGTATGTCTTGTGCTTTGGGATATATTGCAGTTTTCTTTTTTTCTTGTTACGTTTACAAAGCTTTGTATGCATACCATTGTCAACTTGGAAAACGGTTAACTGCCTAAGAATCTGGCTGCCTTAGTTTTAAATCTTAAAATTGGCCTCTTTTTTTTAATATGTTAGAATTTCGCAGTCTTGCAAACTTGGTTGGTAGTTAATTAAACAAAAACAGCAATTCAGGTGAAACTCGGAGAACCTAGCTGGAAATCTCATTGAAAACTACAATTAAATGGGGTCTTTTGTTAATTATAAGCTCATTTACTGTGTAATGTCTCCCATATAGACTCACCATCCAGCGTTTTCGTCCCTGTACTTACTTTAAAGTTGAACACCAAATTGCCTAATTCCAAGTAGTCATAATCGTATAGACTTACTAATCAAATTGGGTTAGCTACATTGGTTGAGGTTAATTACCATCTCCAAATTCAACCCTTTTTTCCGTTCTAGCAGAATTTTTTCCTTTGATTATTCATCCACCATATTATCTTATAGACTAACACAACTTTGGTATTTCTATCCAAATCACTTTTTGAGGTTGAGACCAAAAAATCCATTTCTTTGTTTATTTCATCTTGATTTAACTTATCCATTTTCTCCGTGAGTGGGTTGTCTATTGGCTAGTTCAAATTAGGCAAATCATCTAGACTTACTAAAATGATGAGTTTTTGATAAACTTCAACACTGTTGCGTGATTCATTTTTTTTATTTTGCTTTCTATTAGGATTTCTCCTCGTGAATTACTCATTCACCGGAGATTATTATATCTAGTGGACTGAAAATGTATTTGGTCGAAAGCAAAGGAGGAGCTATTGGCTGTATGCTACTTGCATTGTTATTTTTAGGGACATGGCCTGCTATTATGACCCTTTTAGAGAGGCGAGGTCGACTGCCTCAACACACTTACCTCGATTACACTATCACTAATCTCTTAGCTGCAGTAATAATCGCTTTCACTTTTGGCGAAATTGGTGCAAGCTCTGCTGAAAAACCCAATTTCTTGGTCCAACTTTCCCAGGCAAGTGCTGTTCATGATTTATCCAAAAGGGTGCTTCATTTTTTTCTGAGAAATTGTAACAGTTTTTTATACTGATATATCATCTGATTTCACTTATACACTCGTCTACAAAAACTGAAGATTCATACACTCAAGTTACATTTCTCGGTAATTTAGTATACTTAATGTATCAATTTGGAAAGAAATCCTAAGTTGGGATACTTACTAATGTAGTCTGTAGAAGACCAAATGTTTCACGGGAAAATGATCATTTAGTACATATTTTGAGACTTAATTATCAAAAATCCGTGGTTAAAATCTCTCTTAAGATTAGGTACAAGTGCTCAATGATGCTACTTCTTTTTACTATTTGTTTTTAACTTTGATGCTTCACTAATGCTACATTATATGTACCATCGCTTAAAACAAAATATCACAAATTAAGGTTTTTGAAAATTATGCCCGAAAATATGTATTAAACATCAACTCTCCCATGTTTTATACACTATTCTAATCTATTTTTCTTTTTTTCTGCAATATCACATTTTTCCTACTTTAGTCCTGAAAAAATGGTTTCTTAATGGTATTGTACAAAAAAAATTGTCATATTAGGAAATGAATTCCTAACTTTTTTTGGGTTGGTGTACATAATTAAAATTTGATGATTTGATATGATCAGAAAAATTTTAATTTCACATTTACTCATTATTAGGCCTTTCCACATACTGATTAGTTTTCTGCTTTTTGTAGTTAAAAGATTATCTTTTGCAATGTAATTCCCCCCGCTCTAAGTCCAATGATATTACACTTGTCTGATTGCAGCTTTTGATCATAAAAAAGGCAGCTATTTTTGGCCTGAAAGAAAAGTTGGGTCAATCCTGTTTAATCTGTCTTATTTAGACAAGAGAAATTAAAAAACACAGCTTACAAAATGGACAACCAAATGCACAGTAGCTAATAAGAAAGGGGTGAAAGCTGCAAATAATTAATCTTGTCTTTTCATTCTTTAAGGAAGACCATAACATATGTGATGTTCTGTTTTGGCCAAGTGTTGGAAAAACAAACTCTCTGTTTATATTTATATACTTCTAATACTTCCATGTAGATTGTGAGTCTTGTAAAGGTTTTGAAATTTTAAGTGTCTTAATTATTGTTGATGCAGAATAATTGGCCTTCTGTTTTGTTTGCAATGGCTGGTGGGATTGTTCTTAGCCTTGGAAACTTGTCGACCCAATACGCTTGGGCCTTTGTCGGCTTATCCGTCACTGAAGTGGTCACTTCAAGCATAACAGTTGTTATAGGTATCCATTCTCATCAAAAATAAATTATCCAAAACATTTTTCGTCCCAATGCATTTATAAGATATTGAAAAAGAAAGGTTTTGGCTTCGAAAACAGAAATGGTGTTCGAGGTCCAAACCATGAAAATCACATATGACAGAGAGAAATGATTGTTTGGGTTAAATAACTAGGTTTTACAGACTGAGGTACCAATGGCAGTTTGGTAAATTGAAGTGTCAGTTTTGTGATTGTGACAACTTCAATGTTGTTTGTTTCTGAATGAATGGATGAGAAACCACCACCAACATTGAGTACAGATATAATTATGTTTGCTTATCAACACTCTTTCACAGATTAGTTATAAAGAAATTTTAAAGAAATGTCCAGGTAAAATGCTTTATCTGTTGCAGGGACAACGATGAACTATTTTTTAGACGGTAAAATCAATAAAGCCGAGATTTTGTTCCCTGGTGTCGCGTGCTTTTTGATCGCGGTTTGCTTGGGCTCAGCTGTTCACGCATCAAACTCAGCTGATAACAAAACCAAGCTTAGTAGGTAGGTAATTTATAATTCTTCTACTGTGAGCGATACAATAGTTTTTTTTTTCCGTATCAGTTTCATTGTTAATATTATTTTCTCCTTTTATGAGCTGCAATCCATTTAGTTGGCGAGCTTAAGAGCTAAGTTCATTTGTTTTTGTTTTTTGTCGTAAAAAGCTATAAGTTCAGAGTTGGATGAACCGTTTTTCATTATCAGCCTCAACAAAGGCAGAACTACTTGCTTTCTTAATTAACAGTGCTTGTTTTTTTCTTGTCTCTTTATACATGATCAACCTTAGCTTAGGCCAACTTGATAACAAAAATTATATATTTTCCAGATTTGCAAAAGGTTTAGGTCCTGAAGAAATTCAAAAGGAAAAGGACATACGTAAGTAATCTTAAAATCTGGATTCAGTTTTTTGACATGTTATTTTGTCTGTTAGCCATTATTTTCCTTTTATTCTTGTAATTTTTTAACTTTTATACCATAGTTAAGAGCAAAGACCTGGAAAATGGAAGCAGTACTGTAGAAAAGGCAAAATTTGGAAGTGCTGGCTTTCTTATAGAGCTCGAGAACCAAAGAGCCATTAAGGTAGATGTCATCAAATTTTAATTTTAACTGTTCCTTTGTCATTTTCATTTTACTTTTCCAATAAGGATTAATTTCTCTTTCAGATGTAATGTTTCATGACCTAGGCTTATTATGTTTGGAACTGGGATTTCTTCAGAAATTAACAAACGAATACAAAAAATGTTACACTTCTTTAATAAGTCCTTTCAGTTTCTGTTTTGTTTAGTTATTTTAAAAGAGGAGCAAAAGAAGGAGCCAGTGGCTTCACTTGTTTCACAGATTTATAATATGATGCTCATTCTCACAGTTTGCTAATATAGAAGACAAAGACAATGTAACTGTACAGAGATTTTGTACAAATTACAAGTATCGGGATCAGCATTTGTCATCAATTTGAAAAGAACACATCAAGGAGTTAGTTTTGTAAATTTGTTAAGAAATGACCTCTCAATAATTCTTGTGAAAATATTATACTTCTAAAGAACTAAACATAGTTGTCTCCGCTGGTTTTAGTGCGTAACACTGTATTTTTAGAAAAGTTGTTTTCTTAGCATGGTTCCCAAGAAAATCAAAACTGACCTTTTTTTCCACTTAATAATTCTCCTTTCAGGTGTTTGGGAAGAGCACTATGATAGGATTGGCAATAACGTTCTTTGCTGGATTCTGTTTTTCTCTCTTCACTCCGGCATTCAACCTTGCGACCAACGACCAGTGGCACACCTTGGAAAAAGGGATAACTCACCTAACTGTCTACACGGCTTTTTTCTACTTCTCAGTCTCTTGCTTTGTAATAGCAACAATCCTAAACGTCATTTTTTTGTACCATCCGGTACTGAATTTGCCAAAATCGTCATTCAAGGCTTATCTAGCGGACGGTAACGGTAGATGGTGGGCATTGTTGGCCGGTTTGCTTTGTGGGTTTGGTAACGGGCTTCAGTTTATGGGTGGTCAAGCTGCAGGTTATGCTGCTGCTGATGCTGTTCAGGTTAGTATAATTATTACGGCATGTTAGACAATTAATTCTCGTATGGTTGCATATCTCGGGGGAGTATGAGTCAAAAAGTTTTCCCTCCCCTCTAATATGCATGTTATATCCACATTCTTTAGGCCTTTTAAACTGGGGAGGTTGGATTTTTGATATGTTGTTGGTTAAAGCATAAAATTTGGGGGATTTTGGTTAAAATATAAAACGTTTCATGAGACAAAATGGCCCTTTGTTCGCTAGTTTAGTACTATATATGAATGTCTTTTGTTAAACTCCGTGTTATTCGGAAAGTAAACTTATGATTGTGCTTACCTTTTTGGGTGTCAAAATACAGGCACTTCCACTCGTAAGCACTTTTTGGGGAGTACTTTTATTCGGCGAGTATAGGAAATCATCAAGAAGAACTTATGCATTGCTCGTGAGCATGTTGACTATGTTTATCATAGCCGTTGGAGTTCTAATGGGCTCAGCTGGGCACCGAAAAGAATGAACATTAGTTTAAAATAAGCAAAATATGTGAAAATTTACGTTATTGCACAAAGGTCTATCAGAAAACCTATGGTGATGGATTCTTTTAGGAGAAGTAGTATTCTCGCTCATGTACACGATAAAGTGCAACTTTAATTTTTATTGCCAACATTATGGCCTTCTTGCAAATATTATAAATCACAATATATATAATTAATCTCTCACCGTAATCCACAAATGCATGGTAAAATTGAATGTTTCGACTTCGGGCAGTTTTTTGTACTTAAAAGTGTAATTTACTTTATGTTCTTTGTTGACATAATATAATTTCCCTTGTATCATTTCATAGTTCTCAAAGAATCCGAGCCACAACATTGAAGACTGTTTTAAGTGTAAATAAAAATGGTGTATACATGTGTACTTTCTATTTCATGAGCTAGCATGCAATCTCCTGTAGCGTTAGGAACTATTTTCTTATTTTCATTCCTTTTCTTTTATCGAGATGATCGGATAAGTTGAGACGCCGAAGAGAGGCCCTCCGGACTCCCCAATTTTTCACTTTGCATGTATATTGGTCTCTGGAGCCGCTTCTATTCGGGAAGGCTGGACAGTGAATTTATTGAGGATTACGAAATATTCATCACGACCATTCATTTACGATGAATTAATTACTATATTGCCTGAAGCAGTCTCGTTGTGTAGACTTTCTTCTGTTTTTGACGAGTAAAGTAAAAATAAAAAAATAACTTTTTAAAAAAAAATTAGAAACCGATGTGTTTCCACTTGATCACAATACAAGTTGATAGAAATTATGAGGATAAAATAATTTCAAATTAAGTTAAACACACATGCATGTACATATAGGTAGTATAAAGTATTATTTTAAAAAGCACGCTATATTGCGCTATAGTTCGCGAAACAGTGTTTTTCGATCGAAAAACGCTATGATAAAGAGAATCAAATACCAAAGCTCTTGCAAATAAAGTAAATGCTCTGATAACTGTACTACAATCATTTTGTGATTATCAGTTACAATTTTTTTTTATATATATTTAGTTAATTTTTATTAGATGTTTTGAATTTAATGTTATATTTATATGTTTTTAGGCAAAAAAAAATCACACCGCAAAGCGCTATTTAACAACGCTATTTTCGCTTTTAGCGTTTTTTTCGAAAAAACGCTACGCTAACGATAACGCTATTTGAAACATTGCTATAGGTTTTCATATTTTATTATAACATAGGAGTAAAACTTTATTTGTGTCTACAAATTCTCCTTCCCTCGTTTCTATATTAGACTTGGTGATCTATTTATGTAAAGTTCCCATTTGTTCTTAGTATCAAAAACAAACATCAACTAATGATTTAAAACAATAAGAAGGCCAAGTACGACCAGACTGTCATATATACGTATCATACTGACATTTATACCTTGGCACCTCGCCTAAGTTTATCCAATGTAATACTCCATTTATATACAATCTAAAAGTTGCAGAAATGACTATAAAAATACTAGTGAGTAATTGGTTCGAAAAAACGTAATCTCGAATCACATAACGTTTTGACATCACGAGGACTACTTTGTTTGTTTCATAATAAATTATTAAGTTGCAGAAATGAGTAAAAGAATAATTGGTTCGAAAAATCATAATCTGATCTAGAATCATATACGTTAAACGTTTAGATATCACGACAACTATTAATTTTATTGGTTTCATGACCTATCTCTCCATATTATATTGTGAATATTTAATAGATTGCATACCATACCTCCAAATTTCTTTAATTGACATCATGCACTTCTAACCAGACACGTTAATTACCATCTTCATCAATAAGTTTTGGTACTTTATATATACTATCGCTTGAAGCTTTCTGGCATGTTGATGATGTTTTTTATAAGTGTTTAAAATTTTGGGTAGTGCAAATTGAAAACACTGAGTTGTTAAGAGCGCATTTATTTGGGTATAAAACAACAATCTCACTTGTGTCCTCTTATAATGAGCATGTTGGAAGCTTTTGCTTGACTCTACGGTTGCAAAAAATAGTCATTTAGACTGTTTTTTGGTTTTATCTTCTAATTTATTAAGCACCTTTAAGTTGCAGATTTAGTTTATGTACTCTCTTATGGGTCAATAAGCTGAACTTTGATGTGTTTCAGTTTGTATTTGTTTTGTTTTTTCAGTTATTTTTTTATCAATGTAATATGGGTTAGGTCCGTATTATATTAATAAAGATTTGAAAATAATAATAATAATTAATTGACACCCAAAAATCAAAACGTGTAGTGTTATTTTTAGAAAAAAAAAAGGTCTAAATTAGGCACACTCATTTGATTTGGGTTGACTTATTATAATAGAATGATATTACTCCGACTTTTAACATAACACTAATAATATACAGCATCGTTTCATCACACACTCACAAGGTCAAAACCTTAGCGTATCGGTGATTTACCCTCTTTTATTGTAAGTACGATCTCCTTCCTTCAATACAATTCGTTTTCAATTTTCTCTACTATTTCTTTGCATGCTTTAGTTTGTTTAAATTCAGTTTTAGACATTTTAATTCACCTACCTTGCAAAGTTTAATTGTAAAAACGCATTAATGACGTATTAAAGCTAGTTATTAAATGTTAAATCTTGCATGCACACGGATTGGCAACATGTGATAATTAAAAGTACAATCTTATAATCTCAGTTTTTAGTATTAAAGTTAGAGGAATCGAGCGTTTGGATTGACAAACCAACTGCGACAACACTCGTTATTATTTAATTTATTAGTTTAATAGTAAACCATCCTAAAAATACAGATTTAGCTTTAAACCACACAGTTCATCGGACGATAACTTGGGTACCCTACCCATTAAATACTACAATTATTGTCGTTCTCCCGCAAGGCCCTCATGCGTAGGGGTGGGTTAGGGTTGGCACCCGATCCGTAAACACTAAACCTGTATCCCGACCCGATTACTTTTGGAAGTGAAAAAAAATCCCGATCTCGACAAAAGTCGGGACCCGAATTTTCGGGATCCCATAGGGTCGGGATAGATTTATCCCGAATCTCCCGACATATCTTTTTTATTTTACGACAAGCTCATTTTTTATTAACAATTTTTATTTGAGAAGTCTAAATATGTTATTAACACGAAATATAATTGTAGTTTAAAAATAACACTCCTAATAAATACAAAAATAAATTAACATGTACTCGAAAAAATAGTGTGAAACTACAAATGATGGAGTAGAGGTAAAAAAATTGATACATTTTTTATCTGATTCTTTTAGTATTTAGTTTTATTCACGCAAGCAACAATAATCATACTAAACGAGATAAATTATCATTACAATTTTTATAATTGTAAAATAATGATCACTTATATTTTTTAAGTAACAATAATTTTTTTTAATTTAAGTATATTTTTTATTTTAATAGTTTCATATATATTCAAAAGTACAAATCTATATTATACTTATCTAATTATAACTAATATATTAAACAAAAAGTGTTTTATCTCATATGGTAGATTATTTACATTGTATGTTAGAGATACACGGTTCGATTCTCATTACTTCCATTTGATATAGATTAACTTACATTTTAGTATTGAAATAAAAAAGATATGTTATATAATATAAAATATATAATTAATTAGAAATTCGGGTCGTGTTGGGACACCCGACGAAATCAAACGGGACATGGGTTGGGATTTCGGGAATTTTCTCCAGCCCTACTTGTGCGTAAAATAAAAAAGATCATGTTATATAATATAAAATATAAAATTAATTAGAAATTCGGGTCGTGTTGGTACACCCAACCGACGAATCAAACGGGACATGGGTCGGGTCGGGATTTCGGGAATTCAAACGGGACATGTGTCGGGATTTCGGAAATTTTCTCCAGCCCTACTCGTGCGTAAAAAAAAACACGTTGGATGGGCAGTCAACACACGAGCAAAATAGAAATAACTTTGCATATTTGCATTAATAATGCGAAGTACGACCAAAATATTATACGTATACTTGACATAGTACTCTGATACCAAAATTATTTTTTTTTTTTACATAATTTTCATTTAACCAATTTTTATTTAACCAAAAAACGTAATTTGATCTAGTACGTTGAACGTTTTAGACATTACGACTATTATTTTGTCGGTTTCATAATAAATTTTTGATCATTATTTAATTTTTACCACTTATACACATATATATATCAACATAAACCATATATGTATACACCTATCCACTAATTCGATTATTCTTTCACGCTTCTTTTTATGTTTCCCGTGGAAAAAAATATAGTTTTTCTTGTTAGAGATCAATATTTTTGGTAAATTAGTCGTTTTTTAATTATAAAACGATAATATATTTTTTCAATTATATATGTTGATGTATTTAAAAACTTTACTTTTTTTCCAGTATTGATGACTACTAATGCAGTGAGCAGAGTTATGAATCAGGTTATATATACTAGTAGGTCGTAATAAGGGCCTGAAGAACAGAAAACGGAAAAAAGAAATGTATGAAAGTGAGGTTTTCTCCCGTCCTCTCCTCTCCAAATAAGGTACAAAAAAGATTGCGTTTCTTACCATTATTTAGTACGACACAAAATCAAATTGGTTTACTATTTTGCTAGTTATATAGTTTCATGGTTATAATTTGGTCGATAATTAATTTTCACTAATATCTATAATCAAACCAAAAATTTTACAACTTATATTAGAGGTGTTCATGGTTCGATATTGAGAAAAATATGCGCACTAATTCAATTAAAAATAATTGATTTGGTTCAATGTCTTACAATCCAAACGCCTTATTATAGGCTGTTTTAAAGTGATGTCTGTTTTAAGGTGACATCACTTGGATGATCAACAACATGAATCAATTTTCTTATTACTGTTTGTACCATGTTATTTCTCTTCACAATAAACCATTCAGTTTTATGTTTTTTTTATCTTTCATTCTATTAGTATAAATTTCTAAATTCGGATTGTGTTCCAATTCCGTTAATATTTTACTAATTTGATTCCTTAAAACATCGACAATGACCTCCTCCTCCTGCATGATATTAACTTCTATATTTCTACAGTTTTCTCTTGCCTTTATTTAACTGCCGACGACAATCAAATTACTATTATAGTTTAAGTTTTAAGGAAAAAGAAAAACTTAAAAAAAAAACCAATAAAGTTCACCCGAATTTGTGTCTATTGTTTAATTACTCGTAATTAAATATCAATTAGCATAATTGTGCATCGACATTATATACAAAAAGTAAAAAGACGTAACATCATCATATCTCCTCTTAAACAAATATTTTAAAAGAGATTTTAACACGGATTTTTGATAATTAAGTCTCGGACATTGTATTAATTGATGTTTTTTCAAAATAGATCGATCTGGTTGGATCGGGATTGGTCTTTATCCACACTGAATATGGAAAAAATAATCGGATATTCAGATTGAATTTAGAATAGTTGACAATGACAAACATTGCAGCTGGACTTAATATAATATGTTTTAATCGGTTATGTTATTGTTATTTGTATTTTTCTTATTCCAGTCCCTTATTTTTAGTTGATTGATTATGATAAATCAAACACATCACAAACACACAAATTAGAATTAAAAAACAAAATTACTATTTTTTAATCATGTTGAATAATTCCAAATAAAAATACAAAAATCAGTACAATATATCAAATTTTAATTTTACTGTGTCAAATGGAGAATAAAACTCAACATCATAACAATACATCTAAGGGTAAAAAGAATTAAACATTACCGAAAATATTTACTCAATTCTAGAGTTTTGAAATTACAGCCTATAGTTCATCCCCACTAGTAAATTTATATATGCTGCTGTTTTGTTGAAAAATAGTTAATTTTTATACTAACAAAATGATAATGAACAAAGTAAATATAAAACAATACATGACAAAATAGTTGTCACGACTTATGAGTATTGAGATTTTTTTTTAAACACTGAGATTGTGAGTAATGCGATTACGAGTACTTATTTTGAGTATAATTAAGTGATTGTGGCAATCAAATTTTATTGGGAGTTAGTTTTATTTATAATCGTACGTACATTGTAAATTTTTAGAAGTGCATAATGTTATTTCAAATATATCGTTAGTATAATTTTCAATTATTATCATTATTCACTTATAAATCAGTATTTCAAATTGAATTGATTAACACAATCACGTTAGTTGAACACGCAAAATGAGTACTCAAAATCTAAGTGATTATACACGAATGTTATTTTATTATTTACTACTTATATTTAATAAAAAATGAAAAATACTAAGTGACAATATAAAGTAGTACATAACAAAATCGACGTCACATCGAGATTATGAGTATTGGATGATATTATGAATACCGAGTTTAAGTAAAAATAAGTGATTGTGTTAATCAAATTCTGAATTTGTAGGTTTATATTAATTTTTAATCATAAAGTCGTGGGTAAGGTAGTGTGTAATCTTGATAGAAATGCATAATGTCAATAATTGAAAAATTATACTAGCAATATATGATTAAAACAACATTATGCACTTCTAAGAAATTACAATATATGATTAAAAATAACTAATTAACCCTCAAAACTCAAAATTTTGATTACCACACTCACTTAGTTAATACTCAAAACCAGTATAATCTCAATTTTCATTGTTTCAGAGAAAAGAAAAACTCTGAATACTCATAATCTTGCCAGCTATTTTGCCATGTAGTTTTTTATAATTACTCTTTTCATTTTCATTTTCTCAGTATAAAAGTTCAAATATTTTTCAACATAAATGTAGAATAGTTTTACTATTGGCGACCAATTACAAGTTACCCGTTCTCTCTATAAGGTACGAAAATCTAACTAGCTGTAATCATCATATGTTACTATGAGATTGGAGTTCTTTTAAGTGAAAAAAAAAAGTTTTTTTATAAACACAATCACGTTATTTAAACACGCAAAATTAGTACTCAAAATAAAAGTTCATGATAACCAGTTAGATTTTCGTAACTTATAGATAGAACGAGGAGGAGCTTATATTTGGTCGCCACTAGTAAAACTATTGTGCTTTTTTGTTGAAAATGATTTTAAATTTTATACCAACAAAATGAAAATAACATAGTAAATACAATTATGCGCTACATGATAAAATAGATGTGAGTGATGAGATTATGAGTATTGAGAATTTGAGATTACGAGTATGACTAAGTGATTGACGGATTGCTGACTTGTTCTAATCAGATTTATGTTTTTTTTTTATTATTAATCAAATTTTTATCGCATATGAGAAGATGGTGGTATGTTATTTATTAGAAGTGCTAATATTGTTTTAATCATAAACTAGCTAGCTAGTGTAATTTTCAATTATTGACATTACGGTTTTTTATGCTCTACTATCGTCACAAGTATATGATTTAAAATAAATTCACAAACAAAAATTCAGAATTTAATTAACACAATCACTTCAGTTTTACTCAAAACTAGTACTCGTAATCTCAGTATGACAACTATTTTTGTCATGTACTGGTTTATATTGTTACTTAGTTATTTTCAATTTTTTATAGTAAATAGAAATAAGTAAGCAAAATAACAATTGGTGTATAATCAATGAGATTTTGAGTACTGTTTTTGAGTATTCAAATAACGTGATTGTACTGGGTCCGATTGACATCATATATTTTTAGCATATTTTTAGACTTTAAGTGAAAAAAATTGTATTTTTGATTAACACAATCACGTTTTAGAACACTCAAAACATCAATGGTTATACATTGACTGTTATTTTGTTATTTACTAATTTCTATTTACTGTAAAAATTAAAAATAACCAAGTAACAATATAAACCGTACATGACCAAAATTGATATCACATCGAGATAATGAGTGCCGGTTTTGAGTGAAACTAAGTCATTATGTTAACTAAATTTTGATTATTTGGGCATTAATTTATCTTTAGCCATAGACGTACGGTGAAGCAGAGTGTAGAAATGCATAATATCAATAATTGAAATCTATAAAATGTGGGTGCACTATTAACTATAAAAAATTTGAATCACATAAAATGTTAATACTTCTTTAAAAAAGTCCTTCCAGTTTCTGTTCTAACTTCTATGTAGTTATTTAAATGGTTTATACATGTGTACTTCAATTCCATTAACTAGCATGCAATCTACGGTAGAATGGAGAACTATTTTCTTCAGATATTATGACTGGTCTGGAATAGCAAAAAGACAAACTAGTTTATCTCATTTTCATTTATTTTATTTTATTGAGATGATCGAATGTGCTGAGTCTCCGAGGAGAGGCCCTTGCAAGCCTTCGTGTATGGTGTATCCAATTCTTCACTTTGCATATTGGGCTCGATTTTCGACGGGCAAAATAGAAATAAAAATGAAATTAAAGAAAAAGCGATAAAAGCAATGTGTAATATTATAAGTTAAAGAGAAATTACGAGGACCAAACAATCTCTCATTAAGTTGATATTTATGTGCATGCATACGTAATGTAAAGTAAGGTATTCATACTATTTTATCATTACATTAACTTTATTTTTGTCAAAAAAAAGCTACTTCCCTCATTTCTATACAAGTGGTCTATTTTCTTCTTAACATTCCATTTATTCTTGGTATCAAACAAACATTAACGTAATGTTATAAAAATAATAAAAAGGCGAAATACGACTACAATATTATATGTATAATTGACATAGTACTTATGCCAAAATTTCTTTTTTGATTACATAATTTTTATTTATCCAATTTAATACTTCATTATTATACAATTTAAAGTTGCAGAAATGACTATAAGTACTAGTGAGTAATTGGTTGGAAGAATCGTAATCTGATTTACAATCACATATGTTGAATATTTATACATCACAATCACTATTTTGTTGGTTTCGTAATAAATCATTAAGTTGCAGCATTGAGTACAAGAATCAGTGAATAATTGGCTTGAAAATCGTAATCTGATCTATAATCACATACGTTCACGACTATTATTTTGTCGGTTTCATAATAAATTTTTAACCATGATTTAATTTTTACCACTTACACACACATATATATATATATATCAACACAAAACCATCTACACCTATCCACCAATTCGATTATTCTCACTCTTTTCGTTTTTTGTTCCGTGTGGAAAAAAATAGTTTTCTCGAGGTCAATGGTTTTAGTAAATTAGTTGTTCCTTAATTATATTTTTTCAATAATATATGTTATCTATTTAGAATATATTTTTTTTCCAGAATTGATGACTACTAATGCAGTGTGCAGAGTTTTGGAAGGTCTTATTATGAATCAGGGTGATATACCAGCAAGTTGTAACACGCGCATGAAAAAGAGAAAAATGAAAAAAGAAATGTTTGAAACGGGATTTTCTCCCGTTCTCTCCTCTCCAAATAAGGTACGAAAAATATGATGCTTCTTAGAGGTTGTAATTACTGTTTTGCTAGTTAAGTAGTTTCAAGTTTATAATTTGGTCAATAATTACTTTTCACTTAGTTAAACCGAATTTTGTTACAACTTGTATTAGAGGTGTTCGTGGTTCGGTATTGAGAAAAATACGCACCGATCCAATTAAAAATAATTGGTTTGGTTTAATTTATTACAATCTAGAAAACCACATATGATGTTTTAATGTGACATCACTTGATGATCAACAACATGAGTCGATTCTATTATTAATGTTTGTACCATGTAATTGCTCTCCACAATAAACCGTTTGGTTTGATGCTTTTGATACTTCATTCTATTAATATAAATATCTCAAATTCGGAGTGTGTCACAATTCCGTTTTACTAATCCGATTCTTTAAATCATCGACAACGGATTTATCCTCCTCATGCATGAGATTAATTCCTTTATTTCTGCAGTTTTCTTATCCATATGTTTCTTCAAATTTTTCCTATTTTGAACAATTCTCTTGCCTTTATTTAACTGCCAACGACAGTCAAATTATTATTATAGTTTAAGTTGTAAGAAAAATGAAAAATTTACAAACAAAAAAAACCAAAAAACATCACCCCGAATTTGTGTCTATTGTTTAATTACCGGTAAATATAAATTAGCATAATTGTGCATCGACATTATATACAAAACGTAAAAAGACGCAGCATCATTAAACAACCATATTTCATCTTAAGCAAATATTCTAAAAAAGATTTTAACACGGATTTTTGATAATCAAGTCTCGAACATTGTATAATGATGATTTTTTCTAAATACATCGTTCTGGTTGGATCGGGATTGGTTTCAACACACACTCAATACGAAAAAAATAATCAAGGTTGAATTTAGAATAGTTGACAATGACAAATATTGCAACTGGACTTAGTCCAATATGTTTTAGTCGTTATGTTATTGTTATTTGCATTTTTTTTCATTTTAGTCTTTGATTTTTAGTTGATTGATTATGAACCTATTACAAACACAAAAATTAGAATAAAAGGCCAATTTTTTTTAATCATATATGTTGATCAATTCCAAATAAAAATGCAAAAATCAGTATAATACATAACATTTCACTGTGCCAAATTAAGAATAGAAACCAATATTAGAATCAATACATACAGATGTAACAAGACAATAAACATTATCTAAAATATTTACGCAATTATAGGGTTTTGAAATTACTGCAAATTCCCCGTACAACATTTATTAACAAAATATAAGCTGTTATTATGAGATTGAAGTTTTTTAAGAGGAACAAATTGTTTTTTTAATAACAAAATCACGTTATTTGAACACTCAAAATTAGTATTATAAATAAAAGCTTATGATTATAAATAGTTAGATTTTCGTACCTTATAAAGAGAACGATGAACTTATATTTGGTCGCCATTAGTAAAACTATGGTGCTTTTTTATTGAAAATGTTTTTAAATTTTATACCAACAAAAAGAAAGTAACAGAGTAAATACAATGTGCATGACAAAATAAATGTTAGTGTTGAGATTATGAGTATGACTAAGTGATTGACTGATTGTTGACTTGTTGTAATCAAAATTTGTATTTTTTTTTTTGTATTAATTAAATTTTAATCGTATAGGAGAAGATGATAGTATGTTATTTCTTAGAAGTGCTAATGTTTTTTTAATCACATACTGCTAGCCAGTGTAATTTTATTGACATTACGGATTTACACGTTGTACTATCCCCACAAGTATATGATTAAAAATAAATTAACAAACAAAAATTCTGAATTTAATTAACACAAGTGGCTCAGTTTTACTCATAACCAGTACTCATAATCTCAGTTTGAGAACTATTTTTGTCATGTACTGTTTTATATTGTCACTTAGTTATTTTCAAAAATTTTTTTAGAGTAAATAGAAATAAGTAAACAAAATAACAATTGTTGTATAATCAATGAGATTTTGAGTACTATTTTTTAGTATTCAAATAACGTGATTGTGTTGGGTCCGATTGTCATCATGTTTTTTTAGCAGATTTTTAGACTTTAAGTGATTTTTTTTTTTTGATTAACCCAATCACGTTTTTGAACACTCAAATTAAGTACTCAAAATATCAATGGTTATAAATTTACTGTTATTTTGTCATTTACTAATTTCTATTTATTATAAAAATTAATAATAACTAACCAACAATATAAACCGTACATGACAAAAATAGCTATCACCACCGAGATTATGAGTGTCGGGTTTGAGTGAAACTAAGTCATTATGTTAACTAAATTTTGATGCTAATTTATTCTTAGTTATATACAGGTGGGGATGGTAGAGAAAATAGATAATGTCAATAATTGAAAATTACACAAACTACTCATATTTCTCCTATACAATTAAAGTTTAACTAACACACAAAAAAATAGAAAAATTTGATTAAAAAAAAGTGAACAATCAGACAGTCACTTAGTTACTCATAATCCCAAATTCATGATACTCCTAATCCTAACACTGACCCCTATTTTGTCTTTTAGTGAATACATATATATATATATATATATATATATATATATATATATATACTCTGCTATTTTCATTGTTAGTATGAAATTTAAAAATCATTTTCAACAAAAATATCACCACAGTTTTACTACTGGCGACCAACTTCGTTCTCTCCATAAGGTATGGAAATTTTACTTATTAAAATCATAAGCTGTTATTATGAGATTGGAGTTTTTTTTAAGTAAAAAAAAATGTTGTTTTGTGTGGCGAATTTGGAGTAGTTTTGAAACCTAAGTACATTTTAGATAATGTTTATAGTATTGTGTGTATTGATTATGATTTTGGGTTTATTTTATATTTAAAGCAGTGAAATGTGATATACTGGCTTTTACATTTTATTGGATTAATTAGCGTATATGATTAGAAAAAATATGCAAAAGTTGAATTTTTTATAATTTTGTGTGTGTTTGTGAGGAGTTGGGTTTATCTGGTTTGTGGGTTTTAGTGGGAATTGCTATATATATTGAAATGTGATATACTGATTTATACAAAAAAAAATTGGACTGAATAGCATGTATGATTTAAAAAAATGCAAAACTGGATTTATTAGTATTATTATTATAATTATTTTTTGTGTTTGTGATGAGTTGGGTTTATCAGGGTTGTGGGTTTTAGTGGGAATTGCTAAACATATTGAAATGTGATATACTAATTTGTACAAAATTTTGTTGGATTGATTAGCATATATGATTTAAAAAAATGCAATACTGGATTTATTTATTTTATTATTATTTTGGAGTTGCTGATGAGTTGGGTTTATCTGAGTGGTGGATTACACGAGCGCCCGACATTTCAAGGGTCTAACGAACGGATATAATAAACGGGTGGAGGTGAGGCCCAACATCGATGGCCCGCTCTGATACCATATTAGAATCCATATTCCTTACCATTAAAAGGCCTCGTAATGGTAAGGATGGAAACTCTTTATAAACCACAGGCTTGATCGATATTACAACGATGTGGGATAATATAACTCTAACATGGATTGATGTGGGAATTGCTAAATATAGTAATGTTAATTAATTTGTTTCTACTTTTGATGCAGTCAACTGTGATATGAATGTTTTACATTATCAAAGAGAAGTTATTTAAGTTAGTTTCTGTATCTGTGCTGTGCTGTGCTGAATCAACAAAGTTGTGTTTTTTATTTCATGAGAATGAGAAATGTTAGGTATGCAAATTCGTATATACGTTATCATTTTATTATTCAATCTTTTTATATTAAATTTTTAGTACTGTTGACAAAGTCTTGTGGTTACCACATGGTTTCATTGGTGTAAGTGCCAAAACAATATGAATTTATCTATAAATTGATTAATAGTTTTCAGTTTTTCATGTATTGGAAAATGCTAGTATGAGGTTACCATGACATAGTTGAAGTCCTTTTCATTGTAGGATTTGTTACTCGCGGTGTTGGTTTGAGATTTTTTAACGTGTTTTTCATTTAATAATTGTTTTTTCGGAAGTAGATAAAGCCACTGTGAGGATATCAATAGGAATATGTTGAGAACTACGTCAGGATAGAAGTGTGTTGTAAGATAATAGGGTGATAACGTCTTAGAACATCGCAACACATTTCACCAGAAAAAGCCCAATGCAGAAAACCAGATTAAGAATAAAATAAAATAAAAAATATTTCCCTTTGTCTTGGAACAATGTGATGATATGGTATATTTATATTCTATTGAATGGCAAGTAACATTACTGTAGCTGCCTGTTTCATCTTCTTGGAGAAACTAGGTCCAACATATATCAAGTACTTGAGCCCATAAATTCCCAACAAAAGAATGATACTAGAGCTCAGGTAGTTCTCATTGTATAAGTCTGCTACTTTTTCGGGATTCCTTTTGTAAAAACCCGGATTTTCGTAGAAAAATACCGTGGTAAAGAGAAGTGAGCTATCCCACATCGCCTAGATATGTAGTACCTATATGGTATATAAGGTAGGAGTATCCTCCTTCTTATCACCAAGGCCTTTTAAAGCCGTGCGGCCCAAGAAGCGAGGACGAAATTGGGCCAAAGCGGACAATATTGGTGGTAGGAAGCAGATGGTGGCGGTCTGGTCGGAGGACCGGGTCGTTACACCTTTAATTAAGTTTTTCACGTTAAAAGGAAGGTCCTAATATATATTGATGCCAAATGAAAATAAATTAAAATCAGAAATGTTACAGTTATTTGTTTTCAGGAATGACTTTAGAGTGTTGGTGTCTCTTATTCTTTACCGCTAGCACATTAACCGCGTAATTAGTTTGTTCGTATGCATAAATTTTCTTCTCGAGATCGTTTATTTGACGAGAAATTGCAAACTTGAAGATTCTGGTGGTTGATTGACATGGATAGCCTAATGAATCCAGCATAAATGTCAGAAATTTGTTTAGCTTTTAACGTTTTCATTCAATAGTCATTAGCAAATGTTGGAATTTGGAATATTTAATTGTAGGTATAAAATATTTTAAAAAATGTACTTGGTCATCGTTTGGGTTTTCAAATTCTATTTCATACTACATTAGTGATTTAATAATTGTTTCACACTATTGCTGCATGGTTCAGCAGTAAAATGGTACATAGTGCAAAAATTTGAAGTTAAGAATGAATAAGGAGAAGGTTCTTTCGATGGAGTTTCTATATTAGGTAGCTATAGTATCTCAATAAGCCTATGAGTATTGTTGAGAAGTAAAAGAGTTGCGTCGGATGGATATGATAGTTATTTATTCAGATAGTATAAAGTTTTTTACCAGTTTGGTTGATTACCATCTGTACAGGAGTTTTTCAACTAATTTTACAGAACTTAGTTTTGCATTTTTACATAATACTGGCACATCTTATTTCCTATCTGATCTTGTCTCGGTAGCAAAAATAGCCAGACAAGTAAAGTTCTTATTCCGAGTTCGAAGCTTGCAATTCCCCTTTCTTTCCATACCTTTTAGTGTAGTTTCAATTTATACATGTTGAAGTGAAAATAAGTGTGTGTCTCTCACGTGTTAGGTATTATTATGCAACACTCACAGTTTCTATTTCCCATTCATTGTGATATTAATGCCAATAATTGTAGTTAGAATTCTATCCATACATATGGGCATTAGCCTTCCGTAATTTGTCTTAACATTGTTTCTACTTTTTGATTGAATATACTGAGTCGCACATCAACTACAAATTGCTGTTTTTACAGGTAAATACGTCATATATAAAGCAATATACGCCCATATAAGTAAGAAACAATATCGTTCTCATTGCCAATAATTGTAATTAAGAATTCTATCCATACATAATGGGCATTAATATTCCGTAAGGTGTATTAACATTGTTTCTATTTTTTGAATGAATATACAGATTCACACATTAACTGCAAATTGCCGTTTTTACAGGTAGAGATGTCTCGTTTTAAGAAAGGACAGTTCTCTCTCTAAAAGTGAATTTTTCTCTGGACTTCTTCTCTGCTATACATTGCGTTGAACATCCATCTATTTTCGAGATGGCAAGTGTAAGTTATTAACTAATTCTATGATTTTTTTTTTCTTTTCCAACTGAAAGGGATTGATGCTCCATTTGTTGCAAGTTTTTTCGTTGGACAATTTGAGTTACAGAAAATTATTTATGTTTTGTAAATAATCATATACTTAGATTATTTATGAACTTACTTCAACTCGGCATGGAATGGTGAAGATCACTGTTTGCCATGGTTCTCTCTGCATATTAACAATTTTTTTGAACTTGAAATGGTCCAATTTTTGTTGCCTTTAAGACAACTCTTGACTAATCAGAAAACCAAAAGCTCAATTAATTTTTTTTAGAAGGTCAAAACATTTTGCAGTTAATATTTAAATGTCTAAAACTTTACAAACTGTTTGATGGATGATAACACCAAACAAACTCTTCTTAGTAAAAAAAGCAACAAACTCGTTTTGATATATTGAGAACTTATGTTGCACATATACAGATAAACCGATTCCTTTTTGTAAAAAAAATTAGGATACGATATGGCTTAGATACGTTAATTATTTTTTATATTTAATATTTTTTTTAAAATGCTAAGATTTGCATAACATATCAAAAATATAAATGCAAAAAGAATGAAGTCAAATTAATGAATTACTCATACGTGTTGAGTCGAAGATCATGAAATAGACTCTCGATTGAGCGTTTTGTTTAGTCGTGTTTGACCAATTTCTGTTTTATTCAGCTTTATCAAACTTATAAAAGATTTAACTTTTAAATCACTTTTTATATTGTTAAGGCATAATTAGACCCATCATATAACTAGATAATGACAAATTCCCTTTTCGAAATTATAAAATTTAAAAGCACCCGAGTGTTTGGGGTTAATAGTTGTCATGCCAATTTGTATGTTACGCCAATAAGCAGGGGCGGATGCATTGTAGGGCATAGGCGGCAGATTTTTTTGTTCTGTTTAATCAAAATGGTTTAAACTTTAGAGACTCGACTTCGCAACAGAAAGAGTGATAATTTGTTTGACAATAGTTTAATAGTTTATATCGAAAAAAATATTGCTCGCAATATACCAATGATATAATTAGGGATTGTGTTCCAAAAATTGGGTAGCCGTCGAGGACAATTGTAGTTTAACTCTAAATTGGCAATAGAGTTTGTTTATTTATTTTTTGCATTGTGTCTATTTTACTAAATTTAACTATGTGATTGTTTTCTATTGAAATTGTGCCCCCCGAATAGAGCATTAACCAGCAACTTGCACGTTGTATCAAAGGAAGGGGAGATTTCTGAAGAATTCGTTTCTTGTGCTTTTTAATTTTCTTTTCCTATGTTGTTGTAGTTCTATTTCTAGTTTAAGATCCTTAAGTTGGTATGCTTTATGTTCATCTTGCAAGTTATTGGACAGGCATGGTGAACTAGATTTGGACCACAAAAATCATTTTTGTTTCATATGTCTTTTAGGCTCTTGTCTCTTAACAATCTCCTTTCCTTGGTCTTTTACACATGACGTCTTTTATTCGACTCCACAAAATTTTACTAATATTTTCTTTCGGGGTTCTAGAAATGTGAGATTTCAAATTAAAACCGAAGGATGACAGTACGTGGAGACTACAAATCTTGTAAATATTTTATTTTTCTATATCTTTACCGATTCAATCAGATCGTTTGCGCTCTTAGATTTCTAATTTTCTTTTGTTAACATGAGAGCTGCTACACTAACCCAAAAATATTACCTGCTGAGGTGGCTGCATATGTGGATTGTTGGACTAATCCTGCATTTTCTGTAAAATAATAATAAATACAGAATTGATATACGTATGAAAGATGTTGGGATTTAAATCTTTACTTCCCTCGTAATTCCATCGATAACTTCATCAAGACGAGGTTTCAGGATTTGAACTTTTATTCATGCCACAGATTTCCCTTAGACGAGTGTTCATATCTTTACCTACTATTCCTAGTTATTAGCACTTTATACCCAGTTTGATCTGGATTTTGTTGGCATTTCTTTATGCTGTCTGGATTTTGTATGTACTACTTTAACTTGTTGTTGATGGATGAATACCTTTATAGTCAACCGTGTTTCTGGTTTGTCAGGTACTTGAGTAATCACATACAGTCCTTTGCTTGGAACTGTATTGCTTCGAGTTCCAAATTTTCGTTTATGATTCTAGATTAGTATTGCTTCGAGTATAAGACAAATTTGATTTAAATTGGGGTCTTTAGATATTTCTAATTCTTTAGTTTTCTTCATTAGGATGAACCTCGTCGAAGAGATGATGGCAACGATAAGCCCAAGAAATGGCAATGTTGCGTTTGTAGAAGCACAAAAGAACACAGGTAGAGATGTCTTCTTCTTTTTTTGTAGTTGGTCACATCTTTTTGAACAATATCATATTTATTCTTTTCGTTATTTCATTTGGCTCAATTATATAAAGGGTGAAATGCAAAACAATGTCATGCTCTATTGTCATTTTAAAATAGACAAGTATCATTTTAGTACACCTAGCTATGTAATTTTTTCAGTTAGTATACCAAAAGCAGTTAAGCTTCACAATTTAAGCACTCAAAATGGAAAAATATCAATGCTATGAATTCATCTTGACCGAAATATATACGTACTAGTTGTTCGCATACCTTGGTGTGCTAAGACCCAAGTTGCATAACTTGGACAAATAGTATACCAACATTAAAAAAATGAACTTTAATTACTCAATAATTTGATAGTTTGGTGCAAGATTTGTTTTATTTGTGTAAATTGGTGTGAAGATTATGAATTTGATAGGTTGATGTGGCAATTGTTTTCATTTTGTATATTGGTGATTTGATTGTGAACTTTAATAGTATGGTTTGCTACTTACCAAGCACTAAAAGTTGGTAGTTTGATTAAATTGACATTCTTCTCAAAATTACTGCCATACTTTGCGTTTACCACCATGTAAATGTGGGTTTCTACTTTCTACTTGCAAGATTGTTTTCTCAAGTGATTGAAAATAGTCTTGCACCTATGTTCTCTTCACTTATAAACTAGTTATGTCTCGGAGTGCAATCTAATCTATTGAATAAGCAACATGAAACTGTTAAAAGTGTTCCTATAACATGTTATCGGTGTGTTTTTTTTTCTGTTGCATTTAGATGTTACAAGTGCTTTTGTGAGAAATGTCCATCCTATAATAAAAAAATCCCCCCAAGATATGGAGTGAATGATCCTTCTTATTCTCGGCCATCCAACTCATCATCCGCATTACCCAGAAGTGAGGAAAGAAAAGTTTCAGAATCAGTGCCAATGGATACAAGTGCTAAGGTGAAGTTCCTTTTTTTTTTCTATGGGTAAAAGGGCAACCAAATATTTAAGTTCTTTATGAATCTTAAGTATGCTTTTTCTGCTTTAAGAGACAGAACTGCAGGTGGATACATAAAGACAATTGATAGTCTCAAAACCCTTTTTGATTAGTAGTATAGAAATCTATGTAGTATTGGTTCCAAACTTCATTTTTCTGTCATGTGTTTGATCATATGATGCATGGGGTGAGAGAAATTCAAGGGTTTTTGTAAGGTTGCAAAACATGTTACTGATTTTGTTTCTGTGGCTCAAGGGTGGTATTTCCTTTTCCTCTTATTTCAGAAAATTATAAGAGTGAGGAAATTATTAGTAGCTCACTGATTCTGATTTCGTGCCTTCTGACGGTTTGGTGCTGGTGTATAGTCACATCTCCAAAAATTTCTCTTTTAGAGGAGACACGTGAAACAAGTTATCTAGAAAGTACTTATTTTACAGTTCTGAAACTTGTGAAAAGATTTTCCAAACCCAAAATTCTGATTACACAGCCAAGCACATCACCGAATCTCTCAGTTAATCCTCTGGATCCATTTAAAAAAAAAAGTTCTCATAATTCAAAATTTATATATATATTATTTCTGTCACTTGCAACAGCAATCAGTTGAAATAAAAGATCAACGTACTGGTGATGAACAACCTCTTGGATTCTCTTCTGACAAGGACGGAGATCAACATACGAAAGCAATTTCACCAAATTTAGATCCGTTGATAGTTGAAAAACAAAAGGGTAAGATTGCTATTGTCTAACTATGCATGATTGAACTATATAAATGAATGAATCCTTCATGGTCTTTCTTATGTTTTTTGTTTCTTGGAAAAATCTCAGAGCTTATAGCAGCCAGCCAGTCTTAATGAACCTAAAATCTCAGAAGAAATTTTAGGTTCATTAAGACCAGTTTAAAAGCGAAAAAGAAAAACATTTTTTTCTTTTCCTATGGCCTAGAAAATGTTATTTTGGAACTGTACTAATTTCGGTTAGCTATTTATAAAACAGTTTGTGTAAGAAAAAAATATTTAAATTTAAGTTTCTTATTAAAGCTAAAAAACGGCGTCTGTCATTCTTCTTTTCGATGGAAAGTAAATTCACATTTTGAAAATTTTATTTTACCATGACAAACTATGTTTTCTTTTGCATCATGCACACACTATAATGTGAAACATTTTGTTCACAATTGATGAAGTTCCAAAATCTATTTTTTCTTTTTTACCCCCTTCATTTCTGTTGTTTCCACATGCATTTACTTCACCAGAATAGGATCAGCCATATTAAGCCATTGTACTTTTTTCATGTTTTTTAATTTTCCCCACAAAAGTAAAAAACAGAAATAAAATCCTGACCCTAAAGATAGTTTGACCGGTTAGCACCCTTAAATGTCTTCAATATATTTTTTTCCCAAAAGGCTACAAACTGATTGTTCATATAACCTTTTCGATCAGGGAAAGATGAGGTGGGGAAAAAATCAAATGAAGTTGATGGTGGGTCTTCTAAATCAAATGCTGGATCAACTTCTATTTGGGAGATTTTGGCAGCGAAAGAACCGAAAGGTATTGTGGATAGTATGCCTATTTAATGACTTCAAACTAATCATCCATTTTATCCAAACATCCATTTTGGTGTCTCTAAAACTTCTCTTAGATTCAAAATAACAATAAACATAAAGAGTTTCGATTCACAAAGATGCACCATTTTCATTTTCCCTGTTGCAATTTAAAGAGGTAATTTTTTAATTAAGGAACGAATTTTCTAATATTTCCCCTCCCTTATTTCCTCACTCTCCGCCCTCATTCCTTTTTTTAAGACATCATTATACTTTCTTTTCATGATTTTTTTTTTCACTAACGAAAAAAAGTTAAATTATAATGTTGAGGGTACTTGGAGAAATTAGCATCTTAAAACGTTCTTTTGAATTTCATATATCTTAAATGTTACACACTGATGTTCGTTTAAACTTTTTCCATACGAGGAGCAATGCGGTGGAAAACAAAATGTTAATAAGAAATGAAATTCATGGTGGGTCTTTTAATCACATGTTAGATCTACTCTAATTTCCTATTGTACTATTATCATTTTCCTCGTAAAGAAGTACGATTGAGTTGATCTTAATCAGGAAAGTAAGTACTACTTAACTATGAACATGTATTTTTTTGTTATATGTAAGCCAATTTTCCACGTCCACTGACAATCAGGAAAGTAAGTACTACTTAACTACGAACATCTTCTTAATTTAGCACCTAGGAAACAAGAAGAACAGGTTAACAGAGATGGACCGGGTTCAAGTTGGGTTGCCAAGAAAGTAGAGGAACCAAGTATGTTATCATTTACGTGTATTCATTTTAAATTCTTGTGGCTTTGGGTAACTTGTGAGGTATGGCAGTTAACCTTTTTTGGCTGAGAAGTCCTTTTCTCTCGAAATAAAGAACTTAATTTTTAGAGGAAAAGCAACCTTTTTTCTCTCTCTTTTTATCAAGTCTTAAGAGCTTCAAAGATACTAGCTTTTACCTTAATTTGTTGTTTCAGATGAAAGTGCTTCTGGCAAATCTTATATCTATGGGGTCGTAATGCTTATATTGAATGAAAATGTTCTCTCTAAGTCAGACTAAAATCTAAGGGATGTTTATTTGACGAAGGAAGCTTTTTTGTTTCCAACTGTATTTGGAATGCTATATGTTGGTATTATATTAGTTGCTCATATAAACATATAATCAGGGAACCAGGCAGGATGGGGAAATGCAGCGGGAAAGACCGTAAGTTGGGGTGTCCCAAGAGGTAATGGAAGAAAAATATAAAAAAACCTGAATTATGAGTGAATTATCATTCGTACTATGTTCTCTACTTAAAAACTGACATTTTGTAGGTCATATTCATTAATTTCCCTCCTGATTAACTTGTGAGGCTAATGACTTTTCGTCTATAATGTTAATGTGTGAAATAAGCACTAAATCTTGTGAGGGAGATTAAACATTTTTAGCATTTTTTTGTGCCAGGTTTTAGAGCTTTATGTTTACTAGTTGTTACCTTCATTTGTTGTCCCAAACAAATATGCTTCTAGCAAATCCTAGACGTGCCTTATAAACTGTTTTATTTGGGGAAAAAAATATCAACAAGAGGTAAATGATGATAATAATTTACCCACACAAAAATTATGATAATATCGTTATTGGTATCAAAGATTTAGAAGTGATATAGAAAAACTTAGTCTTTAAGTATTTAATATTCTACACGTTGCTGAACAAAGTCCTTTAAAATTAGTTTCTGCACGGCATTGCTTTGTGGATTTTGTTACTTTAAAACTCAAGAGGTTTGACAAACTTTTCAGCTTACAATTTTCAGTTTTTTTCTGCTGAAGTTAGCAAGACTTCCACAACAGATTGTTTAATATTCTCTTAAAATATGGAAAATGTGGTTATCACGTTAGGGACGGGATGTTCTGTAAACTGTGTGGCCCATCTATTAATATGTTTAATGAGTTTCTCCAAGGTGTACTAAATAGGAGAATGATGTCATTTAAATCATATTATGCAGTATCGACCTAAATTTTAAAAATGTTCTTTGACTTGGTATACATTTTATAAATAGTTTTGAAAAATGCGGTGGCTAAACGGACTTAAAATATACTCCTTTTGTTCCTTATTAAGTGTCCACCATGGGAAAACCCCCCGTTTTAGAGAACTTTTATGGTTAACTCTCTACTTACACCTAATTTCCAAGTTCACCCCTAGATTTAAGCAAGGGGAATATTATAATTATATAAAACATTTTTTTATTATTTAAGAGCGCAGACACTTAATATGGAACCATCCCAAATGGTAATATGGACCCTTAATATGGAATGGAGGGAGTTTTACTATTTAGTTCTGATTAATTTCCATAAATGATCTTTACTTCTCATATATAAAAACAGCATCAGGGAACCAGGCGGTATGGGCTAATAAAGTTGGAGCCAGTGCAAGCTATGGTACCTGGCATGCAAATGAGTCAAGAGGCAATGCTAGTGGATCTTTTTCAAGTCGGGATCAGCGGAGGGAACGTGGCCCAAGAAGTAATGCGGAGAGATCAGTTTCAAGTTGGGACACCCGAAAAGAGCACAAACCAAAAAGTAATGCTGAAATATCATTTTCGAGTCAGGATTCCCCAAAAGAACGCGAACCAAGAAGTTATGCGGATAGATCTGTTTCAAGTCGGGATTCCCCAAAAGAACGCGAACCAAGAAGTTATGCAGATAGATTTGTTTCAAGTCGGGATTCCCGAAAAGAGCGCGATCCAAGACGTAATGCCGATAGATCTGATTCAAATCGGGATTCCCGAAAAGAATGCGAACCAAGACGTAATGCGGATAGATCCAATTCATGTCGGGATTCCCGGAAAGAACGCGAACAAAGAGGTAATGTCGATAGATCCATTTCAAGTTGGGATCCTCGAATAGAACACGAACCAAGAAGTAATGCTGGTATATTGCCTTGCTAGTTACTAAGCTTTTAGGAACGACCATGAACATTTCCAGTCCTGGGGCATAAGTATAACAGAGGCCCATTCTTGAAAAGTACACTCAAGATAGTATTTAGTTTGTAGCCTCGTAGGCATACACATTACACTGGGCATATAAAAATACTATCTTTTTTAACTTTCTATGCATAAAGTTGTGAAGGGTATTATAAAAAGATTAACTTCTAGTTCTCTTATATTTTTTAAAATCTGTTCTACTGTCAAATAAATTTCTTTACATATGTTCATTTAACAATTAATAATTTAAGCAGTGTGGTAGTAATGTTGATATTGACTTCCGAGCACTTTAGGTTCGTTCTGTTTGAGACAGTCCTAAAGCATAACGCTCTAAATTTAAGACTAAACATGTAATATTTTTTTAAGAAGGTAGTCTTTTTACTGTTGAAACTAAAAGTATGGTAACCATTTTTTTTAAAATTAATCTTCATAATGGAATTAAAAACTCTAAATGTCAGCAATGGTTATCATAAGCAGAAATTTAACCTACGTATGATGCTTGCGAGTATGTTTACTTAACCCCTCAGAGTGAGGACAATCTGTTCATTCATGACCCATTTTTATAATATAATTTTAACGAAGGTTGTATGCAGCTTAGACTTAAGGCCCACTCCGCCTGCACTTACTGACTAGCCTTAATGCTTCGGGTTGGATATGCATAGTGGGATTTTTTTTGGGTTAATTAACTTGTGAAGTTCGGGTCTTAACCGTTTTCATCTAGAAAATTACCATTTCAACTCTTATTAGCTTCAAACTTACTAGTATTAAAATTTACCTTCATTTCTTGTCACAGACCAAATTGGTTTTGCAAATCGTAGACCATAGAACCATGATGTCGTATTTACTTTGTTTGGTTGGAAGTTTTATCCGTAGTGAAAAATATATTTTCTAATGAAGGGGACAATGCTTGGGCATATGAGCCTTCAAACCTATAATTTACTTATTTTCAATGGATAATGAATGTTTTCTCTAAATTTCCTATCATACAGGGAACGAAGAGATCACATCCACTAGAGCACAAGATAGATCTTCTAAACCAGCTTCACCAATCAAACGGGCTATATCTGGTTCAAGGTTGGATTCTGATACAAGAAAAAGATCAAGAGGTAAAAATTTAAATGGGTGATTAGTAATCATGCTTTCAAATTAATCAAGAAAAATTACAAAATGATATCGTACGTTCTGCGTATTGTGGGACATAATCTGTAAACATCTGGTTTTGCTATATATAATTTTAGATGCAGCTCTAGCTTGGAAAACTCGATTTGTGCTTTTGCATATCTTTTTAGCAAATAGATGCCAGTTTATTCTGCTAAAGTAAGCAAATTTCCCTACAAATTTACTTAAAATGTGTGTACCAAGACTCCGTACATAAGCTTAGGTTGAAATTCTATTGCTTTAACTTTATCTCCCATGTTTAACATGATGACCCTTGCATACGAGACGGATTGAAATATATATTCGCAGAATCTGAAATTTTAGTACTATTATTTGGAGTGTGGAAGCACTCTTTTAAATGGATATTAGCTCTTTCTGAATATATAGCATTTGTTGCTTGTCTAAATTTGTATTTCAGACGACCAACAGAGGGTGACTTATAAAAGTGAAGATATGGCTTCTAGTCCAGTGAAAAAGCGAAGAGGTAATGATGGTGATGGCCATCCCGTTTTGCATATAAGGATTGCTTTTGTGCTAAAATAAGCAAAAGAAAAACTGAAACCAAATACCATTTCTTACTCTCTTTTGTTACCATAGAATACGAATTTCATATCAGTATTGAAGTTTGTGCATTTTTTTCTTAAAAACAAGATGCTTTAATGACGGATGAACCTAATTTGGGGCTCATGGCAAAACTTTTGTGATGGGACCGTAATGAAGAATTTTAATTTTTTGGTACAAACAAATATTGATAAAATATTTCTTAACTTTTGAGATGCGGTACGTGTCGAACCTTGTATCGGAGGTCTCTCAATATGTATCCACTCAATTTATCTCACTATATGCATCATGTCAAATATAATATGTGATAAGTTTTAGTGTTGAATATATGCATTTGGAAACGATTCTAAATATCTGACATGGATATCTCAAAATAAACTGAACTTTGAAAACATGATGTTAAGAAATTATTTTACTTCCAGTAAATGTTTAAATTATAATAATTATAATAATAATAGTATATATAATATTGTTATTTTAGAAAAAAAAATATGAGGCCCGTAATTCACTAATATGGGGGTTTACGATGGCCGCCTTACTTGCCTAGTGGGGAAACCATCTATAAGTACATCCTATAAATATGGCTCTTAGGATTTTACAAAGAAACTTGCATAAATTAATCGTTGTTCCATGACCGAGATATTCTTTTTTTAGAACTGCAGCTGTTCTTTGGCCAGAAGACTTAGTAAATTAGTCCTTTTTTAGTAATTTATGGAATTCATTCAGAAAGAATCTTTGGTTGCTCATATGAACTTACTTTTCAGGATTTCAAGAGATAGTAGTTAACAGTAAAACCACTAGAGATGGATTTTCGAAAACTGTTCTTCCCAGTCATGCTGTTGAATCTGATCGAAGTAGGATTCCTTGTACATCTAAGCAATCAAGAGGTAAGTACATAGTGTCCATGATTTAAATCATTCCCAGAGTTGTTCTTTTTATTCTTTGACTAGGAAGTTTTTTTCTTTCAAGAGGTAAAGGGTTACGTACTTTTTCCTGTGTTATTTGCCAAACGTGGTAAATTGATTTAAGAGACAAGCATTTATCTATGGCATAGTGCACTCAAGCGCATTACAGCTTATATTTCCAGAGTTGTTCTTTTTACATTACGTACTTTTTAAATGTGGCATAGTGCACTTAAGCGCATTACAGCACTCAAGCATTTATCTGTGGGTGTTTCGAATCTTTGGAATTTTTTTACTAGGAACTCTAATTATTCTTCTGAAATTGTTTTTTTAGCCAACTGGACTTTCAAGCATATTTCCCTTTTAGTCTCTCTGATTAGTTTATTCCAGAAGATAAAACGAACTTGGTTTTTTTATATTTATATGTATGTGTGGATCTTAACTTAGTGTCATTTGCAGGAGATGCCCTTTTTACCCTGTTGGAAATGTTATTTAGGCAAATGGACTTAAACACATCCAAAACTTTTTACTCTTTGAGTATATTTTTCCAAAAGATAGATGTATTGATGTTGACATATTCATCTTATTAAGTTGTTTCCTATTATTGTTTTCGCGGACTTTGATCATATTATAATATCATAACGTGCTTATAATTTCTTTCCAATATAACAGTGATTCTTACAGAAATTATATTATTTCAGAGAATCCAGAAGTAAAGCCTTGTAGAGCTGGAGCTGGATCTGCTGAACCAGATTTACTCAACCATCATGAACCCAGTAAAAAAATGGTTTCTTTGGCAGTAGGTAATGCTAGTATGTTTGATAGATTTAGAGCATATTCGTTAATGATATATTTTTCTCTAGATTACTTATTAAAATATATTGCTGATATATATTTTTTTTTCAGGAAATCAAGAGATGATGAATGGTAAAACTGAACAGGGGTCTTCTGCAGCGGTTCCTGCTTTGGCAGCAAATAAATCAACAGGTAATGTCGATAGTAACCCAGTTTAGTATGATCATAATTTCATGGGAGATCGATAAATTTAATGAACTTTTATTTATTTATTTCCTCTTTTTATGTTTTTTATCTTATATAAAACAAGTTCGGAGTCCATTGAAAGTATATTGATTGAAATTGTTTGCGGCTAACTTTCCATACTTATTAAGTCTACTTTCTATCAAAATAATATTTAGAGGAATTCAGTTAATCTGTTCTTGAAGTGTCCCAGTATTATTCCTTTAGAACACTGTCTTTTTTTTTTTTTGAAAAAGTTTCCTTGAGCAAAGGGCTCTTAAAAACTCTGGAAAGCGAGTTTTAGATTGTTAGACCGGCATTATTTGGAAATGCAGCTTTTCTTACCTCTCGCTGTTGTGCCTTTCTTTTTTCTCTTTTTTGCTGGTGCTCTCTAGACTCTGTTTGGTCTTCAATGACAAGAAAAAAGGGTGGCGTCCATATCTCAACTAAAAGAAATAGAAGTCCAGTATTGAAAATGCTTCCAGAATATTTTCTATTATGGTCTTTTAAAATCTTCGACTGAGAAAGAGATTTTATTACATGGATTTTAAAATCTAAGGAGATTACTCGACCTTCTATGTTTCTCTTTTGAGTATTTGTATTTAAACAAAAAACAATGGAAAAAGGCCCTTGAGAAGAAGAGGCTTTTATTTTCCTATCTATTAAATTTTTAATGTGAGTCTTTTATTGTTTTATTTATTTATGGGGGTGGGCCTCATTAAATCTCTTCTTCATGGAAAAACAGGTTATCCAGTTTCTGGGAAGAATTTAGTTCCAGATGGTGAATATGTTGCTGAAACTGTCCCTAAAAATATTCAAGCCATTAGGGAAAATAAAAAAACCATAGATCCAGCTATATCTCCAAGACAAGCAAAACCTCCTCCTGTTGTCATTTGTAGACAAAATTCTTCATCGAAGCAGAAATGTCATGACTCAGAAGTTGAAGACTTGAGCTGTCCCTCTTCTCGCGATCTGGTTGGACCTGCAAAGGAAGTAATCTGGAAGTAAGTAAAATGCCGTGCTCTACATACATGGAGTTTTATAATAGGGTAAAAAGCAAATAACCACCATGTACTATGGTGTTCTGAAAATAACCTTCATATACCTTCAGTTGCTAACAATCAACCCTCATATTTTATCTAATTTTGCAAGTAACCCTCGTGGGATCTTTTTAATACTTTGTTTTCGATGGTCTGTTTTGGGTAATTGTTGTTTTCAACACGTGTTTGTCAATATGTAAGCACGTAAGGTAGCAGTTAACAGAAAACGACACTTTTAAGTCAATTTCTTGACGACAGACATTAAAACGGAAGTACTAGTCTTTTACAAAAAACGGTGTCAACCCACATTCGACTACTTGCAGTATTTAAGATATCAAAAAACACGTGGAATAGAAGAATGAACAATACACGGCAATTGCAAAAATTAGGTACTATGTGGGATAAATTGAAGTGCATGGTGGTTTCTTGGCAGTTTACATACTTCCTGTGATTGTATGTACATATTCCATATATAATGTGTAGATGGGAGTATGATACACACGAGTTTTTGAACTGTAGCATAGAATGTCACTTTTATTCATATAATTTCCCCTCTCTTTTGGAGTATGTGAGGATGTTTGAAAAGTTGTTTGGTTTATATTTGCAGACGTGCTTGTTGGTATCTAAACACTTTGCTTCTTTTCAATTTTTTGAATTCTACAATGTAAAGTATAGTTATGATATTTTCTCTTTTGTTCTGATAGGGGATGCTTCGAATTTCTTAAATTTACCGGAAACACAATCAGCGAAAGTTATCTTGCTCATTTGGCAGCAAAAGTGAATGTAGAGGCCCATAAGTTTGTGAGTCAAATCTCTGGCCATCTACAGTTGAAGATGCATCCCGTCGCTTCTTTTTGGCCCAATTTATTTATCATTGAACAGCCAGATGCAAGGGACATTGCTCTGTATTTTTATCCTGAAAATTCTGAGAGGTTTGATTCTCTCGAGTTGTTTTATATTTCATTTATGTTACATAAAGAGAAAATCTTGCGCAGAACTGTGTCTATTGATGATGCAATTTGACAATCGACATGGGACCCACCATATATTTAATTATTCCATGCCCAGTCCTATGGCTTGTTTGGTTGTATCTTTTATGCTTATAAGTTTTTTTTGTTTTTTTTGAGATTCATGAAATAGCAAGGTTCATTCAGGTTAAAACTTCTAGTTTTCCCAGGGCAAAATCGGGAGAAGTTTAATACCCGTTTAGCTTTTAAGCAAACCCACTCAAAAGATGAGCTTAAAAGTTGTAACCGAACCTTAGTACAGAATTTTCATTCATGATGCATTCCTTATAATGCATGGAAAATGTTATTTTCATTAAGTTGATATACTTGTTATAGGTCAACAAAGGAGTATAAGTATCTGTTGCATACGATGAGTGAGCAAGATATGATGCTGAGAGGTTCCATGGAGGGAGTGGACTTATTGATCTTTTCATCCAAATTACTGAAAAGACACCACCGAAGTGAGCATCTACAGTACTTAACATGTATTTTAATTTTTTAATTTGTGAAATTTGGAGTACAGATAGTTTAATTTCTCGTGAATTACAACTTTCTAGTATCCTACTCTTGATCTTTTTCAAATTTTTTTAATATCATATAACATGGCCTTTATTTGGCTATAAGGAGTATAGATTTGTTAGGTGATGCGACATGATATTTATCGTGTGCTTAATCTCAATTTTCTGAGTATTTGTGTTCTTCTTCATCTATCAACTTTCCGTTCTTCAAGTTTGTTTTATTGTGCTTTCTTTTGAAATCTTTGTAGTAATATTTTATTGGTTTCTGCCGACATAATAACAGGATTGAAAGGGCGTAGTTACTATATGTGGGGGGTTTTCCGCCAGTTGGGAAACAACGAATTCCCGAAAGTTGTACAAAGTCCACATCTGGGACCCACTCAAGCGGACGGCCAATCAAAATGAAGTCCAGATGTAAATTTAAAATATCACCTTCTTTATAGATTGGATTTAGATATTTTGACATTACAGATTTTGAAAAAGGGAAGTTGCCAATGTATGAAATAAGAAGCATGTGTGCTGATGCCTGCATAATGCATAGCAACATTGAATGATAATTTTTATAGGTGAATCTTTCTTGTGATGAATTATTTTTCATATAAGCTTGACAAATTTTCTTGTAGAATCTTTCTTCTTGTGATTTTTTTTTTTATAGCTTTTCTCATTTTTGTTAACCATGCTAAGGTCTTGTTTGGTTGCACCTTGTACGCTCGTGATATTTGTTTCCTTCACAGAATATTCAGTGCTACTGATTGGTGAGCTAGAAAGCTATGTTATTTCTGCATGTCGGCCTGAAAAGGCTAAAAATTTGGTTGTGAATCGATCCTTTTTACTTCTAATAGTTGCAATGCAACTGGGTGGTGAGCTTAAAAAGCTATACCTTTTTTATGTTTGGCCTGAAAAGGCTAGAAAATGGGTTGAAGTTCATTTGGTTAAAAGATAGATCAAACCTTCATCTATTAACTTCCAGAAAAATAAAATAAAAAAGGCTTAATTTGTCGGCATTGTTGAGTTCCTCTGTGGCTTTATTAGTATTATAAATAGTACTTCCGCCACCTGCTGTGCCCGTATAACTCTGTTTCAACAAACAAACAAAAACTGTATGTGATCTGTCTACGTATGCCATTCTTAACGGTTTTATGGGTATGGTGTTAAGCTCTTAAAATGTTTCTTTTTTATCATAGTTTTGGAGAGCAATAATTAAAGTTGCAGGTTTAGAGAGGGTTGCTCTGTGATTGATCTTTGATTTTTGTACATGCGAGGTAGTAAACACGGTCGTATACTCGTTTGTGTTCGTAATTCTTAAGAATAAGATGGGAAGAAAAGACAACAGATAGGTGATAAGCTAGGTTGTCCATTTCCAATTTTATATCTAGCTTATTGCGGCCTTAATAAATGTTCAAGTCCAATCCGATGTGACATGCCATGTCATAGAATCGCAGCCACATTCAACAAAAAAAAAAGGTCTTTATCTTTAAGTCCTGAACAAACAAGTCCTAGAGCTACTGTAGCTTGGTAATTTGTCTATTTTTGATCTTTTATTGAACAAATTATTTGTAAATTATTTGGTGGTTCGATTTATTTCGATAACCCATGTACTGATAGTCAAAAGCGAAAAAGACTAAGAAAATAGCAAATACAAAACTTACATAAAAGTATAAAACTATACACCTAGTTCAATCTCACATATATTTAGTGTTCTAAAACGCAATCCTATGCGGAAATTAACCGGAGCCTAATTGTTTATTTAGGGTGTCGGATAATATTTAGGGTGTCACTTTATGTGACGATCCAGATTTCTAGTAATGAATTTCTGTGGTGCAGTGTTGTGCGTCAGTCCCACATCTTCCAGATACGAGAATACTCGAGTCTCGTGTGATATATGAGCTTAAAGATCTATTTCCTATCAATAAGGTCTTTTAAAGTCATGCGGCACAATAGCGAGGACGGAAATCCATAGTTAAGCGTGTTTAGCTTGGAGTAGTACCAGGATGGGTGACCCCCTGAGAAGTTGTGCCAAAGCGGACAATATTGTTGATACGGGCGTGACGGTTCGGTCCGTGGAGCCGGGTCGTTACAGATGGTATCAAAGCCTCTATCTGGCCGGAAATGTGGGGACTAACACGTGTGTGTGGGCCCCTGAAGTACAACGTGCCCGACGAGGGCGTCGTGCCTAAATGGGGGTGATTATGACGACTCAGATTTCCAGGAAGGAATTTATGTGGTGCGGTGTTGTGCGTCAGTCTCACATCGTTCAGATACGAGAGTACTCGTGTGGTATATGAGCTTAAAGATCCATTTCCTATCAACAAGGTCTTTTAAAACCGTGCGGCACAGTAGCGATGACGGAACTCCATAGTTAAGCGTGGTTAGCTTGGAGTAGTATCAGGATGGGTGACCCCCCTGAAAAATTGTGTCAAAACGAACAATATTATTGATGATACGGACATGACGGTTTGGTCCGTAGTGCCGGATCGTTACACTCTCGGTCTATTTTTTTTTGCTCAAAGTTGCCAAGGGGAGGGCTATTAATGTTCTTCCTTTTGAACTTTAGATTTGAGTTAATGATGGATAGAGTGTTTGGGTGATGGCAGTGCTCTTTATTTCGACCCAGGATAAGAAATTAGTTACTCTTTGTTTTCAACACATTAGAGTCATGAGAATTGTCTCTTCTGGAATGATTTGCTAATACTAAAAAGTTCCGGTACTGATTGCATTTTTCTACTTTAATTATATTGAATTTATTGATTTTGTTTTGTGGCCAAATTACTATACTGAAGCTTTAAAGAGCCAGATGTAGGGATGGCAAACGGATCGGATTCCGTAAGATCCGATCCGATCCAAACCAGAAAATATAGGATCCAAAAGATCCGACCTGGATTCTGACTTTTTTTTAAAGATTTTGTTATTATACAACTATTAAAAATCCATCTAGGATATTATACTTAAGTTAAAAATAACGTTACTTTTTAAAAAAATGGTAATAAATATAGTAGTAGTAATATGAATTAGTAAATAAAAATATATTAGTAATTACATATTAAATGTGAGTTTTTTTTTGGTGAGTCTATTAAATGTGAATAAATTGATAGTTAAACGAGTTACTATACATGAATATCTAACTTTTTGAGTTATATGAAAGGTACTGTGAAGAATAAGCTAAATTTAGAGTTATGAAAGGTAGTACGATTAATAAGCTACTATTAGAATATATGTCGCGGCTAAAATATATTTATTTCGTGTTAATTGTGTATTGAGTTCTGCAGAACTATTTGCAGAATTTTAATTTATTCAGTAGCAAAGTTATCCCATTTATAAACACAAGTACATATTGCAAATGAGTAAATTTTGGATCGATACGTTATCGACAACTTAATTAAATATTGGTCCATAAAATTGAAAGTAATTAAGCATCGATCTGTTTCAGCGAAAACTAATTAAGAACAACGTTTCCTCCCAAATTTGGACTATATGTTTTTTTTTGTGTGAAATTGTGGTGAAACGTTTTTTTATGATATATTTTGGTGCAGAATGACAAAATTACCCTCTCACGTTAACGTTTCTCAAGCACATGTTGTCACGTAACATGATTCCGTGATTAATTTAGACGGTGATACCTAAATTAGAAAATTTTTATAGTGTGTTACCCAAATTAGAAAAATTGAAAGTTAGATACATAAATCGTTAAAATCACATAGTTTGGTGTAGCAAACGTATAAAACCCCGTTAAATAAGGCAATATTTGGTGTATTTTGGTAATATAATACATTTCATTAGACAGAGGGGCCCTTTATTCACTGGTTTAGTAGTAATATGAATATGTTTAGTTATTTCTATGTTATTTGCAAAGTGAACTTCTAATTGTACTTATTCTTTGGGTGCCAAAATACAGGCACTTCCGCTCGTAAGCACTTTTTGGGGAATACTTTTATTTGACGAGTATAGGAGATCATCGAAAATAAATCTATGCATTGCTCGTGCGCATGTTGATCATGTTAATCATAGCCATCGGAGTTCGAATGGCTCCTGCTGGGCATCGAAATGAATGAGCATCAGTTGAAATGACCAAAATATATATGAAAATTTACGTTATTGCACAAATGTCTATTAGAAAACATTCGGAGATGGATTCTTTTAGAATAAGTAGTATTCTCGCACATGGAGAGGATAAAGTGCAACTTTAATTATAATTGCCAATCATTGGCCTTCTTGCAATTATTATGAAGCACATGAAAGTGTAATTTACTTTATATTCTTTGTTGACACAATATAATTTCTCTTGCATCATTTCATGAACATGAACCGTATGATTGAAGACTGTTTTAGTGTAAATGAAAATGGTGTAAACATGTATACTTTCTATTCCATTAGCTAGCACGCAATCTACACAGTAGGGCGAGGAACTGTTTTTTTTAGATGCAATCTACACAATTAGTTTTTTTTTTTTCATTTTTGTTATTTTATTGGGATGATCGAATGTGCTGAGTGCCCGAGGAGAGGCCCTTGCCTTTCGTATATGGACTACCCAATTCTTCACTTTGCATATTGGCCTCGCTTTTCAACAAACAAGATATAAATAAAAACGACATCAAAGAAAAAGAGATCAAACCAATGTGTTCCACTCGATGACAATATAAGTTAAAAGAAATTACGATGATCAAAGAATATTTCATTAAGTTAAACACAAATTCATGTGCATGCATACATACGGATTGTAAAATGAGCTATTCATACTATTTTATTATCACGTTAAACTTTATTTTTGTCAGTGAAAAGGCTCCTTACCCGGTTCTACACTAATGATCTATTTTATTGTTAATATCCCATTTGTTCTTGGTATCAAACAAACATTAACATTGTTGTGAGATTATTGGACTCTTGGGCTTATACTTTATGGGCCCAAGTTGGGCTTGTAACCCTACCCCTCTATCTATATAAAGAGGGCTAGGAGTCTTGTATTTTACATTCATTCACATATTCCTTCATTAATAAAGATCATGTTGTTCTCCCCTAAAAAAAAAAAAAAAAAAAAAGTGCAACAATGGTAGTCGTAGGGATCAACCACAAAACAGGTGCCTCATCAAAACCTTGCTAGAGTAAACCCAGTGGGAAAAACCTCTAGTCGAAGGACAAAAGAGTACACAGTGGTAAGAAGTATACAACAGGATACTCTCCCTAATTTCGGCAATCTTAAGTGAGATAAGATGGGAACGTGTCTCGCTAAAAACCTTGCCAAGGAAAACCCAGTGGGAAAAAAACCTTGGTCTAAGGACAAAAAGAGTACACGAGCATACGACTGGATGCTCCCCCTCACTTGCACACGACAGGGTGCGAGGATTTCGACTAAGTAGTAATTAGTGCAATAAGCATTCACCTGGATGCTCCCCCTCACTTGCACACGACTGGGTGCAAAGATTTATATTTCCGTGTGGGGTTATGCTATTTTGCTGCATTGGTCCGTTATGAGGCCCATAGACACTCAAACACCATATGCGTACCAGTTGGTTACTGGTTATGAGCCAGAAGTCTCATATTAACGCGTGTTTAAAGTGATTAATTAATATTTTGATTGAGCCGCTCTAGCGTTCAAAATATGGACCTCTGAAGGGGACATAAGTCGATTATGAATCTCCTGCCTATCATTTGATAGAGTAACCTTGGCAAGCGATCTCTTTACCGCATGATATGCGAAAGTGACATCGCTAAGACTGTTCTCCCCGTCGTTAGGGGGAGATTTGCACGTTACCGTTAATAAGGAACGACGTGAAGTAACGTGGCATAACCCACTCAGTCTTAGCTTGATCCCCAAAACTGCACTTAGTGATAAGTAAGTGCATAGACTCCCTCAAGTCTAACTAAATGCCAGACGCATTTAATGACTTTATGAGATGTCACGAGATCATTTATACCAGCTGCAAAATTCTTGCAAGGATAGACGTCCCTGTCGGACGCCGTGTTCCTGTCGTAACACGTTGCTTTGGCCGAACCCGCCAAGCAAAGGACGCTGCCGTCGGCCGTCAGTCTGTCGTCCTTCCTAAGATATGAGGAAGTTGACCGGTTCTTAATTCGTTCAGCCCCAGAGGTGGTGAACTGAAACTCGTTTGTCGCACGAGATTATAAAGGATCAAGGAGATGTGTGATTTCCTCCTCATCCTAAGAATCTCAAAATATCTGTCGATCATGATATCTTAGACGATATTGAAGCGAAACGAGACTGTCACTGATTACTTGTTCATATATTCGGTGACGACTGATAATATGAGCAAATTATGATAGGGAACCATGAACCGTTGCCTGAAGTCAACGTAGAATAGACTGGACTAATGGAAACTTGCAATCCAAGTAGACTCCTTAGCGAAAGTGTGTTCGGACCTGTAGCTCCAACACCACCAATGTTAAACGAGTTCGTTTATTTGGTTATTCGTAAGGAAAAGTGATGAGAATAATGAGATTGTAGAATGCTCGCCTAGTAGCGCAAGGCTTCTCTCACATCTTGGAATTGATTACGAGATGGTTGATTTCCTCGTAATGGACGTTATAACGGTCCCCTACTTTATCAGTTTAGTAGTTTTCCCAAAAACTGATTATGCAGTATGTGATTGTGGTCACTGCTTTATCTCTATGGGGATTTAGACAAAGAGATATAGATGAAGGTCCCTGTGTGACTTCATAATGGTTAAATCAAGTAGTTCCTGACCACGGAACATGATCTCAATTGACTGAGACGTTCACTATATGGATTAATATAATCCAAGCGGATGTGGTATACCGCCTAAGTGAGTACTTGATCAGCTTGGGATACTTGAACAAGTATTATGCCCTTGCGTGTTTTATTATGCGATCCATTTTTGGATTTGCCTTCGAGATGAAGGATCTTGGGAAGAAACGGTAGTGACTCGGCCTGATGATCGAGTCCCGTAAAGATTGAATCTAAGTTCATGATTCAGACTACACCAAGAAGGTGTTATGACGTTTTAGTCATCGTGACGCTAAGTCGTCAGATTCTCCCATGATCGTTCGATCACTAGACATTGATATAGACCCATTCCGTCCCTGATGTGACGATGAAGAGATATTGAACCATGATGTTCATATCTAAGTACAATAAGCGCATTATTGTACTTGGTCTAATGTGCTAGGACGAACATCTCGTCTGCTGTGAATGGTATAGCTCGACACAGCATCGCGCTAACACGCTTCCATCGAAATGGCATAAAAGACATTTTCCCATTACCTTAAGGTAACTGTGGATGAGGGTTTGTCTTATCCCATTTGCGTCATCGAGTGTACCTACCCCCTTCGGCACTCGAATTAACGCAACCTTTTTTCGGTTATACCGATGCTGGTTACTTATCAGACCCGCATAAGGGATATTCCTAACATGGTATGTCTTTACCATTAGGAATAAGGCGACATCTTGGAGGTCTTGGAATGACTCCAAGTGAATCACTCTGATCTATTCGTGCTCTATGAGACGACTAGAGAGTGTATATGACTTCGAGCTAGTATTAGTCATATTTGAATTACATATGTTCTGTCTCACGATCCAGATAAAACACTTGTCATAGAAGACAACTTGTTGTTATTGATCAAGAGAGACATGACTACATTATGCTATTTAGCGTTTCTCGCCGAAATTAATCTTCACAAATGAAGTTTAAGAGCATCCAGTTGAATGCTCGTTCTATTCCACGTTAGATTTTCTTGCATCCAGTCGTATGTAAGTAAATGAGGCATCCAGTCGAATGCTCGTTTTCTTTCTTGAAATATGAAATCTTTGCACCCAGTCGTGTGCAAGTGAGGGGGAGCATCCAGGTGAATGCTTATTGCACTAATTACTACTTAGTCGAAATCCTCGCACCCTGTCGTGTGCAAGTGAGGGGGAGCATCCAGTCGTATGCTCGTGTACTCTTTTTGTCCTTAGACGAAGGTTTTTTTCCCACTGGGTTTTCCTTGGCAAGGTTTTTAGCGAGACACGTTCCCATCTTATCTCACTTAAGATTGCCGAAATTAGGGGGAGTATCCTGTTGTATAGTTCTTACCACTGTGTACTCTTTTGTCCTTCGACTAGAGGTTTTTCCCACTGGGTTTACTCTAGCAAGGTTTTGATGAGGCACCTGTTTTGTGGTTGATCCCTACGACTACCATTGTTGCACTCTTTTTCCTTCGACTAGAGATTTTCCCATTGGGTTTGCTCTGGCAAGGTTTTGATGAGGCACACTGTTTTGTGGTTAGTTACTTACATGATATTTCGGCATATATCATTCGGCTACACAGTTTCTCCTAGGTACCGGTTTTGTCCCACACTGGGTTTTCCGGCCCTAAGGTTTTTATGTGTTTAGCACTGCGAATGAACTCGACTCAGATCGACTGCATGAAGACGAAGAATTCAAGACGTCCAAAGGGGGAGTGTTGTGAGATTATTGGACTCTTGGACTTATACTTTATGGGCCCAAGTTGGGCTTGTAACCCTACCCCTCTATCTATATAAAGAGGGCTAGGAGTCTTGTATTTTACATTCATTCACATATTCCTTCATTAATAAAGATCATGTTGTTCTCCCCTCTCTCTACTTCTGTCTCTCTATATACGTAGCTAATAGTGTATTACAACAAACATAATGTTGTTAAAACAATAAAAAGGCAAAGTACGACCAAAATGTTATACGTATTTTACTTGACATACCGTTGCCAAAATTACTTTTTCGATTACATAATTTCTATTTATCCAAAGTCATTTATATACAATTTAAAAGTTGCAGAAATGACTATAAGTACTAGTGAGTAATTGGTTCGAATAAAATCATAATCTGATCTAGAATCACATACGTTTAACATTTAGACATCACGACCACTATTTTGTCGATTTCATAATAAATTATTAAGTTACAGAAATTAGTACAATAACTAGTGAGTAATTGGTTCGAAAAATCAGAATCTGATCTGTAATCACATACGTTGAATGTTTAGACATCACGACGACTATTTTGTCGGTTTCATAATAAATTGTTGGCCAATATTTAATTCTTACCACTTATACACATATATAAATCAACACAAACCATCTACACCTATCCAACAATTCCATCCTTTTTTCTATTTGTTTTTTTTCCATGCGAAAATAAATATAGTTTCTCTTGTAAGGGATCAAAGTGGGTAAATTACCCGTTCTTTAATTATATAAGAGATAATATATTTTTCCAATTATATATGTTAATGTATTTAGAAACTTTACTTTTTTTCAGGATTGATGCATGTCAACCTATGCACTGACCAGTCTTTCGGAAGATCTTATGAATCAAGGTGGTCATATACAAGACTTGCTAGTAAATTGCAATAAGAGCATGAAAAAGAGAAAAATAAAATGTTTGAAACTGAGGGTTTCTTCCGTCCAAAGGTACCAAAAAAATTGGCGTTATTACGATACAAAAGCAAATTGTCCTACTAATAGTTTTATGGTTATAATTTGGTCAATTATTATTTATCAATTATCACTTAATTATATCTATAATTAGACCGGAAATTTGACAACTTTGTATTAGTGGTGTTTGTGGTTCGGTTAGCATATCTCATCTTAAAATAGATTTTAACACAATTTTTTTTTTAATTAAGTCTCGAAAATTGTATTAAATGATACTTTTTTCAAATCGATCGTTCAGGTTGGATCGGGATTGCTCCCAACCCATACTGAATATAGAATAAATAATCGGATTGGATTTAGTATAGATGAACATGACAAACATGTTGCAACCCAACTTAATCCAATACGTTTCAATTGGCCGTGCTCTTGTTATTTCCATATTTTCATTTTGGTCCCTAAATTTTAATTGATTGATTATGATAAATCCAACACGTCACAAACACAAAATAACAATAATAATAAAAAAAAATGGGTTTTGTTAATCATACATGTTGATCAATTCCAAATAAAAATACAAAAATCAGTAAATCACATTTCATTAGGTCAAATAAAGAATAAAACTCAATATCATAATCAATACATGCAAGACTATAAACACTATTTTACATTGTCTAGAATGTAAAAGATTCATATTATAACTGACTGTATCAAAAGGAGAAACAAAACAATTATAAACAATATAAACCCACATTACTAACTTTTAGGCAGACTCGGTCTACCACGTATGATTACATATGTGCTGTAGCAAGCCAATCATATGTATACACATGTCATTTATATATATCAACATAATACAACTGAAACATCATATTAAAATCATTCCTTCCATATTCCCACTACTTCTATCTCCTCCCTGTATTTTTGAAAAAAAACTCCCTTACCTTTTTTTTTTGGAAAAGAAAACTCATCGTAGATCAAATTATTTGATCTAAATTATCAAGATTCACTTTTTTTTACTACATAATAATAATTTAAGTTTTATTAAATAATGTAATCGAAAACTTGTGAGAAATAAAATATAATAATTAAAAAAAACTTAAACAAAAATTGTGTAATTATAATTTCGAAAACTAAAACTAAATTTACAACTCGATAAAATCTCAAATATAATATTATAAAACTCTAGTTATAATACTATTCTAAATTTAAATATTAATTAAAAAATTAATGATTTTAATATATTAGATTTTACGGAACATTACAACACAATAAAAACTCAAATATAATATTACAGAATCCAAGTTGAGACTACCCTAAAATTGAATATTAATTAAAATTTTAAAAAAAATGATGATTTTAATATATTTTATTTATTGGAACATAATATTAATTAAAGAAATTATATTTAATACAACATATGTTACAAGATATAATACAATTAATATTAAACCAATTTATAATGTCTAACATGTAGCTTTTTACTTATACTAATATTAATATTTGAAAGCCAAAATTGATAAAGTATATCATGTATATGAGATGATAATTACGTGAGTTAGTTGAAAAACTTGCTCATTTATGTTTTTTTGGTATACTTTTGAATTTTAAATTATTTGATACACTTTTTCCACATGTCATCTAATGATTGGTTTGTCACACCACATAAAAAATACTATGTGATAGGACGCGTCTACCTAAAAGTTACTCCAATAATAATAATTTAAAATGCTCTTTCATTTTTTTTAATCATATATGCCAATCAGTGCATACAAGACTATAAACATTTTCTAAAATGTACTTACTTAATTCTTAATTATAGGGTTTTGAAATATCCCAAATTCGCCAAAAAAAAATATTTCTTACTTAGAAAACCTCCCAAATTCGTCGAGACTGCTAAAACTATGCTACTGTTTTGTTGAAAAAGATTTAACTTTTATACTAATAAAATAAAAATTAACAAAGTAAATATAAAGCATTACATGTCAAAAATTGTTGTCACACTGATATTATGAGTATTGTGATTCTATTTTTTTAAGCACTCAAATTAAGAGTGCTGGTTTTGAGAATAACTAAGTGTGTGTGGTTATCAAAATTCATTAGGTGTTAACTTTTTTTAATTATATATTGTAAACTTGTAGAAGTGCATAATGTTGTTTTAAATACACACACATATATATATATAGGGAGAGGATCTATACACACATAAAAAAACACATTATCTTTACACATCAATCACAACCTCAATGGTTAGTAAATGAAGGGTTGTGATTGATGTGTAAAGATAATGTATGGTGTTATGCCCTAATAACAAAATTATGGGTAATGATACCCACACTCCTTGCCACACTAAACACGTCACAAATTCTATATGACAGAGACCAAAAAATTGCACCAAACATGTTAAGTGTAAACGAGTTTGTTATAATTACGCTGTGACTTATATGAGTGTGGCAGGTAATGTAGGAATGTATATGTATCATAACCCAAAATTATGCACTACCATCCCCACTAATATATGATTACCAAATAATTAGCAACCAAAATCCAGAATTTGAGTAACACAATTACTTTAACTGATCATTCAAAATGAGTATTCAAAACCCTAGAATTGTGAGAAGAATGATACAGTCCCCGCTAACAGTCCCCGCTAACAGTCCCTAAACCGTCGTCGTTCTGGTGTTGGTGTGCCCTAAAGACTAGATTGGAAGAATGAGATTGGAGAAATAGCTAGTTGATTATTCTTTTATCATTTAAATGAGATTTTGTTTGATGCGTGGGCTAACAAATTACAAACATATGTTCTTTGCACATGAAAAATATGATCTATTGCCAATATTTGGAATATATTCCATTGTACTAAATGATTATTTTTCCTGATAAACCGTTATGGTTTAATTGGAATTGTGTTTTTCCTAATAAATAGTTTGATTGGAATTGGTCTCAAGCCAGACCAAAGACATAAAGAAGAATGAGATGAGATTTAGTATAGTTGACAATGCTAAATGTCTTGCAACCAACTCAATCTATTCTGATATAATCGGGTCAGGCTTAGGTTAATTTTCAGTTTTTCATTGTGGTGCATAATTTTCAATAGATTGCATAAGCAGCCATATAAATCAATAAATTGTCATTATGCACACTACCATCCCCACCAATGTATAATTAAAAATTAATTAACATTAATGAATTCAGAATTTTATTAACACAATCACGTTAGCTGAACACTCAAAATCTCATTGATTATGTATGACTGTTGTTTTATCATTTAATGATTTCAATTTACTCTAAAAAAATAAGAAGGAGCAACATAAATATATATCCAATAAATAACGAAATAGCCGTCAGTATATTTTAATTTTTTAATTTTTGAAAGGTGCAGTCGGTATATTAATCACTGATATTTTTAGTACTAGTAGTATTCAACTAGAGTGATTATGTTACTCAAATTCTTATTTTTTTTTTGCTAGTTAATTTTTAATCATATATTGGTAATAACGACATCACTTAGTTGTACATAATGTCAATTTACTGAAAATTATACCATCATTATACGATCAAAAACAACATTATGCACTTTTAAGCAAAATTACACTACCATCCGGTTATATGAATAAAAATATTTAACATTCAAATATATTCAAAATTGGTAATTAGATTATCATAATCACTTTAGTTGAACACTACTAGTACTAAAAATCTTACCAATTATTATAAGACTATTATTTTGTTGTTTAGTGAATATATAAACTGTCCATTTTCATTTTCTTAGTGAAAGTGAATTATTTTCCAACAAAAAACAACAGTTTTTTGAATATGATTTTTGACCAAACAGTCTGTTTGCCAAACGCATTTTTAATCGTCGGTAGTAAAACTGTTTTTTTTTTTTTGAAAAATGATTCACTTTTATACTAATAAAGTGAATGAACAAAGTATATATATTTATATATTCAATACAGGACAAAATAGTAGTTTGTATATATCAATCAGTGAGATTTTAATATTCTATTGTACATTTATGGTCAATATTTGGAAATATATATATTCCATTGTAATGATGGTATTTCCGGATAAACCATCATGGTTTTGGAAATGGGTTTTTTCTGAATAAACTGTTATTGGTTTAATTGAAATTGGTCTCAACCCACATTGAACCATAAAAAAGAATCAAGTCGTATTTAGAATATATAGTTGACAATAATAAACATGTTGCACCTAATTTCATTTTTTCATTTTGATCCCTATTTTTCAATAAATTATATAATCATCCCTCTAAATTAATAAATTGGCATTGTGCACCTTTGAACCAGATTACATACTACCATCCCCATCAATGTATAATTAAAAATTAATTAACATTAAAAAAACAAAACAATCACGTTAGTTGAACACTAAAAATCTAAGTGATTATACACCAATGTTATTTTGTCATATACTGAATTCTATTTACTCTAACAAATGAAAACGAACAAAGTAAATATAGATCAGTAAATGACAAAATAACAGTATATTATAATCACTTAGGTTTTGAGTACCGATTTTGAGTGTTCACATAGTGTGATTATGCTAATCAAATTCTGATTTTTGGTTGATGGAAACACTACAGTTGTGCATAATATCAATTTATTGAAAATTATACCATCATTATATACGTGAAAAACAACACTATGTACTTCTAAGCAAAATTACACACTACCATGGTTATATGAATAAAAATAATTAACATTACAAAATACTACTGTCCCTAATTAATTATACTCTATAAAATTACGTGTAATTTTGACATGCTTATAACATGTATCAAAATTGTCGAAATAAAAAATTTCAAACATAAATCATATAATTTAATGTTTGAACTATATAAATAATTAACTTTTAAAAAAATTTATTCCGACAATTTTGATACAAGTTATTGACCGATTAAAATTACATATAGTTTCGTAATTAACAATTAATTAACTGTGAATAGATGAACTAATAAAAAACACAATCAGATTATCATACTCACTTTAACGAGGGATTCTTTTTTCAATATTGTGTTTACTCATATCTATAACATACATTGGGAATCTCATGTCTACGTGGCATGCCACGTGTCAACTTTGCCAAAAAAAAAAATTCTTTCATTTCCTGTTTTCGTTTTATTCTTTGATTTTCGGTTTTCCTATATCAAAAAATTTCTCAATTTTACCCAAAAACTTTTCCAATTTTACCAAAAAAAACTCTAACCATCAACCATCAAACTCGTTCATAAATCAAATTAATATATTTTTTTATCAAATCAACATCACTCTACCACTACAATTATCCCCAATTTTACCCCCAAAAAAAACATCTTTCCAATTTTACCCAAAAAAAATCATAATTATCAACCATCAAACTCCTTCATATATCAAATTAATATATTTTTTTATCAAATCAGCATCAATCTACCACTACATTTATCCCCAATTTTACCCAAAAAAAACCTCTTTCAATTTACCAAAATAAAACCTCCCCCAATTTTACAAAAAATAAACTCTAACCATCAACCACCAAAGTATTTCATATATCAAAGTGGAAACAATGTCAGCCTTTTTCCATACCAAATATTAGTGCTGGGTGGAAAAAGACTCTTTTGTGAAGCTTTCCATGGAAAAAGTTTTTAGACCAAATTTTAATTATTATGAAGCTTAAAGAAGAATGTTGAGACCGAACACTTATTTTGGTGTTAACAATTTATCAGATGATGAATAATTACAATGTTGTAACAAATGTTAGCTATTTTACGTATTTCGCATGTCGTGAATTTTGCTTAATGTGTCTGTTTATTACTTGGCTATTGTTATTTAATTACTTGGCTAAATACAAACGGGAAAACGAAATAAAATTGTCACACATGATTTGGTAAAAAATATATAAAACGAAAAATACTACTAAGTCATACACCACTAAAAACATACTCTTAAATAAAAAATAATTCAAAAACCCGTGCTCGGTCCTTCGTCACTAAAAATATTGGGGTTTGGGGTTTGGTACTCATATAGGAAGTAGTTTGGTGGTTGATGTTTAAAATTTATTTTTTGTAAAATCGGGGGAGGTTTTATTTTGGTAAATTATGAGAGGTTTTTTTTTTGGGTAAAATTGGAAAAGTTTTTTTTTTTGTAAATTGAGAGAGGTTTTTTTTTTTTGGTAAAATTGGGGATAATTGTAGTGGTAGAGTGACGTTTATTTGATAAAAAAATATATTAATTTGATATACGAAGTAGTTTTATGGTTGATGGTTAGAGTTTTTTTTTTTTTTTTGATAAAATTGGAGAAGTTTTTGGATAAAATTGAGTAAATTTTTGATATAAAAAACAGAAAATCAAAGGAATAAAACGAAGACATATAAAAGTAAAAAAAAATAACAAAGTTGCCAGCATGCCAGGTACACATGCAATCCCACGGTCGTGAGTAAAAAGAATTCCCCCACTATTGAAAAAAGAATTCCCCCACTTTAACGCTACCTAGTACGAGAAATCTTACTGATTACTACTTATTATTAGACTACTATTTTGTCGTTTAGTTAAGCATATATATATATATATAAACTCTGTTTATTACATTTTCTTTATATAAAAGTTAAAATCTTTTCCAATCAAAAAGTTACCAATTTCCTTCTCTCTATAAGGTATGAAATTTTAACTTATTATATAATCATAAGCTGTTTTTATGTGATTGGGGTTTTTTTTAAGTGAAAAAAATATGTTTTTTTTTGGCGAATTTGGGGTAGTTTCGAAACCTATGTACATTTTAGATAATGTTTATAGTATTGTGTGTATTGATTATGATTTTGGGTTTTATTTTTTATTTAAAGCAGTGAAATGTGATATACTGACTTTTATGCATTTTTTTTTGGGATTAATTAGCGTATATGATTAAAAAAAATGCAAAACTGGAATTTTTATTTATTTATACATTATTTTTGTGTTTGTGATGAGTTGGGTATATCTGGTTTGTGGGTTTTAGTGGGAATTGCTATATACATTGAATTGTGATATACTGTTGTACAAATTTTTTTTTGGATTGATTAGCATATATGATTAAAAAAACGCAAAACTGGATTTTTTTTTTAATATTATTTTGGTGTTATTGATGAGTTGGATTTATCTGGGTGGTGGGTTTTAGTGGGATTTATTTATTAATTATTATTTTGGTGTTGAAAGGTATGTACTTTGTAGCTATTTAGTAATGTGACTTTGTATTATTTATAATTACTTTGTTTATACTTTTGATGCAGTCAGCTGTGATATGAATCTTTTATATTATTAAATTGTATTAGATCAAAGAGAAGTTATTTAAGTTGGTTTCTATATCTGTGCTGAATCAGCAAAGTTGTGTTTTTTTCCCCATGAGAATGAGAAATGTTAGGTATGTAATTTGTATGCACGTAGCGATATAACAATGCTAATTCCGTGTTTGAGATTCTGCAGTTTTGGGGAATTCATGGGCTTTTTTAGTAATGTTTTTTTTTGCCTTTGAATGCAGTCAATTCGCTTAGTTATTGGGAAGTGGTTCTCACTTGGTTATATGTAATCAATTCCCCAAAGTGTGGTTTCTCTAGTATTTTATATTTTGTGCTGTATCGGGTAACTCTAGAAGTTGCTTTTAAGGGAAAATGCGAAATATTATTTATCAGCATAATGCAAATTATGTAACTAGTTTAAGGACAGGGAACTTGAATATGCCTGTTTTAAAACAACCAATTACGTATCAGCATTTTGCAAAATACGTAATACTTGATTTAATTTTAAGCTATGGGTACATGCTACAATATATGACTGTTGTATGTTAGTATGTTGCTGATTTTATACAAATTGGTTGTGTACTTAGTTTATCAGAATCGAGTTGGGTAGATTAATGATCCTTATAAATGCCTTCTTAATCATATATATGGTATTCAAAATGAAGATGGGACTTCAATCGAATGGAGCAATTTTTCAATTGGATAGCAGTTGCTATTCAATATTTTGATCAACTTATTGAGTCAAACATTTTATCAATGCGTAGCTGGGTGTGCTTGAATTGGCGCCATCTCTATCAACACATAAATAAATTAGAGTAATACAATTAGCTAAAACAGTTTTGAATAAAATGTTTAGCTGAAACACACGTGCATTTATTTTCGGTGCATAAAAAATTAATCTCTCATTTGGCACCTAAACAAATCCTTTTATTTTTCTATCTTTTTACTTTACTGTTGACAAAGTCTTGTGGTTGCCACATGGTTTCATTGGTTAAGGTGTAAGTGCCAAATCACTATGTGTTTATCTATGAATTGATTAATAGTTTTCAGTTTTTCATGTATGGGAAAATGCTAGTATGAGGTGACTATGATGTAGTGAAAGTCCTTTTTATTGTAGGATTTTTTAATCTAATCTTTTTGGTCATCGTTTGGGTTTTCAAGTTCTATTTCATACTACATTAGTGATTCAATGATTGTATCACACTACTACTGCATGGTTCAGCAGTAAAATAGTAGTGCAAAAATTTGAAGTTAAGTAAGGATAAGGAGAAGGTCCTTTCAGTGTAGTTTGTATTAGGTAGCTATAATATCTCTTTAAGCATACGAGTATTGTTGAGAAGTAAAATAGTTGCGTCAGATGGATATGGTAGTTTGTTGTTCAAATAGTATAAAGCTTTTTACAAATTTGGTTGACTACCATCTATAAAGGAGTTTTTCAATTGATTATACAGAACTTGGTTTTGCATTTTTACATAATACTGGCACATCTTACTTCCTGTTTGATCTTGTCTCGGTAGCAAAGATAGCCAGACAAGTATAGCTCTTATTCCGGGTTTGAAGCTTGCAATTCCCCTTTCTTTCCATACATTTTACTGTAGTTTCAATTTATACATGTTGAAGTGAAAATAAGTGCCATTTACCGAGACATGTTTTGTAATTTAGACTTTTGGAAAACCATGATAATTTTATGACCTGTTTTTTTTATGTGACCGATATAATATGCGTGTCTCTCACGTGTTAGGTTATTATTATGCAACACTCGCGGTTTCTATTTCCCATTCATTGTGATATTAGTGCCAATAATTGTAATTAGAATTATAATTCTATCCATACATATGGGCATTAGCCTTCCGTAGTTTGTCTTAACATTGTTTCTACTTTTTGATTAAATATACTGAGTCGCACATTAACTACAAATTGCTGTTTTTACTGGTAAAGACGTCACATATAACGTCAAAGCAATAAACGCCTATATAAGTAAGAAACAATCTCGTTCTCATTGCCAATAATTGTAATTTAAAATTCTATCCATACATAATGGGCATTAACCTTCCGTAAGTTGTCTTAACATTGTTTCTACCTTTTGAATGAATATACAGATTCACACATTAACTGCAAATCTTAGTTGCAGGGTACTCCAACATAGGTGCCGCTCCGGCGTCGGGAACGCGTTCCGTGCTCCGGACGCCGGGAACGCGCACCCAACAGACTGGAACCCGTACCGGTGTTGGAAAAGGTCTTTGGGTTAATTAAGTGTGAATTCTAAGTGTGACTCTTATGTTGAAGAAAGATAAAGAAGAATCAAAGGATTCTTAGCTTATTTGATTTACAATTGAAGTAAAGGGAGACAAAGTAAATGAGACATTGTGTATCTATTTCTAATAGCTGATAAACAATACAACCCATAAGAGAATGAGTGCTCAAGATTAAATCAAATCTTATACGGTAAGTATTGCTCAAGATCAAATTAAGTGTTATATTGTTCAAGATAAAAGTTATATTTGTCTAAATATAAGACATAAAGTATATAAATAAATAATAATTTTCTCTAGACGCTCCGGATGACGCTCCCACACTTTTGTAATCGTCTGCTCCCGCACACCCGCTACCGCTCCCATTCCCACCCACGCCCCGTTTCGTGCAACTAAGCTGCCAATTGCTATTTTTACAGGTAGAGACGTCACGTATTAAGAGAGGACAGTTCTAGCTCTAAAAGTGAATTTTGCCCTGGACTTCTTCTCTACTATACATTGCATTGAACATCCATCTACTCTTGCAATGGCAAGTGTAAGTTATTGACTAATTCTCTGATTTTTTTTTTCTTTTCCAACTGAAAGGGATTGATGATCTATTTGTTGGAAATCACTGTTTGCCACGGTTCTCTCTGCATATTAACAATTTTTTTGAACTTGAAATGGCGCATTTTTTTTGCCTTTAAGACAACTCTTGACATCAGAAAACCAAAAGCTCAATTAATTTTTTTTAGAAGGTCAAAACATTTTGCAGTTAATATTTAAAGGCCTAAAACTTCACAAACTGTTTGAGCAACAAACTCGTTTTGATAATTAAGAACTTACGTTGCACACATACAGATCCGCCGATTCATTTTTAAAAAATTTAGGATACGATATGACTTAGATAGGCTAATCATTTTTTATATTTAATAATTTTTTAAAAATGCTAAATTTTACATAACATATCAAAAATATAAGTGCAAAAAGAATGAAGTCAAATTAATGCATTACTCATACGTGTTGAGTCGAAGATCATGAAATAGACTTGACCGAGCCTTTTGTTTAGTCGCATTTGACCAATTTCTGTTTTATTCAGCTTTATCAAACTTATCAGAGATTTTTTTTTAATCACTTGTTATATTGTTAAACCGTAATTAGACCCATCATATAACTAAATAATGACATTCACTTTTCGAAATTATAAATTATAAAATGTTAAAGCAGCCGAGTGTCTGGGGTTAATAGTTGTCATGCCAATTTATATGTTACGCCAATAAGCAGGGGCGGATGAATTGTAGGGCATAGGGGACAGATTTTTTTGTTCTGTTTAATTACAATGGTTTAGAGACTCGACTTCGCAACCGAAAGAGTGATGATTCGTTTGATAATAGTTTAATAGTTTATATCGAAAAAGATATCGCTCGTAATTTACTAAACGTATAATTATGGATCGTTTCCAAAATTTGGGTAGCCGCGAAGACAATTGTAATTAAAGTCTAAATTCACAATAGAGTTCGTATTATTTTTTTTGCATTGTGTCTATTTTACTAAATTTAACTATGTGATTGTTTTCTATTGAAATTATGCCCCCCGAATATAAAATTCTGGATCTGCCCATGCCTATAAATGTGTTAAATTTAACTGCGGTTAAGAAGTATCAATTAGAGCATTAACTGGCAACTTGCACGAGGTATCAAAGGAAGGGGCAAATTCTAAATAATTTGTTTCTTTTGCTTTTTAATTTTCTTTTCCTATGTTGTTGTAGTTCTATTTCTAGTTTAGGATCCTTAAGTTGGTATGCTTTGTGCTCGTCTTGCAAGTTATTGGACAGGCATAGTGAACTAGATTTGGACCACAAAGTTAACTTTTGTTTCATACTTCCTACCAATTAATGTTTCTTTTTCCATTTGGGTGCGTCTTTTAGGCTCTTGTCTCTTAACAATCTCCTTTCCTTTGTTTTTTGCTCATGACATCTTTGTTCGACTCCACAAAATTTTACTAATATTTTCTTTCGGAATTCTAGAAATGTGATGAAGATTTCATATTAAAACCGAAGGATGACAATACGTGGAGACTACAAATCTTATAAATATTTTCGTTTTCTATATCTTTACCGATTCAATCAGATCATTTTCGCTCTTAGATTTCTAATTTTCTTTTGCTAACATGAGATTTGCTAGACCAATCCAAAAATATTACCTGCTGAGGTGGCTGCATTATATGTGGATTGTTGGACTAATCCTGCATTTTCGGTAAAAATAATAATAAATACATTGATATACATATGAAAGATGTTAATTTTTAAATCTTTACTTCCCTCGTAATCCCATCGATAACTTCATCAAAACGAGGTATCAGGATCTGAACTTTTATTCATGCCACAGATTTCCCTTAGACGAGTGTTCATGTCTTTACCTGCTAGTCCTAGTTATTAGCACTTTATACCCAATTTGATCTAGATTTTGTTGGCATTCCTTTATGCCATCTGGATTTTGTATGTACTGCTTTAACTTCTTGTTGATTGATATACCTTTATAGTCAATTGTGTTTTGGTTTGTCAGGTATTTGAGTAATCACATACGATCCTTTGCTTGGAACTGTATTGCTTTGAGTTCCAAATATTCGTTTATAATTCTAGATTAGTATTGGACAAATTTGATTTAAACTGGGGTCTTTAGATATTTCTAATTATTTAGTTTTCTTCATTAGGATGAACCTCGTCGAAAAGATGATGGCAACGATAAGCCCAAGAAATGGCAATGTTGTGTTTGCAGAAGCACAAAAGAACACAGGTAGAGATGCCTTTTCTTTGTAGTTGGTGCCATCTTTTTGAACTATATCATTTTTATTCTTTTTGTTATTTTATTTGGCTCAATTAAATAAAGGGTGAAATGCATAACAGTTTCATGCTCTGTTGTCACTTGAAAATAGGCAAGTATCATTTTTGTACACCTAGCTATGTAATTTTTTCAGTTAGTATACCAAAAGCAATTGAGCTTCACAATTTAAGCACTCAAAATCGAAAATTATCTATGCTATGAATTCATCCTGGCAGCAATATATATGTACTAGTTGTTCGCATACCTTGGTGTGCTAAGACCCAAGTCGCATAATTTGGACAAATAGTATACCAACATTAAAAAAATGAACTGTAAATACTCAATAATTTGATAGTTTGGTGCACGATTTGTTTGTTTTGTGTAGATTGGTGTCAAGATTATAAATTTGATAGGTTGATGTGGCTGTTGTTTTCAATTTGTATATTGGTGATTTAATAATTCGATAGTCTTGCGCCTATGTTCTCTTCACTTATAAACCAGTTATGTCTCGGAGTGCAACCTAATCTATTGAATAAGCAACATGGAACTGTTGAATTGTTCCGATAACATGTTATCGGTGTTTTTTTTGTCTGTTGCATTTAGATGTTACAAGTGCTTTTGTGGGAAATGCCCATCCTATAATAAAAAAATCCCCCCAAGATATGGAGTGAATGATCGTTCTTATTCTCGGCCATCCAACTCATCATCCGCATTACCCAGAAGTGAGGAAACAAAAGTTTCAGAATCAGTGCCAATGGATACAAGTGCTAAGGTGAAGTTCCTTTTTTTTCTATGGGTAAAGGGCAAACAAATATTTAATTCTTCATGAATCTTAAGTTTTTTTTTTTCTGCTTTAAGAGACAGAACTGCAGGTGGATACACGTGATTACATGAAGACAATTGATAGTCTCAAAACCCTTTTGGATCAGTTGTATAGAAATCTATGTAGTATTGGTTCCAAACTTCATTTTTCTCTCGTGTGTTATGATCATATGATGCATGGGGTGAGAGAAATTCAAGGGTTTTTATAAGGTTGCAAAACATGTTACTGATTTTGTTATCTGTGGCTCAAGGGTGGTATTTCCTTTTCCTCTTATTTCAGAAAATTATAAGAGGAAATTATTAGTAGCTCACTGATTCTGGTTTCGTGCCTTATTGTCACGTCTCCAAAAAAATATTCTTTTAGAGGAGAGACGTAAAACAAGTTATCTAGAAAGTACTTATTTTACTGTTCTGAAACCTGTGAAAATATTTTCAAACCCAAAATTCTGATTACACAACCAAGCACATCACCGAATCTCTTAGTTAATCATCTGGATCCATTTTTTAAAAATTTGCAAGTTCCCATAATTCAAAAAAATAAAAATATATAATTTTATTTCTGTCACTTGCAACAGCAATCAATTGAAATAAAAGATCTACGTACTGGTGATGAACAACCTCTTGGATTCTCTTCTGACAAGGACGAAGTTCGATATAAGAAAGCAATTTCACCAAATTTAGATCTGTCGATAGTCGAAAAACAAAAGGGTAAGATCGCTATTGTCTAACTATGCATGATTGAACTATATAAATGAATGAATCCTTCATGGACTTTTTTATGTTTTTTGTTTCTTGTAAAAATCTCAGAGCTTATAGCAGCCAGCCTTTCAAATTTGAGAAGAAATATTATGGTTCATTAAGATCAGTTGAAAGCGAAAAAGAAAAACATTTTTTTTTCTATGACCTAGAAAACTTTGTTTTGGAAGGGTACTAACTTCGGTTAGCTATTTATAAAAAAGTTTGTGTAAGAAAAAACAATTTAAATTTAAGTTTCTTACTGAAGGAAAAAAACGGCGTATGTCATGCTTCTTTTCGATGAAAAGTAAATTCACATTTTGAAAATTTTATTTTACCATGACAAACTATGTTTATTTTTGCATGTTGCACATACTATAATGAAAAACGTTTTGTTCACAATTGATGAAGTTCCAATTTTATTTATTTTCTTTTTTACCCCCATCATTTCTGTTGTTTCCACATGCATTTACTTCACCAGAATAGGATCAGCCATATTAAGCCATTGCACTTTTTTCATGTTTTTTAATTTTCCACACAAAAGTAAAAAACAGAAATAAAAACCTGACCCTAAAGATAGTTTGACCGGTTAGCACCATTACATGTCTTCAATATATTTTTTCCCCAAAAGGCTACAAACTGATTGTTCATATATCCTTTTCGATCAGGGAAAGATGAGGTGGGGAAAAAGTCAAATGAAGTTGATGGTGGGTCTTCTAAATCAAATGCTGGATCAACTTCTATTTGGGAGATTTTGGCAGCGAAAGAACTGAAAGGTATTGTGGATAGTATGCCTATTTAATGACTTAAAATTAATCATCCATCTTACCTAATTGTCTCATCTTTAAAGGACAAAATGAAGAACAAATTCATTGACATAGGTTTTGTGGACCTTTTTTTTTGCATTTTTTGCGCGGAAAATAACTTGGATGTTTGGCAGCAAACTAAATGTTCCTACAGAAGCAAGTTGTTCTACAGATAAACAAAAGAGGAGAGGGGGAGCTCAGCAGAGATTTGCCTTAGAGAACATGAATAAATATAATTTTCAAAACTTTTTCTTGAAGAAAATATTATCTGCAACTCAGTCTAAAAATTGATAAATGTTATTCGGCTTGCCTTTTTATTTTATTGTTATTGCAAAAAAATCTCTGTAAAAGAAAAACCAACTACCCGGACTTATAACATAAAAACCTTATATTTATTTCTAAAAAGTTGTGTATTTTGCTTGTATAAACATAATAGCATCAGAGAAGCAAGAAGAATGGGCTAACAATGTTGGATCGGTTTCAAGTTTGGGTCCCGGATCTGTAAATAAGCAAAGAGGTCATTCCACTAGATCTACTTCAAGTTGGGGTGACAAGAGAGTAGAGGAACCAAGAGGTACATATTTGAGATTATGTATCTCATCAATTTATGCGTAATCACTTCAGGGTTTTGCTTTTTCTGCTTTTTATTTGATTGAATTGTGAGGTTTTGATAGTTAGACAAAAAAAATTGAACTTTTGTGGCTTGGCCGTGGTCGCCTATGAACTTACGAGTTCTCATGAATCGAGCATTCAAATTTGTGCGAAAAAACAACCTTTTCTCTTTTGTTGCTTTTAGCAAGTCTTAGATCTTAAAGCTTACTAGTGTTAACCTTCAATTGTTGTTTCACACGTAAATGCTTCTTGAAAATCTTAGAAATAAAGTTCTTTTGACTAGGAAAATTACTTTTTCACTTAATGTGGAAACTATGCGGGTATTTTAGCCTTTATAACTTAAAATTTCATCTACATCTTTGCAACAGATAATGACTATTTGGTATTTGAACATTCTCCTGCAGTACATCTCTTGCTGAACCTAATTTAATGATGTCCTTGGATCTGTAATTGGACCAAATTAATTTCTGTAATGAAGACCGAACTCTAACAATGTTTCTTTAATGGATGTTTTTTAACTAAAATTCTTCTGTCATATCAGAAAAGGCTGAAAAGAGAAAATCACAAGTTTTTTTTAGTTTTCTTATGCTTTACAGATCCTCATTCTAGAACAAAACAATTAAGGTGACTAAACAGTTGGTTAAGAAATCTTAGAAATACATTTCTTAATGGAGTTCAGAGTTGGTGTCTCTAAAACTTAGATTCAAAATAACAATAAACATACAGAGTTTAGATTCACGACGATGCACCTTTTTCATTTTCCCTGTTGCACTTTAAAGAGATAATTTTTTAATTAAGGGACGAAGTTTCAAACATTTCCCCTCCCTTCTTTCCCCACTCTCCGCCCTCATTCCTTTTTTAAGACATCATTTACTTTGTTTTCATGTTTTTGATTTTTTTTCACTAACGAAAAAAAGTTAAATTATAATGTTGAGGGTACTTGGAGAAATTAGCATCTTAAAATGTTCTTTTAATTTCATATATCTTAAAATGTTACACACTGATGTTCGTTTAAACTTTTTCCATATGGGGAGCAATGCGGTGGAAAATAAAATGTTAATAAGAAATGAAATTCATGGTGGGTCTTTTAATCACGTATTGGATCCACTCTAATTTCCTATTGTACTATTATCGTTTTCCTAGTAAAGAAATACAATTGAGTGGATCTTAATCAGGAAAATAAGTACTACTTAACTATGAATGTGTTTTTTGTTATATGTAAGCCAATTTTCCACGTCCACTGACACTCATTTTTTTAGGCCCTTTTGCCTCAGTTTTTCTTGCAAATGCATTGTACTAGAATGGGCTTAAGTTCACCTTTTACATGTTCTTAATTTAGCACCTAGGAAACAAGAAGAAAGGGTTAACAGAGATGGACCGGGTTCAAGTTGGGGTGCCAAGAAAGTAGAGGAACCAAGTATGTTATCATTTACTGGTATTCATTTTAAATTCTTGTGGCTTTGGGTAACTTGTGAGGTTTAGCAGTTAACCTTTTTTGCCTGAGAAGTCCTTTTCTCTTGAAATAAAGCACTAAGCACTTAATTTTTAGAGGAATAGCAACCTTTTTTCTCTCTCTTTTTATCAAGTCTTAAGAGCTTCAAAGATACTAGCTTTTACCGTAATTTGTTGTTTCAGATGAAAGTGCTTCTGGAAAATCTTATATTTATGGGGTCGTAATACTTATATTGAATGAAAATGTTATCTCTAAGGCAGACTAAAATCTAAAGAATGTTTATTTGACGAAGGAAGCGTTTTTGTTTCCAACTGTATTTTGAATGGTATATGTTGGTATATATTAGTTGCTGATATAAACATATAATCAGGGAACCTGGCAGGATGGGGAAATGCAGCGGGAAAGACCGTAAGTTGGGGTGTCCCAAGAGGTAATGGAAGAAAAATATAAAAAACCTGAATTATGAGTGAATTATTGTTGGCCCGTGTGGCTAAACCTTAGAGGGGGGGGGGTTGAATAAGGTTTTCGGCGTTTTTGCGGAATTAAAATTCTAAGCGCAACTAACAACCCAACTAGCTCAATGTATATTTGCGATAATAAATATGCGATGATAATCTATGAATAAATTGAAACATGCGCACAATCACAAAAATATAAGTTGCGGAAAGTAAATAGTAAGGGAAGAGATTGACACCACGATATATAGAGGTTCGGCAAACCCGCCTACGTTCTCTCCTCGGTATTCAAGCTACCGAGTATTTCACTAAAATCTTCTTCCCAAGATTACAACCTAACGAGCTAATCGACCGATTAAGCTCCCCCTCACTCTATGAGTATCCCGAATGAAAAGACCTAGAGCTTTTAAGCAACACTCGCTTACAAAGCCTCTACCCGATCACTCGCTCACAAATGAGCTTATAATTTGCTCTTTACAAATTTATCGAGAATAAACAACACTCACAATTTGATTGCTTCTAAATAAGCTAATTTGTAATATTTGATGATGTTTGATCTTGCTTTGAGCTTGAATAGTTTTTCTCTTCAATTTCCCTCTTTTCGCGCTATTTCTCAACAATGGAGAATTTGGGTGTTTTTGATAGAGAGGTTGAGGGACGGTAAGTTCTTATGTTTGAAGAGGTAATTGGGGGGTTTTGTAGACCATGAAGGTCTGTTTTATGTATTATGACCGTTGGGTATGGGTTGAGGGCTTTATCCAATGGTTAAAGCTACTTATTCAAAAAAGCCAAAAAGCTGTTTCTGAATTCTGCAGAAAAACGATCGGTCGTTTTCTACAGTCGACCGGTCGTTTTTATAACGACCTCTCTGGAAGATTTTGGACCAAAAACGATCGGTCGTTTTTCCATTTAACGTGTGAAATAACCACTAAATCTTGAAAGGACGATTAAATTTTTAGCAATTTTTTTGTACCAACTTTTAGAGCTTTATGTTTACTAGTTACCTTTGTTGAATATTGTCCCACATTGATGGGTTATTGATCCTAATCTATGCTTATATATGAGTTCCTCTCCTTCCTATCACAAGGCCTTTTGGTGGGAATGGCTGGACTCTAATATGGTATCAGAGCGGACTTTCTTTGTTTCTTATTTGTTGGGCTCCCCCATTGTCTCGTTGTTTACACTTGTGGCATTTGGCCCATTAGGCGTTTGTTTAGCTCGGCCCACAAGTGAGGGGGAGTGTTGAATATTGTCCCACATTGATGGGTTATTGATCCTACTCTATGCTTATATATGAGTTCCTCACTGTTTTATTTGGGGAAAAGATATTTGCATGATTTGTTTAGTTTTTACTTTTACAAGGGACATATTTTTTCTTTCAAGAAAAGTGGAAATGTGCTCGAATGTGTCAGCCTCTTAATAAAACCTAATGTACTTTCTTTTTAGAGGTAATGATTGTTTGATATTAAAATATTTTCATACAAGGACTAAAGATACGAGGGACAATAGATATCAAGAAAAAAATTCTCAATTATTTTCACCTGTCCCACATGTTGAATCTGGTTCAAGGTGGAATTCTTCGGAAAAAATATCAACAAAAGGTAAATGATGATAATAACTTACCCACACAAAAATTATGATAATCGTTATTGGTATCAAAGATTTAGAAGTGATATAGAAAAACTTAGTCTTTAAGTATCTAATATTCTACACGTTGCTGAACAAACTCCTTTAAAATTAGTTTCTGCACGGGCATTGCTTTGTGGATTTTTGTTACTTTAAAACTCAAGAGGTTTAACAAACTTTTCAGCTTACAATTTTCAGTTTTTTTCTGCTGAAGTTAGCAAGACTTCCACAATACCGAAGTAGTTACAGAGAATTCTTGTATGGATTTTGCAACAGATTGTTTGATATTCTCTTAAAATATTGAAAATGTGGTTATCACGTTAAGGATGGGATGTTCTGTAAACTGTGTGGCCCATCTATTAATATGTTTAATGAGTTTCTCTAAGGGGTACTAAATGGGGGGAAATGTTATTTACAGAATCCGAAGAATTAAATAAAGGGAATGATGAGCCGTCTAATCAAAAGATACTGAAAATTGAAGATGATGGTGAATCTTCTAAAATAAACACAGGATCCACGTCAATATGGAATGATTTGGCAGCAAAAGCAACAACAGGTAAACTTAATAGTATGCCTACCTAAACTTGGATCTTTAAGACACTGACAAAGTAACTAAATTATGAATACTTGTTTTACGTTTAATGAAAGAAAAATTCTGAACTCAGGTGTTCTCGACCTATTTTTTGCGATTTTCCTCAAAATAAGTCAAAAACTTGGAACTTTGGTTAACAATAGTATACTCTTTATGGAAGTAAGCTAGGAAAAGTTATAAGTGTCTTCTTTTGTTGTATTTCGCAACTTTAGGGAATTTCAATTTAAAACCAGACTTCAGTGAACATTGCTCACAGTAAACCATAGGAGAATGATGTCATTTGAATCATATTATGCAGTATAGACCTAAATTTTAAAAATGTTCTTTTACTTGGTAAACATTTTATAAATAGTTTTGTAAAATGCGGTGGCTAAACGGACTTGAAATATACTCCCTTTGTTCCTTATTAAGTGTCCACCATGGGAAACCCCCCATTTTAGAGAACTTTTATGGTTAACTCTCTACCTACACCTAATTTCCAAGTTCACTCCTAGATTTAAGCAAGGGGAATATTATAATCATATAAAACATTTTTATTATTTAAGAGCGTTGACGCTTAATATGGAATGGAGGGAGTTTACTACTTAGTTCTTATTAATTTCCATAAATGATCTTTACTTCCCATATATAAAAACAGCATCAGGGAACCAAGCGGTATGGGCTAATAAAGTTGGAGCCAGTGCAAGCTATGGTACCTGGCATGCAAATGAGCCAAGAGGCAATACTAGTGGATCTTTTTCAAGTCGGGACCGGCGGAGGGAACGTGACCCAAGAGGTAATGCTGGTATATTGCCTTGTTAGTTACTAAGCTTTTAGGAACGACCATGGACATTTCCAGTCCTGGGGCATAAGTATAACAGAGGCCCGTTCTTGAAAAGTACACTCAAGATAGTATATAGTTTGTAGCCTCGTAGGCATACACATTACACTGGGCATAGAAAAATACTCTCTTTTTGAACTTTGCATGCATAAAGTTGTGAAGGGTACTTTAGAAGATTAACTTCTAGTTCACTTATAACTTTTTAAAATCTGTTATATTGTTGAATAAATTTCTTTGCACATGTTCATTTAACAATTAATAATTTAAGCAGTGTGGTAGTAATGTTGATATTGACTTCCGAGCACTTTAGGTTCGTTCTGTTTGAGACAGTATTAAAGCATAACACTCTAAATTTAGTCTATTTAGGACTAAACATGCACTATTTTTTTAAGAAGGTAGTCTTTTTACTGTTAAATGGGAACCGGATTTTTCTTAATTTAGTCAACCATGGCTATCATGAGCAGGAATTTAATCTGCGTATGATGCTTGCGAGTGAGCCTACTGAACCCCTCAGAGAGAGAACAGTCTGGTCATCCATGACCCATTTTTATAATATAATTCTATCGAAGGTTGTGTGCAGCTTAGACTGAAGGCCCACTCCGCCTGCACTTACTGACTAGCGTTAATGCTTCGGGTTGAATATGCATAGTGGGATTTTTTTTGGGTTGATTAACTTGTGAAGTTCGGGTCTTAACCATTTTCATCTACAAAGTTGCCATTTCAACTCTTAGAGCTTCAAACTTACTAGTACTAAAATTTACCTTCATTTCTTGTCACAGACCAAATTGCTTTTGCAAATCGTAGACTGTAGAACCATGATGTCTTATTTACTTTGTTTGGTTGGAAGTTTTATCCGTAGTGAAAAATATATTTTTTAATGAAGGGGACAATGCTTGGGCATATGAGCCTTCAAACCTATAATTTACTTCTTTTTAATGGATAATGAATGTTTTCTCTAAATTTCCTATCATACAGGGAACGAAGAGATTACATCCACGAGAGCACAAGATGGATCTTCTAAACCAAGTTCACCAATCAAACGGGTTATATCTGGTTCAAGGTTGGATTCTGTCACAAGAAAAAGATCAAGAGGTAAAGTTTTAAATGGTTGATTGGTAATCATGCTTTCAAATTAATCAAGAAAAATTAATGGTATCGTACGTTCTGCGTATTGTGGGACACAATCTGTAAACATCTGGTTTTGCTATATATAATTTTAGATGCAGCTCTAGCTTGGAAAGCTCGATGGGTTTTGTGCTTTTGCATATATTTTAGCAAATAGATGCCAGTTTATTCTGCTAAAGTAAGCAAATTTCCCTACAAATTTACTTAAAATGTGTGTACCAAGACTCCGTACATAAGCTTAGGGTGAAATTCTATTGCTTTAACTTTATCCCCCATGTTTAACATGATGACCCTTTAAGGCGTACGAGACGGATCGAAATATATATTCGCAGAATCTGAAATTTTAGTACTATTATTTGGAGTGTGGAAACATCCTTTAAAATGGATATTAGCTCTTTCTGAACATATGGCATTTGTTGCTTGTCTAAATTTGTATTTCAGGCGATGAACAGAGGGTGACTAATAGGAGTGAAGATATGGCTTCTAGTCCAGTGATAAAGCGAAGAGGTAATGATGGTGATGGCCATTCCGTTTTGCATATAAGGATTACTTTTGCGCTAAAATAAGCAAAAGAAAAACTGAAACAAAAATACAATTTTTTACTCTATTTTGTTACCATAGAATAAGAATTTCATTTAAGTATTGAAGTTTGCGCATTTTTTTCTTAAAAGCATGATGCTCTTAGTACATCTAATGACGGATGGACCTAATTTGGGGCTCATGGCGAAACTTTCTAATGGGCCTTAATGAAGATTTTTTATTTTTTGGTAGATACTATTATTGATAAAATATTTCTTAATTTTTGAGATGCGGTACGTATCGAACCTTTTATCGGAGGTCTCTCAATATGTATCCACTCAATCTATCTCGCTATATGCATGATGTCAAATATGATATATGATAAGTTTTAGTGTTGAATGTATGCATTTGGAAACGACTCTAAATGTCTGACATAGATATCTCAAGATAGATTGTTTAAACTATAATAATAATAGTACAATATTGTTATTTTTTTTAAAAATACGAGGCCCATAATTCACTAATTTGGGGGTTTACTATGGCCGCCTTACTTGCCTAGTGGGAAAACCACGACTGAGATATGGCTCTTAGAATTTAAAAAGAAACTTACATAAATTAATCGATGGTCCATGACTGAGATATTTTTTTTTAAAACTGGAGTTGCTCTTTGGCCAGAAGACTTGGTATATTAGTCTTTTTTTAGTAATTTATGGAATTCATTCAGTAATTTATGGAATTTTTTTACTGGGAACTCTAGTTACTCTTCTGAAATTGTTTTTGTAGTTAACAGGACTTCAAGCATATTTCCCTTTTAATCTCTGATTAGTTTATTCCAGAAGATAGAACGAACTTGGTCTTTTTATATTTATATGTGTGTGGATTTTAACTTAGTGTCATTTACAGGAGATGCCCTTTTTACCCTGTTGCAAGTGTTATTTAGGCAAATGGACTTATACACATCGAAAACCTATTACTCTGAGTAAATTTCTCCAAAAGATAGATGTATTTTTGTGTTGTTTCCTATTCTTGTGTCCGCGGACTTTGATCATTTTATAATATCATAATGTGCTTCTAATTTCTTTCCAATATAACAGTAGTTCTTACAGAAATTATATTATTTCAGAGAATCCAGAAGTAAAGCCTTGTAGATTTACTCAACCAGATTTACTCAACCATCATGAACCCAGTACAAAATTGGTTTCTTTGGCAGTAGGTAATGCTATTGCTAGTATGTTTTATAGATTCGTAGCATATTTGTAATTGATTTATTTTTCTCTAAATTACTTATAAAAATATGTTGCTGATATATATTTGTTTTTCAGGAAATCAAGAGATAATGGATGGTAAAACTGAACAGGGGTCTTCTGCAATGGTTCCTACTTTGGCAGCAAATGAATCAACTGGTAATGTTGATAGTCTCCCTGTTTAGTATGTGTATAATGTCATGGGAGATCAATAAATTTAATGATCTTTTATTAGTTTCCTCTTTTTATGTTTTCTTCTCTCATATAAAACATGTTCGGAGTCCATTGAAAATAAATGATTGGAATTGTTTGCGGCTAACTTTCCATACTTATTAAGTCTACTTTCTATCAAAAGAATATTTAGAGGAATAAAGTTAATTTGTTCTTGAAGTTTCCCAGTATTATTCCTTCAGAACACTTTTCTTTTTCTTTTTTAAAAAGTTTCCTTGAGCAAAGAGCTCTTAAAAACTCTGAAAAGCAAATATCAGATCGTTAGACTGATATTATTTGGAATTGCAGCTTTTCTTACCTTTCACTGTTGTGCCTTTCTTTCTTCTCTTTTTTGCTGGTGCTCTTTAGACTCTGTTTGGTCTTTACAAGGAAAAGGGTGGTGTCAAATGGAACACAAGTACCTTATCTCAACTAAAAGAAAAAGAAGTCCAGTACTGAAATTGCTTTCAAAATGTTTTCTGTTATGGTCTTGTAAAATCTTCGACTTGGAAAGAGATTTTATCACATGGATTTTTAAATCAAAGGAGATTACTCGGCCGTCTATGTTTCTCTTTTGAGTATTTGTATTTAAACCAAAAAAACAACAATGGAAAAAGGCCCTTGAGAATAAGAGGTTTTTATTTTTCTATTTATTAAATTTTTAATGTGAGTCTTTTATTGTTTTATTTATTTATTGGGGTGGGCCTCATTAAATCTCTTTTTCATGGAAAAACAGGTTATCCAGTTTCTGGGAAGGATTTAGTTCCAAATGGTGAATATGTTTCTGCAATTATCCCTAAAAATATTCAAGTCCTTATTAGGGAAAATAAAAAAAACATGGATCCAGCTATATCTCCAAGACAAGCAAAACCTCCTCCTGTTGTCATTTCTGGACAAAATTCTTCATCGAAACAGGAATGTCATGACTCGGATGCTGAAGACTTGAGCTGTCCCTCTTCTCGCGATCTGGTTGGACCTGCAAAGGAAATAATCTGGAAGTAAGTAAAATGCTATGTTCTACATACATGGAGTTAATAGGGTAAAAAGCAAATAACCACCATGTACTATTGGTGTTCTGAAAATAACCTTCATGTACCTTCAGTTACTAACAATCAACCCTCGTATTTTATCTAATCTTTGCAACCCTCATGGGATCTTTTTAATACTTTGTTTTCGATGGTCTGTTTTGGGTAATTGTTGTTTTCAACACGTGTTTGTCAATATGTAAGCACATAAAGTAGCAGTTAACAGAAAAAGACACTTTTAAGTCAATTTCTTGTCGACAGATATTAAAGCAGAACTAGTCTTTTACAAAAAATGGTGTCAACCCGCATTCGACTACTTGCAGTATTTAAGATATCAAAAAACACGTGGAATAGAAGAATGAACCGTACACGACAATTGCAAAAATTAGGTACTATGTGGGATAAATTGAAGTACATGGTGGTTTCTTGGCAGTTTACTATACTTCCGGTGATTGTGTGTACATAGTCCATATATGATGTGTAGATGGGAGTATGATACACATGAGTTTTTGAACTGTAGCATAGAATGTCAATTTTATTCGTATAATTTCCCCTCTCTTTTGGAGTATGTTAAGATGTTGGAAAAGTTGTGTGATTTATATTTGCAGACATGCTTTTTGGTATCTAAACAATATGCTTCTTTTCAATTTTTTTGAATTCTACAATGTATAGTTCTGATATTTTCTCTTTTGTTCTGATAGGGGATGCTTCGAATTTCTTAACTTTACCGGAAGCAAAATCGGCGAAAGTTATCTTGCTCATTTGGCAGCAAAAGTGAATGTAGAGGCCCATAAGTTTTTGAGTCAGATCTCTGGCAATCTACAATTGAAGATGCATCCCGTCGCTGCTTTTTGGCCCAATATATTCAACATTGAACAGCCAGATGCAAAAGACATCGCTCTATATTTCTTTCCTCAAAATTCTGAGAGGTTTGATTCTCTCGAGTTGTTTTAAATTTCATTTATGTTACATAAAGAGAAAATCTTGTACAGAACTATGTCTATTGATATTCCAATTTGACAATCAACATGGGACCCACCATATATTTAATTATTCCGTGCCAAATCCTAGAGCTTGTTTGTTGCAGCTTTTATGCGTATAAGTTTTTTTTTTTTTTGAGATTCATAAAACATCAAGGTTCATTCAGGTTAAAACTTCTAGCTTTCTCAGGCCAAAATCGGGAGAAGTTTAATACCCGTTTAGCATTTAAGCAAAACCAGTCAAAAGATGAGCTTAAAAGCTGTAACCGAACCTTAGTACAGAATTTTCATTCAGGATGCATTCCTTATAATGTATGGAAAATATTGTTTTCATTAACTTGATATACTCTTTATAGGTCAACAAAAGAGTATGCACATCTGTTGCATATAATGAGTGAGCAAGATATGATGCTTAGAAGTTCCATGGAGGGAGTGGACTTATTGATCTTTTCATCCAAATTACTGAAAAGACACCACCAAAGTGAGCATCTACACTACTAATAACATTTATTTTTATTTTTTGGTTTGTGAAATTTGGAGTACAGATAGTTTAATTTCTCGAAAACCACAACTTTCTAGTATCTTACTCTTGATCTTTTTCGAAAAAAATTTGAATATCATATCATATAGCCTTTATTTGGCTACACGGAGTATGGGTTTGTTAGTTGATGTGACATGATATTTGTCTTGTGCTTAATCTCAATTTCTGAGTACTTGTGTTCTTCTTCATCTATCAGCTTTTCGTTCTTCAAGTTTGTTTGATTGTGCTTCCTTTTGAAATCTTTATAGTAATATTTTATTGGTTTCTGTCGATGTAATAACAGGATTAAAAGGGCGTGATTACTATATGTGGGGGGTTTTCCGCCAGTTGGGAAACAACGAATTCCCGTAAGTTGTACAAAGTCCACATCTGGGACCCACTCAATCAAACGGCCAATCAAAATGAAGTCCAGATGTAATTTTAAATTTTTACCTTCTTTGTAGATTAGATTTAGATATTTTGACATTACAGATTTTGAAAATGGGGAGTTGCCATGTCTGAAACAAAAAGCTTGTGTGCACCCTGCAAATGTTCTAATGCATAGCAACATCATAGTTGAATTTGAATGATAATTTTTATAGGCTGGAGCTTTATATATATATATAGACTTGACAAGTTTTCTGGTAGAATCTTTCTTGTTATGTTTTTTTGTGTGTTTTTTTAGCTTTTCTCATTTTCATGAACCATGCTTCGCCGTTTTATATAAAGGCGATGAATGTAGGCAACAACTCCTACTAATTGCCTTAAGTGACAACCTAGAGCTAAAAAGTTCAGCTGTAGAGTTCAACAAAATCTTTGGAATAAGGTCTTGTTTGGTTGCTTCCTGTACGCTCTTGATTTTTTGTTTCCTTCATGCAATATTCAGTGCTACTGATTGGTGATCGAGAAAGCTATGTTATTCTGCATGTCGACCTGAATAGGCTAAAAATTTGGTTGTGAATCCATCCTAGTTTATTTCTAATAGTTGCAATGCAACTGGGTGGTGAGCTTAAAAAGCTATACCTTTTTACATGTTTGACCTTAAAAGGCTAGAAATATGGGTTGAATGATTCCATCTTTATTATCCTACTCGAATGAGTAAGTTCATTTGCTTAAAAGATAGAACAAACCTTCATCTATTAACTTCCAGAAAAATAAAATAAAAAGGGTTTACCAAAAGGCTTGTGGAAGGAGAGGAACAATATGGGACAATAAGCATAAAGTAGGATCAATAACCCATCAATGTGGGACAATATTCAACACTCCCTCTCACTTGTGGGCCGAGCTAAACAAACGCCTAATGGATCAAATGCCCACAAGTGACAATGGGGGAACCCAACAAACAAGAAACAAAGAAAGCCCGCTCTGATACCATATTAGAGTCAGCCTTGTGGAAGGAGAGGAACTCATATATAAGCATAAAGTAGGATCAATAACCCATCAATGTGGGACAATATTCAACACTCCCCCTCACTTGTGGGCCGAGCTAAACAAACGCCTAATGGACCAAATGCCCACAAGTGACAATGGGGGAGCGCAACAAACAAGAAACAAAGAAAGCCCGCTCTGATACCATATTAGAGTCCATCCATTCCCACCAAAAGGCCTTGTGATAGGAAGGAGAGGAACTCATATATAAGCATAGAGTAGGATCAATAACCCATCAATGTGGGACAATATTCAACAGGGTTAATCTGTCGGCATTGTTGAGTTCCTCTGTGGCTTTATTAGTATTATAAATAGTACTTCTGCCACCTACTGTGCCCGTATAACTCTGTTTCAACAAACAAACAAAAACTATATGTGATCTGTCTACGTATCCCATGCTTAACGGTTTTATAGGTATGGTGTTAAGCTCTTAAAAAGTTTTGTTTATCATATTTTTGGAGAGCAATGCTTAAAGTTGCAGGTTTAGAGAGGGTTGCTCTGTGATTGATCTTTGATTTTTGTACATGCAAAGTAGTAAACATAGTCAAATACTCGTTTGTGTTTGTAATTATTTAGAATAAGATGGGAAGAAAAGGCAAACAGAGAGCTGATAAGCTAGGTTGTCCATCTCCAATTTTATTATCTAGCACAATAGCGGCCTTAAAAGACATTCAACGGTTGAACCGGATGTGACGTGCCATGTCATAGAATCGCAGCCAGATTCTGCCAAAAAAAAAACCGATCACTTGACTGCTAACCATTGAAGTGCTTTCTCAGTGTTCTTCCAAAGTGCACTAGTACTATTTGCTAATTTGTATCCGTTTTGTACTTGCTATTTTCTCAGTCTTTATCGCTTTTGACTTTCAGTACGTGGAATAAATCGATCATTTAACCTTTGAACGGGGAACACTTAGAAACGGAAATACTACTATTGGAGTAGACTAAAAGGGATTACAGAAAACTATATATAATTAAGTAGAGAAGTAAGTAAAAAAGAAGATTAGCCAGACCGTCCTGAGTCGGGATCTCCTATACTCTTGGAGTTGTCTGTGAGCGCCTTTTAGAACATTGCTTATATTAATCGAGTAACGAGGCTGATAAGAATTTCAAACATGATATAAAAATATAATAATATAATAAAATAAAAACGCTAGAAGGAGGGGTCGAACCTCCGACCTTGTGGTTAACAGCCACACGCTCTAACCAACTGAGCTATTCCAGCTTCTGTTTAATATTTGAACCCGATCATATTTTAAAAGTTTTGGGAACACTTTTTTTAATCACAAATTTAACTTTGATCTATAATTTCTCGACCGAGTTTCATTTAGTTACAGTATGGTTTTATTAGAGAAAAAGAACAAAAGTTATTCTTCTTTTATCCCATTGGTGACAAAAACAAAGGCGGGATCTCTCCGACATTTCTCTCCTTTGATAACACGGGCTTTTCGTACTCGCTATTTCTTGTTGTATGTCAATTAATTTGACTAAATTGAAAGAATAACTACCATTTTGACTTATTGTTAAACAAATTTCATTAAACCTGTATTTAAGCTACTAAAAAGTACAAAGTGATAAAGAGGATCTACTAGTAAATTTGTCTTTTTATTTCTAGCTATAGTCGATAAGACACTAGAATACCAAATTTGTCAAACATAAAAGAAAATAAATATTAACGGTTCGGTTCGGTTTGTTGCGGTTTGAGATAAAATCAAACCAAACCAAACCAAACCACATAAAAAATGAACGGTTTGGTTTGATGTTGATTGGTGGAATTTTAAATTTCAACTCAATCCATTTTAAGCGAGTTGGGTTTGTGGTTTATCCATTTTAGTCATTAAACTTATAAAATATGCAATTTTAACTCAAAAAGTAAAAAAAAATCAAAAAAATAAAAGTCAAAAATTTCAAATTAAACATTTATAAACCAAAATATAGTTGCATACTACATGCATAAGACTAATAGTTTGACATAACATTTATATGCATGTCTATTACTATGCCGCTATAACAAGATAGAAACGACAAATAAAAATTTAAACGAGCGACATAAAACCATATAATATCCAAATAATTTAAAGTTGTAAATTAAAAGATAGTGTAAAACCAAACCTTATTTGCTTGATCGGTCATAAGCTATTATGGTTAAATAGTTTATTATGTACATTTGATTATTTATATGTATATTTAACTCATTTATATGTATATTTAACTAATTTATACTTTTTACGGTTTGGCAGTTTGACCCGCGTTTTGAAAATCTTAACCCAAATCAACCCACTTATATTATTTACGGTGCAGTTTGGTTTGGGTTTATAATTTTGAAAAGTTCAACCCGAGCCAACCCTCCATGGTTTGATCGCGCAGGGTATTCTAGAACGCTTACTTATTTGGTCAGTGAATATAAAATCTCAGTTACAGCGTAGCTTTACAGCGTTTTCAATCCAAAGTTTTCCGTGATGGTAGGAACTTTGTTTTTGCAAAAAACTGTCTATTAAACATAATATTAATGATACTCATCACTTGCCATTGCAAAAGGACGTGTGAACTAACAGATCATTGTTCTTAAATTAATCTGGAACCAACTTCCATGAAATAAAAAAAAATCCAATTTTTTATATAGTTTTAAATTGTGAAGTGTTGCCAAGTTGCAATTTAAGTACAAAATGAGGAGAAGATGAAAAATCGTCGACTAGGAACCTAATTTACTTCTCAGAACTTTACATCCAAGCAAACAATTTTGATGGTGAAATTCACAGTAATGATAGCAGGCTATCTATCAACCATCACAGCTAATAGTCAGAAATAAATAAAAATGCCTTCCATTGTCAAAATAGCTCCAAGAGAAGAACAGTAATAATATAAAAATGAATTCAAGTTCAAAAAAAAAAAAAATTATCCTCTTTTTAAGTTTCCTCAAAATAGCCTTCTATTACCTCCTTTGTAACTCTATTAACTTTTCCAAACCCTATGCATATATTTATCATCCATTCTCAAAATGCTTCCAAATCAAAATAATAGGAGTAGGTAAAAAAAGCAGAACAGAGCACTAATTAAGTTTTTAACCCAAAACAATCCATCCTCCTATCCCCAACTAATACCCTAAATACCCTTATAAATCAACTATTTAGCGCTAGCCATAGGAGCTGCTTGCCTTGTGCCCCCATTCTGCTGGACCTTCTGCTCGCCACCGCTATTACGCATACGATTTTGACCAGAAAAGTCGTTAGTCCCACGATTCTGAAACTGCGAATCATTTCGGTTTTTGTTATTGTAAGATCCTCGGTTTTGACCATAATCGCCACGATACCCATTTTGGTCTCTACGGCCTTCGGCAGAATTTTCACGACTCCTCTGGCTGTTGTCATAGTTGCGATTATCGCCTTTTACTGATGCCTGCCTCGTATTGCTGTTGCCACCTGTCAGAAATTCATGATACAAGAGCATTCACATCAGACAATTTATATTTTCTCTATATTTATTACACAAAGTACACTTAATTAAATTTAGCTACTCATTTACAACTATTTAGTTTTCCAGCCTATGCATCAAACTATCTATTAATATATACTGATATTTTTACTACCTCTTCAATAATCTTCATCTTACACATAACCAATCATCTATCAAAAGCAAGCCACGTGTCACCTAAAGGTGACATACAAAATATGCATAACATGCTTTTGCTAGTGATAAATAGCTAGCGAAAAATCTTGTATTAATTTTAGAGCGGGCATGACTAGCCTGATGGGGCAAAATTTTAAGCTTATATTAAGCCAATACTCTTTTAGTGATACCACGTTTACTTTTAAGTAAAATGTGCCTTTTTGACTTACCAAGAAAAAAGTATATTGATTATACTTCCGAGGGGAAAAAGTTCCCCTTTTAAGCAGTCAATTGATCCCGAGTTTTCTCAAAAATGGCACCACAAAGAACAAACATTTAAACTTTACGAGACAGTAATAAAAGTACCTACGCAGCCAAACAAAGCCTAAGCTATGGTCCCGAAACTGTTCGTTTAGCAGTCAGATAACTAAATTAGTATATGATCTTGAAAATCCGTAGATACTTCAAGGTGTCATTCATACATAAAGATACTAAACTGATCTATAACAAGGAAAAAGATTATTATGGTTTCAGTGTCGGCTCGACTCCTATCATGTGCTTTGCCGATAAGCGTTATCATCTAAGTAAATGTGATGTTTATTTATTGGTCAATCGTTAGCCATTTCCAGATTACACTCATACAAATCCGTACTTGTAAAGCAAATTATCAATCTAGATCAACAACTTATTGGCTACAACGCACTATTTGCAGCAATTTCAACGAACAAACAAACTCATAGTATCATGTCATGTGACTATATTAAGAGGATACATACAACTACATAGCTTTTACTTGATCTATACAGATATTGTAAACTTACCCTGACGAGTTGATTTTTTCTCCATCACATAAGATTTATAATGTCCGAACCAGATGATTTCATCCTGAAGTATTAAATTATTGAAATAGCAAGCAGTTAGATTAAACAAACAAACTGAAGGAATATGTGAAGAAAAATGGTATGCATCTGTAGTCGGGTGTCTTTTCTGCAATTATAAACCTTCAAGCCATTTCACCAAATATGACTCGAGAAACTAAAGAAAACGATGTCTGAATTTTTAAAAAAGAAAAAGAGAAATTACAGAACTTTTAACATGATAGTGTAGATTCTAGACATTATATCACATCATGATTATACTATATAGTAATGTGGTGTATTTCATTGATTAATTCGGTTACAGAACACATCAAATAAAGAAATATAGAATAAAGAAACTAGCCATACATTGCTTAATAGAATATCGCATCATGATAGTGTCATGTATTTCACTGATTAATTCAGCTAGAAAACACATCAAAGAAAGAAAAAAAATAGTACAAAGAAACTAGACAAATATTGCTTTCATTATTATTCACTCTGAGGAGATGCAGTACAGCAAAGAAAGTAGAAAACAATAAACCTCAAGCAGAAACTGAATCCTATAGAAAATAGTACCTTAATCGCCTGGCGTGCAGCATCGGGAGATTCAAATTCCACAAATGCATAGCAGAACTTGTCCTGAGCAGATGAGTGTCTATAATCAATAAATGGGATCCAGGGGAAAAGTACTCAAAGAAATTAAGATTTAACTGAGAGTAATTACTTTCACATTTAGTAGGACATGAATCCTGTCTTTTACGATAGGACCATATTGACTAAAAGCACGTTCAAGATCTTCAGCGGGGATCTGCGGGGGTAGGTGACCAACATATATACTCTTTCCTGTTAAAAAAGAGATAAAAATGAAACAAAAAAGAAATTTAGTAAAACACAAAAGTGAGAGGTAATCAAAACAACATCGACAAGGAAGGTTTTGAGAACAGTAATTACCATCATTGAATTTATCACTACTTGGTGGTCCATTGTTCACGCGTGGCGCTTGTGCATTGTTCATGCCTGGCGCTGTTGCATTCTTCACAAAATTAGGCGGCGGCCGTTCAGGTTTCGGCTTTATTTTATCAAGATACGAGTTAGCTGAGTGTGCAACAACAACAACTGGGTTGGTCATTCGCTTAACTGGAGATGCAACTGGGCTCACTTTCGCCAGCTAAGAGAAAGCAATATAACGTACTTTTATTAAAACAGTAGCAAGAGGTTAAGAATAATTCACTTGAAATAAGCATGGGAGTTCAGAGAACATTCTGTTTGGCTAACGTAACCAGTGATCCGCAATGATTCATGGAATGCAACATAATCTTTTCTTTTGTAAAATATGAAAGAGTTTGAACAGGTCACATTACGGTTGTTCATTGTGTTGAGTTAAAAATTACCCTTATATGTATCAAGGAAAAGAACACACTTTCAAACAATGTTGTACAATAGACTCCTATGTACAGAATCCTGCAAACTGACATGTTAGTGACTTTGTATACATACCGAGTAATGTATCTATGGATTATTTACTCATATGATACCCACATTCCATATGACGTACTTTAAATGAGTAACGGACTTACCATTGAAGCGTAAGACATTTTCGGCAGTTCCTGAGTTTGCTTTTCGCTTGAAATGCTTGGTTGTTTGCTAACAACAACTTCTTTAAGAATTGGACTTTTTTTCTCGACTGATTGCGAAGATTTTGTTAGACCATTGCTATTGAGTTTCTCAGCTACAACCACAGACTGTTTAACCTCAGATGGTTTAACTACATGTGTAAGCTTGGAGAGTTTAACCTCAGACTGTTTAACCTCAGCTTGTTGATTGGGTTCTTGAGATGACTCTGAACATGAGTAAGAAATCAAAAGAAAAAATATGTCAAATATCACCTGAAGAGTTAAAAAAGAACGACAAATGTTTACAGTGTAATCAGGCTTAAAGTCAGTGGAAGAACAAGTGTATTATGCTTTTAATACTTCATAGTAAATGAATAAGAGAAGACAGCAAACACAACCAATTTTAATTTTATTTTTGAAAAATAACAATATAGTAATCCTCTTATATTTAATTAGTGACCCCAACTCAATCAGTCAATCACACATTATTTTAATGTTCCAGATATTAAACACTCCACGTAGTGAATATGTATTCTGAAAGAATAGCTAAAATGTATATAATGAGTGCGTGCCTATGTTGCACGTGTACTGTACCGGTATAGATACAGGTACAGGCGATGTGACAAAGTTCAAACTTTTGTGTACAGTACGAGAATGGTACATCAATAAAAAAACATTTATTTTTATATACAAGATTCTAGTAACGAATTACTGTCTTACTATACCAAATTAACAACCTTAATTAACGATAAAGGGTTAAATACGACCGTTTTCGCTATGTATATCGAATTTAATTAAACTCATCATACTTGTAGATTATAAAATTTTTACATACTCATTCTAATAAACTTATATGTAACTAGTTTTTATGAACAAAACAAAAATTAAACGAACAAGTACCGGAGACGTATCCAAGTGATCAAAGACAAAAAAGTCAACGGTACTTCAAATATCGTACCCGGTACTCGAAATAGTGTAACATACTCGTACCATACCCGATACTCAAGAAAGAAATAACTAAAGTACTCGATCTACTTAGGCGCGTGCTTTACCCCTTCACGATTTTTTTAAAGAAAGTTGTGAAAGTGGCATTTATCCCTTTTTATGTTATCTTATCTCTGTTTGACAATTATTCACATAGACACCAATATGATATCACTATTCAACAGTTTAGACACTCATCATTGAATACATTTTTTTTTGTTGCAAGAAGAGCTACTTTCTCATTACTGTAGACCAATCACCCTAATCCGAACACAATCATATTAATCAAGAAAAATCGATAAGAATATTAAAAAGTAATGGATGATATACTTACCTTGTTTTTCTTCTGTTAAGGGAGTAGCAACAATGGTCTCAATGACCTCAGTAGCTACTGCGGTATCTACTGTTTCATCAATATCAATACCAAACTTAAAAATATCATTCAAGACGAAATAACCCTTCGTGGTTTTAGCAAGAAAGAAAGTTTGTGTAAAGCTTCTTTTCATTTCGCCTTCTCCAATCAAGAAACCCGCAACTAAAACTATAATTCCATTTTCTAATGATTCTTGGGCATCGATGCTTGCAATCTGAACTTTAGATGAATGGTACTCCAAAGACAGAATCTTAGCATGGATTCCCTACTCAAAACAACACAAAAACAAGTGACTACCAATTAACTTGGCAATTTTACAGTTTACAAGTACAATTATAGAAACTTACTTTCATTGTTGAGGCTGATGACATCTCTCCACCTGTTAGGTTAGGTCGCGTAATCGTACTAGAATCTTCGTAGAATTTGTGAACGATTCCTGGTTCAGTATAAAGTTTGGCATAATATTGTTCCACAAATTTGTTTGCTACCATTTGTACCGTAAAAACAGGAGAGGATTCTGCCTCCTGCGTCACCATAACTGCAACAAAAAAACTAAAAAATATATTAAATGAATTTCTTGGTTGTCGAAACACAAACAACAACTGTATACAAGGCGTTGTTGTATAGACAACACAACTAGTATAGCTTTGTGTTAATACGTCATTTTTTTATAGCTTGATTGTAGAACTTTTAAGTGTTAACACCTTGTCAAGAAAAAGCAAGATATGCAACAAATACAGCCAACCAAAAAGTCTACCTCACAATCAGAAGTAAAAAGTATGTTCTCTAGAAACCACTGAAAAACTACATAACCAAAGCTACTCAGACGAACATCCAACTTACAACTGAAAACTTACAAAATAGATGTTTTTGGGGGCAAGTCAAAATGGAATAGTTTAAAGAAAGCTGGTTCGAATGAGATGGATATATAGGCACATTCCAGATAAAATAAGGCACCCAAACGATAATTGTTGCAAGTACAAACAATAAAGAATAGCAATAGATCTAACTGAGAGAGTTATAAAAGCTAACGTTAAACTGCATGTATAATAAAGAGATAAAAACAATAACAGAATACTTGGACAACGTGAGTAGTCTTTTTACAAGATACAACCCAAGATACGTCTTAAAGATACAACATCGAAACAAACAACATGAACTAGTTAGAAATTAAGTGTTAACACAAAGTGGTTCATAGCCTAGATGATGAAAATCGCAAAGTGTTAAAATTCCTGTTAATGAAACCAACAAAGATATGCAACAAATTCACTCTTATTTTAACAACTCAAAATACTAGCCCAAAAATAAATCAGAAGTCTAAAATGCATGCTCTAAACCTCGACAACTAACCATAATAGAAACTAACCATAACGAAGAAAAATGAAAACCGATTTCACTGTGATCAATGTATGAAAATATAAATCAATTAAGGGAACCAAACAATTTTTTCAAAATACAAGAAACAATTAAATTGTGAGGGAATTGATTGAAAGAAGAAGCAAAGTGTTAAAATTCCTGTTAATGAAACCAACAAAGATATGCAACAAATTCACTCTTATTTTAACAACTCAAAATACTAGCCCAAAAATAAATCAGAAGTCTAAAATATATGCTCTAAACCTCGACAACTAACCATAATAGAAACTAACCATAACGAAGAAAAATGAAAACCGATTTCACTGTGATCAATGTATGAAAATATAAATCAATTAAGGGAACCAAACAATTTTTTCAAAATACAAGAAACAATTAAATTGTGAGGGAATTGATTGAAAGAAGAAGCAAAAGGGTAGGCATGAAACTACAAATAACTACTAAGAAATATCTGCACAATTTCAGAAAAGTTGTTCAAAAAAGGTATAGTATAACCCATTAAGAGAGACAAAGAATTCATAATTAAAAAACCATCATACAAGCCAGGGGATAAACAATGCAATACCAATTTCTAATAGAAACCTTTGCTGGTCAACCAATTGGAAACGATAAATTTATTTGCTCACATGTTTTCATGAAACAATTAGAAGTATGATTAACGTTTCATAAAAGACAAAACAATGAACAAATCTTCGGATAAGAGTATTTCATACCAATTTCAGAAAACCAAAACCAAAAAATCTAAAGCTGCTTTTTTTCTCAGTCTTGGGACAGTTTAGTTTCAGAACACTACGTATAAACACAGCCAAAAGGATTGAACTAACCATCTAAAAACAGTTTTTTCAATACAAGAGAAATAAGCCTTTATAATTGTCTTAAAGAAATGATCTAAAACCACAACAATCAGAAACCAAACAAATTGATCTTATCTCCTGAAGCAACAGAATTTCTCACTGCTTTCTACTTTAACATACAAAAGAGAAGCCTTTTTAAACAATCAACTCGCAAACGAATAATTACCCATTGAATAAAAACCAAATCTTTCAATGTCTGACCTATCCTCATCACTACAAATATATTAAAAAAAACACCCCAAAAAAGCCCAACTCAGAACAGACAACTAACTCAACCTATAACCCTACCAATCAATTTCCGAATAAAAAATTCCCCATTAAATAAAAATTAAAACTTTCAATGACTGATCAAGAAAATCTATTTAAAAACCACCCAAAATATTCAATTCATCACCAGTACAGAGAATTTATTAACCTAAAACCCCAACCATCAACATTCAAAAGAAACCACCCATTAAATAACCTTACAATAACTGATCTACCCCAGCACTACAAATTATATCATAAACACCCAAAATAAAAATAAAAAACTCTAAAACAATATATTTAGCCTAAAACCCTACCAGTCAACTACCAAAAAAAAATACCCATTACATAAAAACCAAATCTTTCAATGACTGATCTATCCCACCCTAAAATAATATCATAAACCCACCAAAATAAATAAAAAACAAAAAAAAAACTCCAAAACAATATATTTAACCTAAAACCCTACCAATCAACTTCCAAAAAAAATTATCCATAACATAAAAACCAAATCTTCCAAAGACTGATCCATCCCAGACACAAACAGGATACTAAAAAACCCAAAAAAAAATAAAAAAAAATCTAAACCCAATGCAATTATTTTAATCTTGAAAAACCAATCAAGCACTAATCTGTCAACAGTATACCATAATCAGAATAAATTAGACCAAACAACAAAGTAAAAGTTACACTAGCCTTTTTTTTATGGAAAAGAAAAAACCTTCAAAAATAAATCTTTTATTTTGTGTGTGAAAAAGAAACTGAAGAGACAAAAGGAGAAGGGTTAAGTTTTACCTAACTAGAGAGAGAAACAGGAAAACAAGAAGAATTGGAGAAGAAATATAATGTTGTTGGTAATTTTTTTTATGGGAAAAAGAAATATGAATATTTATAGAAAGAGTTATTAAATTTGGGTAGGTAGGGCACACAAGAGAGAGAATTTAGAGGGAGAAATCCTTGTCAAACTTGTACTAGGATACTTGCTCCTTACAATTAAATCAAAAAAAATATTGGAAATTTTCAACTAAATCAATTACCTTTAATATTTTGATTTATTTATTAGTATTTCCTTATTTAATGTTTGGTATATCACATGTATGGTATCCTTGTTCAAGTTGAATTCCATTTAGTATACTACTTATTCAGTTTCTTTACTCGTGCCATTGTGATTCTACTTACAATTTTGACTGATAAGAATTTGTAATAAAATTATCCAAATAAAATATTCTAAAAGTTAATCATATAGTTCGAATATTAAATTATAAGATAGAATTTTGAATTTTTTTATTTCGCTAATTTTGATAGTAAAATTTACAAACCGATTAAAATTGCATGTATAGTAGTTTGGTATAACGCAATTAAATGGTAACGGATAGACCGATTAATGAGTAAATATTCGGTGGATCGGTTCTTTAAAAATAGTGTGTCATGTGGATAAAGACGTATCCATGTGGTTATTCTTCAAATTAAATAAAAGTATGATTGTGTAATATATTGGGCTGATCAATTAATTTTAAGAAATTATTAAGTGCATTGTATATTCTATCCTAATTAATGTTATTTATCGTAATTAATATTATTCATGGTGATGAATGATATGAAGTAATGGACACACATAATTTATATGATTAGCCATTTACTTCTTTTTTATTTAACTATGAAATTGACTAAAATATGATATGTACGTAGACGTAAAACCCATATTTAGATTTAAAAACTTAGATGTCATTATTCAATTGGAATAGAAACAACAACAATGTACAAGAGCAACGACTTACACGTGATTGAGTCACGACAAGAAGTATGTTTGTTTTAATTCAATTGAATAGACTATTCTTATGCAAATAGACAAATAATATTCTTTTAAAATATATGTCGGTAACTTTAAATGAATAGTGCAAAAACAGGTGTATATATGTGTTAGACATATATTGATGGAGTGACAAATTTGTATGAAAAGTGTTTGAATTGGGTTACAACGTTGGTCTCGAGTTTGTCCAAAAAATTATTGTGTTCATAAAATATTAATGATAACAAAAGATACACTATTTTGTAAAAAGATAATATCCGACCAGCACAATCGATATGATTTTTATCGATAGGATGATTTCCGACCATTTGGGTCAATTGGCTCAATTCTCTTAATGTAAAATGTTCAAGAATAGTCACTATTATAACTAAAAATATGTGGACCCAATATGATCTAGTGTTAGTTTATGGGATTTTTTTAAATATTTTTGATGAGAACTATTTTCAACAAAAATTCAAATCCTTTTATTTATTATTTAGGAGGGAAAGTGAGTGTTGTGGTGAGTGTTGTAGGGAATACTTTCTCCATACGTTAAGCGGAAATAGTAAATACTAGTTTACACTTGTAGCGCAAGGAATATTTGGATCCAATAAAAAACTGCCATGTGGAATATGATGGGGGAATGTTCCATACTTTTATTTATTTATTATAGAGATGAAAAATTACAAATAATTTACTAATTAGGATCAAGAATATTAAAATGGTCAATATTCTTTATTTCTTCTGTAAACACGTCAAATTTTTTTGTTGGTTCAGATTTTAAAAACTTGTTTCAAGAATTCACTGACAATTAAAATTTTTATTTTTGTACTTTTCAGCTTTTTTAGCCAAAAATCTGATTTTTAAAAGTTGAATAATATGACTGTCTAAACACTCACATATTTTTAAAATTAAAAATCAAATTAAAAAATCTGCTACCAAACAGACCCTAGATTACCAGGTGATTTTGATTATCGAGTGAATAATGTATATCATGCTTAAATACTTCTTGGAAGACTACGAAACCTAATCAAAATAAAACTTAATGGAACAACGTTGTTGTAAGATATACAACACTATATTCTTATTGCTTTAACCTACGCGATTATAAGATAAATTTGGTAATTTTCTCTTTGATTAATTTAACTTGTTATTCAAATTAAAAACTAAATTATTAAGATATGGGTTAAAGACTGTATTTAAATGATAGAAAACATGATCAAATATACGTTTGATGTTATGAATGCTCACATATAAATAATATTAGAGGTTAATTAGGATAAATGGCGACGCCGAATAGTATGTATAAACCCCGAATTTGAATTAGCACATGTATTACTCTTAATGATAATAAATAATATGATACGAGCAATCCTCTTATTATTAATTTAAAATGAATTGAATATTACTTGTTATTAAATATTTAGTTGCATAATCTAAATTTAAACTATCAAGCAGGAGTGTACATAAATTGAACTAAACAATTAAACTAACCCGGTAAAAATCTAACCAAACTGATTAATAAGGTCTGATTTGATTTAAAATTTATAAACCGATTAATTGGTTATGTTTGCGGATTAAGCGGTTTCCATTAATTCTTATATATTTACAAAGAAAAATAACAAGCAAACATCTTTTATATATATATATATATATATATATATATATATATATATATATATATATATACTAGTAATCGTGCCCCACACGGTTGTGTGTGCGGCGCGAAATGAAATAAAAATATAGAAAATATGTATAATTGTGATATAAATATGTGGATAATACAAAAAAAACATAGTTTCTATTATAATATATAAGTCAAACTAAATCAAATGAGTCTGCCCACTTTAGTCATTTTTTTTCAAAAATAACTGTACACCTTTATATTAATTATAATAATATCATACTCCCATTAAAAATATAAAAAGTAAAAACTAATAAAATTATTTATCTATCTTTAACGAACAAAAAATTCTTTTAAATCTTAAACTATATTTTTTCTTATATTATCCACATATTTAATTATATCAGAACTATACATATTTTTTATATTTTTATTAGATTACGCGCCGCCCACCATTTATAATCAAACTATTTACAATCAAACTTTTAAATCTTAAACTATGTTTTTTTTGTATTATCCACATATTTAATTATATCATAACTATACATATTTTTTATATTTTTATGCATTACGCGCCGCACACGCAACGCGTGGGGCACGATTACTAGTGTGTATATATATATATATATATCATACTATTAATATAAGTCAACTCAAGTATTTTTAGGCTGTCAAATTTTACCCAAATTTTTCAAAAATACCCTACTCTAATATTATAATTACTCTTAAACGTCATCACTCAATTCAAATAAATAAATAACTTAAAAAATATTATTTTTCACACATATTTATATTCCAAACGAAATCGTTATGTATTTTTTATAAGAGTAAAACATTATGTTACTCTTTATATATGATTGTTAATTAATTTTATTTAATCATTCGATATTTAATTTTAAAAAATATATATTAAGTTTATTTGTCGGGATCATATCTATATCACTACGTATCGCACACGCAACGCGTGAGTAACTATTATATATATATATATATATATAGATGTTTGCTTGCTATTTTTCTATGTAATATATTTTATGTTTAACTCACTATCAATTTACTTTCTTTTACTTTTACTTTGGAGTTTAAATGAACTATAAGTTAAAAATCTCTTCACCTTATCATACTTTCACTTGTTATTTTTATTTCTCATTAGAGTCCAAACGATGGAACCAAATCAAACTGACAATGAATCGTGTTTTAGTTTGGTTTGATTTCAATAATTATTTTGATTAAAACGAATCGAATAAAACCGGTTATCCTTTATAGGCTCGATCCGCAATTTTTGTCTGAGTTGCAAGATCTTCCGAGATATGCTCCCATCCAAAATTATTAATCATCTCTTTATACTTCCCTTTTCTACCTCTTCCAATCCTTATTGGGTTGATAGATTCCTATCAAGTGGTTCCCCCTCACATAAATGTTGATTTCAGAACAGGGGTACTTTAAAAACCAATAAAGTTTTATTTGCGTGAAAAGAGAATAAGAATTACTAAGCTATATGGACATCTAAACTGATCAATTACTTTTTACTACCTAAACTGCTAAAAATAGATTTAGCCCACGTTTTTAAGTCAGTTTCTTTCACATATTGGAATCGGAGAAAATAGGGTAAAAACTACAAAACCGAAAATTTATATCAACTTTAAGCCTATTGAACGGAACCAGAACCTTTAAATCCAACATTTTAAGACCATCTATATGTTATCTCATTTGTTTAATAATACTTCTTGTAATTAGCTAACAACCAAATTTTATTTGACATTGCTAATGTTATAAGATCATCAACAATAGTTTTGTAAAGTTTTTCTTGTTAAATGTCATCAATTAAAAAGTTTTTAAAGTGACACATGTGTGTTAATTTTAAGTGTCACATTAATGTTCAATGTTAACAAAGTTATCTGTAAGTTTTGTTTTATTTTATATTTTTTATATTATAGTCTTTGCTATTTTTAGGCATGATAGAGTAAGATGCGGACAAATACCATAAATTAGTTGATGACCTTGTGAAATTAATAGTTAGTTATAGTAGTGGGTCAATTCTTCTTGTCATGTCTGCCTAGTTAAATTTAACAACAAACTTAACAACTTTAAAGTTAACAAGTGTTTTAACATAACTAATGTGTGAGTGAAAAAAATAGTATTTTAACTAAAATTTTATGTAACAAGTGAGTTAATATGTCTATTATGGATGCTCTAATAATCATTAACTTTAACGTTGTTAAAAAATTCATGATAGAACAAGTTTTTTAGTAGGTAAGGTGATAAAAAGAGTTGACACACTAACATAATTAATTAACCATTTATTACATAATAAAACATAGATGACTTTGTTAAATTAACATGCCAACGTGAGTCCCAAAGTTAATTGATGACGTCACACTAATTCGCATGTGAAATTTAACCAAATCACTGTATCAGTGGGCATACGATAGGATAGGTTTGGTAACGAGTAATGGTCTAACTATAATACAATTATGCAAAGTATGGAACAAAGACATACCAAGTTTTTAAAACTTTTAAAAAACTAATCTTTTTAAGTAAACTAAATAGAGAGAAATGATTTAGAAGCAATGTGTACACACTTGTCCTTGCTTATCTTACAACTAGCAAACGTACTCACATGATGCGTGCTGAAAAACGTGAATTTATACAACACTATAAAAATATATAAAAGAAAGAAACATTAACAACTTTATAGTATTAATTTGAAGAATAAATTAAATTAATAATCATTTAAAATCAAAAAATAGAATAAAAATGAGGATTGTACCCGTGAGAAAGATTTGAAGAACAAATAAAAAGTTATAAAGTTCTAAAATAAAGAAAATAGAAATATGTAGTGGGCGGATATGGACACTTACGCTTAGAATTTCAAATGTTTTATTTTATTTCTTTATCTTTCCTTAATGTGTAATTTTTTAAACTATTAAGGTTTTTTTTTAAATAATTATTTAAATGTTTCGTAAGACATGTTCACATAAATAACAACACGATGACCAACTTTAATAGGGTTGGGAGATCAAAAATTTCATCATGGATTGACATTGTCTGCTGATTTATTAACTTCTAAGTATCTTTATTTGACATTAAAATATCAGAAGAGGTGGGTAAAAGATACAAAACCATAAATTAATACCAACTTTAAGAATTAAGCATATCGAAAGAAACCATAATTAGGGATGGCAAAACTCCGGGTTTTGACCCGATCCGACCCGGTACGGGTTGAATAAAAATGCAGCATTATTTGGGTTGGGTTAGAAATATAGTAAATGATAAAATAAATAATGCCCAATAGGTATCACTTTTGAACTTATATTACTCATAACTACCTCCATAAGTTCATATTCGCTATAGGTATCACTTTTTAATTATTTACTTTATTTACCAAAACGCCATACACATATTTTATAAAAAATGGAAAAAAAAAACATAAAATTATATAAAATGCAAAAAATCTCAAAATAAATGAAAAAAAATCACAAAAAATCATAAAAAATGAAAAAATCACAAAAAATTACAAAAAAAATTAAAAAAAATGAAAAAAATCATAAAAAAAAATTATAAAAAAAAAAAAAAATCCGGGTCAAACGAGTCGGGTCGGGTTATGTGCGGGTCGGGTCGGGTTTTGAGAAACCCGGCCCAATTGCCATCCCTAACCATAACCTTAAATCCAACTTTCTATAAGGGCCAAATCATCAACCAACCTTTTATTTTCGTCCTCAACTTGGCTAACTTTTAGATTGGATTTCTCTAATTTGGCCTCCAACTCATCAATAGTTTTTTTTCTTTTCTGCCACCGATCATGATCTTGAGCTCCTTGATTGTTTTAGAAGTTTTGTCCTTCATTCGAAAGTAAAATATGGACAGTTTGGACTGACATCTGGAAATGAACTAGTACAAATTTAATCAAATGCCTAAAACAAAATTAAGAACCAGGACACAGGTGAAAAAAAATACCTTACGCTTCTTCTTCATTTTCGTCATCTTTATATTCTTCTTCATCATCGTTATCATGATGTACTTCTTCTTCTTCGTTATTGTCTTCTCCTCCTTTGTTCTTTTCTTCTTCGTTCACCTCTCTAAGTTGATCCGGTTCTCGATCAAGCAGACTCTGAAGAGAAGATAACAAACACAACCAGGTTACAGTGCTTTCAATACTATATAAATAAGAAAAATAGAAAACACAACCAAATGGAGAAATGGCAATATATATATATAGTAATTCTCTTATATCTACTTATAGTTGTCCCAAATTCAATCAGTTAATCACACACATAATAATATCAATGTTAAACACTCCACGTAGTAAATGTGGATTCTGAAAAAAGAGCTAATATGATCATCAGCTTCTGTTGAATTAATCAAGTTACAATGTAGATAATTAGATATGAGTACCACTTCACAATTTAAAAAAAAAAAGGGTGTGAAAACGACATTTATCCCTTTTTATGTGATCATTATGGTCATATCTCACTTATCGAATTATTCACTCTATTGCATAGGCACCAATATATGATATCACTATTCAATAGTTAGACTCTCATCATTGAATATATATTTATTTATTTTGCAAGAAGAGCTACTATATATCTCATTTCTGTAGACTAATCACCATAATCCGAACCCAACCATATAAATCAAAGAAAGTTGAGAATAATGGATGGATACTTACCTTGCTGCTTTTCTTCCGTTAAGGGAGTAGCAACAATGGTCTCTCAATGACCTCCTTAGCTACTGCGGTATCTACTGTCACATCAATATCAATACCAGACTTAAAAATATCGTTCAAGACGAAATAGCCCTTTTCATGTCTAGCCAGAAAGAAAGTTTGTGTAAAACTTCTTTTTATTTCGCCTTCCCCAATCAAGAAACCCATAACTAAAAGTATAATTCCACTTTTTAATGATTCTTGCGCGATGCTTGCAATCTGGACTTTAGATGCATGGTATTCCAAGGACAAAATCTTAACATGGATTCTCTATTCAAAACAACAGAAAAACAAGTGATCACTACCAAGTAACGTAACAATTTTACAGTTTACAAGTACAATTATCCAAGCTTACTAGCATTGTTGAGACTGATGACATATCTCCACCTATTAGGTTAGGTCACGTAATCACGTACTCGAATCTTCGTTGAATTTATGAACGACTCCCAGTTCAATATAAAGTTTGGCATAATATTGTTTTACAAAGTTGTTTGCTACTATTTGTACCAGAAAAACAGAAGAGGAGTCTATCTCCAGCGTCCGCATAACTGCGACAAACAGAATAGAAGATATATTAAATTAATGATGTTTTTGGTTGTCGAAAAATGGACAAAAAACTTGTGCAACAAAACCATATACAAGGCGTTGTTGTATGAACAACATGACTAGTATAGTATAGCTTTGTGTTAACACTCTGAATGCTTACAGCTTGGTTGTAAAACTTATAGTGTTAACACCTTATCAACAAAAAGCAAGATATGCAACAAAAAGTATGATCTCTAAAACCTCTGAAAAACTACACCTCATACAGATTTCCAACTTACAACTGAACCTAACAAAAGAGATGTATAAATAAATCTTTTGGGGGGCAAGTCCTAATGGAATACATAGTTTAAAAAAAACTGGTTCCAATAAGATGGATCAATAATCATATATTTAAGATAAACCATGGCACCCAAACAATATTTGTTGCAAATACAAAAAATAAGGAGTATTGCTAGATCTAACCATAATTAGGGATGAGAATGAGATGAGAATTGAGATTGGTCTATCTCCTTTTTGTCTCGTTTGGTTCTTGACTCTTTTCGTTATCATCTTGTTTTCGTGACTAAATAAAAAGCTTCTCTTTCGTTTTCGTGACTAAATAAAAAACTGGTTCCAATAAGATGGATCAATAATCATATATATATTTAAGATAAACCATGACACCCAAACAATACGGTCGGAAGAAATGTGCAATCAAACCGTCCGAACACGGTGCAGACTTTCTCTCTCTAACTAAACTAAATGTAGAAAAGTTAATGCCAATGTTTTTTTTTTCCTTGTAAAATGTTTTATGAATGTATGCATCGTGTGTCGTTTCTGAAAATAGGAGGATATCTCTTGTACCTCTTTCAAAAACTTGCAACCATACATTCATCATTGGGCTGTGTCTGTTAGAAAAACTCCAGTTATCTAGGTTTTAATAGCATATACTTTATACATTGCAACTCTTCACTCATAAGTGTGGTACAATAATTCTGTAGCAAACATAGCACCGTTAATTAATTCCAACGATTGGTTAGCCATGTCATCTATAACACTACCATTCATTTCAAATGCAAAGCTTGGTATATGGCACGTTATTGTTATAAAGTACACCTCCCAAATATTTAATGGTTCACAATAAAGCCCATTTTATTCACTAAATTATGATTTTAAATCATAAATTCCAACACTATTATGATTTTTTCACGAAATCATCGTTTCATTATCACCTCTAGGCTCTAACCATAGCAAAGAAAAATGAAAACTTTATTTCACTGTGATATCAATGTATGAAAATATAGATCAATTAAGGGAACCAAACATTTTTTCCAAAAACAAAAAACAATTAAATTGTGTGAGGGATCAAATTGAAAGAAGCAAAGGTAACATGAAACTACAAAAACCTAAAGAGTTATAGGAAATAACCTGACAATTACAGAAGAGTTGTTTAAACAAGGTATAGCTCAACAAAAGAGCCAAACAATTGGTAATTGTTGTTACCCCTTAAGGTCTAAAAGAATTTCTTCATCTTTTTGTATGTGTTGCTACTTGCTGCAGCTATTTGAAGAAATCATAATGTGCAAACCATCTGCCTATTGCAGAATGATTTTAAGCATGCACACCACTTAACTATTTTGGCTCTTAATTTACATGAGTGTTAGCATAAGGCTTTTCCTTTTGTTTCATAGTATTAATATAGGCATCTCGGATGTAGTGTTTTTATGTTGAATTCTTGTTAGCTCGTTACCGTTTTAAAACGAAATGGTCATCACGGGGGGCGTGGACCATGAAAAACTTATGTGTTTTTACTTTCAATGAAATTGGTCTGTTAAAAAGAAAAAAAGAGCCTAATAATTCTTACATAAAAAAAAAACATTTAAGCGAGGGGATAAACAGTGTAATTTTTAATTTCTGATCTATAAATGCTATTTTTATTCAAGTACTATAAATGTTATTTTAGTAATTTAAATTTATTTCATCTTATTAGAATTAAAAAAAATGATTATGTTAGTTTATAAAATGCTTCACTTAAGTTTCCGAAACACTTTGAAAATATTTCTCCGGAAATTATAAAAGAGTTTTGTCTCCGTCCCCCGAAACGTGTTAACCCTAAACAAAGTTTATCGGTAAGTTGGTAACTATGGTTGTACGTGCAAAACCTACAGTTTAAAGATTACATTGAATTCTCCCCACAAATTGTGAAAGTTACGTTTTAATATATATACACACTATACGTATGTTTTATATGCAAAAGATTATTATCAATTAAATGTACGTAACAAAATAGGTTAAAGTAGTCAACTTTTTTAGACCATGAATAAGAAATTGTTAAATTAAGCATTATCGGTCACTTAGTAAACAACTAATTTCAAACAGACTGGTGTCCAACTTAAGGAATTATAAACCTAACATGTAATTAATTAATCGGCTAATCAATTATTAATTGATAAGACTTATGAGTTTGAGTTGCCATTCTCACACTGAGTGAATTGACCAAGTGATCATTAGTTTAGCATGCACAATCATTATCTGCTCTCCAATGTAAATGGTTATTTTTCTTGAAAAGAACCCAGTCATTCTCGAAAAATATGTAATAAGAGGATCGATATCTGATCATCATCGGTAATAAATGGGCCAATCCGAGTTATGGTGGACCGATCAGGCTTGGCTCATTTGCTCAAAATGTTTGATCAGACTTGTTCGGGTTTGTGACGAGGCTAAAGAAGCAAACTCAAACCGATGACTTTGTTAAAAAGGCTAGGCTCGTAATTATTTGGCTCGTCAAACTATAATGATCCGAGATAGTCTCATGTGATGATCATAGGTTATAAATGAGTCAGACATACTAATGCTCATATATACTCTCCTCGTTTACTAAACAAACTTGTTTTTTTTCAAACTCGGTTCATATATAATATAAATGAACGAATACGGGTTAAAATATTTAAATGGCAGTCACGGCTCGGTTCATCATCAGCAGCCCAGATGCTTCGGTCCACTAAAATCCGTGCACGTGTATAAACAATAACTCAAGTGAATTTAAAAAACTTCAAGTTTTTTTTAAAATTAATTATTTGTTTTATTTAAAATTTATTATGTTTTTATATTTGAATTTGTTCCATAAAAAATATGGATTTAATTATTCGTTTAAAATAAACATTAAAATAAATTTTAAGGTATTATAACATATTTCCCCACTTTATATTACCCAACAGCTGGAAACATTTCATATCTCTCTCTCTCTCTCTCTCTCTCTCTTCAAGATCTGATCCAGAAAAGAAAAAAAAAAAAAAGGTACCCTAAAACCCCCTTTTATTAGATCTCTCTCTCTCTATTTATGAACATCTCATATTTTAATATATAGTAATAAACCTTTTGCATCAGTTTTGCATCTCTTTTGCTTGTTTATTGATTAATTTGTTTAAACAGGTAAAGGAATGTTACATTTGTCTGCCTGTTAATTAGTTTAGTAATTGATTGATAATTTTTAATCAGTAATTTTACGTGAATCGATTAATTTGTTTGATCAGTACTTTAATCACATATAGAAATTCTTTAGTTATAAAACTTTTGTATCGACGGGCATACGATAAGTACAGTAGTTTGGTAATTATAATACAAATTGGAATTAAGAAATATCAAGTTTTTGAAACTTGTAAAAAAACTAATCTTTTTAAAGTAAACTAAAAAAAGATAAATGAATTAGAGGCAATGTGTGTGTCACTAATTTGTCCTTGCTTATCTTACGATGACTAACGTTAATAGGGTTGCGAAATGAAGTTTTTGTAAATGAACAAACATGTCAAAGTCAAAAGTTTGGTAGTTGATGAATAATTTTTTTATCAGCAATTTAGCCTATAGAAATTCTTTAGTTGTACGTTTGATGTATCGATGGGCATGTGATAGGTTTGGTAACGAGTAATGGCCTGATTATAGTACAAAGTTTTTGAAACTTGTAAAAAACTAGTCTTTTTAAGTAAACTAAGCACTAATTAGTTTAAATAGGTGAAAGAATGTTGCAGTTTGTTTACCTGTTAATAATTTAGTAATTGATTTGACTATTTTTAATCAGCAATCAGCAAGAAATTTTACGTGAATCGATTAATTTGTTTGATTGTTACTTTAATCACCTATAGAAATTCTTTAATTATATGTTTGATGTATCGATGGGCGTACAATGGGTTTGGTAATGAGTAATGGTCTGATTATAATACAAAGTATGGAATTAAGACATACCAAGTATTTGAAACTTATAAAAAACTAATCTTTTTAAGTAAACTAAAAAAAGAGAGATAATTTAGAAGCAATGTGTACGCAGTCACTAATTTGTCCTTGCTTATCTTACCATGACTAACTTTAATAGGGTTGGGAGATCAAAAAATTCATCATGGATTGACATTGTCTAGTGATTTATTAAAAAAGAAACATTTATTTATACGTATACATACTTAATCCGATGTGTTTATCAAGGAAAACTACTGCGAAATGAAGTTTTTGTAAACTTGAAGACATTCAATCTTTTTCACAGACCACAAAGACTCTATTATACCTTCAGATATTCAATTACAACGGACGAGTTGTATAAAGCTCACCGTTTTAGAAGTTACTGAGCTGAAACAATATTTTTTTGTAGTTAAATTTATATATTAATTTTCCGATATCTACACGTCTATGAAGATATAGATTACATTCAGAAAATTCGTATGTAGCCCTTGTTTGGTTGCAGCTTACAAGTTCAGCAATTATTTTTGTTGCTTACAAGCTGATCTTTTCTGGATTTTGGCCTGAAAAAGCTGAAAGCTTTAAAGCTAGGGGAACCTCATTTTTCCGCAAATAATATCCGTAATTGCTTAAAAGCTGCAAACAGAACAGGCATTGGGACATTTGTTGTTTTTTGTAAGTTTACTCGCAGTGAAGTGTCTGTCAATGACCTTTGATTAGAAACATTTGAATACTCTACTTTATTGTTTCCTCTGATTTCCTTTTTCAAGCTATCTGCAGTTTGTTGTGCTTACAGAATATTCATATAAAATACATACGATGCATTTATGCGTTGTTGTTTTTTGTGCACGGTAGGATTTTTTGACATGGGTCGTGGAGTGAGCAGCGGTGGAGGACAGAGTTCACTAGGCTATTTATTTGGTAGTGGAGAACCTCAGAAACCATCCACCAAAAACCCAGCTTCAAGTGAAACTATAAATAACGAGCCTTCTCCAAAACCTAATGTAGCTCCACCAGTAGATGTTTCCAAACAGATCCCAGCTGGTATAAATAGCAGTGCTGCAAATAACTACTATAGGGCAGACGGACAGAACACCGGAAATTTTGTCACGGTATGTTTCTAGCATTTCATTTATCCATTATTTTGGTTTGTTTTTCTTGTTCTTGTTCATCAAGTTTTTTCCCCCTTCTTTTTGTGTGTTTGGTTGTTGATTCTATACTTATTACTCCCTCCTTCCCACACAGATACGCTTTCTTGCTTTTTCATCTGTTCCAGATTCTTAAGATAGCAATGATTGCTTTGATAACATATACTCCCCTTCTATTTGTGCAATGCTATTTTAAAACATGTCATCATAAATAGTATAGGAATGTCTGTAAAAAAGATAACCATGTTTCGTATTACAACCAACTGTTTTCAGTTGTCTTAATCGGTGCAACAATAATTGTATTCTTATTTTCGTGGGATGGAGGGAGTAATCATTAGGGTCCATATGGGAATCGAGAATTGTGAATCCATAGCTACACCTGAAAGATTTGGGTTCATTTATATTTCATCTTTAGTTTCGTACACCTTTGCGTCTGAAATCAACGATAGAAATTTATCGGTATGCTTGAATTTCAGTGTCCCAGTACCGGTAGACACCATGTCCTTCATTTATCTTCAATTTGCTTTATGTATTTCATTTTTTTTAATTAGAACTAAGGCACTGACATTGTCGACATGATTTCGTTCCTTGGTGTAGGATCGCCCCTCGACTAAAGTTCATGCTGCTCCTGGTGGAGGGTCCTCACTAGGTTACCTTTTCGGCGGAGGTGAAAAGTGAAAAAGATTCGTTTATGTTGTTACTCCTTACTGTTGCAGCAATGCTCTACCAAATTTGTCGCAATTTGTAATTTGTGGAATCTGTTTATGTTTCATGAAAACAATACAATGAACTTGTTTGATTTGATAGCACCGTATCATGAGTTGCAGTATCATGAGTTGCAGTCAGCTCTCGTGATATTGGGTCCGAATTGTTGTGACTGTTGAATTATATGTTAAAAGTCTAAAATATGAATGATTATTTGCTGGATATTCTTTGTTGGTACCTTGTCTCTATCATGTTCCCCTTTCACGTGGTTTGATATTTGGTGTTATATTGGTTTTTTACTTCTCATTTGAATTGTTTTTTCCCCGATAGGAGCAGTGATTTTATACAATCTGGGTATATTGGTATTGCTATAAAGTTCCCATAAACTGCTTGGGTTCAAAAGACGTATGACCCCAATATATTTGTGCTGTTCAATTAGAGCTTGTTTTCTTGCAGTTTAAGGTTCAGTATATTAGTTTTGTCGCTGTAAGCTACATTCTAACAGGCTAGCTTAAAAGCTGTGTTTTTTTTCCTGCCTTCAGAAAACCAAATTTTTTAAGGTTAGCTCTTTCAAAAGTTCTCGTTTCATTTGTTAGACATTCTGATTATCGGTTGTTGGCTTGGGCTAGGCTTAAGCAATTGGAACTAATGGGTTTGTATTCTGGTAAACTTAACTTTGTTTAATTTTAACCTTCAACATCTTGCTTTTTTCGATCTTTTGTTGGAATATGCACGAAAACCAGAAGTTTTTGAACTTTAGATGATTAATCTAACATGAAATCATATTAATGATGCCTTTGGTATATCCAGTTCCAGAAAGCATGATAGAAAAGGAGAAAATATCGTTTCACGGCTTAGGCTTAATTTTTGAGATGATTCCAAAATTGTATTATATAAAATGGTGACAAGTAAATTTAAAAACGACATTTTCTGTTACCCCAAATAAATAATATCAAACACTCGAATAATTCGCTCTTTGAATTTGTGTATTTGAAACCTTCTTGCTGCAAATTTGCAAGTTTCTGTGTTTTCTCTCGAGTTGGAATAAGTTGCCATAAATACTCATTAATCGTCTACTACTTCCCTTTTCTACCTCTTCTAATCCCGCTTTACTTTTTGGGTAAGTTGATACATTCGCTTCAAAGGATCTAGTTGTCCTCACAGAAATTGTGATTTCAGAATAGAAAAACACTTCAAAAATCCGAACGAGATTTTCAGAATAGAAAGTCTCCTTCGGATGAAAATCGAACGATAATTGATAAGCTGTAGATATCTTTATTGATCAATACATTATTTAAACTTGAACTGCTAAAAATATCTTCAACCCACGTCTCTAAGCTACAAAAACCAAAATAAATGCCAAATTTCAGCTTATGGAAAGAAATCAAAACCATTAAACCCAAACAGCCAACCATCGGTTTTCCTCTTCGACTTGGCTAAACTTTAGATTCGATCACTTTTTTGAGCTGCTGCTTCTTCTTGAATATTTTTATTTTTCGCAAAAAAGACCTACCATCACATTTCTAATCAATTAATACAATCAAAGGCCAGTTCATAATAAGAAAGAGAGAGAGAGAGATGGGTTACGTTCTGAGAGTGAGATTGGCGTCGTTCTTTGCGGGGGCTGCCACGTCAGCAATCGGTGGCATGTACTTACTTCACAAGAACTACGATGCTGCTCATAGCTCCATTGCTCAACAGATGAAAGGACTACACGAGACTCTTGATGGGCGTATTTCTGCTTTGGAAAAATTAAAAGAAATTGAAGCCACAAAACCAGTTGAAGCCACTGATTAGATGATGAGGATCCCCTGCTGAGGTTTATTTTACAGCTTCTCAAGGTCCTAATTAAGGAGCCTTTTCTGTATTTACTTTCTGTTTTACTATAACATTGTTTTATCAGAAATCAAGCATCGCTGCATCGGTCACCGGTGAACTTAGAACCTCGAATAAACTTATAAACCACCTTATGTTGTTGTACTGTGTGAGCCTCAATGAGAAAATAAGTATCTTTCTGATGGTTGAGAAACCTTTCTAATGTAATATGGCAAACTCATAGTCATACCAACTAAACCTTTTGTTTTACATTTTGTGTAAGCCAATGAACAAATTAATATCTTTCTGTTCATAAGATCAAAGATTGAAAAATAATCATACATTACATGATACCTTTCGTTCCTTCTCCCTGCCAGGAAGCGGTAAATCCAGAGAAAGAGTTTGTGTAAAGTTTTTTTCTCTCTCCGCCTTCCCCAATCAAGAACCCCGTAACGAAAACTATGATTCCTTGTTCGGCTGATTCTTGGGCATCAATGCTTGCAATCTCAAATTTGTATTTATGGTACTCGAATGACAAGATTTTATCGTGGATCGATGCGCTGTTCAATGACATGTATGTCATAAGACCACGATAATAAAGCAGTACAATTATGCTATCTATTATAACTTCAATGACATGTAACGTAATTAATTTCGTTACCCAGAAAATATAAAAAAGCATGAAAATAGAATATTTTCATCTCCATGAGATTCGTAAGTTTTGCACAAAAGCTACTAGGAAAAATCGCAGATTCAGGGAATATGTTATTGAAAGTTCTTCTAAGTGACGCTACGAGAATTATCAATGTCGCGATTTAGTTAAAATATCAACTTGAAAAGTCTAGCGACGCAGCTTGTTGTTCGTTTGCCTGAATGTAATTATTTCATGACTATTATTTAAATCTATTTTTTCGTCAATTTTTTTTTCAAAAGGAGAGAGGTTGCAGCCCCTGACTGTCACTACTTAGTCATTTTCCTGAATGTAAGGTAAATCTTTAATAGAAATGCTCTGTTTGTTTCAAGGGAAAATTAGTAAAAGAATATTTTTTTCCAGGAAAATGAATTTTACGCATGATTGGTTGATAGAAAAATAACAAACTAAGAAAAATATTTTCCATTTTTTAAGGAAAACAAGAGAAATTGACTAATCGCAAAATTGGCCAGAAACATATCGTTTTCACAAATACATATATTATATTTTCTTTATCTCTTTTTTTTTTTTGTTTTTTAATTAAAAATATTTATTGATGTTTGATATATTAGCTTTTTTATCTTTACAAAAGTTAGTTTTCGTGAAAAAGTTAGAAATTAGAGAAGTTAGAAGTTTGAGTACTTTTTAACTTTTACACACAAAAATCACCAAAAGTTTTAATTTTCCAATTAAATTATTTTGTATATTTATAAGTCACCGATAAGTTCAAATAAGTAAAAAATGACTAATAAACAAAAATAAGTTATAAATCATTAAGAGATTAAAAAACTATAACTGACTTATTTTAAGTAATGTTTTTTCTCATTATTTTTTGAAAGAAGCTTATTTTGAACAAGTTTTTTCTCATTGTAAAAGCAATTTTTGAGTACAAAAGTCGATGCCAAACGCACATTTAGTCAAGAATTTTTTATGAAAAATCCAAGTATCGCCAAACACTAGTAAAAAAAGAGTTATAAGTGACTCATTTTAAGCAAGATTTTTTTCATTGTTTTTTAAAAAGAGCTTAGTTTGAGCAACTTTTTTTCTTATCGTATAAGCAATTTTTTACTACAAAAGTGTATGTCAAACGCGCCTTTAGTCATTAAATTTTCTTGAAAAATCCAATTATCGTCAAACATTCAATAAACGAATAGAGGAAAATTAATTTATAAAAAATTAATTTTTCCTGAAAAATATTTTTCCGAGTAAATATTTTCCGCCCAAACAAACAGAGAGCCAAAGGGACTTGAAAAGTAATGGACAAGGGATGAATAATATTCACCAGTGAAACTTACTAGCCGTGTCGAGGCGGATGACATTGTTACAGGAGCGAAAGCTAAATCATAAATAGTAATAGACTAAGAGTTCATTCTATCACCCATTGGTTTATATCAGAGACTATAAATCATTTCTTTTGCATGCAAGAAACAAAATTATGAATTGGATAAAAGGGTATATTACTTTTATTATAACAAAAGCCTAGAAAAGAACAGAAAAGCTCTCCACATGCACCACCCATATGCTGACATATAAAATCTAAAACAAAAATGGAAATACTGTTTTCACCATATGTGAGGTTTCCAACAACTGGAAAACAGTATTGTACTGAAAAACCAAATTATTGCAATTCAATCATAATCAAGTGTTATGTGAATTGAACACAACCCGTACAACAACTTAATATCCTTTTGATTGGATAATTTTATTTTTATTTTTTTATTTTATTAAAACTATGCCAACTGATTTTTCAAAACACACATTATGAAATTTGGTATATATGAGCCTTCTTATTTCTATAATCCTCAAATAAAACGGACAACTGTTTTAATTGACTGAAAAATAATCAATCTATATATGTAATTATCATTACGGCACTAATAAGGTACGATAAATGTGTGAACAATCTTATTGCTTTCCATGCTTACAAAAGAAGACCTTGTTAATTTTTATTTTTTTTAGTTCAGTAAACTTGCGAAAAATTATTTCATCTTGATTATAGTAACCATTGCAAGCCACAAAACCAGCCTTCTTATACATAAATATCATAATTTATTTACAACATGGTTTACGGCCTTAACATATAATGTAAACTATAGTTAATCTATTAGACAATTACACATACGTGACATGTATCTATGAGTTGATTATATTCCCTAGAACTAAACTATTTGTTGGCCCGTGTGGCTAAACCTTAGAGGGGGGTGAATAAGGTTTTTGGCGCTTTTTGCGGAATTAAAATCTAAGTGCAACTAACAACCCAACTTTTAGCAATTCTAAGCTTAAGCGTTACTTAATCGTTAAACAATCAAACGCAAGCAATAAACAAATAATAAGTTGCGGAAAGTAAAAGTTTAGGGAAAGAAAATGACACCAAGATTTATAGAGGTTCGGCAAACGGCATACGTCCTCTCCTCGGTACTACCGAGTATTTCACTAAAAAATCTTCTTTTCGGATATTACAATCCTATCGAGCTAATCAACCGATTAAGCTCCCCTCACTTTATGAGTGTCCCGAAATGAAAAGACCTAGAGCTTTTAAGCAACTCGCTTACAAAGCCTCTACCCGATCACTCGCTCACAAATGAGTTTATAAAACACTCGTTACAATTTTGTTACAATAATGTAACTACACTCACTATTTTATTGCTTCTAAATAAGCTAATTGGTGAGAATGATGATGGTTGATCTTGACTCTCTTTTTCTTCAATTTTCCCTCTTTTGAATATCTACACCAAAATGGTGATATTTAGGGTTTTGTATATAGGGATTGAAGGATGATACTTAGTGTGTTGATAGGTGGTTTGGAAGAGAGATTGAGCTTGTATATATAGACCAAAATGTCTGTTTTTCTGGGTTATGACCGTTGGAAGTGGTTGAGGGTTTTTAACAGCTATTTTCCAGAATAAGCTGAAAAGCTGTTTTCGAAATCTGTAGAAAACGATCGGTCGTTTTATACAGTCGATCGGTCATTTTCCAGAAAACGATCGGTCGTTTATGAAAAACGATCGGTCGTTTTTTCGACCTGCTCACTGGAAGAATTTGGACCAAAAACGATCGGTCGTTTTTGTCCAGTCGATCGGTCGACTGTTCTTCTGGCAGTTTTTCGGACTTCTTCGAAAGCTTGTATCTTCTTCGTTTTAGCTCCGATTTTGGTTCCGCTTGAACCTTGTTGAACATAGAGTTCAATAATGATTTTGATTATTACTTTGATTATGCGTTTAATGATTTTACGATTTCGATGATATAATGCTTGTCTTGTCCAAAAATAGAAAACATATATTTCAGGTCTTTAAATGATAGAGCATTCGATAACGAAGCCACAGGTTCAAGCGGAACCAGAATCGGAGCTAAAACGAAGGAGTTATGAGCATTCGAAGATTTACGGGACCAGAATTACAGTCGACCGATCGACTGGACAAAAACGACCGATCGTTTTTGGTCCAATTTCTTCCAGTGAGTCCAGTATAAAAACGACCGATCGTTTTCAGAAAACGACCGATCGTTTTCTGTAAAACGACCGATCGACTGTAGAAAACGACCGATCGTTTTCTGCAGTTTTCGAAAACAGCTTTTCAGCTTATTCTGGAAAAGAGCTGTTATAACCTTTCAACGGTCATAACCCAGAAAAACAGACTTTGCTGTTATATAAACCACCCCAATCTCTCTCCTAAATTACCAATTACAATATCTATTAACATCCTTCAACCTCTCTCATAAAAACCCTAAAATCACCATTTTGGTGAATATATTCGAGAAAGAGGGAAATAAAAGAAAAGGAGATTCAAGCTCGATCATCATCAACAACTCACCAATTAGCTTTTTAAGAAGCAATTAGAATCGTGAGCGAAGTTATATTTTTGTAACTAAATTTGTATCGAGTGTTTTATAAACTCAATTGTGAGCGAGTGAACGGGTAGAGGCTTTGTAAGCAAGTGAAGCTTAAAAGCTCTAGGTTTTTCATTCGGGTACTCATAAATTGAGGGGGAGTCGTAGACTCGTAGACATGTTCTCTTGCACTTGTATCAAGAGTAGGAACCCCGGGTAGAGGGTGAGTCAATCGGTCGATTGAGCTCAATAGGATTTGTAATATCCGCAAGAACATTTTTAGTGAAATACTCGGTAGTACCGAGGAGAGGACGTAGGCACGTTTGCCGAACCTCTATAAATCGCGGTGTCAATTCCTTTTACTTTACGCAACTTATTTTATTGCTTATTTTCTTGTTTGCGTTAAGTAACTCTAGCAATTCTTTAACTCTTGTTATAACGCTTAAGCTTAGAATTGCATTAGTTGGGTGGTTAGTTTACAATTTTTTAATTAGGCGAAAATCGCCAAAACTTTATTCACCCCCCCCTCTAAGGTTAGCCGCACCCGGGCCAACAATTGGTATCAGAGCCTCTATCTGGCCGGAAATGTGGGGACTAGCACGTGTGTGAGCCCCTGAAGGACGACATGCCCGACGAGGACGTCGTGCCTAAAGGGAGGGTGATTGTGACGACCCAGATTTGCAGGAAGGAAAGTCTGTGGTGTGGTGTGGTGTTGTGCGTCAGTCCCACATCGCCCATATACGAGAGTACTCGTACGGTATATGAGCTTAAAGATCCATTTTCTATAAACAAGGCCTTTTAAAGCCGTGCGGCACAATAGCGAGGACGGAACTCCACGGTTAAGTGTGCTTAACCTGGAGTAGTACTAGGATGGGTGACCCTCCTGGGAAGTTGTGCCAAAGCGGACAATATTGTTGATACGGACGTGGCGGTTCGGTCCGTAGGGCCGGGTCGTTACAATTGGTATCAGAGCGAAGGCTCTTGCATATAGGAATCTAACGATTCTAGAGTTAAGATCCCGATGGCTAACATACTAAATTTCGCATCCGGCATAGCGTCATCACCCAATACACCTCCATATTTTGATGGACTAAATTTTTCATATTGGAAGGATAGGATGAGCATGTTTCTCCAAAGCTATAATGTTAGACTTTGGATGACTATAAAAGTAGGATATTCCGCACCTACATCCGAAAATATCGAGAACCCAATCCCCGTAGAGGACCTAGATAACGCTCAACTAGAAGCCTACTCTACGAACGCCAAAGCGATGTATGCTATTGTTTGTGCCGTTTTTCCTAACGAGTACAACAAAATTTCTGCTTGTAAAACCGCTAAGGGTATGTGGGATAAGCTAGTAGTAATGCATGAAGGGACTAACCAAGTTAAGGAGTGCAAACTCCAAATTTTAGTTCATGACTACGAGCTTTTTAAAATGAGCGAGGGTGAAACTATTTCCGATATGCTTGCTAGATTTACAACTATTACTAATGGATTAACATCTCTTGGTAAGTATTTGTCTTGTAAGGAAATGGTTTCTAAGGTGATTCGGAGCTTGCCGAAGGAATGGGAACCAAAGGTCACCGCAATTCAAGAGGCGCACGACATGAACACATACTCTCTTGATGCATTGACGGGTTCACTCATTACCCACGAGATCACCCTCAATAGTCACAAGCCAATCTCAAAAAGGAGGGAGATAGCTTTCAAAGGAACAACTTGTGACGAGAGCAATGAGCTATCCGATGACGACAAAAATTCAATGCAAATCATTCGAATCGTCAAGGAAGTCCTAAAGCTAAAGGACCAACGCAAACACAAAGGTAAATCGTCAAATAATTCAATTTATTCTAACGATTTTGTTTGCTATACATGTGGCAAGGAAGGACACATGGCGAGAGATTGCGTCATGAATCGCAAGAGCAAAAGCAAGAAGAAGTTATCCGCTTCAAGCTCTAGCGATAGCTCCGACCAAGACGAAGTCGCTCACCTTGGGTGCTATATGGCCATGGAAAAAAGCCATGAACAAAACCTCTCTTCCTCAAGCGAAAATGAAAGCGAAGCCGATGAGGTAAATGATCTTTCTTATGATGAATTACTTCATATGTGCGATATTTATTCTAAAAAGGTTCCTAAGCTTGTCGAAAAGGTCGACTCTCTTAAAAGGATAAATTCTTCTCTCAATGAAGAAATAAGATCCTTAAAAAGAGATAAAATTGAAAATGAGTCTATTCCGACATCGTCATTTTCTCTTCATGATATAGATGACGAAAAGGAAGACTTAAAAGATAAAAACGAGTTTTTAAAAACCGAGAATGACTCTTTGAAAAAGAAAAACGATGAGCTTGTCATTACGGTCGAAAAACTCGAGTTAACAATCTCAAGGTTTTCCAAAGGGAAAACCGTGTTGGACGAAATTTGGAGTTGTCAAAAAGATGTTAATGACAAAAGCGGTTTGGGTTTCGATTCCAACTCTATTGACTCAAGCACAACCCGCTTTGTTAAATCTTCTAGCTTGTCTACAACTCCTATTTCGCCTATACAAAAGGTTGTTTTTACACAAGGGAGTACTTCAAGAGTTTTGCCGAACTCTTGTAAATATAGAAGAGGTTTAGGTTTTCAAACCAAAACCGCTCATCATACTTCTAAAACTTCCTACAAAAAGTCGCATAGTTCTCGTTATTCGAAAAAATCTATGCATTTCATTCATTGTAGTAGAAGTGAGCATAACTCTTCTAAATGCCCAAATCTCTTCCATGTTAGTAGAAGCAATTTGAAATGGGTAGTTAAGACCCGAGCCAGTAACAATGTCGGACCCAAAAGAAATTGGGTACAAAAAGACAAATCCTGTGTTGTAGGTATCTCCATCCAAAAGGAGAAAATCAACAAGTGGTTGGCAACGCCGACAAAAGCCGTGGAAGTCAAGAAGATCGACTCCACCATCAAGGATGAAGTGCCGTTGATCGACAAAGGTGGAAGGCATACCAACAAGTGGTACCACCTATTAGGAATCGGCAACGCTCAATGCAAATGCCATTAGCGAGCGGACTCGACTCCACATCACATATTCGGTATACTCTAATCTATAATATCTACATATATGTGATTAGTTGGGTCGGGTATATGCATCATAATTACATTTTTCATGTTTGGTTTTTCTTTAAAAAACCCTTCACATAACCCCATCTTTTATTTTTTGATTGCATTTTGATAATGCCAAAGGGGGAGAAAAATGATATATTTTGGCGTAAATGCGTTTTGTTAAAATGGAGGAGATATTTTTCTTGTATCTTGTAAAATCATCATTAGTTTGTCATAATCAAAATGGGGGAGATTGTTGAACATAGAGTTCAATAATGATTTTGATTATTACTTTGATTATGCGTTTAATGATTTTACGATTTCGATGATATAATGCTTGTCTTGTCCAAAAATAGAAAACGTATATTTCAGGTCTTTAAATGATAGAGCATTCGATAATGAAGCCACAGGTTCAAGCGGAACCAGAATCGGAGCTAAAACGAAGGAGTTATGAGCATTCGAAGATTTACGGGACCAGAATTACAGTCGACCGATCGACTGGACAAAAACGACCGATCGTTTTTGGTCCAATTTCTTCCAGTGAGTCCAGTATAAAAACGACCGATCGTTTTCAGAAAACGACCGATCGTTTTCAGAAAACGACCGATCGTTTTCAGAAAACGACCGATCGTTTTCAGAAAACGACCGATCGTTTTCTGTAAAACGACCGATCGACTGTAGAAAACGACCGATCGTTTTCTGCAGTTTTCGAAAACAGCTTTTCAGCTTATTCTGGAAAAGAGCTGTTATAACCTTTCAACGGTCATAACCCAGAAAAACAGACTTTGCTGTTATATAAACCACCCCAATCTCTCTCCTAAATTACCAATTACAATATCTATTAACATCCTTCAACCTCTCTCATAAAAACCCTAAAATCACCATTTTGGTGAATATATTCGAGAAAGAGGGAAATAAAAGAAAAGGAGATTCAAGCTCGATCATCATCAACAACTCACCAATTAGCTTTTTAAGAAGCAATTAGAATCGTGAGCGAAGTTATATTTTTGTAACTAAATTTGTATCGAGTGTTTTATAAACTCAATTGTGAGCGAGTGAACGGGTAGAGGCTTTGTAAGCAAGTGAAGCTTAAAAGCTATAGGTTTTTCATTCGGGTACTCATAAATTGAGGGGGAGTCGTAGACTCGTAGACGTGTTCTCTTGCACTTGTATCAAGAGTAGGAACCCCGGGTAGAGGGTGAGCCAATCGGTCGATTGAGCTCAATAGGATTTGTAATATCCGCAAGAACATTTTTAGTGAAATACTCGGTAGTACCGAGGAGAGGACGTAGGCGCGTTTGCCGAACCTCTATAAATCGCGGTGTCAATTCCTTTCCCTTACTTTTACTTTACGCAACTTATTTTATTGCTTATTTTCTTGTTTGCGTTAAGTAACTCTAGCAATTCTTTAACTCTTGTTATAATGCATAAGCTTAGAATTGCATTAGTTGGGTGGTTAGTTTACAATTTTTTAATTAGGCGAAAATCGCCAAAACTTTATTCACCCCCCCCCCCTCTATGGTTAGCCGCACCCGGGCCAACAAACCTGTGGCTTCGTTTTTCCGAGCTCTATCTTTCTGGCGTTCTGCAATTTACAAATTCTCTTTTTGGAAAAAACAAGCATTATATCATCGAAATAGAGAAATCGTAAAATCATTAAAAACATAATCAAAGTTATAATCAAAATCAATTATTGAACCCCATGGTTCAACACTATTAAAGTCATATTGTAATTTGTTTTCTTCTCTTTTACAGAATCATGAATGGTCATAGCATACAAATTAAACATGTAGACAAATTTAACCGAATAAATATATATACGGTTGTGTTAATATAATAGGTAACGTAAACAACAATAATTTAAACGTACATGCTTGAGCCATAATAAAGATTAGCAGCGGAATATAATTTGAATCTAAACTTTGACAGTTAAATTCTAGGGTTTATCTTATTTATTGATTGGAAAATTATGAGTTTTTAAACCATACTCTTGATACCACATGTAAGACATATTCTATAAACCTTTAGATTAATTTAAAGGAACATGGATCGTTAACTTCATAATTTTCACAACGATATGAATAAAGATTGAATACTTACCTTGAGCCATTGTGTAGTTTACTGCTTAAGCTTTTATGAGATACGGTCTTCTCTCTCTTAGCCCTTCCTTAATAATAAATACTATTATATATATTTCTCTGTATGTTATTGATGGTGAGAATATAGTACTGTTACTATTATTTTATAGGTAGAGAGAGGGAACGTATAACAGTGTCCCCCACTTCTCACGTTCCATCAACATGATAAGTGCTAGTATTAGTTTATACTTAATAGTTATTTTAATGACATGACCAATATATAAATTATTTTATCAAACCATAAAGACTAAATTAAGCTGCCACAAGGCCAAGTGGGAGAATGTTAGAATATATATGGCCTGTCATACGTGTTAAATAAATAATGGTTTGGATAATTATCAAGTTTATTAATCTTATTGGTTAAATAATTAATTAAAGATAAATTAAAAGTAGTTAGTATTAGATAAGGATTAAAAAACCACTGATCGTTCTTGAATCCAATTTCTTTTCTTGTGGATTATAAATCCTTGTGGACTTTACTTTAATGTACTTTTTCATTGTTTCCTTGTGTTTTAATTGAGCTCTAACTGTGTTTACAGTAAAAATTGTTTACAGTAAAAATTTTGTATTGTTAGTCACCAAACTCCAAAAGTTTTAAAATCTTAAGTTGTGTAAGTAAATTTACCCATTAGGATGCTAATAAATTATACAATGGTAAATTAAAGTTCATTGTTATAATATAAGATAATTATAATCACCCAAAGGTGGATTTGTCAAATTTATAACTAATGGACGTACTAGTTGGTAACCAATATACTATTCTATTCAAAATTTACATCCAAAGATGTTAAATATGTCTAATTAGTGTATATGATTGCCAAATTATAGATTATTTTAGCATCATTAAAATTAGCGTTATATGTCTTTGTATCACCCAAAGGAGGACAATGATATATAGTTTATGTATTAGAATCATTAAAATTAGCGTTATATGTCTTTGTATCACCCAAAGGAGAACAATGATATATAGTTTATATTTATCTATTTGAATCTGTTTTATGCATTTTAAATATATAAATTAAAGTACTAATAAACGACTATTGTATCAAATTTTGCAGTACCTGTTCCCGTTGCTCTACATTCGCATGCTTCGTCGGTACCCGTGTTCAATGGGCTTAATTTCTCTGATTGGTGTGAACAAATTCAATTCCAGTTAGGTGTTTTGGATCTTGATTTGTCACTTCAATCAGAGAAACCGGATGCTATTACTGATACTAGCACCGATGATGAAAGGACTTTCCATGAAACTTGGGAAAGGTCAAACAGACTTAGCCTAATGTTTATGCGAATGAGTGTAGCAAACAACATTAAGTCAACACTTCCAAAAGTTGATACTGCTAAGGAATTTATGAAAAATGTTGAAGAGCGTTCTCAAACTGCAGATAAATCTGTTGCAGGGACATTAATGACTACCTTAACCAACATGAAATATGATGGTTCTTGTAGCATGTATGATCATGTCACTGAGATGCAAGATGTTGGAGCAAAAATTAAAGGCTTAGGGATGAACTTGGATGAAAGCTTTCTAGTGCAGTTTATTATTAACTCACTACCTCCTGAATATAGCACATTCCAGATGAATTATAACACAATGAAAGACAAATGGAATGTGCATGAACTCGAAAGTATGTTAGTTTATGAGGAAAGGAGGCTTAAGAATAAAGCAAAACATTCAGTTAATCTCGTAAGCAACCAAGGAGCAAGAAAGAAGTTTGGTAAAAAGCCAGAAAATGGGAAGAAGGGACTACATAAAGTGAATAGTTCTTCTTTCCAAATCCGCAAGAAAGATCAAAAGGATGTAAAGTGCCACTTTTGTGGAAAACCCGGACATTTCAAGAATGTTTGCCTGAAACGTAAGGCATGGTTTGAAAAGAAAGGTAATTTTAAAGCTTTAGTATGTTTTGAAGCAAATTTAACTGAAGTTCCTTTTAATACTTGGTGGATTGACTCTGGTTCTACTGTCCATGTTTCCAATACTATGCAGGGATTTCTTACGACCCGAACCACAAGTCTAAATGAGAGGTTTATTTACATGGGAAATCGTGTGAAGGCTCCAGTTGAAGCTATTGGAACTTATCGTTTAATTTTAGCTACTGGAAGTCATTTGGATTTGTTTCAAACTTTTTACGTACCTTCTTGTTCTCGCAATTTGATTTCACTATCTTGTTTGGATTCTGTTGGATATTCTTTTAAATTTGAGAATAAAAGTTTTAGTTTGTTTAAAAATAATCATTTTATTGGTTCTGGTATTCTTTTTGATGGTTTATATAAACTAAAACTTGATAATATTTTTGCGGAAACTCTTTTAACCTTGCATGATAATGTTGGAACTAAACGTGGTTTAGTAGATGAAAGTTCTGCTTAATTGTGGCATAAACGTTTGGGTCATATTTCCAAAGAAAGACTGTCAAGATTGGTAAAGAATGAAATTTTACCGAATTTGGATTTTACCGATCTTGGTATTTGTGTTGAATGTATAAAAGGGAAACAAACAAAACACACAAAAAAAAAAGGAGCCACAAGAAGCATACAACTTCTTGAAATAATACACACTGATATTTGTGGACCTTTTGACGTTCCATCTTTTGGTGGAGAAAAGTATTTTATTACCTTTATCGATGATTTTTCACGTTATGGATATATTTACTTATTGCATGAAAAATCTCAATCAGTAGATGCCTTAGAAATATTTATTAATGAGGTTGAAAGACAATTAGAGTTAAAAGTGAAAATTTTAAGATCTGATAGAGGTGGTGAATATTATGGAAAATACAATGAAAGTGGACAATGTCCAGGTCCATTCGCTAAATTTCTTGAAAAGCGTGGCATTTGTGCGCAATACACAATGCCAGGTACACCACAACAAAATGGTGTAGCTGAAAGGCGTAATCGTACTTTGATGGAAATGGTTAGAAGTATGCTATCTAACTCATCTTTACCCATTTCATTGTGGATGCATGTCTTAAAAACTGCCATGTACTTGTTAAATAGGGTTCCTAGTAAAGCAGTTCCTAAAACTCCTTTTGAGTTATGGACTGGTAGGAAACCTAGTTTACGGCACCTGCATGTTTGGGGTTGCCCGGCAGAAGCAAGGATTTATAATCCACAAGAAAAGAAATTGGATTCAAGAACGATCAGTGGTTTTTTCATTGGTTATCCAGAAAAATCTAAAGGGTATAGATTTTATTGTCCTAGCCATAGTACAAGAATTGTTGAAACTGGAAATGCTAGGTTCCTTGAGAATGGTGAAGTTAATGGGAGTTTGGAACCACGAAAAGTGGAGCTTCAAGAAGTTAGGGTGGAAATACATTTACCTTTAACTTCTTATAAGCCTATTTTTCCTTCTGTTGTTGGACAGTTGAACAATGGACAAGAACAAATTAATGATCCAACTATCCAGAATGAACATAATGTCAATGAACCCATAATTGATGAACCACTAGAAGTAGAATTAAGAAGGTCTCAAAGACCAAGAAAATCTGCTATTTCTGATGATTATGTGGTCTATCTAAATGAAGCAGATTTTGATATGGGAATCGATGAAGATCCAGTTTCATTATCACAAGCCATCGAAAGTGTTAATTCTACGAAATGGTTAAATGCCATGGAAGATGAGTTAAAATCAATGGAACAAAATGAAGTTTGGGATCTCGTCGAATTGCCCAAAGGATATAAAAGGGTCGGGTGTAAATGGGTCTTTAAGACCAAACGCGACTCTCTTGGCAATATCGAACGACATAAAGCCAGACTTGTTGCTAAAGGTTTTACTCAAAAAAGTGGAATTGACTACACAGAGACTTTTTCACCCGTCTCTAGAAAAGATTCGTTAAGAATCATTATGGCATTGGTTGCTCATTACGATTTAGAGTTACACCAAATGGATGTGAAAACCGCCTTTCTAAATGGGAATTTAGAAGAAGAAGTCTATATGACTCAACCAGAAGGATTTTCCATTAAAGGAAAGGAAAACATGGTGTGTAAACTTAAGAAGTCGATATACGGACTTAAACAAGCTTCCCGCCAATGGTATTTTAAGTTTAATGATACTATTATTTCTTTTGGATTTAAAGAAAACACTGTTGATCGGTGTATTTATGTAAAGATCAGTGGGAGTAAAGTTATGTTTTTAATTCTGTATGTTGATGATATCTTGCTTGCTACTAACGATCTTGACTTGCTATATGAGACCAAGAAATTTCTCTCCAAAAACTTTGAAATGAAAGATATGGGTGAGGCAACCTATGTGATCGGGATAGATCACAAGGAATGTTGGGTCTGTCTCAAAAGACATATATCAATCGAGTTTTGGAGAGATTCAGAATGGAAAAGTGCTCATCAAGTGTTACTCCAATTCAGAAAGGGGATAAGTTTAGTCTTATGCAATCTCCTAAAAATGAAATGGAACGCAAACAAATGGAAGGAATTCCTTATGCATCAGTTGTAGGGAGTTTAATGTATGCTCAAACTTGTACTAGGCCAGACATCAGTTTTGCTGTTGGAATGCTTGGCCGGTATCAAAGTAATCCGGGAATGGATCATTGGAAAGCTGCAAAGAAAGTATTGAGATATTTACAGGGCACAAAGGACCATATGCTCACTTATCGAAGATCTGAGGATCTTGAAGTGATTGGTTATTCAGATTCAGACTTTGCCGCTTGTGTTGATTCAAGAAAATCAACGTCGGGTTATTTGTTCCTATTAGCTGAAGGAGCAATTTCATGGAAGAGTGCGAAGCAATCTACCATTGCTACATCCACTATGGAAGCTGAATTTGTGGCTTGTTATGAAGCCGCAATTCAAGGAAATTGGCTGCGAAACTTTATTTTGGGACTTGGTGTAGTCGACAGTATTGCCAAGCCGCTGAAAATTTATTGTGATAATTCGGCAACAGTCTTCTTTTCAAAGAACGACAAGTTATCTAAGGGTGCAAAACATATGGATTTAAAATATCTTGCCGTTAAAGAAGATGTTCAGAAACAAAAGGTGTCAATTGTACATACTAGTACTAAACTCATGATCGCGGATCCGATGACTAAAGGATTGCCACCTAAGACTTTTATCGAGCATGTCGAGAGGATGGGCATCACTAAAAATATTAATGTTTAGTTTAAAAGATTTAAGTTTGACACTTTGAGCTTATTTATGTATTGTTTCTGAAAATAATAAATATAATGTTTTATTGCTTTTGTATATACATAATGTTAAACATGATTTGATTTGTTTTATAGATCTTGTTAAGTACACGACCAATATTGTGGTACTTGGAAGAGATTGTGTTGTTATATAATGCAAAATCGCCAAGACTCATATTAGTTTATACTTAATAGTGATTTTAATGACATGACCAATATATAAATTATTTTATCAAACCATAAAGACTAAATTAAGCTGCCACAAGGCCAAGTGGGAGAATGTTAGAATATATATGGTCTAGTGTCATATGTGTTAAATAAATAATGGTTTGGATAATTATCAAGTTTATTAATCTTATTGGTTAAATAATTAATTAAAGATAAATTAAAAGTAGTTAGTGTTAGATAATGATTAAAGATTAATATTAAACTAATACTACCACTTATCACGTTGATGGAACGTGAGAAGTGGCGGACACTGTTATACGTTCCCTCTCTCTACCTATAAAATAATAGTAACAGTACTATATTCTCACCATCAATAACATACAGAGAAATATATATAATAGTATTTATTATTAAGGAAGGGCTAAGAGAGGAAAGACCGTATCTCATAAAAGCTTAAGCAGTAAACTACACAATGGCTCAATGTAAGTATTCAATCTTTATTCATATCGTTGTGAAAATTATGAAGTTAACGATCCATGCTCGTTTAAATTAATCTAAAGGTTTATAGAATATGTCTTACAGACATCTCTCTATCTGTCAGGTTAATTTGATAAATCCTCGTACGCTGGGTAGCCATAACTGTGAAAAACAAAAAACAGCTAAAAACAAAATATCCAAAAAAATATTAAATAGCTTAAACTTCTAGTTTTATTTCGGCCAAAATAAATAATGGAATTCTAAGCAAACGAGGTATTTTTAATGAACAATTTGTGTTAGGGATAGATACAACTTAAAATATCCAATAAAATTTAATTTGTAACATGAGCAAACGGCATGAACTAAACCATAGGAAAAAGAAGAAGTATTTGTCACGCCCCAAAATCCATAGAATACGGATATCGAGGCATGACCTTTTTAAAACAAGAAAAGTGAAACATGTTGGTACAAAATTGAAATTTTAAAAGAAAACATTAGCGAGCTAAAGGAACAATTAAACAATAAACAAAAGTATTTGTCAAACGCGGCTACAAGGCGAGATAAAATAAACGAATGTAAATTGCCCGTAGGCTACAACCTCAAAAATGTCTAAGTAAAATGAAAACAGCATAAAGAAGTCCTAAGCCCATGTGATGCCTTGCAAAAGCTCCTAACGAAATGCCACAACCTATAAAGTAACTGAAATACAAAATTGTAACGGTGAGTCCCACGCACATAACTAGACGGGACGGCACCACAAATACCGTCTCTCCATCCCATAAATGCAAGAGCTCACAAATTCTACAACTACGATAATCGACGTATAAAAAGAAATATAATAACATTCTACTACGGGATAAAATTAAATAAATTAAATAACATCAACACACATCAATAGCATACATGGACCTCTCACGCCACCTACCCCGGTCCGTAAGGTAGGTCATTCCCTATCCCTTCGGCCGTCATATGTCCCCGGAATTAGGGAGAGACATAGACCATTGCAACATAAAAGTAGATTTATAGTGCGCACTTGGACCTCTTACGCCACTCGCCCCAGTCCGTAAGATGAGTCATTCCCTATCCCTTCGGCCGTCATATGTCCCCGGAATTAGGGAGAGAAATAGACCATTGCAACATAAAAGTAAATAGTGCACACTGGGACCTCTCACGCCACTCGCCCCGGTCCGTAAGACGAGTCATTCCCTATCCCCTCGGCCGTCTTCTGTCCCCGGAATTAGGGAGAGACAGAGACCATTGCCACTACAGCTAACACACAAGGCCTCGGCCAATGATATAAATCTAACCAATTAACACAATCTCATATGTATAAATATAAAGGCCTCGGCCAATAATATTATACTAATCAAATAACACCACCACATACGTCACGTAACGTAATACAACATACCACATAACCATATGTACTAAATTCGCAACTAGCCAAACAACTCTAATAACGTAAAATCCCATTCGGGCATTTTAACAAACACCTTGTATGCATAAACTACAATTAACCATTATTCACCATAAATTCATCCAATACCATCAACAACTATATAATCGCATAAACAACTAATAAATCATGCAAAACCATCCATAATCTCGCTAATTCGAAATAAACATATCTAAGGCTTCAACCTCTACAATTTAAATAATGGAACTAAAACTACAACAAATAATCCCAATTAACAATTTAAGAACACAATTAATATAAACGGCAAAAACCCTCAATTTATAATAAACACAAAACCAAAACCTAACATACACCCTCGTCTAGTCGCAATGGATAACTCCCGTTACCTTAGAGCGTAGAGGAGATGCTTCCGGTATGAATCCGCTAATGGTGGTTTCCTTCTTCTTCTTCTCTTTCTTTTCTTTTCTCTCTTTTCTCTCTTCTTACTCTTTCTCTCTCTTGCTTACTAGTTTACTGAATCTTATCTGTAGAAAGTGGCTGAAAAGAGTTTAAAAAAACTGTTTTGATAAAGTTTGAGGTAACGAACTATTTGGTCTACAAAGTTCTAATAGTTAACTCTTAATCCAAAAATATAGTTTTACTACTCAAAAATAACAAATCTTTAGAAACAAAACTATTGAGTCCTTTTTATTTATAAAATTAGTAACAGGTTTTAAAAATAAGGTTTTTCGGAAGAGTTTCGGTTTTTGGTTAAAAATCAGTCGAGTGACCGGTTTTTGGTAAAATTTTGAATAAAACGCTTTTGGATAAATTAAATCATAATAAAATCATTTATAAAAAATACGGGATGTTACAGTATTTGTAACATTTCAATTAATTTTCTATTCTCTTGATTAGAGCTTGTACCACATGTTTTTAATTTAATAGGGGTGGGAGTAAATAAAAACGACAACTTGTAAATGTGCTCAACGCACTTTGCTTTGATAAGTCTAAAATTTTGTTAAACTTTGGTTATCCATATTGAATTTGTTTAATAAACATGATAAGATGTGAGGGTTGTATTACGAAGAGTTTTTAAAATAAAGTTTGAGTTAAAGAAGTAATTTTCCCACCTATGTTTTGAACGTATTCCGACGATGTCTGTATTTTTTAGATACTGAAAGTTGTAAAAACATATTTGTTATTATTAATAAAAATTGGTCCGGTGCTTATTAAATGTAGTGACTGGTCCTATCGTATGAGTGAAAATAGTTTAAGAATAATTATAAAGATACAATGATAGTGTGTCAACAAATATTATTAAAGAATGTTTAATGAGTGATGAAGAAATTTATTTACAAAACTTACTATGCAAGTATATGATGATCGTGTAAAACAAAACGGCTTGTTTATTTATAGTAACGTAACTATGGATACCTTCGAATTATGATGGGATAACAAGTGAAGGTGAGATTAATAGTGCATACGTGAAAAATCAATGAACGTGTTTGTTTGCTTTTTATTGAGATTGAATTATTTTACAATTTTATATGATTTTAATATATATATATCACACTCCCCCTCCCCTTTACTCTAAATACTCACATTTTTCAATGCCACACTCCCTGCTAGTACAAATACCCCTATTTCTCATCATTTTTAATCTCATATTACTAATAGTCACGCCTCCACTTTTCGTATCAAACGCAATACTTATAGACCCGACGATATTTTAATAACATTCTACCATATGTACCATTCAATGCATTTAGCCAATGAAGATAGAAAATTATAAGAATTTATTTTATCAATTTTGTTAAAGTAATGAATTCTCTGATTTCTCCCGATTTATGTCTTTAAGATATGGTCAAGTGTTAAGGATACTTAATTACAAACCAACAAAGTGTTGAGTACCAATAAATTGAGAACAATCCATCACCTTGAAGCATTTCATATATCAGTCTGAGGTATACTAACAAAGCTATATACACTAAAATGGCTTCACTCAGAATCAAGGATGCACGGACACGAGTTCGCGTGTCCGACACGACACGACACGGACACGTCAAAATGGTAAAATTTGTAAATTTAGGACACGATACTTAATAGAGTATAAAATTATATTTTTCATATATGTGACATGTTTTTCTATTTAAACAAAAAAAAACATCTTAAAAACCACATATTTTGATCGAAGTATTATTAAACATGTCAATTGACATATTTTATCAAATAAACGTTTTTGTAAGTTCTTTTAGATGGTTATCATTTAAAAAGTTACAATTTAAAACACATTTTTTGAGCTAACCGTGCCCAACACGTGGTCCAAATGGATAAAAGACAAAACATAATGGACACGCCAATTTTCCATGTCGGACACGTGATTTTCCATGTTCGACGCGTGTCCGACTCTCCATTTTTTTTCCTGGCGTGTCCGTGCTTTAGAGCTCAGAATCGCTTTAGCTTTTGTAGGAATAGCAATGTCCAAGACTTTGGCAACCTACTATGTTGTCAGGAATGGGGACGGATGGGATTTCGCCATTTCGGTGTTGATTACCAAGCATGGGCCACTGGCAAACAGTTCAAGGTTGGCGACAGAATCAGTAAGTCAAACCTAGTCTTTAAACCATTCATATATTGAGCTTAAAGTAATAGTAATTAGTAAGTGATATAAATTAATTTGTATTTATCATTGCGTCCTTGTTCCTGTTTGAATTTTTTTTCCTTACCCTTAATTACCGGAAACTATTTGTTATATACCGGCCAGCCCTGAATCCTTTGGGCTTGTTTGGTTGCAAATTGCAAGCCTAAAACTGGATGCTTTTAGTTTCAAAAAAAGTTAGGTTCATTCTGCTAAAAGTTTCTTGCTTTTTCTGACAAAATATCAAAAAAGGAAAAGATGCATTACGGAGTAAATCTTCAAAGTAACAAAGGTGCTGAGCTTACCTTGAAAGCTGCAGCCAGAGAGGGTCTTATAATTTATATTGTAGTTTTACATTGTTTTAGTTCTTTGAATAAGCCAATTATAATCTAAACTTACACTTTTTGTTTCAGTTTTCAAGTATGCGCCGTCATGGGTTATAATGTAGTTATAGTAGATCAAAATAGCTTTCAAGCCTGTGTGGCTCCAGCAGGAGCTCCGACCCTAAAATCCGGTAATGACATAGTTGAGTTGAAGTCACCAGGGACATTCTTTTACATTTGCAATTTTGGCGGCTACTGCGAGGGTCGACCCCCCGGGAGTGAACCCCCCAAGAAGCTTTCTATCAATGTTTCTGCATAGTTTAATTTCAATCTTCAGTAATTGAACATGTCTCGGCTAACAAAGATTAATTTGTACTACAAACATGTTTTCTTTTTTAAATCTAAAGTATAACTTCCATACTTTCGGATGCCGGTCGAGCTCTTTTGATCATCTGCGAATTAAATAGTGCACTATTAAACTATTAAAGAGTCTCATGAAAAGAGGAGTCGTATGATAGAAACCATTTCACCATAAACCACAGTCATTCTGCACATCACTGGTGCAAGAATCCGAGCAAATTCGTCAAAAATGTTAAGCAAATTTTCTGTGATTATCCTTATCTATTTGAAAATTTTGTCAAGACTCTGTATATATATTATATAGATGCTCAGAACTCTGATATATAAGATGTTGGCCAAAGTTTGCCAATCAGAATTCCGTGGCCCGAAAATGCTATTATAAATGTTAATACTATTCCAAGGTTAAACTTTCTCTTCTGGCCAAATACCGTCAAGAGCCAAATCTAATACTTTCGAATCATCCCCACTTGGAGCCATTTGAACATTCATGAGAAGGAAAATAAACTTTAAGATGACTTCACCGAAGATCATGTTAGTTACCTTAGCTATTCTAGGAATTGCTGTTTCCAACACATTAGAAATAGATCACATTGTTGGAGATGAGAGTGAATGGGCATTCGGTTTTGATTATCAAGCATGGGCTAATAATTTACCCATTTAGGCTCCACCCTACCGCCTAATTTCTGCTTAGACTCTGCTGAAGCTCACTTGATGCTCCACCTGTTTTTGGTCGTGGTTTTCGCTTGATCCTGCTTCCGTCTTCTGATACTGAACCTGTTTTTGGCGGCGATTTTCGCTTGATCTTGCTTCAGTCTCTTGATACCGCACCTGTTTTTGGCGGTGCTTTTCGCTTGGTCCTGCTTCCATCTCCTCATACCACACCTGCTCTTTATGGTGATGTCCGCTTGGTTCTGCTTTTGTCATCTCGTTCTCTAACTAGCTTGCTACCCACACAAACTGATGTCTTTGGGGGACAAATTATTAATAAATACGAGTATATGTCTATTCTTCATTTTGTTCACCAGACTGGTCCAGATAGCTAGCCAGCCACATACCACACAAATTTACCGATAGCTCTTCGACAGAGATGTGAACGACTTATTCCACTTTTAGAAAATCAGTTATGTCGATTAGTAGTAGTTTGTTATTGTATTTATAAACTTCTAATGTTAATACACATCCACAAGGACCAAATAAAAAATACACATCCATAAAGATACTGTGACATGGTTCAAATTAAAGATTGTAAGAATTAAGATACGTTTATAATTGTATTTTTAGTGATGTTGCCATTCTTGTTAGAAATTAGATAAAGGTTAAGACACTTTTATTCTTTTTTTATTAATAGAATAACTTGATTATTTATATTCTAAATGGATTATCAAAAAAAAAAAAAAATTCTAAATGAGCTTTTATAGTTCAGTTCCTTGATAAACAAAAAAAATGGCGGCTACATATTTGTAAAACCGGGTCTCGAGATGCCAAAAAGAGAAGAAATCCAATAAAGGGGGACCAAATTTGTACAATTTTGGCCTAATTTCAGGATGAATTATTCGTCGGATATGTTAGCTCATCAGTTTCGAAAAATAGCTAAAATACAATTAATGTATAGGGGAGTTAATACTATATAACGCATGGAGATACTCGTTCTAACTCAGGAGTTTGCTCCTAGTAGTAATAGTTTGACATCGGTTCTACTGTCGCCTTTTTACAGACCTTCATGACCGACACAACCTATAGATGTGCGCTCAAATATCGCACACGTGTCGGACACGTTCATGAACTTTTGCTTACAAAACAAACAATTCAGTTTCGATTTGGTACCCTATATTACCAAACCCCTCCACAATTGGGTCATCAAGTGGAAGGTATATAGAGAGAGATAGACGTTTTGGAATTTTCGTCTTTAAGGCACTTGGTCAAAACTCAATTTGTAGCAAAATGTACTAAATTGTTATTTATCATAATAGAGAGTAGTAAATCAAAAAAAAAAAAAAAACCCAAGTCATATTAAACAGAGTTTCACCCAAGCTTCTTTCGCCATTTCATTTGAGCCTGGATTTTTCGACTGCAAAAAATCCGTTTTCATACCAAAACAAAACCGTAAATCCGAATTACAGTTTGCATTTTCGGTTTTGAGATGAAAACAGCTATTTTTCGCGTTTCATTTCATTGGGGGCCTCTTTCTTCCCTCCCATTTTCCCTTTAAAACAAAAAAAAAATCTCTCTCTCTCTCTATATATATTCATTGTGATGGACGAGGCCACGAACCACGGACCACGACGATTCGGCACTCTTGATCGTCACCTCCTTGTACGCCAATCACACACCGCCACGTGGAAAGCCGGTGACGGGTCGGTCGCAGGGGAAGAGCTAGGGAGTGCTGGCAGGGGCAACTGATTTATCAAAAAACAACTTTTTACAGTGCAAAATTCATTTATTTTAACGAAAATATCAATTTAGCCCACACACACACACATCATATTGATTTTTTAAGCGAGATGGCAGTCCACGTCAGCAACTCGGAGATATCCGATGACGACGGGTGGCTGTATGAGGAGTGTGTGTTTAACGGGGTTACTAGCAAACGATGGCCGTTAGGAATAAATAATAATATTATTAAGAATGATACGAACAAACGCCGGTTGTTGGGGTCTTATAGTGGTGATGTTTCTCCATTCAGGTACTTTTTTTTTTTTTTAGTGTTTTATTAATTAATTCAGTTTGTTAGTACTTTTTAATTCCATTCAGCAAATGGTGGCAGTTAGGAAAAAGTAAGATTAATAATAATTTTAAGAATATTAAGAATACAGATATTAAAGAATGATAAGCCAGTGTAGTAACCAGGAGTAAGTTATTTACCTTGTATTTTATTGAAAGTATACAAATTATAGCCCTTTTAGCCCGATAATTATGTGATTAAACTTGTTCAATTGGGTTATTCCCGGTTGGACTCGAGTTTGTTTGTGTATTACTGGATACATAGTTGGCAATACAAATACGTTAACACGTATCATATTAATGGTTGTGTTTGAAAACATGCATCTTTTGGATTCCTTAATTGGCCTTTAAACTACACGTGTCTCCTTGATTTTTTAGGATTATTAGTACTAATAAACATCTTAGGGTTTTAATTTCCTCAACTGCATCGTTTGTACTCAAAAGTCTTCATTAGTCGCCGCCTTTGTCCTTTCCTAAGTTTCGCCAATTTTTCCGTGGACGATCAGGTTTGTGACTCTTTCTCTGTATAGTATCCATAGATCTTGATTTTCTCTATAAAGCCATCCTTTCTCATTGATTACATTGGTTTTCATGGTCCGTTTAATGTTGTTTGTATATTTATATTGGCTTTCGTAGTTTCTTTATCGGCATCTTGATATATCCGGTCCAGATTTTTAGTTTGACATATATAGTTTTTTTGTAGCCTTTCTATATTTCTATCACTTATTTTGATCTATGCAATCCAGGTTCGCTGTTTATTTGGACATTAAGTATTTTATTTGGACATTGCGGAAAGGCCAAAACAGATCAATATCCTGTGATGAAGAGTCGTAATCTTCCGATAGGAGAGCCTTTATGCCCAAACGTTCCTTCTGAAATTGTTGGCGACGTCATACAGGTATGTCATGAATCTCAATATATGTCTATAGTTTTTTATCATGCCAGTTTTTATTGTTAAATTTTTAATTATAAGGTAGTTCTCGTCGTGCATAGTATTATAGACTTCTTTTTGTTAAGTGCTAGTGGGTACTTTTCATTTCTGATTAGGGGTAACATACCAAGATCTAGTTTATTGACGTGTACTGGGTATTAAATATTTGAAATGAGCTTATTGAACAATATTTTTATTAATAACTGTTTATTAAAGAGTACGCCCATCAAAGGTGATTTTAGTTTATAGAACAATAGGTGAATGAAAATGACTTATGTATTCCATCAAAAGTACCATTAAACGAAGACAAGTTTTTACTTGTTCCTGAATGAGATTTAAGTTCAAACTATGTCCCTTAAAAGTACTTTTCTATTATTAAGTGGAGAATACTTAAATAGTATGTACTTTTTGTCCACTTATTAGGTGTTGGAGTTTTTTCGACGCTTTTCTGAAACCTTAAGTATTGGTGATACTTTCTCGGTGGAGCAGTTAGAAACGGAGCTTTCTTCTCCTTTTCTCGACGACCATGAAAACAGCTGTGTAGCTCTGAATATAGCTCACATGTCCTTGTTGAACATCCTCAACAGTCAGTTACAGGCCAAAGTGAGCACGTTGGTGCACCCAAGTTCCGATATTAGAGAAGTCAAACCTAAACGGGGAAGAAAAAAAAGCATGGACTTTCATGTGCCTGTAATTGGACAAAACCCAAATATGCTCCCTTTAAATGAATTGACATGGCTAGAATTGACTAGAAGGTATCTTCTGGCTATGTTGTCAATGGATGATAGTATCGGGGCATTACAGTATGGGAAAGTATATAGGTGTTTGGTAGGTGATGGTGGAGAGCTTTGTGGTTCACTTCTGGGAGTCCTTAGCATGGAGGCTGATGCTTTAGTAAGATTGGCTCGTTTCTTTATACTTTTGTGTGTACCAATCTATCCATGATATTCAAATTTGTACAAAATCACATCTTTACAGTAATGTATAGTAGACTACATAGCAAAACAATCTTTAATTGTGGACCAATATAGAAAAAACAATACACGAGGGACTAAAGTAGGAAAAACTTGATAGAATACGTACAAATTTAAAAATTAAATAGTGTGTGGAACCTTTTTGGTTCGTAGTTATTTGATACCCCAACTTATGATTATTTTTTGATTTGGTTCACCAAGTGTACTAAAATCGTCGAGAATAAAATATTAACCTACAAACTGCTGGTTTTTGTAGGTTGGTTTACGAATCAAAATCGCTTGATAAGTTAGTGTGTAAAACACTATTTAACCCTATGTTTATTATCACCTTTTCCTGTTACATTGACAGATGTGCAAAGAACGAGATAAAGGTTTTATTTTATTTATAAAAAAAGAAAACTGTACGCTGGTGTATACAATTAGGATACATGCATAAATAGGTGTAATACAGTGAAAATCTTATAAAACCCTGCTTATTCCTCTTGGCTTCGAGTGTCTGGTTTTTTCTTCTTGTTGAAAATAAGGGGTAGGCTCGTTGGCGTGCTAATCTTTATTCTTTATATTCAGTTACTTGCACATGCGAACAAGAAAATCTTCGGATCGTTGGATAGGGAGGATGATATGCTGACCATATGTGATGAAGGAATGGATCAGCCTAGTGCTTCTCAGAGCAGTAATCCCCCTGAAGGTTGTTAGCATAAATTTACATACATGCATGCATACATACATACATACATATACATCATAAAAAACAACAAGGTTTACATTGATAATCTGAACCCTTAATTTAAGGGTTTAAATTTTAATGAAATAAATTAAAGAAAAAAAGACATGAGAAGCTTATTCCTCTTCTCCCCATTCTGCAGATATTTTCAGTCTTAAGACTATCTGTCTAACAATTAGTACGATCTCATCATTGAAATCTGCTAATACACCCCTACAATGTGTCTCTCACCTTTTCTCCTATGTTATTTCATTGAAAAATCCAATTGCCCTCAATCCCCAATTTTTAGATCCGAAAAGTCAAACTAGAAAAAAAAAATCTAACAAACCAATTTGCACTTACCCAGAGGCCAAAGGTTCGTTTCCAAAATCGAGCTAGGATTTTTTAGATTTAAATGCCTAGTTCACTTCTAAAAACAGACTTATCAATTTTGTAATTGAATTAAATGAAAGACAATAAAAAGAGTGAACAAAATTTCACTTGGTATGAAATACACGTGAATCTGTCAGTCCATCAGATAAATTACAAGGATTAAAAAAAACTATATATGAGAGAGGGAACGGATGATCTGAGAGCTTTGATAAGAGAGAAGTGGTAGAATGGGAAGAGAGACAGAGCACTAGCTGCTCCGTTTATTTTTATATTTGATTAATTTCATTGAATCTCCAGCTTTCAGATAAACAGCTAAAATTATCAATGCCAACTTTAATGTTTTTGTAACCTTCATATATTCTTCCCCTATATACATACATATACATATACGCATACACGTTACATCATATTCGTATTTATTCTATTATGCAATTCCTGATCTTATGATTGTAAATATAACTCTCAGTCTCATTTTTTTTTTCTCTTTCACTCTTGTTTGTATCATAGGATTATCAAATCCTGCTAAAGGTGATATTCCGGAGTGGGCTCAGTTATTACAACCTGTTCGAAAGTTGGCAACGAATGTTGGTGCTAGGATAAGAAATTGTATATATGCTGCTCTTGAGAAAAGTCCCCCGGAATGGGCGAAAATTATTTTGGAGAATTCTATAAGTAAGGAAATCTATAAAGGAAATGCTTGTGGACCGACAAAGGTACATATAATGTTTGTTTTCTTTCTTTTAATTATATCATTCTGGTAAATAATTTTTGTCGAAGACTAATTAGTGAAAATACTTATCGACATGCGTTCATCAAATTTGATAGTTATATAATTGCACAGCACACGCACACATATACATCTATGCATGTGCACACGCACACATATATTGGATATATATGATATTATATATATACATGTATATATCCAATTAGAAGGCTGGAGAGTGGAATTAAATGTTCTTCTATATGTACTGCTTTGACTTTGCCTGTTAAACACATATTTAGTATGCATAAATTTTTGGTGTTCCTTTTCTCTTTTGCATACCGATACCGATTCGTTTTTTGCTTTTCTTCTATTCGGTTACAGGGAATTTCTCTTTGTAAAGTTTTACTTTTAAATGATCTAGGACACCTATTTTCTGCTAAAATGAATTTGTAGAGATCGTTGGTGTACACCAGATTATTTAGTTAAGTTATGTTATGGTTTTAGTTTTGCTAAAATAGATCTGTTCGCTAATAAATTGATACATGTCCAAGTGATTGGTCTCTTAACTCTATTTTTTGTTATACCATTCCACAACTTAGCGATTGATTGTCTTCTCTTATATGTATTTTCATCACCCTTTCGTTTGTGTTTACTTTATGGAAACCAGAAAGCCGTAGTTTCAGTTTTAGCAACTGTCTGCGGTGAAGAGGAGGGGCAGAGAACTGTGAAGCAAAGAAAGAAACCCAATGAGGAGAAAAAGGGAAGGAAATATGTATCTATAAGTGATATAATGATGAGGCAGTGTCGTATTGTATTGCGACAAGTAGCGAATGCTGACAGTGAAAAAGTTTTCTGCAACTTGCTCAGCCGTAGAAAAAGCAATATAACTGAAAACGAAGATAAAGGCTTTCTAAATTGCCCTGCTAATGTCTCGCGTCCTTTGGATATGAGAACTATTGATTTAAGATTGGCTGTCGGTGCATACGGCGGTTCACATGAAGCCTTTCTTGAAGATTTTCAAGAGGTATTCTTTTTGTCGTTTATCTTTTTTATTTTATGTAATGATTTTTTTAATCATAGTTCAACTGTTTTCACCTTCTGCCATTTTTCAGTTAAGAGTTCTAATTTCTTTGTTAATTGATAGTTTTGGAATCATGCTCGCAATTCCAGTGTGGAGAAGCCCAACATCTACCGTCTGGCGAACAAGTTATCGTCTGAATTTGAGGAAGTGTATGAACAGAAGGTGTGTCAGATATTTTCACTTCCCTTTCTAAACCTGATTTCAGTAGCTACTTTTCATAAAGATTTGTATTATTTCAAATTGCTCAAATGGACAGGCGAACCTCCTTCATTAACAAAAATGAAAATATTTGGATTGCAGTATGACACGTGGAGATTCTTGTTACCACACTTCTTCCCCTGTTAATAAATTTAGTAATAATCCTGAAATGAGAATAATTAGATATTTGTCTGAGATTTTTGGCAGACTGAGATCATACTTCTGTTATATTGTTAGGCTGCTTCAGTTTTCTTATCACTTCTTACTTTTTAGTGTTCTTTTTTACATAATTTAAACTGGCAATATATAAAATTATTATTTGAACCTGAGGCCAAGAAATTTGACATGTTTACGGAGCTGGTTTATATGTTCCAGTAGACTAGGGAAACATAAATATTAATATTTATTGTATCACTATCCGTTCAGGCATTAACCAAATTCCATTTGTTAGCTATAGATAGTTAAATACTAAATTCTAAGGTCCTCTTCTGATTTCCAGTTCTTTGTCAGATCTAAACAAATGTTAATTTAATTTTGCTAATGCAGGTGGTCGCCATATACCAAAAACTTGTCGGATTTGCAAGATTGGGATGCTTAACCCCAGAGAGGAAAAAAGAAGTTGATGAGTTTATCGTCTCTTCATGTATATTACGAAAAGCTCCCTGGGAGGAAAATATTTGCAAAATATGCGGAATTGACAAAAACGATGACCTTGTGCTCTTATGTGATACGTGTGATGCGGAATATCACACGTATTGCTTAAATCCTCCGCTTATGAGAGTTCCTCAAGGAAACTGGCATTGCCCTTGTTGTGTTTCCAAACTTGAGTATGGAAATGGTAAATATATACTTCCTGATTATTATACTATTTTGAGATGTTTTGAATCTTGCCTTTTTTTTTTAAGTAATGAAATAAAAGTAATTTTCAAAGTAGTTTTAATTTTTTGAGGGTAATTTGATATTTTCGTGATTACTAATTATGTTATTAAAGAGTTGAGTTTCTAATTTTTTTCTAGAGACGGAGAGAGTACGTTGTTCTGCAAATATGGCTAGCAAGAGAAAAAGGGTAGGAGATTTCACTGGCATCCACTCTAATTTAATTGCTCGGTACGCATCTTTATTGGAGGATAAGGATTACTGGGAGTTTAGCGTGGAAGAGGTTAGCCTTTTTTTCCCGTTTGGTCCCATCTTTTCTGTCTGATTTTATGTGAACTTTTTAATAATTTTATTGAGTAGGGATTGTGCCTTGTTTGGTTGCAGCTTTTAAGCTCGTTGTTCTTGCATTTACGCTGATATCGGCTTAAAAGCTACAACCAAAAAATTCCCTGAAATTAACTGACGATTTTATTATGGATACATTGCAGCGGACCTCATTGCTCAAACTTCTTTCTGATGAGTTGTTGGACTCGGCTTTGATGCATCAGCATCTTGACCATTCAATGGAATTATCTTCTGGTTTGCAGCAGAAAGTGCGTCCTTCTTACATTGATTTGAACTTGGAGATGCAGATAATGAAGCTATCTGGTCGAAGGGAGTTTTTAGGTGCCGACTCAGAAGGGCGTCTGTATTGGGTATGGGCTAAGCTAGAACAACTATGCGTTATTGTTAACGATGTTACTACGGGTTTTAGTCGTAACATGCATGAGAATGATGACGAACCTACCCTTTATCCTACATGGGTATTATACCGGTCTTTATTGGAACTTAGAGGACTAGTTGACTTTTTGAGAGATGAAGACCCCATAGAATGTGAACTGAAAAAATTAATTTTGCAAAGACTGAAAATAAGATTCGAGGAAGCTGATAATAAAGGATTAGATGACACTCAAAATGCTTTCTTCAGACAAATTGTGTCAGATTCTAAATTACCTGCTACCAAGGGAGCCGGTTTCCTTGAAAATACTTATGGCCCTTGGTTTGAGCTGGAGACTGTTCTGATGAACAAAATGACGAGAAAAGCTAACGATAAGCTGTTCAGGTGCAGTTGTTTTGAACCCATCTTTCCCTTAAAATTCCATTGTGTTTATTGTCATAAAAATTTTTTAACAAAAAGAGAATGCGATGCTCACAATGACGATCAATGCAAATCTGGTTTCAAAGCTTCGTCTCAGAGCAAAAACGACAGCTCATCAAAGGGTGGTGACAGTTTTGTTGTTTTCCCGAAATTGAAAATTCTTGAAGACAATGGGTTAATATGCCCTTACAACTTTGAAGACTTATGTTCGAAATTTGTGACAATGGATTCGTTAAAAGATTTAGTGAGGGAAATTAGTTTAATTGGTTCGAATGGGGTGCCACTTTTTCTCCCAAGTGTATCGCCTATTCTCACTGACCCAGCATTAAAGCTAAACAATAATATTTGGTCGCTTCGAAGCTCATGTGGGGGTGAACCAGATGATAACCCTGGCCCTGATAAGCCAGATAATATATTTTCAGATAAAAAGGATGAAAAGGCGTCTGGTGATAAAGGTCGTGTTGTCCCCAACTCTGCTATGAAGCCCTTAGTGGGAAAATCTTATAAGGTTTTAATTCAGCTTAAAATGAGTTTGCTGGATATGGAAGCTGCACTTCCTAAAACCGCAGTGAGAATGTCTAAAGCTTGTGTTAAAAGGAGATGGGCTTGGAGATCGTTTGTGAAATCAGCAGGGACCATAGATGAGGTATGTTCTTTCACTTTTCCAATTTTTCTTGGATGTTACTTGTCAATTTGTGAAAATTAGCTAGCAGAAACAAATTTTCTTTTTTGTTCTTTACACCAACTTATCGGTTTTATTTTTTTATTTTGTAGACCAACTTAGTTTTTTCCCCTTAATTAGTAGACTAACCTAGAGGTTCTCCTTTTGTTGTACATTTGCGATGATTTTGGTTTACAAAAATGCTAATCACCCTCTAGGTTAATGTAAAGTGATAATAGAACCATAGATGATCTCACCGTTTCAGTTAGATTTCATTTAAGTGTACAAAATTGACAATAATCTTTTAGTTTTATGTATTAAAATTAAAACTAAATAGTTGTATTTTGGTGAACAAAATGGGCAACACGTGCTTAGTTTGGTAAAAAAAAGTAAATAAGCTTTTTCTTCCGAAAAATTGTTTGCTAAAGTGATAAAATTTCGATTCTATTTCAGATGGTCCAAGCGGTTATCACACTTGAGGACATGATAAAAGCTGTTCACTTAAAGAATGGGTGGTGGTACTGGTCATCACTTTCCGCTGCAGCCAAAACATCGTCCTTGTCTGCTCTTGCGTTGAGAATTTATGCTCTTGATGCAAATATCATTTATGAGAAAATTCCATCTGATTTCAGTATCGAGAAATCAGATTTAGCCCGGAGCATTGTTAGAAATGGTAAACAGAAGATATCAGGTTGAGTAGGTTTATACAGTATTGTTTAGTTTTCTTAGTTTTTTGGTTTTTATTTTCTTTTTGCCAAATGAGACCATGTTTACCGTTACAGTCGCATAGAACATGAGAGGTGAGATCTTGGTCAAAATTCTGTGACAATTTTGTATGTCGATTTTGCTACCATTTTTGATAATTTCAGAATGTGTGGTACAGTATGCATCTTCGGTATAAAGGTTCTTATTACTTTTACCTTTCGGCGTATATATACAGAGTAAACAGCTCTACATTTTTTTTAGCCTTTGTATCTCGGATCCATCTATATGCAAATAAGGATTGAAGGCAAGGTTGGTGATTACATGATAAACATCCACTTACCCTTGAATGTTAATGTTTTCTACTATTAAATATTACCATGTTTCCATTCAAATTTTATTGATCCACTAATTAACTTTTGTTTAGAATTTCTGATAATTTACTTTCTAGAATGCAGATTACATACTACTACTACTACTAGGACTAATAATATACACGTGTGAATATATATATATATATATATTATTAAAACGTGCAAAATTTCAGACTATGAATGGGAGGGAATATTAGCATTATCAATGGCAACTTAAATTTACATTTTTTTGAAGAATTAACTGAAGTTCAATTCAAGGATTTCTAAACATGTCAGGTAATCAGCTATTGAGAGGCCTAGGAGTGAACTTGTAATTGGCAAGGTGGCTTGTTAATTTGATTAGGGACTTTGCATACCACGCTCGTGATCTGAGTTCGATCTCTGCCCTGTATCAGCCTGAATATGGAAATTCAGACAAGTCTTGTTTTTCTCTGTGGATAATTAAACTAGAGCAACATAATCTTGTTATTTAAGATATTATATACAATTACGAAAGAAACAAGTAGTGCTTGAGGGATTCTCGTACTGTTAATTACGAAAGGGGTTGCTTAAAGAGTAAAGACTTTACAATGCCTGTTTTTTTAACCTGGACCGGTCATGCATGATATCTCTAATTTGAGAGTTACTCCGTACAAAAATACAACTTATTATCATCAATTCATCATACAATCAATCATCAATGTAAGAATCAGCTGATTAATTTCCGCAGACTATCGATGCTAGACCGACATTATCGAGTAGTGCTTTTAAAGAGAGATGATACGTGGTAGGTAATCCACACAATTGAAACCCATACACAATACATGTGCGTATGAATATTTGTAGTTTGATTCGATTTTTTATATAAAAAAAACACGAATCAAAGACAAGTGAAGTTCGTTTAGTTTAAACAAAATAATGATTAAACCGAGCCAATTGAGCAATTGGCATCCATTTGGTTCAGTCGGCTGGCCTAACTTTGAAGAGAAATTAAAAATATATGCGGATAACTGCACTAGTTAGACTAGTGTATATTCTTACTCAAATAAAACATAATTGTATTCTTAATACAAGTTACTACAATATAATAGTTTGTTAAATTATATTGCATAAAATTTATAAAAGTAAATATATATAGAAACGGTCCGATATCATATAGCTTACCATTAAAAGTATATTAAAGATTATAAATATTTATAAAACACAACCTAGACTGTAGTCATCGGGAAACTCGTTTTAAAGCCCGTTTTCCATTTCTCGCTTCTCGCTTCTCATTTTTCACCGTCCCACATGTAAAATTTAGATTCCCGCTTCCGTTTTAGTTGCTGGTAGCTATGAGATAGACAATATTGTCAATACGAGATATAGCAAACGATGACATAAATGTTAACAATTATACCAAAAAATTGAAACAGATAACAAATATAGTTAAAAAGCTGGATTTTTCGACTATAAAAAATCTTTTTTCACGTAAAAATCGTAATTCAGAATTACAGTTTGTTTGTTTTTTTTTTTGTAAAAATAAAAAACTAAACCGTAAATCAGAATTACGGTTTGTAATTAGGGTTTAGCCGTGAAAACATATTTTTTCGCAGCAAGTAGTTAATTGATTTAGTGTGGGTTGATGGTCAGTTTTGTAGTGTCGGTTCCGGCTCGATTTTGTACACTACTCAAATAAAACTTCAACAAATTACAAAAATGGTACTTTCATTTAATATTCCTTCCCTTTACACCCACTAAAATTTGTATTAATAACATATTTTACCACTTTATTAGTACCAAACAGCTAGATACAATTCATCTCTCTCTCTCTCTCTCTCCTAATCTTCAAGATCCGATCCAACAAAAAAAGGTACTCAAAACCCCCCTTAAATATCTTTATATATAAATATTTCAGATGTAATCTATAGTAACAAACCCTTTGCATCTATTTTGTTTCTTAATTGATTTATATAGTGAAAGAATGTTGCATAATTAACCTGATAATTTACGTTTTGAGTGTGTGTTACATTTGTTTGCCTGCTAATTAGTTCACTAATTGAATTGTTAACTATTAATTATTAATCAGTAATTTTCTGCTAATCAACTAATTGTGTTATTGCACTGTATTCACCTATAGAAAATTCCTTATTTTAACTATTGAGATAGTATTTTTTAGGGCCGGAATTTTTTACCACATCGTACCAACCAACCGCTCATACCGCTCGTACCTTACCATTCATACCGCATTTATCGTACCGTTCATTTTCACGGTACGGTAGTGGTATGTGATTTTTAAAAACCACGGTATGTACCATTTTCTACGGTTGTATCGTCCAATTCATATTTAATTTATATTTATATTCTAATACTAGGCACATACGTGTTTATACATCTTTAACTCTTAATCTAAATAAGAAATAGATAGTCATACAACCGAGGCAGCATTTCACAAGTAAGTTACGTAGTTAACTAATCTTGTTATACCCCTTTCACCCTTGATTCCTTTAATGTTTTGAAATTTGTAAAAGGGTTTGTTTGGTTTCCACTTTTAAGCTTATAAGTTACTAACTTTAGTTCATTTGACCATTAAAGAATTAAGTTTTCGATTCTGTTAGTCTATCCGGCTATAAAATAGAAAGAAAATTAGATTTTCTGATTTTTATTTTCCATTTCACATGTAAAGGGTTTCCTTGGTTTCCTCTTTTAAGCATGTAAGAGAGGTTCTCATTATTGTTGAACTATTTTCAGTATATTAGCCTATTGCAGTTTGCTATGCCGATGCGTGAAATGTTTTGGTTTTCTGTAGCGTTATCGTTGTTGGTAATATACCGTACCATACCATTACCGTACCGCACATGTGGTATACCGCATTGCGGTATATGAAATTTTTAATACCATATTTATATGGTACGGTAATGGTATGAAGCAATTACCGATGGTAATGTACCACTTCCACCCCTAGTGTTTTTTATAATGTACACCGGCTCAAAGTGTATCGAGATTTTACCTTTTACTTCACCGTGTTTATCGAGGAAAGCGGCTGAGAAATGAAGTTTTTGTAAACTTGATTTATCTTTTTTATTTTGGTAACATTGAAGTTTATTCACAGACCATCACGACTTTTTTAATCGATTAAATATTCAACTAAGAAGGATAAGTTGTTTAAGTTGTAAAAAGGTCACTGTTTTAACGGTTTTTGAGCTGCTGTATCGATGCGTTTATGAAGATAAAGATCACGGAAATTGGATCCTTTTAAGTTTGATTTGTTTGAGTTAATGAGTTTATTCAGAAATATTTTTTTTCCTTTTTATTTTATGTGTTATCTGGTGGCTAGTGCTTAATTATATGTTAAAGGATCCATTGCTAGTTTAATTTGTATACAACCATGTAAATCTTTGTATAATACAATATGTATAGCAAAACCAACACATATTTGAGAACCATTTTTTATACAAATGTGAACCAGGTTTGGAATTGGTCGATGGCTTAAAAAAAAATCCTATTTTTGGCATATTATGTTTTGGACTGTTTGAACTGATGTTGGAATGTCAAATCCGTGTTTAGAAGTTTTCATTGCTGAAAAATCATTCCACTCCACTTGTTAGGAACAGCTTCCAGTCTCTAGTCCCCTGGAACTTATCTGGGTTGTTGATTCTTCGGTTTGCTTTCTCGTTAATGGACTTGATTTTATTACAAATAATAAGCTATCCTTTGAAAAATACTATGGAGAAATAGTAATGAGGAATGTTAAGCTTGATTTCATTTTTTACTTGTTCATACCTCAGGAAGCCCACCTTATCTTCTCCCCAAATTTTTAAACCTGAGTTACTAAAGTAGTGTAAACACATAGCATATATGATTTCCAAATTAAAGGAAGCATGTGAACTGAATAGTATTATACTTACGCTCTTAATTCCAACAAAAGGTAAAACCACACTCAAGTATACATTTTTTCTATTTGACAAACAGAGTTATCGTGCATATCAGATTCACTATTGCATTGCGACTAGAACACAAGTAATTTCTCTTTTCTTTTACTCTGCATTGGACTGACCACAACCACCTCAAGCTGCTCTTCATCCTCTGATTCTTGGATACAGAATGTTCTTTTTCCCCGATATTGCATGTTAGTTTCAATTAAGCGTATCTAGGTTTGATTAGAGCCGATAAGCTCTTATTTTACACGTCTAGCCTAAGTCAAGCGTCTAATGCCTAGGTTGCCATGTTGAGAAATTTTCAGAGCAATATCATACTCACAACTTACTTACCCGGTAAATAGTCCTTTTCTTAAGTTATTTATGCCGTTACCGTGATCAATTAGTAACTCAAATAGAGATTCTGAAATTTGAACACTTACTGGTAGAGTGCATAATTTTGGGCAAATGGCACGCGACATTCATGAAATGCTGGTTAAGATTAGTCATTTCCAATTCATAAGAAAGAATAGTTAGATTTTAGCTTCCATTGTTTTCTGTACACCGAATGTCAGGCATATCCTACCATCTTTTAGGAGGGATTAGAAAGTTAAAGAATACAATCCACCTATAGTGGATTCTGATGAATGTTGTCTTGGCAGTTGATTCATGGTTGCTAGTTGATACCTACTACTGATTAACTGTTTTTAGTGGTCAATTTTGTAAAATTTTATTTGATCTAATGGTCTTCGTAGTTAAACCTCAGAATCTTACTGCCACTATGACATATGAAAGGATTTAGCAAATGCGTAAGTAATTTTCTCGATGTTCCAAAACATTGTAGTAACCCCCCGCGAAATTGCTAATTACAGGTAAGGAAATCTCATCTTCTTGAACCTTGTGGGCTCTTCTTTTAGTACCTTGGTTAATGCATGATATAAGCTCTTACCCGACTGCTTTGTGTCTGCCGCACGTACTACCATCATTGCATTTAGATAGACAGCTTTTAAAAGAACAAGCTGGCTTGTCTTAGGCTGTGAAAGAAGATGGTTTTGTCTTTTAACATTATATAGCCTTTTTAGTCCAGAAAACTCAAAAGAGCTTAACTTCAAATTGTACAGCCCATTGTACTGCTTATGAGCTAAATGCAGATAACCTGAGCTGGAAAGCTACAACGTAACATTTTTAATAATTATTAACTGCACTAATCATCCTTGAGAAGAAATAGAGGTAGTACTTTAGAGAATACAAGCGTTGTCGTAGTTTCAAGATTGACAGAAGGGATAGTCCTAGAAAATCAGCGAAGAATGTCATTTCTTTAAGAATTAGGGATAATTAATTCCTTACAAGAGTAGTTGGTAGTTGTCTCGCTCTGCCACAGTTCTCGGAAAGCTAATAACCACACCTTGATGGAGTTCAATTACCATTGCTAGTTGTGAGTCAGTATACTAGCAGTAAAATGTTTTAATCTAGTCAACAGTTGAGAAACATATATTTATTCTTTGCTCTAAAATATCTTTTCAAGCCATTCACGGTTTTGGGTAATGTCGTGCGTACAGAAAGTTTATATCTAGCCCTTTTCTGGTTGCAGTTTACAAGCTCAGCTTTATTTTTGTTGCTTATTATTATTACAAGCTGAGCTTTTCTGATTTTTTGGCCTAAAAAAGCTAAATGTTCTCTGCTAGATGAACCTAGTTTTTCTTGAAGCTGAAAATATCCTTAATTGCTTAAAAGCGGCTACCAGAACAAGCATAATGACATTTGTTGTTTTTTGTAAGTCTACTAGGAGTGAAGTGTACCAGTCAATTGCTTTTGATAGAAACTTTCGGATACTCCACTTTCTTGTTTGCTCTAAATTACTTTTTCAAGCCATCTACAGTTTGTTGTTCTAAAAGAATATTCATATAAAATACATATACATGTGTTGTTTTTTAGTAGGATTTTGGACATGGGTCGTGGAGTGAGCAGCGGCGGAGGACAGAGTTCACTCGGCTATTTATTTGGTAGTGGAGAACCTCAAAAACCAACCACCATAAACCCAGCTTCAAGTGAAACTGTTAAGGAGCCTTCACCAAAACCTAATGTAGCTCCACCAGTAGATATTTCCAAACAGGTCCCAGCTGGTATAAATAGCAGTGCTGCAAATAACTACTATAGAGCAGACGGACAGAACACCGGAAATTTTGTCACGGTATTTTTCAAGTATTTCTTTCATCCATAATTTTGGTTGGTTTTTCCTTTTTTTGTTCACCGAGTTCTCTTTTGTATTTGTTTGGCTGTTCATTCTGTTCTTATTACTCCCTTCGTTCCGCAAAGATACGCTTTCTTGCCTTTTTCATCCATGCGAAATTATAGGTCATATTCTTATTATAGTACTAAGTGCCTCGATAACTTATATTTCCCTACTTATTGTGCATTACTATTCTACTTGATGTGATCATAATTAGTATATGGGTGTAATGTAAAAAAATGAGTATCATTATTATTCCATCTAACTTTTCTCACTTTTCTTGATCGATGCAAAAATAACCGTTTGACTATCTTGGTGTTGAGCAGTATTAAAATAACCGTTTGACTATCTTGACGGGATGGAGGGAGTAATTTATTAGGGTCCATAAGGGAACCGAAGATTGGGAATCCGTAGCCACTATCTATATATTGTAGCTAGTTTTTATATTAGAGATTTGGGTTCATTTGTATTTCATTTTTGTAGTGTTCTACACCGTCTCGTGTGAAATCAACCATTGGGATTAATTGGTATGCTTGAATTTCACTGTCCAGTACGCGTAGACACCATGCCTTTCATAACCAATTTAGAAATCTTTACGGATTTGAAAAATCTGAGCTTATTCGTAGGTCCATTCTGAATTTTGCTAGTCTCCATTTATTATAAATTTTGCTTAATGTGTTTACTGACATTGTCAACATGATTTTCTTCCTTGGTTAGGATCGCCCCTCGACTAAAGTCCATGCTGCTCCTGGTGGAGGGTCCTCACTAGGGTACCTCTTCGGCGGAGGTGAAAAGTGAAAAGCAGTTTGTTTATGTTGTTACTCCTTCCTACTGCAGTAATGCTCTACCAATTTGTCGTAATTTGTAATTTGTGGAATCACTGTTCAACATAAAACAATACAATGAATTTGCTTGATAGCACCGCAACAATGAGTTGCAGTCCAACGCAATATTGGGTCCTAAGTGTTGTGTTTGTCGAATTATATGTTAAAAGTTTAAAATGTGATGATTTTTCTGTTGGAATTTTTTTGTACCTTCTCTCTATTATGTTTTCCTCTTATGTTTAGCGATTTTCTGCACCAACACTTTCCAATCTTTTAGCAAGTCAAATTTGCAAAGAATTATTCTGTTGGGGTATCATCTGGGGTACATCAACGTATGTAATAATATTCTGGAGTGGACGTTTTGGGTACATCAACGTATCTTTACATGGATCAGTACTAAAGTTGTCTGAGCTGAAATGTTTAATACACTCGTAGAATTTCATTATACCAATTTGTGTAATAATAATTATACTAAAAACAGCATAACTAAGTTAATGTAATGCTCATCAATGGATATTGACCCCAGACGCCACTTATGTAGTGCCTCAATCTATTCAAATATTTGAAACTAATACTGTAACACGAAGCCAAGACTCGGCATTTTAATTGCAAGCCGAATTCGATTCATAGCGGTGAGATGCAAGCTGAGTTGGAGACCCTTTGAAGTTTAAACAAAGAAAATGAAGAAAAATTTGTTTCGCAAGATGCCATGAATAAGTTACTTCGAGTGCAAATCGAATCTCAAAACAAAAAAATCGAAGCCCTTCAAATTCGACATACAAGATTTGTAGATCGCATCTTATCAGGCGGTTCTTCGGTTGATCTGAATTTGATCCGGCAAATTGACTCCGATTGAAGTTATTTTTTTTCTATGAAAAACTTGTGATCATGTTGTTTAAATGGATTTAAAAATTCGTATTTGACAAAATTTGTCATTTTCTACTCTTTGTTTTCAGGATATCGATACATGATGCTATTTGGCTTGATTAAACATTTCCAAATTCGTCATAAAGTTGCATGTACTTCATCTCTATTGCAATCAGTAACAATTATAACTAGTGTTTTTCTTTCTTTTTATGTACATATATGTTCTATGATCAAAGAATGTTCGTAGTGATTACTCCTGTAATATGTTACATTTTCTTTTATTAAATGTTTATGATGAATATTTTAGTTATTGTGTGTTAAATGATTCTATCAATTGAAACTTAATTTAATTTATAATATTTGTATAATATATGAGTGAAATTGAATTAAAATTTTACAATTATTTTTTGCATTTTGCAACAAAAATTGATTATGAATTTGCAACGATAGAGATTCAAATCAGCAACAACCAATGCTGTATTTTGCAATGATTTTTTTTTATATTTGGCAACACTTAATTTCTCAAATGCAACAATTTAATTAAAAAATCAGCAACGGAATTGTAACCTTTAACAACGAAAAAATTGAAGGATTGACAACAACTTGTTTCCATTTGGCAACAATATTATTTCGAAATGGCAGCACATGTTTTTGTTGCAAAATAATTATTTTAAGTAACGATACTTCAAGTTGTTGCCATAAACTTTCAGTAACGGGCCGTCTGCAACGACATGACAATGACAATAATTTGTTGCCGATCTATTTTAACAACGAAAAATAAACTTTAAGCAACGAAATTTTTCATTGCCAAAGACGTATTTTCTTATAGAGCTGAAACCTTCACGGTTCATACCACCGACACAAATCAACATAAACTGTTGTCGCAACCAATAATCATACTATTTCGGAAAGTAGTTAATGGACTTGTTTAAAATCGCAAGTCAAACTTGGAACTAAGTTTTATACAGAGAGAAGAAAGCTGCGAAATAACCCATTTAAGCGGGTAAAAAACACAAGGAAAATTGAAACGTTTTAACAGAGGCAAATAGTATAATAAAACTAAAAACTGGCAAATTTACCATGTTGTGGCCAATGTTGTCCGATGTATCAGCCAAGCTTAGCCAAATATGTCGAAACACTTGCCAACTTAGAGGTTTCAGTTCAAACAACGAAAAGAAAAGGATATGAGTTGGATCGGACGGCTCAGGACCATATCTGAAGCTTGCTTGAGCTCAATTGTTTTTTGTTTCCACGCAAAGCTAATTAGTTAAACAGGGTTTTCTTTTTTCTAGATCTTTTGAAGGAAATGCGAGTTTGGTGAGAAAAATCCATAATCCCGAGTCTCATTGACTTCAATTATCAATCTATTAGTTCAAACCCTAAAGATTAATCTCTGTCAAATTAAGTTTTACTCAAAAGTCCGATGAGAAAAGGTTACGTTAGCGTACTTGAATAGATTCTTCACTACAAAATTTCGCTAATAATTAGTCTGGTTTTCCACCACCTGTTTGCAGCAGTTGAATGTTATTGACCTCAATTCAGCAGATATTATTGAAACAAGAAGAAAACCAGAAAGAGTTGTCATCACATACATTGAAACAAAAAGGAAACTTTACAAAATAAAATCATCATAACAGAGTTCGACATCGTTTAGCTTTCAACACGCATGTGTAAGAATTGATGTATTTTCATTACCACGAGAGCTATAAAATTAGTGTGGTCTATAGACACCCTAATAAGTTAAAAGATCAATAACTAATGATACTAATTGTGTGAGTTAAAACACTTTAGATATTCTCACATAATGTACGGTTGAGATTGCTCGTATCTTGATGGACGGTAAAAATTGAAAGTAAATCAAGAGTCTCGGATACTGCTCTTATCCATATATAAATGACACAATATCATCACAATTGTGTCACATATACACACACAAACAACACATAAAGTAGTATAGTGATATACGAAATAGGAGAAAACCAAGTCTCTATCACGGCGATCTACCTCCGTCATCCAAACCCAATTCTCAAGTTCCAAAGTCACCGTATTTTCGCATGACTCAAGATATGTGTTTCGACATACCTGTTATAGTTTATATTTTATAATGTATGATTATCATGTAGGAAAAAGATCATAGCAAATTATGTGAATAATGTGTATTACATAGTAATATATAAGTTGTAATTAACTTACATCTGGTATCAGATGCTAGGTTAATTTTCACCTGATGTTCTACGTAATTTATTTGGGCATGATCGAAATTGGATTATAGCAAATGTTAATTTATGATCAAGCTGTATGTTCATATAACTTGCTAATGTATTTTTCCTTGATTATTATGCATATATCAAGATTTTGTACTTGGCCATATTTTATAGAAACGAATTGTTCAGTAAGTTGTAACCTAAAAATGATAGTATAACTATTTGTTAGCTCTTGTTTAATTGTCTTTAATTATTTGCTACTATATTATCATGGACTACGATTGCATGATCTGGACTCATGTATGACATATATATAGTAAGCAGTATGGTGGTGACTTGATTTGTTTTATTTTTCATTATAGAAAATTAGTTCACTGCATATATAAGGGAAATGTTTGATATCCTCACATGTAAAATTAATTTACATGTGATATACATATATATGTATATTATATATAAGAATGACATGAAGACAGTTGTAAATTATAAGGTTGAATTTTTATTCTTCATTTATTCTTACAAGATAATATTATATTATTTGGTTGTTCGAACGGTTTGTATAGTAATTAAACCAATAGGCTTATAAGAGATTAAATTGTTATTCTCACGGCTTTGTAACAATTTCATGATTAATTCTATGAGTTATGTTTACTAACATGCTTATGCTACGGCTCAAGATATTTTAAGTTGTAAAAACTTATATTCATCAAGTTTGAGAACTAGCTATTATTCAAGAGGCCTAGTTATAATAGGACGTTAAGTAAGATCATTCAAAAGGTGCTATGAACTGGTTATCATTTAACTGTTTGTCTACCAAAAACTTACTTGTTATGATTTAAATGTCAAATCATTAAGACCATTATTATATGATGTTACCTTCTTATTCATGAAAAGCTCCTATATGATGCTTCTTTGGTTGCTCAAGCTATGACAGTAGGTTACGAATATCTAACACAACTTTTATTCGTTATATTTAAGATAACTTTTATATTTGTCGAAACGATTTTACAAGTAAACTCATTTATTTTGAGATGTGTTATAAGAATACATGGTTGCGGGATGGTTTTATAACAAATGCTATTTGTTATTTTATAACTTTATTAAATGGGCATGCAAGATATATATACCGTAGGAGTAGGAAAGATAATATATAATTTAGTATACCTTGTTGCATACACGATCTCGCACGAATATAGTGAATTTAAAGTTCAATATTTAATTGCTACTTGGTATTTTATTTCATTAAATGTTTAAAATTTCAGAAGTCTCATTCGTCGTGTTAATCGTAATTTATTAATTATCTATTAAAAATATAGAAAAACTTCTTTAAATACTGAAATATATAATGATAATAAAATAAAAAAATGGATGAAATTCGATCCGAAATTATTTTGGGTACATTTTTGAAATAAAATCCGATCCGAAAAAAAACAAATCCGAAAAAAAAAACCGAAATCCAAAATCCGACAGATCGGACCGGATTGGATTTTTTTGTCAGCCCTGCATGTTAAGAGTATAAATGAGATATAATTTGTTTTTCTATATCATATTTATCTTTAAGAGAAATGATATACCAATCCAAAAAATTGCCAAAAAACCTTACCTGCTGACCAATCATTTTTGTTTTTATATTTAAATCATATTTTTATTTAATACTCCATACATAATTGGTTCATGTAGTCCGTCATATCAACGGGTAAACTTTTTAGATGGTTATAACAATACTCTTATATTAATATTATGGATAGCCAAAACCCCACCCCCACCCCCACCCCCACCCAAAAAAAAAAACCTATATTCGCCGATCTTAATTATACTATCTTGAAATATATTGTGATTCTCTTCATCCGTAAATAAATTAACGTTCACACTCCCTATTTAGCAACTAACATATTCCGAGTAACCATTGTATCATGAGTACAAATATTTTATCCCATTTATTTATCTCATTTCGTGACCTCTTACTTATTTTATCCAAAAAAAATTCTAAAAAACCTAAAAAAAATTGTACAATTACTATAATGCATGTATCAATACATTCCAATAATTATTTTTAAAAGAAAATTCACATAAAATTTATTTTGGAATAAATGTATAAATTAGTGTAAATTAAACATTGAATATTAAAAAAATTGTCTAAAACAATATTACGTTCAAATGTTTTAAAATTTGAATACAATATAATATAAAAGTTTATAAATTTGCGGTATAAGTTGTGAAAATTTAAAATTTGAATGAAAATAAGTAAAGAAACACGGAAGAGATAGAGAATAGGGGTAGAAGATTTGGACGCATCAACCATATTATAGATACTTACTTCATTTTTTATGAATATTGTCAGCTTCCTTTTAAGTAACCACAAATTATGCATATGTTCAAAACTTGCTCTAAGTAAATGAAACAAACATTCCTTATAATTTTTTTATAATTTTTCTGGTAGGTCTTTCCCTTCTTTTTATAGTACAAACTCGATCAACATAATTTATACTAATAAACAAGAGAGAAAAGATTATGTAGTGTTGAGTAAATATAAAGTGTTGTGTAAAATTGATGAAAACGTAGTTTCTTTCTTTAATTTTGAATAAACCAAAGAGGAAGGTGTAATGGTTGCTCTAATACAATTTGAATCCCCCAAAACTTTAAATATTGTGTATACTACTGTATACACGCTCTAAGTATATTTTGTACCTTTTTCATGTCTTTTTTTATGTCTGCTTAGCTATTTTTACTTACATTTCAAGTTTTACCATGTTCTATTATGTTTATAAACGTTTACAACATATTCTAGTCCAATTTCATAATATTTGGACATTAGATTGACTTGCATATTTCTTTATTCAATTCTAAATTTACACTTGTTCTTGTTTTTATTTCAATATAAGATATATTTGACTTTCTCGTAAAAAAAATACTGAATGAATCGATACCTGTCTAGTCTTAATTGTATTTTTTTTTCGAATGACTATTTTAGTTGAAAACCGAAGGGGGGCATGAAGAGGGTATAAAATAGAGGATAAATAATCCGGAATCTATATACATGCAATACGAGAGAATTTAGTTTTTCATCTCAATTCTCTTATCAATAAAGAAATTTAAAAGTAATTAAATTCATAAACAGTTTACCTTGTTCTCATAGTACCAAAAAAGTTGTAATGGTTTATAAAATTAAAAAAACACTGGTAATTAATTCACATGTTAGAATTGAATGTCTAATTAAACTATGTAATTACACATATTATACGATAATGTTTGATATAAAATTGATTCTTCGCTTTTCTGGGATCGTTCATACACAAAGAATTGCCTCTAATCATATAAGATATCGCGCTGTTATTGGTCTATTAAAATTACATGCAATATTAAGGTAAAGATATGAGCTAGATTTATCTTCTATCCCGTATTATATTATAAACGAAAGATTCATATGCAAATTCTCTTACCATATATACATACGTAATACAAGATTCTTTTGTTTTTTTTAGACGTACGTCTAATTTCAAATGAAATCTTGTAACCAGCAAAATAATTTCAACTTGGTGAATAAAATTATATCGATGTTTGCTTTAGGTTCTTAAATTTACTGTTGAATTGGTCCCAATATTTTTTACTTTAATTGCAAAATGTCGCTTGTACGAAATATATTTTTGGGGGGAAAACTATGTTCTTGAATCCATTAGTTTGTTTTGTAAAGATTTTATTCTTTTTGTTAGAACTATTCACGAGTAGTTCGTGTACGAGACCACACAGAACGTTAATGTTTCAATTTTCAAGGAAAAAACAAGGACCTAAAAGAATTTATTGATTAGTTAAAAAAGATGTGTGATCATATGTGATTTACACTGTACATATTTTGTAATTAGTCAACAAGGATTTGTGTTTCCAATCATATATTGTTTGAACTTAATTAGGCAATAAAAAACTTGTCAAATCTGCTAATCAATCTTTGTTTGATTGATTACATTTTCATCGAGGACTTTATAAATGGAAATCTATATAAAGTAAAAATAATTGAACACACCACAAGTTAAATCTCTTTACAATACGAAAGGTAAATATACTCTCTTTCTTTCTTTGGCTTTATTTTCCATTGACGATCATTAACATATTAAAACCCCTTTTTAGAGACGCAGTAAATTCACAATGTTTAATGTTAGCTTACAAATTTGTAGCTATATGTATGCACACCTTAGAGAATTAACTTTTTGCTCAACTATTTTTTGTTCGTACTAAATACGTGAAATAGTTACGTTTTTCAAAGCGTGAAATTCCTTTTTTTCAAAAAGATTTACCATTAGCAAACAAAGAGAAACCTAATAAAGCAGATATTTTGGTTTTACAAACTCAATTTTCTCATCAATACTAAGACATAAACTTTGTTTAACAAAGCTGGTACACTACCCGATTCGTGCAGATGGGCAGAGCAAAAGTGAGCATGGAGTATATGAGTAACCCGAAAAACCGCATGAAATCATTCAAGTTGCGTACTAAGATCCTAACAAAAAAGGCTTACGAGCTTAAAACCCTATGTGACGTGGAGGTGTGCATGATAATCCATGGTTCTACTATCGAGGGTCGTCCGATGATTGTCTGGCCCCCTAACAAAGAAACCATACGACCCTTGATTGAGTCATACAACAACCAAACGACCGAGGATCGTAAAAGTAGGACTACTGATATTTGTAGAATTTTGAAGGAACGAAACAAGAAGGTGGAAGGCGATCTCGCGAAGCTACGGAAGGACAACAACCAATCAATGTTTGCCACGTGGGACAAAAGGTACAAAAAAGGGATGATCACATTTTCTCGACTAACATATCTGATTTAGATTTAGTACCCCGATCTACAAAATTACTGGCTAGTAATTTGACATTAAGTTTTATCAAGTGTACCGAATTAATAAAAGGAATTATAAATTTGGGATACCATTTTTTTTTATACGTTGTTCCTGCATTATATATTCGTCTTTTCTTTTTCAGACTTTAATGCATAATAGAGAAAAGAACGTAAGGTTTGTACGCAAAGTTACAGTCTGATAGTATATCAGTTTATAAGACTATACTCCAGGGCGGAGCCAGAATTTCGGTTGAGCGGGGGCACAATATAATGAATATATATATATATATATTTTTTTTTTAGATATGATAAGCATTTTGTAAACGATGTTCCCAATTCTCCAATATTCTCCCTGATTAGTTAAATTGAACGATAACAATAAAAAATCAATTACATTTTAATAAATTCAGACCACGTAGTTTATTTATATTTAGTACAGCTACAAAGATGTACTAGTGATCTTAAATTTCAATATTTATGAAAATTTTGAGAAACTATAAAATGTTTTTAGATTTTTTTTTTATAAAAATGAAACACAAAAAAAATGTTCTTATCACAACATATAATACACATATAACAGTACCAATTTAATATTTTTACAAAAAGCCAAAATATGATAATTTCTCATGTCCAGATTTGAACCAAAAAGCAAGCATCACATCAAAGATTCTGGTTTTAACATTGTACAATTACGCTACATTAGACTTTGATTAAAAAATACGCTACATTAGACTTTGATTAAAAAATACATATAAAATAATAGTTTTTCAAATTCCAGCGGGGGATACAACACTTACTGGGCGTACATTGGCTCCGCCCTGCTATACTTAACCCCCAAAGATATCCATTGCATAATTGATTTATAATATACTCTTGCATTACAAAAAAAATAGGTACGAGAAGTGTTCTGAAGCGGAGCTGAGAGAGATCCTGAATACCTTGGAGGACAAGTTAAGGATGGCGAGATGTCGAATTGAGGAGATCAAGGGACGTGACGATGCAGATGCACGGGGTGGGAGCGAAATTGTTCATTCGGGGCCCAATTTTGCTCAACATCATTCATTGGAAGGCTTGTTGCCTAGGATAAAAAGCATGCAGTTTGAGGTATAAAAAAACGGTCACCATAATTTTAATAAAATTTAGCTAACAGGTCTACAAACTATCGATTCCATACTCTTTTCCATAATTTAGTAGCGTCTGTTCTTCTTTCATGGAACTTAACTTTTTTGCAATTTCATATATTAGTATAAACTTCTATAGTGGTCTTATATTAGGGAGTTGGTACTAAAAATAAAAGGCAAACCTATCACTTTACTAATTTAAATTTTGGATGATGCTATGTGGTATTTCAAAACTGTGGAACCAAAAAGAATTACGTTCTAAACGTAAGATGCGGTTATTTTTATTCTAGTAATAGTTGCACGGAGAGTTGATAGATACACAATGTCCGTGCACTACGTGCAGCTCCCTAAGTGTTCGACCCGGTTAATGTTAATTATTTTCATTTTGTTTGTGTTTTTTTCTTCCAGCCTTTAGCCATGCAGGTTCCTTGTGAACAAGCTCAACATATGAACTCTCATGAAATGAAGATCCCCATGCCTTACTATCACACTCATCAACAATTAGCTGATAAACAAGAGCTAGATCTTTCGAACATCCTCCTTGTTAACCCGGTGATGGGTAACAACCACTACTCTCAACTTGGCCACAATCATAGCAACAATATATACAACAATAATTATACTCCGGTGTATTATAACGGTTACCTGTCAACTGGAATGATTGATAATTCCAGACTTAATTTTTCCCAGCCTCCGCCAATGGCTTACTACCCTTATTTGCAGTATCATGAGGGGATGGCGGGTTCTAGCTCGTCCTCACAAATGAGTGCTAATCAGATGGAAATGTACCATGACCTTTCCAATTTGCATATGTGTGATAAAAAGGCTCCACATAGCTAATGGTGAAACTGTTTAGCAAAGCTGAAGTAGATGATCAGTATTTTAGATTTATATTTTTAAAAATCTAGCGTTGAATTCATTTTTTTTTAACCGTTGGCCGTAGTTTTACCATATTCCTTTTAGTAAACTATTATAGTATTATGGTGTTTTCCTCTTCTGCCATGTAAGATCTTTGTTTCCTGAAATCTTACCTCAATTTCCAGACGTGCTCTTAGTATATTTTATGTATGTTTCTGAACTCAGTCTTGTGGATTCTGAAACAAAAACTACAAAATAATGCTTGATTTAGTGAGAGTTAAAAGCGGTCACAAGCCTGTTGGTAATTTAAAAAGTTGTCACAAATCTGTCGCAAATTGACTTAACTGTCACAAAACCGTCACAAAAACCGTCGTTAATAAGCTCGTAACAAAAAATACCGTCACTAATCCCGTCGCTATTTGAGTGTTTTTTTGTAGTATAAGTTGCTTGATAAATGACTGGAAAAAGGGATCACACAGAGCATTAACTCTAAAGTTGCCAAGATTTTAACTCAGGAATGTGCAGATACAAATAAAAATTGATGTCACCGCTAAACTCAACTCATAAGTCATAACCACACAAAACAACCAAAAACTTCCGATAAACTAGAAAAAAATCAGTCTAGTGGTTTTACTAGTTTTGGTCCCAAACAGCTGAAACTTAATAAGAAAAACTTGTGGCCAGTTCAAAATCTAAACACAAATCACGAGCTTAGTCCACTTTCCTTCCTCAGGGGTTTAGTCTGCTCAGTATCCGAAAACAAACTGCAAGCTAAGTCCCCTTTGCCTTTCTTCCAAAACCATTCGTTTCGCTTTCACTTGTTTGGACAATTGACTATTGTCTTGTTCATTTTCATGAATTTGTCCCGCAGAGGTCTCGTGATCCATGTTATCAAAGTTTTCGTCCTCTGTTGTCCCTAAGAATTTGTCAGTCGTCTTCTTCTAGTACCAGAAATAGTTGTGTTTGACAGTACATGCCAAGGTTTGTAACACAACTGGTGAAATCACATATTTAGATGTTAGAATTGTTATTCAGTTTTACCTTACTTTAAGGATTACTTAAGAATATATAGAGCAACAAATACAAGATTTGACATGTAAACAGGGACTATATCTATCAAATTAAAAATGATACACGCAAAACCTTGTATACAAACTACGTACCAACTTTGATGAACTTTGAGTGACTAATCTAAGAATCTAGGCTAAGACTACTCATTATCTCCAACCTTATATGAAATGTGGCAAATTTAGACTATGATCTAGGCTAAAGTCGAGGCTAACTATGTTAAAATCTTGTGTAGGAATAGACTGAATAATGAACGATAAGCATTCCGGTTTGTTTGTGCAAACTCTTGCTTATAAGTTGAAACTGATGCAACAGATGTGGGTCGTAATTCTTCCTTAGGCTTGATCCTTGGTCCTTACTTAGATCAACATATTAACTGATCGCGCCAAATTTTTTTCAAAGATAATTCAGTGTTACTTTAAACCTATGTGCTTCGACCAAAATATTTAAAATGATGTCTGTGCCATGTTTGATTTTGGCATAGGAGTGTCAATTTTACCAGACCCGGCCTTACCCAACCCGACCCAACGGTTTTTGGATATTCGGTGGCGGTTTTAACAGTTCTATCGTCATCTACGGGTCGGATCTATGTAACTTTTTGTGCTCATTTAACCGATCCATACCCGTACATGTAATGGGTCTAAGGGTTCTCGATGCGTGTATACCCAAAAACAATTTCCAAAAAATGATCAATGATAATAGGAACTAAAATAGAACACAAAACATAGAATCACCATAGAAATTGACATTTTTCTTTATTAAATGATGGTGAAAGCCCCATACTTTTATATTATCAATGATAAAAATATAAAAGTACGAGAAAAAAACTCCACAAGACATGGAAAAGTGTGAAAGAGTGTCAAGTAATGAAAATTAAGAAAAATATAAAACATTATAACAAATAACGTTATTATGTTGATAGACATTAAGATATTTTGACCTATTTGTTTTTTTTTTAACAAATTTTGCCAAATCTCATACCTAAATTTAAAAAATAAATGATGTTGAGTATATTGTTTAACTTTATAGTATATGATTCTCAAATATCATAAAAATCACTTCAGTAACCTACTTTATAATAATATGTATATGTATATGTTTTTTTTTTAAAATATGGCACATATTGCGGTTTTACGGGTCGGTTTCGTGGGTATAGACTTGAAAACCATACCCGACCCTAGAACCGTTTTGGTCGGGTTGGGTAGACCCGAAAACGTTTCTGCAACGGGTCAATTCTTTTGGTTTTTAGGTCTGTACGGTGCGGTTTTTGAGTTTTTGGTATTTTTGACAACCCTATTTTGGCATATAGTTACCTTATATAAGGTAAAAGTAAACTGATCAACTGTACATACTAAACGTTAGTTTTTCCTTAATTAAATTCATGTTGTTGATAAGAATTAGGAATCTATTTCTTACCATAAATATTCAATTGAAATGAATAGAATCATTTGTTTCCTCATTTAATTGTCTGCTCTACATTTGAACCGAATTAGTAATATTATGTTAGTTAGAAATGATCCTAGTATATAATTCGAGACTTAATTATCAAAAAACTTATGATTAAAATCTATTTTAAACTTATGTATATATGTCTAATGATACTACTTATTTTTACTATTCGTTTTAATTTTGATGTTCACTGATGTTACGTACCAAATCTTAAAAAAATTAAAAATATGAGTTTTTAAAGATTAAGTGTTTTTTTATATGCTGCTGATTGTCCCATAAAAGTGTAAACATTAAGCACACCCAACTTTGAGTAAGCAACCAAAGCTCACATCACAAAATCATAAGAATTAAACCATGCAAGGTAACTAGACTAAAAAAAAGTTGCAATGAGGAACAATCAAATCTGTCGCTAAATTTGAAATCTGTCACCATATTATCTCTGATTAAGGCGTTGTCAAACAAAATATGTTACTATTTACATATCATATGGAAACAGGAAAAACAAAAGCATATGCATCAACAGAAAGAAGTAAATGTTCTTACATGTGGAGATGACCCTTATATAACATTATGAGCTAGACATTACATAAAATAATATTTGTCAATCCATAATCAACTGCTATATATGATAAATTGGCCCAATGACAATGACATGAAACAATATCTCTCATTCCATAATCCATTTTGTAAACAATAATAATAGAAAACATAATCCATTGTTCTATGACATGAAACAATATGTCTCAATTTCATATGGATTTGTTTATAAGCTGGTGGGAAAATGTATAATGGTCCCCATTGTTTGGAAGAAAATTTAGTTGATTGTAATAAATTCAATTGAAACAATGCTTATAATACTCATTCAAAAAGATCCTAAAAGACAATTTATTGATAATTATGGAAGGATCAATCACCAATTGATACAATGTTCATAATGCTCTATAATTTCCTTAAAAATTATACTCTAGTATCAATTTTTTTATATTTCTAGAGAACGAATCATGAGATCGGGACTCCTCAAACTCCAGATAAGATTTGTACTTTGTCCTTGTATAAGTTTTTTGTAAATTATTTGTATCATTACCCGGGGAAGGGGGTGTAGGACTGCTAATTTTGATGACTACCAAAACTGCTAAATATTAGTCATAAGATGGGATTAATCATAACCCTTTATTTCCTTAAACTAAATTACTCCAATACATATGTTAAATAAAAAATAAAATAAGATACATATAAGATAAATAACAACCAAAAGAAACCAATGACAATTGACGGTTACATATCTTTAGCCACCTCTCTTTACCCACAAAATTTAATACTTTAATTTTTTTAACAATACTCTAATTCATTTGTTGTATTTTTATAGTATCAATTGTGAATTAACAATTTTTATCATATTCATTTATCTGAGAAATAATGATTTATTCAACCAAACTCCAAACGAGCCTACAATTAATTCAATATAGAATCAAAACCCATGAAAAGTATAAAAAAAATCTCTCGCCTATCAACTCAGTGGTAGTGTTGATGATAATCGCGTGACCGCGTCTCCTTGTTTAAGAGAATTAAATACTATGATCTATAATCAATATTCATATTGAGCATGGATTTGGTTGTTAAAATGTAAATTGGAGACTAAAATCAATCAAATATGGGTATAAGTTTTTCTGTTCTTGTGACAAATGAATGGGTAAGGAAGATGTCTTTTATTTTATTTTGTGAGATCTATCTTAAAGTAATTTAGTATAAGAAAATATTATGATTAATTTCATCCTATGATTAATCTCATACTATGGCTAATGTTTAGCAGTTTTGATAGTAACCAAAATTAAGAGTTTTACAAACACACACACCACCACCACCACCACCACCACCACCCCACCACCCCACCACCCCATTATGTGACTCCTCATCTAGGGCATGGGGTCTGCATTTATGTACACAGTTGTAACAACAAAAGTTTTGTTTGTCATAAAATAAAAGTGACACTTGGCAATTTGGATTTAATGCAGAAGATGATGATGGAAAAAAACAAAATTGGACAACACATAGAAGCAAAATATATCGTTTGTATTCTATGATTTCAAATTTAACTCATAGTATATCCTCATTCATTTTAATTTGGTCTAGTGAATAACCACACTATCCGGTTTATTATGAATCACAAACTAAAGTTTTACGATAATGGTTTGGTGGCAGATCGACCACACACATATATGTGTTGGAAAGTAGCATCTCATCCGTCTTAAAAAAAATAAAAAAAAATAGTATGTCATCCACTTAGATATGTAAATGTGTTACGACAAATGTTAATTTTTTTGAATGCAGATGGTGTTTCTGTCCATCTTAATTTGAATGGAAATGTGGTTGGATATGTGGTGACATTTGTATTAGTAACATTACTCTTTAAATATTAAATATAGGTTATATGTAAGAAGCTATCTCTCATTTATCTATAAACTGAATGTTGAAACTTGAAACCATACAACTTTTGATAATTATATGTGAAAGATTGTGAGAACTTTTCCTATAATATTCTTGTTCATAAAGCAAGTTGGTTGATCCGGCTAGCTGAGAACCGCAAGTATATCACGATCACCATCGGAATTTTAATCCCGACGCCCACGAATTAGGTCGTAAAGAAAATAGATAGTATATATGGTCATGACTGAGCTCTTATGTTAGAGCATTATTAATTAGAAACTTAATTACAATCAAAAAATAAAATCATATATATGTAAGGACAATGTAATTGAATATTGTGGTAGAATGTATTTTAGTTGCTCATACATTATACCTTATCTACAAATTAATTAAGGATTGATCTATGAAATAAAAAATAATTAAGTATTGGTCCATTTCAGCGACACCTATTCAGAGAGCGACACGTGTCAAAAAAATTACAAAAAAAATAAAAAAAATCTGAACCTTTTAAACCATTTTAAAAAGAGTCTGAACCCTTCAGAACCCTTTTAAAAAGAGTCTGAACCCTTTTGAACACTTTTAAAAAGAGTCTGAAGCCTTTTGAACCCTTTTAAAAAGAGTCTGAAGCCTTTTGAAAAAAGTGAACTCTTTTGAACTTTTTTAAAAAAAGTCTGAATTCTTTTGAATTTTTTTAAAAAGATTCTGAATTAATTTGAACCATTTTAAAAAGAGTCCGAACTTTTTTATATACATATATGGATACGTATATATATACATAGATATATACATATATATATACACACACAGATATACAAAATAGATATATATATACATAAATATATACATATACATATATATATATACATAGACATATACAGAGGTTTTTTATTGTGGAGGTTTTTTATTGAGAGTTTTTTTATTGTGGAAGTTTTTTTAAGAGAGAGAGTGATAAATAAAAGAAATAGTATTAGGAGGTTTTTATATTTAATGATTAATGGATCAATCATTAATTAGTTTTAGCAATAATGGACCAATCATTAATTAAATTTTATAGACGGACCTGTAACGACCTGCCCCTACGGACCGAACCGTCACGCCCGTATCAACAATATTGTCCGCTTTGGCATAACTTCCCAGGGGGGTCACCCATACTGGTACTACTCCAAGCTAAGCACACTTAACCGTGGAGTTTCGTCCTCGCTATTGTGTCGCACGACTTTAAAAGGCCTTGTTGATAGGAAATGGATCTTTAAGCTCATATACAACACGGTACTCTCGTATCTGAGCGATGTGAGACTGACGCGCAACACCGCACCACAGAAATTCCTTCCTGGAAATCTGGGTCGTCACAATCACCCTCCCTTTAGGCACGACGTCCTCGTCGGGCACGTCGTCCTTCAGGGGCTCACACACACGTGCTAGTCCCCACATTTCCGGCCAGATAGAGGCTATGACACCACCTGTAACGATCCGGCCCTACGGACCGAACCGCCACGCCCGTATCAACAATATTGTCCGTTTTGGCACAACTTCCCAGGGGGATCACCCATCCTGGTACTACTCCAAGCTAAACACGCTTAACCGTGGAGTTTCGTCCTCGCTATTGTGCCGCACGACTTTAAAAGGTCTTGTTGATAGAAAATGGATCTTTAAGCTCATATACCACGGGTACTCTCGTATCTGGGCGATGTGGGACTGACGCACAACACCGCACCACAAAAATTCCTTCCTGGAAATCTGGGTCATCACAATCACCCTCCCTTTAGGCACGACGTCCTCGTCGGGCACGTCGTCCTTCAAGGGCTCACACACACGTGCTAGTCCCCACATTTCCGGCCAGATAGAGGCTCTGATACCACCTGTAATGACCCGGCCCTACGGACCGAACCGCCACGCCCGTATCAACAATATTGTCCGCTTTGACACAACTTCCCAGGGGGGTCACCCCATCCTGGTACTACTCCAAGCTAAGCACCCTTAACCGTGGAGTTTCTTACTCGCTATTGTGCCGCACGGCTTTAAAATGCCTTGTTGATAGCAAATGGATCTTTAAGCTCATATATCACACGGGTACTCTCGTATCTGGGCGATGTGGGACTGACGCACAACACCGCACCACATAAATTCCTTCCTGAAAATCTGGGTCGTCACAGGACCAATCCTTAAATAGTTTTGTTTTTATGGTCCAATACTTAATTAACTGTTTTCGGGATATATAGGCATGCACTTAATTACAATCAACTAAGTTTTTAATTTTCTATTATTTGATGATGGTTATATATACGTGCATTTAATTTTAACTACATGAACGATTCAAGATGGTAGACTCAATTATGTCAACATTGTTGTAAGTAAATTATGTGTAACACGATAGTTAATTACAAGAAAAAAATGTTACGGAAAAAAGATATTGTAATGACGGGGTGTGGATGTGTAATGCATACCATGTTTCTTAATGGCTGCAGGGTGTTTAATTTGAAATTTTAATTTAACTAACCATGATTACAAAATTGTGCATGCAATATTTTTTTCGAGCAGAGGAAGAGGAAGCTAAAAAAAAGTTGTTTAAGTCACTGGACTTTAGTGTCTCCTTTCAAATCCTCGACAGGCGAATATGGTTCTATGCAACAAATATGACGTTGAACCTGTTCTCTTTCGATCAATTTTTTTTGGGTGTGGAATCATTGTTGGGGTCGAAAAGGTTATGAGGCGCTTCCTATTAAGACGATGGATTTTGATGACAATCTTCCGAAGCCGTTAGATCTATAATTCTAGATGTTAAACATGCATGTTCTAATTCAGTTTGAAGTTTCATTACCGAAATATTGCGCTTCTAGTTAAGTGTCGACATGTTAGAAACATATGTGCTAATATATTGATTTCTCAACAAGATTCATTTAAAAAATGGCAGAGCTGGTGTTGGAGACAGTCAAAGGAAAAGGAACACCATTTTTGTAAAAGTAAAAGTTGAAAGAAAAAAAACATGATATCTATGTATAGATAGCATATTATAAATGGATAAACCCTACCTTTGGGATATAAATAACCCCACATTGGTTGTATATAAATCAATATTGATTTTTGCAAGTCACTAGCACACATTGGCCCACTTGACACCATCTCTATCAAGATTACAATACATATGCTTGATTGAGAGTATTTGTAGTACATTATTTCTCAAAAAAAAATTCACAATAACAAACTTGAGCTTAAATATTGAAGCACCGTTATGAAAAAACAAGTGCTAATAAAACTAGGTATATTTGTAAAAGTAAAACACTATATATATGCAACACAAATATATGTAGTTCAAATAATGACATGAAAATTAATGATTCTAATTGTAAAATTAATGATGGCTTGCTTGTTCGCTTTGCAGAAACCTCCACTTGACAAACTGTTTTTGATAATAAAGATCTGGATGTAACTATATATAGTGGAAAATTCTAAAAAATTGCACGATGACAAAATAGCTAATGAAATTCGGGATCGAACTCACAATGCCAAGGTTGCAGCCGCAAGTTACAAGGGCGGACCAGATATATTAGAATGGAATTCAATTCTAGCATTGTGGGTATAAATTATTAGGGAATTTCACTTGTACTGATCAACTTATTTAACAAAAAAAAAAAAACATATATGCATGTGCTGTCAAATTGATTCCACAATAAATATACTCAATTATACCAATTGGACACTTTTTTGTGGGTATAAATTATTAGGGAATTTCACTTGTACTGATCAACTTATTTAACAAAAAAATAATAATTAATATTTTATTCATCCATGTCAGTCCTGTTAAATTGATTTCACAATAAATATACTCAATTTAGGGTGGTACTATTATTAGTGGTATATAATTGTCTTGTATCATTACCGTATTATATAAATATTGTACTAGAAATTTCATACCATTATTGTACCATACTTATGATATACCGTAATGCATATGCTATAATTATCACATCGGTAGGGCCACAAAAAAATTAAATAGTAGTTAGTCTTATCGCATAATATTGTACATATAACAATTTTCTATTCAATTTGATGGTAACATTTGTTGAATTTGTTTGGTAACCATAAATTATCACTTGTTGAAACAATTATGATATAGAGTAAAAAAAATAGTAACGAACATGTAACTTAATCATTAAAGTATAATTCTAGCCAAGACATGACAAGTTAGTGAGGGTTTGATAACAAGTTAGTGAGGGTTTGATAAAGTTAACAATTATTAACCTTGAATATAATCAATGCAAACTAAATAACTATAACAGAATTTTATAAATCTTTGGGGTATAACAGGAAGATTATGCTTTTACATCATTTAAATAATATTCACATACAGACATATTGAACATCGAAAACATATAATAAACTAGTAAAAGTAGTATTATTTAATAACAAAATGGAGAACTTACTACTGCTATTTAGATTGCAAATGAATATATTAGATTTGAAAAGATAAATGATACAAAATGGTATAAAATGGTACGTAACGTGGTATACTAAAATTTAATACCACTATCGTACCATTATTATGAGCAGTATGGTATTACCGTACCACAGTGTGATAATACCATTAAGTGTGCTATGAATGATACGGTATGAGCGGTTGTTTGATATAATGTGGTATCTTATTGAGAAAAATTATATTTAATACATTCAAGTATAAGTGTTTCTCGATTTAGTATACTGAACTATCAAAATTATTGATTAGTATACTGAACTACTTTTTTTTTTCTTCAAATTTATATATTGTCGTTAGATTTAGTAATAAAAGTGACTCAAGTTTACTAAATTACCCTTATGCAATTTCAGTTTAGTATACTTATCTTTCATATTTTTTTCAATTTTGTACATTAATGTTGATCTCAAATCTTCACATACTTATAATTACAATTTTAGTCCTCATACTAACATTTGTTTTATCCAAATCTTAATCGTATTTATTATTACAGTGATGGTCCTCATAATTGCATAATAAAATTAATTTTGAATCACGCTTGTCGAAACTGACCGTGTCTTCAATCGTTAGTAATAAGTCAAATGATAAACGCAAATATAATTAAATTAGCATTACCTCATTGTGTATAACTTACTATGTTAGTATTTGTGGTCTATTTAAATGACTGCAGGTATTATTAAAACTATATGAAAGAAAATGACATATTTGTAAATATCTAAATTTATTAAAATTATAGGACGATCCATATTTCATTTAAATTTACAAAACTTTGGTTCCTGTACACATATAATACAGGAGGGCTAGATTCCATAAAAGCTCAGGGGTCAGGTCAAGCTTTGGCTTAGCCTTAGTCTTAGGCTTTACCCCCTCTGTGGTTCTATATGTGTGTATGTATATATAGGTATCTATCGTTATAACAAAATATGTACAAATACCTACGAGAATTGTGACGTTTTTTTTTTAACGAGCTTAATAGCTACGAGAATTGTGACGGGTTTGTGACACAACTGTCAATTTATGACAGTTTTGTGACAATATGATCAATTTGTGACAGTTTTGTCACATGTTTTGACTCTTATAAAATCAATAATGACTTAGCAAAAGAAAAAAAAATCTATATATGATTAAAAAAAAAAGTATCATTCTATTATAACAAGTCAATCTAAGTTAAATGAGTCTGCCCAATTTAGCCATTTTTTTTCCAAAAACACATCTATACTTTTTTTATTAATTACAATAATATCATGCTCACATAAAAAAACAAAAAAAAAACAATTAATAACATTATTTGTCCCTCTTTAATAACCAAACATTCTTTTAAGCCTTATACTATTTTTTTTTATTATCCACGTATTTGTATCATAAGTACACTTATTTTTTATATTTTATTTACATTGCACGTCACATACGCAATGCGTGGATACGATTACTAATATATATATATTTGTTATATCTGAATATATACAATACAATATTAGGTGAGTTCTCATTTTTTTTTAATGTGGTATTTATTTGTAGCCGTTGGATCTATTTTTTGGTCTTATTACTTGCTTTATATCTACCCATTGGATATATTTGATAAGAGCGTATTTTTGGAGCGGTCAACTTATTTGACTGTTTATGTAACAGTCACATTAACCACCGGTATATTAAAAAATGGATGGTTAGATAATATTTTTCAATAACTAATTTATTTTTTATATTTTCAATAAATTAGAATTTGAACAAATTGTACAACACACTAAAAACTCAAATAAAAATATAAAATCTTAGGAAGGCCTGCCTTAAACTTAAATATTAATCAAAAATTATTATTTTTTTATACATTTGACACATTTTTATACTAACGGATTGTGAACCAGTCATATAGGGTGACTCTTCCATAGTAATTCCCTTTAATAACTATAATGACCATTATACTTTGAATTAATCGAAAAGAGAAATGACGTCATGTTATTGGTGTTAATTTGGACGGTAATATATAAATCTGGAAAAAAAATCAAAAGTTTAGTATACTAATCAAGAAAATTGGTCGTTTACCTCCAAACGAGAGTTTCTGATTAAAAAAAAAACAAGAAAATTGGTAGTATAACTATAGTATGCTAAATCGAAAAACGTCAATACTTACTAAACATATATTTTCTCTATACGCACCATTCCACCCCTACTCACACTACAAAAAAAGACTCAAATAAAGACGGAATTAGTGATGATATTTTTTGTTACGAGCTTATTAGCGACAGTTTTTGTGACGGCTTTGTGACAGTTTAGTCAATTTGTGACAGTTTTTGGCTCTCACTAAATCAAACATTATTTTGCAGTGTCAATTATACCAATTGGACACTTTTTTTATCTTGTCATTTTGTGAATGTTTGTGTTGGTTTCCGTGTACGAAATAACAATTAACAATAATTAAAGGACTAAACAAGAATAAACAAAAACCAGTGTAATCTTTATTAATTTCGAAACTGATACAGAAATTAATGATTACAACATGTAGGTACTGAAACGTAAATAAAGCAAACGTTATCAGATTATTATTAATTAATAATCTGATGTATTGAATTGCAATAAATAGAAACTGCCGGACTGGAAAGTATAAACTTAACAGCCGGACTGTTCTGATTTAAATTGAAATAACAGGACTGAATTGAAACTATTCTAATTACAGAATTAAATTACAGAATTGAAATTACAGCAAAAAACAGAACTTTAAAGAAATTACAGAAAGGTACAAACAGAATATAAAAGCTACAGCTAAGGACAGCAATGTAAAATACTGAAATTAAAATTACAGAAAAGTAAATTGCGTAATTGAAATGACAGAATTGTAAATGGACAGAATTAAAAAATGGACAGAATTGAAAACAAAATAAGACGAGGCTACTGTTAACAGTATGCCCTTAACCGATATTCGCCCAACCACCTTAAGGTTTCTGGTTGCGTTGGCGCTTCGATCCCAAGGTACAACGTCTCGGATGACTCGTCGGAAACTGGCGACGAGTCAAGGTCGAGCTGTTGGTGGGTGGTTCTCTCTGTTTCTAAAATGTAATGCTACTGTTTAGAGAGATGATATATGCTGCTGTATTTGATTTCAGAATGTTATGTATGTGTTTGACATGTGGGGGGTCTGCCTGCTGAGTATCTCAGCCATTAAGGTCACTTTACTACTGTCAGTTTTCGAAATTCGAAACTGCAGTATTAACTTTGCAATGAAATCACATTTATTGCAACAGTTACAGCTTTGCTGGAAGCTTTTCCCGAACTGGCACACTTTCCGGAACAGGCACGCTTTTCCCGAACAGAAACAGGCGCACTTTTTCCCGACGAGCAAGCAAGCCCGACGAGCAAGCAAGCCCGACGAGCAAGCAAGCCCGACGAGCAAGCAAGCCCGACGAGCAAGCAAGCCCGACGAGCAAGCAAGCCCGACGAGCAAGCAAGCCCGACGAGCAAGCAAGCCCGACGAGCAAGCAAGCCCGACGAGCAAGCAAGCCCGACGAGCAAGCAAGCCCGACGAGCAAGCAAGCCCGACGAGCAAGCAAGCCCGACGAGCAAGCAAGCCCATATGTGGTACACAATACACACATGTGTATGTGGACACATTACTTAATATCCACATAGGATACCTTAGTATATATATTGTAAAAATCACTCATGATTTTCCAATGTGGGATAACCCTCATGGGTTAAATCCCATTTCTTTTCTCATTTTCCAGCATTGGCTTTATTGCCTCTTTCGAGTACCAACCTTCGAGTCCAATTATCATTCACACCTTTCCTCCGAATAGGTCATGTGATATACCGTTGCGAAGCTAGTCGCACGAGCTACTCAACCGCATTGAGTATGGCCTCAGAAAACCTGAGGAGTCGCATTGAAAATTGACTCAAAGATGGTCCCTGACCACTTGGAACAACCATGTATAAAATACATGTTTTCCTACATTTTTCCAACAGTTTGTACATTAATTTGATCAGAAAATTCTAAGATACAATTTGACACTATTTGCTCGAGATCGACTTAGTCAAGTCAATTCTACAATACATTTGTAAATTCAGGCATTTAACACAATAGTGGAAATAGTACTGTCGAATTGTATCTTACATATTTAGTTAGTTTGTATATATATATACATAACACACACACAGTATATACTTACATATAGAATTACCATCAACCCAGATCAATATCGTATAAATTTAGCAAAATTCTGCAAATGTTGCGGCATCCACCATGTCAGTGCTGCGTTTGCGGAGCTCCACCCGGTGGCAGATAAAGTGACAAGAGATCGAGTTTATAATTGGGGGATTTGTACCCCATGATGGTGACAACGAAAAAGTAAAGAGGGTGTGGCGTCATCGGTAGTAGCAATACCAAATGGAATGACATGTTGACGGTTACAAGGGCGAAGCCAAGTAGTACGAGTAATAAAAATATGAGTGGTATCAAATGAGTAATTGTAACTAAATACAGTAAAATTACATGCCATAACTAAAAAATTACACTTAAAATTGATGGGGTGACGTGGCTCCACTTAGCTTCCCCATTCGTGACAGATGAGAAGATGGATGGTTAGAACGGAATGATTTGACTAAAAAAGAATTCAAAAAATAAGCGCCTTTGTTGTATTACAATTACTAAAGCCTTTCATTTTGTACCGTAAGGTCATTTTAACTGTGTTGATTCTTGTTGGAGAAGTATGAAATGCAAACTACTTTTGGAACATAATGCTTTAGCTAAAAAAAAGGCCGAATTGTATTTTTAGCAAATTAAAATTATTATGTTTTACTTTATTTACTCGATGCCAACAGCTAGTTTGCACAAACAATATTCACATTTATTTAATAAAAAGAAAACTCATAAATTGTGGGTGCTCCAAGATTTCTAAAGGCAAGTCTTTTATAAAATCTTAAAAGTTTTTCATTAACAATATTTTAAGATAGCACCAATTATTCGTTTAAGTAAATATGTAACTTGCTTATCCAAACAACCCACAAACTCATCTTAATTATTTAACACATGTCAGTTTTTATATCATGAACATGGAAATAATGGTGCAGTAGATCTAGGATAGAAATAGTCACCATATAGATACAAAAATGTAAATAGACTTTCATTTTTCCTCTTTACTTTTCTTTCGCTCTCAAAGAAAAAGAGGAGGATAGAGACAGGTGTTTTGTTTTTTCCAATCCACATTAAAATCCAATTTACTATTGGCATAATTACAATACAGTCTACCATTATTTTTTACAGTACTATGTGCAAGTATATTATGAAATTTGAATAGCTTCAAACGATATCTTACTTTCCCATCATACCTATTAAATTATAGTACTAATGGTCACCTTTTATGTATATAATCATCATATATAATGCAAGTTGTATCAATGGATAATATTAAATATGTTAATCGTTTATGCTCGTACTCAAATGCTTAAGTTCGTAAAAGCGAAGCAAAACCAACGCGAACCAAACCCACATAGCTATTGTTTTTTTGTTACGAAACAATAAAATTTTGCACAAAATGAAAGGGTGCATTTCTTTTGGTTTTTTAGTTCACTGAAAAGTGTACTTCATTGAGAGTTCAAAACATGTATTAAATTCTATTAAATAAATAAATGGAACTCTAGATATTTATAGAAACTCCGACGCAAATGATCTATTATATGACATATTACAAAAACCACAAAACATATGAAATGAATCCAAAAAAAAAAATGTTAATTTTATAGCTATGAAATTACTTTAAAAAAGGCCTTAGATGCCCAATCTCGTACCTAGACCATGCTCTTAGATAACAATACCAAAAAAAAAAAAATCTTATAACGAGACTCAAAATTAGGTACCAGATTTGTACTTCTTCAAAATTGAGGAACTATTTATGTTTCAATTCAAGTTGCAAGGATAAAATAGTACTCCTCTAATCCAAAATACTCCATTAGTGCAGCTCACCTCACCCCCATTGCATTTAATTATATAATTAGTCCAAAATACTAACATTTCAACGAAGACAAAATGACCTATAAAATTTAATATTCCATCCTTTCCAGAATGAGGCTCCGTTTGTTTGACAGTAAAATATTTTTTAGAGAAATTTTTTATCTCGAAAAAGTTTCGGGACTAAGTGTCTAATCACGAAAAAAAAACCATAAATTTTGTAATGCATATATTATGCGTAAATTACCAAAATGACCGATATTGAAACTTCAATCATTCATGGTATATGTGATTTTCTTTTTTTTTAAAATAGTCATCCTTATATTGAATATAGCAAAATTTAAAACTGTACCGTTTTTTGGATAGAACAACACAAACATAACTCACATATATTCAAGAATATACAAAATGGATAAGGAATTAATAAAATAATATGTAAATTTTCCAAAAAATGAATCTGGATAAAAAGAAGATAGTCATATGATTGGATGCACGTGGAACCCAGAGGTAAAATTCTTCTTCTATTCATATAATATTCCCCCCCTGATTTTATCCTCACTTATTTTCATTTCATTTCATTATATTAAATATTAATTCGTTTTTATTTAATTATTTATTATAAAATTATATGAAATTTTGATTGTTTTGTATCAAATTATCAAAATATATTTTTTTAAAATCTAATCATAAAATTTAACACTTGAACCATATGTCAACTTTTTAAAATTTTTATTCTGACAATTTTATTTACCAATCAAAATTATACTTAATTTTGTAACGTATAATTAAATACCAACGGATAAAGTAATTACATATTATAATAATTTCATTTTGTGTGTATGGATAAGTGGATATATTTATTTAATAAAGCCAAATGAAATTACTATAATAAGTAATATATTACTATAACTATTTTTTATTTATAGATATAATCGCTCACCTCAATACCCATCTTTTACCTTCGTCTCTTTCTCTCTCTCTCTCTGCCACTTCTCTCTCTCTCCTCTTTTTTTTTTGTAAGCCTTTTTATTTAAATATTTTAGTTTTTTTTTTTGTAAGAATTTTTATTTAAATATTTTAGTTTTTTTTTTGGGCTTCTTAACCAAGATTATATTTTGATCTTTTTATAAATATACATGTTTCAATATTTTTTTCTTTTCTTTTTTAATATTATGAATTGGGGACAATTTCAAAATCAGGGTTTTGCAACACGAGCAATTTCTTTTCTCTTTTTATTTTGTTTAAAATTATTTTGGGTTTTTACTTGTAAGTAATAATCTGCATTTATCCGAAAGAATTATGCAATTTATTTACTTCTTTTTTTGTGTTCTTGTAATTTTTTTTGGTAAAATTCTTTATTGTTATCATTACTCAATTACAAAAATAAATTAAAAGTTTCCTCTTTTTTAGCTTTGAAATTATGGATGATTTATATAATCAGGGTTTTTGCTATATAGTGCTGCATTTACCTCTTTTTTATTTATTTAAAAAAAGATAAGATTTTTACTTTACAATAATTATAAGGGTCTTGTTTGGTTGCAGATTTTGAGCATAATTGACAATTTGTTAAGGTTTAGAAAAAAGTTGATCAAACAAATATGGTCTAACTTTTCAAGTTTTTTTTTTTAATTTTTTTAAAAACTGCAACCAAACAAGGTCTCAGGCTGAAGATTTTTATTTTTGCAAATTTGTTAGTTTATTTTTTGCTCATGCTGTTTCTTGAACTGGGAACAGAAAATGTAGTAATTTTAATGCTATTTTACTTATTAGGAAATAGGGTTACTGAGCTCTTAAATTAATGCATGCATTTAATTTTTTTGGCATGCCTAATTTTTCCAATGTACATAATTTGAAAGTTGCAATAAATGTCACATTAAGGTTATGATCTCTGACCAAATCCTTAAACCTTTGGCATGCTTAATAATTAAGGTTTATATCTAATTATAAAAATCAGCCTTATGTTGAGTTTTTAGTTTTTTGTAAATTTCATTCTGTTTTTGAATAAGTGTCACATTAAGGTTATGATCTCAGACCAAATCATTAATTCTTTGGCATGCTTAATAAATTAAGTTTCGTAGTATCTTATTATAAAAATCAACCTTATGTTGAGTTTTTTGTAATTTGTAATTTTGTTTTTTGAATATTATTGTCAGATTTGCTTGTGAATTGGCATGGCTTCTCTGTATTGGAAAGATAAAAATGGGAGGGAAATAAGGGTGCATGAGAGCTTAGATGAGCTTAGCACAGATTTAGCAGATTATATCGCAGAATTAGCCGAAGCCTCAGTGAAAGAGAGGGGCGTTTTCGTCGTTGCTTTGTCGGGAGGTTCTCTCATTAGCCTTATGGGGTATTGATTCCTTTCTTGTTTCTCCTTTTGCTAGATTTTGTTTTTAGTTTCTTGTTATTAGACTTGGGTTGTGTGATAATCTTGGTAATAATTTGGGTATTATTGTTCTTTTGTTTTGGAAATATAGAAAACTGTGCGAGGCTCCTTATAGCAAGACGGTGGATTGGGCAAAATGGTACATATTTTGGGCCGATGAGCGTGTTGTGTCTAAAACTCATTCTGATAGCAACTATAAGCTTGCTAAAGAAGGGCTTTTGTCAAAGGTACTTTGTATCTCTTTTTCTTGGCTTTAAAGCTTTTAGCTGACTTCCCTTTTTTTAGAATGTTTAAGGTTGTGGATGCTTTGTGGGCATTTTTACGTTTAGGGATTTGTTTGGCTGCAGCTTTTTTAGCAAATAAGCTTAATTCTTTAGTTTCAGGAAAAAAATATCGGTTCATCCAGCTTAAAACTTGTAGCTTTTTCCGTCCAAAAAATCAGAAAACCCCGGTGTTTAAACTGGTCAACAAAATGTAGTCCGGCTTTTAAGCAAAAGACTGAGCTTAAAGATGCAGCTAAACAAGGTCTAATATTGGATCGATATGATGGAATAGGTATCTTGGATTAGTATCTTCTGATCTGATTCTATTGTGTGTGTTTGATTGTGTTTTCATAACCTGTTTCAATTCATTTGAGAACAAAAGCTCAGTAGGAAAGTAGTTTCATCGTTGTCGGACCCATAAACAACCCAGGTTATTAATCTTAGGTTGTATTAGCCAATACTCTAATGCAAAAAAGTTGAAGAAAACTTGAAATCAAATTTTCAATTGCAAAAGTTTCAGATCAATTCCTTTTACTATTGTTTTGCTCTTCGGAATTTGAGATAACCTTTTTCACAAGGTCTTGAAGCTTAAAGCCCGAAAATAAATTTGCTAACTAACATGCTTATATAAGTTCTTATAAAGAGAATGTTCTACTCCGGTGGACTTATAAAAATTTCCCAAATTCAATTACACACAGAGAACAACTTTTTGATGTATTTAGGTGAATCGTGTAGGACTTGTTAATAATTTTTTTTCGGAATTTGAGAAATTGCCGAGAATGTGTTCTCGATGCAATTGAATCTGCTTTATGCAGTAATTTGTCGGGAAGCTTTTTAAATCTCCTTGGAAACATGGGACATACTAACACCATATCCAAACACACAGTAAGAGGTTCCTCCTCCTCAACACATGTCTCCTTAATTACGTGACAGTGGCATTTTTAGTAATTAAAAGGCTTTTTGTGGTGATTTTTCGAATCCGGATGCTTGATCCTTTATTAAATGACCCACATCTCATTGCGAAATAAGGGCCCGGACAAAAATTCCGAAAAAAAGGGAAACTAGAAATAAAGAGACCATTTAGTTTCGATCCTAAGAAATAGGATCTTAATTTGTGTTTTATTCTCAAATGAAGAAATAGGAATTACTATCATAAATTTGCGTAGCATTGCTTGGTTCTAGTTTAAAATGTAGGACTACTCAATTTTCATTCTTTTTCCTGTTGTAGAATTGCCTTTTTTCTCAACAAAAGAACTCTTTTCTCATGACATTGACATTTGCTGTGTGTTTGGGAATCTCTTTAGTAGTTGAATTCTTGTTACAACAAACACCATTAAATTAGTTACTGTCTTTCCTAAATTTTTACCTTGTTTTTTTCACTTGTTAGCTGTTGAGTAGGAAATCAAGACTTATGCCTTGTCTGGTTGCCGATTTTAACTCGTTTTTTTATACCTTTTGCTTATATCTAAAATGCATTTGATTGATCAGCTTAAAAGCTAGGTTTCTATGGTGCTTATGTCAGAAAAAGCTAGAAGCTCTAAGCTGAATGTACCGACCTTTTTTCTCAACTTAAAAAAAATATATCTTATTTAAAAGCTTCAACCAGACACGACTAAGTGGAATTAAGATTTAAGACACCTCTATTGAATCTTGTTCTCACAGGATTTTTTTGCAGCAATTGATCTAAACTTAACTGAATTTTTACTTATAAGGTGTAGTTCATTTTATTGGCGGTTTACACTTTGGCCACTTTCGAAGCGGAACCATTTTGGTTTCTGGTCGAAAAGGCTAATGTTTTAAAAGTTAAGATGGATGATGGATCCATGGTTTTCTCAGTATAATAATACCATTTTTTAAAAAAAAAATTTGCAACCAAAGATCCACAAGGTCTCTTCTCGTATTAAAGGGACGTACTTATTTTGGTCCCATGAAAAGAGTAAGTGGGGGGAAAATAAAAAATAACTTGCGTGTACATAATTGTCTCAGAAGTACTAATTTGTTTTTTAGCAAGTAGAGGTACTTCTTTGTTGTTATTTGACAGTCAAATTTGCAGTGTTTGCTTGTTGATAAGTTGTTTCTGTTTGGTGGGCCTTTAACATCATTGGATGGACTTGGAACTATTATTATCAGATGGTTAGCGAGTAGAACTTAGGGACCATTTGGTCATGTCCTTTATAAGTGTATTTAGGAGTATAAAGTAGTACTAGTTTTGGATATCTTGCAAGTTAAGTTCTTGTACTGAGACAGTTTGTTCGCTTTTTTGTTGTAATAAAGGTAGAGATTGGTGTTTCGGGAGGGTAGAAAACTTAAAATTTTAAATATGTGAACCTTTTTCGAGATTGATGTGTTAGACCGTAATTTCTCTAAGAAATAGTAAAAATGTGTGTTGAACGAACGGAAAAACCAAGAACTTAAGTGAACAAATTAGAGGCTTGGTGAATGCCCAATCCTTATAAATGATTTTAAGTTTTCTGTTGTTGCTTTTACGGTTTCACCGGTTAGAGGTTCAAAAAATTGGAAATTTGGAATAATTGCCTTGTCTGGGTGCCCCTCTTTTAATCTCAACCTTGTTCCATTAAAGCTGGGTTGCATTTGGCTGATTAACTTAAAGTAACTTTCTTTTATTTTGGCCTGAAAAAACTTGAATTTGTTTTTAAGCTAAAAATAAAGCCTGTTTTCTTAAAAAATGCCTCCAAACAAGACCTAGATAAACGAACTTGTGAAAAGTTTTTCACAGTGTTTTCGCATTCAGTTCCTAACTTCGTTTCTTTCAGTTTTTGTTTGTCTTTTCAGCATCGCTATGTACACATATCTATAATTCTATACACATTTTTGTATGGTGGCAGTTGGGTCAACTCGACATTACCCAATCAATGTGAATAAACCCGTGTATGACCCACTGCGACCTCACCAGTTTGTGTAACGATCTATGTAAAGAAGTTTTTCTTAACCTTTTGACAATTCTTGCATCTTGATTTTTACATTTTTCAGGTTCCCATTGTTCCGAATCACGTATACTCGATAAACGACACAGTGTCAGCAGAGCAAGCAGCCCTTGACTACGAATTTGTCATAAGACAACTCGTGAAAACACGAGTCATCAACGTATCTGACACCATCGACTGTCCCAAGTTTGACCTTGTACTCCTCGGTGTGGGCCCTGATGGGCACGTGGCTTCTTTGTTCCCCAATCACCAGGCTCTTAACGAAAAGGACGAATGGGTCACTTTTATTACGGATTCGCCCAAGTCCCCTCCCGAGAGGATCACATTCACCATGCCAGTTATCAACTCGGCGTCGAATGTGTTGGTGGTAGTTAGTGGTGTTGGCAAATCTGAGGCCGTACACTTGGCGATCGATGAGGTTGCGTCCATGTCATCTCCGGTGAGCATTGTTAAGCCAACTAATGGGAAGTTAGTTTGGTTTTTGGATAGGGCGGCTGCTTCGAAACTTGAGGGGATCAAATTTTCCGATTAGGGTGTGATCTTTTTGTGCCGGAATTGTATGTTTTTGTACTTAGATGGAAAAAAGTCAGGCTTTTTGTCTGACTTTCATCTGTTAGTTTTTCTATCTTATTTCGGTACTTGTCCGCTTATTTTGAGCTGAATTTTTCCCTTGAGTTTTTTTGGTGTATCCCATGTTTTGTAGGGGTGTTGGGGGCATGTGTGACTATATAGTTTCTGTAACATGAAGATTAATAAGTCTTGGCTTAATGAAGAAATATCTTCTGGTTTCACTCCCTTTCTTATTGTGATAGCAATTATATTAATGGAAGTCAAGTCAGAAGAATAGCTTTAATAATCCATTTTAGGAGTTTTATTTGTGAGAAAGTGAAACCTCTCTTGATAATTTTGCAAAAATTATCTGATACTTCATGATCATCATGTTAGTTATTACCTTTATATAGTTAGGTTTTGTTTGATGCAGATTGAAGCTCATCTTACTTACTTTGTCAAGCATAAACTGCAACTGATTTGATCGATCAGCTTAGTAATTGAACTTCATTAGAGTTTCTGGCCAAAAGGGCTAAAAGTTTTAAAAGTAGATGAACCCATCTATTTTCAGCTTCAAGTCGTTGGGTTTGCTTTAGTTTTCACCAAACAAATCTTAAGTTGCTTTAGAAGAGGAAACTCGATCTAAAAGGACAAAGAAAAGAAAATAATTGGTATATGGTTTATTAAAATTGTAAAGAATCTGTGTTAGAACTGAGGAAGTAATGAACAATAAGGAGTTTATTGATTATCCAACAACTTAGTTTTGGTCCCAAAAGTGGACCAATAATTATAATTTCAAGGCAAGTATATGGTCTCTTTCAAAGACAAATTGTAACAATATAGAACACGACATCACTTCACTCATAAAAAATCTAAGTTTAGCTGCTCACCTACTTTACTTTATAGATAACTTGAGCTTCTTGACAACATCTTTTTCAAGAAAATGACAGTAAGCAAGTTGTAGCATATAAACCAAGTTATATAAGTAACAAAAATTAGCATTTTGAGCCACTAACACAAAGAAGTGGGTGAACAACAATGATTGGATAACTCATAAACTTGGAATTCTAAGAAGTTTACTGACAGATTAACATTGAAAATAAGACTAGGTTGCTGCTGATTGGATCCGCAAATTTTGCACATACATTTCTGAGAACATGTGCATCTTCGACTTACATCATTACACAAACAGAGAAACCTTTTGATTTCCAGCTTTTCCAATTAGTTGGTCTCCCAAACCAACACACCATGTTCTATTTTTGCCACAAACCCCACAGCCCTTACATCTTTGCCATTTCAACGGCAAGTTAAAAAACTAAAAGTTTCGAGGGTAAACAAGAAAGGTAACTTTCTAGAAACAGAACCATATTTCTAAAACTAAGCACCTTAAGTATCAAAATAAGGAAAAAACGGGTTTACTTGGTGGTGGAACACCCATCAACTGGATAGAGGTTTCCACTTCGAGTCACATATAAGGTAGGTGTTTCCCCTTCCAAAAGATATGCTTTCTTCACATCAAAATACAGGTTGTCGCGTTCGGTATTCCTTCTCAGTAAGCGACATGATGCCATTTGGGTCAGGTTCAACGGTATCCTCGGTGCCTTCTTTAGGGGGAAAGCCACGTATACGTGTAAGCAGCCATTGGTCGATTACCCCACAGCTAATAGCGTATTTGACAGTCTGTTCTAAGTATCCTTTGTCAACGACGAGGTGCGGTTGAACTGTCAACATTCTCATCAAAGCTGCACAATTGGTGTGACACAAATACTTGAATTATAAGTTTTCTCATAGATATATATAATATTTGAGGACAAACTCTATCAAGAAAAAGGTTCGCAAAGCTGGTGCTTTGAGAAGAACAAATAATCAAATCCTTTCCGATAACAGAATTCCTTATGTTGGGTTTGATGAAGAAATTTAATCTTAAGAAAACCAATTTTTAGTTTTTTTTACCTAATATAAGGCAAACAAGAAAGTGGTATTCGGATCATTGAATCCTCAAGGGATTAAATTAACATATCAAGTTGTCATAATTGAACTTGTTTGGTGAATGTTACTTTTTTTCTTTTTCAGTTTTGTCTTTAAAAAGTAGTATTTGAGTAAAATGGTAGTTCTGAAAAAGATATACTAATTGGTTGTCTTCGAGACAGAGAAGCATAAGCTAGTTTAGTAAACAGAAACAACTTAGAATTACAGCAGAAATGTATACTTTTTCAGATTAAAAAAAAAAGAACTTTGCCTCGAAAGATGCAAACAAAGGGGCTCAATAAGTCCAGAATTACAGAAAGAAAATTAACATAATTTGTAAAAGAAGGGAAAAAATTCTACCGGCAACAATACCATCCCCAGATGCTGACATGTCACAACTGAAAGGACTAACAGGAGCATCTTCCATGCCAAGAACAGACCCATTATGCTCCTTTGTATAGTAATGTATTTTAGAAGTTCCATTTGTCACAAACAAAACCTTTAAATTATCATGCCACAGTTGGGATATTACATCGGCTGTATAGTGAACAAACTTAGACTTGTCATTGTCTATCGTGTCAAAATTCTCAAAGGCCTTAATCCCACATAGAAACTCGAGTTCTTGTTTCGTCACTTCTATGATATCCGCAAGATCCCATGCCGGCTGGATCAATGCTTTGGTTTCTTCACAAGATTGCCACAGTGGTAAAGGGAGGTTGAGATCATAGAATATCAACCCTCCTAGTTTCTTCGAAATCTTGATGGCTTTTAGTGTGGTTGATCTCATATTTCGTTCAAGGAGAGACATTGAGTTGAAGTAAAACATTTTGGCCTGTATTGAAAAAATTCCCAATTACCAATTGGCAAAATTGAAATCGCCACTATAACAGCCAGATAAATCTTGGGCATACACTAATGAGGTTGATAGAAAATGAAGTAACAAAGAGTGACTAAGCTAACAGCAAAGGCTTCTTTGTAGTTTGTACAGCTTCTATAAGCTAATAATAGCAAGCTGTTCTGAACAAGATAAGCTGGCCTGGGAGTTGCGTCTCATTTGGATGCACGAAAGCTTACTTAGCTTCTTTATATCAAACATTATCTCAGGCATTTGCAGAATGACGTATACAATTAAATTTCAATGGCTTCTATGGAGTCGTAAAAGGACAGTGCTAGCTTAGATGATGCAGTCAACCCTATTATTATTCAAAACACTTTACTTTTTTTTAATTCACTCCACTATGCAGAGGGGTTACGCTTAGAATCTCTATATATTGAGGAATGAGGAGTAATCAAATAATTAACATAGCAATTCCGACTCAAAGCACATGTTAATGTATTATTAGAAGCTCATTTAGAACCCGTTTTTATTAGTTTCACAACTGAAAACAATGAAACTTTTCCATAAACTTCTTCTTGTATTAAATTGTAACTCCCGTGTAACACATTGTGCCGCACTAGACTACATCCCGAAAAGTTCTCAGAGAATGTAATTTGGTGTTTGGAACAATTTTTACAAAGACATTTCCTGAAAATATTCCACTACACCAAGAAAAACAGACATCAATGTTCATTGAGAGATTGTACAGCTATTATACTTGAGAACGGTTATCAAAAAATTCCCCAAGGTAGAGCATGCAAGTTGCAATATAGAGTACAGCTAAGACATAAATATTTTAACAATAAACTATTAATGTTAAATAACTCGTGCCACAAATTTAAAAACTCTTTACCTCCTTTAAGACATCGACGTTAATCTCAGACTTTGTTAAAGAATCCTCTGCACACGGTCTAATACACGTCGTCTTTAAACCACCTCTCTTGCCCATTTTCATCTGCGACACCCCTGTTGCCCTTTTCAGATCAACGCTAACCGATCTAGTTTGAACATCACTAGTGTTCAAATAATATAACAACGATTGCCCATAAGCATCATCTCCAATTTTACCCATAAAAGCAACCTTTCCACCCAATGTTGCAAGAGCCACAGCCACGTTGCTTGCAGAACCACCTGGCGCCCTCACAAATTTCTCTGGGACCCACAAAGCGTCCTTCATTCTTTCTTGCCTTTTGATAAGAATGAAAGAGAATATTAGTGGGAGAAAGCATTTTGTTCTCATTCATTTTAGAATCAGCATCATAATGGTAGTTATAAAGGGGTACATATTAAAGTGAGAAAAGTGTCAAATTTTTACACGAACCTATATCGATTTTGACGATTGGTTTCACCATTTATAAACCAATCTACATGTTAGAGTATTATCCCACATCGACTAGATAATAATTGAGCCTGTGGTTTACAAAGAGTTACCCATCCTTACCATTACAAGGCCTTTTAATGATAAGGTATATGGGGTTTAGCATGGTATCAAAGCAGGGCTAGCGATGTTGAGCCTGTGGTTTATAAAGAGTTACCCATCCTTACCATTACAAGGCCTTTTAATGGTAATGTATATGGGGTTTAACACTACAAAATATCAAACAACTAGGACTCAGAGTTTAATTTTTTACTCAAAAACACTAGCGTCGACTCCGACATAATAAAAAGTAATCTGTTCGAAATCACTGTTTAAAAAGCTCATTTCGAAGCTGAAAATGCACGATTTAAAGCTCAAGAAGGTCGAAAACACTTTGTGATAAAGCCTAGCCTTTTGCGTATTTCACACTCTTATGTCGGAAAAGCTTACACCTTCAGCAAAGCTTTGACAAAAGTGCTTTCACATTTCAAAGCGTTGCACGAAACCGAACAAGCAGTCCTTAAATATCTACTTTTAAGCACTCATGAATCATGAAAGGTTTGTGTACTCATTTTAAGAAAATTTGGTATCTAAGCTGTGGATTATGATAATGGATATGTCGGTCTCTTATTTGTGTAATTTTGTAGATTGGTGCATTAATGGTGAAATTCTATATAGCACGTTGGACTAATTGTTTGTAAGCAATTTGGTCTGTACATAGAAGTGATACTTTCCCTGATTTAGCTACGGGAGTATAGTACTTGAGAACGTATAGGATGTAAATGTATTAACAATTGAATACTAAAGATAATTCCTAAACTTATGCTATTTATAAAATCATAATATAATGCTAACGGTAATTTATTTAGGTGGTGCAAACTAATAATATCCGCTAATACCTCTCATAGTCTGTAAGCTTATTGGCTGGTCTTCCTGAAGGTAAAAAACCATGTTGAGCAGCACCAAAGCAACAGACCAAAGGGGGCCACCCGTATGTATCTGATATATCATCATCATTTTCTTCTTTTCCGAATTCTAAATCTTCATCTGATTCATCATCCGCGTTTTGAGTGAATATTTGATCGTCTTTTTGATCACTAAGTTCTACGTCACTCCCTTCATCTTCTGTCTCATCAACAGTCCTTTTGGTTCTTCTCTTTCTCGTTGCCTTTCTTTCAACTTTTTCCTCCATGAGCTCGGATGTAGATTCAACTGTGGATTAAAGAAGAAAATGTTTGGTTAAAATCAAAGGGTGGTAGCTTAACAAAAAAAAAAGGATGGTTAGATTGCAAATCCTAGAATTTTGAAGAGTAAATAAGATAAATTTTGCATATATACATGTTTATGCCAGTGCCATGAAAATTTTAAGTTGTTAAAGGAATCCAAAACAATTGATGTCTACTCTTTTAAAAAAAAATCATATATACATTCTTCTTGCATACATTCTAAAATATAAAACATATGGGGTAGTATTCTAAATTTCACATATTCTTAAAACTCGGATCTACCTTCTTAATAATGAACAACAAGATTTAGTAGCTAGATCCAATACAACAATTATGTTTATGATGTCATACAAGTATCGTTCTGTTTTTTAAAAGGGGAACATATTCTTAAGTAAAAGTAGCTCCATTTATTTACAGATGAGATGTTTAACTCGAGCCTCAACTTCAGAAGCTATTGATGACCTTTAGGTCATCGATATTCCAAATCAGAAGCTTTTTACCATTCAAATGCAAGGACCCTTCACTTCACACAACCAAATAGACAAAAAATAAGACAAAAAATCTAAATGCTATACCTACCAATGTGGTAATTACAATATTAATTTTGTGCACTAACGTATCCTCTGATCATGAAAACATATACCAACCTACAAATATGAAGCTATGAGTACTAATGTTACATGTCTCGGCGTTTACTTCACTTGGTGTCAAAAATATTTTATAAACACTGTTACAGCAATTTTTAAACCGATGTTATACTATTCTATCATATCAGGATTTCTATGCAGCGTACAGAAGCAGAAAGAAATGTTCGGTTAGGGTACTAATGCATACTTTATACAGTGGTGTACTACATCAAATCTGATGATGCATGAGTGTAAAGATTGTGACTAATCTAATCGTACCTTTCTTTCGGGTTCTTCTGCGGGGTTTCTTCAATTCTTCATCTAACACCAAGATCTTACTTGTTTCGTCATCTGTAATATCACTGCTTACGATTGAAACATCGTCTATCTCTAGAGTCTCCTTCTCCACTACCTTCTTCTTTCTACCCGGTCTCCGTTTGGGTGCCTTTGTTTCCACAACAGTTTCGACAGCATCTGACGACTCTTGAGCTAAGGACTCTACGACCTTTTTCCTAGCAAATGCAACTATCACACATCTATTACGGTACAAAGAATGTTGAAGTGGCAGTTCATTCGTCGAAGGGAGGAAAGGCCATTTTGAGTGCCACCTGTTTAAACAAAATGAGTTTTTCTTAGTTGTCTACACTCTACACCAATGAGCAGAGATGTGTACAGAAGATAAGAAGACAGTGCTTGTTGGCAGCTTCTTTCAAGTTGACTGTTGATACACCTATTTTTTTCCCAAGATGAGTTAACTTTGAAGAGGTCACTCATAAGAAGCTGATGGGATCGTTCATCTATTTTGCTTTCACATTAGAATTATATGCTGTGCTATATCTATACATTAATACCGCGGTTTTGTTGAAAAATAGATGAATATTAGACAACAAAGTAAATTTAAGGGAAATTAAAAGCAAGAATTTCCACCTTTAAGTTTTATAAGCTTCTTTTTCGTAATTATTGGCTTAACAATTAGTAGCCCAAATTGCTCAAAGTGTAGAATCTCATATCACAACTTAAAATCCAAGTTCTGCCAATTATTTTATTTAAACGTACTGGCTCAAAAATTTGGTTCACCAAAATGTTCAAAGGTCATGTCTCATATCAAAACTTAATAATCAGAGTTTTGCAAATAAACTGCCATACAACCGGAATGAGACCATGTAATTCTGAACACCAATGAGCCAAGAATTAAGGAAAAGATAAGAAGATATAGTGCTTGTTAGGGTGCAGTTTTTATCCTCATAAAACTTTTTTTGTTTCTAGAATGAGTACATTGCTAGCCTTTGATAAAGCTGTCAGCTGTCACTGATAAGATTAGATGCGCCACTTTATCAATTGGTTACTTATATGCTTTTTGGTTATATCACAACTTCAAATCCACTTTTTCCCCAAAAAATGACATTTTACGCATCTTGAAACAACAAGCTCGCTCCCAGTCCACCCACAGACTGCCGTAGTCAACCCCGGCCATCTTTTTTAATGACAATAATAGGAAAAAAAGATAAATCAATGGCCATAGAATCTCATACCGAAAACTAAAAAAAGGAAATGAAAAGGAAAGTGAAATAGATCCTTTTTTTTAACTTTCTTTTTGCTTTAACCCAAATTTAGTGGAGTAAAATTTAGAAAGCGAAGAAAGGGAAACAAGTTCATCCACACATTCCAAATACCCACATTTGTTAAGCCTTCTTAATTTTCTTTAATCACCAATTACCTAAAACCGTCAATTTTTCAAAAATTGGATTAAATGTAAACTAGATAACCACATTAAGGGCTTGTTTGGTTGCTTCTTTCAGCAAAAAAACTGGGTTCATCCAGCTTAAAGGTTCTAACCTTTTCTTGTCAAAAAAACGGCTTTTAAACTGATTTACAAAATGAAGTCCACCGTTTAAGCAAAAAGGAAAAAAACGAGGTTACAAAGCTGCAACCAAACAAAGCCTAGTTATTATTTTAGCAAAAAAAAAAGCTTTACCCAAAAAAACAATTTTTAAACAAATAAGCTGGCTTTTCCAAAATTGAGAAGAACCCAACTTCACCCCTCATCCATAATACACTATATATATTTGTAGTATAAAATAAACTTCTACACTCCACTACTCTTGTTTGTTTTATTTTTTTTTTAAAAAAAAAACTTGCCACACAATTGACCAAATGGAGTCCACAGTCCACCATTTAAGCAAAAAAGAAAAAACTGAGGTTACAAAGATGTAACCAAACAAAACCTAGTCAGTGCCGGTTTCAGGCACAGTCAACCTAGGCAAGATACTAGGGCCTCTTAAATAAATAAGGCCTCATAATTTTTTTAAAATATTATTATGCCTAAATTTATCAACCATTTTACTTCTAATCTACAAGACCACCTAGAAGATATGTTACGTTGAAGAACTTTTTTTTTTTTTTGATAATCAGAAACCCTCCTTTGGAGGGAAGACTACTTTGCAGGTGCCAGAGTTCGAACCCTGATGGTGAGCGTGGTATACTCGTGTACCAACCACTTTTGTTCACGTTGAAGAACTATTGGCAAAGAAAATAGAAAAGGAAATGTGTACTGATCATATATATATACCTCTACTTAATGGCTAGTGGTACTTGTATTTTGATAAATATCTTAATTGGTCCCAAAACATCAAGCATAACATTATGATCCTAACACTTAACAATTTTATGGTAATAATGAAGAAAAAATAACCATCATGTAAGTACATTTGTGATACCTTTTTGTAGTACAATTTGTTTTTCACTATTTCAATTTATTGTCTTGTTTGTGATAAAAAAACAAAATACATATAAAAGGCCTCACTATTCAAATTTGTGTCGGGTCACAAAAATACTGGAGACGGCACTGAGCCTAGTTTACTAGTTTAGCAACAATTCTTAACAAAATAAGCTACATAAGTCACTAGTGGCTGAGAGAAAGCGAGCAGCACCTTGTATAGTATAGGTTGAGCGGAGCTTGAAGAAGCGAGCCCCTATAAGAGAAAACCATTGCGCGCTAGCCTAGCTAGCTACCGTTTTTCAACTGGCTGTTATGTTACTTGTAGCGCGCCTTCCCTCCTTCTCTCACTTCGGAAAGATTTAGCAGTCTTTTTTTATGATGACCTGGTCGAGAGAGTACGATACATCGGTGTAAAAGATGGAGTTGGATCCGTGAGGTTGGTTATACTAAGGCCTGGTCAGAAAGTGTTCTTGCCTCTATCATTAGCTCGGGTAGTCGCTGTTTCCGGTGTTTTAGTCACCTTTCAATGGCTCCCTTAATTATGTGCGAGGAATTGCCCTATTGAGTCATGGGAAGCGGGCTACTCCCCGAAAATGCCCTGCCCGTAGGTTCCTTTGTCGTTGGGGATAAAAAGAAGGAAGGTTTATTAGCATGCAAGCAAGCTTGCCGAAATGAAGGTTATGAAAGAATTTATCTAGTAGCGAACCAGCAGCAAAGCGCTTCCTCGAAGGCGAAGTAAGCGCAGTTTAAGCGAAAATGGCTCGGTAGGCTAGCCAGCTGCTTGATAGTTGTTGCTCACACCGAGAAGTCTATGTCTATGTCCAAGGCAGGGCCGAATGGGCCAGGATAGAAAGCTAGGTCCGTAGTTCAAAGAAAGTCTTCGTTCAGAGTCGACGACAGCAGAGAAGCCTAATCTCGAGCGTCAGGCGTGGATAGGCACATCAAAACGAAGGAAAGCAAAGGGTGATGAAGGCTAAAACATACTATAAAAAGGAGGACTCATATGCTTTTGTCCACCACCGGGTAAGCATGGAATTATACTTTGAAACGATAAGCAGAGAGCGGGGATGCTACTCTTACTCTTAGAATGTGTTAAGTCAAAGTCATAGATGTGTTAGTGCAGCGTCGGATAAGATAATACGAGAGGGCTCTGCAGCCAGCTTTAAGCGGATAACCTTAAGTTGCCAACAATGCCCGATGGAATCGATCTAACTCTGACTAGCCAAGCCCTTATTAGTCTTCATAAGCAAGAGTCTCCAGTTAGGGATTCAATCCCGCATCTGGTTGAGCATGGGACATATATGGATTCCACAGACTCATCTGATAGTTATTGGAATGATTCGGATTACGACATCTATACTAGTAGTGACGAAGAGGTAGGGTATTCTTCCAATAGGGATCAAGAACCGAGTGGCTCAACCGAGGGTGCTAAGAAAGCGGATCCTGTGAGCAAGGATGAAGGGCCTACAGAAGTAGTAGGCACAGAAGATGTCGACATTCCATATAGTGATAGTGATGCCGGAATGGGTGATTCAACCGAGGGTATTCATCCCGACGATGCCATTGAAGGGTGCTATGATAGCGCGGATTCATCCCATATAGACGGCAATGAGAAGAGCCATGAAAGCCATGAATGCACCAAGAATGCTACCAATGCGGATCAGAAAGAGGGAGGTACAGATCCTAGTCGGGAGGAAGAACCTATAGAAGGAGAGGCTAGCCATGATGGAGGCACAGAACAAGTAGGCAGTGAAGTAAGCTACCATGTAGATGGTGCAGATCCCAGGGTTGGTGCTGATGAGGTAGTCGGATAGGGATGGAGAATCCGCTCATGAAGAGCATGATAACAACTATGATGGCCGGGGATCTAGCCCTAATATTCTATCTGAAGAAGGGTACGACGGGAAAGAAAGCTTCAGGCAGATCAATAAATCTTTCGTTCCTTTCCTCTCTTTTTGAGCTTGGTCTTTCGTTAGGTTCATAGGAGTTAGAGGCTAAGATGGGAATATGCAGTATATCAATAAGAAATACGCTGTTGAGGCTGAAGCTAAGCACGTGCTCGCACAAAAGGAAAAGGAAGCAAAAAAGGGATCCTAAGAGTACTCCGAAGCAATGAAGAAAGAAGGTAGACGTATAGTATATCACTTCGACTGACTCAGGTCAGGAGAGAGTTCAGTCAACTGAGGTAGTGGCAGAGCCTTGCTAAGAATGAAGAATTCGGCAGATAAAAGAAGCAAGCTTTCGAGGGGAAGAGAGTCTTCTTCCTTGGATGGGCTGGTTACCGCGTGCTCGCCCGCTTAGATCATTATCAAGCACTACGAGAGGGTAAGGTGGATGCGCTTGGCTTTAGACTGATTGACTAATAGAAGAAAAGGTCATGCTTGCAGACTCGAACTATACGGGTCTAAACCGCTGCCTTAGCTCTCCTTTTACTAATAGGGGCACTAGTCAGAAGAATAGGCAGAATAAGTCCCTCAGCCTAAGTAAGGTAAGGGATTGACACAGGGAAATTAGAAGAAACCGAGAGAATTACAGATTGAGTATGTACACTAGCCCTTCAAAATGAGACAGGACTAGACTGGCATTCGGGTAAGCACTGCGCTCTCATCTCACACGGAGGGAAGGGAAAAAATTCCACTGCTTGAAAAAGAAGTAGTATCCGGAATTGAAGCGGGAAGTGATCTAGCATTTTCTCACCCACCCGAACGGAACCTTCACTGCCTTTCCTCGGCTCACTTCCCTTAGAGTGGGGAATCCAGTTCAAGAAGAGTAAAAGGACTAAGATCAGTCTATTGCTACTTACGGTGATAAAGAAAGAGTTATTGGCTTTCTTCCCCCTTCGAACTTAACTATCTGGCATCACAGACACGTTGACTTACAACTTTGAAAGATCAAAGACGTTTACCTTTTTCGAAGGGCAATGGTAAGAGACAAGTCTAAAACAGAGGTACTCGTCGATACGATAGGTTGATTTACGCTTACCAGTCATTATAGGCATAAAGCCTAATCTTTATTTTGAAGACAATAAAAAGAGAGGGGCTGGTAATTACAATACGAATAAGCTGGTCAAGTAGAAGGAACTCCCAGAGTGTGAAGCCCCTTTCAAATGGGGATAGGGGATGAGACTTGGTTTGGGGCAATTGCACCGTTCTCTCCCTCCGCGCATGCCTAATCGAGAACGAACTTCGCAATTCGAGTTACTCGACCTTCTCAGGCACTGCAGAATGGTCCCAGAAAGGATGAGAAACGGGCTGCTTAGGGCTATAGGACCGCCTCTTCATTCCATAAGATAAAACCATAATACACAATCTAAATTTGTAATACTATAGACATTAATATTTTTCAACTCTATATAATTTTTAAACTGTGCACATTTCATACCTTTCTAAATATAGTGTTAAAATATGCAAACAATACCACATAAAGCACAATTACAAAATAAAATAAAAAGGTAAGAGTAGAGAAAAAGGAAACCTGGGTAAACATAGGAATTGGGTTAAAGATGAAGAAGCCATATATACCCAGATATATATATATATATATAGAGAGAGAGAGAGAGAGTTAGTACAAAAAACCCAGTGAGGGGGTTTAAGAGAGTAAGTAAAGGATGAGGAGAGAGAAATATCACCCCCTCTTTTATTTGTATTTTGTAGTTATAATTTTATTAAATTACAGGGTCAACTTTTATTTAATATGTAACTCCCATAAGTTATTATTATATGTCTTTGATAAACAAGTTTGTTATACTCGTTCTGTTTCTAAACAAGTGTTCAATATTTCATATTTAATTATTTCTAAATAAATGTCTATATTTCTAATTTACCAATGAAAAAATAATAAAATTACTATAATATCTTCAAATATTATAATAAATACATTCTAAAATTGACAATAATAATGATTTAATTAAAACTAGAGCTATATTTGTAACTTTCAAATGCAATTAATGATACATGTTAATATTTGCCGAATTGAAAGGAGGACACTTAAAAAAGTGACGGAGGGAGTATATTTAAAAATTGGTTTTTTTTTTAATCAAAATATATATTAGTATGTCTCCGCTAATTCAGAACAAAAGAAAGTAGAAAGATAACCCTATTCACTCACTAAAATTGATTATTGATCGTCAATATTTTAAAATGCGCAAATAATATTTCAGGTGGAAATATGTTTCCTACCGTCTAATCCAGCTTAATTACACCTGATCTATAATTTAAGAGGCATCTAAGCTCTGTCTAGTCTCGACTTTTAGATGCCATTGACCTTTTTTGAAAGGACATTAGTGTGTTTACATGGGTCCATTTTCGATAATCATTAATTTGATATGTGAATATATGTATATTGTGGTCAGTGAAAAAAGTCATGCATAAGTATGACTAATTTAATCCAAAAACCCTCATTAAATTGGATTTTTTATTTTTATTTTTTACATAAAAATAGTGTCAGCCTATATATAATTATGGATATTTTAGAAATATAAATGTTTTTAGTTTTTTTTTAATAAATATAATAGCGTACAGAGACTTGTACATAAACTTAGTTACGAGGGTTATTTGTAAAACATATAGTGTGTGGGGTCTAATAGAAAACTTTAAAATTTATGGGGGTTATTTGGAAAATTGTTTTAGTTTCAAGGTGGTATTTGTAATTTAGAGATGGTTTATGTTTATTATATTCAATTATGAACCCATTTCGTTTTAGTACATTGGACGATCGCTATTTTCAATTAGTATATTGAACTAAAGTTTATGTCCCGATTTGTATATAGCTATCCAATTTAATCATTAAAGTACCAAAATATCCTTATCAAACTTATGTTGGCTTTAGTTTAGTATATACTATACTTTTGTTTTTTTTTTGTTTTTTTTGTATACAATGATTCTTTATGCTTGTTATTTATTTTAAAAATGAACTCAACAATTTAAATGAAATTCAAATATGACTAGTGGTTATAATTGTACCAAAAAGTAAAATGAAAATAATGATATAAAAGCGAACAACATTCTAAAAATCTTAGCACTTTAAAAGATTCATTGTATACAAAAGTATAAAAAAAATGAAAGTATAGTATACTCAACTGAAACTAATAAATAAGTTTGACGAGGGTATTTTGATACTTTAGTGATTAAATTGAACAAACATATACTAATCAAGACAGAAACTTTAGTTCAATATACTAATTAAAAAAAGTGATAGCCCACCATACTAAAATGAAATGGGTTGATAGTTGAATATACTAAACATAAATTATCTCTGAATTTTACCTTAAATCTTTAAAATAAAAGGGACAAAATACGAATCGCTCCGTTAATTGAAAGTTGTTTTCAAGTAAACTATATTTCTGGCATAACAACCAGAAAAACCCAACAAAAACAAAATAGAGTATTCAAAGAGAAAACAAACAAATGACAGTTATAAACTTATAATTGCATTGTTATAAAAGCTTTTGATAATCATAAAGCCTGAAATATCATATTCACGTAAAACTTTTTTCCCTATACATATATCAGCATCAGAGGCCATGCAACAGTAATTATCTTTCATGACTAACAAAATGAGATAATACATAAATCCAGGCCATACAGTGATACATATAGTCTCTAGTCTTCGAAAACTCTTTGTTTGTAGCTCAACGGTGTTGTTTTCTAATCTCGTAGCTTAAGCAGTTACCGTGATTCTTGTTTATCAGATGCTGCATTTGAAACACTTTTTGAAGAGTGCACATAAACCAACAATTGGTCTCTTCCAGCAATGGCGATAGGACCCAACTTTGAGTCATCCGTGGCAATAGTTGAAACACCAACACCTGATATTAAAAGAAGTAATTGGAACACAAGACATTGATAGACTTCAAAAAATTTGTAGCTTATTTTAAAAGAGTTTTAAATATTCAAATTGATCAGAGGAATGTTCAATGATGCATTGAAATCTACAGCATTCAAAGATAATTGAAAAATTAGAAATGATGCATTTGATATCATAATCAGACTAGCTATTGAGGCCTTGTTGGGCTGCAGTTTCTAAGCATGCAAGTTAGGTTAACTGTAGCTATGGAATAAACTATGTTAATTCAGCTTATGACTTCTATCTCTTCAAACCGCAAAACCCAAAAAAAGTCAACTTTTAAGTCAAATGCTTAACAAGATACTGTATAAGCAAAAACCATATGTTATAAGCTGCAAGCAAAGTCGGTCCTAAAACTTTAGGATTACCTTGAAAATGATGCAGATCACAAAGCTTAGTTCCGGATAACAAATCCCACATGTAAACAGCTCCATCATTTGTTCCAATGATTCCATAATCACTTGATGAACCAACAGCTACCGCCCTGCAAATTGAAAAATCTCATATCTTAATCAGGACAAGTAAAACTTTAATAATTGGCGAGAAAAAAAATGATAATATCGTGTATCTTGTAAAAGGAAAAGGGTAGTAGGATCAAAGGACATTTTAATTGACAAAACAGTTGATAATTCACATACTTCAAAATACTGACCTAATAGAACTCTAAAAATACACATAATCTGGGCCTTGGCATCCGAAAAGAACATTGAGTGTCAAATGAGAAATATGATCTCTCTTGATCCCTCCCTATGTTAAAAATATAGGCTTAAAAATTACCTGTGGTCCAATGCACTTCCCAGGATCACTGTATTTTCTACTACTAAAGCTAGCCTCCAGAGTCCGACTGTGTTGTTATGCTCACTTGACTGATATTCGTGTTGAATGTCAGATTTGCAGATAGTCGAAATAAGAATCCAAATAGCAACACCATCACTCTCCAATGGATTAAAGGATTGGTTCTCGTCCTGTTTTAACAATGATCTTCTTGTTGAGGCCATATACTCAGTAATTTGTTCTTTTCCTTGATCATGAGGCTTTGTGATGATGGAATCCTTTTTTTGCCATCTGAACAGACTGATAGGTAGGAACTGGTAAACTGAAGTACTTGGTGAAGAAAATCTTGCTACGAATACGCGCTTATATATATCCCTACAAAAATTCATATGCATCATTTTAGGGTTTCTGAGGAAACACTTGGGAAAGAAGATGCCAACATATCAGCAATACATAAAGAAACTGTAGAAATCAAGTGTATTTCATAAGAAGAAAGAAGCTAAGGAAAACAGTAAAATAACGAAGGAAGTTATGCACTAAACTTTATCTTTTCCTCCTGTAAGGTATAAAAATAAACTGATCTGCTTCAAAGACTACTAAATTTCATGCCAGTTTACTAAATCAAAGAATCATTTGATCCCAATAAAACTAACAGAAGTACAGAACAGATTAAAATGAAATGGAAATGAAAGCTAGACTCCAGACTGAAGAAGTTGGTGAAAGGAAATAAGGCTAACAGAAGGTAGAACACTTTCATGGATGCTCGTGGAGATAGAAGTTGAAATAAAATGGGAAATGTAAGGAGGTCATTGGATATATGTGAATTGCATACACTGGAGAACTTTTTCTTCATATACTTTTTTCCGTGACAATCATTGTGCCGCTGTTGCAGTACAGCTAAAGGTCCCTCGAATCTAACCACTCTAACTAAGGAGCAAGTTTGATCTTAGAAATGAGGAATATATATATGAAGAGACGAAACACGATCACCTAAATGAAAGGTAAAACACATAAAAGAGAAAGCATCGTAACAACAAAATTTGCATACCATAGACCGAATTCCCCAAAACCGTTGTGGCCAAGAACAAGAGAAGAATGGTTGGGAATCTTCTTCAACTCTACTATGCAAGGGAATATGCAGTCGGAAGTAGATAAGTCACATTCCTCTATAAGTGCACTGCGACAAGCATATTCGAATACCGTCAGCTATTCAACACATTAAAAATAAGATGCTAGAAAATAGCAAAACTAAAAGGTAACGAACTTGAAACTAAAGTTACACTACTAGACGATAAATCTAAAATGGGATACACCTGTATTATACGTCAAACCAAATCATATTTACATGAAAGTTACCCTCTCATCCTTTTTCTAACAAGTACTACATTTATTGGGATAATCGACACATCAACACATTTTGACTTATTTACACTAATCTACAACTAATAGCGATCAATATACTAAGTTAAATTTCACGGAATACACCTGCTGTACAAAATAGAAACGAAAAAACTCATAGACGGAGTACTAATTAATTAAGCAACATATTTTTTCTACACAATTCTATCACATTTTTATACCACTTACACTATTTTACCAACTAATAGCGATCAATATACTAAGTTAAATTTCACGGAATACACCTGCTGTACAAAATAGAAACGAAAAAACTCATAGACGGAGTACTAATTAATTAAGCAACATATTTTTTCTACACAATTCTATCACATTTTTATACCACTTACACTATTTTACCAAAGTTATTCCTATTTTAGTCCTCAAACAATGTGTTTTCTTCTACGTAGAGTACAAGAATGAAAAGGGATGTTAGGTTAGGGTACTAATTGCTAATTTTTATAGGTTGGCCAACAAAACCGAAATCTGGTGAACATCAGTGTAAGATATTTTAAGCAATCCTCAATTATTTGGCAAACCATAAAATTTTGAGGAGCACAAGGTATAAGTAGCAGAAGGAAGAACCTCGATGCTTCCAATAAAAGAAGCTTAGAGAGAAGTAGCACTGTAGCATAAAAAAACTGACAATCTGTAATGGATTACCTCCAAGTTGAGTTCATGACCCATAAATGTAGGATCCCGCTCTCTTCAACGCCAATAAGATAGTTTGGCTCACAAACTAATATACACTGCACATTTTCAGCTGTTGTTAACGTCACCACAACTGAAACATAGCCCGGTTTTACTTGTAAAACCGTGATTCCCGTGTTTTCACTGCCATTGGATATGCAGGCTGAGCACAGGCATTTTAAATCTCCTTCCCTGGAAAAAAGAGAGAGAGCAAGATACAAGAGTCAGAGTTATTGTTCAACTATCAGAGAAAGGAAAAGACGAGTGAATCACAGTTTTGTACACCAATGTTTCACCTGTATATGATTCCATCTGTCCCACATACAAAAATTAGCTTATTATACTTGCTTTACGTTTCTTATCGATTTAGTATACATAGTGTACCAAGAGAGAGAAATTTATAGGTTGGACCACTTATTAAAGAGCCAAATATTTTGCACCTTGTACTATTGCTTTTTTATATAATCTGATCAAAATTTCCTCTTTTAGTTCCCAAACTACAGTTATATTTTCTATGCAGTGCACAAGAGCAAAAAATAATGTTAAGTTAGGATACTAATCGCTATCTTTTCTAGGTTGGTTGATGTACAAAATCGTAATCTGATGATATGATAGTGTAAATTACCATGAGGGTATAAAAACGAACCTGCACCAAGGAGCTTTTACACTATTCAAGATAACAAGGGAGTGTCCATCAGGAGTAAGTTGCAAACAAGTTCTATCCATCGAGATCTAGGAAAAAGGACAAAGATCAGAAAAAGTAAATGAAAACAGAACAAACAGACTTAACAGGATTATAAGTTGCATCATCTGCAAGAATATAGAACTTACTTCTCTTTTGAAGGCATCTTTTAAGAGTGGCAAGATTAAAGCTGTGTGGCCAATAAAAGAAGGGGATCCGAAAATTTGTTCTTTCATAGATAATTTGTACATAAACAGATTTCTTTCTTGGCCGACTGACGCACCACAGAGGACACAGATACAAACCTCCTCCTCATTTCTGCTTAATAACACCAGAGATATAGGGAAAGGGTGGACATAACTTCCCATAAAACGAAGATTTTGCTGTTCAACAAAGTTCCCTATTTTCTGCGGTGACTTTGCCGATGGACCCTCTGCTACTACATTATCAGATCTACTGCAACTTGCAGCTTTTTCAATTGATACATTGTCCTCCTCAAAATCTTTTTTTAAGCTAACTGGATGAGAAACTGAAAGGAACACAGGTTCAGAGGAAGCATTTGCTTGTAGCACAATATCATCTGCAGAGTTTCTGCATATTATACTTTCTGAGAGAGGCCCTTTGTTTTGTCTTGTCAATTTGTCTGCATTTTGGATTTTTAGTAAATGGAAAGTTACCAGTAAGTTTGGTTGTTTCAGCACAAATTTCATATCAAATTAGACTTGATCCAAATGACTCTCATATTAAATTAGACTTAAAATTTACTTGGTGAATCTTCTCTTGGATGTATCCCAAAACAAACTATCAAGCTGAATTGACTCATAGTTTTAATTCAAAAGAACCTCGTTGTTCACAATATTATTCAATATTCATAGAAGCTCATCTCAATTGTGAAGTAGAACATAAAAGTGTAGAGGAAGAAGGGTTATACCTTCAAATGTTTCAAGTGAGGTTTTAGGTTCTTTCTCCTTTGAGTGAATTTTATGACATAAAGAACCTTCGCCGTTTTTGCACATGTCGTCATTAATTTTATGCATATTATTACTCTTATGGGTTTCAACCAAAAGTTTTTGCCCTTCACCTTTTTCATCACTGAAACCAGTACCATCATAACTCGATAACTTCTCCAAAGCTTTAGATCTATTATCCTTGTCATCGATAGTAGCTAATTTGTCTTGAGGAACATCACAAGAAGCTTCTACACTGAGGAAACTATCAGGAACAATACTAGTTTCGTTCCCAAAGCTGAAAGCATCCAAACTATCATCAACAATAGCAGCTGCCTCCCTGTCCAAAGGAGGATTCTTAGCATGCATTCCTGTAAGTTCAGCAAAATTGAGTCTACAGAAATTAGAACGCAATGATACGTTCTTATATGAACGCTAGACAGGAAGTTTACAGCTTTGACTTAGTCTACTGTATGCTAACTTGTTATTTTCCTTATCATGGTCAAATGTAAAATGTGTTTTTAGTAACCAGTTAGGAAAATTATCCTTATCGGTTTGTATAGTGGTATAAACAATTAACAAATTAATCACTATCACTGAATGAATGAAAAGTAGAACACGAGTTTTTGTTTGTAATCTTCAAACAAAAACTGGTGCACTTAGGACTGTAGGCACGGTTCCATTGCAAGAAATTTTAGCATTATAACATGGTCTTCAGTGTATATGTGCACGGCAATAATCTCGAATCAATGTGTTACCCCTATTCATGGACATTGCAGCTTAATATTTTAATAGGGTTATGTATGCTAAACAAAACTGGGATATGGTATAACAACAAATCTAGATGAAACAATGTAACATATTGAAAGATAGCATATAAAACATTTCAAATTTAGCACATAACCATGTTAGAACTGGAAACAGATAGTCTATAATTTGATAATTTATTGCAGCCTGAAGGGTACTTCGCTGTATCAGAAAGACTAGTGCATTCAGTTTTATTGAGTTTATAGAAGAGCAACTGTTGAAAGAGAAACGACAGACCAAATCTGTGCATGTTGTACTTACCAGGAGAAACACTATCACGATGGTCAACCTCCTTCATTTCTTTCTGAATTTTCTCACTATCTATAAAAGTTTCAAGAGGTTTCAAAACTCTCCTTTTCTTCCTTGAGAATGTTTTCAACACAGGCGATTTTTTCTTTGACGATAGCAATGGAAGCGCTTGAGGAAGCAGAAACGACATCATACTCTTTGCTATGTCATCACCAACTGAATCAAAGTCACTTTTTTCAAGATTTGCATTCGATGTACTTGACTCAAAAATTATGGCACTCTCAACCTCAGCAACTAACTCACTTTGTTTATTACAAGGACTGTCCTTTTGAATGTTTAACTGAGAATGAAACGTCTTATCTGTAGCAAAAGAATGGCAAGTGAGGCGGATAGTAAACATCAGCACATAAAATAATCTATTATCTATCTGTACGTATGTAATCATGGTTGAGAGTATCAGATTGACTTTTACCTTGCAAAGAATCGAGGCTATCAGGCACACATAAATCAACATCCTTGGTTCTTTCTGTCTCTGTGGCAACAGACACTTCTCCATCTTTTGGTTCTTCGGGTACTGACAAATTGAATTCTTCATTTTCAGTTGTGGGCCTAACAAGCTGTTAACGGTTAAGAATGCTTCCCATGCCATCTAAACTTAATAAAGACTTAGAGTTGAACATATTGTTCTCAAATGTCTTCTACAAAATAACCAGTGCTATACTGTGAACAACACTGCACAAAAGTTTATCCTAAATACATTTTTTAGAAGTTCTTTCAGTTTTTTTTATTGTATGGGTTTATTTACCGAAGAATAACATTTTAACAACATTTTTAGCGCATGTTTCAAATAAATAAAAAATCCAGGAGAAGATAGCATCTTGATGTAAGGTCCATAAAGGTTGACGTATTTGTCCAGCAAGTCAATGAGGGTAAGTGCTACTGCCTCACTGGTTTGGAAATTGTCCAAACTGTTTAAACAAAATAATCTCCTTTTCAAAAAGAAACTACAACAAAGTGAAACTAGAATACAGGGTTACTCCCAAGAAATGGGAAAACGATTTAAAATACTTGAAACCAAGATGAGTTCTGATGCTTACAGGATTTTTGTAGATTGAAAATTTTTCAGTTGTTCCTGTGAGCAAAGAATTTACAGGCGTGTCTTCTCTAAGGGGAGCTTCCTTCCCTTCTGGATTATGGTCAGAAGAGGGAGAAGATACCACAAGTAAACCAGCACTGACAGAGGAGGGAGTGCTTTGTACCCCGATCACAGCTTCCAAGTTCAGTGACATAACTAAATCTTTGTCATCATTGTGAATCTCATGCTTTTTATTTGAAACAGGTGCTATAAGTGAAGGTATGTGCTTATTATTTTTATGATCTTTCTGATCCTTATGAACCTCATCCTCGTCTAAAACACTCTCATTAGGGACCTCATCTTCAGGTCTAATCTTTTTACAGCTAGCAGCTTTAGTACAATCAGCATTACTGCTCTTCAGTTTTCGAGCTCTCTTGTTTTTTACTTGTGGTGCCTTTGGTTTTGTTAATGTAGCAGGGCCAGTAATTTCTGTAGAAGAACTTTGATTTTCCTTTGCAGAATCGTCATTTATTGAGTTACAGGTGACGCCGGAATGTTCAACAGTTATTTCATTATGTGTCCCCAATTCTCTAAGCAACCTCTGAACAAGAGCGTTTTTGAATCCAAAAAACTGCAACAACAACAACAACAAAAATGAAGAAAGCAACCTGCTTCAGCATTTCATGCTAAATATGGGTCCTATATCAACTTTGCGGTGCCTAAAAACCTCTTGCCAGACATCATAATAGTAGCTGGGTTTTTTTTTCCGCAAAGAGGGATTAGAAAATAATGGGAAGACAATAACAGTAAACATTCCATACATTAATTTTGTGGAGAAAGAATAAAAAATTGCAAATAATATTGCGATGCCATATACTGTCAAAAAATCATACTCCATTAATCTATAACTCTAGAGTGATTGGCTAAAAAAATATGAAAGTTTAGAGTAGAACGAGTTATAATTAGTCATTACTTGATCATGTTTTTTTTTCCGATTTTGTGCCCTAACCTACAGAAAAATTGATGAGTACCCCAGTCTTCTGGTAAAGCCTTTGTGATCCGACGTACAAGATATAAGAGAAAGACATTATGTACATCATGTCCATTTTTTTAGCTTGTTCCCCAATCAATTATTTAATTTTGGATAAAGTCAAATAGAAAAAGGTAAACAAAATAAAAATCTAATTTTTTTTTAAGAACTAGATAAATCGTTTGTTAGGCACCAACACGAAACTCGAAGCACGATAGATTAGTGTATGATGACAGTTTTCTTTGACCTTATAATATGTTTCGAAATGAAATTACAAGGTGAAACTTCATGATGAAACTCCAGTTGCACAGTTTACTTATATTTTCCTGGCGACGCTCCTTGTTAGTCGGAGCAGTCAGTAAATTTACACGGGGAGGAAACAAGAGCCAGCGTTGCCATCATCAAACTATAGAAGTTATGCAAATTATAGAGTTGCAAGAAGCACTAGAATTACCTCCACTCCATCAATCTTGCACGAAAATCTTTTTCCCCGCCACAGCTTTATGCGAAGGTACCCTTTCTTTTGAAAGATATCCCAAGCCATATCAGGAGTTTGCCCTGAACAGGAATGGCCGTCACTAGAAGATATCTGTCAAATGCATTTTTTTAGTAGATGGTCAAAGTGTTCTTGTTTAAAAGTATTGACAAGTTACAAACAGATGAATGTGTCTACTGACCAAAAATGAAGGCCCTTTCGATCCTTCGTGGATTTCCATTTGATAAGTAATCGTATTATGAGTTCGGACAGCCTTGTATCCAACGGGAAATGGATAACGATCCTTACCCTGTAAAACAAAACAGAAATTTTGAAGAATTACTTGGTTAAAAATTAAAATATAAACAAGCTCTCTCCGACCCAAAACCAGCATTGTATAACAAATAAAAGCTTATGAAGTGATACTTGTAAGCGGAGTGTTTGATGGTAAAAACCATTCGTTCATTGTGTAAAAAAAGCAAAGAAAGAGTGTTAGACCACGAATAGCACAATTATTGTAGAGTATTTAACCAATTTTCGCATGTTAGAGACCTCCTGATTCGACCATAATTTATCCTCTCTCTACCATATCATTGTTTTTCTTTTTTGCATTAAACCGTAATTAGCCTACAGACAATGTCTTCTACTCCTGAATCCTTCAACTTCAACAGAGTGTTAGTCTACGACTCTACGATAACTTCAATTTGACTAGTACTATTAAAGAGTCCAGCAAAATCGTGTAAGCAAAATAGACTTCACAAAATAACCCACCAGAAGGGATCAAACCCATCACCTTTGAACCTATGAGACCAATACATCAACCATTTGGAAACTAATGTCTTTTACAATGAAATAGCATAACACCATCCCTATTTGCAACTCTCTAGGGCCAGCTCTGTTCAAACGATGAGGGGAAAACACAGCAGATTTCGTATCTTATAGTTGCTCAACTAGCATATATGATGAGGAAATATATTTAACGTACCCGTTTATTCAAAAACCAAAGTAGGTAGGGGTTTTATTGCATTTCTCTTTTTTCTCAATAAGATCACTTCTTACATAATAAATTGTCACGGTTAGATACAGATACGGGGATGATGCGAAAATGGTTCTTGTTTCTAATGTAAGGACGTCTTACGAAAGCCAGTTCCAGTAGGAATCTTATATGCAAAATAATTCCATAACATAAACGAGTTTCCTGGGGAAGTAACATGGTGATTTCAAATCACAATTTCCTACATTGTTTAACAATAAACACCTGGTCAATTTATATTGAAGTACATTAACAAAAAGCTTCATCATCCCACCTACTAGTTCTAGCAAGTAAAATTGCTTATACAGATTATTAAATGTTGACTGATAGATTGAAATGAATAGTAATAATAAACTTGGTGATAATTACGATACTTAACATGATTCCTAAATAAGTAACCAGGAACACTACCTAACATGGGAAGGTAGTTTACCCAGAAACTTCTAGGCGGAAAACAAACATCTCCATGTCCAAAAAATTTACAGGGATATTTCCTGTTTAGGAATTTGCAATACTAAAAAAATTCCATAAATACAATATTTTTTTATTATATGTGATTAATTTTTTTCCTTAACATATATGAAGTATAATTAAAATGGTTTGTGCATGTAATAAGGAGACCTATGGGTGCACAAGTTAAAATCAGTGAAGGTATTTGTACGAAATGAAAAGAAAGGTAGGGGAAAAGGTGTAGAAAAACGGATGCAGATGATTCCCAAAAAAATGTGTGTTGGGTAAATCAATAGACACCTAGATTTAGACAGTAACGAACGCATTGAAAAATTCACAATTGCAACAAAAAAGTGATTTCTTATATGGTTTCATTTAGCCTATAAGCCAACACCAAATTCCTGGGATTAAGGCAATCCCAAGGCATAGTTTCACGACAATTATCTAATATATTAGTACGATTAGATTATATAAAGTGCATTGTCCAATATGTAATTAAACATGCTTTTAATATATTGAATCCAAATCGAGCGCGTTCCTCTATGTATTTACAAATACTATTACTGCTCCTGTTTCATTTATCATTTCCGCTTCTCTTCTCTAATACTTGAAATTATAAATCTATAATCATAATACAAAGTCCAGCAACCAGCAGCTTTAGGTCAATATAATCAATCTAAATTCTAAAACAATAAATCAACCTTATCATCTCGCATGCTAAAATAAAATTACAGACTCAAAAAGTCTCCAAATAATACTACAAAACGAAAACAAAATCAAATCAAACTTATATGCGCATCGATCGAAGTAAGTTAACTAAATCGGACTTATATATGCATAGATCGAAATACATCGTCAAATATACAATTAGACACACTTTTAACCACGTCTTACAGTTATTCTATAAAAATCTCGAATAATTTTTACTTCAATCACATATCGAATCAATTTTCCGCGTTTCTCCATTATATCAACAAACACTATAACTCCATCTTTTTTTTCTAAAACTATTAATAACATAATCCTAACAAATAACCAAGCAACCAGCATCTTTAAATTATCTCAATATAACTTAAATTCAAATCAATAAACCAATCCTATCATCTCCAAAAAGTTACTATAATTATCTCAATCAATCCACATATAACTAAAAGTTACAGAAACAAAACGAGATCGGAATTAATTTTTACTCCGATCACATATCAAATCGATTTTACCCTAGAGGAGCTCCAATACTTCTTATAATCCTGTAAATTAATTAATTTACAATCCTAACAAATACTCCAGAAACCAGAAGCTAAAACATAAATTCAAATCAATAAATTCAAAAGTTATTAAAACTACCTCAATCAGTCCACATATTACAAAAAATGACAGAAACAAAACGAGATCGGAATTAAATTTACCCTAGAGGAGCTCCAATACTTCTTATCCCAATCTCTGGTGTAAATCTCTCCGATCGATATTATTTCTAGTCCGTCCAATCTAGAATCCTCCATCGCACCGCCTCAAAAAAACAAATATATATATATATATATATATATAATATGTATGTATATTATATATATATATATATATATAGAGAGAGAGAGAGAGAGAGAGAGAGAGAGTTGGCGGGAGAGAAATGAGAAGTGTTCATTCCCTCCATTAAATGAAAAGGTAAATATTTAAAATTAGAAAAACAAAAAATTTGGGTTTAAATAAATCTATGGTCCCCTTAGTTTGGTTAGCATTGTTTCAGTTGAAACAAAAGTTCTTAAATTTATGGAATGGTAACTGATTTTTTGTATCTATGTTTACAAAGGGAAATTGTATTTGGCAACGTTTGTGGTATATAGTTTTCCACCGTATTTGAAGCTGATTTAAATTTTAAAAAATATATATTTTTGCTAAAATGTCCGCATGTGACTGAGTTGTATTGTTGGATTTTCGAGTCGGGACCATCCTAGTTAGAGATTATCGGGCCCACGACACTCCCACAATTCTGATTATTACGATTTTTTAATTTTTGAACATGTATTTTCACTAGAAAAAATGATTTGACACTTTTTTTTTTATTTCACTTAATATAACTGATATGTAAACCTAATACCCCATTAAATATTCGTGCATTCGCCCTTGAGAGTCCGAGACCATGTCTTAGATTATTTTTTTTTCATGATAAGATATGTCGTTTTAAATTGTACAAGATTTGTGCAACCCGGTAATTTTTTCTCTTTTATATTAGACTATTAGTTTATATTTGACCATTCGCAGAAGAAGAAGGAAAAAACTAACTTGGAAAACCTAGCATCAATTAGCATTGTGAAAATACCAAAAATTTAAATAATTTACTAGATTAGCAAAATTGTTACTTCAGTTAATTTACTTTTGATGTTAAATGCACCTCAAATTAATAAATTATATCATGAAATAAAAAAGAAAGCAGAAAAGTCCCAAAAGAAAATGGCCCATGCAGGTCTCGAACCTGCGACCTTCGCGTTATTAGCACGACGCTCTAACCAGCTGAGCTAATAGGCCCTTTTGTTTCTTTTTGACAAAGAAAATATATAAACCTCAATAACAAAAGTGTTAAATAGTGCCAGAATGATACTTTGTACAGTAATGTTTATAATTAGTTGTGCTATGTGATCAAAATTTGTAATCTTCCAAATGACCCAGGTAAAGAAACTTTCTACAAAAGAACAACATTGTGTAAAATGATGAGAAAACAAGTTTTTGAGCAAAGTGAGAGAAGACATATATAGTTTTTGAGGTTCGAAACACAAATATTTGTGTGCATAGATTTTCGTCGTCCTAAATAAAAGTCTGTAATAATTTGCTAAGCTACGTGTATCCTAAAAATCATACTCTCAAATCTTAAAGTTTGAGGTAGTGCAACCTTTTTAAGTCTACCCTTACTTTTTTTCTCTTTACAAATTACATGACTTCGGATACTATATATACGTGGTTGTAGCGTCGGAGCCGGTGTAGATGACAGCAGTAAGGCTGAAGACGTGGGCAATAACAAAAGTCGTAACCTTACGGGTCAATTAGTTAGTTAGATAGCCAGAATTAAAAATCTATCACGTTAGGCTTCAAGGTTAATTAAAGTTAGGAATTGTAACGGTTATTTGATTATTAATAAAAGTTACCGTTTCGTCAATTAATTTTCTCTTTATATTCTTCTTATATAGTTATGTTTTGAATGTGTTTTATTTAAAATAACAAGCGGAGCTCTCAGACCTGATCAAATGGTATCAGATTCAAGTTCGATATTCGGGTGTGTGGTGTAACCATCATATACACTTTTGAGCAATTTGAAGTGCTCAACTCATGAAATGTTGTAGATCGTAATTGTAGAATTTATTTTAATTTTTTTTATCAAATATTTTGGATTGAAAAGTTAAGTGGACACATAAGGGAACATAAAAGAGGAAATAGTAAGGCCAGAAGATCCGGATTCTATCTTAAAGTAGCAAACTTAATTTATGACGGTTGAAGTAAAATACTATAGGCGGAGTTACCGGCCACAAACTAGAATTGGCATGCTCATATATTTAAATTTGAATTACTTGTTGTGTATATTAAAACTAAAAAATGTATTATATTCACTCTAAAATTATGCCAAATTTCATGAACATGAGTCCACTATATTCGGTTGATACTTTTTCAGAGTTCGAACACCTATTGAGATTAGATCTGAAATATAACTAAAACAATAATCAATAACACCAATAAACACAATACATTTGTTAACAAAGTTCGAGCAACTCAATTAAAGATATTGAGAAAAACGTGACTATTTATCAGTTTATGCGTATTTCACAGTACTGCTCCAAATATTCAACTATCACTCGTAAATCTAATGTTATTGAGTACATAATCGTTCTATAAAATAAAAAAAACTTGAGTTATGAATATATAAGTTGCTAAGTTGCAATCCTATACATTTATTATGTTAGGCTTACAAATCAGTATCAAATGAACATAAAGATGATGTAGTTTCGTAATTAAAATATCTTCATGATAAGTGTGTTTGACTTTGTCTTCTCGCAATCTTCTATTGTCTTTCTTCTCAATCTTTGACATTGATACAATTCATATCTTCAGTATATCTCATGTTCAAAATAGTACAACAACGATCTTTCCTTCCTTCATTTGTTAAATCTCTCGGAACTGAATTTTGTGCGTATCTGGCGCAGCAATTTTCCTGCATTCTTCGTCAGTTGCAAATGAATTGCTATTCGATCGATCTGTTTACCCATACTCAAACAAAATATAGTTTAAATTAATAGAGTAAATATTGTAAATGACAATTTCGAAGTATTGTTTGTCAATACAGTGACAATATAAAAACTTTATTTGGTCATATAAATTAGATCCTAACACAAAATAATGTATTTATTTTATTAAAATAATGTTGCATTGAAATTTTTAGCAATCATTTTCCCGAGCCAACAATTATGATGGAAATACTTTTATTATTTACCATTTGAATATTTACTTCTTTTTTTACCATTTGAATATTTTCAATTTCAATTTTTTTTTAAATTGGAACTGCGGATACTCGCCAATCCCTGGATATTTACAGATTAAACAATAAATTTCAGTTGTAACTGAAACTGTGTAACTGCATCACAGAATATTAAACATATATTATAATATATTTTTTTGCATTTGATTTTAACTAGTTTTTCAAATCATTAATTATTTTGCATGTTGCCAAATTGTCACCACATCATCTAATGTTGTTAGTCATTATTTGGATGATAATAAATTGAGGACATGTTAAAAAATCATGAAGTTTACTTCTCAAAAAGACGAGTAGCGACAAAATCAAATGGACAAAAAGACAGTTTAACCTTCAGTTTACATAGCTACTTAAACAAAATAATTTATGCAATATAAATCCTAATTTTATATCTTTGGTATCCATTAACTATTAGAAATAAAATATTTCAAAAACGTAGACCAATAATTTAAATTTTAATGAAAAAGACATTAATTCTTACTTTGAGATGACAAAATTAAATAATGAACTATTTTGGCTATTTGAGATGGGAGAACATTTGATTATGTTAAATAGGTCATGTTATCGCTTTTTTCATATATATTTCTATTTTATTTTTATTTTTTAATCAATTCTCTATTTTATTTATAAAGTATTTGTTCAAAAAAAATATGTAAAATTTAACTTTTTTATTTTTTTGGGTATTTATTTATATTACTACTTTATAAATTACCAAAAAAAAATACCAAGAAAAATATAAAAAGTCAATTTTTTTTACAGATTTTTTTAAGCAAATACTTTAATAATAAAATAAAGCGTTGATTTAAGAAAAAAAAACGGAAGAAAAGTTTAGAAATACATATAAAAAAAAGCAATAACATTAAAAAAAATGACTATCTAGCATACAAAACGTGATACAATTGTTTTACTTCTTTTTTCCAACTCAGTCTAACTCTATTTTTATTTTGTCTCCATTTGGAGAGTTTTTTTCCAAAATGGTCTCATTTGTACTCAAAAATAACATAATGGTCCACCTCTATTTTAAATTGTCAATATGGTCTATCTCTTTATGTTCGTTAATTGAATTGACAAAGTTCATAAAAATTAAATAGAACTTCGTTAATTAAATTGACGAAGTTCATAAAAAAATTAAATATTACTTCGTTAAGACGAAGTTGATTAAAAAAATTAAATAGAACTTCGTTAATTGAATTGACGAAGTTTATAAAAATAATTAAATACTACTTAGTTAATTGAATTAACGAAATTTGATAAAAAAAATTAAATTCCCGTTCGTTAATTGAATTGAATTAATATTTTTTAACGAACGGGAATTAAATTTTTTTTTATCGAACTTCGTCAATTCAATTAACGAAGTAGTATTTAATTATTTTTATGAACTTCATCAATTCAATTAACGAAGTTCTATTTAAATTTTTTCTAATCAACTTCGTCAATTCAATTAACGAAGTAATATTTAATTATTTTTATGAACTTCGTCAATTCAATTAACGAAGTTCTATTTAATTTTTTATGAACTTCGTCAATTCAATTAACGAAGTTCTATTTAATTTTTATAAACTTCGTCAATTCAATTAACGAACATAAACAGGTAGACCATATTGGTTATTTAAAAGAGAGGTAGACCATTCTGGTATTTTTTACCACAAACCAGACTATTTTGGAAAAAAACCTTGCATCAAATAAAGGTAATATAAACAATAACAAATTGAAAAGTGGGTAATTGATTTGTTTTAGACCTTAATTTGTAAACCCATTTTGGCCATATTTTATAAGTTTTAAGCAATATTGCGAGCTACTAAAGTATTAAAATGCGTTTTCAGAGTATTGATACGCAAAAAACGAGTTTTTTGGGCTTTTTCCTGAAACGCAACAATTTTTTCTCTAAGTCTTGAGATAAAGCAAGATTTAAGCCGACTCACGACAGTTTTTTTTAATACATTGGCATAAACATAAACTAACGCGTCTCTCATATATATATATATATATGTATGTATTGATCTGGTCACCCGTCATGGTTTATCTTCTTCTCACGCGTAAATTTTGCATTGATATCTTATCTACAACTTAATTAAGTATTGGTCCATAAAACTGAAACTAATTAATGATCGATTCATTTCTCCTAACTAACCAATAAAAATATAAAAAAACAAGAAAAAATTGAAAAAATCCAGAAAAAAAAAATAAAAAAAAACAAAAATTTGGAAAAAAAAAACTTAAAAGCAACAAAAATCCAAAAAGCAAAAAAAAAAATAGTCTGAGTCATATTAATTAATTTTAAAAACAGTCCGAGTCATTTTAATTTATTTTAAAAATATTCCAAGTCATTTTAAAATCAGTTTTAGTCGTTTGAAGTCATTTTAAAAACAATATTAGTCAATTTAAAAGCAGACCGAATCGTTTTAGATAATTTTAAAAATAGTCTGAGTCATTTTAAGTCATTTTAAAAACAATCCGAGTCGTTTCAAGTTATTTAAAAATAGTCTAAGTCGTTTTGAGTCATTTGAAAAATAGTTTGAGTAATTTTAAAAACAGCCCGAGTCTTTTTAAGTCATTTTAAAAGCAGTCTGAGTAATTTTAAAAACAGTCTGACTGTTTTTAAGTCATTTTAAAAATAGTGTTAGTAATTTTAAAAATATATTAAGTTATTTTAAGTAATTTTAAAAATAATCTGAGTCATTTTAAGTCATTTTAAAAATAGTCTTAGTCCTTTTAAGTCATTTTAAAAATAGTCTGAGTCGTTTTAAGTCATTTTAAAAATAGTCTGAGTCGTTTTAAAAACAATTTGAGTCGTTTGAAATTCTTTTAAAAACAGTCTGGGTCATTTTAAAAAACAGTCTGAGTCATTTTAAGTTATTTTAAAAAATAGTCTAAGTCATTTTAAGTTATTTTAAAAACAATCTGAGTAATTTTAAAAATAGACTGAGTCGTTTTAAATAATTTGAAAAATATTCTGAGTCATTTTAAGTCATTTTAAAAACAGTCTGAGTCATTTTTAGTCATTTTAAAAAAAGTATGAGTAATTTTAAAAATAGTGTGAGTCATTTCAAAAACAGTATAAATCATTTTAAGTCATTCTAAAAACAGTCTGAGTCATTTTAAGTAATTTTAAAAAAAGTCCGAGTCATTTTAACAACAGTCTGAGTCATATTTAAATCATTTGAAAAAAAGTATAAGTTATTTTCGGTAAGTTTAAAAACAGTTTGAGTCATTTTAAAAATCAGCTCGAATAATTTTAAAAATAGTCTGAGTCATTTTTAAGTCATTTGAAGTCATTTTGAGTGATTTGAAAACAACTGCAAAATATTTTAAATTTTTGGGTTCCCGACTTTTTTGAACGTTTTTTCAATTTTTTTTTTTTGTGATTTTGGATTTTTCTTGGTAGTTTTTTAATTTTTTTTTACCATTTTTTGGGTTCCCGACTTTTTGAACGTTTTTTCATTGTTTTGTGATTTTGGATTTTTTAAATTTTTAGAGGTTTTTTAATTATTTTTTTACCAAATTTGGGTTTTTTCGGGTTTCCGATTTTTTTAAACTTTTTTTTTTGTTATTTGGAATTTGGGTTTTTAGCTTTTTTTTCGGGTTCCCGAATTTTTTAAAGATTTTTATGGTATTTTTTTTATTAAATTTTTTCTGATTTTTCTGATTTTATTTTTAATTTTTTGAGTTTTCCTTATTTTTTCCATTTTATTTTTATTGGGTAATTAGATGAGTGACCAATCCTTAATTAATTTTACAAATAATAGACTAATCTTTAATTAAATTTGGTATGATGACCAATAATTAAATTGTTTTTGTTTTTATAGACCAATACTTAATTATATATAATTGGTCTTAAACACAAAACACAAGTAGTGTCCTTTGTAGTATAAGACCATAATCCCTTTTTTGTTTTTTTTAATGTTATTGTTTTTTTTTTTATAAAATATTTAAACATTGGTCGGACTGTAAAATTTCATTAAGGATTAGTCCATTATTTATAAAACTAATTAAGGATTGGTCACTCACCTAATTACTTAATAAAAATAAAAATAAAAATAAAATTAAAAAAATAGGAAAACTTCAAAAAATAAAATAAAAAAACCTTTTAAAAAAGTCGGGAAGCCGAAATAACCCTGAAACAAAATGCTAAAAAAAATTCAAAAAAATAAAAATCACAAAAAAAAATTCAAAAAAATCTGGAACCTGAAAAAACCTGAAATTGGTAAAAAGTTAAAAAATATCCTAAAAATAAAAAAAATCCAAATCACAAAATAATGAAAAAACGTTCAAAAAAGTCGAGAACCCGAAAAATACCCGGAATTTGGTAAAAAAAAAAAAACTAAGAAAAATCCAAAATCACAAAACAAAGTTGGGAACCCGAAAAAAGGGAAAAAAAACCAAGAAAAATCCAAAATCACAAAAAAATGAAAAAACGTTCAAAAAAGTCGGGAATCCAAAAAAATCCGAAAAATGGTATAAAAAAAAACAACAAAAATCTAAAATCACAAAAAAATGAAAAAACGTTCAAAAAAGCCGGGAATCCAAAAAAAACCCGCAAAATGGTAAAAAATTAAAAAATAAACAAAGAAAAATCCAAAATCACAAAAAAATAAAAAAATGTTCAAAAAAGCCGGAAACCAAAAAAAAAATCCGAAAAATGGTAAAAGAAATTAAAAAAACCAAGAAAAATAAAAAATTCCATAATCACAAAAAAATGAAAAAAGTTTGAAAAAGTCGGAAAGTCCAAAAAATATTAAAAACTTTAAGTTATTTTCAAATAACTCAAAATGACTCAGACTGTTTTTAAAATTATTCGAGCTATTTTTTAAAATGACTCAAACTGTTTTTAAACTTACCGAAAATAACTCATATTGTTTTTCAAATGACTTAAATATGACTCAGACTGTTTTTAAAATTACTCGGACTATTTTTAAAATTAATTAAAATGACTCAGACTGTTTTTAAAATGACTCAAAATAACTCAGACTGTTTTTAAAATTACTCACATTGTGCAGCGAGTAACAATTACTAACATAAGGTTTCATCAAAACCAATTTAGCACGTGAACGTTAATGATTAACTCAATTTGGTACCTAGACGTTAACTTTATTAACAGAAGTTACACCAGCCGTCAAAAAACGGCGATTTTACTTATTTATCCTTTGAATCACAAAACAACATTGGGTATTAACCCCACATTGTTTCTAAACAACATTGGGTATTAACCAATTTAGAAAAAAATTATTAATGTTGTAAATCTACCTTTTAAAAAAATGTTCAAAAAAGCCGGAAACCAAAAAAAAATCCGAAAAATGGTAAAAGAAATTAAAAAAACCAAGAAAAATAAAAAATTCCATAATCACAAAAAAATGAAAAAAAGTTCGAAAAGTCAGAAAGTCCAAAAAATGTTAAAAACTTTAAGTTATTTTCAAATAACTCAAAATGACTCAGACTGTTTTTAAAATTATTCGAGCTATTTTTTAAAATGACTCAAACTGTTTTTAAACTTACCGAAAACAACTCATATTGTTTTTCAACTAATTTAAATATGACTCGGACTATTTTTTAAATGACTGAGACTGTTTTTAAAATTACTTAAAATGACTTTAAAATGACTCAGACTGTTTTTAGAATGAATTAAAGTGTGTTGGACTGTTTTTAAAATGACTCGAACTGTTTTTAAAATAACTCAGACTGTTTTTTAAAATGACTCAAAATAACTCAGACTGTTTTTAAAATTACTCGCATTGTTTCTAAATTACTCATACTATTTTTAAAATGACTCGGACTGTTTTTAAAATGACTGAAAATGACTCAGACTGTTTTTAAAATGATTTAAAATGACTCAGACTATTTTTAAAATGACTTAAAATTACTCCGACTGTTTTTAAAATGATTTAAAATGACTCAGTTTGTTTTTAAAATTAACCAGACTATTTTTAAAAGAAATTAAAATGACTCAGAATATTTTAAAAATGACTTAAAACGACTCAGACTATTTTTTAAAATGACCCAGACTGTTTTAAAAATGACTTAAAACGACTCAGACTGTTTTTAAAATTGCTCATGCTGTTTTTAAAATGATTTAAAATGACTCACACTGTTTTTAAAATGACTTAAAACGGCTCAGACTGCTTTTAAAATGACTTAAAACGAGCTAGACTGTTTTTAAAATAATTTAAAATAACTTAGATTGTTTTTAAAATGACTTAAAACAACTCGGATTGTTTTTAAAATGACTTAAAATGACTCAGAGTGTTTTTAAAATTAGTTAAAAAGACTCAGACTGTTTTAAAAATTACTCAAACTGTTTTTAAAATATCTCAAAACGACTTAAACTGTTTTCAAAATGACTTAGACCTTTTTTAAATGAATTGAAACGACTCAGACTTTTTTTAAAATGACTCGGGCTGTTTTTAAAATTAATTAAAACGAGTCGGACTGCTTTTAAAACGACTTAGACTACTTTTAAAATGACTTAAAACGACTCAGACTGTTTTTAAAATAACTTAAAACGATTAAGATTGTTTTTAAAATGACTCGGACAGTTTTTAAAAGAACACAAACTTTTTTAAAAATGAATTAAGACGACTCGGTTTTTTTTTTTTTTTTTGCTTTTTTGGATTTTTGTTGATTTTAGATTTTTTGGATTTTTATTTTTATTTTTTGCGATTTTTTAAATTTTATTCGTGTTTTTTCGGGGTTTTGCCTCTTTAAAGTTTTTTATTTTTTCAGTTTATTTTTATTTTTATTTTTCCATTTATTTTTTCTGGATTTTTTTTTCATTTTTATTGGTTAGTTTTAGGGGAAATAGACAAATCCTTAATTACTTGTAGATTTATGGACCAATACTTAATTAATTTATAGATAAGGTATCAAACCAAAATTTACTTATCTGATCCCATCCCTTAATTAACTGGATACTTGCTGAATTATATTACAATATCAAATCTATTTATCAGTTGTAAATATCATAATTAATATTTGACCGTGGCAATCTCATAATTAATCTTTTGACTATCCTGAGATATTCAAAAATATTCAAATACAAATCTATAATATCTCAATTTACATTTAATTAATCGAATGTGAACACAAATTGCACACATATATATAGAGAGAACCTCTAATTATAATTCATATAAACCTATCTGAAGGTAACATTTGATATTTTTACTCAAGAAGTATAATAAATTACTCTGCTATATAAAAGTGAATAAAAGTGAGGGAGTGTTCTGGCTATCAAAGATTTAATACGTAGTCATTCTCCATCGACTAACTAATACAAACCATAATGGCTCGCTCCAATAACCCTAGAAACATAAGAGCCGTAACCCTTTTGACTCTCTTGGCCTTTTTTGCGTTTGCTATTCAAAAATCCGAAGCCATTAATTTCTTTGTTTGCCTGAGGTTTTGCGTAACGCTTTGCTGGGACTTACCCGCTATGCCAATTTGTTACCCCGCATGTATGGCATCCTGCGAGCTCCTTAATGGTAGTCGGGCCCAAAAAAATTTAGCAGACCGTTTTGCTCGATGTGCACGATCCGCATGCACTAAGTACAAAAAAGGTACAAGATGATTGTGTACTATAATACCATGAGTTCACTTAACATCGACTTATGTTAAGATGACACTAGTACGTTATTACTTTACACCAAAACATCACTTAAAATAGTCAACAACTTTTAATTTTTAAGTTTAATACTATAGTTGATTATTTGTTGAAAGATCAAATTTTGTTTAAAGTATTTACCGTATAGATTAAATTTTGTTTACGAAAATTCATTAAATAATGTGAAATCATTCATGATACAGTTTACGAAAATTCATAAAGATCTCAAGCTCATTTTGTGAAGATGACCTATTTTCATCTTTGGTCAAATAGTGTATATTACGCTATGTAATAACATATGATCGCTTATTGTATTTATTCTTTTCCTTTTTTGCTTATTTTCAGTTTTGGCTTTTATTTATATAGGAAGTAAAAGTGTTAAAAAATAATTTAATGAACCTATTTCCTAAAAAAATTAAAAGATTAGGCATGAGTCTTATTAAGAAATACTTTTTTTAGCAGTTGCAAAGACTAAGTGAAAAAATATTATCCTACATAGTTATTGTCATGCATGTATTAGCAATTACTAACAGATTTGCTATTTTTACCTTTAAAGTTTGTAGATCAAGTTATTATTTTACCATTAAGTATTATCTATGCACTCTAAGGCTATTAATTAGAAGTAGCTAGGTGGATTTTTAACATGATTTTGAAAGAGGGTGAGATTGTGTTTAAATGGAACAACCATAGATTGGTAAATATTTCAAGATTGAGAATTAGTTTCCCCAGTAATAATATTTTGGTAAAAAAATTCTCTAAAGTGAGTAATTTATTGGTATCAATAAACAATTTTACATTATTAGCATCTAGTAGTATAAAATACATTTTGTTACACAAATTACGAATTATGATATAAGATAAGTGACAAATTTTAGAACTATCTATTCGGCTTTTGACTATATTAATACAATGTTATTTCTTTGAGGCCCAAACTTGTTATATTTGTAATTGGTCGCTAAATTTCATTTTCCAATCTAACTTAGTAACAGTGAGAATCCAAGATTAATTGTTACATATAACATGAAAATCATTTACATTGTTTTTTCATATCTCTTTATCTAATTGTTGCATATGTTTCAAATTCTTTTTTTTATCCTGACTGTCGGTATCTGATACAGGTTCACCCAAATTTGAAACCTGCTTAGACGTGTGTGAAAAGAAATGCAAGAAACCAGTTTAAGAAGGTTTTGGTTTTCCCATTTCAAATTAAGAATGTATATATAATGCATCCCAAAAGAAATAAAATTCTCCAATTTCTGCATATATATGTCCTAATTAATTATAAGTAAACTATGTATTTCTTGTAAGTTGCAACCTGAGTAATATGTATGCTTCTCAATATAGGTTGCAATTACCTCTACGACAACTTATAATTAGTTGAATAAGCTATTAACCAATAAATAAAATTTAATAGTAAAAGAGTTCAATAAGATCAATATCGAACGCCAATGAATGACAAACATTCCTTTACTTGTTGATTTAACTATGTGTAAAGGGCAAAAATTCTCAACAATGGTCCATACACTGCTAGGTTTGCAGTGCTTAATTATTATTATAGGCCAAAATTTGTTTTATCATATGAGAAAATAATACTCCTGCTAAAGAATTTATCTTTACATAATTAAAGATACAAATAATTTGCATGTAAATCCACCGTTTCATAGTATGAGATGGCCTAAAAATATTGGTACACGGCAATACTGCAAATTTTGTCATCACTCCCATTGTGATGTAAAAATGAGTGTACAAGTAGTCAAAAACTCTTTACACGTTTTTAGGCCATCCTTTTATAAGTTTGTTATTTTGATTAATGATATATAAGATGGGTTAATTACTTTGCTAAATAAAAAAAAAAGTTTGATAGTTCAATGTTTTATAGCTAGCCTCAACAAGTTAGATTATTTAGTTAACAGTTTTGGCATAATTAAATAATTAATACTATTGCGTAACCATCATATACACTTTTGAGCAATTTGAAGTGCTCCACTCATGAAATGTTGTAGATCGTAAATATAAATATAAGATTCTATAATTATTTGTTAGATTAGTTCTAAAAGGTTGTAAATTCGAGATAGTCAAATTGTGTTCATTTCGATTATAATATATTGCTGAGGAGATCGAGTCTTTTGTTATTTGCATGTTTCTTTAATTATTACCAGGTTGGGTTTTGAATTGAAATAAATGAAAACCCAAAGTTCATGCCAAAATTTCTAAACTTGTATAACATAATATTGAAATGGATGAATACGCTTAAGTCAATCGATAGTTGTATATGATAGTTCTGTTAAAAAAAAACGCGTTTTGGTTTGCATCCTTTGTGTTTCTGTTAGTTTTATTATTGAACAAGGGTAAAAATGCTTTCATCTTCATCTTCTTTCATTTAAATTTACAACTCGTATCCTACCGAATCTGGGGCGTGACATAACACGTCGGCCCCTCTGAGAGATCATTTGAGTCGGGTTTGCTTTGAGTTGGGTTATCTCGGTCGAGTCATATCTAGGTCATATATACAATTGATTTCAAAGCGAGGCGGGACATATGACGTCGGATGTTTCAGAATCTGACTTGTTTGCCATTCCTAATTATTATCATATCCATCGAAATATAAATTGCATAAAATAATCGTCCTTTTAAAACATCCATAATTAAAAACGAATGCATTCCTATATATACTTTATGAACCTGATAGTAGTAGCAGTAATTAATGAACAATTAAAATTTCCCCTAGAAAATATTTACCTACATCCCCTACTATTTCATAACATCCACGTTACGGTTTAGAACACAACACGTTGGGTTGGGCTATCTCGGTCGAGTCATATCCAGGCCATATATATAGTTGATTCCAAAGCAAGGCGGAACATGTCGGATCTTTCAGAATCCGACTCGTTTGCCATTCCTAATTATGAAAGCCATTGAAATATAAATTGCATAAAAGAATCGTACTTGCATGCGTTTTTCATGAACCTAATAATACTAATGTAGTAGTAATGAACAATAAATTTTTCTCTAGAAAATATTTAGCTAACATCCCCTACTATATATTTCTTTAACATAGTTTAGAACTCAACACGTTTTACCAAATACCAATAAAACCAGTAATATATATTATGCTCCTACTGTATTGATAATAAGCCGTTAAATCAATTGAAGGACATTACAACTGTAGATGAAATTAAATTTATGCGAATATGCCAATTCTCAACATTCATTTAGAACTCGACACGTTTCCATGTGTAGAGCAGCTAGTTAGGCACTTATCCTTTTCTTTCAAATGAAAAATTGTAGCTTGTGTTTATATGTACGGTGTTGATCATCATATTGCAGGGAAACGTTACAGTGTGTTATTTTTCTTATTAATAAGAAAATTTGTTATTTTAAATTTTGTCAATAAATTGCAATTGCTGCAAACATTATTTGTCAAAATTCGGGATAGGGTAAATTAAGGACCGGTAAAACAAAACTATTTAATTATTGTTCATCATATAAAATTTAATCAAGTATTGGACAATTATTTTTAAAACTAATTAAGTATTGGTCACCACCTAATTTACTCAATAAAAATAAAATGGAAAAAAAAGGAAAACTCAAAAAATAAAAAAATGGAAAAAAAATCAGAAAAGATTAAAAAAAACGAAAAAAAAGTGAAAAAACTTTTAAAAAAGTCGGGAACCTGAAAAAAACTCCAAAAAAATGGTAAAAAAAAACCCAAGAAAAATCCAAAAAACCAAAATCACAAAAAAAATGAAAAAAGTTCAAAAAAGTCGGAAACCCGAAAAAAGCCAAAATTAGTATATAAAAAAAACCCTCTAAAAATCAAAAAAATCCAAAATCACAAAACAATGAAAAAAGGTTCAAAAAAGTCGAGAACCCGAAAAATGGTAAAAAATTTAAAAAAAACGAAGAAAAAAAATCAATCCAAAATCACAAAAAAAATGAATTTTTTTTCGAAGAAGTCGGAAAAAAGCCGGAAAGTCTAAAAAATGTTAAAAACTTTAAAATAACTTGCAATTGGTTTCAAATGACTCAAAATAACTCAGACTGTTTTTAAAATTATTCGAGCTATTTTTTAAAATAACTCAAACTGTTTTTAAACTTACCGAAAATAATTCATACTGTTTTTCAAATGACTTAAATATGACTCAGACTGTTTTTAAAATTACTTAAAATGACTCAGACTATTTTTAAAATAACTTAAAATGGCTTAAACTGTTTTTAAAATTACTCACATTGTTGGGTTAATACCCAATTACTACCCTGAAGTTTCAGCGAGTAACAATTACTACCCTATGGTTTCATCAAAACCAATTTATGACGTGAACGTTAATAATTAACTCAATTTAGTACCTACACGTTAAATTTATTAACAGAAGTTACAGCAGCTGTCAAAAAAAGCGATTTTACTTATTTATTCTTTGAATCACAAAACATTGGGTATTAACCCCACATTGTTTCTAAACAACATTGGGTATTAACCAATTTAGAAAAAAAAAATAATGTTGTAAATCTACCATTTAGAGATAAATTTCATATTCCCATTAGATAATTGGTCTATAAATTATAAATTTCAAAGTTGAATAACTAAAGGCCCATAGATGCTAAATTTGTCTTGTTGCTGTATTTCTTTCATGTTATGTAAATGTCATTATTTTAGGGCAAAAAATTTAAAAGTACTTGGTTTTTTGCCTTTTCGCAAGGTTCGGGTTTCAAAAGGCTAAGCCATGACCTTCTCTCAATAGATGATCGATGATTCGATAGATCTGTCAGGTAACCAAACAGCTAGATTTGAAATATGATATTGTTAGTTCGCAAATTGCGTTGAGTTAATGTTTATTTGAAGTAAAATGAATTGGAAATATAGCCTTAGCTCGTGACATTATAATAAAAAGTTACTATAACGAAGTTTACCTTTTGAAAACCGCTGATAAAATGAGTGTTTCTAAATTTTAGCAACAAAACAACAACTAATTAAAATCACGGAATCGTACTGGCAAACTTAACCAAAACCCAAACCGGGCAGTTGACTTTTTGCCCAACTGGGCATGTACTCATCGGGATTCACAGTCGTTTTCTCATGGACGGTATTTATCATATACTATTGGCAGTATATTGACATTAAATAGGCCAGGGACCCCCATATTAGGGCTTGATGTATGAATTTGCCTCGTTTACTCGTTTTCTCTTTTGTCATGTATTTTTTCATTATCGCAGACTCGATTTATTATCGTTTATGTTCGAAGGGTTTGGTTTTATATCCCCCTCTTAGTATTGTACTTGCTATGCTATTTAAATACAGGTAGGGTCTATACCTCAACCTCTTCTTCGGAGTTTGTTCATGAAAAAAAAAATCTGCAACCACACCCTCTTTACTACTCTTGAAACTTGATACTCTAACCAATAAAATATAATTTTCCATTTCAAATTCGGTTTTCGTTAAATATTGTTGAATATTATCTCACATTTCTAACCTATGCTTCTATTGTATACACGAATTTCTCTCATTTCAATCATACTACATTTTTATGCGAATGGACACAATATGTTGAGTTTATTATCTCACATCACTTGTGGATAGATCGTGACATGTGTTTAAAATGTATTGTTCTCCTTACTTGGTATGAATCTTTTTAGTGGGTAAGGGTATGAGATTCAATATGACATCAGAGACTAAACTTGTTGGTGCCATTCGGATTTAGTTCACCTCACTAATGAGGGAGAATGTTAAGATTATTATCGCATATCACTTGTGGATAAATTGTGGTATGTGTTTAAAATTTGTTGCTCTCCTTATTTGCTACGATGATTTTTGATGGGTAATGGTATTATATTCAATGCAATATAATATGACGTATTCTGATATGATATCACTTTTAATTGTTTGTTTGTGGAAGTCCCTTGTTTTTCTCATTTATTTACACTTGTAGGCAGTTTACCCACCAGGAATTCGTTTATTTACCTAGGGAAAATGTTAGTATATCACATGCTCCTATATGGGTTATCTTTCATGGCATGTGGCATATATATACTCCCCTATTTTGCTTATCATAATGCATTTCTTTTAGAACGAATGAACTGTAACATGTCCCTTCGGGGACATCCGAGAATGAACTATAACTGAACTATAACATGATATCAAAGCGGGCCATAAATGTTTGGTCTCATCTCTATCCGTTTATATAAATTATTAAGTTAATCAATTAAAGACGTGGTTTAATAATATGTCCCCCTATTTTCTTATAAGACCTTTTAATGAGGATGAAATATTATCTAATATAATCAAATCGGTCTGGATCTAGTTATGAGTTCTTATAAGACCTTTTAATGAGGATGAAATATTATCTAATATAATCAAATCGGTCTGGATCTGGTTATGAGTTTCCAGAGAGAGTAACATATATAACTCGTTTGGCTGTATGCAAGTTAAAATTCATATTTGGTGTAAAAGTTAAAATGATCTTTTCTTTTCAACGAGCGATCACTACAAAAAAATACTCAAATAGCGACGGGATATTAGTGACGGTATTTTTTGTTACGAGCTTATTAGCGACGGTTTTTGTGACGGCTTTGTGAATGTTTAGTCAATTTGCGACAGATTTGTGACATCTTTTTAAATTAGTGACAGGTTTGTGACAGCTTTTGACTCTCACTAAATCAAACATTATTTTGTAGTGGATTAATATCAATGACAACAAAGCGACTATTTAATTATATGTCCTCATATTAGTTTTTCATGATTTTTCATCTATAAATTCTCGAATGAGCAAGATTTTGAATTGACGAGGGTGTTAGTGCCTCGATCAATGTTATAAGAACCCGACCAGACGAGAAACCAGGTATACCATCAGCTTATCGACTCTATTATTAAGAAACGTTTGATTTTACAATGCAAAACAAAAGTACAAAAATAACACACACAACTGTTCACCTTAGTTACATATATGACACATTATTATAGTAATTATATGAAATGTTTTTGAGTAATGCTAAGTACCATATTCATGTCGGTACTCAAATATGAGTGGCACGCCATGAATAAATATTTAAAACAGAAACATACAAAACATGTTAAATTATAGCATACATCACATAATCTAAAATGGGGTGTGAAGAGCAGTTACACCACAAATATAGTAAGCAATAATAATTCTAGTAACCATTATGACTAGTATATAACATTACACAATAGTTCTCTAGGGTAATAAAAAGGAATCTAAGCTAAGTCCAAGAAAAAGCCATCCACAAGTTTTCTATTTCTATTTATCCCAAGTTCCTATTCACCTACATGATCACAAATAAAACATCTGTACTGTTGTGTAGATGTGGAAACATAAGTTTTTCCCACAAAAGAGGAACAATACAGCTATCTAGGGCATAAAAAAGAAGGAGAAGGGGAAGGAAAAGAAAAACTATTTCATTATAGAAACATTTCCATTTTTATATGTAACATAAACAAGCAATATAACTAATAACAGCAAGTTTTGTTTTGTTTGTTATGGGAAGAGGTAAAGTAGAATTAAAGAGGATTGAAAACAAGATAAATAGGCAAGTGACTTTTGCTAAGAGAAGAAATGGTTTGCTCAAGAAAGCATATGAATTGTCTGTGCTATGTGAAGCTGAGGTGGCACTTATCATCTTCTCTAGCCGTGGAAAACTCTTTGAATTTTGCAGCAGTTCTAGGTAATATATATATGTGTGTGTGTGTGTGTGTGTGTGTGTGTAAAGACTTGATGAAGAATAGCTATAATTTGTACTTTTAATATGTGTTTAAGTTTTTTTTAAAAAAAACTAGCAAGTCAAGAAATAATGTTTGAATATAGGGTGTGTGTGTGCAGATTTTGGGATTTATTGAATTTCTTATTTATTTCTCTAAATGGTAAATTTGATGACAAGAGAACTTAAGGAAGGTTGGTTAGATCTGGATTTGTTGAATTTGGGATTTGTGTCAGACATGTTTCTGTTGCTTGCCATCACTTTCCCTAATTAGCAAGTTTTTTTCTTGTAAGGTTTGGTTTTCTGCATTTTTAGTGTCAAAAAGCTGATTTTATACATAAGAAAATTTTGTTTAAATGTGGACTAAATATATTTATATTACTCTATAATTAGTAAGTATTCAGTAAACTTTTTAGGTTATTAAGTTACTTAATTTTAAAAAACCTACTTTAATATATTGATGATTTTTTTATTTATTTTTATGGTTCTGAGTATATTTTGATTTTCGAATATGGATCAGTTAAAGGTGTTTGAGATTTGATACATAAGTGAAAATTAAAATCCAGATGAATCTTTTGCAAATTAAGTTAGGATCTTCATATCTAGCACATACTCCATATAAAAAGGTAAATATGTCCATTAAATGATTTTTATTTTTATAACATTTCTTGTTTAATGAAATGATCAATCATCTATAAAGTAATACTATAAACTATAGTTTGCTTTTATGATGATCAGTCCTTTTCTTTTCTTTTCTGCCACCCCATCTTACCTTATTAATCCCTTTAATTATATAAATTTATATATAAAAGAATTTTCTTTGATAAATTCATTGCTCAAAATTTTTATATTTATTGGTTTGATAAATCTGAATTTCGTACACTTAATGGTTTAAAACTCTGAATATAGTATTGTTTTATATTTTATTTTTCAGCTTTGTATTTTCATACACTCTTCAAAAACAACAACAATTTTTTTAGCTTGATTAAATTGTCAAGTTTATGATGAAGATATTTCTTAGTCTTGAATTTTTTTTTCTTAAAGTAAATCCATAGGAACTTTTTTATAGTTCTGAAGGAGCTTTTTTTGTGTGTGAGAGTAAAGTAAGTTTAGATAATTGTCTTTGTATATAAAACGGAAAATTGTGAAACGAAAAATTGTCTCCGCCTCTGCTTGTAAATAAATTTCTGTTTCTAAAAATTTGTTAGAGCTGTAACTGCAGAAGAACAACTAAAACCTAACAAATTTAGAAAATGATGGTGCAAGTAATCTTTATTATATATACCACTAATCGTATTGCTTTGTATTGTATTGTACAGTTATTGTAAAATGAGACCAAATATTATCCTTTTTGTTTTCACTAGGGTGGACTTTTTATACCGATTTGTAGGGCTGGGTTCGGTTCGATCCGGTTCGGTTTTTGGCAAAACCGAAACCGAACATATTTTTTGGTTCGTTTTTTTTTTCGGTTTCGGTCTTTTTATTTTTTGGACCGAACCGGACCGGTTTTTTCGGTCAAGTTTCGGTTTTTTTTGGTTATTTTTGGGTTTTATTTTATTTTTTTCGGATCTTTTCGGGTTTTTTCGGTTCGGTTTTACTGAAAACCGAAACCGACCCGAAAATTTTTCGGTTTTTTGCTTTCGGTCTTTTTCGGTTTTTTTCGATTCGGTTCAGTTTTTCCGCCTTTTTGCCCAGCCCTACCGATTTGTACTAACCGACCGATTTTCGATTCAAACCAAACAAGTTGGTACCGAAAGTTCGGTATACTGATTTTTCGGTACAGTACAACCGAACCAAACTTTAAAAGTCGATTCGGTTTCGGTATCCATTTCGTATGTTTGGTACAATACCGAACCGAACCAAACATTAAAATAATAAAATATATAGAAATTTACACATAATTATAACTTACAAATAAGTTGTCTTATAGTTTAGTTTAATTTTTCCTAAGACTTACTTTCCTATTTACGAATTCAAATACAATAATTTCGTGTTTTCCCATTTTCTTGTCTAATGTTTTAAAATAATTTTATTTTATAAGTGTTTACTATTTTAATCAAATTCACAATAAATGTAGCAAATATAAGAATATTTGTACATATTTTACTTTTTACAAACTTTTTTGCTATTTTATTGTTATCAAGAATTATCTTTTAATAATAATAATTTTTCAGTATAAAACGGAAAACCGAACCGTACCAACCGAAAAAATCGGTATACCGAACTTTCGCTATACCAACTTTTTCGGTTCGGTTATGCTATAATTTTTTTTCAAACCAAACAAGTTCGGTTCGGTATTGGTATTGGTATATGGTCAAAAAAGTTGGTAACGTACCAAAGTCACCCCTAGTTTTCACAGGACAAGAGTTTCTATCTTTGGCAATTTAAAAATTAAATTAATTAGCAATAAAAACATATATTACTAAGAGATTTCTTCATAAATTGGATTAGAACTCACAAAAAGCATATATTTTTATTGCTAGTTCTTTCAAATAACATTTTCTAATTTATGTTTTCAGAATTTAGTGATTCATGTTCAAGAATGAGGATACTTTTTTGTTACAATTATACATGGTTGTTCAGTAAACTGATAATATTCATGATGTTAAGTCTCTTTCTTGTATGATGAAAAATAACTTTAGTAGTACTAATCAAATACTAACACTGTTCATAAGTCAAACCTGCATATAAACTATTGGGTAATTGCCAATTTCCCGTAGATAAACTTATTTTCTCTTGGATTCAAGTTCTTCTTTTGCCGGTGCTTAAAACTGTTTCTCAACAGTGATATTAAAAGTGAGTTTTAATGAGAACAGTTTGCCACTTTTCCTTATATTTAGGTTAGCCAAAGGGCAAAGTTATTTTCCCTCTGGATAAAACTCTATTGCCCTCTTTTGTTACTTGAAAATGTTAATATATACTTTACTAGTGCAGTTTTTCCCTTAGTTTTAGTAGGTTTTGTCTAATAACTTTCTGTCATGCTACAAGCTAACATTTTTAAAAATAAATACTCAATCAAAAGATTCATTAAGCACTAAAGTTTTAGTTTTAAGTCATTAAACAGAATAGCGCCGAGCAACAAAAAGCAAATCATTTCACAATAACAACTTGCAGTATAACTTTTTAGACCAAACAAGGCACAACTTACATATAAGATGGAGTATAAATCATCAAGGGTTGAATGGTTACAATTTATTTTGTATTTTGATGTGTTCAAAACAATTTAGATGCATGAAATTGCTAGAAGGCGATAACGGTCTATGCATTCTATTTCGGCCTTCACTTAGAAAGTGATGGTCGAGTCTCCATATGCTATCTTCATATACTAGATTTTATTTTTAGCATTATATACAATTCACTACAGCTACATATTTTGATATCAACGACATATGTTGTCTGTGGCTTAATTAGCAATAACTCTTATAGGCAAAATAAAGCAAAATAGACATTATGATGCTATATTGACATTTTCTTATTACTAACTCCATAAAAAATACATCGAACAAAAATAATCTATCTCTTTGATGATGGTGACCGGATTTTTTGTGAAGTTTGATAAAGTCTCAAATTTCGCTTTAACCAAAGGTGATACAGTTGAAATCATTAAGGTATGGTTGGTTTTTTGAGGAACGGAATATCGGAACTGTTAGTAACTTCAAGAATCAATTTTATAGTTATACCCCATATTTGTTAGATAATGGATTTTATGGGAAATTAGCAGATTAAGCACCCCATGAATAAATTTCTGGTTCTGCCATTGCACTGTGATATTTATGTGCTATTCATCACACTGAGAATTTTCAAAGGTATAGTCTGTTAATGAAATTATCATTACAATCTTTTCATTCCTTTGACAGACAGTTTTTTTTCCTTTTTTTTTTGATAAACAGCATCACAAAGACATTGGAGAAGTATCATAGGTGCAATTATGCTGCTCTAGAAGCTAATCATCCTTCAAAGGACTCCGAGGTTAGTTTCTTATTTTGTTTTATTTTTGGATTTGCTTAAATTTGAACATGGCCATTCACCATTTATTCGATTTCTTTAATTAAGTAGGAACAAGATCATTGCCAAATCGTCAATTTTGATGAATTCACAGCGTATTGCTATTCTTAAAGGGTGTTTACGTGGATAATGTTCCAAACTGAATGTGATATGAAGTAACATTCAATGTAAAACTTCTCCGACAGGGGTGTTTACGTGGATACAAATGATTTTCTCTATTTTTCGCAAAATTAGTAATTATTCTCTTAATTAAATTGTCAAAATAATAATTTGCCTTAACTTTCTAATCGCTAGGGTACTTCAGTTGTCCATAATTTACTAAAATTGTGTGACTCTATTCTTAATTTAATCAATCCGTCGTTGTTAATTAATAAGATAAATCCAATATTTTGTTTTTTTAAAGCAGAATTCCCACCAGGAATATCTTACGCTAAAAGGAAGAGTGGAAATCCTACAGCAATCTCAAAGGTATTTCAAACATTTAGCCATGCCTTGTACTTTTTACCCCATAACATGACATTTTTGCATCATGTATTGGGTCCAAAATGTTGCATTCCATAAAACTTGAGGCACTAAAACTCACAATATTAACATGGACAAAGGTTTTACTATTAATGTATACTTTAATTTAAACACAGTAAGATTATGTGAAACACCATAGCAACAAAATCAGCTGTGAGCTGCCATAAATATTACGGTATAACATAAAGCAACGTATACGGATCCCAAGTTTTCAATATTTCTTCTAGGTAATTTAAGATTTAATGAAGAAATCTGAAGGGACCAAACCCCAGAGCTTACATTATAGTATACACGGGGAGCATAAACCTAATATAAAGCCATGAAAAGTAACAGTTCTTTGAAAGTTATTTGCAAGCACTTGATTTATGTTTTTAATACTAAAAAAATAGCCGAGATTCGGCAAGGAAGTAAGCTGATGGTTACATTCTGTCACAAATTTGGCGATATAGGGCGAATTTCGAAGCTGGCAACAGAATTTGGGAGAAAGTAACTCTGACGTATAGAAAAATGTCAATTATGGCTTAAGGATATCTGCAATATAAAAGCAAATTATTGACAAGACCTTATATTTTGTCCGTTGTCAATGTTAACTTATGCCGTTAACCGTTGAATTTTAGAATTAAAAATGACTTCTATCTAAAGATGATTTCCGTCGTAAATGTTTGTGTAGTGGTAATATTGGAATGATAAGCTTCTTATTAATTCTATAAAACGAGTAACATTGTTAGATAAATTCAACAGACATCTTTTAGGGGAAGATTTGGGGCGGCTTGGGACAATGGAGCTTGACCAGCTTGAGCGTCAGCTTGACTCATCATTGAAGCAAGTCAGGTCGACAAAGGTAACAACTCATTTATAAAATTTAAAACTTTCTTAGCGAAAATTCATAAATTGGAATGACCGTTTCTTGTGAGGGGTTGTTTCAAATGAGGACTATATTTCTTGCTCATAACATGAATTCTGAATTAACTGTAAATTACCAATAGACCGCAGGTAATTTCACGCGTATAGTTTTTTGTTTTCTGGAATTCTGGAAACATAGCTAAGACGCTGCTACTTGTGTTATGCAGACCCAATATATGTTTGATCAACTCTCTGACTTGCAAAAAAAGGTATGTTTCTTTTAATTAAGCCAACTTTATCTAGTGTACCAACTTCTCTGCTTCTATTACTTAGCATTTATGAATTTATTGATCAAACAGGAAGAGCAACTAATGGAAATTAACAGGGCACTAAGGAAGAAGGTAATAGCTTATAGAGTATCAACTTTCAACAGCCTGAGTTTACTATGAATGGTTAAGTCCTAATATTGTGAGCATAACTTTTCCGAGTGTCATTACCTGTTACTTCAAAGATATATAAAGTTGATCCTAGAAGCAAAACTGAGATGTTTTGTTAAGGAATTGGTTGTCTCTTGTAAAATAATCTGAGCGCACAATTTATAATTTACTTAACGTGTACTACTAATCTTGACGATCTTTTCATGACCATGTATCCTAATATTGCGATAGCTCACTAATTATTTTGTTTGTTGTTATAATTACTTAAAAAGGCCAATCATGCACTCTCGGAAATGAATTTTTTTTCTTCAAATGCGATTCGATACAACTCATCTATTTTTTCAGAATTGTTGATTTATGAGGGGTTTCATGGACTTAGTACCTTCCCTTGATCATCCTTTACAACATTTTAGTTCCTCTATATAAAATGTTGTTCTAATCATAATTGTTAGTATTTTTACATTTTTCTTCCGGGTTTATTAGTTGGAAGAAAATACTGCATCTCTTATGTCAAGTTGGGGAGCCAGTGATCTCAATTTCCCACATAGATGTGAATCTTCGGATCAGCCTCGAGGGTTTTATCAATCTCTGGAATGTAATAACAACACATTGCAAAACGGGTACGCTTTTATCTCTTTAATCTCGTAGATGCTCCTTTCCATGTTGGTTTACTATTTATATAAGTTAGTAGTATTGAATTTCCTTTTCACAAGCTGTAAGAGAAGAAAAAATGTACATGCGGTGACGTTTTTATTTATTAATTTATTTATCTTGCTCTCGTATGAGTTTGATAACATCTCCATGCCAGATTTCTGTGATATCAAGAATTAAAGGCACACTAGTCTAAATTTTTCTTTTTTATCCGAGTAAACAATATTTTAAAATGTGATGTAATTTCTGATCAAAGAATTCTAGAGGAATTATGATCTTTACTTGGATTTTAGGTAATATGATCAATTCTCATTCTTCATTTACAAATTTAGATATCGAGTGCATGCTACCTTGTTATACCCTTTTACGTGTTGGCCTCTCTTATACGTCCTTGTTTGCTTTCATCTTTATAAGCTCAAACTTTTATTTACAATGAGTTTCCCTATATTTGGCTGAACATATAAAAACCTGATATTTCTTCAAACTTTGCCCACAAATTAAAAGCTAGAAATTCTAACCGGCCGTTTATTCCTTTTTTCCTAATTCAAATAATTTCGAAGTCTGCAGCCAAACAAGCTCTCTCACATCCATCTTTTTGTAAATCAATTTGTGCACATATGCAGCTATAACTCAGTGGAGCAAGGTCCTCTAAATACTACACCCTCAGCTCAAAATGGAAATGGAGTACTACCTGGATGGATGCTTTGAATTTTGAACATAATGTGTGGTGTCACTCTTTTACCTAATTTAAATCATTATATATACAAGCACTTCAGAAATGAACTTAGAATAAGATTTTATATTTCTCTCAGTTTTGGATAAGCAAAACTGAGAATCTAAATTTACCCAATATTATGTGTATTTTTACGAACAATCTGTGCCTCTCTATGTGCATGTGATCATGGTCTGTGTGGCCTTGCCTTGGCCGCTTCGTGATTTCTTTTGTAAATGAGGTGTCCGGATTAGTATAAACACGAGTTACTTTTACTCTCCTGAAAAAAAATCTAAGCATATTTTAATTGGCCGGGATGGGCCGATATTCTACATATTTTTTTTTTCATATCTTATATGAATCTTCTTTTAATAATATAGATGGGAAAATGCTAATTTTTAAACATTTTGATGAAAATACATATAAAAATTTATTTTCTCATGAATTTTTATTTAGTGGGACCAAAGAATCTCTCGACCTAGCTCCTTTTCAGGTTCCATAAATTGGAAAAATGATCAATTCGTCTTCCAGCCAAAACTTAACTAGCAAAAGGTAGAAAGTCATAACGCAATAATAAATAGCCAATCCAACCGCATTGGGTTTGCACTCTTAATATAGTTCAACATATTTATAATTTAGCAAAAATAAAGGCTTGTACCGAAACAAAACAAAAATATTTAAGGTTTAAATAATTTTTTCTAACAATTTAAGTTTTAGTGTAATTTTAATAAAATTATTTAAGTTTTGGGCTATTTGGAGTATAAAAGAGGCTCAAATTATATTTTCATTCATGGGAAAAAATACGTTTATTACACCAAACTATAGTTTTGTTAACGATTTGGATATCTTTCAAATTTCTCAATTTGGGTATCACACTATAAGAAACTGTCCAATTTAGGTAGCACTGTCAAAATTAATCACGAAATCATGTCACGTGACAGTACGTACTTGATAAACTTGAATGTGAGGGGGTAATTTTGTCATTGTACACCAAAATATATCATCATAAAACAACGTTTTTCCAAATTTTGATTATGTGCTAATTTTTGTTATGTATGAAATTGGGAAAAACGTTTTTTTATGATGACATTTTTTTGTGTGCAAAATGACAAAATTATCCTCTCAAATTAACGTTTGTCAAATGTCACATGACATGATTCCGTGATTAATTTAGACGGTGGTACCTAAATTGGAATTTTGAAAGATGGATACCCAAATCGTTAAAAACAGATAGTTTGGTGTATCAAACATATAAAACAGATAGTTTGGTATATCAAACAAATAAAACCCCTCTCATTCATTTGCACCAAAAACTTCAACTCACTAACACCACATTTATTTCCCACCACCACTCCCATCATGTCCATTGCGGTTAAGGGTAGGATCGGTTCAGTACGATTCGATTTTCATGAAAACCGAAAACAAACCGAAACCAAACCGAAAATAATTCCAGTTTCGGTTCAGTTTTGCTTTTTTCAAAGATAAAACCGAACCAAACCGAAACCGGTTTTATCGTTTCAAAACGGTTCGGTTTCGGTTTATTTCGATTTTTCGGTTTAAAGCGATTTTCCATTTAAACTACTTTTACCTAAAATAAATTATAATACATTGTTATCATACTAATATTACTTGGTAACTTATTTTTTATTCGAACTCAGCCATACCACCGCCTAACCATGGGTCCCACCGACGACTCGCCTTCGTCCTAACTTCGAAAACCCATTTTCTAGCTTTTCACCGGCGTCAACTACTAGGAGGACAAGAGCGACAACAACAATGAGAAGTAGAACCTCGACGACGACAAGTTCACCAAGGAATAAAGAGCCTAGGGCAACAACAACAACGGCATCGACAACTACGACATCGACAACAACGGCGACAACAACAACAACGTATACGATATCCAATAATGAGCTACCCTCTCCGACAATGAAAATTATTTGGAAACCGGATCCAATTCATGGATTTTTTGTAAGTTCCGCTTGGGAGTTAATTCGAACCAAGAAAGAAAAAGTTGATTGACACCATATAGTTTGGGCAAACATTTCGCCACCAAGGTGCCGGTTTATTCTATGGCTAGTGGTTCTTAACAAACTCACTACTTTTGATCGGTTACAAAGGATGAGCATCGTAAGAGTTAATGGTTGTCCTTTATGTCTAAAGAGCGCGGAAAGCATAGGCCATCTTTTTTTCCAATGTGAGTTCTCAAGGAGGGTTTGGTCAGTAAGGTGTTCTAAGTCAGGCTTTATCGGCTCGTGTTCCACATGGAATGAGTGGTTAAAGTGGGATTTAGTCACATTCAAAGGTAAAAGACCGTCCATTAAGTTAGGAAAGTGCCTTCTATCATTTTCGGTCTATTGTGTATGGAGAGAAAGGAATGCGAGAGTGAAAGACGGAAAACTTTCAACGCTCGGAAATGTGATGAAAATAGTAGAATTTTATGTTGTAAATAGAATGAATCTTTTATGTAATGTAAAAAATAATGCTAGGAATAGATTTATTGATAAACATTGGAGACTAAATCCCGAGTTTGTCGTTGACTAGTCTTGCGTAAAGTAAAGTTAGTATTAAATAGCTTGCAGTTCGTTTAATTTTGCAAGGTTTCGCCTCCTTAATATATTTATCGGTCTGTTTACCTTAAAAAAAACTTATTTTTTATTCTTATTTTGAGATATATTTACTAATCCGTTAATGTTCAACATGTAAAAATATTGTAAACTTATAAGTTCTTTTTTTATTTTCTCGAAAATTATTTTCTCGGTCTATATTTTCCAACAAAACAAACAAAAGCTACTTATTATTAGAAAATATGAATGTTGTTTAATAAACAGTTTAAAGTATATTTATAAAGAAACATGTTGTTTGATAGGTACTTTGATACTTAAATTTTCATTTATAAAAAACTATTATACTATTTTTTTTTTAGCATTTACCGTTCTTCCATAGTTCCATGTACTAACCAAAATATTTTTATTATAACTCAAAACTTACATTCTTTCAAAGAATTATAAACAATGTATCTATTTAGGATGAAATTTTAAACAACAACACAACCTTTAAAGCAATAACATTTTATAGTGAATAATGAGAAAAAGACAACAACAAAAAAGACGAAGGACTCAATTGTTAGAAATTTAGGGTATGATAATCCTGGATAACTTCGAAGAATCGTGTTCGTACACTTTCCGAACAAAGTATTTCGACCCTATTATTGCCTGGGTTCACGAAATCTTTGTGGGGATAATTCTTGAACAACAATCTGTTTCTGGCAAGGAGAATAGATTAGGAAATGTAGAGAGAATTTTCTTATATCTTTATGTATATGAAATCGAGGCCAAATGACTTCTTATATAGGAGATCAATAACCGAAACTGAAAGCAAGCAACTGTTCGGAAAGGAAGCAACTGTTCGAAAATGAGGCAAGCAACTGTTCGGAAAGGAAGCAAGCAACTGTTCGGAAATGAAGCAAGCAACTGTTCAGAAAGGAAGCAAGCAACTGTTCGGAAAGGAAGCAACTGTTCGGAAAGGAAGCAACTGTTTGGAAATGAAGCAAGCAACAGCGGGACCCCAGCCAGGGGCTCTCGCCCCTTGGACCCCGTCAGGGGCTCTGCCCCTTGGACCCCGCCAGGGGCTCTGCCCCTTGGAACCCCGTTTCAATTATTCATATTCAATTATACGTTGGCTCGACGAGCGTGCACTCCGCACTTCCCTAACTCGTTTCCGAGTTTAACGCATTATTGCATCGGCCTATAATAAATCACATTACTACTAAAATACATTGATGATACTAAAATCACCAACATCAATCATGTGAGACAATAGTCTTTTTTTTATATACTTTTTTTCCATAATTAACATAATATTGTACGTGTTAAAGTACGTACAATTTTGATTGATTTACTTAGTATAAGGCTATGTAATAAGCTTATATTTGAATTGAACAATTAAACACCATTAATTTAGTGTATATAATTTTTTTTAATTTTTTTTTCGGTTTACATTTTTTTTCCGGTTTTGGTTTCGTTTTTTTTTCGGTTTCAAAACTATATAATGAAACCAAACCAAATTTATATTCCGGTTTTGGTTTTTTATAAACAAAACCGAACGGTTTTTTTCGGTTCGGTTCGGTTTTTCGGGAAAAATTCCCACCCCTCATTGCGGTAGCACCATCTTATTGTTGACTAGCCGCCGGTCTTTCTCTTTCTCTCCGATGGATTCTCCGTCACTTATTCATCTTCCCGTCGTTGCCTGCCTCTTTCGCAGCTCGTCACCCCCTTGGTTGTCGTCTCCCACCCGTCCAATATGTGATGGCAACCCCCATTCTCTGTATCTCTCTCACGGCTAGGGTTTCCTAACCCAAGCCGTGAACAATATACAGTAGAATCTCTACAAGATAATACTCTCTAAATTAGTAAACTCTTTAAAATAAAAAATTTCTCCGGTCCCGACTTGCTTCAATGTAAAAAATTAATAATTTCGATAAATTAGTAAGATAATAATTTTCTGAAAGATTCTTATATAAATGTTTGGTCGCCATAAAATGATAAATTATTAATTATTTAAAATGACAAACATTAGTAGAATCGTTTAGTGAAATATGACTCTGTAGTCATTCGCTTCTTCTTAAAATAAAAATCTACTTAGAGCTCATCCATAGTTTAATGTACATAATGTATATTCTTATTTTGGTACACTATTTAAGATATGAATTTTTTTATATATTAGTAAGTAAAGTAGTGTATTTGACTTTACTAGCGAGTTTAACTAGTATTATTAGTATGAGTTTTATGTTATTAATGAGTAGATTTATTGAATCAAAACAAAACTATTTAAAATAACAAATTATTAATTAATTAATAACTCTATAAATTAATCAATATCCATGGTCGTAACATTATTAGTTTATAGATGTTTTACCGGATGATTTTGTAAATTTGAAAACATGAGGGGACCACTTTTGTCATCTTGTGAAGTTTATTGTTTACTAAAAGTTCCTAACTTTTTATAATTCTATCTTAAATCTCCAAATTATCAAATCACAGACATCTAACCTAGTTTTCACCCAAACATATGTAATAATCACAGTTATGCCTATAAACTGTATTTAAAAATATTATTCCAAAATGCCAATAAAATATTTTTAAATCACCATAATCTGTTTTGAAATGACTACAGATTATTTTCAAATTATCATATTTTGTTTTTAAAAGTTCATAGTTTGTTTTCAAATGGTCATCGGAATGTTTTTGAAACTGTTTAAATAAATTATATCGTTTACTTTAAGGACATTGTCTCGTGTATTTCGTCATTTAGACTTATTTAGAAAAAGTCGTCAATCAGAGGTTTTTTGTTACTAAAAACTTATAAGTATTGAAATATTTCTATTTATGAATTTCTATTTTACTTTGTAAAATAGTTAGGATTTCGTTTAGATTCTTTAACTTGAAAAAAATACTTAGATTGTGAATTTTCATTTGGAATTTTTTCTACATATTAGTATTTCGATCATAATTCATATATTTATTTGAGTTTGCTTTTTCCAGTTGTGTTTTATAAATTTTATCACTTTATCGTATTACTATTTGTAAGAATAATGAGTTTTCAAATCTGGGTTTAGATGGATGAAACAAGTTTACTTTTTCATAAAAATATATTTAGTTTTTGAAACTAATACCTATTTGTGCACCTTTTACAAGATACATAACAATTAACTTGCAATTTTTGAAGTTCATACATATGTATAATCTGGGATTCGTTTGTCGTGGAGGAACAAATTTTACTTTTTGCTCAACACATAACAATCAGTACGCACCTTTTAACCTGTCCATACATATTGGTATGTACTTGAGAATAGCATTCTTATAGGTATTCAGTTCAAAAAGATGAAAATTTTATTTTATAAAGTGCATACAAATTGGTATGCACAACATGTATGTAGTGCATACTAGTTGGTATATATGCACGTTTAGAGATGGATATATATGCAATTTTTGAAGTGAAAACCAATTGCTATGCGGTTTTGTTAGGGCATACGTATACATATGCATTTTTTAAAGGGTATAATTTAAGTTATGCAAATTAGGAAAAATGAGATTAACTTAAAAAATGGTACGTATTTTAGTGAAAAGTAGTGTATATATACTAATTGTGTTTGTATGTTTAAAAAAATTGGCAAGTCATTTTAAACAAAATGATGTAGATTTAAATATAATAAATAATATATATACTTGACATTTTATGAAGTGCAATATAACACTAGTTATGCACTTTATCAACCTACGCAGTCACACGTTTTTGAGCTACATCATGATTATGTGTTTTTCATCTTTGAAAAATACCCACTAGAAGGCTCCCGTAAGTTCACTTCCACTTTTATTTACTTCTTTATTTTTGGGGTTAATGGAAGCATTACTAAAACTCCGCTTTCTGGGAATCTCAACGAAACGCCGGTCATCTTCATACAGCTTTGGGCATCCCGGTGGAGCTATGTCGGAGCCTTGTCAGGGCTCTTGGCAGCCCGCCGCAGCTTTAGACAGCTCTGTGAAGCTCAGAACAGTTTTTAAGAGCTCCAGATACCTCGTCGAAGCTACGGACAACAATTTGGAGTCTTGTCACAGCCTCACGTCGGAGCTCCGACAAGCTCGTTGCAGCCTTGCCGGAGCTCCGCCCGAAGTGGGTCGGTGCTCATGGTGGCTGGAGGTGAAGGCGGTGTGTATTCGGTTGGGGTTTAGAGTTATTTGTTAGGTAGTTGTATGTTTTGATAATAAACTTTTGGATGTTATTTGTTTTGCCATTTTGGTAATAAGTTTGACCAATAGTATGTTTGTGGCATTAATACTTTTTTAAAATCAACACATGATCGTTTATGAATATAAATGCATCATGCTCTTTTCCCAAGTCTAGCACATACCCTTTGTTTCTTCCATTTACCAAAAAAAAAATACAACTAAAATATCTTAAAATCTTAGAATAAGAAGTAATTCATGTTAAAATCCTCAGACGACCGAGTAATAAAATAAAAAAATATCTTTTTTTAATTTTTTTTATGTATAAATGATAAAGATGATCCAAACTTCTGGTCTAGAAATCTTATGTAATTACATGTAAAAGCCAACCACTTTAATCTTGTCATTATAATTGTGAAGAATTAGTGGATAAAGACTAGTCTTCCAATATGATAAGCATTGATTCCTTCAGTTCGGAAAAAAAGGAACGATCATTAACAAGCTAGAAATTATGCTGTGGCATGCATGATAAGAAAGAGGTGATCCTTACCTGATGAATAATCATCTAAAGTGGGAAATGACATAGAGCTAGGGTACGTATGAATCATGTAAATTTATTTTATTTTAGAAAGTAAGCATTGCATAATAACCCGAGCCAAAGGCGATGCGCTGTTTAATAATCCGAGCCAAAGGCTCCCGAGAATGCCAGTAGGCTACAATATGTATAAAGGAAAACTTTTGATAACTCGTCTAGCTTCCTGAAAAAATAAAACAAAACAAAATACACCGACTCAAATTGAGCAAATAGTCTGGCCACGATTTACAAATGGCCAGGTTGCGGCTTGATTTAGAAGCATGAATAGATAATTTTTTTAAATGTAAAATCTCTAAATCAGAGTAATACAAATTCAGCTGATCTAAAGAGAAAGCACGAGCCAAGCTTTCAAAATTACAACCCAATTGTATGATTACTGTCCATCTTGGCCTAATTTTCACTTGAAAAAAAAATTAGTGAAGGGGATATGACATGAGACCCAATGTGATATCTTACCTAAAGCGTTTTTTGTAAGAGATATGCTAAAAGCGTAAAATCGAGCTTTTATCGAGTTTTGAATCAAAAAATTTCACTACCAAGCATGCTTTTTAAACAGTGATCTAATTATAATAAGAGGTAGGTTTTGTCTACCATGTTTCCGAAAATTTAGCACATAATCCAAATTTTTGTTATGTGTGAAACTGGAGGAAACGTTTTTCTATGATTACATATTTTTGTGCAAAATTATCAAATTACCCTATCAAATTAACGTTTGTCAAATGTCACGTGACATGATTCCGTGATTAGTTTAGACGGTGGTACCTAAATTGGAAAGTTATTATAGTGTGGTATCCAAATTGAAAAATTTGAAAGGTGAGTAAGCAAATCGTTAAACGCGGATAGTTTTGTGTAGTAAACCTATAAAACCCAATGTGAATACGCCGAATGTGAAGTTTACATTTTTTTGCTTCAGAACATAGGTGTTGTGTTCTTTATTTTTTAATCCATACACATTATTAAATAATTTAAATATCTCAAGTCCCAAACCTTAATAAGACCAATTTTAATTCACAAATAAATATTTTTCCAACATTAATTATATTATAGTGTTAGTTTACCGCAACAATAACTGTGGGTTTTTTCAACAAAAATAATGCTTAGACGAAGAACAACACCAATACAATTGAGTGGAGAGAAATCTCTTCCATTAGCCACTCTTGTGAAGATCACTGCACTGTATATAAGCTCCACTTGTAGCAATATAAGTAGTCTACAGCTAATTTAATTATTCCACAGTATCTAAGTTTTTAGCACAGTTATAGACTTTTTTTCTTTTTTCCAACCGAACAATCCTCTATAGAGGGGCCTTGAGGCATGACTTTAATTACTTTATCGTGATTCATAACTTATAATTATGTTTCTATTACCTTTTTAGCCCTTTTCAATTTGTTAAACTCTTGATCTTTTTTACTATAAAGTTTGTTCCAGCATAAACATTTATTTTTTGCCTTCAACTTCAAAACAAATAAAAAAAGTCACGGAAGAAGCCTTCAACTTCAAAACAAATAAAAAAAGTCACGGAAGAAGACCAAGGCTGGTCCGGCGCCTTTTTACATCTAAGCCTTATAATTTTTTAGACGTTTTTTTTAACTTTGTATGGAATTTTTTATATCATGTTTTAAAAAAATACTATAAATAAAAATTATAAAATCTAAATTATTGTCTTTTACATTACACAAAATAGACCATAAAATAATGTAGGTTATTCGTGTATCGTATCACGGAGTAAAAACGATTTACTATTGGAAAAAAAACATTTTTAAAAAATTTTCACTTATTCAGAAAATGACCTTAGTTACCTGGCTCGCTTGACTTATGCCAAAACTGGCTCTGAAGAAGATATTGACATGGTAATATTTTCCAACACCCTAATTGCTAACTAAACGGCGACGAGTTGCGGTGACTGTTTTTGTTATTCGTGACATAGTTATGACATATTTCGCCTCTATGATTAGTTTTTTGTAGACTTGCAACTCAATTTCTGTTTATATATAGTTAGATTGTGAACTTCACAAAGTCCTTGGTTTCAAGCTCAATTGATTTATTACAGTCAAAAACAAAAACTAAAACTGGAAAGTTATTCAAGTTTTCGAAAATCTCAAAACAAAATTAAGCATACGGGAAAGAGATAGATCAAGTAGTGTATAAAAATGGAGGGAGTAACCAAATTAGGTTTGCTTTGCCCTAAATTGAGGAAGATAGGCGTCAATGTCTCTCTATAAAGCAAGTCTTACACTTTTAACCTAATAAGAACAAAACAAAACAAAACAAAACAAAACAAAAACAACAAAAAAGGATATACAGTGATTTACCGTACAATAGTGCAGGTGTGTAATGTATGTAATTACACTTAACTAGACCACACCACCTGATATTCATACAGATTTGTACTTTCAACCAATCACTGATCGACAGCACAGTACCTTTAAGTCCCACTTGTTTTTTAAAAATCACCCTAACCCTAATTTCAAAACTACCTATTTACCCTACCCTAGTGGTTTCACATCCCAACTTGCTCTATTTATGTTTTGTATTTTCAGACAAAATGATAATACAAGTTAAGAAGAACACTCAATCTAAAAGGAAGAAGTGGAATTTCTTTTAATATTTAAAAAAAAATGGGGAGGGGAAGGGTACAAATGAAGAGGATTGAGAATAAGATTAATAGGCAAGTGACATTCTCAAAGAGGAGAGGAGGGCTTCTGAAAAAAGCACATGAGATCTCAGTGTTATGTGATGCTGAGGTGGGATTAATTGTTTTTTCTCATAAAGGGAAGCTATTTGAGTATGCAACTGATTCTTGGTAAGAATTTTATTTCACTGTTATGGTAATAAAACACTCATTTGTATAATATTGCACACATGCTCAGACATGAATTAATTTTTTATTGAAAAGCTAAAAGTGTGGATCATTTTTTTTATTTATTAATTTGCTAACTTTGGTTGAAATTCATTTATGTTGCAATCGTAAAGAAAAAGAAGGGATGCAGATAATATTTACTGGCTATTAATTATGATCCATTATGTTTAAAAATCATGTTAAATTGGAAAATCACATTTGAGATTATTTCACTCACTCTCTCAATTGATTTATTTTGGTTTTTTTCACCAGAAAAGTTGTATTTGTATAAAATGTCGATGCGTTTAAAGGCAGTCAATATCGTTTTTTGGGATAATTAATGGTTTAATTTGTTACAAATATAAAAGCACATGCTTGCTATTAATTATGAACTTCAATTTTTAATCATATGTAAATAAAAGGATCAAAGAGAGGGGTGCCAAATTGGATTTAATAAATTATAGTAAAAGTGCATGATAAAAATAAAATTTTACAATTATTGATGTTATAAGAAGTGACGTGCCCTATAGTACCAATATCTCCCTGGACAAAAACAATGATACTATCATTTTGGGACTCAGATTTGTGGTTTGTTTTTCCAAACAAATGAAAGTAATTGTTAATTAATCTAAGTTGTAAATAAAGATTCAACATATATACTAATAGTAACTCATCCTTTAAGTTGTCTAATGCATTGACATGATCGATTTACTTGGTACCTAATCGTAGTCAATGATCCAAGACATAACTCCCTCCATCCCAACGATAATAGGAGTACCATTTCATTTTTCATTTGTCCCAAATTACAAATTATAGTCAATTTTCCTACAAGATGATTGTAGGTATGCTTTAGTTTCATATAATATACCCATATTAAAACCTGTTATATATTCAAAATTCATACTACTATTTAGATTAGTAAAATTGTAACCATATTAACTATTCTAACAAAAACTTTCTTAATACTGGTTAAAATTGAAATGAGACCAACTTGGAGTGACAAGATAAAATCAATAATTGCACTTACAATATATATATAGGGTTCAAACCTAACACCTAGTCCCTACCTTAATTACATTAGTCTGTCTTTTTTTATACACACATGTACGACACATATACTCAACAAGTGTAACTAAAACGCCAACAATAAAGTATGTACTGTATTTTGGACTTTTGGTACAGATCTATCAGCTTGTTTAAGGAACACGAAAGCTATATGCCCGGAATAAGGATATGTCATGTGATTTGATATATATATGTAGTATATATTTTTATATTTACATTAATAAGTATTTGTTCTTTAACATGATAGATTTACCCTTCTTGCTATGAGAACCTCACATTTATATATTCGTAGATGGGATTTGTTTCATATAGTTCTCTTTTGTGAGGGCTGAGGAATATCTAATAAGTTATTTTTCTCAAACAATAGCTGACAAAGGATTTAATTGATGTAGTATAATCTCATTACATTTTTTCGGATGTTTCAAAGTATGTAATTTTGATAAAAAAAAAAAATTACTCTCTGAAATGTCCTTCAGAACTTGGCCAACTTATAGTTTTGATGTATTTCTCTTTATAACAGCATGGAAAAGATCCTAGAACGATACGAGAGGTACTCTTATTCCGAGAGACAGTTGGTTCTTGATCCACAAACGCCGGTGTGTGTCTAATTTATCTATTAAAATCAAAGTGTACTAAAATTTACTTTAATATTTGCTCAACATTTATATTAATACTCGAGCATTTTAACTCATATGTATAAAACTTCTTCAGGGGAACTGGTCCATGGAATGCACCAGGCTTAGAGCAAAGATTGAGGTTCTACAGAAAAACTGCAAGTGAGATTCTTTTTATTTTTTAAAAAGATCAGAGAGAATAAGCTTAACTGCCTCTTTATTATCCTTTTATATTAGTAGCTACTTATATATAAATATTTCCGATTTTCAGGCAGTATATGGGAGAAGGTTTGGATACATTAAGTGTGAAAGATATACAAAATTTGGAGCAGCAGCTTGATACTTCTCTTAAACAAGTTCGAGTCCAGAAAGTATGATCTGTTGTTATTTTACTTTCATAATATAAATATTTGTGGTAATCTAGGATAAATTTATATACAAAGAATTTATCTTGATTTTGGTTGCTGTTCTGTAGAGCCAACTCATTTACGAGTCGATATCAGAGCTTCAGAAGCAGGTAATTGCAGTTTAATTAGGTTAAAAATTACAAATATGAACATATAATACCTTATGTAGATGAACTTTTGATTGTGCATACTTAAAACACAAAATATTTTAAAACAAAACAATAAATATATTTAAGGAAACTAAGCATATAGAATTGCTATTTAGGATTAGTTTCAAGCTAAAACAGGGTCTTACATGTTATTAAGAATAAGATTTTAAGAAAACAATTTATTTTGTGCAATATTTAGGGCCGACCCTAAAATTTTTGTTCTCCGGTACAAAATAAATTAAAATTGAGCCATTTTTCTAATTGTAGTTCCGTTGTATGAATTTTAATGAAATGTTTTAACGGTAAAATAATTAAACATTAACTCTCAAACGAAAGAAATGATCAATACAAACAAAATATCATCTTATCTATAAACATTTTAGTCAAACTATACAAAAAATTATGTCAAATTTTTTTTTTACTACAATCATTTAAATGCATTACATGTGCATATTACACGTATAATTTTTTTACACGTATAGATAAATTTTAATTATTTATTTATCTGCGTCGTGGGGGCCCCTTAAAAATTCTTCGAAGTCGTAAGGCCCCGCACCTCCTGCACCTATTCAGGGCCACATATGGCAATATTGTATTTCATTTTAATAGTTCCATTCCAGTTTTCACCTTATCGTGCTATTGCTTGTAAGGTTTTAGAATGTCTGCTCTTTTGTTTGTCTTCCATTTAAATGAATGCAAAAATTTGATGTCTTTTACCAGAAAGTATTAAAAAAATCAACAAAAACCTCATAATTTTCAATTTTAATACTAAAGGAATGTTTGAAATTAATTAGATCACTTCGGCCAGTGCAATTACTAATTTTCATATACAGTCATATCGTTCAGAGTGCGGACCACAAGAAATTGTTACTATAAAAGATATATACTTTTTATTAAATAAATTTATAAACATAATATACTATATATGTACCACATTAACATAAACAAAACGTGAAATAATGTACAAAATTTTAGTTTTAAGATTTTTAGAAAAGAAAACATATACATAATACATGTATATAGAAATGTGTAACCATGTAAATGGATTCGAATAACCTTCAACCATGCTTGCCAATATCATAATGAGTTGCAAGATGTGTTTATGTGTTCGAGCTATTACGTAGGTATAAGTTATAATATGTGTTAGTAACGAAAATATTAAGTTATCGTCACAAACAACTTAACATAAGTATTTTAAATCATATTAAATTTAATGTAACAATATATAATGCAATATATATTTTTAATATGAAATGTCAATTTATTACTATAATGAGGTAAATTTATTACTAACGAGACTGTAAAAATTTACGAAATATAACAATAGAGAGTTTATTAATATTTATAACTATCCCGAGTTGAAACTGAGATTTTTAATGACTATATAGAGGTTATTTCTATATAGAGTATTCTTATAGTGAGTCTTTACTGTATAAGCTAGGCGACTCACCTTTTGTTTTTTGGAGCATTGGAAATTTACTCACTCTTTATGATTGTGGTAATGGCTTGAAGATTTTTAGGTTCAGTGGACAGCGGAAATGGTTAGAATTTCCTCATGTTTGTATTTTCAATATATATATCATCTCCTGATTTTCCTTCATTTTTAACTTTTATAGGAAAAAGCAATTCAGGAGCAAAATAGCATGCTGGAAAAACAGGTAAAAGCCTTAATACTATAAATACATGTAAAATTATCAAATGTTAGCCATGGTAACTCGGATTTTAGTCCCATAAGAAAATAAAACCGAATTGTTGATTACACTTGTTTAATAGATCAAGGAGAAGGAGAAAGAGAGAGATATGATAGCTGGGCAACAGAATCATTGGGAGAACAATAATCACCATGGCCAAACTTCATCGTCGTTTCTTCTTCCTCAACATCTTCCAGGACTTAATATGGGGTAAATATTACTTACTTATCACTCTATGATATTATTATTTTGAGTTACAGTACCCCGAATGTTCTTGGCTAGGATCTGGTAATATTGCAATAACTAACTTTGGGCTCTGATAATTACAGCAATAAGGGGAAAAAGTGTGTTAAATGTTAACCAAATAAATTTTAGGAATTACCAAGTACTCCAATCATATAGTTTCCAAAAGCTTGGGTTGTGCTATAATAATAGCAGTCCAAATATTTCTACCCTCTATTCTCTATCCCCTTCCGTGCCCCCTTGCTTATTTTATCCAAAAAAAAATTCTAAAAAACTTAAAAAATATTTGTACATTTACTATAATACATGCATCAATACATTGCAATAATTATTTTTAAAAGAAAATCCACACAAAATTTATTTTGGAATAAATGTATAAATTAGTGTAAATTAAACATTGAATATTAAAAAAATAGTCTAAAACAATATTATGTTCAAATGTTTTAAAATTTGAATACAATATAATATAAAAGTTTATAAATTTGCTGTATAAGTTGTGAAAATTTAAAATTTGAGTGAAAATAAGCAATGGGGCACGGAAGGATGTAGAGAATAAGTGTTAGAAGATTTGGACTCATATAGAGTCCAAATATTAAATCTCATATTGTATATCCCATTTCGTACCCCATTAATTTTTTTAACCCAAAATCGTTACTAATTTTTTTTAAAAAAAATAGTACAATTATAATTCGACATGTATTAATACATTCTAATAATTTTTTTCTTACGAAAAATTCAAATATATTTTATTTTGAAATTAAAATACGAACTAGTGTAATTTAAATATAAATTAAAAAAAATGTAACACAACAATATGTTCTAATATTATGAAATATGTCTAGAATATGTTGTAAACGTTTATAAAAATACACAAAAAGTTATAAAAAAAAATCAAAATTTGAGCAAAATAAGCTAAACGGACACGAAATGAGATACAAATTATGGGTAGAAGATTTGGACTCCAAATGGTATTTTCATTATGTGAAATTAAAAAACACTATAAAAGTGATTGTTTGTTAATATTCCCATATACTTTAATCAAAAGTTGTGGAGAATATATCTGGTTAGAATTTTGAAATGAAATCAATTCACCGGATCTGACTAGTACAAAGATAATACATCTAAAAATATATATTTAATGATTATTCAGTGCCCAGGTAACATCATTTAAGAAAGTACGAAAAACTGAATATCTTTATATAAAAAAAAAAGCAATAGCTTTTTTTACTTTTTGAAAGGGACTACTAAATATGGTATTAGGCCTACTCATGGCAATATAAAATTATCTTACAAATATTTTTAGTATTGGACAATAAATATATATGGACTATTAGGCCTACTCATGGCAATATAAAATTATCTTACAAATATTTTTAATGTTGGACAAACTTATTAACAATGTCACAATAAATATATATTATATATTATAAATAGCGTGTAATTTAAGATTCTTCCCCTCCATATCTACTCTTTATTTCCTCTTTCGCAACGCGCAGAGGAATTTATCATGAAGAAGTTCCAGAAGCAAGGAGGAACGAGCTTGATCTCACTCTACAACCAATATATTCTTGCAACCTTGGATGCTTTGCAGCTTGATGCCGATTATGATTGAGAGAAAATATTATTTCTGTTATAAGTATTATAAGTTTATGCTTTTGAAATGATGGGCACTAAAAGATTAACATAAGCATCTTAATATTTTATCTCTTCAATGATGTATCAAACCTTATCTTATGATTTTGTTATGCCTATATATGCCTATATATGCAATAAATGTTATATCTTTCAGGGTGGAACATATGTGGTCCATTGTGTATTCTTTGTATGGAACTTTATTTTCGAACTACTGTGTACAATTAAACAGAAAAACTGGAGAAACAATACACTAAATAAGTACATCTGTGGATAATAAATAGTGGGCATAAACACTCGTCTGTGCAACTCCAAAACTACCATCACTACATTGTAATCTTAGTACTCATCATAGTCTGAGTTCAACATTTTATATGGTTTTCATATGGTTTATGTAGATATAAACCATATGAAATCAATATATCCAGGACGTTTACCCAAATTGTTAAGATTCTTAATGCAAAATTTTCTCAACCAACCAGAAAGATAATAAGCATCTTTGTCGACATGAACAACTTCAGAATGTAGAGCATCTTCAGTTCAGCTGTAAAATTCAAATAAAAAACACGAAAAATATCCGTTTATTTTCCTTCATCTCCTCTATTGCGTAGTTTTTGTTCTTCAGTCAAAAGTAAGGGATTCTACTTCCAGCACCTTGAAAATGATGCAAAAAAGATCAACAAGTTGAAATAAATGAATATATAAACCATAATATTTAAGATAAAACGAGAAGGTACAAAAATCCATGTAAACAACTAACCTTTCCACAAATTGGGCATTTTTCACTTCTCAGTTTCCACTCATAGATGCAACTAAGGTGATATACATGACAGCATTTTGTTCCGATTTTTGGGTTTTCCGGGGTATACTCTGCCACAATAGAGTAAAGGAAATTGAAGACTGGTGTTTCAATTGGAGCAAAGAGAACCCCAAAGTTCAAATAAAGTTTAAAACTTTCCCGAAGTAAATATTTACTAACTAAGCCAAAAAATAATATTTAAATCCTTAAAACCATATATTCCCAGGAGTAGAGAATTTCACATAATGATTTTTTTCTAAATGTTACTGAAATTATAAAACAAACAATATGGCATTACAAAGCCGTCAACCAAATCAGTGCTTCATCACATACATTATGATCAAGTTTCTTTTCTGTATTATAAAAAACCATCATTTCTATGAGAATTTCTAACCTGCTTAAGCTCAAATTAAGAAGTTGCAACTAAGTTTAGCATGTAAAATTGCATACATTTGTTCAAGAACTACAGTATATGACCCGACATCCAAAAGATTTTCCAAAGAAATTAAGATAAAAAGAAAGTAATAATATATACCTTCAAAACATGTGGGACAAACATCCTCTTCTTCTAATGCAAGGCCCTTAAACTCTCTATTATCAGTTACCTTCTCTACCATTACTTCCTCATCTTCGACAAATTTGATATCATCCTTCAGTCGAATATTCCGATCATTTCCATTTTTGTTATTATCTTTCTGGGTATATAATTTTTCCAAATTGTAAAGACAACTTACATATAGTTTCTCAAAAGTAACATATTCTACAAAAGTTGAGAAACAGAAGGAGATGAAAATTGAACTTTATCTAGTATCAGAATGAATAGTGGCATTGCCAAAGAGTGGTTCAAAGAATGCATGAAGGAAATCCCTCACTATGCTGACTATATGTTTAATTGTATGTTGCTCATATATAGTTGTTTAAAAACATATTACCTTTCATTTTGTGAGATCGGTGACAATAGAAGTTAAAATGTTTATTCCGGGCTTATTTAGATGTGTCAATCAAGATGTGTAATTTTGAACCTTGTAAAATGTAAACCTTTCTTTGTTTGGATGCTCAACTTTATTTTTCATTAATTTACATGAAACGCTAGCACTTCATTTCACCAAGAACTGAAGGAAAATTTTGACGTTTTCTCAAACGTTGGGCAAGTCTCTAATGCCTCGCTTTCCCTGTATGTTGAATTTGGAAGTCAAATTTCGACTTATGCATAATTGTTGATTCATATGGTACACCATGTATCTACTTATGCAACTAACGTTATGCTTGTTCTTTCGAGTTCTAGCCCAAAATCAGAGTTCCAATTTAAGGCAAATTAATAAACGTGCAACAGAATCATAAAATGTTTAAAAGGAAGACTAGTACCTTAATTAAATTCTTTTGAACCAATTCGCGTTTCCTACTATTAGAACTATTTGGTGGTGCATATTCTCCTGCTGCAGGAGCTTTAAAACAACTATTGGCACCTCCCATAATGCTTCAGCATCTAAAAATGATCCTTCTTCTAAAGCAACTCATCTAAAAAAGAAACAAAAACAAATTCATTCGCATATATACCAACAGTCTCAGCAATTTTATGGGAAATAATAAACTTTATAAATAATCCCCAATTGTAGTATCATCCATAAGTGAACTTAACGTGGTCTCGTACCATGAACACAACCTTTAATACAGTTTTCTTCCGATTGTCCTATTTTCTCAAACTCATGCTTCGATTATTTTCTATAATAAATAGTAGAATGTTGGAGATTGGTTCAATGGAATGAGCATATCCTGTCAAAGGAGGTGTTAACGAGTCACTATCCTCCAAATCTTGATATCACAGTTAGGCAAACTGCTGGATAAATTGAATAAACCTTAAAGGTTTAGGAAAATTATAGAACAGGAAGGTTTTCTGTGAAGTTATTAAAAAAATCTGATGCGGTGTTAGAAAAATCGGGTTTACATAGTGCATTTATTTTACTTTTTTCGTTTGTGTACCATTACTTAATACATATCAGCTTAATAACTTCCACAAAATCGCCCCAGTTTATCCTATGATCATTAATTTCTTGTTGTAAATTTTTTGGGTGTTTTGGTTGTAGTTTATGAACTAGTTTACATGGAAAATAGAATGCCAAATCTAAAGAGTGGCACCTATAACTACATTGAGTTTATTGTACTCTTGATGTGAAGATAATCCGATCTAAATATGTAGCTTAATTTATGAATTACTCATTAAACTTTATAAAAGTACAATTTTAAGGTATCAAATAGGAGGTGCATGGTTCGAGTATTGTTAACGGGGGTATGTGTGAAATCATTTGATCCCCTTTAATAAGATTTAAAAAAAGAAAAAAAAAGTTATCAATATCTTTTAGTTATAACTTATAATATGCATGTAAACAAATTTTGAAAACATTTCGATAGCACGACATATTCGTGTACTGAATGATGTGTTGCAGTTATGAAATAACCTATACATGACAAATTAGGATCAATATTCTCATATTTCCAGATTACGTACATTAGTGTTAAAAAAGTTTAATCTTAAATTTTACTATGACCACAAATACATATTTCAATACAATACAACATTGGACTCACAAGAGTTTGAATAAACATTCCAATATCAATAAACCTTAAAAGTTAATAAGAAGATGAAAAGAAAGACAATATTTATGAAAATTTACAAGAACTTGGTTTTCAAGAACTAGGTCTTATTTAATATGTAACTGTATAAGACGATGAAAAGAAAAACAATAACCATGAAAAATTACAAAAACTTGGTTTTCAAGAACTAGGTCTTATTTAATATGTAAACTGCATAAGAAGATGAAAAGAAAGACAATAACGAACCATGAAAAATAAAAAAAATAAAAAGGTTTTCAAGAACTAGATCTTATACAACATGTAAACTGCATAAGACTTCATCATGTCTACAATTTTTTCCTTTTCTAAAATTTGTCAAGAAAAACGTATATTAGTAAAAGCTTAAACAAAGGCTCCCTTCTGGAACACATCACACGAAATTTTAGAATCGAATGTAGACAAATTTCCAAATTCCGCAAAAAAAGACTATTTCTAGTATTACAATTTGCAAACATGGAATGAACTCTATTCTTTAGCACAGTTTTAGATAACAAAAACTATGTATCTAACGCCAAACAGATACCGTTTTAGAAAAGTGCGTTATACACCGTAGTTAATACTTTAATAACCCGCTAAACACCACTGCAGAAGGATCCAAAGTAACTAGTAAAGAAAAATAAAAAAGCAGAAGCCCTTTAAATAAAACGATAAACTGACAATTTGCAAACATGGAATGAACTCTATTCATCTACGTTGTAACAAAACTTTCGTTTACTTTAATAACTAAAGAAGGATTGAGGATAACTAGTAAATAAAAATAGAAAAACATAAGCCCTTTAAATTCTTGTATGGAAGGATAATTAAAACGATAATTTGACAAGTATATATACCTTTAAAGAAGCAGCTAAAGAGAAAGAAAAAAAGAGGAGTACTACCTAGAGAGATAGTTTTGTGATATACGTATTGTACGTATGTTCTGTTTGTTGAGTTTTAAGATTTTCTGTTTTCATAATACGATTTGACTAATATTTGTTTCACAATGGTTATCTTTTTGAGTAATGCACGGCAATTCATATCGTGCTTTATAACCATATTTGATTTTTTATTTATGAAAGGTCCTATACTTATTCATAATTAATATCGCCACAAAATTAACTTTAAAGAATTGTCTTCTTTTTTTAAATCAAGAACTTCCATATACAGCAATTCATCTTACCCGTGTATATCCTTACTATTATCATACCGTGCTGGGCAACACATTTTTTCCGTATAGAAGTAATTGAAACCGAACAAAAAAATTGGAACCGAAAAGTCTGGTGTTATGCTCCAATGATAATGATCATGCATGAAAGTCGATTCGGTACCTGACATGATTTGTTCGTCATTACTTCATGGGTAAAAGACTCACTTTGAGCTTTTATTTGTTTGCAACTTCGCATACCGTTTAATATTGAGGTCTTCACCCTTCAACATGATGTTTTAATAACTAAGTTTATGTCAGAAATACATGAATGGAGTTATTTATGTGCATGCTCTTCAGTATGAAAATTCTTTATGCAAATGTCAAATAGGATCGTCATAATAGCTCCATAAAAAGTTACAATCATGTTGTCAAAAAGAAAAACACTCTGTATTAAATAAAAAATCTCATCACACAACTGACTCCAAACAGAATTGTCGATGTACAGTTGAGGTTGAATTGTAAATTACTCACCAATTACAGCCATCTCGATCAATGATCTTATCATAACACTTTGTGACTGATCAACTTTAAACATGAGTACTTTTTATTATTGTATTATTTGTTTTAATAAAGATAGGCACTAGTATAACCTAAGATCCATCGAACTTTTCCTTATAGAAATATCGAAAATAGACCCTTTAGGTGCTATTAATTCAAAAGATTGTACATCAATCATGTGTTTGCCACTTTTTGGTATTTAGCACCGATAAAACTTTCGTTAAATTAACATCAAAATCAGCTCGAAACAAAGTAGGTTGTGGACACACCTCGTCATCAGTCCTTCAAATAGACTGCAGATGAGATTAGCATCAATACCCAACGGTAATCATAGACAATAATATTTAATTCTGGAAACTATATGATATCAAATACTCCAGCATAAGAAACAAAACGTTGCAAGACAACATCGACAACTCTTCAGTAAACATAGTTCGTTCTTTGATCAAATAACACAACACTGCAATGCTTCATGAAAACAGTCATAAAAGACAAATAATTAACCAACAAAACAAAAACTAGTTACGAAGGTTGCGAAAATAGCTAGCTGGATCACTCTCAAACGCATACCTACATATGTAAATATTTTCTTTCCCAGGGGCTTTCATCATCTTTTTGGCCCTATCATTCAGAAATTCGTAGATGTTCGAGTACCCGAAAAGAACTCCAAACTTGTGACAACCCGTCACAAGCTTAGAAATACCCCATTTAACAAAGGGTATACTGGATATTCCCCACCAGAGAAAGGTTAGGCCTCCAACAACACCCAAACCAATCAAACTTTTCTTAAGCAACCCAAACGATCTATTGTCCTTGGTCACATTCTTGTTATCACCCATTGTAGGCTTGTAGCTATCTCTTTCTCTGAATGGAGAAAATGAGTATACTTAGAGGTGAATATATAATATATAGGCGGTCAAGGCCTGATGGTCAATCGATTATCATTTGATAAGTAGCCAACCTAACAAAATCTAAAGAAAAAAGTTACGGACAAATAGTGACTTTTTAATCCAAACTGTGACTTTTTAACCCAAATTATCAATTGATAAGTAGCCAACCTAACAAATACCCATGTCATGAATTCTAATTTACAAAAAAGCCAAAAGCAAAACAAATACATATATGATTAAAAGTAATTCACTTAAATTATTTATATACCCAATTGATAATTAGCCAAATTAATTCATAAACATATGATGAATTTAAATTATTGACATACATACATACATGATGTAAAGAGAAAGAGATTTGAGAGAGAGAGAGAGATGTTAAATACATCAACACATAATAAGCTCATAAATGCTGTAAAATCATATTTCAATAATGTAGAACAAACATATGAAGGGAGAAAGAAAGATAAATTTAACCCGATGAGGAGAGACTGAGAGGCCGTGTTTGTAGTGAGAGAGAGAGAGATCTACGGTTTGTTTTATTTGTTGTGGCTGCATATGTGATAATATATAGGGTTCAGTCCGGATCGGTTTTTGGTAAAACCGAAACCGAGCATATTTTTCGGTTCGGTTTTTTTCGGTTTCGGCCTTTTTATTTTTTGGACCGAACCGGACCGGTTTTTTCGGTTCAGCTTCGGTTTTTTGGTTTTTTTCGGTCTTTTTCGGTTTCGATCTTTTTCGGTTCGGTTTTACTGAAAACCGAAATCGACCCGAAAATTTTTCGGTTTCGGTCTTTTTCGGGTTTTTTCGGTTCGGTTATCGGTTCGGTTCGGTTTTTCCGGTTTTTTGTCCAGCCCTAATAATATACATGTTGGGTGGGAGAAACCAATTAATGTGTGATTTTTTTTTTGCAAAGTGTGGAGCTATAGGGAAAACAAAGGGTAAACAAAAATGATATGATAAATCTTTAAAAAAAAAAACGAGGGAAAACTATCATTAAGCAAAAATTTAATATATAAAAAATTATTAGCGAGCAACACAATATTTCTTAATAAAAGATCCATTATTAAAATATTAAAACAAGCTAAATGCATTTTAAGTCATTCATCTTCGTTGCTTTAATCCAATTAGCTTGTTAGTTAAATTGTTTCTTCTTCATTTCAGCTATATGGCTTTGAGGCTGTTTCGAAATCAATAACGTTTTATGGCCCACGATCAATTTATTCGAGTTTGTAATTCGGTGCCCAATTATTTCATTATGTTGAAATGTCTCTGCTACCATTTTAACATTCGAATGTTAAACAATCACTTATCTATTTTTAAACTTACATAAACCGATTGTCTTGGGTACTCCAGTTGAAGAATGTTAGTATATCCGTTATAATATTGTAGTAGTTGTTTGATGATGACTTATCAACAAATTCGGTGAAATAGTTAATGCAAACACCGCTATTTGATATCATTGTCTCATTTCAGTACTTTAAAAAATAAATTTGTGTCCATTGACAAAATAAACCGCATATCACTTGATATGTATAAATACTAGAAATTTAGTTCCAAGTACCCCTAAATATAAGTAGATTGTAGATTTGTTTGAATGGACTATTAAAGTTCAAATTACAACATATATATATATATATATATATATATATATCTTTCTATATTACTACTTCTAATTTTCAATTAAATACACATTTAAAAGACATAGCGTAACCAAAATTTATGAAACTATGTAAAATCTAACACCTTAATAATAACAAATACTAATTAACAAATCAACACAGTCTTGCAAGTTAAACAAACAAATTAGCAATAATAGATTATAATCAAATTGCAAACAATATAACAAGATCTTTTTTATGATAACTAAATAGGAGCAAACTTACTTTTGTAAATAAGGGGACCGATGAATATTGGAAAACTTGACAAAATAATTTGTAAATCAACAAATTCATAGCTTTGAGAAACTTATGCTGCTAAATTATGATACAATTCCATTTCAATTTGCATTCAAAAACAAATATTTGATTATAGCAACACTTTTTTATGTTGCTAATTTTATGGGAAGAGCGTGTTGCTGAATTGATGGTAATTTTGTTGCTGATTTTGTCCAAAAAAGTTTAGCAACTTTTTTAGCAACAAATTACCATGTTGCTAAATTTAAGTTGCTAACTAGTTGCTAATTTTGTTGCTAAATTGTTGCTATAAATTATGTTGCTGTTTTGTTTGTTTTTGTTGCTAATCAATCAGTAACACAATTTGACTCTTTCTATTTTTTTGTTGCTATACGAATTATTTCGTGTAGTGATCCTCCTGAAGGAAATATATTTAATTTTTTGAGAAACGTTTGGCCTTTTGTTGAAAGTATGGAGTGGTTTATTTCTCAAGGTGGCATGTCTTTTGGCATTTTGGTTGTATCTAGAATAATTCTTTACTACTTGGAATTTTGATCAAATTTTAGAATTGTTTGAACTTTGAACAACAAGCGTGTGGCTACTATTGTATATACAACAATTTATTAGTACCCGTTTCCAATTCCTACATTTATGAATTTAGCTTTACATACAATTTAATTTTTCTACTTAAGTTGGACAAATCTACGTTAATGAAGTCATGAAGGACTCGAGAAAGCTGTAATATCTCGAAGTGAACAAACATTGTTTGACGAGGATCAATCCCACGGCCTCCTATCTCATGACCGACTAGGCATTTCCTAAGTAATAAAAAAAGAGGGGGGAAAAACGTCTCCTTTTGGCATGTGTAATAAAATTATATTTGAATTAAAGATCTCAATATTATTATTGACCAAACTATTTCCCAATTTATAGCAATTGTAAAACTATTTAATAGTTTGGTAAATAGTTTTGAGCTATATATTGGCAAATAGTTTTAGAATAATTATAAATTGAGAAATAGTTTGCTCGATAACAATGTTGAGTATTTAACCCATTATATTTGGAGCAAAAGTCCAGTTCTTTAATCTAAAAAATCCAAGCTTATAGAAGAATAAGTTAAATTAAGTTTATAAGAGATTTTATTGTGAGGGCATATATATCACTGAAAATCTAACTGTTCATTCTGCTTTCAGGCCTTGTCACTTTTTGTGGGGTTACAAGGCTCTAATTATGTTACATGTACCTTATAAACAATGTGATTAGCTTTTTTATGTGTCGGTTATGTTAGCAACGAGTCAAGCTTTGCACTGTTTAGGCTCGACTCGTTTGCTTGGTATGGTTGTTGAGACTTTACTCGTGTGTTGACGAGCATAAGCGTGTGTTGACGAGCATAAGCGATTGAAGCTCAAACTCAACTGGCACTACAACAAATTTAAAAATTATGGATAATATTTTTAGAGACAATCAAATTTTGTCTCCAAATAGTAACTTTCGGAACAAAAATAAATTGTCTCCAAATCTAACTTTTAGTCACATAATTTGATTTTTTTGTCTTTAAATACAATCTCATACGAACATAATAACACAATTAAAATTTATCTCCAAATAGTTTTTGAGAAGAAATTAAATTGTCTCCTTGACAAAAAAAATTTCAAATTGTGTGTCAAAAAGTTAGATTTTGGGACAAAAAATTTATATTTTTGTCTAAAATATTATTTGCCCCGAAAAATTATCATTTGGAGACAAAATATAATTGTCTCTAAAAAAAACTGTTCCTGATTTTTAAATTTGTTGTATTGTGGTGGGTAAATTGAAAGGCTCAGGCTCATGATGCTTAGGCTTATTAAACTTAAACGATTCGACTTAGGTTCATTAAAGCTTAGCTCATAAAAAGTTCTTGTGTTATATATATATTATATATAAAATATATAATATAATATCAGACGGTCTCAAGGTGTTGCTCACACTTGGTTCATTTACTAGACAAGCCTGTAATTTTGTCTAGGCTCGGATTGTTTATAAAAGTGCCCAATATTTTGGCTCCGCCTCAGTTCACTTAAAAAATAAATGAACACCAGTCAATCCTATAACAAGCCGAGTACAAACTTCTTCATTTGCAACCCTAGTTCTAGTGCTCTTGCTTATACGTAAGACTATTATATACTCCCTCATTTCCAAATTGTTGAGACTATACAAAAATACGTGCAATTTTAACCGACAAATAACTCATATCTAACTTGTCGGAATTGAATTTTTCAAAAATTAATCACATAATTCAAATGTTAAACTATTTAAACAAATTTTAAAAACTTAGATTTCAACAATTTAAGCACGAGATCTTTGTCGGTTAAAGTTGCACGTAGATACATAGTTCCCCAATATTTTAAGACGGAGGGAGTACTTAACTACTTGAGAATTGAGAATGCTAATCAAAGTTGTATGGGGTCTTGAGTTGTTGATCAAAGATACAAGATGGTGGAAAACTTAACGACTTGAAAATTTAGAATGCTAATGAAAGTTGTATGTCATCTGAATCGATCGGATGTTTAAAACTTACATCTGAACATCATGTAATACACGTCAGAAACAGATGTATGAGATTGCCAGAGAAAGTAATATCCAGTATCAGATTTTATTTTTTTAGGAACAGTATCAGAACTTGTACAATAAAGTATTAAACATGAAACAAGAAATATGAAATATGTATACCACCAACATTTATGAAGTCATGAAACTGATAATTCAGGTTACCGGGCACAATTGGTGTAGCAATGAGTTTTGTGCAACACCAACTGGTGAAAAATACTTGCTTACATATACATTAACGAAAGGTTTATCAGCTACCTTCCAGTTTGCACACTTCGCACTTTCTAAATCAAATTGTAAATTTATAATCTAAAATATGTGCTATGTTCAAAACACTACTAAAATTGACTGTGTTTCTCCACTCCTGCTACAAATCCACCATTTTTTTTTCCGGATGTGAATATCAACAATTAACGATCTACCTCACATTTTCTACTCTGCTATTGTAAAACCTATGTGGTTTAACACTGCATTTACTAGCCACCCACATTAGCAGGTACGACATTTCGTAAAATATTCTTTTTGGGAAGATGTAGCCACCTAAAATGATGGATGGCGGAAGTGAAAAACTGCAACTTATCCACAAAAATCTACCCTGTGACGAAGATAGCTGGAACCAATGCTATCTCTTCTTCGAAACAAAAAAAAATTATAGTCACTAAGGCAACACTACGGCCTAAGACGCGTTAAACATAAATTATAAAACAATTAAAGAAAATAGAACCAGAGTCGATACATCATGACATCGCCATAAACTTCTCCTTCATTCGAGAAATAAGCTTAAATTTCTCCTCAGCTTCGACCAGTTTGCGAATATCTGATGCAGGAGCTCTATCAGGATGAAAACTCAGTAAAGCCTTTTTATAAGCTATTCGGATCTGAAACAATTGATTGGTACTCAGTTAGCGGTAACAGAAATGAAGCATAACATTTTTTAAGATAAAGGTGAAAAGGGAGCCATGCTACTAATCAATACTGTTCTGAAAAAAGCGTTTTAAAATTAAGGGGAAAAAGGAGGCACTACTAATCAAGCGAAACTGTTGATCCAACGTACAAGCAAAGGTAAAATGATAACGAGCTGTTTATCCAATTAGCAGCACCGAGATGATACAAGAGATAAACTCGGTCACTCAAGTAAAATATTCTCGGGTACTAAGCCTTGTATCTTTGGTTCTGATTTTCAAGAGAGAACAGTAATTACATAATACTCCGGAGGTATTGCCAATCAGTTATGGATATACTTTTACCGTGCTATTCTAAGTTCTAAAACAAATGAAGTAACAAATTACGCTCAAGTTGACCAAAAAAAAAAAATTGACTCAAGTTAGCACATTTATTCAGAGAAACCTAAAGTTTACACACACACCCATAGCATATATATAATATTGAACCTATCATATCATATCCCCCATCCTACCAATTCTAACCCTTCACATCGGATTCAACATTGCTGTTACAGATTATGATATAAAGAACCAAAATGCACGTTTGTTTGCTGTCAACAGTAGGGACAGGCATTGTGGAACACACAGAGATGGAGATAAAGAATATGAGAAACTTTAGACGAAGAAAACATTGAATCTATGCTTCTCATATCTGGGATATATCTGACTTAGAGATACCTAACACAGATGGATCAATCTAACAGCTCAAGACTGTTCGGGAAACTTGATGCTATAGATATTGGTGTTCGTAATTTCATAAAACTTTGGATCTAATATATTATCTACTCTAAAACAATGCACCAAGGGTTAAAAGCTAGAAAAAAGTGCATCACTGACTACTGACTAGGTGTAACCACATGAGCATGGGTCTATTATTGATTAATGGTACTTCTACACCTGAACTAATAGTTCCACTTTCAAGAGATTGAACCTTTGTTATAACTCTTAACTTAAGACAGGAGGACAAACAGAAAAGCGCTTGATAAACGAGCATGACCTTTTTACCATCAAAATACACAGTGCCCCATTCGATGAACCCTTAATTCGAGTGAAGAGATATCATAAAACTATCTCTAGCAATGCACTAACGGAATATGAACTCTGTTTTGAGGGATTGACCAAGGTATCTACTGAAGGCACAGACGGCACCTTTTACAGTAAAAACTAGTCCTTCAAATAATAAATTAAAGAACGACTTCACATCTTAAACTGATAAAATGAAAGAATGTGAAACGGAATAATGAAAGCAACATCTTCACATGGCAGAAGCCAGAAGTAACGAGAAAAAAAGCAACCTGTGTATGTTCCTGTGAATACACATGCAAAAATTATTTTTCTGGTCTGTTACTTTTTCACAGACTGGTTAAGAAAGTATGTAAATTGCCAAAATTGGTATCCCTCTCTTCGAGCATTGCAGAAATATAAATAAGTATTTAAACTCACCTCGTGCGGCTGGGGTTGTAGGCCCCCATTCACATTTACCCCAAGCCCGCGCAAAAGTGAACCCATGTCCAAACACTTCAGTTCTAATTGCTTAAGTCCCAGCCTAACTTCAGCACGTAGCTTCTCTTTCATGTTCATATTCTCTTCATCCTAAGTTCAAAAGTAAATCAGAATGAGCAAATATTAACTCAACATTTGCAAAGATAAAATGTATATTTAACAATGAGTGAGACATGAATACTAAGGGAGAGAAGTTAAACTGAAATATATTGAGATCAAGAGGCAATGCCGTCTTCAACGCTTTAGAGGACCAAAGTAAATTTGGAAAAGCAATACCCCGAAATCTATTGTATTAGTAGCATAAATGATGAGTGAACTCGAAACTATCCTATAGTATTAAACGAGATATAAGGATCATCGAAGCACTTATTTCTATCATAGAATTTTAGTAAATGCATCAATATCCAATTAGCCTATCAATTTCAACATAATAACTATAAAATTTGTTAATCTTAAAAAAAAACTATAAAATTTGTTGATTCTTACATAACCAAATAGCATGGATATAAATAATAATAACAAGCGTTCAAGGCATTCTAGTTCTTTTTCTATTCAAAGTTGTAATTAAACGGTTAAAAAGGTTAAGGGGATATAATAGGGAAGTGCATAGAACACAAATAAAAAATGTAGAAATAGTATCCTCTATACCCGTATATATTTAATTAACTAATTTACGATTTAAAGAGGTAAGAGATGACTCTGAATGTGTTTGGGTGTTGGCGGGTTGTTTTGGTGATATCGGAAACTTGTGGGTTTTTTTTTCCTAAATTCGCTACTGCTTGTAGTGTTATACTTAATTATGTTTAATTAGTTTTATGTGATTCATTTTACTCAAAACCATCAAAAATGGACCCTGAAAAGAGTGGTGCCTCTTATTCATTGCTTGGTAGATTGGCCTCTTTCATCCCAGGCTCTGTCAAGAGGCCAAAGATGAATCCAAAAAAGTTGTACATCCAAAAAACAATCAAGGCCAAAATGACATTTGGTTTAAGATTTTATTGATCACTGAAAATCTTAGATTGATAATACTTTGTAGTGCTGCATTTAATTAAGTATGACTATAATTTGTTAAATAATAATTTACGAAACAAATGAATAATAACATTTATTATTTAAAAATTGATATGTATAAACTATAACTAGCAGATTCTAACAAGAAAAATTAGATAAAACAGAGATAGTAGCAAAATGAAACCAAGGCATGCCTTCTTTTGAGTTTCTCGAATTTCTTCCACCCGTTGCTTTTGTCTTCTCTCCATGTCTAGTAAACGTAAGTTTTCAGCGTTTTTTCGTCTCAGCACCTGACGCATATTTTCGGCTTCTTCAGCCTATACAAAAGAAAGTATATCGAACGTGAAATTACACCTCAAAGACACAATATTAGAATTCGTATTTCTTCATAGCTGCAGTATTTGAAAACAAGTAATAAAAGTAAGGCCATGATCTACATGTGTTACAAATAATAAACTATACATAAGCATACCTGAACTCGTAATGCTTTCTGTGCGGAAGCCAATCTTTCTTCTTCTGCACGTTTGTATTCATCGGTCTCCTTATGCTTTTCCCGATTAAGAAATAAACAATCCGGCAATGGTCCATCCTTATCTTCTTGTTGTGTAGATCCATTTGGCTCAATCTCAGCTTCATCAGGTGTAGCTGTATTTTTATAAATTTCACTATCTACACGTTGGTCATTGTTTTGTTCACCAACTCGTGTTTTACCCTTTGATTTGCTATTTTGAAATAATGGCTGTCCGGATACAAGGTCTGATGAATTACTATAAGGATTTCGAATCTCATCCTGAAGATGAGAGCTGCCACTAGGAGTGACATTGCTTGCTTTATTATTTCCGATATTTAACCCAGAAGACGACTTGTTAGCAACAGCTCCTCTTGAGGGATTTCTTCTTAGACCAGAATTAGCAAAAGGAATCTTATTAGGCTTGTCAGCATCAGCAAAACTTGATGTTGTATTTTCCTTCAACTTGCCTTTATCAGGTTTAAGATGAACCGGTTCTTTGCCAGTTTTATGTTCATTTTCCACCTCGACTTTTTTCTTACGCTTATTAGCTCTTTCCCACTCTGCCTGTATCTCTCCTGATTTGTCTTCCACGTAATCACTATCAAGCTGGTCTTTGTCAGATTGGTCACCATCAAAATCAAGATCTAAACCATAACGATTTGTACTGCGAGCTTTTGAACAATAGGTCCTTTTACCTTTTGATATTTTCACTGGTGATTCAATTTCATGAAGGAATTGACAGTCATCACCCTCTCCGTCTGTAGTGTTCCGATTTTGATCTGGAAAAAGGGGAGATTTCGAACTAGAAGAGGCATCACTTGTAGAAGTAGATTTGTTATTATCAGAAATTTCATCTTCCTCATCGCTGCAGATAATAATTGGAATTTGAACACGTTTGATATTATCATCATCGTCGTCATCAATATCGATGACGATTTTATCAATTTTCCCAGTACTTTTGCACTTCTTCAACGTCTTCCCCTGAGAAGGCCCAGAAAATGTTTTCTGATGGGAATGACCCGCATCTCTTTGTGATTTACCTCTCGTGCGCATTGTCCCAGCAAAAAGAGATCCTTATATCTACACAAAAATTCATCTTATTATATTTAAGCTATATATACCAAAACCTGAAAGCAAAATACACTAAATCCTAGGCAAGATATACCACAAAATTTTTAGAGAAAGATTCCTACGGAAATTTGCCAATCTGAAGCAAATATAACTCAAAGCATACCATTAAGGAGATTCAAATATATACAACGAATATGCATGCTCTATTTCAACATGATAGGTTCTATGCACTTTGCACAGAGGGAGATGAGTGGCATGAAATTTCACATCCAGCATGTCAACAGAAGGCGTGGAATGAGTGCTCAAGTGGCAAGGAGAGCAAGTGTTATCAGACAAACCTAAGATTAAGTATCCCAATAAAACACTGTCCTCAATGATAATCAATTAATCATAAAGTTAAAGGGATCCGAATACCCTATAAAAGCACAAATATGTAGTTTAACCTGCCAGAATCTTTTGAGATGCTCACAAAAGTTACACACTGCCATAAACAAACACTTAAAAAGAAGCATTCGAACAACTACAAACTCTGAAAGCATATAAGACTAGGAAAAATGCAACCAGTTAGTCAAGGCTAAAGACTGAACCAGAACACTTTATGAATGAGAAAGTATTGATCATTTATCAGATACTTGCAACTAAAACAAATAAATGTTAGCAAAAACACGTCGCTGTTCATTTACTCTGAGAGATTTTGTAAAGTTCCTGTTCCATAATCTTGTGAAAATGGGTAGGATAGAATAAATATGGATACTTGTTACATACATAATGATACTTTTGGTACCATCTTGAATCACAAGTCATGCTGAAATAAGCATGGATATTCTGTTGCTACATATCAAACCACTATTTTACTACTTGTTTCGAGTTGATAAAAAAGAGAAGCTTGGAACTTTATCTGTTGACTAACCATCTCCGAGGTTCTGTTAAAGACACCCAGAAAAATTAATGTGACTGAGACTTACAAGATTCAATTGTGGTTTTGTTCTTGTTTGATATTTTGGTTAGCGGGTCTTTTGGTGCAAACTTTTGGCTTATGGTTTCACCTATAAATTTCTGACTCGTGGGTCTTCTGATAGTCGTCACATTCTACGGTATATACTGTTTTTAGTTATCATATAAAAAGTGTAGCAGTTTTCAGGAGCTCAACCACGAAAAACTCTAAAAGGATGAGAAATATAAATAAGGTCATGCTTTTTTAAGACCCAGACCAACGAAAACTTGAGGACAAAATACACGGTGATAAACAAGATTATTTTATCTATAGAGACTGTGCCCTATATGTGTCAATAGTCACTACCTAGTCGATCCTAATAATTTGAGATTTATCTTATCGAGTAATGCTATATGCACAGAATAAACTTGCACAAGAAATTGCACAGAGTGAAGCAAATGGCTGAGATGTAGCCACGTCATAATTAATAAATTTACATCCAATGGTCACTAATTTACTATTCTATAATACCAAACTACCCCTCCCACACATGTTTCTCTCTCTCTCTCTATATATATATATAATATATATCTGTTTCTTTATATATCTGTTTCCAAACCTCCATCACTGTTATTTTCATCTCCCAATAACCAATCAAGCCACCAAAACACCCCCCAAAAAAATCAACAATATTTTTCAAAAAGACAGGGAAGATAATATGTTTAGTTCAGATTCAATTGTCTAAAGTATAAAATGAGAATAAGTTTTTAAGATTTTTGTGAACTATCAAAAATAAAGTAAAAGCTCCGCTGGGGATTTGATTGAACTTCAGTGTGTTAATTTATACATATATATATATATATATAGAGAGAGAGAGAGAGAGAGAGAAAAGGGGGAGGGGAGAATCCCAAGTGAAAAATAAATAGAACAAATAGGAAGAAAGAGTGTTTCAAGGACAAATGGGTAATTATTTCATTCTGTGTAAGTGTATGTGCATAACCACAGTGTGCATATATCATTTCCCTTATCTTATATGGTAAATACATCACCCTTATAATCATAAGATCTCATAGACCATTAATATCTTTTCAGTATACTTGCGTTCAAAATAGTGATTTGGTATCCCGAACCCACATAAATCGACTCACTTCACGTTTTTTTATACCTGAATTTCTACATCCGCGAGACTTTCCTATTGTAATATTATATCATATGTTTTATAAGTGTATGTATAGAATCATCAATGTCAGTAATAAACAAAACAGAACTAAAACTACCTCAATTAACTAGTACATAAGGAAAACAAATATAAAAGAAAAGCCCTAATTTGATCAGCATACAAATACATCACGCAAAATTATAGATATAAAAAAAACCTAATTAAAACTATATCTATATATGATACATAACCTAGAATCTAAAGACTATGTTCATCTCATCTATGTTCATCCGAATATTCACCAAAATAACAAATTCGTTGGTTCATGCACCTTTACAACCTTTGTATTGTTCACAAAATACACACAAGCAGGACAGCAGGTACTCTGAAACAATGAGCATTCATAATTTCAAACCCATAAAGAATAAATATAACAAGAGTTTTATTTCAATACACACAAGTGACGGAGTGTTAAACTTTTCTTTTACATGAAAAAGCCAAAACCCCATAAGTTGTCATCTACAAATACTTCAATATTAATGAAAATAGATAGGATACATATAGATGCTTGTTGAATATATGTCAAATTTTCTAGCTACATATTAAATCACTAGGCATGCTGTAATAAGCATGGGGTATTCTTTCTCTATTGCTACATGCCTACATACCAAGCACTATTTTGCTACTTTGAGAAAATAGTGATGCTTGGAAATCTATCTGTTGAAGAACCATCTCCGAGGTTCTGTTAAAGACACCCAGAATATTAAAGGTGCTGCCACTTACAAAATTCAATTGTGGTTCTGTTCTTGTTGATAGTATGGTTAGCGGGTCTTTTAATGCAAAACTTTGGATTACGGTTTCACCTATCAAAATTCCGAATCATGGGTCTTATGATAGTCGTCACTTCTTTAGTACATATTGTTTTTAGCTATCATATAAAGTGTAGCAGTTTTCAGGAGCTCAACCAAGAAAAACTCTGAAAGGATGAGAAATATAAATAAGATCGTGCTTTTTTAAGACCCAGACTATCGGAAACTTGAGGACAAAATACACGGTGATAAACAAGATTATTTTAGCCATAGAGAATGTGCCCTATATATGTCACTACCTAGTCAATCCTAATAATTGGAGATTATTCGTATATGGTATCACATCACCCTTCTAATCATAAAATCCCATTAACCATTTAATATCTTTTCATTATACTTGTGTTCAAAATAGTGATTCAATATCTTGAACCCACATTAATACAAGGTGACAAATACGGTTATTTTAGCTTATATAGAATGTGCCATGTATGTGTCACTACCTGGTCGATCCTAACAAATGGAGATTATTCGTATATGGTATCACATCACCCTTATAATCATAAAATCCCATTAACCATTTAATATCTTTTCATTATGCTTGTGTTCAAAATAGTGATTCGATATCTTGAACCCACATTAATACAAGGTGACAAATACGGTTATTTTAGCTCTAGAGACTGTGCCCTGTATGTGTCACTACCTAGTCGATCCCCCTAAGAGATTATTCGTATATGGTCTCACATCACCCTTATAATCATAAAATTCATTAACCATTATTTTATCTCTTCATTAACATGTGTTCAAAATAGTGATTCGATATCTTGAACCCACATTAATATAAGGTGACAAATACGGTTATTTTAGCTTATATAGAATGTGCCCTGTATGTGTCACTACCTGGTCGATCCTAACAAATGGAGATTATTCGTATATGGTATCACATCACCCTTATAATCATAAAATCCCATTAACCATTTAATATCTTTTCATTATGCTTGTGTTCAAAATAGTGATTCGATATCTTGAACCCACATTAATACAAGGTGACAAATACGGTTATTTTAGCTCTAGAGACTGAGCCCTGTATGTGTCACTACCTAGTCGATCCCCTTAAGAGATTATTCGTATATGGTCTCACATCACCCTTATAATCATAAAATTCATTAACCATTATTTTATCTCTTCATTAACATGTGTTCAAAATAGTGATTCGATATCTTGAACCCACATTAATATAAGCTGATAAATACGATTATTTTAGCTATAGAGACTGTGCCCTCTACGTGTCACTACCCAGTCGATCCTGATAATTGGAGATCTATCGTATATGGTATCACATCACTCTTATAATCATAAAATCACATTAACCATTATTTATGTTTTCATTATACATGTGTTCAAAATAGTGATTCTATATCTTGAACCCACATAAATCAACTTTCACGTTTTTTTTAAACCTAAATTTCTACATCCACGTGACTTACCTCTCGTAATATCGTATCAATGTTTTACATGTATTCAATCATATCCAATTGAATACATGTAAAACAGAACTAAGATTAACTAAAACAGAACTAAGTAAATTAAACAAACCCAATTAAAATCACCAATCATTACAGTAATAAATGAAACAAGACAATAATCACCCCAATTAACCGGAAAATAATTAAAGCCCTATATGTGTCACTACCTAGTCGATCGTAATAATTGGAGATTTGTCGTATATGATATCACAGCACCCTTATAATCTTAAAATTCCATTACCCATTTTTTATATTTTCATTATCCTCGTGTATAAAATAGTGATTCGATATCCTGAACTCACATAAATCAACTCACTTCACGTTCTTTTAACCTAAATTTCTACATCCACGTGACTTTCCTATCGTAATATCATATCACATGTTTTAAAATAATATGTATAGAATCACCAACCAATTGAAATCCTCAATTTCAGTAATAAACAAAATAGACGTAAAATTACCTCAAATCATAAAATTAAATAAAAACCCTAATACGATAACGCACAACTATATCTATACATGATATAGTATTACATAGAACTGTACTGAAGAAAAACCCAGTAAAAAAACATCAATCATTACAATAATAAATAAAACAGGACAATAATCACCTCAATTAAAACGGAAAATAATTAAAGCCCTAATCTAATCAGGTGAAAAACCAAACAATCGGCGATTAATATACAAAACGGTTCAAAAACCCTAATTAGAAGCCTTATAAATAAACAGAAACTGGAAATTAAGTGGGAAAATTTGAGGAAATCGAGTTGATCGTTTACCTGTTTGATTATTTCACCGGTTGATAGAGAGAGAGATATAATAAATTATTAAGATAAATAATAAAAGATAGGGTGCGGGTAACTTCTAGAAAAGAAAGTGGATTTTTTTTTAATCTTTTAAAAATAAATTGGAAATTTTCCAATTCTCGTTTTGCTGATGCCAGCTGTTATTATGTCAAGAGTGTATTTGTAAATATTAAATAATTACAATTAAAAAAAAAACTGTGTGAAAAAACCTGATACTAGAGTAGAGTGACCGTCTAACGTGGTTATTGGTAAACTCGTTTTTTCATTTTTGAAAATCCCGCCAACTGATTACGGTTCTTGTTTTTCGTTTTCTATTTTCGTACGAAAATTTTGAATTTTTTTTGTTTTTTTCACACTTTATGTTTCCACTTCTACCTTTGTTTACCGATAATTGAGACGTGATATAACGTATCATGTTACATGATGCTTCTAATAAATTAACTTATATTATTGGAGGTCGAGGCAATTATAGTACGTAATGATGCAGAATATTTAATCGATCATTGGTCTGACTGTTTGAGAGTGGCGGGTAAGTTAATGGCAGAGGTGTGGGTTTGATGCAGAATATTTAATAGATCAAGCTTGTATTCGTAACCCGGATATGAATTGGGATGATATTTTCCAATAGTATAATGTAAAATTGGTTAACTATTGCAAGAATAGCAGTTATCTAGTATCATGGAAGATCAAAATAATCATTAAAAACTTAAAGATATTATTATTATTTTTGGTAACAAAAATTAAAGTTTTCATTGGTGTCACCAGTGAATTGGTTAGCAAACGTTGATAGATGTAATAGTTCAAATAGTGTGTTTCTTGTTTCACCTGACCATTTGTGGTTTTTTTTATGCAAGTTTGAATTAATAAAATATTTATTTTTAAAAAAATACATTATTAGACGCTTCGAATCAAAAACTTCTCCAAAATAGAGTTTAATACTCTATCCTATATGTATACAATAATTGTTCTATACTAAAGTACGTGCAATTTTGTCTTGTAAAAAACTTGTGACTCAAAAGTTTAAGGGCCGGAATAAAAAGATTCAAAGTTAGTATAATAGCTCAAATGTTAAATTGTACTATTAGATTCTTTTTTTTTAAAAGCCATTTCGACAATATAAATACTAGTAATTTGCAAATTAAAATTGAACATAGTTTCGTAGTATACGAGTAAATTAAAATGGATAGAGTAATAGTTGCAATATCGAGGCTTGAATCAAAAATTTTGGTTAAACTACTCTAACACCTATTATTTGATGATACATAATGTTTTAAGTTTGTGATTTGTTATTTTCTCAATAAAGATATAGTTTTTCTAAATTGTTTTCTAGAAATTTTGGTTTTCTAGAAAATATATATGTAAATGTCTATGGTTTTTGGAAAAAAAGGAGTTCATATTTTCTCAACTGTCTATAATTTTTCCAAATTAATTAGTACAAGTAAAACAAATCATTTTGTTTGCAAAGTGGAAATCAAGAACAAACAAAATAATTTCGCAAAGTTGAAGGCAAAAACAAACAAAGTAATTTCGTAAAGTGGAAGTAAGGAACGAACAAACAAATCACGTACGAAAGATCATGTTTCTAACGAAAATAGAAGTTGATTTCTACTAATACGAAGTAATCCAATAATTGTCAATATTTGAGATGGGCGTGTGAAAGTCTTCAGAAACACAAAACGATCTCATTCCAAATATTCCAGCATCTAACAACATGTATCGAATAAATCCATGTCCATTACCCACGTAAGAATCAACAAAATTGGTGAAATGATTTCTCACTAATAGAGATTATATATAGCGTTTGTCCGAATTGTAAAGAAGGTTAGTGAAATCATAAAACAATTGATCATTAGAAATTTTTTGATATCAACTACTTGTTCCGCCGATTTCTTTCTCTTCATCTCCGAATTAGTCAAACAAGCATAAATTAATTGGATCGTCAACATAACTTTTCTAGTCAGGCCAAACATTTAAGACCAACCAATTTAAAACCCTCATATACTTGGGATCATAAACTTGTTCACAAATCACATGAGACACTTCACGTTTCTCTTTAGCACTTTGAAAACAAGCATGATCCAACAAAGAAAAGGTTGAATGGGCTTTCTTGTTAATAGATTTCATTGTAGTTAAGAATTGTTCAAATTCTTCAGAATTTCAACTAGGGGAGCTCTCACTTGCTTATTTTTTTGGGTCATATCCACTATTAAAAAAAGAGAATGTGACCACCTTGCTTTTGGTGGTGTCTATCTTGCATGACATGCTATTTATACATTTGGATTGTATTATTATTCTCTTCACCAATCATTAATATACACTCTCATATTTGCTCATGAACGTACACATGTAGTCAGTCACACTTGTTTACTCCTTACAAACTCACCATCCACCGACTTGGGGTGCACATTTAGTCATGTTTCATACATTGGTCATGTTAGTGGTGACCCAAATACCTAATGACGTGTGTTTGTTATATCTTTCGCATCTAACTATCGTAGTGTACCAAAAAGTTAAGAAAATCTTCAACATATTTAGAGCGATCATATATATGAGAAACGTTTCTCGTAAATATTGAGATCATACATAACAACCCTCCCATCTTTAACAGAAATATGATCCAAGTTGGAACCGTAAGAAAAATGGTTATCGTGAATCGCACAAAGGGTTTTAATGTATTGTCTCGAATTTTGATTATTTTGTTTTTCAAATGAAAATGCCGATTTTTCTTTTTGTATTTAACAACTTAAATTGCGATTTTCAAGATGAAGATAACCAAGAAAGGGATATTTGAGAACACCATGAACAATAAGAGATTTATGTTTGAAAAATAATGGATTAAGGATGTTTGGTATTTTCGAATTAATGATGGTAAGTTGAAGAGAAATCAGTTCATGAAAAAAGTCAATTAGAATTACCAGAAAAGTCATTTAGAATTATCATAAAAGATGAATTAAATTCGTCAGTTAGATGGAAAGTATGCTCACATTGTAACTTATCCTTACGTTTTCCATAAAACTTTATAGCAACAACATTTTCCACCTTTTCAAATACGCGATTTTCTAATATGATCCCATTTAGAAAGAAAATTTTGAAAGAATAACAAGATTACAATGTCTTGTAAAAAGTGGGAGGTTTGAGAGAGTAAAATCAAACTATTTAAGTTTTAGTCCTAATCTCCTAGTTAATCAAAGGTCCAAAACACACACACAAAACATAGCAAACTAGGAAAAAAGTTAACAAAAAAAGGATAAAATAAGAAGAAGAAAAAAACTAAAAATTCGGAAAAATCTAGAGAGAACATAAAAAAGCATTAAAAAAGTCGATGGCCCGAAAAAACGCAAAAATGTTTAAAAAATCCAAGAAAAGTACAAAATCACAAATAAATAGAAAGTGAAGAAAAATACAAAAAATATCCAGGAAAATCTGAAAAGTTCAACAAATGTTAAACAAATGGCAAAAAACATTAAAAAATGGCAAAAAACTTTAAAATCACACAAATCCAAAAAAAAAACACTAAAAAAATTATTTAGACCATTTATAAAAACAGTTTAAAGGACAAAAAACACGGCAAAAAACATTTGGAAAAATTCTCCGAGTCATTTAAAAAGTTTCTAAAACAGTTTAAACAGCAAAATAACTAGGCAGTGACACAAAGTAAACTATCTACGTAATTTGAAAAAAGCTAATGGTCATTTGAAAATAGTTTATGGTCGTTTGAAAATAGTTCGAGTCATATTAAAAGCAATGTGGATCATTTTTAAAATAGTTTGATTAATTTAAAACAGTCCGAGTCATTTTCAAACATTCACAGTCATTTCAAAACAGTTAGTCATTTTAAAAACATGCTGGGTTGTTTAAAAAAAGTTTATGGTAGTTTAAAAACGGTCTGAGTTATTTAAAACAAGTCTAAGTCATTTGACAATAGTCAGTTGTCATTTTAAAAACACTCCGAATCATTTAAAAATAGTATTTGGTCATTTAAAAACATTTTGTGTAATTTTAAAATAGTCTATGGTCGTTTGAAAATAATCTATGATCGTTTGAAACCATCTGAGTCATTTTAAAAAGTATACAACAAAACCACTAGATAATGACACAAAATAAAAAGTCTATGTAGATGAATATGTTTTTTTTTCAATTATTTGAGGTCAATAGCCATCGATTAAGAAATTAAGGGACTAATAATGCAAATTTTGAATTTGATCATATTTTCATTGAAGGTCACTCCTGAAAATAATCACCTAGGGTTCACAAACCCACAGCCGCCGCCAGCCTCTCGTCGAACTCTACTAGCCTATCCGCTTTCTCCAATCAGAGAAAGGCTCTAACAGATAAAAACTCTACCCGTGAGAGAGAGAGAGAGAACGGGAGGGATAAGAAATAGATAGCTAGACAAAGATATGAAGATCGTGTCGTCGCATCTCGTCGTGCCACCGCTCTCTCCACCATCTAACACTCGCCGAAAAAGACAACGGTGGTGGCGGACGGCCACATCTGTGGCAATTACCGATTGTAAGTTGATGAGAGTGTTTAAGTTCCTAAGGAGAGAAACTTTTTGGTCCAAACGAGTGGAAATAGAATTTAACCGCCTTTTATATTTGAAAGGAATGGACTAAAACTTAGTAACATTTACTTAAAACAGTCTATTTCATAAATAAGTTTTGAAAAAAGACTAAAACTTAAATAATTTCGTTTTTTTGTGACAGGATCTTAATTTTTCCTTGAGAGGTTGGTAAAATTGGATTACTAGTAATTGACCCAGACGGATTAAGAATGAATGAGCCCAACTCTCTAGCATACAAAACTTGTGTTAATAGAAGCCGAAGCGGAATATAAAAATTTCAGGCAAGGGGATCATTGTTGGCGAGGGATTGATCAATCCAACAAGATAATATAGAAATACAAAAGGATTCGGGTCAGGGATTGATCAATTTGTCAAGCATGGTTAAAGTTTTTCTTTCCTAACACAGATTCTTTTGCATTTCTATATTATCTTATGTATATGTTTTTAACTTTCAAAAGTTACATGTTTTTCGGTACAAGGCGTAATCTTCCTATAGTAACAATTTTTTTATTGTCATAGTAGTATAACTGTAGAATGTAGATAGTTTTTATTGTAACTAATTACAGACATTTTGTTGAATTCACTAAGAAGGCAGAGCCAATGATGTGGTCAGTTGAGAACATTATCCTTTTATCATCTTCAAAATGAGTAATTAAACAAAGATCGTGAAGCAGGTGAGGTACTTGGAGTCGTGTTTCCGCTGCTTTATTACTGTATATTTCGTTTAAAGTGGAATAAGTTTGTTGGCATGCATACATTATTATTGTTAAAAATCGACCCACCGTCACATGATAAAGATGAAACGTCCATTGAGACTGTCTATCGATAACCATAACCGCACGTCATAGTTATTAAATTTGCTGGTAGTTGCTGTCATATATGGATTGAAATGTTAGAATGATTTTTGTGATTGATTTTGTTAGTAATGAGCCGAAAGAAATCTGGATTGTCAATTAATTGGTGCATTTTAACGCACCTGTAACAATTAGTCGGATTTTTATTATAGTTGAATAAGTATGACCCTAGATATATATTGATATCTTCTATATATTGATGTATCTTGCTTCCGCTTTCTGACCCGTTTCCCGCTTCCAATTATTTCACGTGTAAATTTATTTTATTTTTTCATTTTTCCGTCGTTTAATTTAACGTTTCCGTGTTTCTCGTTTCCCGCATCCGTTTCCTATCTTGACAACTATGATACGACCGCGAAGGGATAAAGCTGTTTAACTGATCATAACAAATGTAAGATCAAGACTTGAAAGTATTGTAACGAGTAATAAAAAATGTTGTAAGTACTATTTGTTTAAGATTTGGTAACACGGTAATATAGTATCGATCATATTTTTTTTTATTGGTCATGTAGTATCAATATTGTATCGTAATTGTGTTGATCACAAGTTTTGTACCTAGTTTCCATGCTAGATCACGGCTCATCATCATGTGTGAAATCAAAGAAGGCTACAAGCTCTATAAGTTAAATTTCAAACTATCTTTATGAGTGGTTTGAAAGTGACGCAACTATAAACATTATCATTTTAATAATCTACCTTTTTAATTATTAAAGATCGCCAAATTATGCCTTATAATTATTAATCATTGATCATATCTAAACTTAATAGCAAAGTTTATGTATCCCATGTGGAAAAACGAAGAGAAAAAATGTGTAAGCAAAGCACAGACCGGAGTTATATGATCAGCCAGAAAAGTTTAAGTGGGATTTTGCCAACGTATTTCTCAAATCTGAATTAATATACTCAATACTACTGTTTGCTTTTTAAATTTGGTAACTGTAATAAAACTATCACCAAGTCTAGCATCACTATCATTTTCACATTTTGTAGATTTAATCATTTATTCATACCAACAACAAAAATAGATAACTTTCGCATTACCCCGTACTCAAGCCAGCTGAAACCCAATTCCCTTCTTGGCCTTGTTTCTAGGAAATGACAAGTTAATCTATAAGACTATACCGTGTATGACCACATTTATCAGAACTACCATATTTATTCAGTAAGAAAGAAGGGATCTGAATAAATATTAAATTAATTACCTGTAACAATCCTTGGATACTAAGAAAATGATCGGTTACTGTTAGAGCATGCGCACCGGTTACCATATATTTTTTCTCATATTTAACTTAAGTATAATAGTTTAACTTTATGCATTTTTCATCTTCTTTATCAAATTTATTGTCATAACTAAATATTATTATATTTTAATATACTTCTATCAATTTTTTTCAACCCAAATTAATTTACTAGAACAATCACATTAAATAACTTACAAGTTTTCTCGTATTTAAAGTAAAAAAATACACTTTTACAACTTATAAGTAAACGTTTTGGTTTATACAAATTACCAGTTTTTTTTTATCGATTTCTCTATCAAAATTATACAACTCATCTTTTTGTTATTTCATTAATTTATATATGAAAAGTACAAATAAATGAGAGAGAATAAGAGAAATGTAAGAAAGATAAATTATTATTTTAATTATAAGGGAACATTTTGATTCCTTGAAATTAAGAGATATTTGAGTTCATGTAAATTTAAAGTAATGGATTTGGAAATTGATACGTGTACAATTTTAGAACAATCTCCTCATATTTAATGTAAATGAGTTATATAAGAAAACTGATGCACTTGCTCTTAGTGGACAAAACTTTGAGTTCGTGTAAATTTAAGGTAATGGATATGAAAACTGATGCATGTACAATTTTAGAACAATCTCCTCATGTTTAAGATAAATGAGTTATATAAGAAAATTGATGCATTTTCTCTTAGCGGACAAAGCGGGATAAATATTGTAACAAGTACCATATTTTTATTCATTAAAAAGGGATTGGAATGAATGAATGTTGTAACAAGTTTATGTGTTGTTTTTCTCATTATAAAACACGGATTGGTTTTGGCTGCCTTAAATTTTTCAGGGCAGGCTGTTATGTTTTTAAACCGGTAGATAAAATGCAATTTCATCCGACAATAAATAAAAACTTTATAAAAACTTCTATATTGTCTTAACATATGTAAAAACAATTATATGAACTCGATACACTATTATTTAGACTGCGGCAACCAATCATATTTTTTAGTTTTAATTTTGAATTAATTTTAGGGTAGATATTTTTGGGTTCATTAACATGTGTTATGTTTTTACTATTTTTTAGTTTTAATTTTGAATTAATTTTAGGGTAGATATTTTTGAGTTAATTGGTGTTATATTTTTATTATGTGACACATGGCGAGGGGATGTCGGCACCCCCTCGTCCGGACCGATATCAACCCCACAGCGGGCGATCCGGGCCTCTCAAGCATGGGTGACGTATCGCCCCGGACCTTAGGGAGCCGGACCGTTCCTAGGCCGACCCAGAGAAACTTGCTGAGCACTCTTCCCCAATTAATGCTGCTGCTCCCTTGGGGGACCCTTTATGTGTTTCATCGACGTGGCCCAATCACAGGCCAGCCCTGTGGGCCCCGGATGATGAACAGTGCCATTGTCAGAGTCATAAATGACCTGGAGCCGTTGGATCTTTATCAGACAGTGCAATGATCCAAGGGCTAATACGCCTTTGATCAGACTATATATACCCCCACTAATACCAATTAGAGGGGGACACAAAATACAGAGAGGAGAGATAAAGCTAAAACAACCCGAACCACCAGAATATCAACCGTGACATCTGACGCCACAACTCGTAACTGGCCCAATCCCTCACCCTTAAATACATTCTTACATTCAATCTATACCGACACTGACTTGATCGTCGGAGAGGGAAAACCTGGTACCAACCCCGGGCCCCTGTTCGTTTCTTGTGCAGGCTTAGAGAGCGCCTCGACGACGAAGCAGATACCACCTACGTCAGCGACCTTGGAAGATCGGAGCCGACGCGAATAATATATAAGCCGAGCTTGGGAAGAAAATCAGGCTCGCCAATTGGCGCCGTCTGTGGGAAACTTCAAAGCGCTAGCTCCGACAATCCGTTTCCAAGGAACGATGACGGATAATGAACAGTACGAGAGCCCTCCCCCACGGCATGCCCCAGTATTTGGAATGCCGAGGACCCTCTCTTTTGGCACGCCGGGAACTGCGCCTGAGGGGCAGCCTACTCCACTCAATGCGGTCCAGGGGACTCCCCGGTCGCGCGACGAGCTGACTCGCATGATGCTAGAGATCCATGAGAAGGAGCTCGTTGCCTTGGCGGCTCAAAAGGCGTTGATAGCCTCTATGATGGCATCCGAGCCCGGACCCGTCTCTCGTGGCGTAGAGCAGCCAGAGCCCGTTCGCATCCCCACCAAGAGCGTGATGTCGCGGCTGGGACCCTCAAGACGACCCCCCCTAGAGGTTCCAGAGGAGCCGGCTAGGGGAGAGGAGTCGAGGCGGTCCCACGAGGGGAGTTCGCACCGTATAAACGACCGAAGCGTACACTCGCGAATCAGTCGACCCGGTGATAGTCACGATTCGCGGCCCGCTTCGAGTCATGCTCGGACTGAAAGGCCTCCCCGGAGAAGGAGGCGGGGTCGTCGCGCTGGCCGAGATGAAGTCGCGGACGAGGCAGCGTTAAAAATCGTTGCCTCCACCCGCAGTACCCCGTTCTCAGATGAGATAGAGTACAGTGCGCCCCCCGGAAATTTCACTGCCCCCGTTCTTCAAGTGTTCAACGCGGATTCTGACCCGGAAGCCCACCTCCGGCACTATCGATACCAGATGAACCACTGGTCCCACCTCGATCGTCTTATGTGCAAATGCTTCCCCGCCAGCCTGGGGAGGCTCGCAAGTAAATGGTTCCAGTCTCTGCCTGCCAACTCCATCCACTGTTGGGATGATCTGGCCTATGATTTTGCACACCGCTTCATCAACTTGAAGGAAAGGGCTGCCCAACCGGAGCAGCTGTACCAAGTGAAGGCCCAACCCAAAGAGACCCTCGAGAGTTACGATAATCGGTTCTGGCAGAAGCACGCTGAATGTGCCGACTGCCCCGATTCTACAGCTATAGCTGCTTTCAGGCAGAACATGATCGTGGGAAGCAGGATCCGTAACGAAATGATAGCAACCCCTCCTGGCTCAGTTTCCCAGCTCCGGTCACTAATCAAACAGCATGTCGATATCGAGAAAGACATGAGATCTGCTGGAGCGACGCGTTCGGTCGCCAGCATCGAGCAGCCTCGGGGAGGAGCCGCTTCAAGGGGCATCCGGCGAGATCGCCCCATAGCAGAAAGGTTGGGGAGACCTCGAACAGTTGAGAGCCAGCAACCGGTCCCTAAGCGTAGAAGGGAGGATACCCGCCGGGCTGGTCCCTCGAACCCAGGGAATGCCTACTCCACCACATTCCGCCTACCACTGACCGACCTGCTCTTTGAGATCGAGAACGAGCCATTCTTTTCCTGGCCTCCCCCGCTCAGGAACGAACCGGCCCGGGGGCCTAATGATAAATTTTGTGACTATCACAGAGGCCGCGGCCACTATACCAATGAGTGTCATGGTCTAAAGGCAAGGCTGGAAGGATGGGTCCGGGACGGCTTGATGGCGAAATATGTCAAGACACGAAGGGACCCTGATCGAGACCGAGAAGGGGACGACGAAAGGCAACCAGACCTCCCCCCACCGGTGATGACCTGCCAGGTAATCCATTCTGGACCAAAGAAGCCGAAGCCAAATGGGGCGGAGAGAACCGAGGCCCGTGAGGCCACGATGAAAAAGCACGTCTGCCTCGCCGAAAGTTCGAAACCCCGAAAGAGGTGCAAACAAGGTACCAAGCCGGATCTAAGCTTCACCGACTTCGACCTAGTGGGGGTAGACATGCCCCACTACGACGCCCTTGTCATCACGGCCCAAGTGGGCCATTGTTCAGTAGGACGCATCCTCGTCGATCAGGGGGCGTCGGTGAACATCCTCTTTGGAGACCTCTTCGAAAAGATGGGGCTGACGGAGGGGCAGCTAGATACCAACGCCCCCCCTTTGTACGGATTCAACTCTGAGGCTGTACAGCCCAGAGGGAACATAACCTTGCCTGTTAAGACAGGAACCAAGGTTATGAGCGTGGAGTTCACGGTGGTGGACGTCCCCTCCGTTTACAACATCATTCTGGGTCGCGCGTGGCTTCATGAGATAGAAGGCGTCTCCTCCACTCTACATCAAAAGGTTAAGTACCCCACTGCGAATGGAGTCGAGACCATATCGGGAAACCAGAAGGTTTCACGAAGCTGTGCCATGGCCGTATACTCCGGCAATAAACCGGTTCCGGCCCAAAGCGCTATGAACATAGAAGCTAAGGATCCTAAGCTGCTGCGGGAACTGAACAAGAAGATGGGTCCGGAAGCCGAAGAAAAGGTAGAAGGAGATCTGCTGAAGGTCCAGATCCCGGGGTACGATGAAGACCACTTTTTTATGGTGGGCGCGGGGCTGAGCGAGCCCGAGGTATCAGGCCTCGTTAAGCTGCTGCTCGAATACCTCGATAACTTCGCATGGTCCCCATGCGAAATGCCGGGTATCAATCCCGACCTCGCCTGCCATAAGTTAAACGTCAACCCGGATGCGAAGCCTGTGATGCAGAAGGGACGCCGCGTCAGTCCGGAGCATGCCGATGCCATAAACGAGGAAGTGCAAAAGCTTCTGCTAGCTGGAGCCATTAGGGAAATCTTTTATCCTAGATGGCTCGCTAACCCCGTGGTGGTCCGTAAGAAGAACGGCAAGCTGCGTGTCTGCATCGATTACACGAGCCTTAACCGGGCCTGTCCTAAGGATCCCTTCCCTCTGCCTAAAATCGATCAGATAGTGGACTCCACCGCCGGAGCCGCCAGAATGAGCTTCCTGGACGCCTGCTCCGGCTATCACCAAATACCCATGTCGGAGGCTGACCAAGAAAAAACCGCCTTTATAACCCCAAGGGGGAATTACTGCTACAAGGTGATGCCTTTTGGGCTTAAGAACGCCGGGGCGACCTATCAAAGAATGGTCACCAAGATATTCGCTAAGAGCATAGGCCGGAGCATGGAGGTCTATATCGACGATATGGTGGTGAAAAGCGCCCAGGAGGACGACCACCTGGCCGACCTGAGAGAGGTGTTCGAAACGATACGAAGGCATGATCTGAAGCTGAACGCCTCTAAATGCGCCTTCGGAGTTGGTGCCGGAAAGTTCTTAGGGTTCATGGTGACCCATCGCGGTATAGAGGCGAACCCGGCCCAAATCTCTGCCTTGAAGAACTTGAGAACCCCTGAAAAGAGGAAGGATGTGCAAAAGCTAGCCGGAATGGCCGCTGCCCTCAACCGGTTTATAGCCCGGTTCGGAGATCGATGCAAGCCATTCTTTACGGCTCTGAAGGCTCAGAAGAAGTTCGAATGGAACGACGAATGCCGGAACGCGTTCGAGCAGCTGGCGAACTACCTCGGAAGCGCACCCCTTCTGACCAAGCCGGACACCGGCGACGTCCTTGCCCTATACCTAGCCGTGTCTGAGATAGCAGTTAGCGCCGTTCTCATCAAAGAGGTCGGCAGGGAGCAAAGGCCAATCTATTACGTGAGCAAAACCCTCCTCGATGCCGAGGCTAGGTATATGCCTCTAGAAAAGCTCGTCCTGGCACTCGTTATGGCATCGCGAAAACTGGCCCATTACTTCTCGGCACACAGTATCGTGGTGTATACGGATCAGCCCGTTCGGGAAATACTCCAGAAGGGAGACCTGTCTCGGCGTATGACGAAGTGGGCTTGCCACCTGAATGCGTACGACATCCGGTACGAGCCGCGAACGTCCGTCAAGGGACAGGCCCTGGCCGGCTTTGTGGCAGAATTCACCGGAACGACGACGTCCCCCGGCATCGAGGAACGTGCCCAAGGAACATGGACCTTGCACGCCGACGGAGCTGCCAATAAAAAGGGATCAGGCCTCGGGGTGGTGCTCCAGTCCCCACAGGGTGATGTAATCGAGAAGTCAATCCAGCTTGGCTTCCGAGCCACCAATAACGAGGCGGAGTACGAAGCCGTGATAGCTGGCCTGAAAATGGCCCGAAGCCTCGGCATCAAGAAGATACTGGTGCACACTGATTCCCAATTGGTCAGTGGCCAGATCGGTGGTGAATTCCAAACAAAGGACGAAAGGATGGCAAAGTACGTGGCCATCGCCTCCGAAATACTCCGGAGCTTCGAGTATCAGGAGATCGTCAACGTCAACAGAAACGAGAACACCCACGCCGATGCCCTAGCGACCTTGGCCTCGGCTATGAGTGATAAAAAGGAACGAGTCATCACCATAGAGTACGTCCCTTCTCCTAGCATCGACGCTAGGGCAAGCGTTAACATGGTGACCGACCTTCCGCCGGAGCTATGCTGGATGGACCCCATAATCGAATACCATCGCTCCGGCGACCTTCCTGAAGATAAGAAGGAGACTGAAAAAATAAAAAGAAAGGCCTTAGGGTTCTGGCTAGCCCCCAACGATAAACTTTACAAGAGATCGTTCTCCGGGCCTTATCTCCTCTGTATCCACCCTGATATGGTGGTAAAAGTCATGGAGGAGATACACGAAGGCACGTGTGGGAGCCACACCGGGGGCAGGTCGCTTGCCAATCGTGCATTGACTCACGGATATTGGTGGCCCCTCATGCAAAAGGATTCTAAAACTTTCGTGCTCAAATGTGAGAAGTGCCAGAGGTACGCCCCCATACCTAGAGCCCCGGCCCAAAAGATGAGCAGCGTGACTTCGCCTTGGCCCTTTGCCCAATGGGGCATGGACATCGTCGGACCATTCCCTCGGGCCCCGGGAGGCAAAAAGTTCCTCCTCATGGTCACCGACTACTTCTCAAAATGGGTCGAAGCTGTGGCATTAGCAAAGATAACGGAGGCCGAGGTGATCAGGTTCCTCTGGAGGGATGTAATCACGAGATTTGGAATCCCTTACTCGATAGTGGCAGACAATGGGGGCCAGTTCACCGGAGCCAAATTAAAAGCGATGTATGCGAAATACCACATTCGAAGCTATTACTCCACCCCTTCGTACCCCCAAAGCAACGGCCAGGCTGAAGTGTCGAATAAGACCGTTCTCGACGGAATCAAAAAGAGGTTAGACGAATCCAAAGGACGATGGGCCGACGAACTGCAACACGTTCTTTGGGCCTACCGCACGACAATGAGACGGGGCACCCAACAAACGCCCTATAGCCTAACGTACGGGATGGAAGCTGTCATCCCGTTAGAAATCGGGCTCCCCTCGCTCAGAACCGACATGGTGGAGAACGGCCTGAACGAAAAAATGATGGGCCTCGAACTCGAATATGCTGAAGAACGAAGGGAAGTGGCGGCCATCCGTAACGCCGAATACAAGAACGAGCTGGGACGTTCCTATAACAAAAGAGTGAACGCCAGACGTTTCCAAGACGAAGACCTAGTGCTGCGGAAAGTGAACAACAACACTAGGGTACAGTCCGACGGAAAGCTAGGCCCCAACTGGGAAGGCCCCTATCGAATCCTCGGTGCAGCAGGCAACGGGGCCTACCTGTTGGGTCGCCTCCCCAACGACGTCCCGATAGATCGACCTTGGAACGTCAATAACCTAAGGAAGTACTATCAATAGGGCTCGACTTTTGCGTTTTGATGTAAATAATAATATGATGTAAATTTCTGCCTGTGGGCTTTATAAATGAAAACTGTTGTTATAAATTTCCTAAGTGTTTCAGAACACGAGCCTATACGGCACCCCGGTTCATATTTACTTGAATTTTTCAGTTCATTTAACTTTCCTAAGTGTTTCAGGACACGAGCCTATACGGCACCCCGGTTCATATTTACTTGAATTTTTCAGTTCATTTAAATTTCCTAAGTGTTTCAGAACACGAGCCTATACGGCACCCCGGTTCATATTTACTTGAATTTTTCAGTTCATTTAAATTTCCTAAGTGTTTCAGAACACGAGCCTATACGGCACCCCGGTTCATATTTACTTGAATTTTTCAGTTCATTTAAATTTCCTACGTGTTTCAGAACACGAGCCTATACGGCACCCCGGTTCTGTTTACTTGAATTTCTCAGTCCGTTTACATTTTACAAGTGTTTTTACACGTGCCAACTCGATTTGTGATGTGTATAAAATGAGAGCCCCAACGCCGAAGCATAAGGGCCCCCTCATTTGGGAGCATGTATACAATGAATGATGTGTAAATCACAACGGAAGTGTAGAAGTAAAACACAGAAGAATAAATGACAATCCAAAATTGTTTTTTCATTTCATTCAATGGAAAGCTATTACATGCTAAGTACAAAAAAGGAAACTACACTGAAAACAAAAGCCTAAATCTACCCTAGTTCTGGCTAGCTCCGTCCTCTTCATCCGAGAGAGCTCGAGGAGTCAAAGGCACCACATCCGGAATGGGAGCTGAGGGGACGGGAACTATTATATTTTCTATGTTCCATACCGGGTGATCCGGTCCCGCCCTCATATAGGCAGCCGCCTCAGACCACCCCTCGACGTAGAAGGAGTTGAACTCCTTCTGTGTCTTTTGGGCCCAGTAGGCATTCAGCTCGGCTTGGCCAGTTTGGACCGCCGCCTTTATCCTGTCGTTGATGCCAGCTTCAGCCTCTTTCAGGGCTGCCTCCGCAGCCTGGGCACGCTCCTCGGCCTCCACCCTAGCCTTCACGGCTTCGACTCTTCGAGCCTCAACTGTGGCGTTGAGGGCCTCAGCTTTCTCCGCCCTGAGTTGGGCCTCCTCAGACCTTCTCTGGGCCTCCTCCACGAGCTTGGCATTAGCCTCTGCCTTCGTGGCCCATGACCTCACCAGTTGGCCTTGGTGATAAACATATTGGTTCATCATTAAGTAGGCCTACAAGGGAAAAGGCAAAACACTTAGCAAAAATATGTGGGAAGAATGTGAAAACATACAAAACACTCTACACGTACCTGAGGTATCATAGCCATGGCCGATGCCATGGAGGAGGCGAGGTCACGACCTCGGTGATCAGCTTCGACGCTCTGCTGCTGGAGCGCAGCCAAAGCCAGTAACCCGGCAGATGGGTGAGCCTCCATTATGCTCTTTACTCCCGTGGCCGCCTTCACCTCCTCGGGTGTCTGCACAGGCATCCTGTGGGTCGGGGAGGCAGAGTTGGAGCTTGAGCCTTGAGTAGGGCCTGGAGCGGGATCCGACGTCTCCCTAGGCCCCTCAACGACCACAACCTCGGATGGGTTACTCCCTCCGACCTTGGCCCTCTTTTCCCCTTGGAGGGACTTCATCCCCTCCACCTTTCTCTTCCCCAAAAGCGCCTTGCGGGCCAGCCTATCGAGTCTGGCTTGGGCTGCCAAATCGTCCGGGCCAGCCGACTGAGGCAAGATCGCCACTCCCCTCTCCCCCGTCACCACCACATCCCTCTCCTCGGCCTCGACCTCGACCACTTCCCCCTCGGGCTCCCCCATCTCAGCAACCCTTTCGACCGCCCCCTCTCCGGCAGCTATCTCTTCCACCCCCACCTCCTCCTCAGCCTCTTCATCTGCCTCCTCCTCCTCATCAGAACGGACCACCTACACAGGCCATACAAGAAAGAAGTTAGAAAAATTTGACACAAATTTCTAACACAATTTAGCCAAGTGTAAAAGTGCAAAATTGGAGATATTGAAGCACGAAAGGCGACGTACCCAGGTCCGAGAGGTGCCTAAGGTCGGGCCAGAGGGGTCGGCGTCAGCGACGTCATCTTCCAAACGAAGGGGGCTCCCCGCGGTGGGCTCCCGAGACCTCAAGGGAGTTGCCTCTGGCAGAGGCTTCCCGTATTGGTCTATGTAATTACGGGTACCGTCCGGCCCCACCCTGTAGTGGAGGACGGTACCGTCCGGCCGGGTCTCAAAGTGAACCCCGGCCGATGCAGGAGCGGAAGAGACCACCGTGACGCTCTTCGCCTTGCTACTTAGCTTAGGCTTCTGCTTCGGTTTCATGGCCTTTTTAGCCGCAGGCTCCACAGTGGCCTCAGCATCCTCAACGACCTTGGGAGGGAGGGTCGACTCCAGACCCTTCTCCTTCTCCCATCTTTCCCTGGAGTACCCCACGGGACAGAAGGTCCTATGGGGCCATTTGAAGCTGTTCCCCTTGCAGGAGGTGGGGGAGCCACAGATAGGCAGGCGCTCCGCATCGCGTGCCCCTACGTCGGTCCCATCTGGACCCCACCAGTTAAGAGCCACCTCCAACGACTCTATGTTGGGTTCGCCCAATCCCCTCAGCTTTGAGGCCACAGTGAATTTATTCTCCTTGGTGCTCAGCACCCTCCCCGGCCTGGTTGGCAGAACCAGGTCGTCGCGGTGGAGCCAGTGCCCTTCCACCACGACTACATCTTGCGTGTAACCCCGATTCGAATCGGAGTTACCTGTAATCAGCTGATTATGAGACCGGCACCTCAGGTAGGGTTGCCGGCTCTTAGACTGGGAGCTTGGCTCGGTCTGCAAGAATTCGTAGCAGGCCAAGAGCTCTTTAAGCCCCAGTGGCTCCGGGATGTCCGGGCCCAAGGCGACACTTAGTGCCTCTATTCCGGCGCAGATGCGATGCGCCTGCAGAGGCCACTGGCATGGAAGAGTCTGCGTCCAGGCGCAGAGCTCCGCCAGTAGCTCCGGAATAGGGAGGTGGGTACCCCTGTAGAGAAGAGTAGAGAGGGAGAGAGTTACCATATTCTTGGGATCAGACACGATCCCATTCACCTCGTCTGCAGTCGCGCAGGTCCGAAGTCGGAACTCCCCCCCTATGCCGCATAGTTGGCAAAACTCGTCGAGGTCAGCCCCGTGCTGCCTGACCATGATGCTGTTATCGTTCACCGCCACGGATATGGCCGGGTCGATAACCATCTCCCGGAATGGCAAGGCGTTCGCCATTACCTCAAGGCGCTTCGGTTGCGGGGCAACCATCGGGCCTTTTCCAGCACCGTGTTTGATAACCATGATGGTTGGTTGTTTGATGAAATCTGCTAAGTGTGGAGTGTGAGGGAAGAGAGAGAACGGACTGCTGTGTAAAAATTTTAGTGAGAGAGTGGGAAAGTGAAAATGAGATTTCACTGAGGGTATTTATAGGCCCTCACCAGAAGATGAAAAGACATTTACCAGAAGGTGAAAAGACAGCGGCGGTTCATTACACGAACTCCCACAAATAAATGCTACCACTCAATCGACGCAGTACACGTGTACAGCAAACAGAGGTCAACTGCCAAGTGTCACTCACCAGCCGTTTTAGCATTGATGGCATTGATGGAATCGAAGAGACAGAGGCGGCGCCCCATAAATGCATGATGGGCGTGCTCCACGTGTCAAAAATTCTAGCACACGAGGACACGCGCCGGACTACGTCAAGGCGTGTCCACAGCGTCAAGCACAAGAACGCTATGACCGGAGCCCCCGTAACGACTATAGATCCCTGAAGACCTCGTCCTTAACGACGACTCCGGACAGGGAGCTGTTGGCGAGGGGATGTCGGCACCCCCTCGTCCGGACCGATATCAACCCCACAGCGGGCGATCCGGGCCTCTCAAGCATGGGTGACGTATCGCCCCGGACCTTAGGGAGCCGGACCGTTCCTAGGCCGACCCAGAGAAACTTGCTGAGCACTCTTCCCCAATTAATGCTGCTGCTCCCTTGGGGGACCCTTTATGTGTTTCATCGACGTGGCCCAATCACAGGCCAGCCCTGTGGGCCCCGGATGATGAACAGTGCCATTGTCAGAGTCATAAATGACCTGGAGCCGTTGGATCTTTATCAGACAGTGCAATGATCCAAGGGCTAATACGCCTTTGATCAGACTATATATACCCCCACTAATACCAATTAGAGGGGGACACAAAATACAGAGAGGAGAGATAAAGCTAAAACAACCCGAACCACCAGAATATCAACCGTGACATCTGACGCCACAACTCGTAACTGGCCCAATCCCTCACCCTTAAATACATTCTTACATTCAATCTATACCGACACTGACTTGATCGTCGGAGAGGGAAAACCTGGTACCAACCCCGGGCCCCTGTTCGTTTCTTGTGCAGGCTTAGAGAGCGCCTCGACGACGAAGCAGATACCACCTACGTCAGCGACCTTGGAAGATCGGAGCCGACGCGAATAATATATAAGCCGAGCTTGGGAAGAAAATCAGGCTCGTCAACACACACTAAATAATAGTGGACTACATTCACGGTAGTGTTAATCGTTCGGTGTTCATTCCAAAATGCACTATTATTTAGGGTGTGTCAACCAATATTATTTTTTAGTTTTAATTTTAAATTGATTTTATGGTAGATATTTTTGGTTTCATTAACATGTGTTAGTTTTTAATATTTTTTAGTTTTAATTTTGAATTAATTTTAGGATAAATATTTTTGGGTTCATTAATATGTGTTATGTTTTTATTATGTGACACACCCTAAATAATAAACTACATTCACGCTAGTATTAATCGTTCAGCGTTGATTCCAAAACATTAAAACCACAAAATCAAAGACATAGACTATCTAGGACAATTAACAGCAATCCGGACAACTAGGACACGGTGGGTTGAAAAATTGAAGTCGGATCCATAAAGCACTAGCTGCACTACTATAACTGTGAGTCTGTGACAAGAAAACCTTAACTATACTGCATGTCAAATAAATATTCACCATTTTGTTACAGTAAGTGTGAGATAAATATTCATCATTTTCTGTTACAACATTCATACATAATATCCACCTAATTCCTCACTTGTTCATCAGACACTCATTAATATTACCTACAGTATTTTCCAAATAAATGCATACCAAAAGATAACCATTTTAATAGCACATCTACCATTTTCATTAAAAAAAGTAGCAGAAGATACCAGAAGAAGGCACTTCTCTTTTGATACCCTAAAATAGTAACCACTGAATTTTTAAATATAGAAAGAAGATGGAGCTATTTTTTTTAGCTCAACCAATTTGCCTACTTATGAGCAGGTCCAACTCTTTTACTAATAAATATCCAAACATCAAACAAACAACCCATTATATATGCATACATCTCCATAATAAACATTGTTCATCTTTCCAAAACAAAACCACTTCTCATCAAGCAATTACCTATAGTGTGGCAGCAACTTTTTTATAAGTTTACAAACAAAAGAAGCTGATATAATACTCATTCGGCAACCAGGTGTGTGTAAACAATTGTATCTTAAATTTACTTTTTCAAGTTTTGTTTGAATTATTTGTTCCAGGCTAGCTTAATGACTTAATTCAAAGTTAGCTAGTAATTTGTTCTAGGGAGAAAAATTCAAATATTATTAACGAAGAACGTGTATATCTACGTGTCATCTGTATATTCATTGATATGTATATGGTTTTTAAAACAAAATTATTCCTTCTAACAATTTTAATTCATTTAATAGTATGTCATGAAAATAAAGTGGAAATACCAAATATACTATTATTCTAAAAGTTGGGGGGGATCAAATCATGACCTTATCAAACATTAAGAACCATCAGGTTCTTCAATTGTAACTATTTGAACCCAAATTTACATATGGTCCAAACCTTGGTGATCTTTTGTGCAATGCACTAAAAGTGGAAGCATTTGACTATATTTAATTTATTACTTTATCTTTCATATATATATATATATATATATATATATATATATATATACTCCTTAAATTCACCTTACCAGTCTCCCACTACTGTACTTACTACTTACCCACTCCATCACACGTATATACGGAGTACCACATAACAACAATATATTTCACTAATTTATGCTAAAAAAACTAAACTATGATCTCCCTTTTTCATAGTTCCCATGACAGAATTTTCTCAATAACTGGGACTATTCATTAATCAGGAACCAATATTGGTTAATAAAAAGTAAAAGGTCTAATATCTTATTAATATAAGACAACCCAAGAAAAAATGAGGCTGTCAAATTTTGGCCATTTTTTCCAAAAATACCCCAACTTTTTTTTACTAATTACCAATATACATAATATAATTAATTAACTATTTGTCCTCAATATATTTTACTAATTACGGATGTATCATAAATTAATTAACAATTCGTTTTAACCTCCGTAACTATAATAAATTATACCAAATCTGAATATTATATTAAAAATAAAATATATTACAAAATTTATGTCATTACGCGTATCACAAGCAACGCGTGAGTAACTTTTACTAGTATATATATACTAGTAGTGTATATAACTTATATTGATACTACGGGGTATAGTTCTGTAATTCAGAAAGGGAAAGCATTTTGACTTTAATTTGATTTATGTGCACCTTTTTCAAAATATAAAAACACACTTATTAAGGAAACACAATCATGACACATTTTTTACACTCATTTTTCTTCTTTTACCATCATTGTTATTAATGCATATTTATATTGTGAAAGTGAACTTATATTGTAAAACAATCCAAAATAATAAACTGCACTTATATTTTGGAACGGATAGATCTCCCTTTGCAATTTTGACCGAAACCCGAAAATCAATCGCAAACCGATCGAAAATCGATCTATAACCGAAGTTAGTTATACACCGAACCGAAGTTGTTGGTTATAGTTAAGGTTTGGTTTTTAAAATCATATCCGTGTATACGAACCGAAAAATCGTAACCGCACAAAACCGTTAGACCCGAAAAACATATAATATAATAGTATATTAGTATTATATATAGAAGTATTTCTAACAAATTAACAATATACTGTCCACATCCATTCTATAAGATTTAGATATTAAAAAAACTGTAAAATTCTCATAAAGTAAATCTAAAAAAGAAATAATAATAATAAAGTGTTCCTAAACGGATTTTTAAATTAAAGTTCTAAGTAAAATATTGAATTTTTCAAACATTAAAGAATAACTTTTTTAGAAAATCTTATAAATCGGTCAAAATCGATCGAACCGAGAACCGAAAACCGAAACCGAAGGCACGACAAAATATATAGGTATGGTTTAGTTATTCTATAAAAAAAATCATAAAAAAATCTGACCGATTTTTTAATCGGTGAAAACTGAAACCGACCCGACTGAAAACAGAATGTTTTGGTCTTGGGTCTTGGGTGGGTGGATGGTCAAAATTGGGAACCCTACAAATCAGGGACCAATCTTGCTGAATAAAAAGTAAAAGGTCTATAAAAAAAACATTATTGAAACTAGGGGGTACTAAGTTTTGTAATTAAGAAAAGGAAAGCATTTGACTTTAATTTGATTTAATATTAGTAGTTTACTAGATATAGTCTTAGTACTTTCCATTTATTTTGTCTTCATTCCCAGATCTTCTTCTCTTGTCAACACTAAAAAAAAAAAACAAAAAAAAAAACAATACAGTTATAAATTACAATAAATACTAAAATAAAGCCGTTCAGCATTGGATCAACAAAACGTTGGGCCGCATAACGCGGAGTTGCTGTAAGTAAACTAAGTAAGTGTCGGTTTTGTTACTTTGGATTTATTTATTTTAGTAGTAAAACTTAAATGAATTAATTAGAGTAACACTATGTAACAGTAGTTATTAGTACTCTATTTAGTAGTAGTGACTAGTGAGTGTGTTACAAAACAAAAATGAAATAATGTTTGCAATATCTCCGTGAGTTGACGCTCCATCTTCATGCATTAAATGCGGAAAGAGAAATAAAAATAAGTGAATGCACATGTATATGTGTATGTATGTATAGGTGGAATTTAATGCACAGTGAAAGAGAGAGAGAGAGAGAGATATTTAACTACACGTATCTATGTATTTATGTATGCTTATTATACATATATTATTAATTTCTACATTTCTCTCTTTGTTGTTTCCCATTAGTTTTGAGCTTATCCATCAGTATGTTCTCTCTCTCTCTCTCTCTCTCCCTATATATATATATATATATTTATAATTATAATTATATATGTGTGAAAATATTGACTCTTTAATCTGGATCAGGAGTAAACAAATTTTGTTTTTGTTTTTGTTTTGTGAATGTTTATGTCTGGGGATATATGTATTTGTAGCATTTTCTCTCCTTTTTGGTAGATATATTTTGGATTTTCTTGGTTTCATCTTTGAAGCTCAGGTTTTTAAATAATACTGTTACTTTATTTGACAACTTTGTGGTCGGAATTGTATTTTTTTGTCCTTTGTATATTATATTTTATATATATATATATATGTGTGTGTGTGTGTGTGTATGAAAATACTTGCTCTTTGATCTGGATCAGGGGGAAATTTTGTTTGATTAATTCTGTTTTTGTTTTGTGAATTTTTATCTCTGGGAATATATGTATTTGTATCATTTTCTGTCCTTTTTAGTAGATATATGTTTTCTTGGTTTTAGGCTTATAGCTTTTAAGCTCAGGTTTTTAATTAATATTGTTAATTTATTTGGCAACATTGGGTCCGGAATTATATTTTTATGTTCTTTTGGTATGTATATATATATGTGTGTGTGTGTGTGTAGGAAGATACTTGCTCTTTGATCTGGATCAGGGGGGAATTTTGTTTTATTCTGTTTTTATTTTGTGAATGTTTATTCCTGGAAATATGTATTTGCATTATTTTCTCTCCTTTTTGGTAGATATATTTTGGATTTGCTTGGTTTCATGCTTACAGCTTTTAAGTTCAGATTTTTAATTAATATTGTTAATTTATTTGGCAACATTGTGGCCGGAATTATTCTTCTATGTACTTTTGGTATATTATATATATACTCCGTATATATATGCTTTGTTTGATTCCAAGCTTTAAGTTTTAATTTATACTTTTACATTCTTTTTGGTTATTATACTGTAGCCAGTAAGCCCAGTATAATATTTTTATATCCTTTATGTTAATAAGCTGAGTTTTTTTTTGTGTTTTTATGTTCCAAAAAAAAGTAATAGAATTTAATTTGGATGGCCCAACTGTTTTTTCAACTTATAAAACACAGCTTATTTGCTTAAAAGCTGCAATGGGAGAAGCCTTCTGTATCATTCTTGTGTGTTCTTTTTAATTTATTTAATGTTTTATTTTTCAATTTTGAATTGATTGTTTTGTCTTCTCCTGTTTAAAGATTTTTGGTTGTTCTGCAGTGAGATGTGAACTGATCCTCTAATAATTTATCTCGTCAGTTAATTCCAACAAAAATCTATATTTTTTATTTTTGGATTTTTAGCCTAAAAATATGCTTTTCAAAATCTAAATTATTTGATTGTCCATTGATTTTTAAAATCAAAAATCTTAAAATCAGGCCTTAAAACCTGTTATCAAACAGAGCAAGTGTTTCTGATGTTAAAATTCTGGAAAAAAAGATCATTTAGCACTTGTTAAAAAAATAAATTAGTATGGTGTATAGAGTTGCATATGAATTTCAGCTTGTTTGCCAGATTTTATGTTAGTGAGGACTTCAGAATCGATTCCCCTCCTTTTGGGTAAATTTTAAACAAAACCTGATAGTGTGTAATGAAAATTCTTCTTTCTTTAGTTTTACACTTTTATCGACGACAGTCACCCTTTGTTTACTTAGCTGTAAATACGGGTGCATATGAGACTAGCTTAGCAATGCCGTCGCTCTAATAAACTAATAATTAATCTCCAAGTAGAACACTTTGGTTGGCCTTTTACTATACAAACAGCCTCAAGATGAATGAAATAAAAAAAATACCCGTGTCAGCATTACATACACTGATTTTTTTGCCCTACAATGTCATATCCAGTATGCAATTATCATTGTTTTTTTTTGTTTCTCCTCTGCCATTTGTATTATCTGTTGATTATTCTGATCCGTTTTGATCCAGTCTTTCTTTTCTTATTGTTTATTTGAGAATTTTCTATGATTTTGATAGGAACATTTGCTCTTTTGAACTCTTTGCCTTTGTCTGTTACACATTGATCTTAACTATGATTTGTATGTTACATTGGGTATTCCAGTTAAGGCACTTCCTCACTAACAGGAAAAAAAATGTATATTAAAAGAGATACTTCTTTCATTGAAAGGAACTCCAGTAAGCTGGGGATAAGTACAAAAGTAGATAGCCTGTCGCCGTTGGCAGCAACATAACATATTTACTTTTGTTGGAGTGTATTGTTTAAAAACAGTAAGAAATTCAAGATTAACTCGGATAAAAAAAGCACAAAAAAGAGGTGCTTTAGGCTTTTAATCTTAAAATCCGTAACTTTACTTCTGTGGTGTGGTAAGCTGTGGTAACTTTGGAGATCCGTAGATGATAGTATCTTTTTGTGCTTCTGGTAATTCTACATACGAGCTTAAGCTAGACCTTTATGTTGATTAAAAATCAGGATACAAGAAAGACTTGTCTGTAACAGGTAATTACGATTTAGAATGTAAAGTTATACATGATTTCATATAATTCTCTATTTAGAATAATGTAGTTTAGTCCTGGGCAAATACCTTGGGTTTTTGGACATATGGGGTCTGGTAACCTGTGTCTAGTGTCCTTACCAATGACAATTGGCAATCTTGCAAAACAGAAATATGGGCAAAGAAAGACAAGATTGTGGCATTGTAAGTGAATCTTGACTTTGCTGTTGACTGATATTGGACCAGTTGTTCATGAGTTGTGCTTAAAATGATTAATTTTAGCTATAGCAAGATTCCTATGGTACATGATCAGGTAATTTTAGATTAATGCTACTCACCAGTGACAATTGGCAACTGCACCAACCATAACAATACTCTTTAGGTACGTAATTAAGATTTTCCAAAAATGAAGGAGGCAGGATAATGCAAAAGTGAATATAGCTTAAGACAAAACTAATGTTATATTTGAATCTTTGACATTCTTGTTGTCTGGTACTGTACCTGTTGTCAATGAGTTGTCATCCTGAACTGCTGTGCCTTTAAGAATATAAGCATAACATTTTGTGCTTAATACAATCTATAGCATTAAGTTAAGGAAGGTTTGGGGCTTTGGGTACAATCTTTGTACGGTGAACCCAATAGCTTCTATTTTTTTTCTTTTACTAATGATGTGTTCTTTCTGTAATACGTTCAAATGTCTATATATGGATTTTTCACTTTTTATTGGCTTTAATATACTGGTTGATGTAGTCTTCTTAACTTGGGTTTTACTTTCACACTTATTTTTATTCCACTTAGAAATGTGGTGTCGACTTGCTTTCAGTTGGCTGTTATGTGTAGTTTAATTGTAATTTATTCTTCATTTGAGCAACAATCACCTTTTATGGGATCTTGTAATTAACTTACTTGATGTCTAACTTTGCATCTGCAGGTTGTCGAAATTCTTCAATTGGACATTGAAAATGAGACTTGGTAATGCTTACTTAGAATATTTATTCTATTCATTTTATGTGAACCTTTTCTACAATAGTCTTAACTACAAGTTCGAAGCAATTAAAAATTTAATTGCATGTGCAGATAACGAGCCTATTCCCTCCAAACAGGGTTCTCCTCAGTACCGTTACATGAAAAAAAACATCGACTTCATTGAGCAAGAGATAGCAAAGAACTTAAAGGGAGGCTTCACTAATACACCACAAATTAAGAACAATGCAAATTCATTAGTTTCAGAGAGAAACCATACAAATAAATTTCTAACCAAACCAGGACTTGAATGTACAATTACAGATTTGAGCCTCAGTTCTGAAGATAAAATTGCAGATTCTCGCCAACTAAATGGATCTGATAAAGTACCATCTGAATTGCCCAAGATGTTAGTTTGCTACAATGACGACGCAAATGCAATTAAAGATATATGCGTAGACGAGGAAGTGCTTCTAAAGGACAAGATAGCTTTTAGGAATGAAGATGATAAGAGTGGTAACATCAAAGTTCCTTCTGTTGGAAATAAAGTTAGTACTCTGATAAAAGAAATCGAGAATGATGAGTTTCTTAGCCCTGACGGATCATTGCAGTCATCAGAAAGTGATGATGATAAAAATTCTCAAGAAATTAAGTGTTTATCTGAAAAAACATTTTTATGTGACAATACCTCAGGTGAAGCAAATTGTAGTCCAAATATTACGATGGTTGAAGGTGATGCTAGTAGTGCGTCCTTGTGGCCAGATTTTAGTTCTCAAAAGACCCTTATGTCCTTTCTTTTGTCCTCAGACTACAATGGCAATGAATTAGATCAATCCACCAATAAGGTTTGTGTCTGTTTCCTCTCATTGAATTGATGTTTTGGTAGCTGGCTAACATAAACTACGTCAGGAGATAGTTGATTTGATTTCTTTTTCCAGTTCGGCATTGTAAACTATGTAATAATATTGGATTTGGTCATTCGTTCTAAACGCATGGACTTTGACATTTAATAAGTCTTATTTACTGCCTAAATTTTCCAATGATAATAGAATCTGTCTGTTCCCGCTAATTGTTTTTTGGGTTGGTGATTGACACTATTTGGTTAACAAGGTTTTGTACCCGATTGTAAAATTACATAGACTTGTGTCTGAATTGAATAAGCCGAATAAGATTAGGTGGTAGTCAACGCATGTTCTTATGCAGAATAAGCCGAATAAGATTTGGGTTGGTGATTGACACTATTTGGCTAATAAGACTACCTATGTTCTTATGCAGATTCTGTTTTCTTTCAATTGCAGGTCCCATGTTTCGAGGCAACACATGGAATCCCTGCTAGTAAATTAGCATATAATGGCGATGATGAAGCTCAAAAATGTCAAGGCGAGTCAAGTTCCTCGAAATTGGATTCCTCATCTGGTAGAATAACTTGTTCAGGACCTATGCTTCTATACTCTGGTAGTGTATCTATACGATCAGAAAGCAGCAGCACCCGATCGTTTGCCTTCCCCATGTAATATTTATTTCCCCTTTGCTCTCTCCTTCTCTTTTTGAAAATACAAGCTCAGCAAGTATTTCTAGTTGAAAATTAATGCCTTAAAACAGAAATTCAATAGGGAAACACCAGAATCATGTGGGAATGACGTTACATTCAATTTTGTAACCTGATAAGCAAATTGGCTGGAAAAAGATACACAGGTGAAGAAACAAGTTTCAAAATAATGTGGCAATTAGATGGCAACAAGAAGACTTTAGCTCTGACAGGATGATTATTATGTACCACAGTTTTTCCATTATATTTTTACCTCTATATTGGTCTTGTCTATATTTTTTTTATTGTTTATTTTATTTCATCTTTGCAGATTGCAGCCTGAGTGGCATGCAAGCCCGGTAAAAATGGCGAAACCTGATAGAAGGAAATACCGAAAGAATGGAGGATGGAAGCAGGCCATTACTTGCTGTAGATTCTAAAAGCTTCTATTTATTTCTAGTTTTTCCCCTTCCGACGAATATCTTGGTATTTAATTAGGGTAGATTATATGGTGAAAGGTTCTACATTATTAAGGGTGGGTGTGTTGTGTACAGACGAATATAATTGTGTTTGAGGGTCAGATGTCGAGGTATTTGGTGTATAATTTTACGAGTGCTGAGACAAATGTTGTTAGTGTCTCCTTTATATACTCTTGGTTTAAATTTTCAGCATTTTAACATGGAAATCATATGTAAACGTTTTAGCTTTAAGGGTTTATTTATTCTCTGTGCTTGAGTTGTTCATATTTTTTATGTGCACTTTTCATCAGCTGACCTTCAGAATCTTCCTTTTATTTTTAATCAAGTTTTTTGATGAAATGCAATAAATAAACCCCCCTTTTCCCAACCATGTTCTCTCTTTTCGGATAAATATTGTTTGCTTTAATATGTAATCAGTAATCTTCACGTTTACATTTACATTAATTCTAATTCATTTATAATAACTAATAAAACGATTACACAGAATTGGGAAGTCAATCGTGCACAAGTTACGCCGCTAGATCTTTTTGAATTGCAAAACTAATCATGTTAAAAACCACATCCGTATACCTAAGGGTTATGACAATGAACTCTTTTGAGAAGGTGTGCAGCGTGTGGTGCTAAGAAACCAAAAGTATTAAAGGCGAACCGGACAAAAGCATGCTGGTTGCGATGCACGTTTTCTCATGTTTAGCCACTTTGGCTGATGCAACTTTTAGACTTACATTTACATTTAGCTGGTCTTGTAGGTTGGAGCTCGGCTGTTACATACTCCGTATTAATTTTGCTATTAGATTAAAATATCACCACATCAATTATAAATTTTTTATTTTGTTTCTTGGGTTGTATGCATATCTGTAGAATACAAACAGAGAATTATGTGGTGATATTTTATTCTGATAACAAAAGTTGAGGCCAAAGAGTCCAAACGCAGGTACTACGTTACCTATTTTTACACATTTCTGTGTAGTGTGAAAATTAACTTTGTACAAAATTATTTATATCTATATGCTGTGGCTTTATCTATTGAATCATGGTGATATAATGTGCTATGGTATGTCGATATTTCGAAAAAGACTGAATGACACATCATTTTTCTGTTCTTAGGGTTCGAAAATTATCATATAGAAGTGAAACATTATCTTTACGTACGTAGTCAAATGTCTCTACTAAATAGAGAAAATTTTGCTTTTCTTACCATTCTAATAGGTATCACAAATTAGGCCGACATTTATGTGCGTAAATATTCCTACTATTAAGTAAGAAACCTTGTCCCTACTTTAGTTGGTGACAACATCAACACAAATGGTGTGAAATTTCCCCAAAAGCAAAAGCATACATGTATGCAATTTTGTTTTGTTTTGTTTTAGCATCCTCAATTTTTAATTATCTTTAAGCTTTATCTGCCTCTTTCCTCAGGTTGTGCTTTGTGCTGCTTCCTTTGATCAATTTATTAATAAATTTTCCTACTTATACCCACCTAAACAAATCTCTCATTTCTGTGTATCAATTGCTAAACATGAAGCTCATAGTGTTTAATATTCTTTTACTATCTATCTTCACATCATGTGCTTCTCTGGAAATAAGACACCACTCTTCTTATAATCAAGGTACTATCAACTCTTTTTTGTCATTCATTTGAAAAAAGATTTTTCATCTTTCTTTTGTTCTGTAACTTCATGTCTAATGACTATGAAATTTGTGCAGTTCACAATGTTATGCTGCCAAGGAAACTCAGGCTTATCGAGGAATCAACTATACATGTAAGTTCCCTTTTACTACTAAATAATGGTTGAGAAGAAAAAAGAATAATTACAGAAAATATATGATGTATGTCCCAACTTACAGATACTCATGTTGTAAGAACCGGAAGGAAAGAGTTAAAAGTATTCTAATGTGATATTTGTATCAGTCATTTTCCATAAGATTCAATATAAATACTGATAAGTCGATGTCTTCTCCTTTGCATTATTGGTGACATTATGTTCAGATGTTCTGGTTGTGCATCATCTATTTCCTTTCTGCCATTTTATTTTTTTGGCTCAAATTCTAGCATGTACTTATTTTTCTATCCAAAACAGAAAAGAGTACTACATTCGGGCGACGAGTTGCATCCATTAAGTCGCCAGAGCAGTACTTCATCAGGTAAACATCCATCAAACTTCTCACTGTAGTTTTTCGTTATAATTGCGAAAAAGAAAAATAGCAGACTGAATTTGAAATTTGAGGGAAGACTTGCCGTATTTGAAATTAATATAAAACTTTAAATAGGTTGCGACATGATGGAATTGATTGTAGTTATTTTTCTTTTTCCAAATCATGTTACTATTGCGTGATAGCGTTACCTTTTTTCTTTCCCTATTTGACATGGACGTAATTAAGACTTGCTCCTGGCAAAAATATCTCAATTGTTTTAAATTGTAAGGCGTTACAAGCATGTCTGATCTGGATTTCATTAAATCTACAACGAAATTAATTCTGTAACTAGTAGTCGATTGCACAAAAATTGCAATGACTCTCCCTCTAAGTTGAATTAATTTGGCTTCAGATATGTTATTTTCTACTTTGACACTAGTTAGTATAAGTAATAGAGAAAACTGATGTTTACCAAATAATTACAGTTTAAACATTCTAACTTTTGTACTGTACAAGAAAGGTAGTTGATGTCTAGAAAATAAAGGGAACGAGGAACCGGATATGTGGATATAATTGTGATTATAATGCGGGCGACTGTAAAAAATGTGTTGGGAAAAGATAATCAAGCTGTAACAATATTATTTAAATGTCTACTTACGTAGCTAAATTAAATAAACTTGCATGACAGTACCATAATTTCAAAATTATTCATGAGTGGATTCTTTTTCTTGTTAAATGCTAGAAGAATCTATTCAAATAAAATCATCAATATGTTTCTCAAGAATAATTCTTGCATTTTCTACGTTCATGGGTTTCATAATCATTTCCAATATGGGTTTCATTAAACAACTAGCAACTTGCATATGATCATGCTCTGTTTCAAAAAATAAATTTTCTGAAAAATAATATGCTTTGTGAGGAACATGTTTCTAAAAATATAAAAGGTTTATATACCTTTGTTTAACATGCATTACTAAAGCGTAAAATCTTTTCAACTAATCCCCCATGTATAATGGATGATCTAACCTCACAAAATATAATTCTTTATGACGTTCCCTTATTATGTTATAAGTCATTCACTTTAAATAAGTTTTTTTTTTATAACAAAGTGAATTAACTTGAACTGTTTTTGTCCAGGCAAACACTATAAAGAACCAGAAATGAAGCATGGAAAAAGTGTGACAAGGCAAGAAAATTGGCTTGATCATGCCGACAAATCTCATTATTTTACAATGGATTATTCGCACGTGAGAAGAAGACGCCCCATCCATAACAGATCTATTAATCTTAGTCCTTAAAACACGGATGATTAAACAAATTTAGTTCAATTTTGTCACTATTATTAATACTACTACTCCGATTACCGGTAGTTAGTGTGAGAAAAGTGGAAGTAGGTTGTAATTAGCTATTCTCTCCGTTACTATTTAATTGTCCACTATAAAACTATGTGCAATTTTAACCGGTCAAGAACTTTTATCAAAATTGTCGGAATGGAAATTTTCAAAAGTTGATAATTTAGTTCAAATGTTAAATTTTATAATTATATTTAAAAAAAAATTCATTTCAACAATTTTGATTAGGGATGGCTTTGGTACAATATCAATTTTTTTGACCATATATCAATACCGAGCTGAACTTGTTTGGTTTGAAAAAAACCGAAAAAATAGGTATACCGAAAGTTCGGTATACCGACTTTTTCGGTTGGTACGGTTCGGTTTTCCGTTTTATACCGAAACATTATTATTATTAAAAGATAACTCTTCATAACAATAAAATAGCAAAAAATTTTATAAAAAGTAAAATGTACATGTATAACTATTTTTATATTTGCTATATTTATTGTGAACTTGATTAAAACAGTAAACACTTATAAAATAAGAATTATTTTAAAATATTAGACAATAAAATGAAGAAACACAAAATTATTATATTTGACTTCGTAAATAGGAAAGTAAGTCGTAATAAAAATTAAACTAAATTATAAGACAATTTATTTGTAAGTTATAACTATGCGTAAATTTCTATATATTTTATAATTTTAATGTTTGATTCGGTTCGGTATTGTACCAAACATACGAAATGCATACCGAAACCGAACCGACTTTTAAAGTTTGGTTCGGTTGTACCGTACCGAAAAGTCGGTATACCGAATTTTCGATACCAATTTGTTTGGTTCGGTTCGAAAACCGATCGATTGGTACAAATCGGTATAAAAAATACACCCCTAATTTTGATAAAATTATAAATCAATAAAAATTACGCTTAATTTTGTAATAATAAATTAAATTGGACGGAAAGAGTGCATGATTTTTCGATTGTGGCCCTACATTTTAAAGTAACACCGTAGGATTTTGAAGTAACAAGTAACAACACTATAGGACTGTGCTTTTGAGGTTATTTTGACTTTTTACTATTCCCTTAATTAATTAGCACTACTTGTTCCTACTGTTTCTTCTTGACAGCTTCTAATGTGGTTAATTAATTGGGAGATTCATTATCATATAAAAACATAAGTAATTTTTAAAAACCTTAATTCTGAAGTGTTGTTTAATATTTTTTTTAAATATAATGTACATAGCATTATTTAGCATTAAAATTTAAAACAAATTGTAAAATAAAATAACATCATGTAGCATATATATAGTAGGATTATTTAGCATATAACTAAATTTTAAAAGTGTTTGGATCCACATTTTTAATAATTAAGTACCGCTCATATCTACATTTTCATCATTTTCTCTAATTAATTAGTACTTGTATAGAAGTAGTAAAACTTGAATCAATTACACGTGGTCACTTAACTTGACCGTACAAATTACAAACCAATAACTCTCGTATAAACCAGTTTTGTACTTTATAACCACAGCCCGATAAGTTTACTGGAAATTAAGTTCAGAAAAATATAATATAAAATCTAAAAATCTTATTAGTTTCCCATCAACTGTCTCGGATTGAAATTTCGTCATACAAAATCAATTTGCAATAACCTTTGACGCCTTTCGGATTCACCCATAGATCTCTGATCAGAAAATTGCCATACATATCATAAGCCTTTATACTCTCCCCTTTGTAACACATGTTCACTCTCATCCATATTTCACATTCTTTTGTTTTCAATAAAGGTTCTATCGAACCATAGCTACGGAATTCAGACGTGTTAGCAATTACAAACATAACCTCCCATGAGTTTCCGTTCCCGTATTCCTTTATGATAAGTAACTTTATATATATTGCCTTGAGCATTTGTCGGGTCTTCCTAACGAGTAATAGAAAGGCACCCATCGATATAACTCTATATATATTGCCTTGAGCATTTGTTGGGTCTTCCCAACGAGTAATACAAAGGCACCCATCGATAACTCCTATATCAAGAAATAAAGTATCTTTCTCTCTCTCTATAGTCTGTCGTATTGGTACTTGGATGAACTCATTCGTATTCGGATCAAAGTAAAATATACGCATTAGTTGAGGGATAGAAGTATTATCACACCATATTCATAAAAATCTGATGACCAACCTTTTCTAAGCCAATGTCTATATCCTCTGAAAAACGGCCCTGAGAACACATTTTCTACGGTAGAAGGAACACGGAACTTTTCCCAAGTATAAGTTCCGCAAGTAGCAATATATAAATCTTTCCCACCGTAAGTTAACGAGTCATGCTTCCCCAGCAACATGACCTTGTACTTGTTATTGAAGGAATCGAAACATAGATCGGCCACAAAATGGGAATTCGAACAACACCCAGAAGAAAAGAGTCTGTTAATTCTAAGAACCTTCCCAAAGAATTTTGTCTGTGGGTTCCACACGAATAAATCCTTACCAATTTGGAAAAGTAAGTACCCGTGACAAGAAGAATGGGCCTTAAACTCTTGATACGGTAATATTTGTAAGGGGCAACATATGGCTTTTCAAACAGGTTTTATTGTTGAGTGAATGGAATGGAAAAAAACTGTTCCCCCGACTTGTACTTGAGATGATCAAAAGCTTACGGATGTTTGTTATGGGGACGACATACAAGGTCAAATGTTTCCACTTTTTCGAAACACACTTAAAACGGGCTAGACTTTCGATGGATAATCTTATTAATATCTCAATAAGAAGTTCTTCGGGCAGGTCAAAACAAAAAACCCGTATGTCTGTATATATCTTGCCTATGCCACCAATTTTATTTGAATATATGTCTTCATATCGCGTGAACGAAGTATGTGGTCTTCTTGTTTTCTTTATATTCATCCGTTCGCCTGTCAGCATTAGACTGCAACCTTTTAGCTAGTAATACTGAACCCGCAACAACTTCAAAACTATAAATTACCAAATCTGCAGTTATTTACCGTGCTATTTGCCTAACTGAAAAGTACAATTTTATCCAAATACAAACAGCCTCCGACTTGGAACCTAGAATTCGGAATTTTAGATACAAAACTGGCTTCTGAAATTAGACTAATTAATTACAATCTTAATAAGTTTTCTGGAATTCCTCATTGTAACTTTTCTTCCGCTTAAAGGGCCTGATGTGATTAATGATTTTACCCAAAAAAAGTTATGATTAGTATTTTTATACCAAAGAGTAATATAGCAGCAACTGAAACAAGAAAATATAATTAATGCTTAATCAAATTAAAGAACAAAATATGTTAATATATCCGCACTTTGGTTGATAGTTTTTTTTTAGTTCCCTCTATTTTTATTCGATTTTCTTCATAATTTCCACATATCTAATTTTCCCTCTCTTTATATATTCGACAAGTGATGATATAAGGAGAGACTTTTTGACAGAGACTCTCGCAGAGACTTAATGTGGATCATTGATTTACCCTTGTATACATGATCTGATGGTATACATCGAGTATTTGCGAAAGTCTATGTCAAAAAGTATCTACTTATATCACCACTCATATTCGACATCTTATATATACATGTGTATGCGGTTAAATTTACTAATAAAGCAAAGGAAATATTGACACTGAGGATTATTTCTCTAACTAGTTTCCTTTTGTTATGCGAATTTATTTAATACTTGTGCCGGCACCCAAGAGACGTAGAAGAAATAAAAGGCTGATATTAAAATTGACGTCCATATTTTTTTTACAAAAGGATCCAATTGTGAATTGGTCCTTATGCTTTCGATCGAAACAATTTTAAAAGGATATTTCCTAATAATCGTATTTTTTTTATTGTAAGAATAAAATAGGTTTTTATTATTATTGACATATTATTGCTATTGTCCAAATTCTCTGTTCTTCTATCTGCATGGATTTGGTTTATAAAACAGAATTCTACGTGGAATTTGATTTTTTATAAGCCAACAATCGACATATTCTGGATAAATAAAAATGCGCCCATATCGGATATATAAAACTCTCATCCAATCTGCTTTATTAAGCAATACATAAACATTGAATTCATAGCCAAAGATTCAACAATGTGTTTCAAAAAGTCTCTCAATAGATGAAGCTCATTTAGTTTACTCCAAATGAAAAGACCAAATATCGCACTTAACACGCTAGAAGCCAGAAATACTTGATTTTTTCGTCATTTCAGCTTTTTAGGAGTGTATCTTACCAGAGTGGGCAAAACAAAAGCTTTAATTTTTGCTCTATCCTACTTTATCCGAGATGCATTCTAAACAACTCAACTGAGAAAAAACTCCGTGTGTTTATTCTTAATGGACCATGAGTATCTAGTTCGAGCGTTCTAGAATGTGGAAGTGTGACTAACGCGTTTTAGCAAGAGTTTCGCTAAAAATATTAAAAAGGTCTGTGGTTTAAAAAACTCTAAAGTGCAAAAGCCGAAACGCGTTTTAGCAATTCAGAGCCTGCTTCCATCTCAAATAACTATTTAGCCTCACATATTGAAATTTTAAAATCCACTCCATTTACTAATTCTGGCTCCACCACTGATTACTTAGTAGTTAAACGTTAGTTATAATTAGGTAAAATATTAATAGGTGTGTCATTTAGCAAATATGCCCTCAAAATAGTTACGATATTAATACTGATTTACAAGAAGCAATGGTCATTAATTAGGGGTGTATTAAGGTTTAAAATAGCAAACTAGATAGATTATTCAAATGGGAGGAAGTCAAAAAAACAAATTAAACAGAGAGGATACAGTAATTGTAGACTAGTTGCATGTGTACAACTTCCTAATTACACCCCTTTCATAAATGCGCTTAAATCTTAATATCTTATAACTTCTCCAACAAGTGGCTGAATGATGAAATTTCTTCGTACAAGATGATATTTGCTGATACTACCATAATTGATGTTCTTTGGACGCACCCATATTTCTTTAATAAAATTGCCGTTAATATCATAAGCCTTTATACTTTGCTCTTCGGAATACATGTTCACTTTCACCCATATTTCACCTTTCTTTGTTTGGAAGAAAGGTTGCATTAACCCGTAGCTACGAAACTCAGGAGTGTTTGGAAACACAAGCATAACCTCCCACGAGTCTCGATTTCTGTATTCCTTCATGATGAGTAACTCTATATTGCCTTGAGAATTTGTAGGGTCATCCTAACGAGTGATACAAAGGCACTCATTGAGCACTCCCAAATCAAGAAAAAGTATCTAATTCACCCTCTTTTTTGGGTTGTGGCGTTGGTATGTCAATGAACTCATTCGCGTTCGGATCAAAGTATACTGTATGCATCGGTGAAGGTATAAAACTATTATTAAGATGTTGATCCCAAGATGGGCCAATTTTTTTTGCTAATCCAATTCATATATTCTTTGAAAATAGGCCCTATTGACGCATTTTCTACACTTTTTTGGGAACATCCATTTCTATCCAATTATTGTTTCCGCAAGTGGCAAGATAAAAATCTTTATGATTGAAAGTAAATGTGGTATACTTATCCACCAGGAGAACCTTGTACGCATTATTAGAATCAAAACATAGACGAGCCTGATAATATCTTTCATTAGTGATATGACCTAAGTAAGTACCTTTCAAATCGCCAAGGATTTATTTGTGTAAGAACCTTTCTAAAGAACTTTGTCTATGTGTTCCACACAAATAAATCATTGCGGATTTGAATAAGTAACAACCCATAACAAGAAAAATAGGCCATAACAGGGTGACTCTCTAATGTGTATTCATCCATTGGGCTACTCACGATATCGTCACAGCTTTTGTTGTCGATTGATCGGAACATGACCCGATTTTTGAAAGAAGCAGAGAACATCAAAAGCCTGGGGTTGTTTATTAAGGAGACAGCAATCAAGATCAAACGTTGCCATTGTTTTGAAACACTTAAAACAAGCAAGGCTTTTAATGGGTAATTTTGATAAAATCTCAACAAGAAGGTCTTCAGGTAAACCATAAAAGAAGTCGGATGTGGTTGTTTGTAACTTGTCTATTGTGACAATTTTATTTGCATATCCCTCGTCACGTAGCGAGAAAGCAATATGTGGATTTATTGTCTTCTTAAATAAAAATAATGTTGCAGATTCAACCGTGGACAATACAGTATAATCTTTAGATAAATTGGAAGCACAACTGTAAACATTATCGGTTTCTAAACTAACAACGCAATGAAAAACAACTGTCAGAAATCTCTCTATACTAAAAATATAACATGTCATGGACATGCAGCTGTACGACATGCTTCTATAATAATAATATGGTTGACTAAGCTGTTTCATATTTATTTACTTATTTATTTAAATTTCATTAAGTTATTTGACTAATTAGTAATTAGAATAGTGACATTTTAAAAAAAAATAGGTAAAATTGGACAGAGTGATATTAGTTGCAACAATTTCCATATTTTTTGGTATATGCTATCTAAAATCTAACACATTGATCACATCTTAAACATGACCCAATAAAATCACAACTAAAATAAATACCAATACCTTTAATTTAGCATTTGCCATATTTTAGTGGTATTTATTAGAAAATTCCAAATGAGAAGTAAACCTTTGAAAGTCAAACATTTCAGTAATCAAAAAATGTTTTAGCCTCGTTTTTGTTTTGGGGTAAAATAGGGGTAAACAAACATTTACGGGTAAAATAGATTTTCCGGGCGATTGGTTTAACGTAAAACATTTTTTTTGGGAAAACTTTTTCTACATATCCAGTAAAATTGGGGGAAACGATTACCCCGCAAATAAAGTTGTAAACGGTTTACGGAGGCTCTCTCTATATTATTTCTAATACTAGTATTATAACTATTATTAATTATAGGTCTATTCTTTCAAAATTATTTAATAATTAGTCCAATTCTATCTACTAACCAATAAAGAAAAGGAAAAAAACACGAAAAATTCTAAAAAATAACAAAAATGGGAAGAAAAAAAAAATCCGAAAAATCTAAAAAACCCAAGAAAATTTGAAAAAGCTAAAATCTAATTAACCAATAAAAATTTAAATAAATAGGAAAAAATCTAAAAAATAACAAAAAAATGGAAAAAATAAAACAAAAAATTCCGAAAAATCTAAAAAACCCAAGAAAATTTGAAAAAGCTAAAATATAATTAACCAATAAAAATATAAATAAATAGGAAAAAATCTAAAAAAATAACAAAAAAATGGAAAAAATAAAACAAAAAATTTCGAAAAATCTAAAAAACCCAAGAAAATTTGAAAAAGGTAAAATCTAATTAACCAATAAAAATATAAATAAATAGGAAAAAATCTAAAAAATAACAAAAAAATGGAAAAAATAAAACAAAAAATTCTGAAAAATCTAAAAAACCCAAGAAAATTTGAAAAAGCTAAAAAAAGTCAATAATATCTTCTATACTTATAATTTTATGAGTTTATATGTTGAAAAATTATAAGTTATTATAAGTGACGTATATGAAATAAAATATGTGTTTAGGTTAAGTTTCCTATACATGTTGACGAAGTTCCTTTCAGAAAAGTAGACGAACTTTTAGCTTTTTTCCCGTCAAAATAATTGTGATTTTAATCACTAATGTTTTTAAACTTTCACGAACTTATTCATTTTTGTGACTTTTAGTTAATTTTTGTGACTTTTAGTTAGTTTTTGATGTTTTTCATCTTAAAATATTTCGTTTAAAGTATGAACAATGTTTATTTATTTATGTATCGAATTTGTCTAATTTAAATAACTAATAGATTTTTGAATTTCAGTAGAATTCCCATGGGAAACCTTTGACGCACCAAACACCCGTAAATAAAATGCAAACAAAAGTTTGCATCGTAAAACTTTACCCGAAAAATATTTTCCCTCCGTAAATATTTTAGTACGAAACAAACATAGCATTAGTGAATTGCATTTTGACATGTTGGTCTCAATTTGAAACAGTTTGATACAATGTCTTCATTTTTTTCCTTTAAAAAAAGCCTAAAAATTAAAAGCAAACAATTTTTACCTAAATAAATTTAACTCGTGTTTTAATTAATTAAGTATTTATCCATCAGATCGTTTCAAATCATTTGAACAATTAAATTTTATCATGTGTCAGCAGCTGTAACGCTAGCGACGTAGCGATTGGGCAGCAATGGTGCTGCAATTAGCAGGGCAGCTCAGCAGGTTGAATTAGTGGTGGTTTGCGATTTAAGTTGTAGTCTATTTATACATAGAGTGATTCGGATTAAATCTGAAGGGGCTGTAAAAAAGTATACTAATAGTGTTTTTGTAAATATAATTGGCAGTTCCCTAAAACGTTTAGGGTTTGAACTTTTGAGACTGATCCTAAAAACATTTAAAATCTATTTTCGTCTCCGTTTTGAGATTGTCCAGTAAACACAATTTATTAGTAAACCAAATGACGACCAAATTTCGTTATTCGAACTGTATATGAATGGCAATAAAGTAGCCCTTAATGGCGGTTTTTTTCTAAGTAAGACACAAAATGATAATTTTGATATTTAAAAATGACTATAGAGATAGCAATATTACAATATAATTACCCACAACAAATTAAAATAAATATATACTTGATTAAAAAAATGTCACGCTCCATATTTTCTAATAAAAAGATAAAATATAGATTTTGACAATAGAGAAATTGTCAAAATTTTGTTTTAATACCAGATTTTTATTACCAACTTAGAAAATAAGTATTTTAGTAAGCCACAAAAGTATTTCTTTTTTTTTCAAAAGGCTAACAGACCAGTTTTTAATCAAAAGAAACTTACATTTTGGATTTACATGCAATAAAAATCTGACCATTTTTTTTTTATCTTAAATTGATTTTTTTAAAAATATTCATTTATCTTCCGAATATATCCGTTACTCTAAAAAACTGACTTCTCGCTTTTCCAAAGCTGCAACCAAATATAAGGCCACAATTTCGAATATAGGATTGATGTCTGGAGAAGAGGGGCAGGAGCCGCAGGTGTAACTAGTCCAGAATTCAGTTTGTTGCTTGGAAAAGTACTTTGAAAAGTAAAATTTAATTATAAAATCCGGGACTAACAATCCAGTTTGTAACAAATTAATTCAGCAACAAGCATCCCATAAAATCCTGCAAAAGCGAAAAATATTGCTCCCAAACAAACACAATCCTTGCTATACCAATCACTAAGTCATTACATGGACAGCCTCGAAACTACATTCTGAGTAAAGTATTCACCAAAGCAGCCTGGGCATAAAACAAACCTTATACGAGATAAAAGAAAAAAAGAAAAGGGCAACGAAAACAAACGACAAGAACATAGCATGTACATAGGGGGTACCGAATTGCTTCAATGATGTAGAGGCCGTTGGACCTAAATATAGAGGCCTGGTCAGGTGACCTTTTAATAGATGATAAAATAAAAATGCGGGCAATTCCGTACATGGTCATATCTTGGGCCTCTTTTGTGTCTGGCTAAGCTCTGAGCCATTGCTTGCATTCCCGTATTGTCCGGTTTGTTGATGAACAGACGACCCATCACCATCCTGAAGAGAATAATACGCAAAAGTGTACTTTTGAATATTATGTCATTTCATGATATCCACTTTCTCTATCCAGAAACAATTTAAATTGGAGTGAGAATAACGGGACGTTCAATTTTCAAAACAGAATGGAACAGACTAGTTTCAAACCAATGCTCAAATCTCACTGTGGCCAGAGTATTTTTAAAGACGTAACCAGTACCACCTGAGTTTTGTGCCTTCGTTTCTTTTCTACCTTTTCAAATACAGAGAGAAGTAACAAAAGTATATGGGTGTGTTTTTGGGTTCGCAAGTACTATCTGGTTTATGTTCAGTTCTTGTAATAAAGTTGGTTAAAGTCAGGTTGATCGTGGACCTAATGTGGAAGCAGGGGCAAGGTTCTATAACTCCAGCTCTTCCGACCAAAGGTATTCATTCGTTGAGTTGAAAACAGCACTTTAATTGAATTGATTAAACAAAAAAAAAGAATAACTGAATAGAAGGTTACACATGAGGAAAGTGTGCTTGTCGGCTTTTCATCGATTTATTTCGTTTTTCATTTTCATTATCAAGTTTCCAGAACTAAAAAAAAATATCATCAGATCAGAATAAAGGATAAAATCTTATAGATTCATGCAACACAACAATTTGTAACAGTCCCAAGGAAAATGTATTATTGGATGCATTATCCCACATCAGTAGTATGAAAAAACTAATTTGTTGTTTGTTAACTCCAAAAGCATCCTCCCTTGCAAGCTGGTTTCCGAGGATGATTTGCATCTGTGGTCTTGTTATACAATATTACTAGTAAAATTTCGTTTTAATTTTAATAGCCTATTCACACATAACTTGCTACATAAGAGATTTTGCTCTCTAAAGATACTAATATGTACTTTTTGGGAACTCTAATACCAAGGTGATTGCTACATTAGTACCTAACAAAAGTACCTCTCCTTTTTTTTCCTAAAGCAAAGGTCTTTTTCGAGAAAAACTATATGACATTCTTTAGACCGATCCGCCAGCCACACTAATACATCATAAAAAAATTCAGAAAATAAAAGAACAGCATCAAAACCAAAACAAAACCTAACAAATCTAAATGTACTTAATTGATGTATTTTTGAATTAGCGATGAGATTGACAAAATTTTACCTTGGGATTATTGGATGTACCGGTGTAAGCTGGTTCTCTATTAGCTCGTTTCCCAAGATCGATTTGTACAGATACCGAGGCTTGGGATAGATCAACACCCGCATTTTGCAATGCTAGAGTGATATTATTTAGCAAGCTATTGATTCAAAAACAAATCACAATTAGTTAATAAGTTAATCGTTGGCTGATCGCGATGCACTAGGATTGTATGCAACCATAATAATGTTTACATTTCAGTAGCCTAGAGTCTCAATATTCTCCACAGGTCAAGATTATTTTATTTTTCTCAACTCTAGGCTTGTTTTTTTTTCAGCTCCCAAGCTCATCTTATTTGGTTTTTTCCTTGTAAGTTGTACTGCATTTTGTTGGCCAGCTTGGAAGCTGATTTTTTTTTGGGCTGAGAACGCGAGAAGTTAAGCCAGAGGAACCAGTTCTAATTTTTTGCAAACTAGAAGAAGCCAGCTTTCTTCTTATAAGATGCAGGCAAACAAGCTCTTTGGTAGATCGCTAATATTTTATGATTACGATTTACGACTTCCATGTGCCTTTTTAAAAAATATCAAATAAATAAAGCAAATTGTATCCAGGTACTTGTAACTTAAGAGTCTTAGACATGCATATTAGTGAGCTTTTCCATGATGTTTGGGGTTTGACAAGTTTTAAGCTTCTATAGCGGTGATGCTGTTTGGAATCACTATTCTACAAAAGAAAGCTTTGAGCTCTCAATCATTTAAAATTTAACTCTTTCTGATGTACCCAGAATAAATTCACCTTAAGAAAATATGTCACCATAAAAACATGATATGTCTCGAGGACATTTTTATAAAAAGTATGGAAAGTCAAACCCTTGTGTGTAAACACTTCGTATGTTAATTGTTCCTCCTTCAATCATCATATCCTCCTGTTGAATTAATGAATCGCTCAAGATTGGGCTTCCGTTTGATTGAAGAAGGTGAGGAAACAGTCCGCCACTTGAAGTGGACACGTCCTGCATAAGCATGTATGTACCATCAAAATGCTTAAAATAATAAATAAGAAATGAGAATTAGAAAAGTACTATCGGATGAATTATTTCACAATAAGTTGGGGTGATATTTCTTTCAATTACACATATACTAATATTCTGATTACAATACGGCACTGGAGAGAGTCGTCAAAGATCCCCTCTGTCCCAAATTTGTAGTATACTAATTTCACAGTGTATGTCACTAACCAGAAGGAATATTGGCTTTTCTCTAAAAAAGTTAAGTAAATTTCACTTAACTGAAGAACCTCAAAATACTAAGAACAAAGAAATAACAAAACAAAACAAAACAAAACAAAAAATGCTTTTGGCACTGATAAAGAAAGTTGAAAACAAACCAGTAGTAGGAAACAATCATAAATATTCATTGGATAAGAGTTCCAAAAGTTTGTTGTTTTTGGAACAAGTTTAAATGGGAATGAGAAGATATACTCAAAATTCTGAAGTACAAAAGCAAACCTAAAGTTCTCCACATAATTTGAGATAAAGGAAACAATTGAAGAAGAGACATAATTACATTAAGTTGGTTCGAAGGCATCGTTTGAGACGCATTGATGTCATTATCATCAAATCTTGCAGGAAAGATTGAAGCAACACCACTGTCATTCTTCTCCAATTGAAGAGGTCCACCAAAACTCTGCCCACGCCAGTGACTATTTCTCTATATCCAGCAAAACAGTGAATATGAGACTTATTAACATTTTGTTAATTCTTTCATTGGATTACATACATACTCTTCTTGAAACTAAATCGTTGGCTTGTTTGTTTCCAAAACTTAAGCAAACAAACCGGATTATTGCTTTGTTAAAATATATTTGGGGTTCATCGAGCATAAAGCTTACAGCTTTTTCGAGCTGAAAAAGAGGAAAAACTTATCCTTTTAAGCTGGTCAACCAAATGCAATCCAGCTTTTAAGCAAAACCAAAAAAACTAGTCAACCAAATAAATACATAAAAGCTCTGTTTCTTACTACAGAGTTAGCTCCTTTACTTAATGCCATTACATTCTGGTGTACCAAACGATCCTTTAATTGGTTTGGAAAAGGCTGATCAGGAATAGGTAACGCAGGCCCAATCATATAGGCAACCGGCTCTTTTGAAAATTTAAAAAATTCTTTTAGTTTATGCATTAATTGATTGAAAAAGTACAAATATGAGATATGGAGATAGACCATGATAAACTTCTCATGTTTTCCATAATTCAACCCTCTTTCAGGACAGTCACTCACTCAATAGTTAATAAGTTATAATATAACCCTTTAAAGATCAAATATTAAGACTTACCCATGGCATCAGCTTTGTAGGCTCTGAGTTCCACTCTTGAAATGATCCCTCATATTTTTGTAATTTGTCTTGTAGATATTGAACATACTCAATGACCTATACAAACACAAAAACATCCGCTCAAAACCAATCCCGCAGTAAAGGAAAAAACTAGAATGTTCGTACTCCTGCGAAGGTTTTACCTCAACCAAGAATGATGCTGTGTCTCTCTTCTGATCACTATGAGGTATGAGATCTCTCAAGATCTGAAATCTGACTCCCCCAGAAAAAAAAAGTATTTTAGCATCTCAAACTTACTTAAAAAGAATGTGTGAGGAACGCAATTGACCAAAACGAAATAGGGTTCTGATAACTCAAACATGAGAAATGCAGAACAAGTAACATTGTTTTTGAGGCAGGTTTTTCTGGGTTTATATTGAATAAAGAGTGAAGATTACAATTAACAAGAAAAAAAACTGAAAAGGAGAGAGCAGAAAGTAGTGTAGAAAATTAAAGGATAAAAATATGCATTCTCTACATCGTAGAAACGTAAAGAAGATCCTACGCTGGGTTTAGTGGGGTATAGAGAGAGAGACAGTGTCTGCAGTGGGGAACAAGCCCCCACTTTCCGCAAATTGTGAACCAGTCCCTGAGTTTTCTTCTTTCCCGTACACACCTTTTCTCTCATTTGATCCCCAAATGGGTTCATTACAGAATGTTCACTAGCACTCACTAAGTTTAAGCGATGTTTTGAGCTACCGTAAAGCAATGAATTGCAGAATTATCCAAAAAGTACGTTTAGTTCTATACTTCTATAGCACTCTGCAGTCCGTTAATTGCTTACAAAATTGCAAGTCCCCTTACTTGATTGCTTAAACTCATGACTCAGTATCGTGAATTTATGTAAACATTTTGTTGTCTTTGTTCCAAATTCAAGTATAGTAATTGTTAACTTCGAAACAAAATCTTCACTTGCTCAATATCATGGCAGAAGGTTTTTACTTTCTTATGACTACTAACAAGAATTAAATATCACAAGTCTCTCTCCATCGCACTATTAAACTGAACTACTGCTCGGTAGAAACTAATTTTCTTTTGGTTATATAACTCAAAAGAATTTGACAGTTCATTATTGGCTATACACCGATACCAAAAATAATTCGGTTTAGCTCTGGAAAAAGGAATTATGAAATGTTATCCGGAAAGAGAATTATGAAGTGTCTCTTAATCTAAGTAAGCACAATAAATATAAAAAAAATTGTACATTAACCTTTCATTTATCTTGCTCCTACGTCGCTGTTCTGTGACGGAATGCTTTGAGCGCGTCACAGGGGCTTTCTCATTGCTCTTCCCATCTGCTTCCAGAAAAAAGAAATAAAAAGTGTAATTCACAGGTGAAAATTGAAAGGCAAGCAAAAATCCCTAAGATCTTTCAACACCATGATTTTCTTTAGCTTCACTCCGTTAGCATTAACAAACAAAAACTACACATATAAACGAACAAAATGTTGTATAACCCAACTGGCTATATCTTATATTTGAAATATCTCAAGTCTTAAAGTAAAGCCTTTGAATATCAAACTAAGAGCACATCTTTTCAGGTAAAAAAAAAAGTAGAGCACATCTTTTCAGATAATATCCACGTGAAAGAAAAACATGGCGAGGTAACTACGTCATAGTTCTTTCAAGTTACAACAAAAGAGCCATCATGAAAATATTCCCTAATCTTTAGTCTTTACCTCAAATGAAACCATTCCTACCAGGGAGAAATAACATGTTGTCACTGTAACGTACCCAGTTAGAGTAGGCACCTAACTGTTCAGATAAAAAGATAAGTTGACTATTAAAGGGTGACCTACTCAACTTAAAAGATAAGTTGCCTACTCAACTTAAAAGATAAGTAGACAATATAGATAAAGGTGAAACTGCTCAAGTTGACAATTAAAGGGAGTGCCTTCCATTACTTGAAAGATGCTTACGACAAGGATAATGCATCACTATAGATACCTTCACCCAGATTTTGAATAGAAAACAGTAAAACTAGAAAGTGCAAATTCTTCATAAATCATGACTAAGGGTTTAAATTAGACAAACTGTCTTATGCAGCCAAATTTGATACGTAAGTTAAGCAGTTCAGATCAAATAACTCGTCTTGCTGATGATAAAACTAAAAGCCAACTGACCAATTGAATCTTTTGAGAAAGCAATACTATGCATTTTATACACACAAACGATTTAGTAAATCTTATTTATCAAGAAATAATAGATTCACACTTTGATTGAAAACAATTCCTTGTTGATGATCACAAAACTATTTGTACATGAAGACTTGTGATCTAACTTACGTTAAGCACTCAAATTAACTTCTTGAATTTAGCTCAAATTCTATTTATTCGTACTATCTTGTTTGGCACTTAAAGCTAACACATCAATACAGCTCCAGTTACTTAAGAAACCTACTTTGTGACAAAACCAACGTAAACACTATTCACTCAGTTGTACAGATTCTGCAAACTACGCAATTCACCTACATGATATCAGCTAAGTTTAAAGAAGTTCTAGACATTACCAGAATAAAACAAAGGATATGACAAATGAAACCATTTCAGTCACTAATTGTTGCCGATGAAATATCCAACTGTCCATCATTTTTAGAAATAATGATGACATATTCGTTAAACTACTCAAAATGTGATCGTAAATTCAGCTCTACCAGAATCTCACTGTCTTTTCTTGCGTGCACACTAATCTAGATCCAGGATTTTGCCAAGAAGAATTACACAGCATCATATTACTTACAACTCCTTGATGAAACACCTAAAAGCTCATTTCTTTAACTCAAAAAAACTTATCTCAATTAATTTTTTTTTTAAAACACTAATTACCCAAACCTTATTCTTAAACTTAGCTCCAAACCAGATTCTCAAAACAAGACAACCTAGAATTTCAGGCATTTTACTGAGAGGAGTGAAACAAACTTAAAATTATTCACGTATCCTAATTGACGAGAAACTACAAAAAGAAAATTCTTTGAAGAAAATCTGAGCTAATTCTGAAAAACACCCTAACCTTTTAGAGTATTAGCCATTATATTTAGATTACTACCAATCCATATTGGGTTGGATAAATGTAGTAACCAAATACCTTTCAACATCTTTATTGCCTCATTTGGCCATAAGCTAGTGTTACTTAGTTCGACCTTAATCTCCCTAACCTAAGTCATCGATTTAGCTCAAACACAAAATTTTCAATATTTATAACGGCAAATACATACTTACAGTTTTAAGGTTTTGCCAAGAATAAGGAAACAAATTTTAAAAGAATATCCACTAATTCTGCAAGTTATATAAATCCCAGTACATATGTTATCTCAAACACCCTATATTCTCTCCAATAGTTTCTACACACACACACACACAAAAAAAAAAACTCTAATCCAAGTCATCAATTTAGCTCAAATACCAAATTCACAGTATCTTCGATAGCAATAGCAACACTATCACAATTTGAGGTTTTGCCAAGAAAAAAAATGAAACAACATTACAATCACTCCTACTAATTGCTGATAAAAAAAATCAAAAAATCAAATCTTTCAAAAAGATATCCACTATTTCTGCAAACTAAAGAAACCCCAATTCATAAATCTAACTCAAACACATAAAATTAAGTCCAGAAACACACACACATATAATTACAGTTATGAGGTTTTGCCAAGAATAATGAAACAAATTTGAAATTGCTTGCAAGTTGCCAGCCATTGCTGATATAGGGATCAAAAGTAAATTCTTTTATAAAAATATACACTAAATCTGTAAACTAAATAAATCCCAGTTCATATAGTATCTTAAACACCTTATATTCTATCCAATAGTCTTTACACATAAAATAGCACTCTTAAGTCTAATCAAAGTCACCACCAATTTAGCTCAAATGCCAAATTCTCAGTACCTAATCAAACACATATCACAATTTAGGATTTTGCCAAGAAAAATGAAACAAAATTACAATAACTCGCAACTTTTGCTCATAAAAAAAATTAAAAAATCAAATCTTTCAGTAAGATATCCGCTAACTCAGGCTACTCAGCAAACTAAAGAAGACCCAATTCATAAATTTAGCTCAAACACATGAAATTAAGTCCAGCAGCTTTTACACATACCAAAAAACCATAAACCCACACACACATATACATACACTTCAGTATAGTACCTATGATTGCAACACACATATCACAATTTAGGATTTTGCCAAGAAAAATGAAACAACATTACAATCACTCCTACTTATTGCTGATTCAAAAAATTCAAAAATTCAAATCTTTGGAAAAGAAATCCACTAATTTAGCAAGCTAAAGAAAACCCAATTCATAAATCTACCTGAAACACAATAAATTAAGTCCAGCAGCTTTTGCACATACAAAAAAAATCATAAACACACACACACATATAAATATATATATATATGCCAAATTCTAAGTACCTACCATCTATGATTGCAACACACACGCAATTTGAGATTTAGCCATGAAAAAAATGAAACAACATTACAATCACTCCTACTTATTGCTGATTCAAAAAAATCAAAAAATCAAGTCTTTAAAAAAGATATCCACTAATTCTGCAAACTAAAGAAAACCCAATTCATAAATCTAGTTCAAACACATTAAATTAAGTCCAGCAGTTTTTACACATACAAAAAACTCATAAACACACACACACACACATACACATACATATATATAAAGAAATACCTTTAATAATTAAAGAAGGGGTTTGTTCCTCTTCCTCCTCCTCTTCAGCTTGATGAACCTTGCCTGATTTCATTTGGGTCAATTTTCAAGTTTAAATTTTTTCTAGAAAAATTAGAGATATTAAAAACCCAGAAAAAAGAAAAAAAAAGGATGTGTTAGTAATAAGTTAGAGTTGGTGGGTTTTGGTTTTATTAATGACTCGGTTTTTTTCGCCGTACAGACCTTAACTACTCCGGTAATAAACTACAGAACATAACCCACTTTTTTTTACAGTTTTTTTTTTTTTTTAAACTCCCTTCCAAATTATGTGTAATATTTTACAATTTTGGTACTAGATTTAAAATTGATAAATTTTCACTGTAACTGATAAAACCTAATGTTATACAAAATCAATAAAATACGAGTTAAAACCATTTACATACTATAAAATCTTAATAAATTAATATTGTTGGAACTATAGATTTTTATTAATTTGTAAAGGTATTAATTAATAGATAAATTAATAATTTATTATTTTAAGGAAGTTTTTTATCGATTCAATAAATATACTCGTTAATAACATAAAACTCCCGTCAAATTTGTTAGTAAAGTTAAATACAATAATTCACTTACTAATATATAAATTTTATTCCTATACATGTTAAATTGTTAGTACCTAAGGCCTCGTTTGTTTAAGGGATTAGGTTAACAGGATTGAACTATAAATAGTCCTGGGTCCACTTATGTTATGTTTGGTACACTTATTTAGGTCTGGACTCCAAATACTAATGGACTATAAATACCCAATTTTGGGGTATATAGAAACTCATGGGGAGGGTGGTATTCAAATCAGTCCAAACTTTTTTATTACAATTTACTATATTATCCTTCTTTTTACGGTTGTATTTAATTTCCTCACTAACTCTCTTTACCAACAATACTTACACAATTACATACAAAGCCAATTCAAATACACAATAGAACAGATACATAAACTCATCGATTGATACAATACGTATTTATTAGATTTCGAATTTCTCTCTTATTTTTCTAAAGATTTAGGTTTCAGTCGAATTGCTCTCTTCATTTATTTTCGATTTGTAAGGATATGGGTTTGATTTTTAATTTCTCTATTCATTTTTTTTGTGTTTTTTTATTAATTAGTTTTTTCTCATCTCCGATTGAAAAAAAATGAGGTTAGCTTATTTTTATTTTTTATTGTGGGACTTTATTTTATTTTCTTTGAAAAAATAGTTATTTATATGTACAAAGTTGCTTTGTATGTGATATTTTATTGTTAAACATTTATTGTTGTTTATATTTACGAATTTCTGTTATGTTTTTTCATTTTTCATAAGATTTTTTTCCTTTTTAAAAATATTTTTTTTCCTTTTTCATAAAAGAAACGAGGCATCTAAGTTTTTCAATATTTTTTTGTTAGTTATATATTTTCTTTAAAGGATGGACAAAGTCGTAATCTTAAACAATTGTTCACTTGCAACACCGATGCAAACAAACACTTAGGTCGGATTAGTCATCCGGACTAGAAATACTCTAGCATTTGCAATCCGCCTCTTATCCCATTGTATATGTAATCCCATCAAAATTAGTCCGGCAACCAAACGAGGCCTAAGAATATACATTAGATACATTAAAACAGGAAGGAGCTCCAACTAGACTCAAAATTTAAGAAAAAGAAAACGACTATAGAGTAATATTTTACTAAATCGTCATATCAATGGTTGTCATTTTGAAGAATTATTAATTTATGATTTTTATGGGAAACAAATATTTATATAAGTATGTTTTGAAAATCTATTATCTTATCAATTTATCAACATTAGCGATTTTTTACATTGGCCCAAGTCGGGACCGGGAAAAATTATTATTTTAGAGAGTTTATTAATTCACCGAGTATTAATTTATAGAGATTCTACTGTATGAATAAATTTATTCAACTTCTAAATCATCCGTTATGGTGCATTAGAAAACCGTCAGCCATAGTTTTTTGAATAATGAAATAGAATTGATGTCTAATAGAGGCTAGGATTTCAACTGTTGACACTCGCCTAAACGAGACCAACTCGACTGACAGTTTGTCTAAAATATCGTTCGTGTATACTTCTCATGTCAATTTTACTTAAATAAGTATTGTATTGAAAGGTTATTGACAAATTTGGGAAGTAGACGTCACTGGAGAGTAATGACGATGTATTCTTAAATAACAACAGGTTAATATTTCACTACATCATACACATGCATGGTGTAACTTGTGCAGCATATGTAAAATAAGATTTTAATGATTTGTATTTGTTAACATGTGACGCATAGGATAACAAAAAATAAACAGTGACAACTTACATTGGTGAATCCAGAAACTATAAATAATTAAAATATGGGCCGTGTCAACTTATTTATTCCAACAAAATATAATAAAAATACATGTTACAAATTAAAAAATACAATTTTAAGGTTGATATGAGACCTCGTCGTGGGAAAAATTATTTGGTTCTTTTGGAGGACTCCTCCAACCCATTTAATGGTCACACACTTAATGGGTCCCACAGACTTACATAATAAAATATACTGAGTGTATCGCTATAAAGTGGGTTGGATCTTATTTTTTATATTTTTCCAAATCAGTAGCAGAGAAAAATATTATTTTAAAATTTTTATTAATTTATTGATTATTAATTTATCGATTATTAATTTATGGAGGTACCATATATATATATATATATATAATGTCACCCTGCATGTTCATTTGGCACAAATAGTAAATCTATTATTGTACGCCTTAAGTGCTCTTAGCCGTCATACCGGCTAATAATTAATGAACCTTAATGCATTTAAGTTTTAAGCATTTCGTAATAAACACAACTCATACTGGTCATGCTAGCTATAATTAACTTTTTGTTCAAAATTTTAATGGTTACTATTGATAAAACATAAAAATTGGACCCGAATATATCTATTCGGTTATGAATCGACTCACCCATTATTAGAGAGTATCCAAGGCTAAACCCCAACAACCCATGGACTAGTAGAGCTTTCCTAACAGGTCATTGTCTACAAGGGTCCAGTCCAGTGGTAAAGATCCACAATGGAAAAGCCCATGAGGTGGCTCTCGAGATAACGACATTTGTCAACATCCTATGAGGCATAGTTGTCTATAAATAGCCAACTACCCCCCCTAAAAGCGGACCCGAAAAATATATCCCAAAAATATAGAGAGAATGAGAGAAAGGATAAAAACTTGTCAGAACCTATCGCATTAATTATCAAACCGAGCAAGATAAAGAACCGAGCACCGAAGAGAAGAGAAAGACCAAGTACAAGATCGAAGCGCGAATTCGACCATAAGTATAGTAATAGAATTGTAATCCGATCAAATGCAATTGCCGAATAATAAGAAAGATCAAAAAGTGTTCATCGTTTATTGTCAATTAATTATATATATTTGTTGAAAGGCCTAACGCCACCGAACAAAGTTATGACTTTATCAAACGGCGCCGTCTCCGGGAACGATCTAGTTCCCAACTATCTTCGAAACCGAACACCTACACTCTACTAGACGACCAACAAATGGCAAACACCAACGAAGAAACCCGTCCAGAGGAAGTAGGCACCTCGACTAACCAGGAAATCCTAGTCCACAAAGACGTGTTAGCGCATCTCATCAACATCAGAGACCGCTACGAAGCACTTCAGGTCGGATCTCGACCAACCATCTCTAACGTCCAAACAGAACAACAAACTGATCAGCCCCCACAAGTCGACGGTCACATCAACGAAAACCCTACAGACACCGAGGCAGAACGAGCGTTGTCCGCGACTAGGCACGCAAGGACACCCTTGACGAACAACTTCCGCCTCAACGACGCAGGGCCAAGCTCAAGAGCCCCTCTGCCAGCAGCCTCGGTCAACTCCAGTCCCCAACGGGTTCGTTTTCAAACAAATGAAGCCCACCCATATGGCATGACCGACGACCCCGTACTAGAACAGATAGTCACATATCCAACCCTCCCACCGCGGATAATTACACCGTATACGGTGGAAGTACAAGCCCCTGTTCACCAAGATAGGACTCCGGCTGCACTGGCACGGGCCGCCGAAAATCGCAATGACCAGCTACAGGCCCAGCTGACAGCATGCATGCCGGCCATGGCAGCAGCCGGCATCACAGTACCGCCCGTCTTACCGATCAATCCGCATACCGACCCCCGACGCGAAGCGGAAGATTCCTCTTACCGAGCAGCTATGGAAGTGGCTGGTCGAACATATGATACAAGGATACCCCGACAAGGGGAACATGTCCCAAAGACGACCGCAACAGTCGCCGATCGCCAAGACGCCCATAGGGAACCTATTCCCAACAGAAACCCGAACGACGGTAGATATCCAGAGCACAGGGTCATTGTAGGATATTACCCACAACCTCATTATGGGGAATACCCTACCTACCAAGCTCCGGATGAGGCGTTCCAACAGGCTTAGGACGTATGCCAAGAAACTCCATGCACCGAGCATATCACTCGGCACCGCAATCCTTTGGGGTTCATCATCCCCGAATTCAGGCTCTATGATGGAAAGAGCTGTCCAATTGATCATCTGCGCCACTACAAAACCAGGATGGAGTTGTGGAATGATGACCCTGCACTGATGTGCAAGTTTTTCAAAAACAGCTTGGGCCAAGAGGCTTCGTCGTGGTATCACAACCTGCTGCGGGGATCCATAGGAAGCTGGACGGAACTTCTCCGTGCGTACTCCACCCGATATGCTGCTCATCGGAAGAAGAAGGTCAACATCGACACCCTTCTGAAAATGGCAATGCAGCCGAATAAACGACTCAATGATTATTGCATACGTTTCATTGACGTGGCAAACCAAATTCCGCAGTACGCCAATAGCATAGCCATCCAAAACTTCATCAACTCCATCCCAAACGGCTATTGGGCGAGAAGGAAGTTCATAGGCAAAAGCTTCCCGACCACAGACGCTCTGCTAGCCTATTGTACCCACCTCACCGATAAGAACGAGGAAATGCAACTCCTTAACCGAACTCTGCCAAGAAGAGAATCGGTCCGAGAAGCACAAGTGGGCCGCAAGAGAGCCAAGAACAATCAGGGGGATGCAGTCAGACTGACCAGAAGGGACAAAAATCTCGAGGTCCATGACAGGGTAGAGCAACCCCAAGAACCCGAGCATAAACCACTCCAGCTCACATACCCGATGCCGATTAGCGAGCCTAAACCGCTCAGGATCGCCTACCCAATGCCCCCCAAACCGCTTCAACAAGGTTGGTTCTAAGAGAGGGAACACCGAAAAACCTTCGAACCGGTCGAGCTGCGATACACTTTCAACATGTCTGTCGAAGATATCCTTAAGGATATATGCAGGGAAAGTTGGTATTCCCGACCGCAACCGTTCGCTACTCCCTCCAATCTAATAGACTCCAAGCTCTTCTACGTCTATCATGAGGATCACGGTCATCTCACCGAGCACTGCCGCAATCTGAGGTGGAAGATGAACACGTGGGGTGACGCAGGATACCTCAACAAGTTCATCAAGGGTGCCGGGAACAAAGGCAAACAGCTAGCCATTGACAGAGCCGACAACCGACGAGGCAAAACAATTAACGTCGTGCATCTATCAAGACCCAAGACCACTGGAGGGGAAAGATCACAACAGCGGCAACTGGCGCACTTTGGCCAGGTAGCCAAGGCGTCACATGTGTCAACTTCTAAGCGGCAGTGCACGCCGCAGCGACACCCATCCATTTCTTTCTCGGATCTTAACGAAGAAGGGGTGATATACCCCCACGGGGACGCCATTAACCTCCGCGTCCAAATTGGTATAGACACGGTCAGTAGAGTGCTCGTCGACCAAGGAGCCTCTTGTGATATCATGTACAAAGAGCTCTTTGATGAGATGGAGCTCAAGCTGCAGGACCTACAACCTACCGATGTCACACTGATCGGGTTCATTTCCGAGACGACTAAACCGTTGGAAAAAATCATCCTAACTGTTACAACGGGATCCGTATCAGTCCCCGTAGAATTCTTAGTGGTCAATGACAATTCAGGCCATAATGCGATCTTGGGCCGACCATGGCTTCATGCCATGCGGGCCATACCTTCGACATACCACCAGAAGGTGAAATACCCTAACGCTAGAGGGGAGGTCGAGATCGCCCGAGGATGTCAAGAGGATTCACGACGCTGTCAAGACATCACCGCAGCTCTGAAGAGACAGCTGGTTGTTGTCGAACAACCCACAAGCATGAGGAAGCTGCTCAACCAAATAGCCCGAACTGAGAGGGTTGTAGAGGAACAAGTGGGAGAAACGCTCCGGAAGGTGAGCATCCCTAATATGGATGAGGAACACTATTTCCTCATCGGTGATAGCCTCCCCGAAGGGGAATCCAAGGAGCTAGAATCGTTCCTCTTCGATAACATCGATAAATTCACATGGAGCCCCAAAAACATGCCAGGTCTAGACCCGAGAACGGCGTGTCACCACCTGAGTGTTAACGCCGAGTACAAACCAATAGCTCAAAGGAGCAGGAAGGTATCTGTCCAGCACAGAGCGGCTATAATTGCTGAGGTCCGAAAGCTATTGGAAGCCGGAGCCATAAGGGAGGTGTTCTACCCAAAATGGTTATCCAATCCGGTCGTCGTCCCTAAAAAAAGGGAAGGAAAGAGTCTGTATAGATTTCACCAATCTGAACAAAGCCTGCCCGAGGGATCCATTCCCCCTCCCAAGGATTGATCAATTGGTGGACGCAACAGCAGGAGCAGAAAGGATGACCTTCCTCGACGCTTACTCAGGGTATCACCAAATCCCCCTCGCCCACGAAGATCAAGAGAAGACATCGTTCATATCGCCTTTGGGAAACTATTGCTACACGGTAATGCCGTTCGGCCTACGCAATGCGGGGGCCACATATCAAAAGATGATAACGAATGTTTGCCAAAAGCATATAGGGAAGACGATGGAGGTATACATAAACGACATGGTCATCAAAGGTGAAAGGGCCGCATCCCACCTCCAAGACATTAATGACGTCTTCTAAACACTGGGCGAGCACAAACTGAAGCTCAACACGAGCAAATGCGCGTTCGGCATCAGCAAAGGAAAATTTTTGGGACATATGGTCAGTCGAAGAGGAATAGAGGCAAACCCCGACCAGATCACAGCTCTACAGAACCTAGCAGCACCCAAGAATAAGAAGCAGGTACAAGAGTTCACGGGAATGATGGCCGCACTGAGCAGGTTCATCAGTCGATCCGCGGATAAGGGACGACCATTTTTTGAATCACTCAAGAAGGATAGAAAATTCGTGTGGGACCCGGAGTGTGAGACTTCATTCAACAACCTCAAAGAGTACTTAAGGACGCTGCCACTGCTAGTAAGGCCGAACAAGGGAGATATTCTGGCGTGCTACCTAGCAGTTTCCACTACGGCAGTAAGCGCAGTCATCCTCAGAGAAAAAGGTCGAGAACAATTCTCAATCTACTTCGTCAGCAAAACTCTGGTCGAAGCTGAAACACGTTACCTACCATTGGAAAAGCTATGCTTAGCACTGATCGTTGCGACAAGAAAGCTACCGCACTACTTCATAGCTCACCAGGTCCAAGTCTACACGAAATTCCACATCAAGGAATCTCTTCGACGGACGGACATTAGCGGCCGAGTGGCCGCATGGGGGGTCGAGCTATCCCAATTTCATATCGAGTTCGCACCCCGACATGCCGTAAAGGGACAAGTCTTGGCCGATTTTGTCGCGGAGTTCACCGAAAGGTATGACGAGCCATTGGCTATATCCCCACAATCGCACTGGCAAATACATGTCGATGGGTCAGCCACCAAGGACGGATCAGGAGCAGGGATCGTCCTTAAGTCCAGTGAGGGCGCGATCATAGAGAAGAGCATTAAATTTGGCTTCCGAGCTACCAACAATGAGGCAGAATACGAAGCCATGATAAATGGCATGCTCATTGCACGATCCCTCAGATGCTCCCACTTAACTGCGAGTTCAGACTCCATGCTGATCGTCAATCAAGCCCTCGGCGAGTACCAAGCCAAAGACGACAGAATGATACTCTACCAAGAGAAAGTCCAAAGCTTAATGACCACCTTCGAACAGTACGAATTAAGAAGGATCAATCGCACCGAGAACGCACACGCCGATGCACTGGCCACCCTAGCCTCGACATTAACGTTGGCCAGTGCACGGTCAATCATAGTGGAACTTCTAGAAACCCCGAGTATCACCAGAATAATAGACCGAGTGACGTCAATCCAATACGAGCTAGGGTGGATGGACGACATGATTCACTATCTACGAGACGGGACGCTCCCGGCAGACAAGATAAAAGCATTGAAAATTACGAGAAAAACACCTCGGTTCTGGCTATCGGAGGACGACAAACTATACAAGTCCAGTTACCGAGGACCCCACTTTCTATGCGTCCAGCCCGAGCTACAGTAGCCAGTCTTGGAAGAGGTCCACGAAGGATCATGCGGAGCACACATCAAAGGAAGGTACCTTGCTAACAAGACAATCACCCAAGGATATTGGTGGCCTTATATCAAACGAGATGCCGACGTTTATGTCCAAAAATGCGACAAGTGCCAACGATTCGCCAAGATACCTCGGCTCTCATCATCCTTGATGACCCCGGTATCGGCTCCATGGCCTTTCGCCCAATGGGCAATTGATATAGTCGGAAAGCTTCCCAAGGCACCCGGCAACATCGAATATTTGATCGTGGCAACGGACTATTTCACCAAGTGGGTCGAGGTTAAACCTCTCCGAAAAATTAAAGCCAGCAACGTCAAACAGTTCATCTGGGAGCATATCATCACTAGGTTCGGCATACCATACGCCATTGTCGCAGACAACGGCACCCAGTTCAAGGACGCCAAGCTACAGCTTTGGTACGAAGAACTCGGTATCCGAAAGTTCTATTCGACTCCAACATACCCACAGGGTAACGGCCAAGCAGAGGTATCAAACCGAACCGTAATAGACGGCATAAAAACGACCCTGGAACAAACAAAGGGGAGATGGCCTGAACGACTGCTCAATGTCTTATGGTCGTGCCGAACTACGCCGAAGACGGGCACCAAGGAAACCCCATTCAGCCTAGCGTACGGCGTAGAGGCCGTCATACCAACGGAAATCGGGCTACCCACACTCCGAACAACTTTAGTCGAGCAGGGAAATAATGAACAAAGAATGAGAGAAGAACTCGACATGTTAGATGAGAAACGAGAGATAGAAGCCCTTACACTAGCAAAGTACCAACAAAGCGTCAAGCAAACCTATGACAAGAGGGTGAAAGGGACCAAAGAATACATGGTAGGAGAACTGGTACTACAGCGAGTGTCAGTCTATGCCAGAAACGAGATACATGGCAAACTGAGCCCCACCTGGGAAGGCCCATACGAAATTGTCAAAAGGACAAGCCCAGTATCCTACAAGATCAAAAGCATTCTGTTCGAAAACAGCAAAGGAGAGAAAAATTCTTGGAATGTAGTTAACCTAAAGAAGTACTACGTGTAAGCTAGCTTACCAGTACAGGTACCACCTAACCTATGTTTCTTAATGATATTATCTTTCCAACATATGAAATAGTTTGCCATACTGTCTAACAAGTGCAGATATGAAATTCCCAACATGGCTAAGTGCCTAGGAATACTATGAAATTCCCAACATGGCTAAGAGCTTATGAATACTATGAAATTCCCTAATATGGCTAAGTGCCTGGGAATAGTGTGAAATTCCGAACATGACATGTCTAAGAAAGTGCCTAGGAATAGTATGAAATTCCCCAATATGGCTAAGTGCCTGGAAATAATGTGAAATTCCGAACATGGCATGTCTAAGAAAGTACCTAGGAATACTGTGAAATTCTCAATATGGCTAAGTGCCTAGGAATACTATGAAATTCCCAACATGGCTAAGAGCCTATGAATACTATGAAATTCCCCAATATGGCTAAGTGCCTAGGAATAATGTGAAATTCCGAACATGGCATGTCTAAGAAAGTGCCTAGGAATACTATGAAATTCCCCAATATGGCTAAGTGTCTGGGAATAATGTAAAATTCCGAACATGGCCTGTCTAACAAAGTGCCTAGCAATACTGTGAAATTCCGAACATGGCATGTCTAAGAAAGTGCCTAGGAATACTATGAAATTCCCCAATATGGCTAAGTGCCTGGGAATATTGTGAAATTCCCAACATGGCATGTCTAAGAAAGTGCCTAGGAATACTGTGAAATTCCCAACATGGCATGTCTAAGAAAGTGCCTAGGAATACTGTTACTAATTCCCAACATGACAGGTCTATGAAAATGCATAGGAATATTCCCAACATACCGGAGGCAAAAATGCAGATACCCATGAGCAAGAGTCAAACACAAGAAAACCAAGTGAAGAGGCAAATACGCAAGTGGCAATAAGCCGAAATCGAACAAAAGAAAGCCAAGCATATAAGCAAAAATCGAATAAAAGAAAGCCAAACATAGAGGCAATGTACAGGTACCATTAGTTCTAGCCCACTTTACGGAGGTGACAAAATACCAAATGAAGGAAACAACAAAGGAAAATCAATACAATCAAGGAAATTTCGACAAAACAATGCGAATGTTCTATACATGAATAAACAAATGAGACAAGTGATTCTGGCCCACATTACGGAGGCAATAAGATACGACGAGTAAACAAAGAAACCAACTAAGACGAGCTACTACATGAGGAGCACGACGGTAATTGACCGAGTGTAACCTCTTCATCATCCGTCGATGTATCCTCATCGGTATCCTCACCATCCCACCGTTCATGGGGAAGAAAAGAATCAAAGTTGGTCGTATTGGCGCCTACAATACTCACCACCTCAAGCCGAGCCGAGAACTCTGCACCCTTGGCGATTTCATGACCTTCATACGCGTCTCTACGGCGAACATCATCATAGGATAGCTCACGAACTTGGTACATGGCTGCAGAAGCATCAAACCGAGTGCGTGCAACACGAGCATATTTCACCAGAACATTGGCCCGGGATACTAAAGACTTTAATTTCCCAAGGAACTTCTCCTTTACACGCCAATAGCGGTTTGAACGATGCTCTTGCACCTCAAAAACATGTTCGGCGCGTCGCACATAATCACGAAAGGACGCTCCTTGACTTTTTAACCTCTCCTTAAGTCGGGCACAATGAGCATGCAATTTATCGTTCTTACCCCTCAGATCAGTATAAAGCCAATTGGTCTGCACTTCACTAGCCACACCAGATGGGGCCTCATCCTGGACAACTTCAGTAGGTCCTTTCCCCGAATTAACAAGGCCCGGAGAACCAATCTGGTGTGAAGTAGTAGCAAGCGCCTATAAAAAAAAAAGTGGTTGGAGGAGAAATGAATATTCATCGAGCAGAAAGAAAAAAGACGGGAACAAAAGAGAATACTTTTATATATCAATTATGAAAAACAAATCAATCCAAGCTATTGTTACTCTACGCTAATCGGACAAGCCTTCAACGGAAGCCGAGATCTCTACGCCGTCCGCAAAATGAATGTCTCGCAGCAAGATTATTTTCGTCCCTAAACGACCCTTCACTGACGCATCCAAACGATTTAAGGCCGCCGTGGCCTCTGTTACCCCGGCCATAGAATCAACCATACGCTCTGCTCGGGTAACGCTGCGAGTCCCTTTCACATATTCATGCACTTATAATGCACGAATTCGAGGCCAATATGCTTTGACAAAGGATAACAACAAGTCCGCATCTTCATAAACGGCCCCCAACACCAAGTTCAAACTCATTACCCTGCCCCGAGCTTCATCCCGAGATCGTCGAAGTGCACCGAGAAGCTGTTTGGCCTTTTCCTTGTTTGCGGTATAGTGGGCTGTCTTCTTACTGAACTTTTCACTCAACTTGTGTAACCAAACAGATAGGGCCACATTCTGAGCTGTAAGGTCCTCAATCTCACGACGAGCCGAGTCAAGTTCAGCAATAAGCAACGAACTAGGACTCTCGGGATTGCTTAACCGCTCACCTATAATACCACTTGGTCGAGACCAGACCACCATAGCAAGAGGGTTAGAAGGTACCTGACACGATCGTTATGACCTTCAAGCATACGAAGACTACCGACAAGCAATAAAGGCAACGAAAAGGAAAAGCCAATAACAGGAAAAGCACCAAACGAGACAACAGAGCAAAAACAACATCCACTTCACCAAAAAGAATTTATATACAAGGCCCACAAACCGGCCACCAAAATCCATACCCACATAAACTACACCAGTTACAAAATAAACAAGTTCAAGGCTCAACCTGAGGAGAAGACGTCGGCAGGGCCGCAGACTGAAGAGTCTCGGGGACAGGGGTTGAAGATCCGGACGCCGAATGAGGTCGAGGGGCCGTCGAGGATGACTGACCTGGCATACACGAAATCTCCTCCTCCTGGATGTTCGACCAGTCTTTAGGCATGGGGGGCGTAACATCCCTCATCGGATACTTCAGACCCAACCAAGCACTGTGAGTAAGGGGCACCCTTGCCAAATTCAATGCACGTACATGGTAGCCATATGCATAGTAGTTGACAATTTGGGTGAACTGGTCCCGATCTTTGGCCCGAGCAGACTTCAATGAGGACACCTGATCTTCAGCCGACTTCTTCTCCGCCACCAGTTTCACCCTCTCTTCGGCCAGGAGTTTCTTCTCGACCTCCCACTTAGTTTTTTCCTCGGCTATAAGCACCTTATCGGCCTCCATCTTTGCCTTTTTGTCGGACCATAGAGTCTTTTCAGCCACAAACCCCTCATTCTCCTCCACCAACTTAGCCTTCTCCTCAGCTAGACGTTGGGACAACTCAATCTCGGCGCCATGTTGCTCCACCAAGAGCATGTTCTCGGCCTCTACCTTCTGCTTCTCGGTTTCCAAAACCGCGAAACGCTCTCTTAGCTCAGCAGTGGCAAGGCAAATCTGCACAAATAAATTGTAAGATACCAACTAAAAATTTTCTTTTTACGAAGAGCATGATGAGCTAAAACTTACGCGAAGGGCATCAACATGGGCCTGCTCAATGTTTATCGCAGCCGGCCGCGCGGCCAAATCACACATATTCTGGTGAGCAAGAGGCATAAGGGCGGTGCAAGCCATCCTCATTGTTCGGGGTTGCCCCAACAAATCGCCCGCACACCTAGCAATATAACGGACCGGTATCGCCTCAACGAATACGTTTGCCGCCTTGCCGGACCCTTCCTCATCACCCCCGGCAAGCCCCACTTCTTTACTAACAGCTACCACATTCTCTTCGACAACCATCACATCCTCGGCATCCTCAATCTCAGGGGCCTCATCCTCAACCACCTTCTCCTTTGGTGGTGGGGAGACATTCAGAAGAGTCATAATATCCTCTTCCATGTCCACATCCAGGTTCACATAACCAAATAGGTCAGGAAACGACCCCTGAAACAAAATAATGCCCATTGATCGGGCCAGAGCAAGTGTAACCAACGACGAAGTTAGCAACTGAAAAAAAGAAAGTACGTTCAAGATTACTAGGTAATCAAGATGAATTTAATGTATGACAAAACCTCTACATATACCTCATCTTCGGCCTTCTTGTCCGCGCTGGATGCGGACAATGCCGCGCTCTCCTTTGGGACCGACATCTCTACAGTTTCCCTTAACGGGGAACGCAGCACAACATCGGTGACCCTTTCGGCCACCCGCGGCTTCTTTGAAACCTCCTCCCCCCAGACTCAGCCGCTCGGCGCTTAGGAAGTGAAGAAGCCTTTCTCTTTGCTAGGGCCTTAACCCGAGGCTTGATAACCGTTAAAAAGTCATCCACAGTCTCGCCAGGGATAGCAGGTGGAACGATCGTTCTATTACTCGGCCCCGCTACGTACCCCAGCAATTTGGGAGCAGCACGGCTACTCGCATCCCTAGTAGAACCCGGGCCCCACCATTTCCAAAGTGCCAACAACACGTCGGTATTGGGAGCATCGAGATCAGGCATCTCAGGAGCAGAGGCAGCAGGCTTAGGAATTACATGACCAGCCGGACACCAATTCCTCGAGGCAATCACAATGCCCAAATTGTGCTCTTTGTTAGTGTCAGGTATATCCAACACAAGCTTCGTGAAGCCCCGCGAAGTCTTCAGATACGAGCTTCGGCGCTCAAAGGGCAAGTTGACAGGGAGTAATTTGGAAGGCCTCAAATAAGGAGGCCATCCATTCCGAAAGGGGGAGCTTCAGACCCCCTGTGAGAAGCGCCGAGGACCGAAGAGCTACCTCGCCTTCACCTACGTGACCGAGCACTTCATCCTCCGTCCTCGGGAGCTGCAACTGTATATTGGCAGGTATGCCTGCACTCTTTTTAAAATCCTCTTCGTTAAAAGGACCGACTTGAGCCAACGACTAGGCCAAAATATCCTGCTAAAACACCAAAGACACCCCATTAATCCAACAAAAATCCAACAATAACCACACCAGAAACCAAATAAAACATACAGTTCCCAATCAGGGTACGCCACCACAGCCTCACCAGAACATCCACAATAAACAAATTACCTATGACAAGAAATACCATCAAATCAAACCAACCAAATACAATTGCCAATCACCCCCGGAGCAAGAATTCACGGAGGAATAAGGCGTACTCAATAGACAATACAACAAAGAATACCAATCAAATAAAGGATTCCAGTAAATAGGGATGTACTTACAACCATTATAGTAGGGGGCGTACGACTTAGGCAATACTCTTTTTCCTGCGAAACAGATAACAGGAGATATTTTTGAGAACAGCACAAACCCTAGAGAGAGAAAAAGATGGGGAAATTATGGGAACAAGGTAAGATCAAAAAGAATTACTGGGGAAAGTTGAGGGGGTGGAGCCACAATAAAGGGAATAAAATATTAATCGTCTTTTCGTGTCACAGAGGTTTCCCTCTTTTCAGCCACAGAAAAATCAACACGCCCACAGATATTTTAAAGATCAAACGCTCCAGATCTTGCCACGTCAAAAGCTAAGCCCACTAACCCATACAATTCACATCATTGAACCTATATAAACGGCTAGTGGACCCCACCACTAAAAAGCTTATAGCATACGCTACCAGTATTCATACAAGCCATATGGCACAACAATTACCACCAAGGATCCATACCGTGCAGCTTCCTCGACGCCTTACGGGTTCTTCCCACGGGAACACCTAACAGGATTAACGAAGACCGTTCCTAACTCAACGGCAATTTAGCCTTCAGTTTAGCAACGCTCTCCGGGGGGATAGATAACTCGGTGCATAGTATGGTTTCAACATGAACTCGAAATAAGCAATAAATGAATTGCGAAAAGAGTACAATTTTTATTCATCCACAAGGGGGAAAACAACGAGTTACAACGGGAAAGATGAAAACTACAAAGACGTCAACACTAAAATACTTCTTTATTTCTGAACCCTAGAACTACCCCCTTCCTCGACGTCCCTTTTTGCCAAGAGCTCTTTGAGATGATCCCTCTCCCTGATCAAGCGAGAAATACCCATCTCAGCCTGTTGCAAGGGATAGATAACTCGGTGCATAGTATGGTTTCAACATGAACTCGAAATAAGCAATAAATGAATTGCGAAAAGAGTACAATTTTTATTCATCCACAAGGGGGAAAACAACGAGTTACAACGGGAAAGATGAAAACTACAAAGACGTCAACACTAAAATACTTCTTTATTTCTGAACCCTAGAACTACCCCCTTCCTCGGCGTCCCTTTTTGCCAAGATCTCTTTGAGATGATCCCTCTCCCTGATCAAGCGAGAAATAGCCATCTCAGCCTGTTGCAAGGCGTAAGACTGAGACTTGCATTTTTGCTCAGCTTCGAAACGAGCAGTACCCTCCTCATCCCAATATTTTTTAAACCTCCTTACTTCAGTCTGAGCACATTTGAGATCGGCTTTCAGCCACGACATCTCGATTTTTTTCAACTGAAGAGGAGTCAATTCCTCTTCCCCGAAACCAGGGGGACGGGGTAGCATGAAAGTAGGCTCGTCAATAAGGGCTTTCTTCTTGGAGGCAGATCTAGTGATGGGAGCCATCTCAGATAAATGATAATTAGAAGAAACAAAAGTTATAATACAAGAGAGAGAAAGGAGGAATTGGTAATGAAATACAAACAAGAGGGAGCATTTATAAGGAATCAAAGGGCACAAAATACGAAAAGGCACAAAGTACGAAGCGTTGCAACAATTCACGAGACGAAGACACAAAATACGAAAAAGTACAACGATCAGATACAGAAAAGAGAATACAAATTACAAAATGGGAAATACATCAGAAAACTAGCCCAATCTAACTAAGGATCAATGGGTGGGAAAACCGAACTACTAGACCGAGAGAAAGCCACCCACGCAGAGCAGTTTAACCTATCCTGGTACGAGTTATTCATGGCAATCAAACACTCCCTCTCCATGGAAAGGTCAGAATTCTCCTTAGTAAGGACCATGATACGCTCCTCCAGCCGAGCGTTCCTAACTGTCATGCTGGCTAGGCCTTGAGGGGAGTTATCAAACTCATCCTGAGCATGGTCCCAAATCTCCTCGGCATCATACCATGAATTGGCCAGATGATTTCTCTGTAACAACAACTTATCGAGCTGACTACTCAAGGCAGAAATCTCGGTCCACTTCAATGTCTCATCGGGATGAGAGTCGAACAGACTCAAGGCAAAGATACCATACTCCTTCTCGAGTCTAGCCATTCGATGACGGACCCGAGATACCTCAGCATCCAAGCCCTTCATCTGAGCATGATATTTCACCACAGGCTCAGACATTCTGGGAATTTGTTATAGTACAGAAGGAAATAGGGGATGAGGGAGAAGCAAACAATAAGAGTTTGTGAAAAATGACAACTACTAAAGAAAAGATGGGGAGTATTTATAGAGCAAAAATAGTATGGCATTGTCAGACAGTGCTTGGGAACGTACTTATTAGCTTGACAAATACTTGGGAGCATGCATCTATGTCTGCGATCATCTGATACAGGCCTCAGACGTCAATCGGCTACAGTACGGCAGTAAATAAAGATACAAGATATTCAAAGATCCACATTTCAGAAAAACGACAAACCACAAATGCAACATAAAAAGAAGTGCAATATAAAGGGGCAAAGATAATTTTCATTAATAAAGATGGGATATATCGATGTTCATTACATCAGAGGACAACACCAAAAGAAAATCTATTACATCAGAGGACAACGACAAAAGAAGATCGACTATATCAACGAGCCGAACGAACAGGAGACGAAGGAAAGAAGAATAAAAAGAAAACAAAAAGAGAAGAAAAAGAGGAAGAGGAACATAAAGAAGAAAAGAGAAATACGAAGAAAAGAAACATAAGAGAAGAAAAACGAACATAACAAAAAACCCGAGGGACTCGGGGGTGATTGTTACATCGTAGTGGTAAGACAGAAGATGAAGAAAGAGAAAAAGGGAAAAAGTAGAGAGAACAAAATATAAAAAGAGAAAAAGTGGTGAGAAAGAAGATGGAGGAAAAGAAAGAGGAGGCACAGAAGAAAAAGAAAAAGAGATAAAAAAAGATGAAGAAATGAAGAAAATTGAAAAAAAAAAAGAGGAAAAGAAGAAGAGTGCAAGAAAATAAAGCAGAAAGAAGTTATTAGGAGGAAGATGGTCGGTAATGATAAGAGGGCCCCGCTGTGCTTGCAGCATCTTGGAGCGAAGAATTCCTCCTTAGAACTGTATTCTCATCAAGCAGGGATTGATTGGCACGCCTGCAGTAATCCAGCTTGGCCTTCAACCAAATCAACTCTCTCACCATATCCTTATGGTAGCCACGCATTGTTTCTAATTCCACCTCGGCATCTCTCAAAAGCTTCAAGGCATTGCCATAAGAGGCCTTGAAAGCTTCCACTTGCGAAGTCATGGAGGAATTGGAGAAAGGGGAAGCCATCGCAATATGTAGAATAAAAATATATGTATATAGAAACTGGTATGAAGAGATTATGAAAAGATACAAGCTTCGAAGGGGTATTTATAGAGAAATTGATAAAGGCTTGAGGTGAAGAATCGCAACCGTTAGTCAGAAAGGGTTGGGAGAAGCGTGTGCATTAAAAGAGGCGCGACTGTTCAAAAGAAACTCTTGGATTCGTGCCATTATTTTTATATTCATGAGAAAAGCAGTTACACACGTGTCCATATAGGGAAGTGCAACAATCTCTAGGAACATTGAAAATATTCTTTGCACTGGGCTCGAGAAAACCCAGTGGATAAGGTCAAACACAAGGCTCAATAAAACCCATTAATGAAGCCACATGCGCCCACAGTAAAGATAGTGCATTGGAAGAATAAACCAGATAAGAACAAGAAAAAGAAGAATCTTCATTGATTAATTGGAAATTCATTACAAGGTGCTAGTCAATAAAAGGAAATTATAAAAATAAAAAGAAAAGAGTTATTTTGTGGAGGGGCCTGCTTCATCACCCGGCTTCTTTTTAGACCGAGCATACACTTCCTTGAGGGCCAATTTATAAGCCCTCTTGGACGCTATGTGCCTGTCCCTAGAAGCTTCGAGCTCTTTGATCCGAGCACGCGCCCAAATATTGTCTATCAAAGACCTCTGGTATTCACTCTCCATGGCGTCCAGACGCTCGTCCATCTCAACAGCGCGACGAGCCTCCATGGTCAAAGAGGCGACCCTCCTTTCGAGAATACGAGCCTTTCTCACTTCCTCCTCTAGATGAGCAACATATTCAGGAAGGTTGTCACCACTAGTTTCACGAGGAGAAGCCATTTGATTCGTTAATAAGGAGAGTTATACAAAAAAAAGACATGTACCGCCCCCTTTTATAGGAAGAAATAATGGGGAAGATCAAAGGTCATCTCGAAGAAAGACTAACCCTCTTGAACTTCCCAAAGACATTTATGTCCAACTAACAACAGTTCAAACCCAATTCAGTCATCCAAAAAGGTATTAAGAATATGTATAGACGAGAATGATAATTGGAAACATTTTATTAATTTCAAGTAATTCGATTACAACTGGGGGATGATACCCAATACGAAAGAAATTACAAAAACTAATTATTCTGAGGAAGAGCTTGCTTCAACGTCATCCGGCCCCGGTTGGGATCGAGCATGCAACTCCTTGAAGGCAAGCTTATAGGCCCTCTTTGCTGCTTTTTGCTTAGCCAGCAAAGCATCAAGCCTCTTTATACGTTCAAAGGCCCAATCTCTATCAGCCATCGTCACGTGATGAGCCGCGTCCATATCAGACAACCTTTTTGTCACGTCCGCTAGCTTCCTCTTCACGGCACGAGCTTTCTTAACTTCATTCTCCAGATAAGCAACGTAATCTGAAGAATTATCTCCAGTAGAACCCTGGGGGGATGCCATTATATCACGAGAAGTGATATATAATTGTGGGTAGGGCACTTTCTTTTTATAGAAGATAAACGTTGGAAAAGTCAAAGGGTTTTTCTTGAAGAAAGATATCAAGATAGGACTTCTTAAATGACCTCAAATGGGCCCCAGGAAACAGTCATAAATCTGTTACACTTTCCGAGGAAACATTGGGAACAACAAGACCGAAGTAACGTCCTCGACAGACCGATCATGACTCCCTCGACATGGAGACCACGCCGAGAAAGTCAGGGAGCACTTGATAGAACATAAAAATTGGATCCGAATATATCTATTCGGGTATGAATCGACTCACCCATTATTAGAGGGTACTCAAGGCTAAACCCCAACAACCCATGGACTAGTAGAGCTTTCCTAACATGCCATTGTCTACAAGGGTCCAGCCCAGTGGTAAAGATCCACAATGGAAAAGCCCATGAGGTGGCTCTCGAGATAACGACATTTATCAACATCCTATGAGGCATAGTTGTCTATAAATAGCCAACCACCCCCCCTAAAAGCGGACCCGAAAAATATATCTCAAAAATATAGAAAGAATGAGAGAAAAGATAAAAACTTGTCAGAACCTATCGCATCAATTATCAAACCGAGCAAGATAAAGAACCGAGCACCGAAGAGAAGAGAAAGACCAAGTACAAGATCGAAGCGCGAATCCGACCATAAGTATAGTAATAGAATTGTAATCCGATCAAATGCAATTGCCGAATAATAAGAAAGATCAATAAGTGTTCATCGTTTATTGTCAATTAATTATATATATTTGTTGAAAGGCTTAACGCCACCGAACAAAGTTATGGATTTATCAACTATATATCGTTATGGTATTTAGCTAGCACATCTTCGAACCTATCCACGTTGGTCGCACAGAAATTTCATACTAATGTAAAGTACGTAGCACTCAAGAAAATTCAAATATTTATTCATACAACATAATAAAAAATAAAAAATCAAGATACATGCATATGCTCATTAGGCTAAGGAAATTATCTCCACCTTGATCCAATGCTAGTCTCACCCGTAGTTATCAATAGGGGAAACGGAAATGGAAAGTGGAAACGCGATACGTACATGAAAAAAAATGAAAAAAAAAATGTACATGTAAAATAATAGAAAGCGAGAAAAACTCAATCAAAAGGCCACACTGGATATTTTTTTGGGGAACGGTTTTCTAGTTTTTATTGATAAAACAAACTTCTACGAAGCTAGGAAAATGAAAGTGCAGATAAAGGAAAACATACAAATTGAAAATGAAACTAAATAACTGGATAATTTTCTTCTCCCTCTAACTTCACCTCGATTTTTGAAAGGTGAAACGAGTTTTACGGCAAGTCACTCTCACGGTTTCACTCGTTCAAGGACGGTAGCACATACAGGAAACAATGAACTCCTGACTATCTCAATAAACGAGTTTATAAGTAATCTCTTATTTCAAGATCCATACCGAAAAAGGATAATTTACAGAGTTACTTACACTAACTAGTGACTCTAGAATATTAATTTCACTAGTAAAACGTTGGCTAACCCAAATTTATTTTATGAGCTTTTGAGAAATGCTTTGCTGCATCAACCATGGTCTTCTCTGAATCTGCACTAGCTATGACCTTTATACTCTTATCATTTTTTCCATTTTCATAGTCATATAAGCATGGAAAAAACGGCTTCAGAAACGATGAAACTGATCTTGGTTTTTTTCCCTTTCCCATGCTAGAAAAAACGATTTCTGCAAAATTTGCCCGGCAGTTTAATTATTCGACCTTAAATTGATCACCAAAAAAAAAACTCTATTAAACTTGTATGCTTAAATTCTGTTTGCTTCTATGTGGTCAATAATAGTTCATTTAGCTCTTTATATAGAACCAGTAAGATACTTTTTTTCTTGGTCATTAAGTTAACTTGCTGACTAGTTAACGATATAAAATATTAAAATAACTCATGTTTAAACTTAGAAACGAGTAAGAAAAGTCTGTTCGTTATGGTTATTAACTTATTATATATACACATTACTCCATTAGTAAATAGTGCTTTGTCAAATTTTTCACAAGTGGTTAATGTTGATTGGTCAGACTTGTTATTAGGTCAGGTTGTGACACGGCTTGACTAGTCAAAAATGTGTAGTGATTTTTTAGACCAGATACACTTGATCAGTTAGCTAAAATCATTAGTTTTTGACACATTTGTCACTACTATACACATTGATGATAGAACGGAACCAGGAAAGCGGGATTGTATAAAGGGCTTGAATTCTTATGGGAGGTTTAATATAATTGAAAAAAATGACCAAATTAAATATAATCGCGTAGGAATTTTTATAATTGGAAAGACCGTGGCCTCCGATTGTCTTTATATGATTAGTTCCGTCAGACAAAACCAAGCATTATATCATGAGTTTAGACGCAATGCACATTTGTTCCGTCAGACAAAACCAAGCATTATATCATGAGTTTAGACGCAATGCACATTTGTCAGAGGCATTCGATCATGGACTTTGACGCTTTTTTATCCATCTCGTTAGTGGCATTGAATTAAGACATGGGAACTTGATAATTACTTACACTAGTATGAAAATGTAACTCCCCATATTGATGAAAATTAAATGAAAATAAAAATCTGATATATTTTAATTATATTTTGAAAAGCTAACATTTTAGGAAGTTTAAAATATATTCATAAACGACATGAGGTCATGGTTTCGCCACTAGATCAATTATCTATAATGTTGGATATATAACTACATTTGTTATAGGATGGACTAGATATTGATAATTTTTCATTACAATTCATGTCCATGCTAACGCCAAATGAGTACGATTAATTTGGTTTAAATGAAAAAAAGACTAAAGCGTAAAGAGAGTTCTCATATATATACATACCTTATATATACAATAGAAACGTAATATAAGAATACTCACTATAGAAATAAACTTTCTATAAAAATAAAAATTTATGATCCCGACTTGTAACCAGTTATAAATAAGAATAAACTCCACATTGTAATAAGTTATACCTTTTTTGGGTCCCGCCTTAATAAAAATTTCTACATATATTAATAAATGACAATATATTGAATATATATATATATATATATATATATATATATATATATATATATCGTTACATTAATTTTAACATTTTAAAAAATATTTATCTATTATTTTTTGCGACATTGACTTGATTTTGTTGGTACTTAATACATCCTTCAAATTTCGCGTAGGTAATAACTCATCCGCATGAACTACTTTTTGTTGAATCCAAAATATTTTTAACAGACAAGCATGCGTAAAGTTTCTTGATACGAAACTTTTGGTATTTCTATAGTATCATCCTCCGGATTATCTGCCTCCGCTTCTTGCCTAATTGCTGTAATGATTTATTTTTCGGTTAAAGCATGCGTGACTTATTTCTCACTTGGATGATTAATAAAGACATCCATATCCATTTGGTTAGTGTAGTGAAGTTATTTGAGCTGATTACTCAAATCTGTATGTATAATTTAATTCTCTTCATCCATATAAGAAAATTGATGAATTTACGCATTTCAAAATACATGTATTTGTTCTAGGTACATGTAATTATTTTGATATTTTCTATGTAAAACTGCACTTAAAAATAAACTCCCTATAGTCATACTTTTATTATTGTGACAAAGGTATGACCGTAGAGAGTTTGTATGTATACATATATATATATAGAGAGAGAGAGAGAGATTGCTCTCATTTCAACTGCCTGCTTGTGACATGCCTGCATACCAAAAGAGATCTGGGCCGTTCATAATAGAAACCAAAGATAAGACTCAAGAGCTGGCTTCAACCGTTAGATGAGCTGCGAGCTTATATGCCCAATTTACATAATTGCAGTAATGGTTCCCATATTTTCATTTTTAGTACTATGTCAATGTGCATGATTTCAGATTTCAGTGATGATCCTCATACTTTTGTATATTCTAAATCGATACATTTAGTTTTGATTCAATTGTAATACGGCCGTACGGTCACAAAGTGTAACTTTTCATATTCTAAACTAATACATTAAGTTTTCATATTCTAATTTGATACGATTTCCTTATAGATTTACGTCATACATAGATAGACACAAAATTTTAATCTAAGCTTAAAAACAAAAAGCTAGAATTAATTGGTTAGCTGAAGGAAATAAGAACACTAGTTTTTTTCATCATATGATTCACTATACATTTTCCAATAACGATGGTACCATTATTGATAATGATTATGATATTAAAGCTAAGGTTGTGGATTTTTATAACGAACTTCTCTCTGCTTCTAATGTGGATAATCCTATTAATGTTGCCGATTTTGTTCCGACCTTAGTTACTAAAGAAGATAATATTAGGTTAAGCGATCCGATTTTTAATGGTAAATCGAACCGATCCACATTGGTCGCACAGAAATTTCATACTAATGTAAGATAGCACTCAAGAAAATTCAGAAATACAGTACTGGAAAGTAATAACAATAATTAAATAGGAAAGTAATTAAACATAATGGGAAAATCCTTCAAGTGGTATAATGTCATGTTCGTTAATGCGGCTAAGTGTGAAACTTGGTGGCCGATTGGGGAGAATAGAGAGTTGGGCTTTCCGAATGGTGTTCCGTCCTGTACTAATCTGTGTACTTTATTTTTAGGTGGCTCCCTCTCTTTCTTAGGGGGGGGATAATCTTGTTCAAAGGAGAGTTGATAAAATTCAGAAATACAGTACTGGAAAGTAATAAATGTTTAATTACAGGAAAGTAAATATAGAAATGTAAACAGTATTGGAAATTAAATTGCAGAATGTAAACAGTACTGGAAAGTAATAACATTAATTAAATAGGACTGAAATGAAAATAAATAAAAGACGAGTTAAGTGCAAACAATTTTCCTTAAACGATATTTTCTCAACCACCTTTCTGTTTCTGGTTAAAGCGACTTCGTTCCCAATATACAACGTCTATCTCAGAGTGGCTCATATGGAAACGACACCGAACCACATGTCGAGTTGTTGGTGGTGCGATTCTCTCTCTAATATGCTATGTATACAAGTGAGTTGTGTGATTGTGATTGTGTCTTGTGAGTAAGGGGAGAGGCTGCCTTTTATAGGCTCTATTGAATCTGCAGACATAAATATGGTCATTTAATTCCGTGAGTTACACTCCTCAAATCCGTCCATTCAATTCTGAAATCGCAACACTTAATCTGTAATTATTCTCATTAAATGCGGACGTTACAACTTGCTGGGAAGTACAATGACCAACCTTGTAAATTTCACAAAATTCAAGCTGGTCTGTCTCACTACTTGTACCAAACCGAAACCAGATAACGGCAAGTACGCAACAAAAACACACAAAGCGCAAATGCAACCTCTGAGGCACGAGTCACGAGACCCGGGCATGTGCCCGCTATGAACATGCGTGCGTATGTGGTACTGTTGCCTACACACACCTATGTGGTAACACACTTTACCATACACATGTAGTGTTGGTATATATAAACTATAAAAAATAATATTATAATCTTAATATGTGATTAAATACTTTATTTATTTCCTACTCTCCAACTTTTCATCCAACAAAATTGCAACAATTTTCACACCAACTTTAAAACTAATTTACATTCACACCGACCCATCGTTTATGTCAAGTGTATCTACCGTTTCGAAACTCGTCGCACAAGCTTCTCAAATAAATTAAGAACGGTACCAAATCAAGTGATATGCATTCACAATTTTGAATCAAAGTCGGTACATGACCACTTTGGAACACCGTGTATAAATACATGTTTGTAACATTTGTTTTGAAAAACAACATAACATTTCATCGTCCAATTAATGGGCATAATTTTTTTTATTGATCAAAATTTGAATTTGCTAGCTTGATTATCATGTATCAAGACATGTTATTTTTATGTAAAACGTATATCCTTGTATGAATGGGCAACTTACACTAGCATTTATAAAAACAAATGTCGATGCACGTCTTGTGTATATCTCAACCATAGTTGGGCTGGGTAAAGATACAGTAAAACCTAGGTAAATTAATAATGTTTGGATCATAAAAATTTATTATTAATTTAGACAGTTATTAATTAATCGGAAAATTATAAGTTTTTATTGATTCAATAAATAGATTTGTTGGTAACTTAAAAATCCATTATATATTACTAAGAATTCTCGCTAATCGCGTTAGTAAAAATAAATACACTGCTTCATTTTTACTAATATATAAATTTGCTCCATCTTAAACCGTGTAACAAACTAAAAAAAAATACATTAGATACATTAAACTAAGAATAACCTACAAGTAGATTTAAATTTTAAGAATACACAAACGAATATATACTTATATTTCACTAAATCGTCATAGTAATGTTTGTCATTTTTAAAAATTATTATTTTATGATTTTATGGTGACTAAATATTTATATATGAATCTTTAGAAAAATTATTATCTTATTAATTTATCGTAATTTATCGAAATTAATAATTTTTTCTATTTGTCCAAATCGGTAACCGAGAAAAATATTATTTTAAAAGATTTATTAATTTATCGATTATTAATTTATAGAGTTACCGTATATATAATGTCACCCTGCATGTTCATTTGGCACAAATAGTAAATCTATTATTGTACGCCTTAAGTGTTCTTAGCTGCCTTAAGTGTTCTTAGCTGTCATACCGGCTAATAATTAATGACCCTTAATGCATTTAAGTTTTAAGCATTTCGTAATAAACACAACTCATACTAGTTATGCTAGCTATAATTAACTTTTTGTACAAATTTGTAATGATTACTATATATCGTTATGGTATTTAGCTAGCACATCATGATAACATAGGGATATTTATTCATAAAACATGATAAGAAAAAAAAAATCAAGATACATATGCTCTTTAGGCTAAGGAAATTATCTCCACCTTGATTCAATGCTAGTCTCACCCTTAGTTATCAATAGGGAAAACTGAAACAGAAAGCAGAAACGTGATACGTAAAAAAAATGAAAAAAAAAAAACTAAAATGTACATGCAAAATAATAGGAAGCGCGAAGGGGGAAACTAGATTTTTGAAAGGCGAAACGCGTTTTACGGTAAGTCACTCTCACCCGTTCCTGTTCCCATCAAGGACGGTACCACTGTAACACATACAGGAAACGATGAACTCCTGACTATCTCAATAAACGATTTTATAAGTAATCTTTTATTTCAAGATCCATACCGAAAAAGGATAATTTACAGAGTTACTTACACTGACTACTGACTCTAGAATATTAATTTCACTAGTAAAACGTTGGCTAACCCAAATTTATTTTATGAGCTTTTGAGAAATGCTTTGCTGCATCAACCATGTTCTTCTCTGGGTCTGCACTAGCTATGACATTTATACTCTTATCATTTTTTCCATTTTCATAGTCATATAAGCATGGAAAAAACGACTTCAGAAACGATGAAACTGATCTTGGTTTTTTTCCCTTTCCCATGCTAGAAAAAATGATTTCTGCAAAATTTGCCCGGCAGTTTAATTATTCGACCTTAAATTGATCACCAAAAAAAAAAACTCTATCAAACTTGTATGCTTAAATTTTGTTTGCTTCTGTGTGGTCAATAATAGTTCATGCAGCTCTTTATATAGAATCAGTAAGATATACTTTAATTCTTGGTCATCAAGTTAACTTGCTGGCTGATAAAAGTTGTAAAATATTAAAATAACGCGTGTTTAAACTTTAAAACGAATAAGAAAAGTCTGTTCGTTATAGTTAATCGGTTATAATACACATTACTCCATTAGTAAATTGTGTTTTGTCAAATTTTTCACAAGTGGTTAATGTTGATTGGTCAGACTTGTTATTAGGTCAGGTTGTGACATGGCTTGACTAGTCAAAAATGTGTAGTGATTTTTTAGACAAGATACACTTGACCAGTTAGCTAAAATCATGAGTTTTTGACACATTTGTCACTATATATACACATTGATGATAGAATGGAACCAAGAAGACGGGATTGAAGGCTCAATTCAAATATTTTTTTCTTTTTGTAGTAGTATAAAGGGCAAGAATTCTTATACGGAGGTTTGGCATAATTGAAAAAAAATGACCAAATTATATGTAATCGCGTAGAAATTTTTATAATATCGGATACCGTGGTTTCCGACTGTTTTCACCTGGTTACTTCCGTACCTGCAGTCATAACCAAGCAGATCATGGGTTTAGGCACAATACTCATTTGTCAGTGGCATTGGATCATGGGCTTTGTTATCCAGCTCCTTAGGGGAATTGAATTGAGACAAGTGGGAACTTGATAACTACTAACGTCAGTCTCATCAATTTTTTTCCAAACGTGAAATAAAAATTTAACTTTTTGATATTTAGAGAGTCGTATATATTTTATAATCTCATAAAAACATCATCTCTATTAATAATTAGCTATTTTAATGTAAAATTTATATTTAGAGAAATAACATACATAAGATTGGGATGCATTGCTTATTAGTTGATGAACAAACTTATTTATTCTCTATTTGTAAAGAGTTATAGTGATCTTCTCCAAAAATAGAGTCATTATGAGCTAGATTTAGTTGATTTTTGAAACTAAACTCATCAAAATTATAGAGAAAATAGAATTTGTTGAGTGAGATGTGAATGCTCCCACGTTAGTAGGAAAATGTAACTTCCTATATTGATGAAAATTAAATGAAAAGAAAAACCCAATAATTTTAATTATCTTTTTGAAAAGCTAACATTTTAAAAAAATTAAAATATATTCATAAACGACATGAGCTCATGGTTCCTCCACTAGATCAATTATATATAATGTTGGATAAACTATATTTGTTACAGTGTGAACTAGATAGTGATAATTTTTCATTACGATCCACACTAACGCCAAATGAGTAGGATATTTTTTAAATGAAAAAACTAAAGAGGAAAGAGAGTTCTCACATAATCATTTACCCCCCATGCAACACAAATTACCACATTATATACTGGGGTAGCAAATAATCCGATAAACCTAGCTAAAACGTAGGTTGTGAGTTGTGACCATTAATTCAAGTTGGTGATACATGGAGTAATCAGAACCGGCTCTAGAGCCAAATGCACAAAGCAGTGGCTTTGGGCCACCAATTTTCTAAGACCCCACAATTTGTGTTACACTAGATGACTTACATGCATATTATACGTGTATACAAACTTGTACTATATTATTAACGGTCATTGTTACATGTTTTTTTTTTCACCAACTATGAAATATCGTTCTAACAAAGATAAAGTGCACGGCCTAAAGAGCCAAGTGTGTTGGTATAGTACATGAATTTAAGTTTTTAGTACTCTATCTAGTAACAAATAGCAAAGTTCTTATATATATTGGGGATAGATTAGAATCTAAAGCAATTAAGTGAAAAAATGCTTCATATTAAGATCATATTATACATAAAATAGCCTGTTTTTTTTCCTCTTATGTTGAACATGAAACTTGCAAGGGTTTTATTTATTTATTTTGCATATAGACTAAATAATTCTTTGCACTAAAATGTATTTTGGGTTGTTTGTTTGTCATTTGAAAAATGATTTCTTTATACTATGTTTGAAATGTCATTTAGTGTAGGTTACCACTTACCATATTATTTAGCAGTAAAATTGATATTGGAAAATCCATTTTCTCAAATTGGGATTAAAGAAAAATGGAGATAAAAAGGCCACGTTTACAAGTGCGATTTGGGTCTCCAAAAACATGGAGACGTCACTGGAAGTAATAATATATTGTCTCTCATAATTTTATGATTGAAAAATGATTATTGTCCCTAACCATAATTTACAAAAAATAATAATTAATAATTTAATAAATACATTATGGAGACCTGCACGGCTGCACCCTACAGTTAACTCCAAAATGTATGTAAGAAACAAGAAACAACGCACGTAGTCACGTACTCATTAATTCGTATGACACCTAATAAGGAAACATTGTACACAAACAAAGAACCGAGAGGTATTTTACAACTTTAAAGTTTGGCCCCACAACTAGCAAAAAAATAGAGTAACTATGCATACACTATTTCAACACTATTTGAACACTCATGACCGATATGCTCAAGTGACATAGAATATTTAATAAAAAATTGAATTGAATGTATTATACAAGTAAATATTTAGTTGCGTCAAATGAAAAAAAAAATGACACAAAACCCATGTATATATATACGTTTATATTTCCCTCACTTTTCTTACTTAAATAAATGTAGTTTTTCATTACTTTTAAAAATTATAAATAGACATCAAAAGAAAAGAAGAAGAAGAATTGACACACAACCTATGTAAATACGTATGTTTACATAGCTCCCACTTTTCTTACTTAAAACAATATAGTTATTCATTACTTTTTAAAAATTATAAATATATATATTATTTTTATAACTAAATGGTTACATAATGTCAACACTTCAAGTAAAAGGTCAAGATAAAATAATAAAAAAATAAGATTTAGGTAAAAAAAAATTCAAATAAAACAAGAACTAGTGCAACAAAATAAGGATTTAGTTAGTCACTATAATTCATCTCTTTAGTAAAGAGTTTATGCCACATCAACATGTTACGTCATTACGCGTAGTTGGTGTTGCTAACTTTTAATGGCTAAAATTTACCACGTAATTATAAAGTGACTCATTAAATGAGATGTATGCATGTTAAAGTTATCAAGTGATTTTACTCCAAATTGAACTTGTTAACTTTTCTACCAATATTATATATTGCATGCATATTACTAAATACTAACACATAAATTTTCTTTTACACTTGTTAAATTTGAGATCTTTTAACTCTAAAAATTAAATTATTAATATATTGAGTATAAATACGAAATTGGGTTATTTAATTATTACATTGTTAAAATTTATAGTATAATATTTTTTTTCCACATAGCATACCATAACCAAAACCTATTTTGTATAATCTACAAGAGTTCAATTTTTTAATTGAAAAAACAAAAAAACTTTTTATTAGCCAAACAATTATTTTTTTAAATCTTTTTAGAATTCTAAACTCATTATTATTTATTTTAGTTGCTATTTTGTAAATAATATTTTGTTACAGGTAAAATTGAGGCATAAAACTTATTGGTCATTTACCTAAAACGAAAAACTTACCTATAATTGGTGTACAAATATTTATATGGAGTAGTATTTAACCAACATATATGATAACTTCCGTGGGATATACCGTATGCATTATGAAAAAAAAACTTAATAAAATTAAAACATGAGTGTGTACATAACCCACTCTTCACTTGATAAATCAATTGTTAAATGTAACAAGAGTTTTGTAAGATGACATCCCAAAAATGTCATGTCACCGTGCATATCCAGTCCAATGTGCACTATTTTGATACCTTTAGTTAACATCTGACGAATGGGTTGTATACAGATACAGAATCTTTGGTAAATATGATAACCACGGTTTTAAAATGTGTTTTACGTTCAAATCAAATATTGGATTTGTGTTTTTACAAAACATATGAGATTCACACGTCATTACAATCACTGCAGTCGGTTATTGTCTCCCCTTTCCTGCATATATGGGAAAGATATCCTACTATCCTATATGTGTTAGCAAATTGTGCAATTTTTTTTGTATGTATTATATTAAATTGTGTATTTGTTTCTAATGTCACAGAATTTCTTTCTTTCTACCGATATTGTCTATTAGTGTGACGATTTAAATTTATATAGTTTGTAGAGTAGTGTTGTAATACCCCAGTAATTTAGATATATTTTAAAAAAAATATATTAAATATCTTCAGACTTAAGAAAGGAAAAGAGAAGTATATAAAAGGGACGTATATGAAATTAAAGGGACCCACTTTATTTGTCTGCCTATCACCGATTCACCTCTTCATATAACTTATAACTATCTGTATACAAGGAATATATAATATATATATTAACACACTCACAGATAGAGATATACAGATATAGAGGGAGAGAGAGCAGAAGAGAGATAGAACTACAAAAGGAATACAATAAAAATCCTCCCACTTTAAATATCATTTTCTTTCGATTCGGTTATCCGTTTTTCGAACGGTTTATACCGATGCGTAGATAACGAATAGAGGAACAAACGGAGGTATATATTCACTTGATGGCAGGAGGGTTTAAGCTGGGTTTGGAGGCAAGGCGCGAGTAGTTTTATCCCGTTCGTTGCGTGTTCACTGCAGTTCAACTGTCCAGCCTTTGTTAGCTTCAATTGAGCTACCATTTTGGTACTTAAAAGGGGAGTCTTTTAGGTGTATTTTGCAGGAATCGATGTTGCTTTTTATACGTTAACTTGTGGTAGTTTGTTTTACTTGGGGTTGAAATTATATAGCTGAGTTATCGAGATACCAGTTCGGGTACTCAAAGGCAGTCTTTTGTGTTTGTTATTTATAGTAGCATTAATATTTTGTAGTGGCGAATATATAGTTGTATTTGGATGTGCAGTAACTTAATCGATCTACCGTTTGGGTAAGGATATGGGAGTATTTTACGTTGATTCGATACGGCCTGCTTCCTTTTGTTTCCGCTATTTAAAGTAGCAAGTTTTATGGTAGCGATATTTGTGTTTGTTGTAGATGTAGTGCAAACTGGCTCATTACAGACTTTCGAGTACCGTTTCAGTACTCAAAGAGGAGAGTTTATTACGTGATATGAACACGATACTGTTTCTTGTGTATTTTATCTTGTGTCGTATATTAGTTTTACTTCTATTAACATCAGTTAATAGCTGAACATAGTTGATTGGCTTTGAGGAGACATCGTTTAGGTACTAAATTTTTATGTGTAGAGTTGGAAGAATCATTGTCCTGGCCCTTTACATATTGTTATTTATAGTAGTAAGGATTACTTGGAGTTGAAATTATGCAGCTGGACCTGGTTATTTACTGCCTTTGTCGAGGTACCATACTGGTACCAAATAGCGAGTTCTACTTGTTACAGAAAACTAGAATTTAGTTTTCTGTTTGGTTTGTGTATTCATTTTTATCTCCTAGTGGTGTTTTAAAATTCTTCTTTTACTCTGTTGGCTTAACTAACTGCATGCGTTGTTATATAAAACCTAAATCACGAGGTAACTTGTCGAGTTTTTCGACGAAAGCTTAGGTCAATATTGACCCAAAATAATTGCAGTTTATTTCTTTGGTAAATTATCAGGGTATATGGTAGCTATTCAAATAAGGTTTATGCTACTGTTATTGTCATTTCAGTAGCCTGATATTACAAACATTGATCGTTTTATCATATAATTCGTGAATAGATGGGAATAATGAGGCTAAGTAACCGAGGAGAGGTGTGGTGTTGTCATTTGTTGTCGTCGGTCTTTTATATTTCTTTTAGGGTTCACGTGCCAAAAAGGGGTTCCGGTGGGGCTGATGCTCACGGAAAATACGGCAATAGCCGGCGTATGGTTTCATGAGGAGTTGACTCCATCCATGGATCTGAGGAGTGATCCGGCACTTTATTTGTGAATCCGACTTTATACACATTTGAGTCGTTTATCGAGTCACGCCACTTGGTGTTTGTAGTCAAGGTATAGAGGTGTAGTGGGAGAGAAGTAAAAAGGTGAAAAACACTAATATTAAAGAACAAAAATGCATTGCATTATTATTTTTGGTTTGGATACGCATATGTAATGAATCTCGTTGACTCACTCTTTCTTTTGTTTCTTGTTTCTGCTTATTATTTAATTTTATAGGCGGAGGTCCTGATGTTGGCTTCTATACCAGTTTGAGCGGTTGAGCAGAACATGAGGCGGGGTCGGTTTGGCGTTTACACACGTTAGCATAAATTCTATTTGTAAAGTATTTTGCTGATAATGCAACTTTTGTGGAGTATAAGAATGTAGGAAAATTAGCTGATTTTTTTTTTGGATATTAATATGTGTGAAATATTTGTCTTTAGTTGTGTTTTCTTTTAAATTCATTTTGTTTCACAACCCGGTTTCTCCAAAAACCGGGGCTTGACAAGTGTTACACCGGATATATAAGTTCAAGTTCAAATTCAAATAAGAATATTATAATCAAAACTACATTGCTTCGTTTCTATTTATAAGTTTAGTACATAAAGTTCAAAAGTTCATTGCTTCTTTTATTTTTGTTAGTTATCATTCATAATATTGTGACAACGACTAAGTTATTTTTTAGTTTTTCTATTATAATTTAATTTTACTTTTCACTATTAATTTATAAGATTTATTTAATGCTAGCTTAAGTTTATTTGTATTGTGATACAATTTGAAAATTTTGGGTTATTATATTTTTAAAATTTTCATCAAAAAATTGTATAACACTTATATGTAAAAATTAGTATACTAATATAAGGTTTTTACTACAAAATTGATCACTTACGGAAGTGTATGAGCAAATTCTATATAATAGTTAGTTTTAACATTAATAAAAATTCAAGCTAAATTGCTACTTATAAAAGATAAAATAGTGTTATTTATAATTTTATGTATTGTTGATTAACTCAAATTTTGTTGCTATAGATTTAATTTTGTTTTAATAACTTATAAATTAGGTCATTATAGCATATAACCATGATATAGAGAGGGGACCAGACCCCGTTGATGGTTCCGTTCTGTTTGAAAAACACCGACATATTAGTAAAAAGATATGAAATGGTTAAAATTTTCAAGTACAGAAATGGTAAGTATTGTCATGAAGGTTTAGATGATAAGGTACTAAACTATTATGAAATGGTTGATTTCCACGGTTTATACAAACTTTATCATTTATGTTGAACCATGGGGTTCAATAATTGATTTTGATTATAACTTTGATTATGTTTTTAATGATTTTACGATTTCTCTATTTCGATGATATAATGCTTGTTTTTTCCAAAAAGAGAATTTGTAAATTGCAGAACGCCAGAAAGATAGAGCTCGGAAAAACGAAGCCACAGGTTCAAGCGGAACCAGAAACGAATGAGTTATGGGCTTTCGAAGAAGACCGAAAAAAACTGCCAGAAGAACAGACGACCGATCGACTGGACAAATACGACCGATCGTTTTTAGTCCAATTTCTTCCAGTGAGTCCATCTAAAAAACGACCGATCGTTTTCAAAAACGACCGATCGACTGGTGAAGATCGACCGATCGACTGTAGAAAACGACCGATCGTTTTCTACAGATTTCGAAAACAGCTTTTCAGCTTATTCTGGAAAATATCTGTTAAAAACACCCAACCACTTCCAACGGTCAAAACCCAGAAAAACAGACATTTGGTCTATATATACAAGCTAAATCTCTCTTCCAAACCACCAATCAACACACTAATTATCATCCTTCAATCCCTATATACAAAACCCTAAATATCACCATTTTGGTGTATATACTCAAAAGAGGAAAATTAAAGAAAAATAGAGTAAAGCTCAACTATCATCATTCTCACCAATTAGCTTATTTAGAAGCAATTAGAATAGTGAGTGTAGTTACATTATTGTAACAAAATTTGTAACGAGTGTTTTATAAACTCTTTTGTAAGCGAGTGATCGGGTAGAGGCTTTGTAAGCAAGTGAAGCTTAAAAGCTCTAGGTCTTTTCATTCGGGACACTCATAAAGTGAGGGGGAGCTTAATCGGTTGATTAGCTCGATAGGATTGTAATATCCGGGAAAACAATTTTTAGTGAAATACTCGGAAGTACCGAGGAGAGGACGTAGGCCGTTTGCCGAACCTCTATAAATATCGGTGTCATTTTCTTTTCCTTACTATTTACTTTCCGCAACTTAATTATTGCTTATATTCTTGCTTGCGTTTAGGATTTCTAACATTTCATTAACTTTTATTAAACGCTTAAGTTAAGAATTGTGTAAGTTGGGTGTTAGTTGCTTAGAATTTTTAATTCCGCAAAAAGCGCCAAAAACCTTATTCACCCCCCCTCTAAGGTTTAGCCACACGGGCCAACAATTTATAATTAGATTGGGGTTTAATTGGAGGTTTAGTCGAAAGGTGAAAAACTGAGACGCACACATTTCATTTTCCTCATGGACAATGGCAGAGCCAGAATTTTTGGCCAGTGGGGTCATATTTTATATACAAGAGCGATCAATGTCAAAGAAAATTCATATATAACATAAAATTATGTGAAATGTGGCCTTCCATATCAAAGCTCTTTTTTAATTGTGAAATGTGACTACTAATCTTCCAAACAATACTACAGGGACCAAGATGCATATTTTAACCAAAATTTATTTTAGAAAAAAACATATACACACTTGTCCATTGAGAATTAGCTAATATAAAAGACAACATTAGTTTCTTTAAGTTCTTTTTCCTTCCTATTCCCTGTACAAAACAACATTAGCATTCAAACAATTCAAATTTACTACATATTACATTGCAATAGCATAAAAAAATTTCATAAACTCAAAGTTGAGGAGGGTCATATGCCCTCTGAGCTCCATGTAGTTCTGCCCCTGCTCCTGGAGAGTGTACAATAACTCTCCAGAATTTGAAAATATTATAGGATGTTCGTGTTGATAGATATCTTGTAATTCGTAATAATTCTCATGAATGGATGGAAGATAAACTTAGGATGGTAGAACGATTATTAGGTAAACGCCGACCATCTCATGAATATAAATATGAAGGTTTATCTTTTCAATGGTTAAAGTGTGAGTTTTCAGGTTTTTATGAGAACGCAACTCCTCTACAAACCTTGCAGTACTATCGAGCAATGATGTTACTCTTGTTATGATGGACTTTTTTATCAGACAAGTCTGGAAGTTATGCTCCTCTTCAAATTTTCTTCTTTTTAGAAGAATTATCGTATCGTAGCCAATTAAGTTGGGGCTATGCTATTCTTTCCCATTTATATATGATGTTGTGTCATGCATCGATAATTAGTGATGATAAGAAATCACAGGGAGTGCATATAGTTGGCCCTCTAATTCATTTATAAATATGGGCATGGACGAGGTTCACAAATATTTGTCCCGCTCGAGAATTGTCATCTGCACCGAATGACGGACAAGTCTATATTTATGGAAATAGGTAAATACTACATTTTACTTTTGTTTTTTAGGAAAAATGATCATTAAGCACATGATTACTTTTATTGTAGCTATCATGCTTTACAAAAATTTCCCCTATTTTTTATTTATAAATATATATATAAAAATATTTTGTTGATTTTTTTTATAGGTGGGTTGCCGCTCTAATAAAATATATTTGTAAAACGACATGTGACTTCCAAGATTGGTTTCGATACCAATTTGATGAACTTAAAGACGATCAGGTAATCATTAGTTTTTTTAATTTGCATATTTTATTATATATTGTTTATTAAAATCTACCTTTTTATTTTAATGAAAAAGATCGTTTGGATGTATTACAACAATGTGATAAACACTTTGCATGTGTATTGTGTATTGCCTAAAATAATTTACAAGACAAATAAATTTTTATAACTAGTCATATAAAGACAAGAAAATAAATAAAAAAAATCAACGTAAAAACATACCAAAATTGTTTGAAAATAGCTTAGTATAATCAGGATAAGTATTATCTTCTTCATCTGAATAACCGGACATACGCAAATTGTCGCCTCAAGATTGAAAATTATTCTCCATATCAGCAAACAACGTTTGAAAAATGAAATTGAAATGATTTAAAAAACTATGCATATAAATTTGTGAGAAAACAAGTTTTGTAACTTTTGAATATAAGTAAATAACTTTGTGAGAAACTGATGCATGTTGTTTCAGTTTTCTCTCTTTTTATATGAGAGTATTAAGTCTGATATTATTTAATTACCTTATCGGGTATGCATTCCAACCATTGTAATTTTTAAAATGATTATAAACCATCCATGTTGGTCTGAGTTTATTATCACCGCTGAAAAAAGTATGGAGGGACATAAACAAACGTGAGCAGAACTACAATGTATGGAGCTTGGGTAAAGGATGGGATGACACGGTTGGCATTGTCGGATATTGTTAACCGCATATCTAAATTGTGTTTTTTTTAAAACCACATATCAAAAATATGTTTTTTATCGTTTTTGAGTTTAGTGCATCTGTATAATGCAGCAGCCAACATCTGACACTAAAGATGCATTAAACGGATGCGATGCAGATGCTCTAGCGCGTATCTCAGTCCACCGAAAAAAGAATTAGAATAAAATAAGATCCGACGATATTTTGTTACATTTTTAATGTGAGAGAATATTATTATTTTTTGGCAAAAGAGAGAATATTATTTTACACATAACATAGTCACCTCTTCATTTGTTACTTACATAGCACTTCAAGCAAAGAACATAAATCATGTGACATTTTCATTATTCCATTTTGGGGATTGTGGAAGGTACTTGTTGTGTTGTCATATTAAACGAATCTTATCTTTCAATGTGGCACAATGCGTTCTGTGTTGAATTATTAACAACTGAATATACATACTAGCACTATTATTTATGCCAATTATAGTACTACACTATTATACATGATAAATACGCTTTATTGCAATAAGTCATAAATAAAATAACAAAGACTACAAGAACATTATGAACACCTATTTAATTGTGATTTATTGTTGTTGTCTTGTTGGCTGGGTAATGTATCTTGATCATAATCCAGGTTTTATATCAATATTTGACCTGAATAAGTGAAAACCAAGCATAGATGGTTTGTAACTGCCTTTGTATAAATAATGAAAACTTGGTAATATAGATGGTTTGATTTTTACCAATATAAAGCCGGGCAATCCAGCCACTACGATTTACCGTACCCTCAATGTGGAAAATATAACGGTTTTATAAAAGAATGTTGTGTTAGTGAATAGGCACATAATAATTTAAATACAACATTGAGTAAATAATCCAGCTTGATTATGATAATAAACTAAGATGCTTCTTTTAAAGCCCGACTATTAGAACAAGTGACGGAGTGGTTGCTCTTGCTCATAATCAAGACGGTTAAAGGCGATTGAGTCATTGATGTGTTATCTGATAGTATACTTAAAAGCTTCATTGTTTTTACTAACGTACGATCTAGCTCTAAGAAGTATATATTGCAGATGATACATATTTGGAGGAAATAATCATTCGAGCAAATAATCTCGACTTTTAGTCATACTTTTTTAATGCCAAAAGGGGAAACATTATGGCTTGAGAGTTGCAAAAAACCTTTGGCATTTTCAGAAATAAATAAATAATAGATCCAAAGCAATTCATCTATTTATATAACCATCATTAAGAAATGGGATTCATATATAAGATGTGTTTTGTGACTAAAGTAAGTGCATCGGCATTACATAACTCAACTATTTCCTCAAAACTAACACATTTTATACCTTTTAATGAACCATTTACATTTACACAAAATCACAGCTTCCTTATTACTTTCCTTATAATAACCCTACATTATTTTTTTTATTATATTTTAATAATCATAACAATATTACAACCACAAAAATGTGGACTCATGATAGTTTATTACTATTATATTCATTACGTCACTAAACAAATATCACCTACGAAAATACATGCAATTTTGACCATCAAAATTTTCATATCAAAATTACCGAAATAAAAAAATTCAAAATTTCATCGTATAGTTCTAACCATAAACTACGTGATTAATTTTTGAAATAATTTTTTCCGGCAATCTAAATATGAAAAAATTATCGGTCAAAATTGTATGTATTTTCGTAGAGAACATTTGTTTAGGTACGGAGTGAGTATTAATTTGAGGTAATCATTACTCTCCTTGTATTTAAGGACAATTCATGTGTTTGCAAATCTGGGGTATTTAAAGAGAACCTGATACACAATGTTTTTTGAACAAATATGCAAAAGTTTAGGGAGAAATTGATATTTGATGATACAGATACAAATGCTCTAAGTGCTCAGTTATGATATTGGTTGTGAAATTAGTCGACAAAAGTGGATAAGACCACGTGTCTGGATAAGATCAACATTTTATATAAACTAGTTGAATAATCGGACGGTCAAGAAGCTCAATCACATATACAGTGTTGAGGTGAATGTTGATTTTGGTGATCAATAAACGATTCGGCTTGTTTTTTCGACAAAAATACAAATAAATCAATTATTCATTTTGTTACATTTCATAGTTTTTTTACAACTTCAAAGTATTATTTTCATAGGTCGAATTTAATTTCATACCATTTTTATACGGTTTCTTACCTTTTTTTTTTTTAACTGGATATATTTTTTTCTAAATACTCAAAATTTTCAAAGTCATAACCAAATTTTGTTTATTGTTTTCACCTATTTATGTAACCTTACATGACAACTTATCATGTTTCATCATTGTTATTGTAAGGTCATAGCCATATTTAAGTTTATTAGTTACAAACACGACTCGCTACCACTTTCACAAGTTATATATATGTATAATTGAAAAAAAAACGCCAAGACAAAAATAGATAAAAAATAATCGGTAATAGTGCCTAGTGGTCGCATCTATTCGTCACATCCAATTAAAAAAAACGATCATCACTAACATGATACATTCGGAATTTAAATTCATGAAGATATCAAACTCAGATTGTCTAATCGACTTCACGAATAAACTTATAAATCCTAAAACCTCCCCAATTAAATATAATTTAACATAATGAGGTCCAAATCTAAAAAAATAAAATTATATGTGACAAAATACATCATAACCAAAGAAATCCAAAAAAAAAATTGTGAAACAAGAAGACAAAAACTCTATCATGGCTTTCCATAGATACAAAGAGTAATGGGAGATTCTTTTTTACATGCTCTGTTTACTCAACGCTATAACAGACGTGAGATTGGCAATCCCACGTCTGTTATAGCGTTGAGTAAACAGAGCATGTAAAAAAGAATCTCCCAAGAGTAATAGAGATAGAGAGATAAAATCATAAAACATGAGAGAAAAGAGAGAGAACAAAAAATAAATAAAAAAATATTGAGTTATTTATAAAAAAAAAAATGTGTTTTTGGTGAGATAAATTTGACATGCTTATTTTTGGGAATTTGGTTTTAAAAGTGGTGAAATTCTCGTTTCATTAACAATGCTTTAATATCAGTTTTGCGTTTGTTAAGCCAATTCTGACCATGTCATAACTTAGCATACTGTGAAGCTCTTTTCATTCTTTTATTTTGTTTTTGTTTTTATTTTGTTTTTGTTACGCCATTTGCTTGAACAGCGGTTCTCATTGAATACGAAATAAACATTTACGGATACGCTTCAGATATCACAATTTAAGTTAATTCCAAATTCACAAAAATCAATGAAAAACTTGTAAAAGCTAAAGTAAAGGTTCATTCGAATGGAAATATGAGGACTCAAACTCAATCTTCTAATTATGTCAATTTGAATAAAATGTGGTAACATGTACTGTACTTGTTTTTTTAATTTTATGGGGAAATTTATTTGTTTGTTGGCTTACCAAAAAAAAAAAGAAACGCCCATATGTTGTGATTATTACTTGTTCGATGTTGACCGGCCACGTCACCACCCAATCACTTATCTCCACGTCCCCACTTCTATTCAATCCAATGGCTGGTTTTCCTCTTTCAAATAAAACCATTGGCTCCGATTGCTTTTCTAGACTATTCTAATATTTTGGTGGAGAAAAATTAATTTAATGGTCCAATAATATTTGGCAAGTTTATGTTTACTCACATTATTTTCAGATGTAACAATTTTGTCTACATACATGAAGTATTAATTATTTTGTCTACATACAGAGCGTTTTGATTTTGTACTAATTATCATCAAGACGTTCTTTTAAATGATAAGTTGGAATGCCTATATGTTTTTTTTCCTGCCTATATGGTTTGTTATACTAAACTACATAATGTGTAGAATTTTTGTTAACAATTCCGTTAATGATAAAAAAAAAATTAAGATGTGCGTTCATTTAATTTTTTTTTCCGATCATATAAATACAAAATAAAACACATGTTTTCTATGTTTTACGATCCAAAGTTGCTCTTAGAATTGGTTCATATGAGATTACAGAATATGTGAAACTCTTGTTTAGCAATTATCATTTCTATGCACTTTGTTTGATATTTATAAAAATCCAACTCGAACTCAAAACTTTTCGACACATTTTTTTGTGAGATTTAAACCTAACATCATCTACTGCATTAACAAAAAGGACATTTGGCGAGGGGATGTCGGCACCCCCTCGTCCGGACCGATACCAACTCCACAGCAGGCGATCCGCGCCTGTCAACCATGGATCTTGAGAGGCCGGACTGTGTCTAGGCCGGCCCAGAGAAGCTTGTCGAGTGCACTTCCCCAATTAATGCTGCTGCTCCCTTGGGGGACCCTTCATGTGTTTCATCGACGTGGTCCAATCACATGCCACCTCCAGTGGGCCCCGGAAAAGGACAGTACCCTTGTCAGAGTCATAAATGATCCTAACGCCGTTGGATCAGTGTTTTACAGTACAATGATCCAAGGGTTAATACACCTCTGATCATACTATAAATACCCCCTCTAACTCTACTTAGAAGGGGACAGAAAAAAGACAGAGATGAGAGATAAAGAAAAAACAACCCGGACCCCCAGAACACTACCTGCGACACCTGACACCCTGATAAGTAACCGGTCCGATCACTCACCCTTAATTATATTCCTACTTTCAGTCCACGCCGATACTGACTTGATCGTTGGAGAGGGAAAACCTGGTACCAACCCCGGGCCCATGTTCGTTTCTTGTGCAGGCACGAAGAGCGTCTCGTCACCGAAGCAGATACCACCTACGACAGACATCTCGGAAGATCAGAGCCGACGCGAATTGATTAACCCGAGCTTGAAAATAAAATCAGGCTCGCCAACATTCTACACGCCTAACAATATCACTTCCCCACAAGTTACACAAATTTCGTCCTTTTCATGTAATTTAGCACTAAGGTGTTTGAGTTTAAAACTGATGGAGCAAAATAGAAATCCGTTCCTTATCTTGGGAGGTAAAGTGTAAATCTTAATTAGGATTGTGTAAAGATAAACAGGATGTAATAATTTTGATTATTAAAAAATAAAAGAAAAGAAAAAAGGACGGGCCCCAGCGTGCGGGTCTTTTGCCTTAACCGGGTTATTTATTCACCACATGAATGGTTCTTTTGTATGACTAATTCTATTGGGTTCCCTTTGTTTCTTTTGAATCCCTAAAGGTCTCAAACCCTTAAAGATTTGACAGATACAATCTCAACATCTATACAAAGATGATTTAACATGTCATATTTATGCATTATGATGAAGTACCAGTCATGCTAAAGATTTCATAAAAAATCAAATATTATATGAGCGAAAAGTTGGGATAAAAAGCAGGACATGAGAATTTTTTTTCGTACAAGTAATAAATTTAATCAATGGAACAATGACATCAACCCATAATTACAAAAATCCTAACAAATGAAAATATTCCATCTTTCTAAAAAAGAGACCATTGAATATCAAAACTTCGTTTCCTGTGTCGCTTTCAGTTTTTTCTTTTTGTATTGACAATTTTGTTCATATACGATTTTAGGTTTTTACGCATCAATAAAAAAGGCATAATTTTCAAATTCATAAATGACATATCCATTTACTAAAGTTTTCATGCTTTATCTGATATGCATGCAAGTCCGGCCCGAATGTTGGTGGTGTCTAAGTCCAAATAATTTCAAATAAAAACGAAAGCACGTTTTTAGAACTAAAATTTAATTAATGGACATTATAAAAAAATACATAATTTTATCAATGTTAAAACGTAGTCTAGCTGGTGTTAATTAATATATAACTACAAATCACCCCTTGAGTTCCCAGCCCCACAGATTGCTGTTTTTAGTGTTTTTTCCATCCAAAATTTTTAGACAGTTGTTGCAAGTAAGACTTGAACTGGGGACGTAAGGGTTCTAAAACATATTAGTCCACTATGGCACATTAATAATACCAAGATGCATATGCACTGAAACTAATGTATAACAAATGAAAGTTTGTTATACATATTATTTTAAAAAACTTAAAAACTTCGGCGCTTTTTATCGGTCGGCGTCTAAATTTGGTCGCTGTTTTGGCTGCCACCATGCCCGCTTAATCAAGGCCAATCAAACTAACTTCTAACCAAAACATCATTTATAGTCTTATTCTAAACGATATCATAGAAAACGTCCTCAAAACGAATCATGTCAAAATGAAAGTCGATAACTTTTTCCAACACCAAAACCATATTTCTACAAACATAACATAGCGAAACTGAAGGATAAATAAGTCAAAAAGAAAAAAGAGTAAAGGAGTAGATAAAAAAAGGACCGTATGTGTAATTATCTAGTTATAGTCACACCAAACCTCAGAGTTAAAAGGGGGAACGTTTCCCAGGAAACAAGTGACCAGTGACAAACCTATACATACATATATATCTATATCTATTATAATAGTATAGATATATATATACATATAGATACAGAGAGAGAAATATAATAGTGCTTTGTCGTTTAGCTATTTCTCGCTCATATTTTACCGATCTGATTATTCTGGTGAGTTTAGGGCTCTTATTTGTTCTGATATAATTGTTATAATTAGTAGATTATTTATTTCTTTTATTTGTTCATTTTGCTAAATATTTGTCATATTTTTTCGCATTGCTCAAGATTTAACATCAGCTACTCTAATTTGTTGTTTTATTAGATAACTTTTGTGTTTTTTTTTTAGTTTTTACATTTATTTGTCTGATCTTGAAATTTGGTCATTTCAGTTGGGTTATAATGATTATTTTATTTTATTTTTTTGGGTGATTTTTTAGTCTGGTGAGTTTAGGGTTCTTATTTGTTCTGATAATTAGTAGATTTATAGGACAGTTTGTTAATCAACAAGGTTTTTTTTGGGTTTTTGAGTTATAATACCGTTAATTTTCTCTGATTTGTTTAGTTTTTGCATTTGTTTGGTTGAGTTTATGGTTGAAAATTTGATTATCTCAGTTTGGTATTTTAAATTTTTTAAATATTTTTTGTTAAATATTTTAGTTTTTTGCCTTTGATTTGATTAAGTCTAATTAGCTTAATTTATTTGAATATTTTTGTTAAATATTTTCTATTTTGTGCATTTATAGCATTTTGTCAAAACTTGTTCTTTTATTGGTCTTTTTTGAGGTCTAATTGGATCACATTCACTCTAATTAGTTAATTTAGTGTATCATTTTTATTAAATTTTCGGTAGTTTGTGCATTTTTGTAGCTCAGCTTATGGTAGAAAAAACTCAGTTTATTATTATTATTTTAAGCACGAAGGCCTCAGATTTGTCTGGTATTATATAATCTATAATATTTATCAGCTTATTTGTTAATTGTTTGTCAATTATTTTTGAAGCATTGAGCTTTTGGTAATCTCAGATATTTTTTTTTTCCAGATAATATTATTTTATTATTGATTGTTGAAGTGGACTCAGATGAGATGTACTATTTCCTGTCTACTAAAATAATTAACCTACTTGTTACTTATTGGCCAAAGATCCAATTTTTTCTTCTTAGCTTTATGTTTGTTGAATTTATAAACTGTGGTTTTTGTTTCAGTGTTTTATGTTCATTGTGTTGACATTGGAGCAGTAATTGCTAATTCTTTGTTTCTGTTAATCGAGTCATTTTATATGCTTAATTTGTTTTTGTTTTTATGTTATTTGTATGGTCTAACCATGGATCTAGTGAGATCCCTTGTTCTAGGAGACTTTTACTCTATTACTTGCTCAAACCTCAAACTCCCTTTTTTATGTTAAAAATAAATATGCAGATCTATCTTTAGTTGGCTTGGACTGAATTTATGCTACTTTTGGGTTGTCTGTATGGAGTAGTTGACAACGATAGATTTGTATTAGGTTCACTATTTTTCAAACTTGACGAATGCGACGGGATTATGAAAATTTAGCTGACTGGTGATCAAGTGTTCTACTTTTGGAATTAAAAATCATGTTGGCTGTGGCGCTGTGCTCACACGTGAAGAATGTTTTACGTGATTTGTTTGCCTTTTTGATTTGTTGTTTTCCGTTTACAGACTGACAAATCCTATAAGTATGTTCTAAAGCAAACATTCTTGTCGAGTCAAGTTAGTTATTCTTCTGAATGTTATGTTACCGGTGCTTTTTTTGTTAACAAATCTTAATTAAAAAGTTGGTCTCATGCGACGACATTGACAAATTGGTTGACCTTTGTTGTTCCTTTTGTTATCAATGTCTTTGGGTTGTCATTATAATTTTATTGATTGCTTTCCACGTTTTCTGGTGCTAAGAATTTTGATTAAAAGCATCTTGTTTGCCTTTCATGAAATAATATGCTTTCCTTTTTAAGTCTTCTGAAGAAGTTGTCTAATGCACACGTTGACATCTAGGGAAGCCTTGTTCAACCCCTTCCGGGTTTTTTTTCTGTATTGATTTTTTTTTAATTAGCTTTAGAAGATTACTTATGTGAAGCATCGTAATTAAATGCTTTATTTGCCTTATTGACCTGGTCTGTTTTCTTTTTTACAGATCTCTCTCCGCTCTCGAAGAAAGGAACATTATTTGCTGTAATCAACCTCTGTCGGCACCTTAGTCTCCTTATTCGTGATTTGAGACATTGACGGAATATATTTTGTTTTCTATTTGGTGGGTGGTTGATGATTGTTGGGGTTTTGGACTCTCGACTAACTAAACCACAGTCGGCTCTAGAGTTTGGTGCGTTCTTGAGCGGGATCAACGAGGTCTCTTCCGTCGCCATCTCCACAGCTGCCTGTGATTCACACTCTCCTCTTTCCTTCATTCATGTCTCCTAACCGTGACAGTCCAGTTCAAACGCAAATGGCAATGACAGCGTTTAGAAGCCTACTTAGTAGTGAGTACCAAATAAGAAATAACACGGATGGAAAGCCTGTGGGTAGAAGACGTGTTTTTGTCCAAACTGAAACTGGATGTGTTTTAGGAATGGACTTAGACCGAAGTGATAATGTTCACACTGTGAAAAGGAGGTTACAGGTGGCACTCAATGTTCCAACCGATGAAAGCTCGTTAACTTTCGGTGACAAGATTTTGAACAATGACCTTAGTGCCATTCGAAATGATTCCCCTTTGCTTCTCACTAGAAACTTATTCCACCGAAGTATATCCACACCATGTCTCTGCCCTGCTGAAAACGAAGTACAACAGAAAGACCATAGTGGCCCTATCGAGATATTAGGTCGTTCAAATTGCTTTTTGAAAACTAAGCAAATCGTTAAGGAAATTGTCAAGGCGATAAAATTAGGGGTTGATCCTCTACCTGTCCATAATGGGCTCGGAGGTGCCTATTATTTCAGAAATAGTAGGGGTGAAAGTGTTGCTATTGTAAAACCAACTGATGAAGAACCCTTTGCACCTAACAATCCAAAGGGCTTTGTCGGTAAAGCTTTAGGTCAACCGGGTCTTAAAAGTTCTGTCCGGGTCGGAGAAACTGGTTTTAGGGAGGTTGCGGCTTATTTACTTGATTATGACCATTTTGCTAACGTACCCCCAACCGCATTAGTGAATATTACACACTCAATATTCAATGTTAATGATGAGGTAAAAGGCAATAATCCTCATCATAAGAAGAATATGGTTAGCAAGCTTGCATCTTTCCAACAATTCATTCCCCATGATTTCGACGCTAGCGATTATGGTACCTCTAGCTTTCCAGTTTCGGCTGTTCACCGGATCGGGATATTAGATATACGTATATTTAATACGGATAGGCATGCTGGGAATCTTTTGGTAAAGAAATTGGATGGCGTGGGGCGATTTGGTCAAGTGGATCTGATCCCGATTGATCACGGGCTTTGCTTACCTGAGAGTTTGGAAGATCCGTATTTTGAGTGGATACATTGGCCTCAAGCTTCAATTCCATTTTCAGAGGACGAGCTCGAGTATATTAAAAAACTTAATCCTATTATTGATTCTGAGATGCTTCGAACTGAGCTCCCTATGATAAGAGAAGCTTGCTTACGTGTTTTGGTTTTATGTACACTTTTCTTAAAAGAAGCTGCTGCTTTTGGACTTTGTCTAGCTGAGATTGGGGAGATGATGACTAGGGAGTTTCGTGGTGGAGAAGAGGAACCTAGTGAGCTAGAATGTGTATGTATCAAGGCGCTGAAGCTGGTCGACGAGAGAGAAGCGTTTTCCCCCAAATCTGAAGGTGAAAAAGATGCAGAGTTTTTATTCGATATGGAGTGTGATGAAAGAGATATAGATGTATCTCCAAAATATGCTTCTACTGAGGTACCATATCAGTTTGGATTTCAGGGAATCCATGGGAGGTGCCCACTTTCCAAGTTGGAAGAAAGCATTGAGGAGGAGAGAGAAGATGAGCTGAGCGATGGAGAAAACGAGAATGGTTTTGTTGGCCTTCCTATGCGCGAAAAAAGCCCTACTGTTTCGAAGCTGTCGATATCCCTTAAGAACACAAGTTTGGGTGAGAAAAACAAAAAGCAGATGAAATTCCCAGGTGGAAAATCAGATTTTCGTTATGTCGCGAATTCGTCATCTGGGCATAGGAGTGCAACTGAGCAGCTTCCTGCTAGTCCAAGTTTTGTTAATGTAGGAGAAATAAGTGAGAATGACTGGGAGTTGTTTTTGGAGAAGTTTGAGGAGCTTTTATATCCTGCTCTTGAGAAAAGAAAATCAATTTCGGCTAATCAAAAGCAGAGACAGAGGCTCGGAACCTCTTGCCAGTTTTGAGTTATTAGTGCTGATTGAGTATTAGATAAAAGAGATCTAATAATATCCACATGTTTGTGGAAGTGAACCCTCTTCTCTAGGGGTAGGTTTGGTTTAATGGATTTTCTTCCCGGATGAAATTTGATTTAGTGGGAGATTATCACAAATTTTTGTAAATATTTTTTTGAGGCTGCTGTGTTAGACCCGACCATCGAAGCCAGCTTGCTTGCTCATTCTAGTTTTCTTTTTTCCTAAGTTCAGATGTTGTTTCTTTTTTCACCCCTTATGGACTTGTTCGATAAATAATTTGTTGAATGAAAAATAGAATAGAAAAAATCTTGTAAATATTTTTTGGTGTTTTCTTTTAGTTACCGCAGTTTATTTGTCATAATATGGTTTCTGAATTTATGGATGAAACGTGTTTGAAGAATTTGTCTTCGGTGGTTATCTTGAATCATGACGATTCAGTGTCTTATTGTAAGCAAAAAACAGAAATTTCAAACGACAAAAGCAGATAAAATCATTATCCCGATTCTGGAGAAATCTGATAAACTGATTGTTATCCTGATTCGGTTTTCTCGTTGAATCCATATCATTTCTGTGTATGGCAGATCGTCCACAAGCATTGCATTGCTTACAGCATGGTTTTTATACTCTTTAAATTATATTTGCTTCGGAATCTGTAGATACTTGATTAGATTATACTATTCTGCGATGTGAAAATTTGCACCTTTTGGATTCATGTACTGCCATTAACTTCATTTCTATTTCCAATCCCAAAAGAGTATAAAGAATGCCGGTTATGAACTATGATGCAGTGATATATACTATGCTGTAACAGTTAATTCCCCGATACCACTACCTTTTCATTTCATTTCACAGCTTACCAGTTGAGCATAGCAGGTTGGCTGTTGCAGGTTTTGAACCCTTGTTCGGCTACGGCTTTGAAACCAATATAACCTACTAATTTGAGGCTCACAAAAACCGTGTTCCTTTATTCTAATACTATAGGCTTTTCAGGCCAGAAAAACTGAATAGCTGGATTTTCACGTTGATCAACCAAATGTTGTCAGTTTATAAACTTAAAGCTGCAAACAAACAAGCCTACGAGGAAAATTTCCTACCGTATAAAGGGTAAAAAACACTGATTGTTTTGGAAAAGCCAATTTCTTGAAAGTACAAAGCGGCAAAAACAACCTTTTTTTGTTTCTCTATAACCGTTCTTTCCGATCTCTACTCATTTCACCGCTCCACCGGAAATTCCCTCTACTCTTAGAAAGAAAATAACTTAAATAAAAATACTTTAATACTATTAAGTACTCCGTATATTCTAGTAGTATCAACGTCGACAAGGGTACTGATTTTATGCCATAATTTCTGTTTTCATCACTTTAGTTTTTGTTATCCACATCAATCACTCGCCTAAATATTTGTCCGATTTACACTTTTTATTAAATTCCATATCCTATCTTAACTTTATTTAGCCTTCCTGAATAGATATTTAAATCTTCATCTTTCATGCCAACATGTCTTGTTTTTTGAATATCATTATTGGAGAGAGGAATGGGACAAATGTTATCATACTAATCGCCAAGAAAATATTTTAGAACACATGCTCAATTATTGGAGCGAGAATAATAAGACTATAAACATCACAAGTTGATACCATATGTAATCCTGCATTGGCCCTCTTTGTTTTTATCAAAAAGGCAACTATTATAGTATCTGTAACAAAAATTATAGACCATGTACACCACTCGATAACTTCAACTTCCAGTTTTATAAACAATTAGAGCAAAAGGAGCTCAAACTGTTTTAAGTTTCAATTAAATAACTTCTTAACCTCAACGTACTTTATTTATTTATTTATTATTTTCTATTCATTCCGTTCATATTTAATTGTACATTATAATTTTGACATGTCAATAACTTGTCAGAATGAAATTTTTTAAAAGTTGATCATATAGTTCAAATGTTAAATTTTATAATTAGATTTAAAAAAAAACCATTTCGACAATTTTGATACAAGTTATAAGCCGGTCAAAATTGTACGTAATTTCGTAATGAACAATTAAATGAAAACGGAGGGAGTACATAGTTTACCTACCACCTTTGTAATTAAACTTCTTGGGTTTCTTTGTCTGGCCAAACAAATCTTAAACTGATAAACCCAATTTCCTCAAAGAAACCAATTTACTTGAAAGCTGCAACCAAACAAGTCCAAAAACCTTTAACAAGATTTTCGTTTTTCCTTTTGAATAATTTGATTAAGAAAAAAACGGACAAGTTAGCTTTGCGTGGGTGGGTCAATCAAAGTTATCCTGATAAAAAACCATAAGCTTATTTATTTGGTAAAGTCTTAATCAATTGATTGAGTTGAGAAAGTAAAAAAGTAAAGTTAAGGTGCTAGATATTTTCAAAGCCACGACGGAAACATCACTCGAAAATAACATGCTCGTAACAATCAATATTCAATAGTGTGACACCGTCACTGCTATATTATTTTTGTATAATTTATTTACGTTGATAACAACATCACTAGGTAAAATATCAAGGAAAGCAATGGTTCAGGACCAAGCTAATACAGAATAAGTTTGATATCTATCCACCTTTCTATTTTATTCAAACATCACGTACTACACTACACAAAATTTAATGTTTTGTGACAATAATTTCACATCCATCACTTGTACTGTTGGCGGGATATGCTGTGTTAGTTACTTGTTTGTCAAAGGTTGAATTGATTAGAGTTTTTGAGCTAAAAATATTATTCATATTTAGGAAAAAGTCCTTGTGAGACATGAGACTGTTTAAGGTTCCAAAAGTCCTTGTGAAACATGAGACTGTGTATAAAGTTCCAAACAACAACAACAACAATAATGAATAAAACTTGTCTAGCTATAAACTCATAATATTTACTGACACAAAAAGTAGCATTTACTAACAAAGAAACATCGAGCTTAATCAAATGCATTTAAACTTATAAGCAAAAAAGAAAGAAAAAAAAAACAAACTCAAAAGTCTCAAGGAAACAAAGCTTAACGAGTTCTTCTGGCCAAGATAAGTTTTCCTGTCCCGATTAAGGATTGTGCATACAACATCATAATAACTTATCGGGCAGCATTTAGCACCCATGTCGACAACTTTCACAAAAGTTCTGCAAAAATAATGATAAACTGACTAAGCTTAGTAAGTTTAACAAAAAGAAACAATATATTTTTTGTCGTCACTGTCTATTGAAGCACATACACTTCCCCATTAAAATGCATGTTGTGTAATCAACATCCATTCTAGGACGGGGGATGTGATCCAAAATCACTTGCGACTAACCGGACTCGGATATCATATTGATACATATATAATTACCCACTAAAAGGCCTATTAACAAGTAAGAAGATGAGTACATTTATACACATGTCACGATCTATCTACAAGTGATCTGAGATAATAACATAACTCAACACTATCTTTGGTTAGTGGTTCCCCTAATCTTACTGAATCATCACAATCTTTATAGTTTGAAATTTTCAATTTAACTGAAACAATGAACTTGGACACAATTTCCTGCTGGTTTCTTGTTACCCTGCAATAATATCTCGAGGCACAGACTCCGAATACTAAATAAACTCAAATTCATTTCAAAAGTATATTTATAAGTCGATAAATAATCTTTGATGTGAACTACTAGTAACAACTTCGTGTTGAATTTGGGTTATAAACTTATGACTTATACGTACTTGCAAAAGCATATCGCTGCGTCAATTATTTGTGCAACTGCTTTTAAAATGGCTAACATGTTTTCTACAATATAAATAAATTCGAATGCCCGTAACGATTTCCTTAACGTTTAATTCCTGTGTTGTAGAAGAAGAATATCATTGTATATGTGACTATATTCGTTCATGAAATTAATATAATTTCTGAGTGGGAAGTTAATGGGGGGTGTTTAGATCTGCCAACTTTTGGTATACTTTAGCTTAGACTAAAATGGGGATCATTTAATTGAGTATTTTTGTATTGTCATGAATTTTTTGCTGCAGCAGGCTAATTATATAGGTAGATATCTTTTTACACATATATGCAAAAAATCGTTAATTGTCATTTAATCAATGTATATCGACCCTCAACGAGTATTTGTACAAGTATGGGTCAAAAAGTTTGTACATATATCGTCACCATTATTAATAAGAAAAAAACATATTACTTTTTTTCCTGAAAATAATAGGATTTTTTTTTTGAATTTGTACAAATTGTAATCCATACATTTAGCAAACACATTTGGAGGGTATATAGTAAGGTGTAACCATTTTATTTTTATTAATAAATAAATTGTCAGGGATTCAAATTTAATGATGAGCCGTTATCAATTAAGAGCAGCCCATTCTTGTACCAAAATATGCTATATTAAAAAAAAATACAATTATCGACCTCTCTCGTTCTGCAACACCTGATAATGTTTGGTGGGAAATCGAAGCATTCGTCGAGGACATCATCGCCTTAAGAGAGGGCATGGATTGGAACTGTGCTTGGAGTCCACGATTGACAAATAAAGTGGCAAATTGTTTAGCTCATTATGCACGTATTTGTACCAACACTATGTATAATCTAATTTTGTCTGACTAGATGTGGTTCTTGCTTGACGTTGATTTGGTTAATTCTTAATATAATTTTATCGATTCTTAAAAAAAAAAAAAAACAATTATCACCAAAGAAGCCCATTGTGTGTTTAAGGGGTCATTGGGCCATATATTTTAAAGACGAGTGCAACATTTATCTAATATCATTTCCTTTTTTTCTTGTAATCATCTAATATCATTTTCTCTCTTGTCTCACATTTGCCAAATTTTAGCTCAACGTACACCATTCATTACCGGCTTATTGCCATTGTCGTCTATGAATTGTGACATTTCGTTAATTTGGAGCAAAAACAATTCTTAAACTACATGTTATATTATAAACTGTCCAATTTGAATGTTTGCGACTTTTCTTTAAAATATATACATACATTATACATACTATGATCCACAAACTCTCTCGACAAAAATTAAAATGAGAGACACACACACCTTTTTGACATATATATGGCAAAAAGGATATAAATACTCGTGAAAAAAGCTTCACAATAGTTTTACAATTAATTAAAAGGCTCAAAACCTACGACAACAATACAATAATAAATATAAATAAATTCTTAGACATGCCTCCATGGCCTCTCTGCAAGGCTAACACAGTCATCAAACCTATAACAATCAACAAGATGATCAATTGTTAAACCAGCGGCTTGCATAAACGAGTACACAATCACTGGGCCGACGAATCGAAAACCGCGCTTTTGCAAATCTTTGCTAATAATCTCTGCTTTGGGACTTCTTAAAGGAATATTTCTTGGGTACTTGAATTTGTTGATCATTGGCTTGAAATTCACATATTCCCATATGAAGCTGCTGAATGATCCATATTCCCCCACAATCTATATTTTGCATTCAAAATCAAAACTTAGGACATGTAATTACACAAGTCCCGATCTTTTTTTTTCCAGTTAGTGTTGTTGTACCACATCAAGTATATATACTCTGAGTTTTGAACTCCAAATATGATGGTTTTATGGCTAGTAGCACGCTATGAAAGCTAGAAAGGAATACCGAAATCATGCCTACAATTATATAAGTTTCGCAAACTAAATTCATGACAATGTTTAATTTTGATTTTAGCATGATCTATAAGGACAAATCATACTGGTCATATAGTATTCAGAAGGCTTGATAAGTGAATTAACCCAAGAATAAGATGGTAGCAAACTAAGCAAAGTATTTTACCTCGAGTATGCATTTAGCATTGTCTACTATGCATCTCACTCTGGTCTCTGATAGCGTAATTTCTTTGTTGGATGTAATCTCCTTAATTTCATTCTCTCCCAATCCCGCAACATTGTTCGGGTCAAATCCGTAGAAAGCTTCTCTAAGTGAATCAACATTTTTAAAAAATAATTTCAAATTTAGTTTGAAGGAATAAAATTTGATGGACCAATGAATCTGGTGTCATATATAACCAGCAAACAAAGAAATAAATAATCACACTAATGCGCCAATGGTTTCATTTAAAACATCAATTTGTCCCCATTTAGTTTATACAGGCAATGGAATTTCCATTACAACTAGTTTTGAACAAGTGACACAATTGATCCTTATTATTGTAATTTACCTTAATAACTCCTTTCTTTTGAGTATCTCGGTCCAATTGAAATCCATAAGCATACCGGCCATTGCTAACATCTCAAACAATTGACTGTTGAAAAACGGTTAGCTCGCATACTTAAGTTGAAATAGCAAGAATAGGGGAGAAGAATTCTTTAAAGATGAAATTGTAAACTTCCCAAGATCATTGGGTAAATGAATTTTCTACAAAAGAGTTACGTACTTGTCATCATAGATCGGGACTCCCCAACAATCATCATGAAATTGTACATAAGTCTTATCTGAACAAAAAATAATGAATAAACAATCTGCAATTATCTTCAGTATTTATTTAAGGAGTAAAACTTTATCTAATTACATCTTTACCTAATGTTACATATTTTAGATTAATTACTATTACTAATTTAGTGTAGCTTCAACCACTAATAAGTTGGAAAATCTAATACATTACTTTAACCTTTGAATCATTTCTACCATTATTAATTGTATTCTCATCATATCATGAACACTACGAGAAAAAAGTGTCATTAGGCGAAACAAATTAAACGTGTTAGTAGTTAATACATAGAGAAGTCGACACTCGAAAATATAAGTTTATATATGGACAACCTTCTGATGACATTTCGAGTGTACATCTGAAAACTAAGCGCGAGAAAAAATAAATCTTATCATGTCTGGTTTTGATGGACGTTTTTTGGTTCTTTTTATTAATTATGAAGTGTTTGATAAAACTCCAAGAAACGTCAAACATTTATGAAAATAAGTTTCTGATGTAACGATAACTTTGAAGGCATGGTACTTGCCAAGTATGGATTTCTCTACTTTTTCTTATATGCACACGATAATTACTTTATACTTAATTTGAAAGTCACCCTCCACCAATTTTCATTGCACCATGTAATGGCTATGAATCCGCACGTTCGCTCTCAACTTTTTTTTACCCATCTTTCTCTTCAACTTAGAGAACTAGAAGAACTTACCTTTCGGAAAGAAATCGAGTACAATACGAAAATAAAATCGAAAACACATGCGCAGAACTTCTGCGTCAAAAAAATGAACTGTCAACACTTGCTCGTAGGAAGATTTTATCGATATTCTGCCCTCTCTCGATGAAGTTTCAATTTTCTTACAGCTTTTGTTTTCCAAATATCATAAAAAAGCCATACTAACGAAAATTATTAATTTCCATTCAACGAACATAAAATTGGGTTCTAAAGATAACAAAAAATCTATGTATATTACCTCTATGCCTAAATACTTAATGACTATAAAAGTACATGCAATTTTGACTTGCAAAAATCTGATATCTAAATTGCCAAAATAAATGAGTTTAAACCTTAATCATATACTTTAGCACATTTAAACTATGCGATTAATTTTTTTTTAAATATCCCTATAATTTATAAAGGAGACTTTTATTAGTAAAACTTGCACGTAATTACACACTTTTCAATTATTTAGTGATAAAGAGAGTATACTAATACAATTTAGTCTTATAGTAACATGGTCACCAAACACACATTTTGGTTACTAAGGAGGTCACAATAGGTCCGACACTAAAAGTAACTACAGTATAACTCCAACTGCAATGACGACTAATGTTCTTAAAGAGGCAAGACGGATTTAAGACATAAATTGGTTGTCAATCGCTTAACTCCGCTCAATCCCCGCTTAATATTCCGCCTAATCTTTTAGGCTTCTATGTTATGCATTTGGGTGACCACAAACAAAAAGTGTTCGGTACTAAAAGTAACCACCACTTATTTTATCCACTTACACCTCCCCAATTAACCTGTAGAAACATCTTCATGTCATCTTACACCATGCACCATGCACCATGCACCATGCACTGAAGTTATAAAGCATTTCCTAGTTTAGGTCTCAATTTTACTTTATCCAAGTTTATTTTTAAATAAAAATAATCAAAAAAAATACATGACATGAGGCAAGCTTTCTATTAAACGAATAGACTATAATCATACCCATGCAAAAAACATTATTTTACATATTTCTTGAATGTCAACTGTAACAGTTAGTTCTTTTGTATAGCTATCATTTTTCCGTAAAAAAAAATGATGCAAGAGTTGCATGCAGTAAAATAAGAGTATTATTTCCCCTGAAAAAAACACTTATTTTCAATCACAAGGGAAAAAAAACATTTACTATGGCATACCACTATTCTTTGTTATCCAGTTACATCTCTCCAGATCACCACTAGCAACATTTCCATTGCATTTTTCCACATTTTTGAGCACCACTTTGTACTCTCTTCTCACAGGAGGTGCAATTCTTCTTAGAGCAAAATAAATCTTCTGATCAAGAGGAAGTGAGCTAGTGTCTGTTTGGCAAGAGTCGTTCGAGTTCAACGAAAGAGAAGAGAGGGAAAGAGAGAAAGTGCTTTTGAGGAAGCAAACTGGGTACACTTTTGTCAGTTGTTTGGATAAGAAGCCATTGTTGTTAGGCTTCTCCTTTTCCTTAGTATTTCTTTTTGTCTCTAAAGTATGTTTTCTTGTAATTTCCCAAGACATACTTTTGAGATGTATCAAAAAAGAAAGGGCACTTTTTTTGGCTTAGTGTGTAGGTGTAAGTGTGGTTGAAATTTATAAGTGTTCAAAATATTTGTAAAGGGTCGCAAGGTGTACCACAAAGTTGGTTGGTGAAATGGGACCATATATATATATATGTAATGTATGCTATATTGGAAAGGATAGTTTTGTGTCTAATCTCCTGCATGCATTAAGTTGTGCATATCGAAGATTATTAGTACCCTTCATGTATAATGACATAAAGGCACCACTATATATGTTTATGTTTTTACAACGTCTGTTATCCATTTCTGTTATTTCCCGTACGTATAATTTGTGTAAATGAGCTTAGTACGTACTCTCTACGGTTGAACTCAGGTTACAACTTATATGTGGAATTAATTAATAAGTAAGTAGTAAGGTAGTAGTTGGAATTTATGATTATAGTAAATACTATATGCCAAGTCCTGGCCCAAAAATTGGTGAAAGGAATCTAATGTTAAAGAAACAAGTGAACTTTTGGTATATACGTACGTCAAAGGATTATAAACAAATTAAACAAACAATGAAACAATAATTGAAGTCTTTTTATATTATGAACAACTATGTGTGTTTGTCCTAATATTCTTCTGTTTAGGTTATTATAGTATATGAATCCATTTCCTTGAAAAGTCATACATAATTAAGATCTTAGTGGCTTAATTAGTTCAAAAAAGTGACTCAATATCTTGGATTAGACCTAAAATGATAGATTTAAATTCGAGGTGCTCTAGCTAATTTGAGAATCTGGTAACAGTTCGCTCTAGAATGACCAACACTACTCATAGAAGATGTGTGCCATACTGTCATGCATATTTATAAGAAGTCGCACGTCGAAGTGTACGTGTGTCGAACCAAACTAGTGATATTGAAATTTCAAATTACACATGAAATGCATGGAGAGCAAGTTCGGGATCTATTGTAAAGCTTTTTTAAAACGGAAGGGTCTATTTATAGTCTCAGTAGTCTTGTGTAAAAGAAGAAGAAAGTCGCCATCAGGGGTCTAATTGCAACGTCTCGGAACTGATGGCCATTTGATTATTGGGCCTAACTGTAAAGAATTGAAACGGCAATAACAGAAACTGAAATTTAATTATTAAAAAGTATCGTCAAGTGATTCAGAAAACCAAAAGTTACTTAAGTTACTTAAGTATCGTCAACTGAAATATTTCATCCTGCCGCAGCGGCCAAATCCCATTTCCCCCTTATTCTTTAACAAAACTGAAACAGCTTTATTTATAAGAACTTTTTTTTTAACCACTTTATTTATAAGAACTATTGCTCAAGTATCAAAAAATTACGTACTTGAATTCGAAGCTTCTCAATGTGTTTTTATTCTTTTGTATTTTCTTTTTTACAGAATAGACATGCATTGGTTTAAACTGGAAACCAGAAAGAAAGAAATGACAATAAAAAATTACCTCAAGAAGTCTGATCGTCAACTTCTTGTTGTGAAAATATGTTGATTTATGGAAGAATCATTGATTAGTACATAAAAATATACTTAATTTTCAAAAGCCCGAATTCGCAAGTCTTGTTATAAGATTTGTTACATATAATGTAAAACAAAGAGTAAAAATAAATAGAATCATTTACGTAGTAGAATCATGTAACATATGTATTAATCTTTAAAAATGTTTTAGGGTCCGGATTTTTGATAATTAAATACCAATTATATGCACATTTTCATCATTTTCTCTTGATTTATTGTGCCTTCTAATATATAGTTTCATTTTTTATGAAATCTATAGGTTGGCTATCATGAATTTGTCTAAACGTTACGGAGTATTAGAATAGAATAGACCAGTTTTTTTTTACCATAATGTTGCTCTTTACAAAAGTAATATTGTGGTAAAAACCTCCAGGGTGGATAGTGATCTCTAGAGCTGATCAAACCAATTGAAAATTTACAGTTTTTTCACAATCCGTTATTAACCAAACCGAAGGCATATATAACTGATACCACGGTTTGATAATCCTTAGGTTGCCTTCTCATTACTATCATTTTTTATTTTTTATTTTTTTGGTCAAACCCTATATTATCATTAGAAAGCCTTGGTTTTCATGTAACTTATTGTCATAGCTTGATATCATGAAACACAGAAGATTCATCTCAAACAGCCAAAAATATCTTTCCCAAGTGACATGGGAGCTATAAATTATATTCATATTCACACCTTCAACATGTTTTTTTCTTCTTAAATATAGTGAAATTGCAAATGGTCAGACTTAGGTCCAACTCATCTATCCTCTAGAATTTGAGGCAAACCCATTGCCTGCCAAGATAGAGATACTTCATCCACAGATCATACTCCATTAAGAATAAACAAATTTGAACACAAGCATAGCCACTTAGTGGTGCATTTACAGAAAATTATTGATGTGCTTTTGGTACCTTAGTATCTTAGATTAGAACCAAAGCAAATGTACAAGTTATTTATTGCATGAATATATTGGTATGGTGCTTTTAGACTATAGTTGTCCACAACAAGAAGCTCTGTCCAAATCTTTAGTTTGTATTGTAATTCAAAGGGTGATCCGTCTATTTTGTAATTAATAGATGACTTATTCCACCAAGTACAAAGAGGAGCGAATTTTAAAGGGGAAAATTATCAAAATTCCTTTGTTTTGGGAACTAAACTAATTCTAATGGCTAAAATGTATACTAAAAGTCGTTAGCATGAAGGGGAAAAATCTTCGTTTAGCTAGTAGCAAAATCACTTTTAGAAAACAGTTTTTTTTTTTGAATTAATAGTAATATATATACTAGTCATAACTCATAACCAAAAAATTGTCATCTCCACACAAGTCAATAGTCATAACCAAAAAATTGTTATATCGGAATTGTAGTCCTTTCGAAAAAACAGATAATTACTTTTTGAAAGTAATTCTTTTTAGTGCTTTAACCAAAAAGTAATTACTTTTTGGTGTAACTTTTAGTGACGTTATCAATTTAACTAATAACTAACGGATATCACAGTTTGATTTTATATCTTCGATCTTTTTCTCTATCTTCTCTAGTGATTGAGAGTGGCGATCTTGATGAAGACTCTCTCTCTAGCTCTTCTCCAGCGATTTCAACGGTGACCTACGACGGTGACTCTATCTTCGATGATTTCAATGGTGACTCTCTTTCTAGCGCTTCTCTGGAAATTGCATGTTCCTACTCTTTTTTATCTTCTCCCATGACTTATAATATCTTCTGCATGATACTTTTTGAACATTTACATGATTTTGTAAGAATTTGTTTTGTGTTTATTCGAAAATATCAATTCTCTATCCAAATATTCACTGTGCCTTGTTAGAGATTATTTTGTGTTTGTTCAGAAATATTTTAGAGAAATCTACTAGTATATTTTAAAACGATGTTTTAAGCTTTGAATATTTTTGATCTAGTCAGTTCAATGAACATAAATGATTTTGAAATATACAAAAACCGACCATAACACCTATACAAAATGTGAAATACTTTTCAAAATTACATCAGGGTCAATAATTGTTGAATCAATAGGAATGCACCGAAAATAGATAGAGGTGGAAAATCCATAATCACAAACTTTATCAAGGCCTTGTTAGCAAACTCCCATATCGGCGTTAACAACTTCTTCTTTGTCGTTATCAACTTCTTCTCCACCGATTTTATCGCTTCCCACTTCTTCTTGTCATTATCAACTTCTCATTCAGCAAGTTTAACGTTTCTCACTTCTTCTTTGTCTCACTTTTTCTGTTCTTTCTTGCGTTTTAACTTCATTGGTTTCTTTTTGCCGAGTGCCGAGAGACCAAAATGTTTTATCATCGGCCTCTTTACCCATCTGCAAATAGAAACGAAAGGGTGAAGTGAAGACAAGTATAGCCTAAAAATTCAAAACCATAATTTTAAGCTAAAAAGGCATTGAAATTTGTCACACAAGTTTTCCTTTCTTGCGTTTTAACTTCATTGGTTTCTTTTTGCCGAGTGCCGAGAGACTAAAATGTTTTATCATCGGACTCTTTACCCATCTGCAAATAGAAACGAAAAGGGTGAAGTGAAGACAAGTATGACCTAAAAATTCAAAACCATAATTTTAAGCTAAAAAGGCATTGAAATTTGTCACACAAGTTTTCAACCTACAAATATACATAGAGAAACTTTTTAATTTGCTGGACGTGGTACTCATTTCGTCACAAGTAAAAGAAAGCGTTTCCATTTAGTGGTGGGCATATATACACGCGAAATGATTGACGAGTAAAGTGCATTATGGCACAGGTTTTTCACCCAAAAAAGTACAAATATATGATAGTAAAAACCTTAATACCTTAATACCACAGTTGCAAAATACTGGATTCTTTTTGTTTAATGTAATAAAAAGTTCAAACATTGATTCCCCTCAACGATTTTGGTGAGTTTAAGTTAAGTTCAAGGATTTTGGTCAGACCGAGTTCGACCATTGAGGTTAGCTTTGATGAGCTGACCATGATCATTTTTTCTCTGTTTTTACACCCTTGTATCAAGTCACGAAATCAGTCCAAACCAACATGAGTCGTCAAAATAAAAAGAATGTCATCAAAATATAGAAAACTTGTTTATTTTGATATTTACTTCTCTACGCATCGATTAAGGTTCTCGTTGTGCTTATTAAACAGGCTGTTAAGTTTGGATAGATAACAGTTGGTGCACCAAATGTTTGCATTGAACTTATCATCGTTGTGAAACGATAGTTCTCCATCATCCAATACTTGAAGCATGAAAAGGAAAATAAGAAAAGAAAAAAAAAGCAGCTTGTATTATGTGCATCCAAGGGTCTAAATGTAACATGTTATTGTACCTTTTAAACAGCCTGTTGAGTTTGGATGGATACTAATTGGTGCACCAGATGCTTGCATTTGAACTTATAATCGTTGTAAACCGATAGGTTTCCATCAGCCAATATTTGAAGCACGGAAATAAGGGAGAAAGCAGCTTGTATTATGTGCAATCAAGTGTCTAAATGGAACATGTTATCGTAGCTTTTAAGCAAATAATGTTAGCTTTTCTTAGAGATTAAAAATCTCACTAATATTATTTAGACAAGAAAATAAGAATAATTCAGTTTTTAATAATCCCAGAATGCACATCATCTAAAAGTTTTTAAAAAAAAGTGCCGTGATGTAATTTTTGCGTTCAAACAATCAAAAAAAATCCGGAATCTGAGGACCTAAAAGCAAGCTAGGCTAGACGTACCATGAATGATATCTATCATGGAGAGAAACACACATGCCTGGAATCAAATCATATAAATGGCTTGTTAAATATAGTTTTAAAAATATAAATTTTCATGAAATTTTATTTTTCAGTCATGAAAGTTATGAAATATCAAACTTGTACCATTTCACATTTACTAAATTGACACCAATACCAGAATAGATAAGCAAATAAGCTGAGTTAAGAAAATGTGTAGACAAAAACACTTTCTCTCCAGACTCTAATCGTGTCAATCAAGAAATAAGCAGCTGAAACAATAGAGTTTTTTGATGGAAGTGATGACAAGGAGGATTGCTTGCTCGGAGAAGTTTCTTGGACCCAATGGGAATTCGAAACAGGGAAACCACTGCACATGTCATTTTGCCCTATTAAGTGTCTAGTATACACCAAAGAGTTTGACAAATATAGTACGATGGCGAGACATTACGGGAAAAAGCATACAAACAACGTGCACCCTTACAAGACATGCAAAAACCGATTCGAGTCAGAAGCTCAAAGTGCACAAACTGACATTTGAAGGACTCACTCAAAAAAATTGAATCGTTAGAAAAAAAATTGAATTGCATATTTTCTAATTTCACAGCACTAATAATGGAGTTAAAAACAGTTTTTCTTTTATATTTGCAAGCAATATGTAAGAGTTTAAGCCATGGTACTTGCATATTTCTATGTTTAAATGCAGCAAACAATTTTGGATTGCATGAAAAAAAAAATGTGAAAAAATGAATTAAATGGGATGTAACATGCCCATATCCATATTCACATTTCACATGAACGAAAATAAATATAAAATCAACGAACTGGAGGCTTTTTCGATAACTTTTAGGTTTTCAAGGAAGACGATCATAAAACTAGCTAGTCTACCAAATGGACATCAATCTCAGAGTTAAATAAGCAAAAAAAGCGAAGTTTGTCTCGGTCACCGTCATCTTAGAGTACTTGGTCACCGTCATCTCTCTCTTACCGAGTGTTTTCGTCTCGGTCATGCTTTTTTCTGATGTGATGGTCCGGTGTATGGAATTACATGCGTTGTTAAGGTAAAAAAAATTGAAGTGAGTGAGCATCTAAACATAGTTAAAACATTGAAGTGGATAACCATTCAAAGAGTTTAGAAATTGAAGTGAATGGCCATTCAAACAGTTTCATAAATTTAGAAATTGAAGTGAATGGCCATTCAAACAGTTTCATAAATTGAATTGAATGAGCATCCATACATAGTTAAAATATTTAAGCGAATGGGGAAAGGGGTAGATAACTACTCATTTTAGAGGACTACTAAAACTACTAAATGTGAACCGTTAGATGGGATCAAAGCAAATCAATATAGTTTTCAAATGTCATTAAAAAAATATCTCAAATCAACATAAAAAAGGAATAATCAGCAAAGCGACGTATATGGTATTTTTTTGAATGTGAGTATGATATTATTGTAATTAATAAAAAAATATAAGAGTATTTTTGAAAAAAAAAATGACTAAATTGGCAGACTCATTTGACTTGAGTTGACTTATTATAATAGAATGATATCTATATATAGTATATCTATATATGCATATCAACATATGTTTGAATCATTTCAAAAAAATAACATATGTCTGAATATATGTATTGTCTATATATGCGTGCATGTATGATAGATCTATAATCACGTATGTATTTGTTATGGATTTTTTTCAACTAAATAATGAAATTAATGATTGATGATAGATGTATAATCACGTATGTATTTGTTATGGATTTTTTTTCAACTGAATAATGAAATTGATGATTGATGACATGAAGAAGGCAAGTGTGATGTGTAAGAGATTGATGCAATCTGTTAGTATATTATAGTAGGTTTATTCTATATTGTAAAAGATAAAATCTCCTACTTTGTTCTTATGCGAAACCTTTATATTTAATCTAAAGTTGATCAAACGGTCATAATTTATTGTAGTTTTAGTAGTCCTTTAAGTGAGTAGTCCTCCACCCATTTCCCAAATGAATGATCATTTAAAGAGTTTAAAAAATTGAAGTGAATGAACATTCAAACATATTTAATAAATTGAAGTGAACGCACATATTAATAAATTGAAGTGAATGAACATCCAAACATATTAATAAAATGAAGTGAATGAGCATCCAAGTAAATCAACACAAATGAAGTGAATGGACCAAAACATTTCTCTCTTAGCCAAAATCTATAAACAGTCGCTGATTTGGTTGCTTCTTTTAATGGGTTGTCACAAACCTTCTAAGCTTGATTTGGTTGCCTAAGACAATTTATATACACGAAATAAAAATCACATTTAGTAAAATGCACCTTTTACTAGCTCATTGATAACTTTTTTGTATTCATTCATTAATTCTATCTTGTTTTCTGATTTGATGTCGATTTGGTTAAATGTAACGTGAGTGTGTGATCGCACACTCACTACTTGTTCCGGTTATTTCTTGACTTTGTACAATTGGCTCCCAGTTTAAGAAAAGCCAACAACGTAAATAGACTAAATTTAGTTATTGATGAAATAAAATGATTACTATACGTTTTGTGAAGTTGGATAGCTCTTTACACAAGACTCGTGAAAGTGTCGTATATTCAAACATAAAAGGAGTGTCATTGTTATAATGTAAATAAAGACTGACATGTAAGTTGTAAGACTATCCCCAATGTATAAAACATTCAACACATTACTTTTTATTCCACATCATCTTCTCTCTCTTACATCTAATAATTCAACACCCACTTAAGTTTTACAATGGGTGTGTTTAATAAAATTCAACACCCTACCCCACCACTTTTATTTCATATTCTTATTTTCTTTTATATTTTTGTTTTTATGATTACATATTAATAATAATTATAGATTACAATTAAATTAAAATAATTTTATATTGTTTTTTTCTTTCTAATTTTTTTATTTCTAATTTTATATTCTTCATTTTTTTTATGCAAGTAATAAAGATGAGAAATAAGGATAGTCATTATTAAAACAAATAAAGTTACATGAAACTTAAAATGCAATACAATACACTTAGCACACGACACGACTAAATGTAACCCACATAACTTAATTAGTACAATAGACTCAACTCACAAACAATAAATCTCTTAAATCACACATAGAAATTTAAAAATCTCTTCAATCACGAAACATTCAGAATTTTGCCCATATGTGTTTGACTAGATCTGCTTGCAATTCGTGATGAATATTTGAATCACGCAACTCGGATCTAGCACGCACATGATTTGCAAATGCAGGTAGCACCTCGGTAGAGAATGATTCCGGTGCACTAGACCCACTTGCCTCAGATTGATCATAATCGGTCCAATGTTGAGCATATGTGTCTCGTTCATCCTCAACAATCATATTATGCAATATGATACATGACCTCATGATGATAGCCAAATCGGCTATGTCCCACAAGCGGGCTGGTTCACGAATGATTTTAAATCGAGCCTGTAACACTCCAAATGCACGTTCGATGTCCTTCCGACATCCCTCCTGATATTTTGCAAATAACTTATATGGTTCACTTTGAGGAAGTCTAATTGATTTGACGAAAGTCGGATATGAAGGGTATATACCGTCAGCTAGATAGTATGACATATTATACGGACGTTGATTCACGAAGAAGTTGACTCTTGGAGTATTTTCCTGTTCAACATCATCGAACACTGGTGAACGGTCTAGAACATTTATATCGTTCAATGTCCCCGGACATCCAAAAAAGGCATGCCAGATCCATAGATCATGAGATGCAACTGCTTCAAGAATAACAGTGGTGGTTCCCTTATCTCCCCGAGTAAATTGACCTTTCCACGTTGTAGGACAATTTTTCCATTCCGAGTGCTTTCAATCAATACTCTCAATCATTCCCGGGAACCCACGCATTTCACTAACCTGTAGTATTTTTTGCAGGTCATCTTGAGTTGGGGGTCTAAGATACACTTGCTCATACAATTGTATGATTCCTTTACAGAATCTACGCAAGCACTCCAATGCTGTTGTACCTCCTATTTTGATGTATTCATCGACCGCATCGGCCGCCACACCATATGCTAACATTCGCATGGCTGTGGTACATTTTGCTAATGGATATATACCTTCTTTATTGAACGCGTCAACTCTTTGGGTGAAGTAGTTGTCACTGCTTGATAGGTCCCCAACGATCTGAAGGAAAACATGTTTTCGCATCCGGAATCGCCGACGAAACATTGCATCGTCATATCTAGGTTGATCAGCAAAGTAGTCTTCAATCAGTCTTTGGTTTGCCGCTCCATGATCTCTATTGACATATTTTCTCTTACTACGAGGTGTGTAGTCTTCCTCTATTTTTTTTCGGCGCTCCCTGAAACGATTGATGATATACCTCTATTCGATTTCAGATTGCCTTTTGTAAGCTTCGATATCAAAAGGAAATTCTGATGGATCCATTGATATTTGTTTAGTAAAATGAGATTTATGGTATTGGTACATCAATGGAAGAATGAGTCCCCATTCATAAGAAATTGAGTGGTTGAAATCGACGGACTTCAAACAACTAATTAAATTTGGTTAATTTATAGATAAGATTGAATTCAAATTGAGTGGTTGAAATCGACGGACTCCAAACATTTAATTGAATTTAGTTAATTTATAGATAAGGATTGAATTTTGGTTGAAACCGGCGGACTCCAAACATTTAATTCAAATGACAGAATACAGACAGACATTTGACGACAAACATTAAAGCAGAAAAATGACAAAATACAATCAAGCATTTGACAATAATTAATTTCCAAATAGCTCGTGGCCCAACTTCTCCAACAGCTCTTTGCTCCGGTCATCGAGATGCTCCTTTGAACTTAGCTTCATAAACATCTTCATCTTCTTAGCTTGAGTCCTTTCTTTCATCAATTGGTTTGCATCCTCTTGATTCTTTGCTATTTTGTCTAATCGTTCCAACTCTTGCTCCTTGAATTGTTTGAATTCATTCCACTCTTCATTGACCATATCCAAGGCTGGGCCCTTTCCTTTCTTTTTACCTTTTTTCTTAGCTGCATCCCTCCCCATTGGACGAGCACTAGATCCTACAGAGTGGGAGTCACTAGCATCACTCTCATGGGCTCTCTTGGATTCACTGCTTCCGGAGCCAGTATTTCCTCCTACTTGACTACCATAACGTGGTTGATCACGGATAGCGATCCATTCTGACATTAAATTGAAATGTCCAGTATTACCACTTGAATATAATTCATGCGCTTTTGCTAATACATCATTTTCTGACCACCCGCTTTGTTGCATACGTTTAGCGTTATCATAAGCACCAATCCATTTGCCCAGTATTTTGTTCATGTAGTTGTAATGATTTCTACATGAAGATCCAACACGCGGAGGATCAAATGAGCGATGCTCATTACAGTACTCAACAATTTTGCCCCAATATGCTTCGCTTTTTTGGTTTCTCCCAACAACACTATCCGTTCCATATTTAATCCACCCACTAAGTAGCACCAAATTTTGAGTAGTGGTCCATTTCTCTCTTTTCCTGCGAGCCGGAGTTGAATCATCTGGATTTGGAGTGATTTCCTTAACCTCGCTTATGCCACCAAGAGCAATTTGTGTAGAAAACTCAAGAAATTCTGTTGCTCCAACATTCGGAACATTTTTATTTTCCATTGGAGTAGAAGAATAATAAGGGGGTGTTTGAGATGAATATGACATCATCGATCCATAATATGGGTAGTTAAAAGGGTAATTAAAAAGGTAATTAATAGAATTTTGGGTGTTAAATGGATTATTGTTGGGATCCATTTCACTAAAAAGGGATATTTAGATCATTAGAAACTAATAGAAGAATTGTAGTAAAAAAGACGTTTTTTTTTCTGTGTCCAAATCAAGTGAAACAAAGCTCTATATATAGGGGATAAAAAATGATGAATTTTGATATAAAAAAATAAATTAATTTACAATGAAATGATTGAGCTCAAATAATAAGAATGAGATAAAATTTCTGAAAATCCAACCAACCAATACAATAATGACAAGTGGAAGTGTACTACACTCTTATTGCTTGCCACACCAAATGATGACAAGTGGCGAAATGGTCCCCTCCCTTTTGTTTATTCAACCCGTTGAATGGTTTCAACACCATTTAATCCACCTAACATTCAACACCCTCTACAACACCTCCATTAAATGCATTCAATACCCATTTTATTAATTTAACACATACATTGTAACTAGTCTAACTGGTTAAAACTTTCACTCCAGATGTTCAAATCAAATTTATAATTAAAAATGTTTTTAACTATGTAGCATACGGTGATGCAAGTTTCCCTAAACGACACCAAAATGGCTCCCATGTAAATAGGGAGGTTGTCGCGACTCACCAAGAACTTGCAAATGTCGTATCAACCATTGAGTCTGCAAAAGGCTCGTTGACTTGAACGGTCTCTCGAGTTGATGAGAAGATTTTGAGGTCACCATTGGTCCATTACCACCGGTATAGATAAGATGAGCTGAGAAAAGAGATGGTAACACTAAGCCAATAAAATCTAGAGTTTGAACATGACACATCATATCGACAATGTATAAAACATACAATTAACCAAAATATACAACACTTAAAAGTTTCTTCTCAAAACATACAAACATACAATTACACATATTTATTAGAGTTATATGTTTTGGAAATACAAATTTTGGTTTGTAGTTTTTTGTAATTAGACTTGAAAAATTATATGTTTAGCTAATTTTTTCCGCATTTACACGCGAAGATCACATATTATAAGAAAAAACATGTTTAGTGTACTTACCGGTAAATAAGAATTTAGTTATTGGAGTAGCACATTTAACAATTGAATTACTGATCTACGAATTGATGATCTAACATTAAACAAAACGACGGAATTGCACTTTCGTTCTTTCACCGTATCACATAGTGAGTGAAATTATATAAGCATGCGTCAAAAATATATCCTCAAATGTGAGATAAAGTGACTGTAATTTCGACGAGTTATGATAATATGCCGTTAATCGAGTGAAATTTGTAAATCAGTATCTCAAAAGTTAAGAATGCTGATACATAAATTGTTAACTACTTAAAGTACATTACTATCCTATTTAATCACCATATTATACATACATTAAAACCTAATAAAAATAAAAAGTAATTAAAATGATACTTAGTAATTATTTGTTTTTTTGTTGAAAGTAAAACCCTAAACCCTCTCTCCTCCCTTCTTCTCTCTCTCTCTCTACATGAGCACTTAGCTCTGCTCAATGCTCAGCCAAATAATACGACCATTTCACCTCCTTCTTCGACTCCCGATTCTCAAAGCCCTAACTAAACCTCTCTCTCTCTCTAGACCTTCTTCCCTCTCCTCCTTCGCCGCTCCCTCTCCTTTGTCCGACGATACGCATGCCGAAGAGCCTTGTAAGTTCTATCAGTTAGCAGTTGAGTTTGCTCTCGCTCATGATTTGGCGAGAGAGAGGAGACGTAACGAGCTTCGTTCCTTTATGCAGCACATTGTTCTCCGAGAAGGTACCCTAACTCGTACATACTCTCTGTGTTTTTTAAGGACGATTATTGAAAAATAGAATTTTATATTTTGTTTGGTTTAAGAATTAGTGCGGAATGCAAAGGGAATAGAGTTAGAAGAGTCGGTGTTATGGGAATTAGGCAAGAGTCTGGGTATATTCTCTATTTTTTTTAGGAACTTGATTATTGAAAATTAGAATTTTTTTTTTTTTTTAGAATTAGTACGTATCGAAGTTGAACGCAAAGGGAATAGAGTAAAAAGTGGCATCATCATCACCGTTGAGCAGTGTTTTTAAAAGAGAAATTGGGCAAAACTTAGGCAGTAGCTGGATCCTAGAAGTCAAGGAAGGAACTGAAAAAATGATGGAAAAGTAAAAAAAAATCTGTGTATTTTGATCAAAATCTTAAAAAAACAGCGTTCGGCCCCCTCATTTTACTGGGGGGAAACTCATACAGGGTATGCAAAACAATTATATAAAATATCGGCCCCTCCCATTTACAATGCCTGGTTCCATCGCTGCTAGAAGCCTAAAATATTACACCGGATTAAGCGGATTAGGGCCATTAGGCAGTGATTGGGAAATTTTAGGCTGGATTAGGAGCTAGGAGACCAATTTTCGCCTAAAACCCACGTTGCACCTTTTAAAACATTGTTGCTGAGTATAGAGTAAAAAAATGCAGCATCACTGTTGAGCAGTGTTCTGAAAACCTAAAATATTAGAGGAGATTAAGCGGATTAGGCGGTGATTGAGAAACATTAGGTGAGATGAGGCGCTAGGCGACCAATTTCCGCCTAAAACCCACCTTGTGCCTGTTAGAATATTGTTGTTGAGCATGGAGTACAAAGAGGCTGCATCATTTGGCATCTCTATATGATGTTAAACGAGATTTTAACCATGAATTTATGATGATTTAAGTCTCGAACTTTGTACTAAGAAATCATTCTTCCAACTCTTCATGCTTTCCATTTTGTATTTTCTTTCGGGTTTTGTGACGATGTTAAAATTGGGGTGTAATGTGATTGGCAATTAGGGGACTAATTGGTTGCAGATTTTGAGCAAATAAGTTGAAATTATATGCATTATGTTTGTGTGATTTTTGGGTTTATGGTGGTTTTGGGATTGGGTTACAATTAAGCTACTTCTATGTTGATATGTAAGAGGGGACTGTTGAATTTGAACTAGATGCTTGAAACCCTATTCTTAAATCTTTGAAAGTTTCCGGCATTCTTGTCCTCCATTGATCATACCTCAATATATATCTCTAATCTATAAGAATAACAAAATTGTGGTCCCCTGTTTTTTGTTTTATTTTCAAGTTATGAAATCTTGCGGTTAACTTTGTGTGTGCACAGTCATTTTACGGCATTTATGTTCCAAGCCAAAGTTTCATGATATCATCTGTATATACTTGCATTAGCTTGTATAAAATAATACTCGTACTGATTTTGATTGAGAATTTTAATATGTCTTCCATCGTTTCAATAAACGTCAAAGGCTCTTTCTTTGGTTTATAATAAATTGTACTCTGAATCAAGAGCCATTAAAAAACATTGTATGATGTTTTTTTTTTGTAATCACATTGTATGATGCTTAAACAGAATAGTTTTCACCAAAATAAATGGAGACAACCCAAGAAAGGGATCTTCCCGCAAATTGTATGTCATCTTTTTGAGTTTGAGTTGGGAAAATAATGAGAAAGAAAAACATACAATATCAAAACAAAATTAAGTTTCATGTATTTTTTCAAGTTTTTTAAGCTTTTAAGTGGAATTCCCAAATAATAACTGTCTGGGTATCTTTTGTACTTTATTAGAAGGACTGTGGTTATCTAGTATGCACTTTAGTATGAGACCTTCTGTGTTTTTATCTTTTGTACTTTATTAGAAGGACTGTGGTTATCTAGTATGTACTTTAGTATGAGACGTTCTGTGTTTTTATATTGGTGCCATAAAATTTAGATTCTTGATGTTTTTATGTTGCTGATTTATTGTTGTTAGATTTCTTGTGATTTCGGATAGGAGCTGATTCTTCATCTTCCCTCTCTGAGCTGCTGCATGTCAGATTCAAGGATTGGTACTCGAATGACTTGGTATGGGACATGTTGGCTTTTGTTTACTCGAGGTCCGATATGGTCTACGATGCTCTATTTGTTCTTAAAAAGATGAAAAACATGGAAATCCGAGTATCAATAATGACTTACAACAGTTTATTGTTCAATTTAAGACAAACTGATATCATGTCGTCTATCTATAATGATGTAAAAGACAGTGGGACGCTTCAGAGCGAATCTACTAGGTCAATTGTTATAGATGGTCTTTGCTGGCAATCATTAGTAAAAGAAGCTATAACATTTTGGCGGTCGAATGAATTGAAGGAGTGTATACCCTCCACCGTCTCGTTTAATACCCTCATGTCGTGGAATTGTAAAATGGGTTATGTAGATATTGCAAAGTCTTTCTTTTGTTTGATGTTTAAGTACGGGGTAGTTCCCGATTTGTATAGCTATAATACGCTTATACACGGATTATGTATAGCGGGGTTCATGAAAGAAGCTATAGGGTTTGCAAACGATATGGAAACACACGGTGTAGAGCCAGATTTAGTAACTTATAATATTCTTGCCAAAGGTTGCCGTCTTATTGGTTCAATGGGTGGGGCTTGGGAGGTCATTCAGAATATGCTGAGTAAAGGGTTAAACCCAGATATTATTACGTATACAATACTAATTTGTGGTAATTGCCAAATGGGTAATACTGAGGAAAGTTTAAAGTTACATAAAGAGATGCTCTCAAAGGGTTTCCAAATGAATGATTTATCTTATAGTGTATTGCTTAGTAGTTTGTGTAAGAAGGGGCAGGTTAGTGAAGCACTTGGTTTACTTAACGAGATGGAGTCTATTGGCCTGAGACCAGATATTATTACATATTCTATCCTCATACATGGTCTTTGTAAGAAAGGGTGTATCGAGAAGGCTATCGAACTATATCGTATCATGTGCATGAAGAGAATGATCCCCAATTGTTTCACAAATAGTGCTATCTTAATGGGTATGTCCAACCGAGCATTATCAGAGGCAAGAGTGACTTTTGATACTTTCACAGGGAGTGAATCGGGGACAGAAATAATCTTCTACAATATAATGATATATAGATATGCAAAACTTGGTAAAATTAAGGATATGTTACAGTTGTATACTCAAATAGTTGAGAAGGGCATTTCTCCAAGTATTGTTACTTTCAATTCTATTATATATGGATTCTGCAAAATCGGAAGGCTGGCTGAGGCTAGGGCATGGTTTGATACAATTGAGATGCATGATTTGGTTCCAACAGTTGTAACTTATACCACTTTCTTAAACGGATTATCTGATCAGGGTGATATATACGGAATGGACAAAGTGCTCAACGACATGCAAAAGAGAGGTGTAGCACCGACAAAAGCTACATATACAGTAATAATTAAAGGGCTATGTAAGAGTCAGAAACTGCAAGAATCTGTCTGCTTACTAAATGAAATGTATTCTAATGGTATTTCACCTGACGAAATAACATACAACACCATGATACACCAATTTTGTAAAGCTGGAGATTTACATGGAGCCTATAAGTTGCACGATGAAATGTTATTACAAAAGATTCAGCCTTCACCTGCTACATATAATGTTTTGATAAATGGTCTGTGTGTAAGAGGATACCTACATGAGGCCGATAGACTGTTTTCTTCTCTTAAGAAGCAAAATTTCGTGTTGGCAAAAGTTGCTTACTCTACTCTTATTAAAGCTCATTGCATTATGGGTAGTGTAAGTAAGGCATTCGCACTATTTAACGAAATGGCAGAGAAGGAATTAGAGATATCCATTAGGGATTACAGTGCTGTGATTAATAGGTTATGCAAAAGAAAGTTCACAACGGAAGCTAAAGTTTTCTTTCGTATGATGTTATGTGATGGGATTTCTTTAGATAAAACAATTTGCATTAGATTGTTCGCTTCTTTCAATCAACTTGATGCTCAAAGGTCGAAGCTCGAATTGCTCGCTATAATGATCATATGTGGTCTCCCACCTACTTAAATCCATGATTACTGTGGTTTTTCAAAGGCATAAAATAGGCAACTGGTGAACATGGATCTCTAGTATGCTAGTTACTCGCTCACTCCACATTATGGAGGTAGTGTCTAATTTTGTTTAACATTTTAGCTTCACAAATATGCTTCATATTCGTGAATTGTCGTTCTGATTAGGTTTTTCTTGTTTTAATGAAAACTGAATATTTGAGGTTTCTCTTGACAGTGAAAGCTTGGCCTGAGGGGGTTGGTTCTCAAACCACTGAGTTACACAACTCTTCCAGCTAGTCTACTCGGAGAAAGTAAAGCGAAAGGTAAGTACTTCAACCATGGTATTGATAGAAGCTGAAATATATGGCCAGACAGCTTAATTATAACGTGTACTTTGACGTTATAAACTCCCTCCGTCCATAATCGATAGGCTTGTTTGACTATTCATGAAGTATAAGAAATTTAGGTGTAAGTAGTTAAAACGTTGTATATATCAATAATTTTTCTAGTATGCTCTTCGTTAAAAATATAAGATGTTATTTATGTTGATCAAAATGATATGAAATGAGGTTACACGTGAAGTTTTTGCTTTGAATTTCCTATCTCTGAGTAGGCCTTTTTTTCTGAGATATCCTTTAATTAGAAATGAAGCCTATATTTTGGGGACAGATGAAGTATTTAGTACTCCCTCCGTCCCATAATAATAGTCTAGTTAGGTTTTTTTATGAATATTAAGAAAAGTTGGTCAGAGTTGGTTGGAGAAATAAATGTGTATCAATTTTCAAATACACCCTTCAAATAATAATGACATTCACTATTTGCAATGAACAATGCTCATTCATAAGAGGTACTATAGGAAAAATAATATTTAAAAGACAAATTGAACTATTATTTTGGGACGGAGACAAAACCCAAATTGGACTATTATTATGATGGAGGTAGTAATAAAGAATAGAACAGTATGTCCTTTCTGAAGCAAACTGTTACTGTCCCTTTACCTAGCAAGTTTTATGCAGTTATGTATCGTTTCTGTGATGTAGGACCCAAGAGCTCCCAAAGTTAACAATTTGTTCTCGTTGCTGGACTTTCATCGCTGGTCCACTTTTGGAGGCCCCTTGAAGGAATGAATCCCTGGGGGGTTTGAGCTATGGTAAGTAAGTAAGGTTCAGATCCTAATCTCAATTCTTTTTGCCACTTGGTCTGGCTTTGAGAAATTTCATACCTTTTTATTTTGTATGAATTAAAGACACAAAACAGCATGGACTCATGGATTATAAAATATTGTTACCGTGTGTAATATATCTGTGCTAGAGCATGCATCACAAATACCTGATGAGATTTTATAAATTGCGTGTAGGCGACTGTGTTTCTTTGTTTCCTGAGCAAGACAGTTGGATTCCACGTACAGTATAACTAATGTTTTCTTTGTTGTGATGTTGTGCTGGTTTTGGATTATGTCAAACAATTTACATTTTTTGGTTTCTGAGCATTAAGCATATTAATGATTTGCTTGATTCTGCTACATAGAAGGGTTTGTCTAAATTGAGAGAACATTTTATTTGTTAACTACTTTAATTAGAAGTTTATCCTGTTGGGAAGCAGATCCGAGTCTTTTAAAATTTTACAGTAAAGGAAGAACTGCTCAAATTACCTAGAAGAAAACATAGATCGTTTTAATTTCTTCAATAAAGTGAACAACCTCTAATCAATTATCTGATTATATCCGTTTCTAGTTTTTTAAATCGTTTATAGTCTAAAACTGCAAAATGGTTTCCAGCCTTTTTCCCATTAAACTTGATTTTAGATGCTCATAGTCGGTGTATGAGATACTACTATCTCGCTAGTCTCTTGTACAATTTCTGATTGTCTTCCGTGAATGACATCCTAATTTTGGACACTGAAGCACCCATTGGTGGATAAAGTGATCAACTATATTTATGAGTTTAAGGTTGCATATCATAAACAAGGGTTTTGTGAAGTGTTTTAATTTGTAATTTTACCCATGACATAGGAAGCGAAGTCGTCAGCTTGCCGCTTCGGGTCCCTGGTCGGAGATTCTAGATAATTCTGTCTGAGTTATCCGCATATCCAGACTTAAGCTGGTTGTGATTGCTTCATAAGGTTTACTAATGGGTGGGGTCGTAGGTGGGTTGGAGAGCTAACCATATGATGAATCCCAGAGGGATCGCAAGCACCACGAGAACCTCGAGAAGGACGGCTAAGGTGACTTTCATCCTGCGGTTTTGGGCGACCACTGTAGCCGTGCTCACCCTCGCCATGATTGGTTCTTTGTGCTTCTTCTCCTTATTTTACTTATTTATAAATATCGTCCGGATTCATGGCGCCATTATGTCTCTCCTTAAGCTTTTTGCTTAATCTTTTACTTAAATGTAAATGACAAATTTTTTCTAAATTGCTAATAAAAATGTCAAAATAAGTTTCTTATATCTGAGCGTTTATCTTTTAGTACTGAACTTTGAAGTCATCTCACTCATCATCCTATTTGTTCAAGCAAACAAGCCCTTTCTCTAAATTTGGACATTAAACTTTATATTTGTAACAAGAAGATCGAATGCCCAGATTTATGGAGATGAAACTCACTGCTTTCCCGGTGTTTGTCCAAATATATTATCTTGCCGTGTTATCTTCACACTTTTTAATTACACTTGCAGTAAAATGCTCTGAGAAAGAGTGATTAAATGAAGACAGGTGTAGACCAGAAAATGGTTAGTTTATTCCTTTTGGAGTATAATTTTGTGTCTTTATTTATCTGGAAAATCTATTTTCCAAAAAAAAAAAAAAATTATATTTGATGGAAACTAAAATTGGATGGGAAATATTTTCCGGAATAATGATTATACTTTTAAATAAACGGTAATCGATAACAAAAATGAATAAAAAGTTAAAAGTAACTTATGATAGTAATCACAAGCCACTTATATTAAAAGTAGCTTAATTTAAAAACACATTAGAAGTTAAAATCAACTTAGAAAAGACAACTTTTTTTCCTAGTTGCTAGTAACTTATAAGTTAAAACAACTTATATAATTATAATAAACTGTTTGTGTAAAGTGTAACAGTGAAAGTAACTTTCGAATAAAAAATAGCTTATATGTTAGAATTTAACTAGAAAACTGTAAGTCACAAATAAACTTGCTAGGAGTAAAACGTATTGCTAGTAAGAACTAGAAAATAATTTATATGCTAGTAAGAACTAGAAAGTAATTTATATGTCAAAACCGCCTTATATACAAATAAAATAAATTTTAAAAATGTAAAGAGAACTTATAAGAGATAAAAATTACTACCTACAAGGAAAAAAATATTATAGGCTATAAAAAAACTTAGTAAAAAAGTAATTAGTAAGAAAAAATGACCTATGACTATGAGCATATACATAAATCGGAAGAGAAAACTCCTCCCTGTAAATGTCATGAGAATTTTCCAAACATATACCAAGCGACGCCAAACACTCGAAAAACAAGGAAAGAAATCTTTTACCAGGAAACATTTTCATGGGAAAACGATGAAACTACTTAAAAGATAATAATAGGAAAAAAGGATGAAACTGTTAAAAGCTATCATTCTAGCCTGTAATAAATGATAAAAAGGTTCAAAACATGCTAACTTGTATCCGATTATTTTCCCACTCTTTTTTCCCACTCTTCTCCGATTCACTCGTATAAACCCTACGAAAGGGGACAATTAAAGAAGAACGACGCAAAAAGTTTGAAATGTATGTATCTAACTCTTCCAAGGGTCATTCTCTGCTCTAACTTCCGAGGGCTCTATTACTTCTCCCTCTGTCACTTCTTCATCATTCCCCTCGGATTCAGTGGCACCAACTTTCTCCTCCTCCGAGCGGCCCCACCGCCCTCCAAGAGCCATTGCCATCATCTCGTATATCTTGTTGCCCAACTCAGCCGGACTATCAGGCTGCCACACAAAGAGAAAATATTAGGCATGTGCAGGGCCGGTCTTGAGGGAATGCGAATAGTCTGAGCGGACTAGGCATCCCACTCCAAGGGCAAATAAATTCTCGAAAAAATCAAAATTTATAATATGTTTTTTCGAGGTTTTCTTTAAATGGGCAAAACAATTATTTGTTTAACTAGGCAACCCATAAAAAATATATTTTTTGGGCCGGCTCTGGGCATGTGCTAAGCTTAGAGAAAATTGACAGGTCAATGATGTTCAATCTTTAACTTAGAAAAGACACCAAACGGATCACTCATCGACATGTGTAAATATGTGCATGGTCAAATATCAAGTTTTAAGTTTTTCTTACCGAGAATCCACTGGAGATAAGTGCAGTGTCGTATAAGAGCTCCACCGCTCTCTTGGCATCAGCATTATCTGGTGCATTTTTGCAAGCAGCCTGCAAATTAACCATTGCAAGTTAGAAAATAAGTTACATCTCTAAGTTGTCACATTAGTTAACAGTGTAGTTAAAATTATCTCATTTTTTACGAGAATTATTCAGCTAACAAGTATATGTTCGAACATTATAAAAGATTTAGTTTTATTATGCAGGCAGATTACTTAAAATTCATCAAAGACTAAAACTAGAAACAAAAAAAATATCTGCATGGCAGATTTGTTCAAGAAAAAACTTCTAACTATCCAAAAGTAGCAAATCCTAGGAACCTTTGACAAAAATTTGAGATGGTTTTAATCTAACGCCGTCTTCCCAGAACCAAGATAACATAACAAACATATTTTCCTGTAGAGTTCGTTCGATTCTCCTGAAGGTCCAGTTGGGAATTATTCAAATTCCATTTGGGAAATATTAAAAACACCGAGTTTCTCTCAAAGAACGAAAAATTGAAAAAAACTTCATTCACAGTTGACAACAGATTACCAATCTACATATCATCTTACATGATACACCCACTAAAACAGTTTTTACTTCAGGTGTTTTTTTCAAATTTCTATATCCCTACTTTACATATATATCATGCGCAGTGCAATTCGATAAGAAAACAGGCACACGAGCCAGAAAATTTAGCCAGGATATCCATACGCTTACATTCAAGTCTTTGATGATGGGGTGATCTGGATTAACTTCTAAAATTCTCCTCCCTCTCATGAACTCCAAGCTTGAAGTGTCTCCCAAGGTTTGGGCCTTCATCAACCTGCAAAGGTGAAGGAGAATGATTTTAGAAACTTAAATATTAGGCCGATCCACATACTTAAAATAAGATTTTGATCCATCCCTCATGGTTTGGTTGCAATACTAATGGTCCTCGTAGTTCAATAAAGGTACATCAATGCTCCATATAGCTTCAATTACAACAATACTGGCTCCTACAGTTTTGAGTAAGTTACCCTGGTGGTCACTTTCTATTGGGGACCATAAGTGTTGGGGACAAAGTGTAACCTATTTAAAATATGTGGACTAATAGTCTAAACTACTCTAACCATGAGGACCAATATTATTTCAGATGCAACTACAAGTACCAAATAGAAATCCTACCTAACATATAAGGACCCTTATTGATGCAATTGAAACTTGAAACTATGTAAGATTAAGTACAGCGACTATTGTAATATTGTTTTATTTCCCCTAACATGAATTGGCTTAGTTTTACACATGAATAGAGGTTCCGAACCTTTCCATATTTGCAGACCACCCAAACTTGCCAGAGACAAGAACACAAGGCGACGAACTAAGGCGGTTTGATACTTGGACCTTTGCCACCTGCTCACCGAGCTGTTGCTTTATCCAATCACAAAGGAGATTGTATTCTTGCTTAGTTTCCCTATCTTTGACTTCATCCTCATCGCCTGTTGAAATTGGTGTCACCATTAGAAAATAAATTCAATCGAAAACCCTATGGCAAAAATATTCCAGCCCAATGGTCAATCCAATCTAAAGCATATGACAAACTTTCAGCTGAAATGATACAAGCTGAAACCCTTTTAAGATAAAGTACCCACAACTACGTTCGAAAAGAAAGAATAACTAACCAAGCTCCAAGTCCTCTTTGCTGATGTCAACAAATTTCTTTTCTTTGTAGGTTTGAAGATTTTGGATGGCAACCTCATCAATAGGCTCGATGAGGTATAGAACCTAGAAACCAGATGAAATCAGCATTAGCTCATGTCTCAAGTGACATGCCACAGGAATACGGAGTAAAACTTTGGGAAAATGATACCCAAAAAGAGATAACAACATTCAACTATTATTTCAAATTCTCAGATGCTTGTTGAAGGGCTTTAAAAGGGCATTATTAGCAGTACATACATTATTACACAGCTTTCAAGAGCGATGCATACATTACAACTTATGCACATAGGGCTAAACCCAGCCTTGGCTTAGTTTTTACATCATCTTAGCGTTTGGTCATTATATTTTATTTTTTAATTTGAGTACCAACTATAAGACTGAATTACATTTACTTGTGAACAAAATTTCACTTCATTGTTCAATTTAAATCTACTAAAAAATTGCCAGAGTTCTTAAATATTACTTGCAATTAAGAAAATTAAGTAGAGTGTGTACCTCAATACCCTTCTGAAGCAGCTTCTCCAGGAATGGAGCAGACCTGGCGCTCTTTAAGCTGTCAGTAGCCAAATAATATATTGCTTTCTGGTTTTCACCCATGTTTTCGATATAATCATCTAAACTGATCAACTCTTCCTCGTTTTTGGAAGAGAAAAACCTCAAAAGAGGTGTAATACGCTTGTGGTTTCCCGTATCTTCAATGCACCCCAACTTCATAAATTTACCAAAATTCTCCCAAAATTTTTTGTAATCCTGCGCAGTTCAAAATCAGTGACAAACTATACCAGCAGTCTTAATAAAGAAGTGTAATTTAAGCTTTATTGTATTTAAAGTTTACCTCTTTGTTTTCACTTTCAGAGATATCTTGAATCATGTCAAACGTCTTTCTTACAAGCCTCTTTCTCATTATTCTCACCTGCAAGTGCATCAGCAACATAACTGATTCGTCTAATGATATAAATGTAAATTTCAGCTGCTACTTCTAAAACAATTCTCAAATATAAAACTCCTATGCTACATTGAGTAAATTCCTTTGTTTTAGTATGATTAATTAATACAAGACAATTTCAGACCAGAACCAGGCCATTCCCTGGACCCATATCATCAATCTTAGTTCTTAAGCTTTTCTTTAATTACACGGAAAGCAAATTTTTTTTACCGATTCAGCGTGATGCCATTTAGAAATAACAAGACCCACTGATTTACATATATATTTCCTACATAAACTTACAATTCGGTTTTCTTGGAGGATCTCTCGTGATACATTGAGAGGAAGGTCGTCGGAGTCGACAACTCCCTTCACGAAGCTCAAATATCTTGGGAACTGCAAGAAACAAACGAAATCAGTAAAGATGGCCGTAAAACATACGAAATCCTGTATGAAACAAAATGGAACAGATTAGGCTGTGGTTAAGTGGTTCTCTTAATATTTAGATTATAAAGCATGACACTGAAACTTATAAGTGGTCATATTCAACCATAGCCTGCAGTCAGTAAACCAATAAGCAGCTTGAAGGAAAAAGAAATGTGTTCAGGGCATCAATTAACTCAGGAATTGCCTTGTTCTCTTTAGCACATAACACATTGAATATAGTCTTTAAAGACTATCAACTGGTTTCGTGATTGGAGTAACCGTATCTGAATCGCAATTTGTTGCTTATCTAAAAATAAACAGATATATGGGATTTTCATAGTATACAAGGCCATTACTATGTGACAGTCAAAAACAACAGACCGATGCAGAAGGAAAAAATAGTTACACAAGCTTAAATTAAAAAGGCACTTATTTCATAATTAAATGGTTTAAATAACATTAACCATCCAAATGTAGATTCCATTTATCATGGTAAAGTCACCTATATCAGTCCCTTGACAAAGAAGTAGCATCCCAATTACATTAGTTCCTATATCAGTTCATACAGGCTCACTTTCTCCGTTAACTACAATTTAAAATATAAAAATAAAGCAAAACGTAATGGATGCTTACCAGCTCACCATCAAAATCATCGGAAATAAAAACACGCTTCACATGGAGGCGTATGTTTTTTGTTTTAGGGTTTGTTATGTCTTCATTGTTCAGGGGTCCCATACCAGGAACATAGAGGACACTTCTAAACTCCACCTCTCCCTGCACATAATTAAAAGTTATAGTGTTGGGAGAAATTAAGGAATATAATAGTACTAATAATTAAAAGATGAACGTAAATTATAAGCTGAGTACACTTTCAAGTATCTCAATCCGTTAAGAGGCTAATTACCTCAGTGGTGAAGTGAGAATATGCAAGTGGCTCCAGAAATTCATTAAAAGTTTTCTTATAGAACTCCTGGTACTCCTCCTTTTCGACTTCCTTTGGATTCCGCATCTGCAGTAGCGGACAAATTACATGGATAAGTCTAACGTAGAAGAAACCCCAATAAACATGGGACCCAAAAGAAAGATTGATTTATAAACACCTACCCAGATGGGTTTTGTTTCATTTGCCAACTCCCAATCCCAGTATTTTTCCGTTTTAGTCTTCTTTGTCTTCTTCTTCTCACCCTACAAAAAGAAAAACCATTGATAAATATAGAATCCTGGATACCGGAACACATATCACAAGCAACATATACGAAACATGCAAGTATGGCCCTTACATCAGGTGCAGGCTCCTCTCCCTCTTTTGGTTCTTCCTCCTCTTCCACCTACAAAGAGTTACAACCAGAGTTAGCAGTAGTATTAGCATTTATAGTTTATGTGGAGCAACAACTCAATGTAATTAGATTATGTATACAAATATACTCTTATAATAACTACAGAAATCTAGTTTTCCTGAAAGGCGTTGTTAGTTTCTATTCGAATGTTATTCTACAGAAGGAGGACCTTCTGATAAAAAAAGATGATACTCCTATAATCACTCAGAAATATGGTTGTGATGGAAGTTATTGATTTGTACTCGGATATGATTCTCGGGGGTAGGGAAGAGGTAAAATTAAAAAAATTGGTTAAAACAGTCAGAGAAAACTAAAGAAAATCTAGCCTAAAAACAAGAGTTGGTCAATATGGAATGATTAACCAGAGTAGGAAAAAAAAACAATATGACACAGAACAGAAACACATCTGATTGATAAGAGCAATATTTTACAAAATAAATATATACTAAAATCAGTCAAATAATTAAGGTACCACCTATGCTAATGCCATACTTCGAATGTGAAATAAAGGCTCACTTACCTCGACAGTGCGTGACTTCTCTTGCCATGTGTAAATGGGGAAGGAAATGAACTGTGAGTAATTCTTCACCAAGCCCTGGATCCTGCTTGCTTCTGCATACTCATACTTGTCATCATCCTGCAAAAGAAACATACTACCTCCTTAAGTTTCATTTTAGTCACGTTGCCGGACTTAAATTGGTAAGAAAAGAAGATGTCACTTCATTTGTTGCCCACTTTCCTTTTCATATACCACAGTAAAACTTGGTAAAAAAGGCTTCAAAAATCGACTAACATAACTTTAAACATCATAAAATAAGTCGATAATAAGAAATCTACTAGAATAGAGTTCCTTATAAATGAACTCCGGGACGATAGAGTAAAAATGACTACGAGAAAAAATTGTCATGATCATCAAATTATGATAAACAAAACATAGTAGTCCACATAAATAAGCAGGTTGAATAAAAAATTATTACTTCATCTTCCCCGAGGTTTTTTTTCTTCTGACACGATACCAAAATCTGGATTTTCGAGTTTCTGAACAAACAGATTTGCTTACAGATACTAACGCATATCCAAATACACCGAAATAATACAATATACTGTGAAGAATTTATAACAGGTCTGATACAATAAAACTAAGAAAATGAAATAAAAGCACACCTAGCAAAAATTTACACCAGACGTATGTCACGTATCAATCGTGTCCTGGCGAAAGTAAATGTAAATACAGAAAAATAGAAATCCGAAAAAAGAAAATTTAGGAAATACAATATTACCTTAAGATAAAGAGTAATTTGTGTTCCACGGGGAATAAGCTTCTCGGGATCTGTTTCTTCCCTTATTACGTATGAGCTACTGTCAGCCTTAGCCTCCCAAACATATTGCTTATCAGATTTTGGGCTCTTCGTCGACACTACCACCTGATCATACAGAAAGTTAATGATTCTTTAATAAAGAGTGACACAAGTACCAAACTTTTATTCCTAATTCTCTTCTTTACACCCATGATCCTGCTAGGTGAATGGGGATTTCTCTACAAGGGCTTTGGGATCTAGATACAAGAAGGAGCCATTTGGAAAGAAACTTCTTCCAGAGATTGTTGAGTACAAGAAACATTACCACAAAACATTTCTAGACCTGAAACCTATGTTGCACGGATATGGATACGAGTATCGTATCCGATACGATACGGATACGGGGATATGTTTTTTTTTAATTTTAGGATATGATACGGCTAGGATACATCAATCCTTAAAATATTAATATATATATTATATTATATATAATAAAAGTAGCTATAAAACATTCAAACCAAAAAATAGTATTTAGTTATCCGAAACTTTAGCCAGAACATAACACTTGTCCAATATAGTTAGCTAGGTGAATCATTACAAAAGACACTTGTCTGAAAGATCAACTAGTTAGCGCTAGGATCATTACAAAATATACTAGTATATACTAGCAAAACAGCGCCATATTATTACAAAATATACCAGCTAAATAGTGCTAAATCATTACAAAAAGCTCTTGTATCCTCTCTCTACATTAGTGTGTATGTATATATCTTTTGTGTTTATACGTGATGTGTGAAATCAAAGTAGATCTACAATTACTTTTATATGTTTATGTTTCACCTTTTTGTTTTTTTCCAAATTTTTCAAACAATATCATTTTCACCCCGCCGTATCCAAAACGTATCCACGCCGTTTCCAAAATGTATCCATGCCGTATCCTAGCCGTATCCAGCTGGTCAAACCTCAAAATAGTCAACGATACTCCAATCCCCGTATCAGATATCGTATCCCCATATCGGGGGCATATCCGTACCCGATACTCTAAAAAATAAAAAAATCAAAGCATCCGTGCTACATAGCCTGAAACCCATTTTTTGAAAAAAAATTAGATACCACTTCTGAGAGCTCGTCTTTTAGAACCCAACATGATTGAAGAAAATAGCGGGGTGGAAACAAAGCATTTAAGATTTAAAAAAAAAGACAAAAAGTTGCTATATCTGCATCTTTGAGACCCTACAATATCAAACTAAAACTAAACCTCAGAAAGAGAAGATAGAGGGATTAAGAGTTTCAAATAGAACAAACATGATACATATATAGGCTACAATTGCACCTTATCTGCCACCAAAAAGGCTGAGTAGAACCCAACTCCGAATTGACCAATTAATCCAGTGTCTCCGAGATCCTTATTGTCCTAACAAAAAAATAAATCATCATTAGCTTCAGTATCAACCAATCTTTGCAGGCTTTCTAAGAACTAACTACTGTAATTAATCAAAATATTCAACATAGAGAATAAATGTGAAGTACCTTAAGAGCCTTCAAAAATTTTGAAGTGCCACTCTGAGCAATGGTTCCAAGACAGTCCACAAGCTCGTTTTTTGTCATACCAATACCAGTATCTCTACATAAGGACACAAAATAAATTCAAAAATACTATCTTTGCTCATAAAAAAGTAATGTATGATAGACAAGTAAGGAGGAGTATCTAAATACGTGATAGTAATTGTCCCATTGTCTGGGTCAGGTTTAATTCGAATCTGGAGTTCACCAGCATCTCCTAGCAATGAAGGGTCAGTCACACTTAAGAATCTCAGTTTATCAAGAGCATCACTTGCGTTACTGCAGTAGATAAAAAAAAGCATTTGATAAGTCAATAACATATATTTGGAAAGATTTTGACTTTCTGAAAATGGCTGAGAAAGAATGCAATCTTTCAAGTGTAGTGAGATTTTCAGCTTTTTCAAAGTCGTGTGATTAAAATCCGAAGAAAGAATTTAGATCGTATTAAAATGTAAAGATCACCTTACCTAACAAGCTCCCTGAGGAACACTTCCTTGTGACTATATAAACTGTGAACAATCAGGTCCAATAAACGGCTGACCTGAAATTAGTACAAGAACATTCATTTTCTATTGTTAGACAATAGTAAACATCGAAGACCAAGTTCAACAATCAGAATGCTAAGGCACCAAAACAAAATATCAAAGTCAGCTCAACGAAAAGCAGATTAAGTTGATAATACCAGGATTAAACCATATCCACGTAACATTAGAAACTGGAACTATAAAATTTTCAAATTCAACAAAATTAACAATTCAAGGAATGCCCTGACATAAAGTTCCACATTGCAAAACTCCTATACTAGAAATCATAATTCACTCGACCATAGAAAACCGACAAATCTTAACTCAACATACATACATATTAACTTTCTGACAATCCCAATCACTGACTGGACCCTCAACACTAACAATTCAGCATAGTCAAGAAATAACACGGAGAAAGACTTCATTTTTTAAACTTTCAGGAAAACTTCAAGCTGCAAACATAATAGTTTATAAAGTTATCAAATCCTCCATTAATCTAATACCTAAGCGATTATAAAGCTTCTATTACTAATTACTGTTACTGATCAGATGACAACTTAGTGAACAAGAAGGCACAAAATGTACTTTAACCCAAAGTAAAGTACTTTTAACAAGAAGTAACAAAATCAAAACAAAACAAAACTTAGCGAATGTCAAAAACTGTAATTTAACAGAAACCCAAGTACTTTTGACGTGAAGTGACAAAATTAAACAAAACCCCACCTCAGCTAAAGTCGGAAACTGAAATTTAACTCAAATCAAAACAACTTAACAAAAGATAATCAAAATTAAACAGAACCTACCTCGTCTAAAGTCAAAAACTGTAGCTAAACCCAAAGCTGACTACTTTAGACAAAAAAATACACCTTAATTCAATTTAGAAACTGGAAAATTAACCAAAGCAAGATACTTTTAACAAAAATAGTAACAAAATTTAACAAAAAACACCTTAATTCAATTCAGAAACTGTAAAATTAACCCAAAGTCAATTACGGAGTACTTTCTACAAAAAAAAAAAGTGACTAAATTCGAACAAAATAAAGCTTCATTCAATTCAGACACAGTAAAATTAACCTAAGGCCAATAAATTTTAATAAAAAGATTACAATTTTGAACAACACACACGTCAATTCAATTCAAAAACTGTAAAGTTAACCCCAAACCAGATACTTGTTAACAAAATAAAGTAACAAAATTGAACAAAACCCACCTCAACTAAAGTCAATTATTATTAAAATAATCCAAAATCAAAATATTTTAACAAAAAGTAACAAAATGGAAAACCCAACTCAACTAAAGTCAAAAACTACAAAGATAACCCGAAATCTATACATTTAAACAAGAAGTAACAAAAATAGAAACAAACCCACCTCAGCCTGATACTCATGGACCTCGCCCGACACCTCGGTAGCCTCCTCCGCCTCTTCCGCCACCGCAGCCTGACATCGCATGACCCCTCTCTCTCTCCCTCTCCTCTCCGCCTTCACTTTCACACTTTTCAGTCCACTTGTAGTAGCCAAAAAACAATTCCTTTTAACATTCCACAGTTTGACATTCGTTGTTTTTAGCGAAAACGAGGTTGGGTTAGAGGGTAGCAAGGCCATATGAGGAGATATTAAGGTCTTGCCAAGTACATGTGCCATTGGAAATGATTGTGTATGTATATGTGATATTATGTATGTATAGGTTTTTAGGGAATTTTAAAGAGATAAGAGTGAGTGTTTTTTTATTAGGGTTTTTGAGGATTAGGGGGGGTTTTGGAGGGGATTGGGGAAGGTTCTAGAAAGAGAGAGACTATGTGATTATATATATATATATATATATTGTAGGGTGGGGATGATGCCATGTCATTATGGATTATTTTTATTTTGTTTTTTTTAAATAAATCATGGATTATTATTTTATTTTTTAAGATATGGATTATTGTTTGATTAGTAAGATCACTTGACTTATGGTTGTTTTGTGTAGTTGTTGATTTGTTTAAGATGTTGATGTCGTTGTTATAATCATCTTGAGTGTCGTATTTGTAGAATTAATTATACCGATGACCCTACTTAATAATTTGTTTGAGAGGTCGTTTGTCATTTGTTATTAAAAGAAGTATTGGACTATTACTACATGTGTAATAGTGGTATTAGTTATCATGTTTGTATTATTTATACCAGGTTACTAAATAGTATCTTCTTATCGTATCCAACAAACAAACATAACCATAGTTTTTGAAGTGCGATGTCTCACAGAAGAAATAATGGTTTTTGTTGTTGTTCGTTTTCGTGATCCATGTTGCAATAGATATCAGTAGCAATGCATACAGTTAACGAAGTTGAATTATCGAATATACTTTCTACACGTGTTTGGTATGAATCTAATAAATAACGAGATATCCTCATTATGATTATTATTGTTGACATCACAAAAACTTAAGAATGATTTGAGCAATTTGACGACTATCCATAATCCATGTAAACTCGTTCTAAAATCGTACTTTACAAGACAAGACAAGACAAGAGAACGTCGTTAATATTTTGGTATACAATCATGACAAATCAATTTTTGAGGTTCCTCCTTTGCTCACAAACTAACCTTATGGGATCAACTTTTCTGCTGCTCTAACACATGTATGTGCACTCATGATTATCTTGTAAATCATCGGTAACCAAAGTCCACATCATTTCGCTAAACACATTTTGATCTGTACCCATTTCGTGATGCAACGTTTTTTCTGGACGACATATGTTCTATTTTTCTATGCACCCCTCGTCTTTTAAGTGCATGCTATTACGCTTTGAAAACATAAACGTTAGAAGGAAAAATACTCGGCACGCCTTTGAGCAACAAATCAACTGGCCATTTGAGTTACATTTTACACTTTACACAGAAGAATAGCAAATGTTAAGTTATTCTATAGTCATTTTAAACTTATATAATTAAAATTTTCACAAAATGAAAGGATTATTATTAAAAGGAACATTCATGATTTAGGAAGGTTAATGATTTAATCAAAAAGTAACTATTAAAAATATTCATATAAAATAAACAAGGTAAAATCATTCAACAAAAAAATTACTAACGTGAAATGTTTGTCACTATATAAAAAAAACCACACTTCTTATTAAGAATTTTGTCTCTCGGAATTTTATGTTTTTCCATGACCGGCCGCTTTCGTATCGTGAGATTAAGACACATGCAATGAAGGAAGTAGAAGTAAACTAAAATGAATCTAACACCCCATAATGAAAAATAGTCCGGTCTCTGACCATGTATATTGAATTACTTTAACGATTTTAGACTTTCAACGTCCCAAAATTACGAGAAATTAGTTTTAGTTCCATTGCAGACACCATACACTGCTATATTATGAATTAATTTATCAAAACAAATTTGGTGGTCCTCGTTCTTTTGCTTTCGCTAGAGTTTCTATTTGGTACATTTACACATACACTACATTTATCTTTACAACATATATACTACTAGATTATCTGGAAAATTGGTATCTGACTGTGTTTTACACAGTCAAAGACACCTCTTCCAGATTATCTTATCAGAAAATGAAGAGATTGGAAAGTCAATGGTCAGGGAAAACAACTATTATGTGCATTCTCTTTCAAATGTTTTCATTTCTTGATTTTTCATGTTTTTTTGTCTTTGTTTTTATATGTAATGTACTTTTGCAAATAAAAACTAGAGTTAGATATATGAATCAGGATTTCATCATGCTGTGAATTGGTGTATGCAATACATAGAAAAACTGAAAATTAGTTATTCTTCAATATACAAAACCTTAACCATCACTTTACACATACAACATTTCGTAAGAAAAATAAAAAATGATATGAGTGTACTGTAGTGGTAGAATCATCCGATTAATATAAGCAAACTCAAGAAAATTTGAGTCTGTCAAATTTTATCCAATATTTTCAAAAATACTCTCACTCTATTTTAATAATTATCAATGTAAATAATCTAATTAATTAACAATTTGTTCTCACTATATTTTCCTAATGTAGTCTAAATTAATTAACAATTCGCTTTAACATGTATAACTACAATAAATGATATCAAATCTGAATATTATGTTCAAAATAAAATATATTACGATATTTATGTCATTACGCGTCTCATACGCAACGCGTGGATAACTTTTACTTATTATAGATATAATATTAGACGCATAATGCCTAAAACTACCCAATAATACGCTAAAAAACAAATGAAAATATTGGGAAAATATAAATATCATTTCAAGAAAATTAAAACGTGCTACTGTATTAAGTTGTGTTATTAACATATAACCCTGACAAAGTGAAGCACACATATAACTATACTTCATATATAGACAATTGATATCATCAAACAAAGTTTGTGCTACCTAATCTTTATGCGATGACATTGAAATTGAAATTGATGCTCAGTTGATTCATGGAATAAGCTATTAAAACAAACCTTGAATTGTAATTCATTTCGACAAAATGATATTTTGCATTTATTGTTCTTGTATATATCCGGACTTTGTCAAGCCCAGTACCCGGTACACTATTGACCACAAAAGTCGGCCTACGCCGACAACTTTTGGGAATCGACTTCTCTTATAGTTTCGGGTATGATATCATCTTCAGAGTCATTTATTTCTTAACTGTGGTTGCCAAAAAAGATGTAGGGATTTTGTCAATTAATTTAATCATTTAGAGAAACGTTTCGGATTATCTCTAAATCTCTAGTTTCTTGTAGACTCACGCCATGTCATCGTATTTTGCTATGAAATTCTTACAATTTTTATCAGTTTTTTTAAAAAAATTTATAGCAGGACTGCAACCGCCTTTTATATTTTGTCAAGATCTAGCTAGCTAGGTAGGCTGTAGAATATATAGAAACTGTAAATAATACGATCATCAACACATATTGATGATCTTGTTTATATATATATATATGTAAACAGTCGTCAATATAGAGAGAGAGTTTATGAAAAGAGAAAACTTATGTTCTATTTAGTCCCTTTGGACTATATATATACAATAGTTTACAGACTATTCAAATTGGCCCTATGTATTCTATAAGTTGACACATCTGGTCCAGGTAACACAAGTTGTCCTATAGTTTACTGCATTCTTCAATCAAGTCCATGTATTCCTGAAACATCACAAAATACTACAAAAACACACAATGTTAATATACCTCCCTCAAGATGGATTGTGCAAAGAAAGCACACCCATCTTGAGTAATAAATTGTTAAACATAGGAGCTCCAAGAGCTTTAGTGAATAAATCAGCTAGATTATTACTAGAAAAAACATGCATTGGATGAATTATTTTGTGTAAAATCTTCTCCCTTATAAAATGGCAATCTACCTCTATATGCTTAGTCATTTCATGGTGTACAGGATTATTAGCTAATGCCAAAGCAGATTTGCTATCAGTATAAAGAATGGCAGGTTTATCATGATTTATACCAAAATCCTTAAGCAAACTTATTAACCATACAATCTCACAACTTGTTGTAGCCATAGCCCTATATTCTGCTTCTGCAGAACTCCTAGATACAGTTTGCTGTTTTTTACTCTTCCATGAAATAAGAGACTCTCCTAGATAGACACAGAAACCAGTTACTGACCTTCTACTGTCTAAACATGCAGCCCAATCAGAATCAGTAAAGGCTTTCAAAGTAAGTTCTGAGGTAAAAGAAAAGAAAATACCCTGTGACGGATTATTCTTAATATATTTTAGAATTCTAATTGCTGCATTATAATGATCAGTACTAGGAGCAGATAAAAACTGGCTTAAAACAGGTACAGCATAGCTAATGTCAGGTCTTGTTATGGTTAAATATAACAATCTTCCTATTAACCTCCTATATTTAGTAATATCATTAAACAAATTAGTATTATAAGAAGTAAATTTAACTTTAGTGTCCATTGGAAACAAAGAAGGCTTAACAGCCAATTGTCCTGTATCTTCTAATAATTCTAAAGCATATTTTCGTTGGCAAACATGTATTCCTAAACTACTTCTAGCTACCTCAAGTCCAAGAAAATACCTGAGTAGACCCAAGTCTTTTAGCTGAAACTTGGTATTGAGAAGAATTTTTACCTGTTCAACCAAACAAGAAGAAGAACTACCTAACAAAATATCATCTACATAAACAAGTAAAACCAAAAACTCTCCATTTTTATTATAAGTAAACAAAGAATGATCAGCTACTGACTGCTTAAAACCAAAAGATATCAAGGCCATACTTAATTTAGAAAACCATTGTCTTGAAGCCTGTTTTAAACCATATAAAGACTTTTGTAATTTACAAACCAAAGATGGTGATTCACTTTTCTGAAAAGCAGGTGGAACCATCATATAAACTTCGTCATCTAACTCACCATGTAGAAAAGCATTATTTACATCAACTTGTGACAAAAACCAACTTTTAGATGCTGCAATAGCCAAAAAAGTCCTAACAGTAGTCATTTTTGCAACAGGTGAAAAAGTAGCATCATAATCTATTCCTTCTAACTGAGTATAACCTTTTGCAACTAACCTAGCCTTGTATCTTTCTATAGTTCCATCAGACTTATGCTTAATTTTATAAACACATTTACATCCTATAGGTTGTTTTCCTTCTGGTAATTCAGTTAAAATCCATGTCTTATTTGCCTCTAAGGCTCCTATTTCTTTTTCCATAGCTTCTAACCACAAAGGACTAGTCTGAGCTTGCTTATAAGTTTTAGGTTCTATATTAGCAGAAATAGAAAGATAAAAAAACTTATAATTATCTGAAACATTATTATAAGACAAAAAAGAAGATAAAGGATATGTAGGTTTATTAATGTGACTTACAACATTGTTCATTTGAACATGAAACTCCTGTAAATAACCTGGAGCCTTATGTGCCCTCTTTGACCTTCTTTGCACCTGTTCAACTATATCATCTCTAATACTTTCCACAATTTTAGTATTGTCATGATTATCAAACTGACTGTCATTATTAGTGCCATTGTTATCATTTGTATTAAGGACTTCATCTTTCTGAAAAATAGGCAAACTATCAACATTCATGTTTTTAAGAAAAGGAAATACATGTTCATAAAAAACTACATCTCTGCTAAGAAAAAAAACATGTGTATCCAAATCATATAGTTTATATCCTTTTGTACTAGTACCATAACCAACCATAACACACTTTCTTGCTCTTTTATCAAACTTAGTTCTATTTCTGGACAAAGTGCTGGCAAAACATAAACTTCCAAAAACTCTAAGGTGATTATAAGTAGGTTTTTTATTATACAACATTTCATATGGTGATTTATTGTTTAACAAAGGAGTTGGCATTCTATTTATTAAATAAACAGCTGTTAAAACACACTCTCCCCAAAAAATATGAGGTAAAGAAGATTGAAACTTAAGAGTTCTAGCAACATTAAGAATATGTTGATGTTTTCTTTCAACAACACCATTCTGCTGTGGAGTTTCCACACAACTAGTTTAATGAATAATACCATTATTAGCATAAAAACAAGACAAATTAAACTCACTACCATTATCAGATCTTAATACTTTTACTTTTAAACCAAACTGTGTTAAAACCATTTGATGAAAAATAGGCAAGATTGTAGCAGTTTCAGACTTATGTTTTAACAAGAAAATCCAAGTACATCTAGTATAATCATCAACTATTGTTAAAAAAATACTGTTCTGCAGCATGAGTAGCAACAGTATATGGACCCCATAAATCACAATGAATAATTTCAAAAGCACAAGTAGTTATAGTATTCCTAACAGGAAAAGAAGACGTGTGATGTTTAGAAAAATGACAGAACTCACAAACTTCATTATTATTATTCATACAACTGTTATCATTGATTTCAACTGAAACAAGTCTAAGAATAGACTGGGAAGGATGTCCTAACCTAAAATGCCACACACTTGGCTTATTATGAATAGAAACATTATTACAAGAAAGACTAGAATTAAAAGAAGACTTGATAACAATTGGATTTTAAAAAATATAGAGACCATGTTGCTCTTCTGCACTACCAATCATCTTCAAGGAGCCCTGGTCCTGTATTGAACAAAACTTATCTCTAAAAACTATAGAACAAGCTGAATCTCTTGCTAACTTACTAACTGAAACCAAATTAAAACTAAAAGAAGGTACACACAGTACATTATGTAATACTAATCCTAACTGAAAAAACACTGTTCCTATGTGAGTTACTAAAGCAATATTCCCATTGGGTAAATTCACATGTGGTATACTGGTGGGTTTTACTTCTGAAAAATAATTAGAACTATTAACCATGTGTTCACTAGCACCACTATCTAAAATCCAATTTGTATTTAATTTGTTTTTATTAACAAAAATATTACTGTAAGTAGATAAAGAAGATAAAGCAAAAGAAACAGGTATAGATATACCTGACATTTCTGTGTATGTCAAATTAGAAAAAGGAGTTTGTTGTTGAGTATCAGAAATAGATATGGTTTGCTGAGTCAATTGATCAGAAACACTAGAAGTCTGTTCAGAACTAGAAGGAATATTCTGATGAGATGGTATTGGTATAGGATAGGGTGAATGAAACAAAGGTTGTTGCTGTTGTGGCTGAAAACCTAACTGAGATTGAGCAAAAACCTGATGAGCTTGGGGTTGTGATTGTGAACCACCAAATCTAGGTCCATCAAAACTAGCCCTTGGCCTAGGTCTCCACCCTGGTGGATAACCATGAACCTTATAACACCTATCTTTGGTGTGTCTATCAGAACCACAATGAGAGCACCTCATAATACCTTTTTCAGAATTATAACTTGGTCTAAAACCACCAGAATTTGGCCTAAAATTATAAGAACCTGGCCTAAACCTAATACTATCCTGAGAAGACTGAGCAATCAAGGCCATATTATGTACTTGTCCATTTTTACCAATACTATTCTGTTTTTCATCCTGAGTAATCATGACATAAATGTCATTCATAGTAGGCATAGGCTTCATTAGAAGAATTTGCCCCCTTGCCATAGCATAACCCTCATTTAACCCCATCAAGAATGTCATTTTGAACACCCTATTCTCTCTAGTAATTACAACATTCATGAAATTACAAGTGCAACTCCTTATTGTCCCACAACTACACCTAGGAAGTGGACTTAGAATATTCAAAGAATTCCAACAAGTTTCTAGTTTAGTAAAATAAGAAGCAACACTCATATCTCCCTGAACAGTACTATGTAATTCTTTATGTAATTCATAAATTCTTGCTTCATTCCCTTGAGAAAACCTCTCTGTTAATTCTCTCCACATTTTACTAGCAGTATCAACATACAAGATAGATTGAGCAATCTCATTATTAACAGAATTTATTATCCAACTCATCACTATCAAATTACACTGCATCCAAGCACCATACCAAGCATCACCCTCTACTGGGCATTTTAAAGATCCATTAATAAACCCTAATTTGGACTTTGCCCCTATTGAAATCTCCATAGCCCTTTTCCAAGAATGAAAATTAGACCCTGCTAATTTAGGGTTTACTAAACTAGTACTAATATTTTCATTAGTACCAATAAAATACGGATTCATTGTATTAATAGGCTGATTAGCACCTAAATCTGTATTATCTCCAGACATGATCAAGAACAGAACCAAGAACCCTAGAAAAATTAAAAGAAGAGTATGAATATGGATATTACCCGATCTTATGAGGAAGAAAACCCCTTTCAAAGAAAACCCCTTTCAAAGAAGATATAAACCAGGCTAATTTTCCAATTTTGTGGAAAAAGCCCTAAATTCCAATTTTGTGGAAAAGAAACCCTAGACTTGCGAAAACTGTGAATAGCGGAAGAACGAGCTTATAATTCGCTCTGATACCATGTAGAATATATAGAAACTGTAAATAATACGATCATCAACACATATTGATGATCTTGTTTATATATATGTAAACAGTCGTCAATATAGAGAGAGAGAGAGTTTATGAAAAGAGAAAACTTATGTTCTATTTAGTCCCTTATTAACATTGTGTGTTTTTGTAGTATTTTGTGATGTTTCAGGAATACATGGACTTGATTGAAGAATGCAGTAAACTATAGGACAACTTGTGTTACCTGGACCAGATGTGTCAACTTATAGAATACATAGGGCCAATTTGAATAGTCTGTAAACTATTGTATATATATAGTCCAAAGGGACTAAATAGAACATAAGTTTTCTCTTTTCATAAACTCTCTCTCTCTATATTGACGACTGTTTACATATATATATATAAACAAGATCATCAATATGTGTTGATGATCGTATTATTTACAGTTTCTATATATTCTACATAGGCTGTGTCGAATTTTAAATTGTGGCAGATCACATTATACCGTGTATGAAAAATTTTTGACACTTCCAATACAATGGAAACACTTTTGTCCCATATCTTGTGTTTGCTCAGATATTCTTCTATTTCCGTGAAATTCATAAAACAAAGTACACATTTATCGAGAGACTGCAACCCTTTTGTAACGGATGCAAAGTTTCGGCGAGTCTAGGCAGATTATGTTACACCTGCAGGACATAAGTCCGTCGTCGACAATATGTGTGAAATTATTTTCTCCTTTTGGATGGTTGAGTCTTGATATTTTGATGTTACCTATTGTACTTTGTACAGAAGATGTATGTACACATTTTCAGAAATACAAATTCCTAAACAGTTTGATTAGACCTCCACCTAAACGCTGAGACATTGAAGTTTAGAAATGAGCAGACCACGATGTAATAAGCCAAAAAACTGATTTTAAAAGCTAACCTTCCATCAAGTCGTTCGATTGTCAAATCAAGAACGTTACGTACGGATTCAGTACCGAAATGATAATAATACTATGACCGACTTCTATGATTTACAAACACAGAACTTTCAAATGAAATCATATCTGCCTAATTTATTGTTTTAAGATAGTGAGACAGAATTGAATTTAGTAGTCTTACACATCACCATCAATTTGCAATTCTTCGCCACTTGGAAAAGGCTTAATGCTAAACAAACGTGGTATGTTTCTATCAAAGGGTCCCATTTCAATAATTACAATAAGCCTAGAGAACAATTTATAGTACAGAACAATTTGATAAAACTCTTCAATACATTTAAGGCTTTGAAACCATACATTCATGATTCAACTACATGGACAGTTTCAACTTAGATGATTTTAATGTTCTGTTTCCTAATTTGTTAATTTTTCCCTTTGTTGCTTAGCTGCTTAATGATACTAGACCTGGTTTTTTTGGTCTATCTTAACAGTTGTGCTTTTTGTTTCTGAGCTAAAAACCTAAGAGATCTATGCTTAATTACGCGACTTTTTCCTCGGTCTCAACTAAGCCGGCTACTTTGCTTATAAGTTGCAGCCAAACTAACCAAATGTCGGACTGCTGTGTTTAGTTCTCTCTAATTATTCCTACACATTTTGAATCTGTGTAGTTGAGTCCCTCTATGCCTATTTTTCTACAAGGAATTTCTTTTGAGAAAATCTTAATGACTATTTCCATTGTAAATGGAAGAAACTACCTAATTTAACAAAAACCGACACTCAATATTGGGACTGAACTTAAATATGACGTTCTAATATGGGGCAAGGAATAGATCTTAGGGACCAAAGTAAAACTAAAACCAAGTTAACAAACCCATGTTTAGAGGTTTATCGACTAATGGTCCCCTTACTGCAATTTGAAAACATATTTGGTTCCCAAAGTTTCCAAATGTAACAATATTAGGCCCCAAGTTTACGAACACAAACTCTGAAAATAATTGAAAGATTAAACTCGGTACCATCCCATTTGTGATTTACTTAATTTTTACTCTTTTTATTTTGGCAACCTGTTATGTTGACATTGTCTGTAATTTGAGCATTTCAGAATAATACTGGATCAACCAGATACAACACATGTTTAATCTTCAGTCAGGTCTTACGAGGATGTGATGAGTGGTCATTGGTCAGTACTTGCATTTAAATCTTCTGAGATGCCTTCTCCGCGTAGTTACGTAAATGGGAACAGAAATCTTCTAATGTTAATTATTATTTTTTGGAAAACATTGTATAGATAAGTTCTTGGGCTGTTTCCGGGGACACGATACCATTATGCTGAAAACAGGACGTATATCTCATACATTTAGAAGGTTAAGCTAAGAAAACACTAGGACTTTTTCTCTTTTGACAAATAATGTGGCAATTGGAATTATGGGAGCATAAAGTATTTCTATTGAAGTTATAGGAACCAAGTTTTGTAATTTACCCCTAGTTTAAATCATTCTGATAGTAGTCTCTTGCTCTTATATACTCCTATATATATGCAAGAAATAGATAGAGCTTGAGGTACACCTCTACACCAGTTGTTTGTCTTAGCTCAATCTGATTATAAAAAAGTGCTCTAGTTATGTGAAATAGTTTTTGTTTTGGAAAATATAATGGCTTCTTTTTCAATGGATGATTTTGTTGGAAATGGAGTTATGAAAGAATTGCTTCCAAAACTGCTAGAAGAAGGTTGGGATGATGTTCCAACTTTGAAACTTATGAATTCTGAAGATATGGATGCTATAAATATGACTCCACAACACAAGGTATATACTTTGCTATATATAACTAGTCTTTCATTTCTTATGTGGACAAATCCTTTGTTTAAAGATTACTTGTTAACAATTATTAAAACTGGTAAAAGAAAGATTCCAATAAACATCGATATCTGGTATGATCTCTGTTTAGTATAGGTCTAGTCTAGAACACTATAAACTACATTGTTTTTATATTTTATCTTGAGATCTAGGACAACTTGATTATCACAGAACTGAATCCTGATGATCAATTCTATCTTGAAGTGCGTAACTAAGACTAGACGTCCTTAGCTTTAGTCGGCCATTTTGTTGTGGAAACCAAAATTTATAAAGATGAATAAGATTTTAACCGGTTTCTATCAATATGTTCATAGAAGTATAGAATGGCATAATGAGACTAGATTTCAGCTGCAGCGACCTAGTATATGATCAATTTGGGTCCTAGTTTTGTTTTTGGAAAATGTAGACTTATGTTTGTAAAATCTTAAGTAAACAGAGATACATCTAACTCGGTATTTATTTTTTAAATTATTTAGCTTTAAATTAAAGTTTGTGAAATTTAAATTGTTGGTTAAAGGATTGGAATTGATTGAACCTCTTGATACACTTTCGCTGTCATGTTTATTGTAGAAAAATAATAGCACACTTTTTCTAAGAAATTATTCTCGGAGTATGAAACAATTTTCTTGATGTTTAATGGCCCAAGGCAGCACACTCTTGAACACTCCTTCAAATATTAACTTGCTATACGAAATTGAAAAGTTCATTCTTTTAAGTCGTTGCTTATCGAATCTTTAATCTCATTCCCATTTTTGTCATTTTTCCTGGTTTTGGCACTAAACAAGCTCGTACCTATTGCCCCCATTTCATGTCTACCTTTTTGGGAAAATGCTTCCAATTAGCGAAAAGCCGAAAACAAATTTCTGGACATTGCCAAAATATAACTCAGTTGACATCCAATTTACTGGTTTCAGAAATAGAAAACTGTTTTTAAAATCATAAATAACCCAATTCCTAATTTATACGCAGGATGCATTGGAAATCAGAACGTACCTTCACAACCGCGCACTAATGCAATATGCAGATAAACTAGAATCATCCGAACATACCCTAACTCAACTCCAAGCCCTATCGATCACTGACCTGTCTACACGTTTCGGCATGAAAAGAGGTCACATCGCACGTTTTAATAACATAAACCACTTGTTTTCACAGGAGTCATTATTGCCTTTTCCAGTTCTACCGAGAGGTAAAATCCCAATACCATCAAGAAACAACAGCTCTTTGGAAATTGACATTCCTGGTCCAAACCACACCCCAAAAACACCCATAACAAACAATAGTACTTCAAATCCACCAAGTATAAAAAATGAGACTCATAGTCCACACCTCTTGGGAAACATACCTTCTAAAAAATATATTGTGCTTAATAGCCCAAAATACTCCTCAAAGCAACCAAGTATCAAGAGGAGATCATTCACAAACCCCGAATACTCGATTGAGCAATCGATAGCTGATTTAACGATTAAAGAGGGGCATGTTTTTAAGGGTGTTGTGGCTTGTTCTTCGGATGAGCCTAGAGGGTGTGGGTGTATAAGTCCTTCACCTGTGGTTGATAACATTGCTCCTTACTCGGCTGTTGAAAATGTTACGGTTCATAAAATTATGCCGGAATATAAGATTGGGATGGAGCGTTTGGTGAAAACAAAAACACCACCAATGAAGGCCTCAGAGCTATGGCGGGATAAGCCAGCAGTGTTTCTGTGTATGAGGAGGCCAGGGTAAATTTGCTTTTTTGTATTATCATTAATTTTTTATACATTTTCTACTAGGTCGAATGTCAGTTATCATCGAAGAAATGAAAACGAACTCTATTTTTGTCGTACTCATATTCACTAATTATCATACATACAATGAAGGAATTCAGCAACATCCTCTCAAAACATTTTAAGAAACTAATATGGAATTATGGATAATGAGTTTTTTATGATACTTGTATGTTTACTAACCAAAAGACAATTCTGCTGAGCACACCACCACTTTATTTCCGTAAAATAATTGTGGTGCGATGATTAGAACTCGTACTAACGACCTTTTCTGACCGCAATGTAAAACGGTATTAAAACGGTATTAAAACGATGTGCCTCAAAAGTTTCAAAAGTTAACTATCTCAAACTAATGAAAGCATATAGATGGCCAATGTATGTCTCTAAACCCGTAAGCTCTTATTATCGTTCTCTCCATTGTAAGACTTAGTTTGAGTCCTATGCTATTCTTCTGTAAAACAGGTGCATCATGTGTAGAGCCGAGGCTCACAAACTGTACGCCCAAAAACCTATATTTGATGCTCTTGGGGTCCAGTTATTTGTGGTTCTTCACGAGTACATCGAATCAGAGGTATTTTATTTCTCTCCTAAATTTATCAAATGATTAATATAGTCATTGGAGTGCACCAAACACACTCAAACTTAAAACTGGCCCTTTTCCGTTGAAAGGGACTGTTTAAAGAGTAAACGTCCTAATCTTAGAGATACTTAATACCTGTCCTCTGATATGCATATGAAAATCTCCCTGAGCGAATAATAGTAGTTTCTTTTTGGATTTTAGAAGATATTATAATTGAAAATGTTTTATTTGCCTTGGTTTTTCTAGGTAAATGATTTTTGGCCTCGATATTGGGGAGGTGGCGTACTTCACGACAAAAACATGGAGTTTTTCAAAGCGCTAGGTGGTGGCAAGCTACTCAAGGACAAGTTTCTATCGGGATTTCTTTTCAATCCTCGAGCTATTGCAAACTATAAACGCGCGAAACAAATGGGAATTGAACAAACTTTTAAAGGGGAAGGTGAAATAAAAGGTGGTCTCTTTGTAATTGGTAAAGGAAAATGTGGGATAGCTTACCAGTTTATTGAGAGAAATTTTGGAGATTGGGCTCCTCTTCCCGAAGTTATAGAAATTTGCATCCGGATGCAGGTAAATTCGTCGATTCTATAATTTTCTCTTTATAATTTACAAGGGATTACGGTCTAAGCATACTCTAGTCCATATATATATGTACTTAAGTCACATACAAAAATACCAAACTTGTAACTGGATGGACATATGTATGGATTTTGACAACTACTATTAGAGCCATAGAATAAGGGAAAATATTACTGTATGAGAAATGAAGATAGCTCTTTATTCTTGAAAGACTGGATCGATTTTAAGCATTGATTATTGATATTGGGCGATACCGCGATAATAGCTCTAATTAACAACTATCTGTAAGTGAACTCGATTACTACAATCGGAGTGGCATGGATAGGGACCGTAGGGTAGGTTACAAATTCATTATTTTGGTAGTAGTGATACTGATATCTAAGAAACTAACTTGTCAGAAACTTGTATAAAAATTTAATTTGACATCAGTATATTTGTTATGAAGAAGCAAAGATTTACTTCCTTTTTTGTCTGATGGCTGATGCAGTCGTGACTCGTGACAGCTCATTTTAATATGAAGTTTTAATGTGTCTATTTTTACTTGTTCATACATAACCGAATTGTTGTTATGGAGAGTAACCTTAATCTGATTGATTTTCCTTTAATTCTGCAGAATGAACAGCCAAATCTGGACAGTACCTTCAAAATACCACAAGAGAGCGAATAGATTCCAATTCTTTTTAGCCCTCTTGTTTCTTATATTGTTTGTATGCTTTTAAAATAAAAGTCCATATCAATTCGCATACATAGTTATTGATCAAACGTAGTGTTGTTTTCAGACATCTAAGATTCTTGATTACAATTTACAGTACATCAATAGAACGTATATAAAATTTAAAATTCAGTCTAATGAACGCGATAGAAGAAGAAACAAATCAGTCTAGAATTGTTGAATCCCCCTTTTCTTATTTGAGTTCTCTCATAGTCGATGTTCCTTGTAGGCATGTGTACCTTTATACTTCTTCTAGACGCTAAAACTTCATCGTAGCTCACAAATAAAACCCAAGAAATTCCTCCTATTAGACATTTTCAATCACCTCTCAACATTTTACAACTCATGCGTGTATATATTTCCAATCAACGACATCACGGAGCAAAGGATCAAGTTTAGTTTCTTTTATTTTCCTTGCTTTTGTCTTCCATCTTAACATTCAACTGGACACAGACTAAATTGTTCAACATTGGGCGCATCTAGTTTATCGTTCCTCTTTAATGAATCTAGAAAATTTAATATTGTGAGTTATATCTCTTCCTTTACATTGATCTCGAAGATATTACTATTTGTGAGTAATTGACGATCACACAACATAACACTAAGGCCCTGTTTGGTTGCAGTACTATTTTCGATAGGATTAGAAATATTGTGGGATAAATGTTGTACTACGAGTACTGTGAGATTAATTTTTTTGGACGGGACTATGAATACTTTGTTTGTTTGAGATGGGATTAAATTTAGGTTTGTTGAATAGTTTACCGGATTTTCCAATTTTACCCTTTTACTATATTTCTATTTGTCCATCAAATTACTAACTTGTTTATGTTGTAAGATATTATTGGACTATTGGGCTTGTACTTTATGGGCCCAAGTGGGCTTGTAACCCTACCCCTCTATCTATATAAAGAGGGTTAGGAGTCTTCTATTTGATGATTCATTCATACATTATGATTAATAAAGCCTCCCTTATTGTTGTCTCTCATACCTCTCTCTATATCTATACATATCTCTATATATATCTATAACGAGCTAATATGTCACACAACACGTTATCAGCACTTTGCTCGCAGAGAGTAGGATATACGCTCACTGATATTGAATATTTTGAGTAAACGCACGGATTCCGGGTATCAATAAACCTTGAGTTTTATCCGGGTTTTATTGGGTTCGTTTCGATCTTCTACAAAATACGAAGTGTACGGTATAAGTTTTCTCAAATAACTGCATCCTTATATCACCATATTTCAATCACTGTTGTATGAAGAAAAGAAAAACAACTGTATAATTAATTGTTTCGGTAGATATGTATATAAACATGTAACATCCCGTATTTTTATAAGTGATTTTATTTATGATTTAATTTATCCAAAAAACGTTTTATTCAAAATTCTACCAAAAACCGGTCACTCGACTAATTTTTAGCCAAAAACCTAAACTCTTCCGAAAAACCTTATTTTAAAAACCTGTTATTAATTTTACTAATAAAAAGGACCCAATAGATTTGTTTCTAAAAGATTTGTTATTATTGAGTAGTTTATTAATAATTTTGATTAAAAAGTAGCTTTTAGAACTTTGGGGACCAAATAGTTCGTTACCACAAACTATATCAAAACAGTTTTTCTAAACACTTTTTCAGCCACTTTCATAACCTAAAAACAGTAAAAAACAAGTAAGAAGAGAGAAAAGAGAGAAAAGAGAGAAAAAGGAAGAAGAAGAAGAAGAAGAGGAACCCACCGTTAGCGGGTTATTACCGAAAGCATCTCATCTACGCTCTAAGGTAACGGGGGTTATCCATAGCGACTAGACGAGGGTGTATGTTAGGATTATGTTTTACGTTTAGTATAAATTGGGGGTTTTTGCCTTTTATCTTAATTAGTTTTATAAATTGTTAATTGGGTTTAATTGTTATATGTTTAATTCACTTATTTGTTAATTAGGTTTAGTTGATTATATGTTTAATTCACTTAATTGTTAATTGAGGAGATGCTCACCAATTCTACGTTGATATGTACTCCACAAATTCGGGTTTTTGATAATTAAGTCCAACAAGTTGCAGTGTTGAAAAATTAGTTGCAGTGTTGAAAAGTTAGTTGTGGTATTAAAAATTTAGTTTTTTTAGTTGCAGTATTGAAAATTTAGTTGCAGTATTAAAAAGTTTGTTGTAGTATTGAATGTTTAGCCTTTTCAGTTGCAGTATTGAAAAATTTAGTTGCAGTATTGAAAATTTGGCCTTTTTAGTTGCAGTGTTGAGGACATCTCTTCTGAGGTAGTTTTTAATAATAATAATATTATTTTACTTAGTTTTAGTTAGTGTTTTTTTTTAGTTACAGTAATAAAAAGGGAAAGTTATTGTTTAAACTTTAATTCATACTTTAGTCGTGTTAATTTCGGATTAGCGAGAATATGGATGAGTTTGCATGTCTTTATGTATTGATATTGTGTTATTATAATTGTTGTTAAATTGGGTAATTTATTGTTGAATATAGATGCATTGTAGTTTATGCATACAAGGTGTTTGCTAGAATGCTTGAATGAGTTTTCATGTTGATTAGACTTGTTTGGCTAGTTGCGAATCTAGCACCTATGCTTTTGGGTTTCGTTGAATTACGTTAGAATGACGTAAGATAATGTGATAAATGATTGGTTTATTATTTATTGGCCGAGGCCTTAATATTTATATGTATGAGAATGTGTTATATGAATAGTATAATATTATCGGCCGAGGCCTTAATATTGATACATTAGCAATGGTCTCTGTCTCTTCCTAATTCCGGGGACAGAAGACGGCAGTGGGGATAGGGAATGACTCGTCTTACGGACTGGGGCGAGTGGCATGAGAGGTCCTAGTGTGCACTATATTTATTTTTATGTTAGCTATGGTCTCTGTCTCTTCCTAATTCCGGGGACAGAAGACGGCCGTGGGGATAGGGAATGACTCGTCTTACGGACTGGGACGAGTGGCATGAGAGGTCCAAGTGCGCACTTTAAATCTACTTTTATGTTGCAATGGTCTCTGTCTCTTCCTAATTCCGGGGACAGAAGACGGCCGTGGGGATAGGGAATGACCTACCTTACGGACTGGGGTAGGTGGCATGAGAGGTCCATGTTTGCTATTGATTTGTGTTGACGTTATTTAATTTATTAAATTTATCTAGTTATAGAATGTTATTATATTTCTTTTTATACGTCGATTATCGTAGTTGTAGAATTTGTGAGCTCTTGCATTTAAGGGATGGAGTGACGGTATTTGTGGTGCCGTCCCGTCTAGTTACGTGCGTGGGACTCACCGTTACAATTTTTGTCTTTCAGGTACAAATTAGGTTGAGGCGTTGGCTAGGTGCTTTAGCACGGTATCGCATGGGTTCGGGGCTTCTTTAATCGCTTTCTTTTTATTTAGTTCATTTTGAGGTTGTAGCCTACGGGCGATTTACATTCGTTTATTTTCTTTTATAATTTTGTCAAAACTATCTCGTCTTGTAGCCACGTTTGGCAAACAGTTTATGTTATTCATTTAATTGTTCCATTAGCTCGCAAGTCTTTTTCTTTTAAAAATTTCAATTTCGTACCAACAGGTTCTATTTTCTTTCGTTTTAAAAAGGTCATGCCTCGATATCCGTGTCTCATGGATTTTGGGGCGTGACAAGTTGGTATCAGAGCTAACTAGGTTCTTGTATACTTTGGGACGACGGGAAGATGGGTAACCATTGGACCAAGATCCATTGTATCAATTTTTATAAAACTTTTTCCAAAAAACTTAAAACTTTTTCTTAAAACGGGGGGGTTGCATTTAGCTTAAGACATGTAGCTAGAATTTAGTAGTTTTTGATGAAAGGAAAGTCCACATGTGAGGCAAGTTGGGGACAATGAGGACGCTTGTTGATCCCGGCTCACCAAACTAGTGAATAGACCTTTCGTCGGTATGTGTGAAGGAATACCTTAGCGATGTGGAATTCTAGAGTATGCGAGGACGCTCGGATGCTTTAGTTTAACATATCGTGATGGGTTATCCCTCGCACTTTTGTGTTGTTTGTATTGCGTGCGTAGATTTATCTAGTGTGTATGAGGTATAAGTTTGCATGTCTGGTAGTAGCGAACTATTAGAGTGCGAGAATTGTGAAGTTGATGATTTTACGTAGTGCGTTTTCATATTATTAACTTGTGTGGTAATGAACATTTTATGCGAATGGATGTTGATATGTTGTGAACTAAAATGATGTAGTTGGGTGATATGTTTCATGTAAGGAATTTACAAATGTTGAGGAATTTTTCGTTTTTGTATTGTTAATGATGTAGTCGTGGACTAAAGTGTCTGTTTAACCTGTTATAGTAATGGCTATTACCACAAGGACTAGTGGAAGGGGACCAGCTACACGCGGGGGCGCACCACCATCAAGCGGTGCGGCTACCCGAGGTAGGGCAGATGGAAGAGGAAGAAGAGCTCCAAGGGGGCATGGAGCAACTAGAGGAAGAAGGACAGCAAGAAATCGTGGGGGGAGAGGTAACACTAATGCCCCACCACTTGAGCAACCCGAGGCTGAGAATGTGTATGAGGAAGTGAATGTGGAAGAAGAAGAGACATTTGCACCGGAACCGGAAACGGTCAATGCTAACCAAGTGATGACCGATCTTCAGAAGGTGGTACAAATGATGGTGCAGAATGCACAAGCTGGGAGTTCAAGCAACAATGGATTGCTTAACTTCACTCGATTGGGGGCTCCGACTTTCGATGGGTTAGGTGAACCATCCATAGCTGAGGGATGGGTGGACGAAATGGAGAAATATTTATCGGCAGCGGGAATAGTTAACGGGGAGCAACGAATGAATATGGCTCAGTTTCACCTAAAGGGTGAAGCACGGAAATGGTGGTTGGGAATTGTGGATACGTACGACGTAAGCAACTTCGAATGGAATGAGTTCATCGAATTGTTTAATCGACAGTTTCTTCCAGATTCTTATAAGGACGAAATGAGAAGACGTTTCGAGGAGCTGTATCAAGGGGGTATGACTGTTCAAGCATACCAACTGAAGTTTACCTCACTCTCGAGGTATGCTCCAGAATCGGTTATAGGGGGCGCAGAAAGATGTAGGAGATTCATGAAGGGGTTGAATCCGACCATCTCGTTACAATTGGCATCGGCTCGACATGTCAACTATAATGAATTGGTAAAATCAGCCCAAGCTGTGGAAGGAGCTCTACTCCATAACAAGCGAATCTCGGAGAAATCGAAAACCGGAAATGCTCCGAGGGAAGAGAAGAAGCGGACTTGGGATATGGCGAATAATTCGCGGTTTCAACAACAGGGAAGGGGAGATAGGGGTTTCAACCAACTACCAACAAACACCATAATGAAGAGAGCGTGTTTTACCTGTGGAGATGTGAACCATCGACAACACGAATGTCCTAGAGTCCTATGTAGGACATGCAACCGGTTTGGGCATACGGCAAGAGTTTGTACCTTAGGACAAGGAAGAATCGACACTAACCGACCCTTTAACCAACCTAGGTTGCCACCACCACCACCAAGAGGACCAGGATTCGTACCACCACACCAATTACCTGGGAACCAAGGGGGAGGGTTTCGAGGTAACCACCAAGGAGGGGGAAACCGTGGGAACTACCGAGGAGGCTATCAGGGCCCGGGAAACCGAGGGAATCATGGGGGAAATCGAGGACCGCAAGGAAACCCACCAATTCAAGCACGTCTATTTGCCTTGCCACAATTGCCAAACCAAGGAGATCCGGCAAATGTACAAGGTATGGTTCTTGTGTGCTCATCTTGGGCACATGTTCTTTTCGATACGGGGGCTTCACGTTCTTTTATATCTAGAAGTCTAGTTGAGTCTTTGTTGTTAGAAATTGGGGTTCTTGAAAACCCGATAGTTGTAGAGACTCCTGTTGGGGGTCGAGTTGTGTTGGACCGAGTGTGTCGGTCTTGTGAGATGGTGGTCGCGGACCACGTATTTATATTTGACTTAGTCGTTATAGAGATGTCGGGATTCGACGTGATACTTGGAATGGACTGGTTGGTTCATTTCAATTCTTTCATCGATTGTGTTCGACGAAAGGTTTTCCTTACGACTTCATCCGGAGATGAGGTGTTCTTTCATGGGGAAAGGGATGCTACCCTTTCTTCTATTCCTTATTATTCCAAGCGGGTTGCGGGCCACCTGTCTTGTCTTTTGGCTAGTCTCTCGATAGTGGATAACGACGAGGAAGTGGAAATGTGGCCACACGTAGTGGACGAATTTAGAGATGTGTTTCCGAAGGATCTACCGGGGTTACCACCGACAAGAGGGTTAGACTTTTCGATCGACTTGGTACCGGGAACGGCACCCATAGCCATTTCCCCGTACCGTTTGGCACCGGAAGAGTTGAAGGAGTTAAGTAAGCAGTTAGAAGAACTGCTTGAAAAGGGGTTTATTAGGCGGAGTACGTCACCGTGGGCGGCACCGGCCTTGTTCGTGCAGAAGAAAGATGGATCGATGAGGATGTGCATCGACTATCGAAAGCTAAATAGGGTGACTATTAAGAATAAGTACCCACTACCTCGAATTGACGATTTGTTTGACCAACTGAAAGGAGCGACGTTCTTTTCAAAAATCGACTTGCGATCAGGCTATCACCAATTGAGGGTGAAGGATGAGGATATTTCGAAAACGGCCTTTAGGACCCGGTATGGTCACTATGAGTTTGTGGTCATGCCGTTCGGGTTAACTAATGCGCCGGCAGCATTTATGGAGTTAATGAATCGAATCTTTAAGGAGTATCTCGACAAGTTTGTGGTGGTCTTTGTCGACGATATTTTGATTTACTCGAGTTCAAGAGAGGAACACGAGGAGCATCTCCGTTTAGCGTTACTCACGTTGAGGGAGCACCAACTTTACGGAAAATTTAGCAAATGTGAATTTTGGCTAAATGAGGTGAAATTTCTGGGACACGTGATCTCGGAAGAAGGGGTAAAGGTGGACACGACAAAAATTGAGGCAGTTTCGAAATGGGCACAACCGAAGAATGTGTTCGAGATTCGAAGTTTCTTGGGTTTAGCTGGATACTATCGACGGTTTGTCAAGGATTTCTCGAAGTTAGCGACTCCAATGACTTACCTTACTAAGAAGGGGGTGAAGTTCGTGTGGAGTGAGGCTTGCGAGAAAGCTTTCTTAGAGCTCAAGAAGCGGTTGACTAGTTCACCCATACTAGTTATTCCCGAGCAAGGGAAGGGTTATCAAGTGTATTGCGATGCTTCGAAGGAAGGTTTGGGTTGCGTCTTGATGCAAGACGGAAAGGTTATTGCATATGCTTCGCGACAACTAAAGGTTCATGAAAAGAACTACCCGACTCATGACCTAGAGTTAGCGGCAATAGTTCATGCGTTGAAAATATGGAGGCATTATTTGTTCGGAGAAAAGTTTGAAGTGTTCTCAGATCACAAGAGCTTAGGGCATATCTTTACCCAACGTGATCTAAATATGCGACAACGACGATGGATGGAATATCTGGAACAATATGACTACGACTTGCACTACCACCCGGGAAAGGCCAATGTAGTGGCGGATGCTTTGAGTCGAAAGTCTCATGCAACCTTAGCGCATGTGGCGATCGACGAATGGAGGATGATGGGAAATGTGAATGAGTTCGACTTGGAGTTGGGACATGTTAATGTGGGGACCTTGTACACAATAATGGTACAACCGGAACTTGTGAGTAGGGTTTTGGAAGCACAAGAAGGGGATGAGAAAGTGGAGAACTTTGAGAAACAGATAAGTTCGAGCGAAGGATTAGAGGGTTGGACGAAAGGAACCGATGGAGGGCTACGCTTTAAGGGAAGGACTTATGTGACAGAAAATATGAGGAACGAGGTATTAAAGGAGTTTCACCACTCCCGATTAGCCGTTCATCCCGGCGGGACGAAAATGTATCACGATGCGAAGAGACAATTTTGGTGGCCCGGGATGAAACGAGATGTAGCTTCATATGTTAGCAAGTGCCTAACTTGCCAACAAGTGAAGGCGGAACACCAAAGGCCGGCGGGTATGCTCCAACCCTTACCGGTAGCGGAATGGAAGTGGGAAAGGATAGCAATGGATTTTGTGACCAACTTACCTAAATCGGTAAGTGGGAATGACGCTGTGTGGGTTGTGATCGACCGTTTGACCAAATCCGCACACTTCATTGCGATTAAGATGACGAATTCGGTGGAAATCTTGGGACGAAAGTATATCAAGGAAATTGTTAGACTTCATGGGGTACCAATTTCGATAGTATCGGATCGAGACGCGAGGTTTGTGTCAAGGTTCTGGGGCGCATTGCAAAATGCCTTAGGGACCAAGTTGACAATGAGTACGGCGTTCCATCCCCAAACGGATGGACAATCTGAGCGGACTATCCAAGTGCTAGAGGATATGTTGCGCGCATGTGTGAATGACTTCAAGGGAGGCTGGGAGAGCCATCTACCCTTAGTTGAGTTTGCGTATAATAATAGCTTTCAAGCTAGTATTGGCATGGCACCTTTCGAGGCTTTATACGGGCGGCCGTGTAGGTCTCCGGTGTGTTGGACCGAGGTGGGAGAAGCGGAAATGCTAGGACCGCAATTGATTCAAGAAACAACTGAAAAGATTAAGTTAATTCGGCAAAGGCTTGAGACGGCTCGAAGTAGACAAAAGAGTTATGCGGATAAGAGGAGGAGACCATTGGAGTTCAAAAAGGGGGATCACGTATTTTTACGAGTTTCGCCCAGGAAGGGGATTATGAGGTTTGGCTCTAAAGGAAAGTTGAGCCCGAGATTTATCGGACCATTTGAGATCGTGGACCGAGTTGGAGAAGTTGCATATCGGTTGGACTTGCCACCAAAGTTGGCGGGGGTTCACCCGGTGTTCCATGTGTCAATGTTGAAAAAGTATCATCACGACCCTTCACACGTGGTGGACTTTGAGGACATTGAGGTTAGTGCGGATGTGACCTACGAAGTGGGACCTATGAGGATTATCGATGTGCAAGAGAAGGAACTTCGAGGAAATACTATTAGACTGGTAAAGGTGGTTTGGAAACACCACGGGGCCGAGGAGGCAACTTGGGAACGCGAGGATGAGATGAAGAGGAAATATCCTAATCTCGACTTTTCTTTAGGTATTTTTCTTTAGATGCATTCTAATTTCGGGACGAAATTTCTTTATCGGGGAAGGGTTGTAACGCCTAGAGTTTGGAATTTATTTTTGTTATAACGCCTAGAGTTTACGGAGTTGTTGCGTGTCTTTTATTATGTAAGATATTGCATATAGGTGTTTATCTGAGTTGAGTTTTGTAGATGTTATGGAGTTGTTGAGGTAGAAGCATGTCAGCTTAGTTTACCTTATTTTCTTTTATGTTGCAGCCGCTTCTTTTACATTGCTGTCTTTCATTTTGTTAGATATTGTATACAGGCAGTTACTTTTACAGGTTGTGCATTATCTGAAGTTTATCTCATTTGAGTTATGGAGTTGTTACAGGTTGTGAACCCTGCGTATGTTATTTCTTGAATTATGACACGAATTGTACATTTAGAATTTTTATGGTCTTGTTTATATAAGTTTATCATTTCTGGGTATAGTTGATTAGAGATGAAATTTCGGGACGAAATTCTTTTAAGGAGTGTTAGTTGTAACATCCCGTATTTTTATAAGTGATTTTATTTATGATTTAATTTATCCAAAAAACGTTTTATTCAAAATTCTACCAAAAACCGGTCACTCGACTAATTTTTAGCCAAAAACCTAAACTCTTCCGAAAAACCTTATTTTAAAAACCTGTTATTAATTTTACTAATAAAAAGGACCCAATAGATTTGTTTCTAAAAGATTTGTTATTATTGAGTAGTTTATTAATAATTTTGATTAAAAAGTAGCTTTTAGAACTTTGGGGACCAAATAGTTCGTTACCACAAACTATATCAAAACAGTTTTTCTAAACACTTTTTCAGCCACTTTCATAACCTAAAAACAGTAAAAAACAAGTAAGAAGAGAGAAAAGAGAGAAAAGAGAGAAAAAGGAAGAAGAAGAAGAAGAAGAGGAACCCACCGTTAGCGGGTTATTACCGAAAGCATCTCATCTACGCTCTAAGGTAACGGGGGTTATCCATAGCGACTAGACGAGGGTGTATGTTAGGATTATGTTTTACGTTTAGTATAAATTGGGGGTTTTTGCCTTTTATCTTAATTAGTTTTATAAATTGTTAATTGGGTTTAATTGTTATATGTTTAATTCACTTATTTGTTAATTAGGTTTAGTTGATTATATGTTTAATTCACTTAATTGTTAATTGAGGAGATGCTCACCAATTCTACGTTGATATGTACTCCACAAATTCGGGTTTTTGATAATTAAGTCCAACAAGTTGCAGTGTTGAAAATTTAGTTGCAGTATTAAAAAGTTTGTTGTAGTATTGAATGTTTAGCCTTTTCAGTTGCAGTATTGAAAAATTTAGTTGCAGTATTGAAAATTTGGCCTTTTTAGTTGCAGTGTTGAGGACATCTCTTCTGAGGTAGTTTTTAATAATAATAATATTATTTTACTTAGTTTTAGTTAGTGTTTTTTTTTAGTTACAGTAATAAAAAGGGAAAGTTATTGTTTAAACTTTAATTCATACTTTAGTCGTGTTAATTTCGGATTAGCGAGAATATGGATGAGTTTGCATGTCTTTATGTATTGATATTGTGTTATTATAATTGTTGTTAAATTGGGTAATTTATTGTTGAATATAGATGCATTGTAGTTTATGCATACAAGGTGTTTGCTAGAATGCTTGAATGAGTTTTCATGTTGATTAGACTTGTTTGGCTAGTTGCGAATCTAGCACCTATGCTTTTGGGTTTCATTGAATTACGTTAGAATGACGTAAGATAATGTGATAAATGATTGGTTTATTATTTATTGGCCGAGGCCTTAATATTTATATGTATGAGAATGTGTTATATGAATAGTATAATATTATCGGCCGAGGCCTTAATATTGATACATTAGCAATGGTCTCTGTCTCTTCCTAATTCCGGGGACAGAAGACGGCAGTGGGGATAGGGAATGACTCGTCTTACGGACTGGGGCGAGTGGCATGAGAGGTCCTAGTGTGCACTATATTTATTTTTATGTTAGCTATGGTCTCTGTCTCTTCCTAATTCCGGGGACAGAAGACGGCCGTGGGGATAGGGAATGACTCGTCTTACGGACTGGGACGAGTGGCATGAGAGGTCCAAGTGCGCACTTTAAATCTACTTTTATGTTGCAATGGTCTCTGTCTCTTCCTAATTCCGGGGACAGAAGACGGCCGTGGGGATAGGGAATGACCTACCTTACGGACTGGGGTAGGTGGCATGAGAGGTCCATGTTTGCTATTGATTTGTGTTGACGTTATTTAATTTATTAAATTTATCTAGTTATAGAATGTTATTATATTTCTTTTTATACGTCGATTATCGTAGTTGTAGAATTTGTGAGCTCTTGCATTTAAGGGATGGAGTGACGGTATTTGTGGTGCCGTCCCGTCTAGTTACGTGCGTGGGACTCACCGTTACAATTTTTGTCTTTCAGGTACAAATTAGGTTGAGGCGTTGGCTAGGTGCTTTAGCACGGTATCGCATGGGTTCGGGGCTTCTTTAATCGCTTTCTTTTTATTTAGTTCATTTTGAGGTTGTAGCCTACGGGCGATTTACATTCGTTTATTTTCTTTTATAATTTTGTCAAAACTATCTCGTCTTGTAGCCACGTTTGGCAAACAGTTTATGTTATTCATTTAATTGTTCCATTAGCTCGCAAGTCTTTTTCTTTTAAAAATTTCAATTTCGTACCAACAGGTTCTATTTTCTTTCGTTTTAAAAAGGTCATGCCTCGATATCCGTGTCTCATGGATTTTGGGGCGTGACAAAACAGCATGATAAGATTGTATGATTCTATTGAAAATATGCTTGCAACAAATAAAATAGAACTTGTGTTTTATAATATACCAACCGAAAATAATGTACAGCCATGTATGTTGATGGTGATTGAATTGATATAGTATCACATGTTTAAAATTGTCACTGTAATTATTATCAAAAATATATGTACATGCAATATATGAAAATAATTCTTTGATAAATCTCAAACTGGTAAGACTTAACACTGTAAGAATTCACTACGTATGAAAGTTCTTAAACATGCTTGAAAATTGAAAAAAAAAACCATATGTTTTAATCTGATGGACTGAATATGTAACTACCAGAAACTGTTGGACTAGTATGAAATCCTCTGAAACTAATGGACTGACTTGTAATATCGCTAGAACAGCATACTCCCTTAAACTTAAAATTACATGTGTAGTCCCTGTAGTTTATTTCCTCCCTATTGAACAGTATATATCCTCGAATTTGTTAATATTTGGTCAATACATGCAAAATTGGAACTTGTTAATGTAATTAGTCAATTACCATGAGTTAATATTTGATCCCTTTCATGATATAATGAATCTTGTGAATTACCATGTATGTAACTTGCGTGTATATTGTAAATTGGTAAATAAAATATATTACGTACATGAATGATTTAGTTACCATGTATAGAACTTACACATATAGCAATAGAATAATTAAATATTGAGTAATATATTGCTTAGTGTAAATTGGTAAAATTTAGATTGTGCTAATATGTACTACCATGCTACTGCTATATTATTTAATCATGCAAGCAGGTACGATCTATGTATTTATTTACTGCCATGTACACTTGTGTAAAATATGGTAATTTGCGAAATCATATATATTCACATTTAAGTTGGAAAAATTATGAATCTTCCCTAAATAGGCTCACCTATTTGGATACGATGTCTAGGAAAGATATAGGCGGAAGTCGATATCCTAATGAGGTCGGGTTTTAAGTGGCATTCGTGCCCTCCACCCTCACCGTCTTTCCTGGTCGTTTTTCAAGTAGAGCTACCGAAAGGGGTTGACTAAATAATAATTTCCCCGAGTGTGTTTATATAGTGATGTATGTTTCGCCGAATTGGTGTTTCAGTATCGACCCGTCGTTCGATCAATGAAAACCGATTCACATGAGAAGCAAAATTAATGTTTTCGAACCTGTCGTTTCGAAAAAAAAGTTTGTGCTTGTGCAAACCATAAACATATAAACCAGTCGTTTTATATGATAAATAATCCAGAACTCCCAACACATGTTGGATGCCATCTATGATGAGAAAATTCGCAAAACATACTTGCGAAATGACTGTTTAGACGTGATGTTATTCCGTCACCACATGTTAGTCACCCTGATGTGTGAAAATGTGATGCCCAAATTTTTTTTTGGATGCCATCTTTGATGAGTAAAACACGAGTTTGTTGTTACCATCGGGATGAATGCTAAGGCGTTGATTTTATTCCGCCGCCACATTTGAGACGTGATAACGTCTATGGTGAACAAATGTCTGAAATTGACATATTGGAGCAATCCTTCACCAAAATACTAGCTTGGAAATTGTATTCCATAAGCAGTATCGTGAATTTATATTCACCATGTTCCTTTATCGCCCATCTGTTATTGGATAAGAAAATTACCCTGGTGAGTAGTTTTAATCCTATTGGGTCAATGGCGAATTGTTTGCCTGATATTAATGCTCTTCGTGTATATTTTTTTTCCACGAATCGAGAACCGAGACAAGTGTTATTTGTCTCGAACTGTCGCGATCCCGATGAATCGCCTAGCCAAGCGAGATTTTAGACAATCGTCAAAATTGAAAACCTGTGTCTTCAAGACAGTAATTGAAAGGAACAATATGGCCCGTTGTCACAAAGCAAGAGATAATGCTCAAGGAGGCAACTCTATGCTATAAAGACAAAGGTCATGCACGGTTACTCCTTAAATAGTTCAAAACTATTATAAAGGTAAAAAAAACCCGATGCTAATGTGGTTAAAGCTAACTGAAAGGAAACTTTTGAGACCCCCGATTTTGTGGCTCAAATGAGTTTGGGACCTTTCTTTATTGATTTTGATAAATTATTGAGCCATTTTTTCGCTCATCTGGATTATGTTTTTCCATTTGGATTATTAATTTTCCATTTGGACCATACTTTTGGATTATGGTTTGCCTGTTTACTAAATTTCTCGAAATAATTTAAAGTGTTTTGAGCAAATTCCTTTGACAAATGTGACCAAACTTTAAATTATGAAATTTTAGGCAATACTTGTGGTGTAGTTGGTTTTTTTAAATAGTGGGTAACAGTGTACCATATAATTTCACCAACTACTTGCCTAAAAGAGCACTCAGTGACAACGATTCTGGACCTGTCGTTCCAAAAATCGAAATCTTTGGTAAAGCCAAATTGATTTGTCAAATATGAGGCGTTATACTCATGCAGGTCCTGTCGTACCTTGTTGAGTTATAAAATATTCGAGAAAACCAGTGTTATCTGGTAATAGCTCATGAAAGAAATGAAATTTCTTTACATAGCCTCCACTCAAAAACGTATTTTAGAGGAGTTGAAATGTCTTTCAAGTGGTTGCTACCACATTCTTTAAAGCATTCAAAGTTACCTTATCATTTCGCCTGTCGTCGAATGATAAATGATTTAGATGCTAAGACATGATTGTCTGTACTATCATTCGCCTGTCGTCGATTGATAAGAGCATTTTGATATTATGGCATTGACCGGATGAGATATTCCCGGGTCAAAAGACGATGCTTGATTTATAATCACATAGCATTTGGATTCTCTCTGAGAATATATTTCGCGATTAATCCGAAATTCATGCCATTAATGCTCAAATTTGAAAGACTAGTATGTGTAAAGATCACGAAATGAACTCGTAGAATTCTTGCAAAGAATTGAAGGAGTTATTGTGGACTTATCCAACCATAAGACGGACCATAAATATAAATGGTTATGGTTGATGCATCGACAATAAGGTCACATTTTATTGTTGTCCACAGAAATGCAGCATTTCCCAAACTTTTAGCCCTATCATTAAGTTGATGGCTCATGATCCGGATTATCCTGAAAAGTCTAGTCGACTTGATAATTCCGAAGAGTAATAATCGAAATTTCGATTTGAATTACTTGAGTTTGGAAATTGAAATTGAACATCCTGTCGATTATGTTCAGACCCAAATGGACTCACGGAAAGTTTGATGATGCGGCTGCAAATGATTGCATGCATTTCTTGGTCTTGCGCACCAAGATTTATATTTCCGTGTGGGGTTATGCTATTTTGCTGCATTGGTCCGTTATGAGGCCCATAGACACTCAAACACCATATGCGTACCAGCTGGTTACTGGTTATGAGCCAGAAGTCTCATATTAACGCGTGTTTAAAGTGATTAATTAATATTTTGATTGAGCCGCTATAGCGTTCAAAATATGGACCTCTGAAGGAGACATAAGTCGATTATGAATCCCCTGCCTATCATTTGATAGAGTAACCTTGGCAAGCGATCTCTTTACCGCATAATATGCGAAAGTGACATCGCTAAGACTGTTCTCCCCGTCGTTAGGGGGAGATTTGCACGTTACCGTTGATAAGGAACGACGTGAAGTAACGTGGCATAACCCACTCAGTTTTAGCTTGATCCCCAAAACTGCACTTAGTGATAAGTAAGTGCATAGACTCCCTCAAGTCTAACTAAATGCCAGACGCATTTAATGACTTTATTGATGTCACGAGATCATTTATACCTGCTGCAAAATGCTTGCAAGGATAGACGTCCCTGTCGGACGCCGTGTTCCTGTCGTAACACGTTGCTTTAGCCGAACCCACCAAGCAAAGGACGCTGCCGTCGGCCGTCAGTCTGTGGTCCTTCCCAAGATACGAGAAAGTTGACCGGTTCCAAATTCGTTCAGCCCCAGAGGTGGTGAACTGAAACTCGTTTGTCACACGAGATTATAAAGGATCAAGGAGATGTGTGATTTCCTCCTCATCCTAAGAATCTCGAAATATCTGTCGATCATGATATCTTAGACGATATTGAAGCGAAACGAGACTGTCATTGATTACTTGTTCATATATTCGGTGACGACTGATAATATGAGCAAATTATGACAGGGAACCATGTACCGTTGCCTGAAGTCAACGTAGAATAGACTGACCTAATGGAAACTTGCAATCCAAGTAGACTCCTTAGCGAAAGTGTGTTCGGACCTGTAGCTCCAACACCACCAATGTTAAACGAGTTCGTTTATTTGGTTATTCGTAAGGAAAAGTGATGAGAATAATGAGATTGTAGAATGCTCGCCTAGTAGCGCATGGCTTCTCTCACACCTTGGAATTGATTACGAGATGGTTGATTTCCTTGTAATGGACATTATAACAGTCCCCTACTTTACCAGTTTAGTAGTTTCCGAAAAACTGAGTATGCAGCCATGAATGTGGTCACGGTTTTATCTCTATAGGGATTTAGACAAAGCGATATAGATGAAGGTCCCTGTGTGACTTCATAATGCTTAAATCAAGTAGTTCCTGACCACGGAACACGATCTCAATTAACTGAGACGTTCACTATATGGATTAATATAATCCGAGCGGATGTGGTATACCGCCTAAGTGAGTACTTGATTAGCTTGGGATACTTGAACAAGTATTATGCCCTTGCGTGTTTTATTACGCGATCCATTTTTGGATTTGCCTTCGAGATGAAGGATCTTGGGAAGACACGGTAGTGACTCAACCTGATGATTGAGTCCCGTAAAGATTGAATCTAAGTCCATGATTCAGACTACACCCAGAAGGTGTTATGACGTTTTAGTCATCATGACGTTGAGTCGTCAGATTCTCCCATGATCGTTCGATCATTAGACATTGATATAGACCCATTCCGTCCCTGATGTGACGATGAAGAGATATTGAACCATAATGTTCATATCTAAGTACAATAAGCGCATCATTGTACTTGGTCAAATGTGCTAGGACGAACATCTCGTCTGCTGTGAATGGTATAGCTCGACACAGCATCGCGCTAACACGCTGCCATCGAAATGGCATAAAAGACATTTTCCCATTACCTTAAGGTAACTGTGGATGAGGGCTTGTCTTATCCCATTTGCGTCATCGAGTGTACCTGCCCCCTTCGGTACTCGAATTAACGCAACCCTTTTTCGGTTATACCGATGCTGGTTACTTATCAGACCCGCATAAGGGATATTCCTAACATGGCATGTCTTTACCATTAGGAATAAGGCGATATCTTGGAGGTCTTGGAATGACTCCAAACGAATCACTATGATCTGCTCGTGCTCTATGAGACGACTAGAGAGTGTATATGGCTTCGAGCTAGTATTAGTCATATTTGGATTACATATGCTCTGTCTCACGATCCAGATAAAACACTTGTCATAGAAGACAACTTGTTGTTATTGATCAAGAGAGACATGACTACATTATGCTATTTAGCATTTCTCGCCGAAATTAATCTTCACAAATGAAGTTTAAGAGCATCCAGTTGAATGCTCATTCTATTCCACGTTAGATTTTCTTGCATCCAGTCGTATGTAAGTAAATGAGGCATCCAGTCGAATGCTCGTACTCTTTCTTGGAATATGAAATCTTTGCACCCAGTCGTGTGCAAGTGAGGGGGAGCATCCAGGTGAATGCTTATTGCACTAATTACTACTTAGTCGAAATCTTCGCACCCTGTCGTGTGCAAGTGAGGGGGAGCATCCAGTCGCATGCTCGTGTACTCTTTTTGTCCTTAGACCAAGGTTTTTTCCCACTGGGTTTTCCTTGGCAAGGTTTTTAGCGAGACACGTTCCCATCATATCTCACTTAAGATTGCCGAAATTAGGGGGAGTATCCGGTTGTATACTTCTTACCACTGTGTACTCTTTTGTCCTTCGACTAGAGGTTTTTCCCACTGGGTTTACTCTAGCAAGGTTTTGATGAGGCACCTGTTTTGTGGTTGATCCCCTACTACTACCACTGTTGCACTCTTTTTCCTTCGATCAGAGATTTTCCCATTGGGTTTGCTCTGGCAAGGTTTTGATGAGGCACACTGTTTTTGTGGTTAGTTACTTACATGATATTTCGGCTTATATCATTCGGCTACACAGTTTCTCCTAGGTACCGGTTTTGTCCCACACTGGGTTTTCCGGCCCTAAGGTTTTTATGTGTTTAGCACTGCGAATGAACTCGACTCAGATCGACTGCATGAAGACGAAGAATTCAAGACGTCCAAAGGGGGAGTGTTGTAAGATATTATTGGACTATTGGGCTTGTACTTTATGGGCCCAAGTGGGCTTGTAACCCTACCCCTCTATCTATATAAAGAGGGTTAGGAGTCTTCTATTTGATGATTCATTCATACATTATGATTAATAAAGCCTCCCTTATTGTTGTCTCTCATACCTCTCTCTATATCTATACATATCTCTATATATATCTATAACGAGCTAATATGTCACACAACAGTTTACTATTTTTAGTATAAGTCACAAACTAATACAATTATAAGATTTTGAAGAAAAAAACGCTGCACATGGCATTTATATGACATATAAATATAAAGCAATGACCAAGTTGAACAATATTAATAAACTTACTTAAAAAAAAAAGAATCAGACTAGATGAAAAAATGTTCATAAAATATGTGTAATGCTATAATTTTAGAGAAGAGAGAGAAAAAATATAAAGAAAATAAAAGAGTGAGGAAAACTCACTTAACCAAAATTAAAAAGCAGCATATTCTCAAATTATAAATGGGTTTTTGAACTTTTAACACCAAACTGCACCTTCATTATTTGTAAAACTACCTAGAGATAGTATTAGAAAATGGGGTGTTCAATAGTATTTGGAGTCACATGGGATTGTTATTAAGGCCACTATTGTGTATAACAAACATGTTACTAATGGAAATGCAGTGAAGTCCCATTCTATTAGTACCCTAAACAAACACACCCTAAGCACATAAATTCTAAATATACCATAAAAAAGTAAAAAACACTTCGGAAAACTCAAATATTCCCACTAGTGCTATGCAAGTTTCGCAGCTTAATTGAAACCCGAGAGTACAGTGTGCTAGATTCAGGTAATAATTCAATCGCCTCATTCAGAACTTCCATTTTCACAAAAGGTTGTCCTGAGCAAATACCATCGGTTCAACTGGACATGTTTTAATTTGATGGGTAAAACGATACATTCCACAACTGCGTCTTTTCTGGCCACACTCACGCAGGTCGAAAAGCAAATTAATAAACACTTGAATATGTTTGGTAATTTGATTGGGGGGTCAATGTTACAAATAGAAACGCTATCAAAATTGACTATCGAGTGTTAATTTAAATTCCATATGTTCACTCTCTATAAAGGCTATTAAAACAGCAAGTTTCTTCCAAAAATAAAGAAAAACAAAGGCCGAATTGATTACACTAGCAATCTTCATAAAGAAAAATTACTCCAAAACAAAAAGTCAATTAGGATAGTAACTGAAACTACATTGCTGCTTACCCAAAGCTCACCAAAAGTATTATAACTACGTTTACAAAATGAGCTACAATAGATCAATTACAAAGTATCGCCTAAATACTACCAAATGCTGCTATGGACCTCCCATGAGTCGAATATGGGCAATCTTTTTACACTAATGTTTAGAAGCGTGTGACAAATCACTTACAGTGGAATTCCCTTGGAAGGGTTAAAAAGAATGAATACAATGTACAAACATATCATATCATTTTCTCACTATATCCGATACAAAAAAGCTCTCACTATCTCCTTCGCCGCCACCAATCAGGCACTTTTAGTCTCCGATTTCTATGTACAGCTAGTTTAACAGCAGGCACTTTATACCTCACTTGTCTCCATATCATGTTCACGGCATCTTCTTTTTTCGGAGGATATTGATACTCAAAGTGATGGGATATGTTTTTTAGTTTTTTCCACATTTCGACCCATCTTTCTTTTTGAATTTGCCTGAGTTGTGTCACCATGTAATCTGGTTTTAATGCCTCATTAATAGAGAAGAAAACTGAGAACTGTGAGTAGTCTAATTCGTCTTCGTATGGGAGTTCGATTTGATCACTCACAATAACCGGGACACAGTGGCTCACAATTGCATCAAATAGTCGGCAAGAGGATGGAGTGTCTCCGGCAGGATTAAGACAGAACTTTGACGACCGCATTCCCTTCGAGGACTGGTATGGCAAATATATATAGAGATATTACAAATCAATATGACAAGGTACAAAAGAAAAAAATTGTCATAAATTGGCATACAATCTGTGATAGGTGTAGTTTTGATTCCTTCAGAAGTACTCCAAATAAATGAAATAAAGAAAGGTTGTATGTCAAGCGGGGTACCAGTGTAAAACAAATCTGGTGCAAAGAATAATTCCCCAATCAAGAATTTACCAGCTCATCAAAAAAAAAAAACATGTCCTTCGTCTTTAAAAATATAGTTAATAGGTTTCTTTTGGAGGAGAAGGACCAAGTACAGCAGGCCCATTTCTTTTTAAGTCTATAAAGCAAATATTTGAGTTTTATAAAAGGCAGAAAAGTTGAAGCAAAAGACTAGAGTGAGAGAAAACGAAAGAATACAGTGTAATTTGCCGCTTTCCAACTACAAGATCGCAACATGGCTATTGTACTGGACAGCAATTAGCATACACTGCATCTTACAGATACTAAAAAAATAGATAAACACATGCTAGTATTCAGTATTTATGTCCCTTTTGTGCAAGATCGTCTCGAGAGAGTTTGTATTGGGATTTTTTTTTTTATCATTATAATGGATACAATGCTAAAACTTGAAGATTTTACTAAAATGAAATAATACAAAAAATAATGCTTATATTATGGCAGAGCTATGACCACTTTACTTCTAAGAAGCTGGCCACACAATAGTTAACCAAACAAATATTCAGGGTCCATTGGTGGAAAATGATAAACATAATAATTTTTATTTGAACCATAAGATCAGAAAACTATATTTCTTTCCTATACTTATATCCTTGTTATGTAAATGATCGAGTAGTAAAAATAAGATGGAGTGTGAGTCTCACGGTTCCCTTTTGCACTCTACTTTAAAAATCAGGCCACGCCGGTGGTAAATGGCTAAATGCTACACATTTTATGAAATTTATTCTACCTAGACAGAGATGGATGGCCTTTTGTACAGAAATAAGGAAAGAATGGGGAACTGCAGATCCATTTTATTTATACGCAGGTAAAGAAAAAAGAGCACAACAAGCAATACAGTCATGCTCTAGAACGAAGTGATGATAAATTTTTATTATTATATCTTCTGTTAAAGAAAGGCAGAAAGGTATCGCATGTATTATATATATCATCCCCAAGAGAAATTGTATAAGCTTTGAGTCACTACCGCTTTTATGCTTTCTCCAGTTGCATGACTTTCTTCATAGTGAACATCCTCGTGACCAGCCAGTATCTTCGCTAGCTTTTTACGCACAACCCCTTCCTGCAAAAAGAAACAAAAGAAAGTATTTAGCTTCAAATACCAAGAAACCTTATAAAATAAATCATTTCCCAAAAAAATGAATAACTTACATCTTTCCTGACGGTCCTTCCCTTGAAGAAAAGAAGAGTAGACCGCGAGTCGTATGGGTCTGAGGAATTATCATCTGTGAAGGAGTCCACAACATGGACATATGGGGCAACCACATCTTTAGTCAAATTCGACATTGATTTGGAATAACGGCCAAAATCTGCAACAATGAGAATGGATGCATTTACTTCCTCTCGGAGAAATCGGAAAGCATTTGGATGATGCATAGGTATTACATGGTCTCGGCCTTCGGATCTCTGCCAGTATTTAGATTCTCTCAGATATTTTAGCACGTCCACCTACAATTATAAGCACGTTAGACAAGGTGAAAAACTAAATATTTGAACATATTTTATCCAATACAGCACAAGGATGACTAAAAGGTTCAACGTTGAGCAGCGGAAGTATCCTTGGCTAAATTAAACTTAAACATAATGATCAAATTTTCCATCAAATGTTAGTATGTTGCCACAGCAAAGCATGACCTTGTAAATATTTTTCAGTTAATTGAAACATATTCTACTACACTTCATCAGCCTTTTAAATTTTAGAGTGAAGCACCACTTATTTACTTTAGCTGGACATATTATATCTACAAAAGATCATCTTTCTACCAAACTCACTATATCATACCTTTTTTTCCCCATCTGTTTACTTAAAAACAATGTTATATTTTGGTGGGTAAGAAAAATTAAAGGCCCGATGATCTAGAGGAAATCAGAACCAAGGTATCAAAAGTCGCTAGGCGGAGAGGTAGGGCCTGGATGCCCAAAGGCCTAGGCGTGAAAATGATATTTTGATATTTTTACTAGTTTTTTGTTGGATTCTCGTACAATAGACATGTTGTGTAATAAAGTCAACAATGAACCGGCAACGTGTAGTTAATGCTATGCAATCACAATTTTAAGTAAAGCTATAATAACAATATCCGAACAAGGACAGCTGTCGAATGCAAACACAAGTAAGCATAATTATGTATTCAGACACACGCATAATTATGTATTCAAAACAATTTTGAAGCATGGATACTAATTCAAGATCGTCCCATTCTGTTAAGTTTTAACTAGTCATTTATGATATATTTTCTTTAAAAATTAAATATTTTTTTACAGAGTCAACCCGTTTGACCCTCGTTGATCGGATCTAACCTATATCAAAGTGGCTGGTATTAAGTGGGCCGGCAGACGAAGGCCTAGGGGAAGACTTTTGAAACACTGATCAGAACAAAACTAAACAGCAATCAAACAAGGGCAGAATTCTTGATGCTAGCCCCTTTACAGATGAACAATGCTTTCCAACATAAAAGTTAACCCAAAAAAAATCGAACTCAGATCCTACTATAGCTAAGTTAATTCATAATCTATATATTTTTTACTATTAGCATCAGAAAATGAAATTTCTTTCTCAACTAGTTTGTCAAGAGACTTATGTAATTCTACTCAAACACGACGCGTAGTTGGACGAAATATAAAACTACCTAAAATAAACATTGTCAGATGTAGAAATTCACAAAAAAATAAATATAATGTTTGACCAATCCAAGTCCAACATACTGAAATTTAATTCATCATTGTTGACAATAAATCATCCAAATTTCAAGATTAATTGAAACCAGTAACTGGAACTAATCCTTTAATTCAAGCTCACTTATGAAACAACACAACCAAAAACATATCACCGATGATAATCTAAATCCATAGTAATTTCCGTTGTACCAAAAAAAAAATCAAAAAAAAAAATCCATAGTAATTCCAACAATTTATCTCTCCTCAAAAATGATAGTTACTGAACAGTGAACACAGAATAATATACTCCTATATAATTAACCAATCATTTCTCAAAAAAAAATGCTTTAATTACAATCAAAATCCCTAGAAATTACCTGCAATTGTCGGTCAACCTCGGTCTCGGGATCAGTCATAACATGACCATGAGTATTAAAACTCAACGACGAGAAAAACGGCACGAAAAACACCTCAGCCTCCTCCGGATCCAAAACCCTAACCGCCTCCCTCTCCTCACCCTCCCTCCTCGCCAACAACGATGCCATCATCCAGTACTCGACACTATGTTGCCTCTTAAGCCCCGAGTTCCCAGGCCAGGGCGGGAGAGTCGCTACATTTACGGGTGTTTTAAGTGCTTGGTTTGTGTTTTTATGTTTGAACATTGCGATGTTGAAGCGAGGCGGGAGGTCGTACATGAAGACGCGAAGCGGGACGGAGGAGGGAGAGGGAAGAGGGAGGGGGAAGAATTGGGAGCGGATTGTGGTGGGGTTAGTAAGTAAATAATAGGTTAGTGTTATGATTATTAGGATTGTTAAGAGAGAGATTGAGATGGATGTTTTGCTTATTGTCTTCATTTTTATTATGTATCTGTATCTATTTTTCAGTATGTACCTATATCTATTTTCTGTATCGATGTGTATCTATTTTGGTGAGATGAGATTTAAGTAAAGTTGCTTTCAGTGAGTGAAGATGAAGATAGGTATAACTGTTTTATTTTTATGAGCTCCATAGGAAAGGATGGCATGATTGGATCATATTAATATGTATAAACATGTATATGTAAATATGGCTTTGTTAACATTTTTTTTTTGTCCAAAATACTATTTTAAAAATGAGTATTGTTATAGGTAGCTAAAAAGTTTGTCTAAAAACCTTACACTCTAACGTTTCGGACTAACTGTACCAATTATAAATTAAATAAAAATATGATTTCAATATCGAAACAAAAATTATTGGTATACTTAACCTGCCACATCAGCGGATAAGATTTTTGGTTAAGTTTTTTGGATGACTATATCATTTCTTTTTAAAAATATGTTTTGAAAATTTACTGAAAAGCTAGATATTAAAAAATTTAAGCCTAAAAATCAAATTTTCATGAAGCTGAATAATCTGACTTGTCAAATACTCCCATATTTTTAATTTTAAAATAGAATAAACCGCTAAAAAAAATATGTTGTCGAACGGACTCTATGTATCTATTTTGATGTGTATGTATAAAAAATATGAGATGTTATACTATTGGAAAGTAAAGTTACGTGTGTGTGTGAGTGAAGATGAAGGTTAGGTATAACTACACCGATTTTATGAGCTCCGTAGGAGAGGATGGCATGATTGGATCATACAAAATGGATTCATTGTTACATTAGAAGTTAACCGGATCGAACCTGGTCGATTGAATGAACCTAACTAAACGGATTATATTGGCAGAAACGACTCGATCTGTTCCGACTTTCCGAGTAGTTATTGGTTTGGTCCGGAAATAAAGTGAAAAAATGATTAACAAACCGATGAATGTACTTTCTTTTCAGGCACTCGTTGAACGTTTGGTGTGATTTTATGATAATTTACAAGTATTTTTCTGATAATGTGTTTAACTTATCTATAATTAAACTTAAATTGTATCATGTTTTGATGATAATAAACGAGGATTTTTTTTATATATAACAAGTATCGTTGCACTAATACTTTAAACTGCTTTGTTAAAAATCAATAGATATTGGTCAAACGAAAATTTTATATATATAAAGTATTGTATTATGTTTTGATGATCAATGGTCAACATCGGTGACTGGTCAATAATCTTGATAAAACTTGATTAGTCAAATATTTTTAGTAAGTCGTACCAATTTGAAATTACTATTTTAAAAGTGATACATTCTCTTAAATACTAATATTTAGAGGGTACCGATCCAAAATTCACTCGTTTGATTTACCACGAGCTTTGGCCCAATTTTAATGGAACAAACTTGTAGGGTTTATGCATAGATAAGAGCTCATCGCCTTCTAAGAGCACTAGCAAGGAGGCCCATCCAAGGGACGGGATTGTCTCTTGAAGGTCAATTTGTCAATGTCCGCTTCGTGTTGTACGTATTGCGAAATTACATTTATATATGATTATCGAGTCTAATAAGAGAAGGCGTTACATAAACTCTATATATCCATTGCAATAACTTTTAGCACGGTAAAATGTTGAACTCCGTAGTATACTTATTCACGAATACAAAGATTGACAATATGAAAAACTCTTTCAGCGACGTTGGCACGAAATGTGACTCCTGTACAACTGAAAGGCGATGTTTATAAACGATGGACAATTAAAAAGCAAGGAGTAAGCAAAGTCAACGCGAAAACGGGTCAATTCTCGATTCAATACTGCCACTTCCGGGTTTGATCTATCTACTTCGGCAATTCATCTGGCGACTTCATGCTCACCAAAGAAGCCCTAAGAAGCATCAAACATTTATGATCATTAATATAACCAGCAAGGGGAATAACATTAAGAAAATTCCAATTTGTTTACAAATAGAGAAGCACACCATAACGTTCTGAACCGCAACCACCTTAACCTTATCTAGATAAGGTTAATAAAAATTAGCATAGAAAAGACGAAATAAATATAGATGGATTATGTATTTCACAAAGAACAGTCTGCAATTGAATGCTTCTTTATCACAGTTGGGAGGAATTCTAATTCCTCAAAACTAATTTTTTTAATAATGGTTCTGTTGCCTATGCATTTGATTGCTATCAAGTTATTCCTCATGTTTTAAAGATCGTGAAATTCTTAAAATATCCAAAAAGAGCATGGAAGTGGTCTTCTTTTTTGTTTATTTGTGAGCTATACATGGAATGTCCGAAACCGAATACATGTGCCTAAAGAAGTTCTTCTCAGCAATGGAGGTAATTATCTCACAAACTATGTTTTCATAGACTTAAGTCTTAATAATCTAAATAATTTAACGAAAAAGAAGAATAAACCGAGAACTGGAAGAAGAATTTGAATTAAACGCATGCAATACAAAACTAATTTCAAATGAAGTTGAGATTAAAAAAAAACACATCCAAAACATACCAGAAAGAAAAAAAGGAAGATGAGAAAATAATTGAGTGCGAACTAAAAGAATGTGGGATGGAGAAAGAAATTGATGGATATACATACATACATGGTTGTACATTACTAATGTAGTCTATGCATTAATGCATACCATTTTATTGTTACAAAATATGTACTATAACTTACCTTTTGAGTTAAAACAGGAATTCACATAAATGTGGTGCTCTGCCCGACCCACACATTATCAAATGGACACACTGAGCTACACTAGTACAGTACAAGTGCTCTAAATATTGAGCTGTCAAGGTAATTATACTCTCTCTAAATTTCTTATATATAAACCCTATAAAAAAATATCAGTTTACTAGTAGAGCATCTGTTGCTAAACTGATGGTAAAATGAATGTCGCTAAATTTAGCAACAGTTTTTGTTGCCAAACTGTTGCTAAAATTTAGTGACACTCATTTTATCAACGGTTTTCAAAAAACAAATTATTGCTATGTTAACTTTTTATTGTAATGAAATCTGTTTTTTATATCTAGCTCTGTTGTTGTTGTTGTATTGAATAAACCTATTTTCAGTTTTGGATTCACCCTAATTAGTACTGTTCGTATTACACCTTATTATTTTCATGCTATCTTTCTACTCTTTTTCTTACCAAATAATTCTACCAACATTAAATTGTTAAAAAAAACAGAATATATATGTTCAGTTTTACTTAACCACTGAATCCCCTTTTTTGTTATTTTTTTCAGATCATGATGGAACAGATGATCAAATTTGCTAGAGAGACCCTTCTCAAACGTTTTGTCAAATGTGTTTTGTAAGAACCTTCTTTTCCTTCTTAATTCAAAAGAAAAAAAAAAACTTTCGTTATTTTTGTAATGTTATCTTTCTTACTTTTTATGATTTTGATTTTCAGTTACGCCGCTATCATGTATGGAAGATGTGTTGATGCTGTGATGAAAAAACATTAAAACAACATGGGAAAGTAATTTAATGTTGTACTTCTAATTTTTCCTTGTAATTTGAATATAGAACACTTTCGAATTAGATATCAAATTGACACTCCTTTTGTTGTCTACACAGGCTTCGTCCGAAAACGTGCAACTTATGCCATAAAAAGATGTTAGATATTTTATATATCATCCAGCAGCAACGTATTAAGCATGGACTCTCTCTATTTGGTTTTATCTCTCTCTATTTTTCGCCATTAGCGACCGGCTCTCTCTCTACAATCTTTTCTCTTTTGTTCTCATCGGTAGTCATCTATATTCGTAAATAGTTCATTTTTTCATTGTTTCTTTTTTATTTCTCTCTTCATGTCGATTTACTTGCAATCATTTCTCTTTTGTTTTCATCGTTACTCTTCTATCGATTGATTTAGGGTTTTTCAAACAAAATTGCTCAATTGAGATACAATTTGGTACTTTGTAGTGATTTTGGGATGATGTAGTTCAGTTTGAGCTGGACTTGAATTATACAAGTAATTATGTTAGTTGAAGTATAATTGTTCCACTTTTTAATTGATTGATGCTATTTTGGAATAATATCGTGTTCAGATTGTGATTATTTTTAGAAATGATAATTAGTTTAAAATTGGACTGGAATTATTTGATAAAAAGAATTAAAGTGTTTTTAGGTTAGTTGGAGTGTAATTGATCCACTATTTTACAGAAGTGTTACATACCACTGTTCAAAATTTAGACTGGAATTGAATGCTAAAATGAAGTAGTGTTTTTATGTTTCTTCTAAAACCCTAATGTCATTGTCCATGTCCAAATATGTGAGTCATAACTCATAATATTATAATAGAAGTTGATACACTAATTACATAAATGTTACTTTGACTTTCCAAGTCAAATCCTTAATCTCTTTAGTTAATACCCTGTTTTTAATTCTCAGCTATAACCGACGAGTTGATACCCTTATTTTACCAGATAAACTCTGATATCCATATTATGAAAGTTCATACATTCATTTTAGAGTTGATACCTTCATTTCATAAGTTAGACTTTAATATTCAGACTTAATACCTTCGTTATTCAAGTTAATACCCCGATTTTTATAGTTCATACATATACACCAGTTTTATTGTTGATACATTTATTATGCAGGTTCATATTCTAATTTTAGGGTTCATACCCTTATTTTTATTTTAGAATTATACCCTTATTTTAATTTTAGAGTGGATCATTTTTCAGTTTTTTTTTCATAGTTCATATATACTTCCTCTTTTAGTTTTGAAGGGGTGTTTTTGTGCATAGTTCATACTCCTCTCTTTATATCCCAATTCATATCAGAGAGGGGGAGCCAGACTATACCCACTGTATAGTCTGGCACCCCTTATCCATTCATATCTTACATCTAGATGAATGTCTTGTTCTGTTTTAGGCAATAGTTTGATTTGCTTATAGTTTAATTTACCTTTTTCAAATATGCTTTTTTCGTTTTTATCTATTTTTATAGATGGACTCTGTTATATTCATGTGCAAGCTCCATTCGTATACGCATATTCATGTTTCAATGGTGATAATTGATGTTAGGATTGGTTCTTTTTTAAATTAAATTTTGAAAAAAGTTTTGTTGATTTGACCGTAACTTAATGTTACTGATTTGGAAGTAAACTACTCTATACCACATTATGAAAAATGTCATTTAGGTAGTGAAGCAAATGTTGTTTGTTTATTTAGGTTGGTATCTGCTTTTTCACTGAAAGTGGTGAATCTTGAGTTGATAAGTAGGTCTATTGTTTATGATGGTTCCACCAATTCTACTGTTGATAAAAGTGAGAATGAGAAGTAAATCGTAATGTGAGTAATCTCTCTCCTTTGCATTAACCGGAAGTTGTTGATTAAAACAAAGCGAGATCGCAGAGATATGAGAGAGATAGTTACTAGTAGTAAATGATAGAGATTACTCACATTAGATTTACTCCTCATTCTTCACTGTTTTTTTTTGAAGGTACATGCACAATTCAGGATAGCTATCTTGATCTAAACATAAGTTTTTCATTGCCTAGTCAAATATATGCTAGAGTTAGATACATGCATGGCGAACTTGATACATATTAGTATATACCACTCTTCACAGCACTAAACACAGTAACAACAAGCTATATCACAGTCACTGCTGCATCCTACGACATTCGATATGTCAAATATATACGGAATGAGCAACTCAATTGAATTAATATAGTCCAAATGAACAACTAAACTGAAGGTGAAACAACTGAAAATCATATTATCAACCACATATACAAGTAATAGTTACAGATAGTAAAGATTTAAGTAACGTTAGAATAATCAACAAACAACTACTATACCAAATTGATAAAAAATCTATATATAAATTTTACATGTAGACTAAATATCATGTCTTGAGTTTTATCACAAAGATGATGAACAAGCAATGACAACTGCTAAGAAAGTGTAGCTCAGATAGTGATACAGGATACGTTCTTTTGTTTTGATAAACAAATGTTTTTTTATTTTTATAAGTTTCTGGAAGAAGATGTTTTTTAATTAGATTGTTTAATGTTTACATAGAATAAGTCTCGGAAAATAGTTTTACCAATAACACCAGGTTGTTGTCATCATCCACCAATTTCCCCCTCTTAAACAACTGGTTTCTCATCTTTCAAATTTGTTGAGTGATAAACTTCGGACTAGGATTAGTAAGGGACACAGATGAAGAATTAATATGAAAAGATGAAGAAATCATTTTTTTTTTCGTGTTGATTACTTTTAGGTTAAAATTTCATTATAATAATTCTTTTCATAGTCATTTTTATTCTATCCTCTCAGAGTTCATTAAACTTAATCGTATAATTTTTTGATGATAAAAAACATGTATTTTATGTACAGAATGAGTATCTCAATAAATAGAGTCGAATGTTTATTAGTATATTAACAGAACTTGAATTAACCCGTTAATTTAAAAGTAATCAATTAATCCCAATTAATCTCTTATTCAACCGGTTAATCATTGTTGGTATGAGCAAACTACAAATCAAACTCAATGTGTTTTTTGGAGTTTTGTAAATGATTTTAAGGGTTAAAGAGCAAAAAATAGGGAAGATTACGAATTAGGAAGGTGAATAAATAGAGATGGTGACGAATTTAATCATGTTCAAATTTTCTTCTAAAACAATATGATAGATAGATGATCGATAATAGGATAATATTTTAGATTTATCCAAGTGTCAAAAATTTCACACAAATACATAAAAATCAGAAACAATATAGAATTGACCAACAATATAGTATTCAAAAGAATTATGAGAGAAAAAGATTTAACAATCATAACTTATTTTAAAATACAATTTCATATTAAGAAAACGACTCTACATAAAATTAGATAAAGTGTAAGATTGGAAATTCAAACGATGAAATCATATTCCATTTTTGTTTACTAATGCGCTCATTAAAACGACTTAATGACAATGCTAAGACACACTGGATTTACTCGATAACTATATGTTGCTCACTAAAGCCGGTGAAATGATGGTTACGGTCGTGATACTTTGATGTGTGTGATTTTAAGATAGACAAAATTATAGAGAAAAGAAAAATTAAATAATTAAATATATACTATGGCATTCATTTAGAAGTATTAAACTTTACCTCCGAATAGAGGTGGTATCGGTTTATCAGTGAACTTTTTAACTACATACCGATACCGTACCAAACTAGTTTGCTTTGAAAAAATTTATATCATTACCGAACCAAAAAATTCGGAATACAGAACTTTCGGTATACCAAACTATTCGGTTGGTTCAGTTCGGTTTCGTTTTCATACCAAACTTTAGAGTTTACAAGTGATGATAGAAAAATAGTGCGTATTGGAAAAAAAAAAACATATATAGTATAAAGTTTTAAAAGTATTAGATTAAAAATAAATATTTATTTGTATTATTGTTACAGTTTTTGTTTTTTTTCATAAAAGCGTAAATAGTACTAGACCTTTCTATTAAATGTTATATAAAAAAACTGTTATAACTAATCAACAGAAAAAGTAATATAAGTATACATTATAACAATGCTAATAATTAAGTGTATACAAGTCTTTTAGTTTATTTGTCTATATAGTATATTTTAATATTTCGTTTTGAATCGTTACCATACCGAACTCACTAAACGAATACCGAAACCGAACCGACTTTCAAAGATCGGTTCGGTTGTACCGTACCGTAAGATCGGTATTTTGTACCGTCTTGATTGGTTTGGCTTGAAAAGCAGTTGGTTGGTACAGATCGGTACAAAAAGGTCACCCCTACCTCCGAATTACTTGAGAACTGTTGTAACCCAAATTAGTTTAACGTATATGTATGCAGAGATATATAGAGAGCGCAAATGATAAGTCTTCTATTTATATATGAATGTCAACGGTGATACATGAAAACTTTTTATATGTAAGAGCAAATGAGAGTAACAAATGTACATAATGGCAAGAATCATAACGATTATAAATCTAATACCATAATTGATATGCAAATAAATGATAAATATGTATTATAACAAGAACACAATTTTGACTAAAAAAAATTAATCACTTTGTCTAAGCCATTGTTTTGTCTTAAAAATTGTTGGCACGGTATAAAACCTCAATATGGGCGAACAACGGGCTTAACCCCATTCGATCCAGATCCACCCCAACCAAATGTGGATTGGTCGGGTTGAATGCCAAATAGTATGTAACGGGGTCCGATCCTAAACACGTTAAAATTTTAGGTTTGGGTCGTCTCACAGCAAACAATTCATTTACGAATTCAATCAAGTGCAGAATAATATATGATACAAATATTAATTACATGACTAAATTAACTAACCATTTAAACCCACAACCTTTATCACTGCCACACATTACCCATGCATGCAAATATCTTGATATTATATATTGTGGACGTTAAATTTTAAAGATCATGCTTTGTGATTTACTGTATATTGATTAACTTCGAGTTAAGATTATCAAATTTATTTTTTAGCTACAACAATGGACCAAAATGTAGAAGAATATCCAGCCAACATGAACCCAAACACAATGGGTGGAGGGGGTTAGATTCTAATATTTGGCAAACCGGACTAACCATGACCGCAATTCATCATATTTTTTTGTTGGTTTGAGTTGGTACTAACCCGACTCGCACCATTCGTGCATATAACAAGACCCATAATGCACGTACATTCTAAAAAAATCAAAAGTGTCGTGTCGGATCGGATCGGATACCCATCCAACACTCCATTTCACATGTCAGATACTTCAACTCCCGTGTACTTGACGTATTGACATTTTGACCACGCATACATTTCCCTGAACACGCCTTGGACACCTTAAGGACACGAGAAACACAAACTATACTACCAAAAGTTCTTAAAACTTCTAAAACATGTACAATATTATCTAAAAATTTAAGAAATATCCAGATAAAAAAAATACAATCCTCATAAGATTTGTCTATTGCAATTTGTATATTTATAATTTTTTGTTTTTATAAACAATAAACAAGATATATATATATATATATATAATATTTATTATTATTTAATTACCGTATCCTAAATTTTTAAAGTTAACCGTTTTATCGTGTCAAAAAAAGTCGCGTAAGACACACGGATCCGTGCTACATCGAACAAGGCCCATTTTCAGAGCTCACATATTATACCAAATAAAATACCAAATAAAAGCCCAAACCATAACACTAAAACTCTCTCTCAAAATTAGGGTTTTATTATAAAACCGAACACTCAGCCGCAGTCTTAGCTCTCTCTATCTCTCTCTCTCTCGCAGCATCATGGTATCTCTCTCTCTATATATATGTATCTATTTATGTATATATTTATGTATATGTTGGTATATAAATGTTCTAATACATGTTTAATGTATCTATTTTTACTAGGTCAAGTATTCGAGGGATCCTGATAACCACACCAAATGTAAGTATTTTTTTTGTTATTTTGATTAAAAAAAATGGGTTTGAAGTGTATTTTTTGTAGTTTATGTACTGGTATGTGTTGTTTCTGGTTTATTATCGAGGTGGAAGCTTATTTATTTATTTAGTCGTTTTTATGATAGTAAATAGAAGTTGCTATTAGCTGGAATGAAATTGTTGGTATATTGGATTTTTTTTGATATATTAATGGGGGAAAATGAGCACTAATAGCATTTTTTAACTATTATAAAGGAGCTCATTTAAAAGGCAAAAATGTCTGCAATTTTTCGAAAAATTTAGAAAAGAAAACATTAATTAGTATAAATGTACTAATAACAATGTTGTATCGTCATTTTGGCATGTTTTTGTTTTCAATTTCCATATATATTGACATTGTGTAGATTCATAAGTTAACTATTTAAATTTGCATATTTGAAGCTGATAAAATTGGTTGAGCTATCTGTATGAAACATCTAGCTTTTTAGGCGATTCTTGAAAGCATATTATTTATGAAAAAACAGGGTGTGCTTTGAAATTGCTGCTAAAAGTCTTGATTTATTTGTTTTTGAATGCTATTTGCTCATCATATTATATGATTGGGGGGTCCCTTTTGTTGGTGTCCAATTGGGCAATTTTTATTTCTGTTGTTTGTGATATTTTCTAAAAGTTATGGGCATTTATATTAGAATCGTAAGGAATTTTGTGTATCCCTGACAACTTTTCGTAATGTTGATATTTCCGTTCATATCTTTGCTGTTTGTGTACCAACTTAACACTAGTACAAGTATTTGAAATTAGTAGATCAATTTATTATCTTTCGTTAATTCTTTTTAATCTAAATGTTTGCAGCATGCAAAGCCAGAGGCTCCGATCTGAGGGTTCATTTCAAGGTATTTATTTCCATTGCCATTGGTCTCATTTGTGTGTTGATCTTACATCTTAAAACTTTTACTGATGCTTTTACTAATGGTCTTCGTAAACTTAAGGCAATTTTTATTATTATTTGTTGATTGACGAGTTGTTTGTGGTTGTAGGTTTAGAAAATGGGGGGTTTGGACATTTGCTTGTTTTATAAAGTCTTAGTTGTCATCCAGATTAGTTTAGGTGTAAAATTTTGTCACAATTTGTAAGCCATCTAACCTGGCGAACAAAATTGGGTCATGTTTTTAATTATTAGCCGGGCTTGTGTAAATGATAGAGCTGTCAAGTGCATTGTTCTTTGGTGAACCTCGGTTTATATTGGGAACTAAACGGTTCAGTAAATTACGCTACATAGTTATTTTTACATCAGTGATGCTTATTGGACAGGTAATTTCTTTGCATAAGGCTGCTGCAGTTTCTGTGGAAATGGTTGTTTAAGGTAGACTAGTTAGGTGCAAAATCTTTTGGAACTTTATAACCTGGTGAAAAAAGCAGAGTCTTGTTTTTCTTAATAATCTGGGCTCTCGTATATGTCAGGAATATCATGCGTGCATTGTTCTTGGGTGAACCTCAGTATTTTATAGTGACTATAAGGTTCAGTTAATGATGCTACATAGCGATCTATATATCATTAATTCTTATTAGTTGATTTGTTTGTTTGCATACATTTGCAGCATATTCTGTAGATTTAATTTTTTATGGAAGTTAAGTTATGTGTTAAATTTTGTGGAACTTTCCAACCTGTTGAAAAAAGCAGAGTCTTATTTTTCTTTATAATGTGGGCTCTCGTATATGACAGGGATATCATGCGTGCATTGTTCTTGGGTGAACCTCAGTATTTTATAGTGACTAAAGAGGTTCAGTTAATGATGCTACATAGCAATCTAAATATCATTGATTCTTATTAATTGATTTGTTGTCTGTTTGCATACATTTCTGCCCTTTCTGTGGATTGATTTTTTAATGGTAGATTACTTGTTTTAAATTTTTGTAAAACTTTCCAACCTGGTGAAAAAAGCAGAGTCTTGTTTTTCTTCATAATCTGGGCTCTCGTATATGCCAGGGATATCATTTGTGTATCGTTCTTGGGTGAACCTCAGTATTTCTTTAGTGACTAAAGAGGTTCAGTAAATGATGCTACATAGCTATTTATGTCATTAATTATAAGTCAATTGATTTTTCATGCATTTGCTGCAGTATCTGTGGAATAAATTTATTACTGTAGATTAGTTATGTGTGAAATCTTGTGGAACTTTCCAACCTTGTGAAAAAAGCAGGCTCTTGTTTTCCTATATAATCTGAGCTCTCGTATATGCCAGGGACATCATTTGTGCATTGTTCTTGGGTGAACCTCGGTATTTCTTTAGTGACTAAAGAGGTTCAGTAAATGATGCTACATAGCTATTTATGTCATTAATGCTTATTATTCGATCGATTGTCTGTATGTATATGGAGTAGGTTTTTATGGTCGATTTAGTTAAAGTGTAAAATCATGTGTTAACTTTTTGACCTGGTGAAAAAAGCGTGCTCTTGTTTTTCTTTATAATCTGGGCTCTCATATATGCCAGGGATATCATTTGTGTATTGTTCTTGGGTGAACCTAAGTATTTTATTAGTGACTAAAGAGGTTCAGTAAATGATGCTACATAACAATCTGTACATCCGTGATGTGCATAGTGATAAGTTGTCTCTTTCTAATTGTTTAAAAGTTGTCACCTTTTCTAGACCTAGTGCACTAAAACAACAAAAAGTTATTTCGTTTTCGAACTTTATTTGTAGGCAATCCTCCGTTTTGCTGCAGTTCTTAGTTACTCACCCCCTTTTGTTATATGGACATCAAATGACCTGTTTTCCTAAAACTGAACCATTTTTTGTTTTACATGATCAATTAATTGCATGACCTGATTTATTAATTGATTTAACAACCATTCAGTATGTTGCTTTTCGGAATAGATTTCTTGTAAACTTTAGAATATAATAAAAGTGCATCATTATTGGTAAATCACTTGTGTTTAGGTTTCTAAGTTTTGCATGGTTTGTTAGTTTGTTTTTAAACTGTCCAACCTGGTTGACATTAGCAGGTTTTATTTAGTCATTCTAAAGCACGGTGTTGTAAATGTCAGGTATGGGTAGTGACTTTAGGTGCAGTAAATGGTGCTAGATAATATTCCGCACACAAGTATACACTTGATGGATTAGTGACTTAGTGTTCATGTGCATTCATCTCTACTTGTCATTCTCTTTCACACTTTTGATTGAGATTCATTTCTAACCAATTTCCTGTTTGCTAAATGATTTTGTTGGTATCTAGTTTCTTAATATTTGTGCTTGAAGCACTGCTCTTCCATTATGCTTCATTTGACGAGACATAACTTTTCAGTTTGTTAGATGTCCTAATTTGTTTTATTTATATTTGAAAAATCAGAATACCCGTGAGACTGCACACGCCCTTAGAAAGATGCAATTGACCAAGGCAAAAAGGTATTTGGAGGATGTGTTGGCCCACAAACAGGCAATTCCCTTCACTCGCTTTTGCCGTGGTGTAGGACGTACTGCTCAGGCCAAGAACAGACACTCAAATGGGCAAGGTCGCTGGCCTGCGAAGTCTGCTAAATACATACTTGATTTACTGAAGAATGCTGAGAGTAACGCTGAGGTAGAAACCTTTTTAAAAATCTTAGCTTCGATCTATCTTATAGTTCACTTTTCTCCTAGTGTTACAGACTTAGAATTTGCGCCCTTTACTCCTAACGACAAAAATATTTCGTATTTGTTGCTGTAAAACTCAAAAGCATACATTTTCACACCCCGAGACATATTTTTCACTCCAAAAACCTTAAGAACTTTGGTGTATTCTCTAAAAACACAAACATAAAGCTCCAACTCATTGTAATTGTTATCAAGAATATGGCATTGCAAAGTTTTTAATATTTTTGGTAACTTTGGTGTATTTTATTAAGATTAAAACATCTTATTTTTCATATTCTGTTTGCATCAAAAATTTATCCAGTTATAATTTTGCTTCAGCCTTGTTATTATTGAAGATATATATACAAACACTAATACATAAATATATACATATATTAGCAATTTAGCACCGACTGTAATACTAAAGCTTTTGCCAAAACCATTTAGCTATGCTCAAGTCTTTTAACTTCTGTCTTTTTATTTCATTTTTCAGGTCAAAGGGTTGGACGTGGATACCCTTTATATTTCTCACATTCAAGTGAACCAGGCCCCAAAGCAAAGGCGTCGCACATATCGTGCTCATGGGAGAATCAATCGTATGTTCTATCCCAACAGCATTTGTTTTATGTTTACATCTTTTATTTGTTTCTCTTGGAATGTTTATGTTTTTTCATTTATTGTTTGCAGCCTACATGTCTTCCCCTTGTCACATTGAATTGATCCTGTCTGAGAAAGAGGAGCCAGTTAAAAAAGAGGTAGGTCTTTTAGTCTCTACATATGTTATGCATAAATAACAGACTTTTGTATTCACCCCTAGAATGGTTAAAACTGCTTTATCATGTCCTAATTTCCCCTCTTTTTTCAGCCGGAGTCGCAGTTGGCAGCTGGCAAACCAAGAAAGGCGTAAATCCATCAAGGTGTGTTAGATCAGAGAGCTCCTATTGAGTTTGCAGCAGCTTAAAAGTTTTGAGATTTGTTTTTGTTTGTTCCGTACTCGTAGAGCATGGGTTCCCTGTATCGTTATTACTGGATCTCGGTGAAGTTAAATGTTTTGGATTTGGATAATTATATGGAGAACAATGATTTTGTTAAATTAGATATTTTATGAAAGATTGTTGAGAACAGAACACCAACTGCAAATTCTGATTATGAAAACAAAGACTGCCAGATGAGTGCTTCATTGTGCCTTCCTTCAGTATTAAGTTATTTTTATTTTGCTTAGAAGTTTACTGAACAGTAAACATCAAAATCCATTACCTGGCCTCTTAGAAGCAAGTCTTGTGAGCCTTTCTTAGATAATGGTTGTCATGTTTAATGATAATTGTTTGGTAGCTTTCAATTTGAAATTTTCTGCAAGCCTTTTGCCACCAGATGATTTGTTGCAGTAGCTAAAAGATATAAGCTCATTACTATCGTCTTTGCATCATGTATGTAATAGTTAATGGCTAAAGGTGATTAATAAATAAACTATGAAATAATTTCTCATTTTGATTTACAAATTATTTTGCCAATTATTAGGTGAGAGTGCTTAATTGTCAATAAACCCAATTTTGGGTGAGTTATAAAGATGTTATTCTGTTATTAAATTAAGGTCCAGTATGCTTATAATTTCATTACTCTAATACAATTATTATTATCATTGTTGTATGCTTATGACTTATGAGTTGTATGACAATTATTTAATGTTATTGTTGCGTGAGTTTACAAGTAAAGAATTTGAGGAAAGACTGCACTTACTTTAATATATGCTTAGTGCTTTTAATAGAGCATTATCTCTTATTTGATTGGTCTTACGCTTTTGTGTGTTCCTTGGATTGATCGGTAAATATGGGAAGTGGTGTACCTAAGAGTTGTCTCGAACTCTTTATATAAATTATATGATATCAAAATAGTATAATCGTTTATTTAAAACTCAACTAATAAAAAATAAACATATAAAACTTTCAAAATAAATAAATAAACAAAGTGATAGATTAATGAAATTGATGGACATAGAGTTTTTTTTTTGAAAATTATGTATATAGAGTTTTTTTTTTGAAAATTATATATATAAAAATGTATATATATGCATTATGATCCTGGATAGTTTTGCATACTTTATGTTTTTATTTAGTTAAGTTCTAAGTAAACGATTCTATTATTTTGACTTCATATAATGTATATAGAGAGTTAGAGTCATGATAACTCTGACTTATGTACCACATCTCTGTAAATATGCCAAACATCTTGTGCTTTTGTTTGTGTGTTCGTTTTGTTGGCTGAATATTATTATGTGAAAAATGGTGATGACAGACATCTTTAACCATATGCAACAAATATTGGCATATAACAGTCGAGCAACAATACATATCCTGTGAAATTCGAAAGGAATCACGTAATTTGACTTGTGTTTAGAGGTACTAACATCGCGGTTATTACACAAAATTTGACGATTTCACTTATGCCTCCTGGGTAGATGCTTAGATCATCCAAAGTGGTTCTATTAGTTTTAACATGTTAAGTTAAATATTAGTTTTAACTTATCCTATTTTTGTATAAAAGTCTCAAATAGGTGACACATCAGTATGTATACACATCTGTCCAAATTTAAAACCGTGGACATATACCTGTTATCTGTCCATGTGGACATGAATTATGGACATATACTCACTTGTTGATGACTGGGAAAATATTTAAGTATTAATTATTTAAAGTTTGCACATATAAAAAGAGGAGCATCAACGAGTGGATTTATCAAAAAATTAGGGGCTACCCTTACTTACCTACAACGATTTGCTAACGTGGCGTACACGTCAGCAATAATAATATTTTTTTTGTAACAACACGTTCTAGGCTAGAGAGATTTGTTAACGTGACGTATACGTCATTCAGTAACGGTGCAAATCTCTCTAGTAAAGTGAGATTTGCTAATACATCATAACCCTTGAACATTGATGATAGTGTGAAACATTAACTTCCACTCTTTCTTTTAGACATTTTCACCCTCATTTTTGTTATTTTGCTACATATGGAGGAAACAATAATATTTTGCTAAAAGGCCAGATATCATACATGCTTCAACTCTATGAAATACTATATATTAAGGCACACGATTAAAATCAATAAGTAATTAATTACTTCATGTAATTCATGTATTGCACATTGGTTTGCAGGGTCTTGGTAAACTGTAAAAAGAGGTAATATGAGCTTTTGATTAAAGGTAACAAAAAACGATTGAAAATAAGCAAATAAACTGGTTTCAATAAATAATTTTGGACACAGACAAACAAACTGCGAAGTGCAATTAGTTCGACGCTTGTTGGCTTCTATTTCAGTATTTCTTTATAAAAATCTACTACTACCTGTATAAAGAGTCGAATGACTAATAGCTGTGAAGTATGAATCATCCATTCCGTTAGCTTAAAAGCCAGATTGTGCAGTATAGCGATGCTACAAAACTCTTAAGCTTCAAGTTTTAAACTCGCTTTTGATTAATCTTTAACAAAAGCGGTACCGCATCAGTTTTTTTTTTTTTACTAAAACACTAACAGAAACTAAACCATATACTCATTCGTTGGCTATAACCAAAATTGCAGACATTTAACTTTTTCTTCTATCCAAATATACTGAAGGAAGAAAAAACTTATAATTTTGGAAGTTCACTAGCTAGCTCAGCCTCCATTATACAAGTACACTATCAAATCGGCTCTTGGTAATTTTTGCAAAAAAAGGGTTGTGTAACTTTTGTGCCTTAAAATACACATTCCTAATTTCCTAGTTATAAAATATATTAAACGTAATGCGTTTTTTTTGGCCTAAAAGTTACCTATTTGTTAATGTTTTTTGGCTGTGTAACATGTTTTTATTAACTAACAATACCCTTGGCTAGCTCTAATCAATTATCCAATTGCACAAGAGCCTAGCGTCAGAGTATAGTTAATAAAAAATTTGAGTAAAGAGTATTTGAGCTTTTGTTTCACTTACATAGGTAGTAAACATAAACGGCCCTTGGTTTCACTTACGGTTTTGTAACATGATGGTCAATTTGTGACAGTTTTGTGATAGATTTTGACCCTCATAAAATCAATATTATTTTCTAGTGTTTGTTTTATATTTACCGGTTATGAGTAATATAGATCCACCACTAGACAACTAAAGTAAATCAAACAATTTTCTCTTTTCTTTCGTTCAGTAATTATTTCATTCTTCTAGTGAACATTAACCGTCAAAACACGGTTGAATTTTAAAATATAATTAAATGTGAAGGTAAATTTTATAAATTTTTTAATAATAGTTCATCATTTTAAGAGAAATAACATAATTGACTCATATATTTTTTAGAATAAATATAATGGTGTTAGACACATCTGAAGTAAAAATATCAAAAAATCATTATAGTTATAGTAAAATATTTTTTCTCACCAAATTTTCAACTCAAAAACCTTATCCGCTGATGTGGGAGATGAGATTGACCAATTTTATTTTTTTTGTGATTTTGAAAAATAATTTTCACATAATACATGATTGGTACATCTAATCCGTCAAATCAGCGGGTTAGATTTTTTGGTCAGATATTTGGATGACTATAGCAACACTCCTAATTAAATAACACATAATTAAGATAAACGGTCTAGTTAGAATAGTTAATTGTATTTAATAAGTTATAATTAAAAAAATTATTTTAAAAACGGTTTAATAAAAAATCATATTAATGATCATTATTGGAAAAAAAAACTTTAATTTAAGGCCACCTTTTCAAATTTAATTTGGGACTTCAAAAAGTTAGAGACGGCACTGCTAGTAGTAAACACCATAAATTTCAATACACCTCGACACAAAATCATTCACCTAAAATAAAGTTAGGAGCAGCCTACGAATTACGGTCATTAAACTTAAAGCTAGGCTCTACGTTTAGTATAATCACGTTAAGTTCTAAATGGTTGCTAACGAAGTTTCACATGGACAATAAGCAACTTTTAAATCTTGAATTGAGTCAATAAGCAAGCTATTTTTTTTTTTGGATTCTTAATTTTTCGCTATTCAAAAGAAAAACTAGAACAAGAAACATATTTATGTCTCATTACTTTTACACATATCAAAGGAGCACATAGTTTTTGTAACCTAAACTAAACCTATAATTTATAATCAATTTCTAACCATTATCCTTGTATCGTTTTCATCGCTATTATAAATTTCAAAGCCAAAAAAACAACATAGAGATTAAAGTGGTTTGATGTGGATGTTGTCAATGTACAACTCCTCAACGGCAAGCTGATGGCTTTGTCTTCTTTTTTTTTTTTTGTTTTATTGATCACTAGATTTCTTACATCGTATCTATACTATTACTTTATGTGAAAATGGTCTATGAAGCCTTAAAACAATTATTTATAAAAGAGTCATATTAATTTATAAAATTACAAAATAGTAATAGACACCTTTTTTACAGAAGAATTAAAAGAAAAATAACTGTCATCTAATTATTAACTTTATCTTCTCACAAATCATCAAATTCATACCTCCTCTCTCTCAATCATAATTGTTCCTTCATTCATCAAAGATTCTACCATAACGGGTTACATATATTTTTTTGAATTCACACCTATCGGATGAACAGGTCCGCTAGTATTACTTTTATTTAAAGTAATTTGTACAACCTAACAGAGTGTTCAAATTGTTAACTGCTTAATAATTTAATTTCTGTAAAAGAAAAAATGGTATTGTGGATTTATGATTGTACTTTTCTTTTTATTTGCTTTGATTGAGAGGCTGAAAATGATGCAGTTTTTTTATTCAACTACTTTTTTTTTAATATTTTGACGAAAGCACTTTTGAAATTCTATAGATTTAGTAAGGTCTACCGCATATCTGTTGACAACTTAATCGCGAGACTAGATTGATTATTGGCGAAATACATGCTTCAACATTTCGCCAATAATCACAGCAGAAAGGATACGAAGTAGGCCTTGAAATAATTATCCAAGAATAACTTAAAATTGATCTGCTGTGATTTAAAATTTTAAATTATCCAAGAATAACGAAAATACCATAATCTTTGTCCCGCCTGTCGCAAAATATGCATGAAAAAAAGTGTACCTTGGAACTTATTCTCTTAGTTTATCGACTTGCATTTTAAAAAAATATTTTTAAGTATTGGATCTAAGCCTGCAATTGTCTTTTATCCATTTCATTTGTAAGAAAATATGGAAAAGGTTCGAATTCATTAAAAATTAATGATAAAGTGTGATAAAAATATTGAGATAATAATGGAGCATGCTATGCGATGTTAATTTCATTTAGTTGGTATCTTCCTCAATTATTGATTTAATTGAAGATTATTCCACGTTTAAAAATCTAGAACATGATTCCGTAATATCTTTTAACTCTAACATTTGTACGGTACTATGAGTGGTTAACAATTTAGTTAGTGAACTATCACTTTTAACAATTTAGGTATTAATCTATATATTTTGTCGAGGATCCGACGTTAAACGAAATGACGGAATTGCACTTACGTTCTCTCACCTATCACGTAGTGAGTGTAATTCTGTCAACGTCTGTAAAAAATATATCCGGAAGTGAGATATAATGGCCGCAGTTTCGTTGATTAGTACCTAAATTATTAAAAACGGTAATAAAATAGCTAAATTGTTAACCATTTATTATACAATACAATAAATAGTTTTCCCCTTTAAAATTGAAAAAAGAAAAGAAAAAGGTAACTTCATTTAGATACATATGACCAAAACTTTCAGTATCATACGTCAGAAATTTTATCATAAAACTTTATTTATCTAAAAAGATTATAAATACTTTTCTAAAAGGAACTCTTATCAACTTAAAAAAAGTCTTCTCTCTTTATTATAAAGGTTATTTCGACAACTGAAAAAAGTTATGACTCGAACTATTTAAGGTCTACTTGTTACTTATATTAAAACCTGAAGGGTCTGTTAACAATATTTTAATAGCCCAATGCAATATCCTCTAATCTTTATTATCCTAATCATAGGGGGTATAATGTGATTTACCACTAAGGCACTTTATACCTTGTCTCTTTTCATTTTCTACCTATAAATTAGCATTTTCAAGTAACCACAAACAAGATAAAAAAAAATCTCAAAATGGTAGTTATGAAAGAAAATGATATGAGAGCAAGGAGTTTTCGACACGAAGAGTATAACAACAGGAGGGTGTTTTTGAGGAGTTATCCTCTTCATTGGGGAGGAGAAGATGAAGAAATAAGCAAAGACCATGAAAATCTTGAGTTCAAGAATGAGAAATTTGAGAGGGAAAAGCCTATGAAGAAGCTACTTATTTCTGTTATCAATTGGGGGGAGGAAAAGGTTTATGTACTCAGGAGGTTCAAGCATAAAGTTTCATATTATATAATTGCTTGTTTGCCTGTTCATTTTAAGCACCAAACAGCTATGATCTCAGCTTAATAACCAATATCCGTATACGGGGTTGTTTGGAGAAGGGTCTCGGTGTTAGGATAAGAACATGTAAAAGAAAGAGAAAACGAATTACGATGTCCATAGTCTTCGAAGAGAAGCATTCAATAATGCGGTTAACTTGCAAAAAGTATTGAAAAATGTTTGTGTATCTTGTTAATAGCTACATCCCACATTCTGTGTTGTTCCCTTATGAAGTTTTATAATTTTTGTAAAATAAATAAAAATTAGTTATTTTCGCAGCCGGAATACGATTATGTTAAAAAGGTGCAAGGTCGTATTATCTAGTTATGATCCCAAAGCTTAAAAGAATCTCTGATCTGTGATTCTTGGTTAATGACAAATTAACTGAAACGATAATTAACAATCACAGGGGATATATTGCAATAATTGTTATTGTATTACTCCACAACATGAAGAACAGGGAATTAATTTTATAACTCTAATCACACAAATGCTTTTGAATATCAGTGCTGAACATGTTCTGTAAACTACTTGTTTTTATAGATTCATTTTTTGTTGCTGTGAGCAAAACAAACTTGTAAGTGCACCGAACTGCAAAACTATCAGTAGATGAGTTGTGATTTTCCAAAGGTGACGAGTTTTACTGTTTAATGAACCTGGCTTGAAGGTGCAAGCAAATAGGGCAAAGACAACAAGCCACGCCGTATGTCAATAACCTCAGCGGTTATTTATTCACGTATTTCATGAGTTTGGTAAATGGTGTTATTGTGTAAGCAAGGTTTCCCTTGTCGAAACTACTGTAATACTAACAATTAAGTGATATTCCCACAAGGCTCAAGCTTGAACAAGGTTTAGTTTAACCCGAAGAATCAATTTAACCAGTGAATGTGACATTTACGAGTTCTACTGGTATATAATCTAATACCGAACCCATCTTAAGGTTTATTATTGTGTCTATAGAGCGTTATGCACCATACATATCAACTTAAGTCGCCAAAAAAGACAGCAACTTGCCTCTTTTTACATGGACAACTAAATGAAATAAGTAAAAAATGCAAAAGGAAAATGAAGGCAACTCTTATTATTACAAGTTACAACAACACACACAAGGAATTGGGTACTCTTTCAATCAAATAAATTACAAAAACTACTACATTTTCCCTGTTAAGCCCATACCAAAAAATAAAATAATATATCAAAATGCTACTAAAAGTTACCAAACATCAGAAACTCTATACCTTCTTGTGTAGATTGTTCGCGATTTTAATGTATTCTTCACCTGGCTACCGAAATGGTATCACTTGCACCAAACAGCAAAGAAAATCCTTCAACATTTTTTTTTTCAAAATAATATTTCCCTTTTAATCTCTTTCCCTGCATTACTTCCCGATGCGTTCAAGATTTTCTGAAACATTTTTCATTTTAGGCCGAACTTCGGGGTCTCCCTCGGTGCACCCGAGAGCGATATGAAACAAAGCTAGTACTTCTTTTCTGGCATGAACTTCTTCGAGCAGCATAGGATCAACCATTTCAGAAAGTGGTTTCGCCGACTCAAACCCTTTCTTCACCCACCTTACCAAATCATGTATCTCACTCGAAGTTGATGCGTTCGGCGAGGAGATAGAAATATCCGGTGATTTACCTGTTGGAGTATAACATAAATGATTAAAAATTTGTCCCTGCTAACATTTTAAGATTTTCGTAGAAATGGTAACTTACCTTCGCAAAGTATTCAATTCTCCACAGATACACTGAAACACTCGTTAAAATTATAGTAATTTTAACAACAAATAAGAGTGACAAAAAATTGAATTTACACTGCAAGGCCTCACTGAAATTAGATTGGGATGGGAATGTTGGACATGGGAGTTGACTTTAATAAGAAAATAAATGATCAAATAGTTGTCTTTTACCAGCATTACTAGCTTTTTAGACGAAATGGGAACTTAACATTACCTGTTAACATTTCGAGTACAACGACTCCAAAAGAAAAGACATCCCATTTTTGAGTAGGTCGTCCTTGTGAGGTCCGGGCCTCTGGGGCTTTATAGTTGTTTGACTTTTCAGGTTGAGTTGACTTTAGATACGGAAATGCTCCTCCTATATAACCGCCGGAGGAGGAAGGGTCATTGCCAGTTATGGTGATGAGGCGGTTGAGGCCGAAATCGGAAATGTAGGGGTTGAAATTGTTGTCTAGGAGAATGTTTGAGGGTTTAATGTCCCCATGTACAAATTTTCTAGGGCTGCATTCGTGTAAATAAGCCAATCCCCGAGCTGTTCCCTTAGCGATATTTAGTCTGCTTGTCCATGAGAGGGTAGATGATGGCTGGCCATTTCTTCCTGTTACAGAATTAAATTAAATTATAATTAACAATTAACAATTTTCATCGCATGTGTTTCTATATCGATCAAGAATTTTATGTGATCCTCGGATAAGTTCATTTTACTCGGGTGTTCCTATTACTCCAACCTCGGTGACTTCACCGGGGACTAATAACAATTGCATTTTTTCAACACTAATAAGCCCTTAAGATTTGAAATTGGTATCTACCAGCAATAGGTCTTGGGCACAAATTCAATGATCTTAACCACCTACCTAATTCAAGGACTTTGAAAATGTCCACCTAAGAAGAAAACTTAGGCTTTCTTTGACCTCGACAAAGAATATTTCGTCTATAATCTATATATCTTCAAATAAATGTTCAGGAATTTTGTCAAGCGTCTTCATGACACCTAATCCATGTAGAAATAAAGTAGATATTGGAAGAGGAGACGTAAACTCCTAGAACAGATAAATTAAGCATATCGCTCTGCACTTATTCAAACAAAACAAACAGCTTATATTCTGTTCAAGCATTAAGATAACACTGAAATTCAAGTTCCAGCTAAGCAAGTTAATGCAGGGAGTTTAGCAGAAATGCCTATCTTGTCGTAATCAAATAACTATTCTTCATAGATGAATAAACAGTTCGGGATACACAAACTAACTACAATTGTAGATGGGATAAATTATATAAGGTATTTAGCATCAAAGATGCATCGAACCCGCATTAAAGTATCAAATGAAGTCTTTGTTATCAAATGCACATTAAAATATCCTTCCTACCAGAATTTAGGCTTGCATAGCAAGTGCGCGTATTAAATGGCTCAGGAAATATATCACGCTAACGTTTAGACTATTTGGTGCCTTATGGGCTTATAGCATAATGAATAAAGTAACAAGCAGGGTTGGGTACGAAGACTTCAATGATGCAGGGACCTGATATAACAATTCACCATTGTATATAACATTATAACTCAATAACCTGACTTCTACCGCTTCTACTTCTACTTGTGTAGGCTTAATTTTGCTTAGAGTTTATGCACAACAACTGAATAACTGAATGTATCTCTTGTCTTTTGAAATCAAAAAACCATAACAAAGGCAACCACATTTCTAATCCAATGGTGTAATATACTAGCTAAACTGTTAAAGTGCAAAACAAACTTCATACCGTGTTATCAAAATACAGGACTAGAGTGAAGCAAAGGACAATGAAAGGGAACAAAGATCTTAAAATGAACTAACAAAAAGATAAAAACAGTTTAAAAAAGAAAATTAAGGATCATACCCCTCAGAGCATTAGCCAAGTTACCATTCGAGATGAAATCACTTATCAAGAGCTTCTCATCCGGAGCCCAATAGTAAGCCCTAAGCTTGACCACATTAGGATGTTTCACCCTCCCGATCGCCTGCACCTCTGTAGCAAACTCCTTCCACCGCTGCTCCCCGCCCTCCCCCAATCTCCTCACCGCCACTGGAATCCCATTCCCCAACACCACCTTATACACAATTCCCAAGCCACTCTTCCCCAGTACATAGGCCGAGGCTCTCAAAAGCTCATCAAGCTCGAAATCAAATCCCTTGTCGATCGCCACTAGGTCTCCCTCCGCGGAAGAGCCTACACCAGAGGTGGTGCCGCCTCCACCAACGCCGCCCTTCTCTGACTCCGCCTCTGAGTCGTTATTTGGAAATCCTGTACCCAAACAAGGGCAGATACAGATACCTGGCCCACTGTTTCCTCCTAGTTTTCCCTTACCGGTACAGCTACAACTGTTGGAATCTTTTTTCTTCCAGTACAGATACACTGCCACCAGCCCGATGAAAGCTACTCCCACCGCGTCCGCCAGCGAGATAAGTATAATCACACCTGTTATTGGAATCTATTAGAATAGAAAGAAAGTTTTTTAGCTGCAAAAGGTCGTCTTTTATTTTTCCCTCTTAAAAACTACAATTAATTGATCAGTTTAAATTTAGAGAAAAAGCTGAGTTTTTTCTATTTTTTAGCCTCAAAAGGCTAGAAAGTTTAATCTAGACTTTTTTCCTTAACCTCAAAAATCAGGCTGCTGTTACCAAACAAGCCCTTACCAGCATATCTGTATTTTTAGAAGCATTGACTATATTAGTTCTTGAAACAGTCTCTCTTTTTATTTTAATGGATAAAATGCATTTCATATAGATCAGCTGTAATCAACAAGAAACAAATCCATAAGATCATGACATTAATCTAATTTAATCTAGTAGAATATAACAAGATCAATCATACTAATATATTTCTATTCTAGTACCTGGCTTAAGCCCTTTCTGTGGTTCCTTTCCGAACTCTGGCGAACTTTTCTGAGTCGAAGACGAAAAGTTAACTTTATCACTGCAGTCTTTTTGCAGAGGAAATCCGCAGAGGAGCGGATTGTTGAGAAAAGCAGTAGGACCCTGGTTGGCGAATGAGCCCGTCTGAGGTATCTCCCCGCTAAAGTTATTGTTCTTTAGATCGAAGCTCACAGTCATTGCCAGATCACCAAGTGTCCTTGGAAGCTGACCAGAAAATCGGTTGTAAGAGAGATTCAGTGTACCTGTCAGAAAACAACATAGATATGAATAACATTGCTACAACAAAGAAAAGGCACGGTCACTTGATTTATACAATTGTTTTGTAGCAAGTCCAATCCAATGTCTGGTTCGTATAATATATATGCTGCATACTGTGGTAAGAAAAAAATCCAGACCCGGCTGTTAGGACTAAAAAGTACCGAAGGGATGGGTGAGGTTATTTACCTCGGTGTTCAGTCTCAGCAATTTGAACAAGTATATCATCACTAAGCTAAAAAAAATTGTAGATTGCTTAAACTCATAGTAAATGGATTAAGAAGCCACCATATCAATTCAGAGAAGAACATAGATACAAAAATAAAGATACATTCATTAACTAAGCTTCTTCTAAACCAAATAAATCATCTATCTGCCTTTTGATCCTGCATTTACTTATTTTTAAAAATAACAACAAAAAGATCGACTACGTGCCTAATGCCTTTTTTATCATGCATTTACTACTTCTTAAACAAAGCTAGTGAATGTTTACATGGCCATTCACTATACCAATCAAGATTCTTGGGCAGGTCTTTTTCTTTGGATAGATAGAGCACTACTCGGTTTCTAATTGGGTGATTTCTATGTTCGATCAGTGAAGCTGTTTAATTTTTACAATCTGCATTTTCCGAACATGGTTACCAGCCTACCAAGCACCTCTTTCGCAATCAGGAAACTCGTATCACCATTTTAGATGCAGAAACTGCCTGTTCAAAAAACCGTACAGGAAATTCCTTACAGTAAGTTTAAGACCTACTAGAAAACTCCCAAAATTAATAAATATATCAGGTCTAATCACACTACTTCACTTTCACTGTTATTTCTTTCTATAACACTTAACACAAAATAATATAAAATATATGATTATCTACGGAATCACATGTATTTTTCTACCATAATCTACTAAATTTCATGTGTATCTCGTAGCTCCCATTATCCTACATTTTGACCGCCACATAACATATTTCACGTCTCCATTACTTTCACGTATAGAATCAGGAGATAAACTCAAATAGGCAGTTCTTTTATAAAAAGTAAATAAAACTAAACATAAAAGATGAAATTCACTTATAGTTCCTACCCTTGTAACATATCTATAAGTTTCTAAAAACAACAGCTACAAAATTTACGAGAATCATTAAAATCAAAAAAATCAGGCAATACCCATTAACGATTTGAGCTCCCCGATATCATCCGGAACAGTCCCTTCAAACCCATTCGACGACAGATCAAGCTGTTCCAAGTTCGCCAGCCCCGGAAAAATCCCCTTTTTAATTTCCCCAGAAAAATTATTATGATCCAATATCAGCCGTTGGATCCCTCGACACCTCCTCAACCCCACATCCAATGTTCCAGAAATAGAATTCCTCGACAGATCAAGATTCTGTATCCTTGGCAGATCACATAATGAATATGGGAATGGTCCAGAAAGGTTGTTCTTGTACAAAAATATTGACCTTAGAGACGTTGCATTAGCGAGAGAACCAGGTATGGGCCCACTAAAAGAGTTGTCGTGTAGGTTGAGTCGGCGGAGGTAAGTTAAGGCTCCAAGCTCCGACGGGATGTAGCCACTGAGGTGTTTACCTGCAACAAGTCAGGAATTGTAGATGAGGTTTCCGAAGTTTAAATAAAAAATAAAATCAAGTAAAAAAAAACTTAGCATTTCGAGTTATTTTTTTTAATAAATTATAATCAAACTGCGTATAAATCTTTTCTATAGGAGTATGTAATTATAAAGCTCCTCCACTAACTGCAAGCTAATTAGGAGGTTCCAAATCAAAGTTTTAAACAAAATATAGCCAAGTTATACAGAATTATTTTTTATATATAACTGTATAGATGACGTGCAACCAGATAACGTCCACTTAGCTCATCCCCTGCTTGCAATCTAATTACTAGTAGGTTCAGAATCAATATTTAAGATAGAAATATAATCCAAAGGTACGTGACACCCAGGGATGGAGGCTATAGAGGACAAGGGGTCGCACTCGCAGCCCCACAATTACCGAATGCTATTTATTAACTTGATAACAGTGAATCTTACAAACGTATAAAATAACACTTTGTGTTTGAATTTAACAATTGTGACATTACATTGCAAAATAATTAAGCATCTTAAGTACGTGAATGACTTTTGAATTTTACAATTGTGACATTACATTCCCAAATTGCACGTATGCCCAGAATTACAATAAAATTGTGACGAAAGTAGTATGTATTACTGTATCCAATTTATAGGCCATTACTCCATTTTTGTTGTTCCACTTCATTTATCCACTTTCCCAGAATATTAAAATAAATCATTTGCAGCAATGCAAAAATGGCCATATTTTGTTTATGGGTAAATGACTGATCAGGCGTAAATTTGGACACATGGTGTAAATAAAGCAGTGTTTTAAAAGGCGAAATCTTAGCTAAAATGTTTTTGCCAGAGATGTGCTAAACATAAGCTTTTAGCAGCCCAAAAAGCAGAAAAGCGAGCTTTTAAGCTTTGATTCGAGCTTTTTCACTACGAAGCGGGTTTTTTAAAACAGTGAAATAAAGTAATAAGCTGTAAAAGAAAGTGTCCCTTAATAAATAAATATATTTCCTATAGTGGACTTATAATTCCGAACAGATTTAAAAATCTAAACTATACAGTGTCAAATCACTATATATGTATAAGACACATATGAAAATGTTACTGTATATATCATATACATACATATGTGATAAATATTATAATTCGTACCTGCTAAGGATAGGGAGATGACACGAGGGAGAGAGGAAATATTGGAGCAAACGACACCGGTCCAGCGACAAGGGGTGGAGTCTGCGGAATCCCAGTCAGGGAGAGCGGACGAAGGCGAGACGGCAGATTTAAGAGAGAGGAGAGAGAGACCGTCCGTTGAGAGAGAGTGGGTCAGGTCAGGTGTTGTTGTTGTTGTGTATATTATTAGATACAGAATTACACTGTATATGTATCGCATTGTATTTGATTTCTTGAGGGAGGAGGAGTGAGAGAGTAGTAAAGAGTTTGTGTATGGAAGTGTGTGAAAGTGTGTGTGGAACAACAACGGGTGTGTGTGGGAGTTGGGGATATTTATTACTTACACTCTCTTACAACACTCATTTAGTTTTATTGTGTTTCTAGTTGGAGATTCTATTTTACTACTTTCTTCTAATTACTCCCTCCATCCCTTTATTAACTAATGTTTTAAATTCACTAGGGTGTGGTTTATAATGTATGTATATATATATATATTACTCGAAATAACAATATACTTGCATATACCTTCATAGCTTATGCGATTTGTTCACCGGTTTGATTGTTGAAAGATAGAAGAGATTACTTATTTGTAATTACTCCCTTGACCTCTTTATTCTTGATCCCTTTGTTGAGTAATGGTTTAAATTCGTTAGTGTGTGGTTTATGTATGTATATTTCTTGAAATAGTAATACAGTTGCACATATCTTGACAACTTATGCGATTTGTTCACCGGTGATATATCAATTGAAGGGATTACTTATTTAGTTTACGATGTGAAATAGTATAGTCACCGTATGGACATCACAAAACAGAATGGTGATCGGTTGTTTAGGAATGATGGATGTATAATGTTTAGATGTTGGGTTGATTAAAAAATAAATTGTATGAAAGTTGATACACTTAATTGATCAAAATTGAAAGTAACAGGAGGTTTTGAAAGTAATACCCGTCATTTTGAAAAGATGGCATGATTACTAGTTAAGTGAGGTAGCAAAGTTGCTTATGTGGGTGTTGGGTCGTCGAACAGGCGAGTAAGGTCACTAAATGACAAAAGAATGAGGGACATGTTTTCATATGTATTTTTATTAAGATGTATAAATACATATAAAAAAAGTATAAAGCGATAACAAGTGAGCGGATAAACGGTATCTCTGAGTTGAGGGAGGAAATAATGTCTATGATAAAGAAAAACATGCTATTTTTATATTATGAACTTTAGTGATATTATTTTTATGACTTTATAAGTTGTGTATTCTGTACAAATATCATTTTTAGACAGTTGTCATGTTCTTTGAATATTACTTGTTATAATATCATCTATCATCTCATTGGAAAGAACAACTTTGATAAAAATATATCAGATCCGATAAGAACATCATTTCAAACGAATTCAAAAATTGTGATTCAATTCGACCTTTTTACATTAGTAATCGTGATTCAACAAGGACAAACGGTTTTGATTTTTTAATCATGTTTGTTTGTTCCTTACAGTTTAAATGGCTATCACTATAAAGTTTTGCATATCTTACATGGTGGTAAAGTGATTGTTAAAAGAGTATTAATGTTTCAAGTAGAAAAAGTGAGTTCAGAATCATATTCCCAAATTCAGAGACTGTTAATGTAGTTATCCTTATTTATTAGGAGTAAATAATAGAAAGAGACGTAAGAAGATAGAGGGGATTGATTACACAGTGGTCCCCATAGTCCCGCCCAAATAAAGTAGTTTTCCTAACCGAATGTGAGTAAAAGAAAAGCAATGATAAATTTGCTTAAATTTGGCACCTTTGATATGTAAGTCATAAATAAATAAGTCGGCTTATTTAGCTTTGTCAAGACTGGAAAAAAAGTAAAGGTGTATAGTCAACTAAAAACCAAAACATAACGAAAAAAAGGTAACAACAAAAATAAAGGTAATTAGCTTTAAAGTGCAAATTAAAATTACTCTACAATTCAAGTGATGACACAACTAAGCTATATACAAGTACAAGTATATTATTGTTCTATTGTGTTAATTCATAAAATCTTTAAGGTTGTCTTCACATGATTACATCCTAATGGTCCTCCCACTATAATGGATGTTGGTGGGTTAAGTATTTACTAAAAATATATCCAACTTTATTACATTTTGAGTGTTAAACATGAACTTGTAGCTGGTATTTTCATCTTAAAATAAGAAAAATTAAATATTAGTGGTTTGGACGTATATTTCTCTTATTGTTCAAGAATGTTGATTACTTTTATTGTTCAATATTCACTTTTGTTATACAATTTTGTTTCTTTTTACAACGTGAAACAATCATAAGAAGTTTAACAATTTCATGATAGGTTTTGCCGGAAACTCAATTAAACTCGAACGAACATAAAGTAATAGGTGATTCTTGTTAGTAGAACCTAGACTAAACTATATAGTATACTTTAGGCATGCATGTTCCAAAATTAACACCTCTGGCCATTTGTTAGCTTTTTCTTTCTTTCCATAAAGATTAATATATAAAAAAAAAAACCTTTCCATAAAAATTATGCTTCACGTTTGGTGAGAAAAAAAGTTGCCAAAAGAAAAAAAATCTGTTAACTAACGCCACTTCTCTAGCTAATCATACAATTGATATATAGTCTCAAAGACAGTCTTTTATTTGCATACACTCTTGTCTCTACTCTCTATCAACTATAATTATTTAATTAGTATAAGGTTTCTACCCTTAATACTGCATAGTGCGACAAATTTATGAGATGAAACAATTTAGTTACCACCACAACAAAAGCAAGTTTTGGAGACAAATTTATAATCAAAATTTGTATTTAAATGGTATGTTTTAAAGACAAAAATAATTTTTTTCGTCCCAAATCTAATTTTTGTCCCTAAAACGTTAGATTTGTGGAAAAAAAATTACTTTTGTCTTTAAAAAATAATTTTTATCCCTAAAAAGTACTGTTTGGAGACAAATTTTAATCGTTGTCAAATGATTTGTCCATAAATCTAATGTTTCTCCTAGTGTATTGCAGTTGTACGATCCACATCAACATTTAATGATTATAATTTCTAAATGGGAATGTTTTCAAAATAAGTAAATGATTATCATTGTTAATCCAGTGATATACCACTTCCTTTAATAGATAGATGTATCTTTCAAAAAATGTCATTTTTGTACATAAAAACAACTACGGCACTTCAAAGCTACAAAATTATCATCAAACTGTCGAGGTATTACAAATCATTAGTTTTCCATTTCAAAGAGTAAAGTGTCCACATAGATCAAAATAATACTAACAAATCGAGTGATGCTATTGCCATATTTACAAATGAATCGATCATATGTTTTTTTGCCCAAATTGTATGCGTAGCATACCATATAGGAGGATAAAAAGATTTGAAAGAGGGTGAAAAGGAGAGGACATGACACATAATTTTGCTAGAATATTTGGTCTTTTTGTATAAACTATATATATATTTTTTTTTAATCAAAAGGGACAATATAAACTATATATATAAACTGTACAAGGATGTGCGTTTCTTATAGTAGTAATTTCCATTCACCTAAAGTCAAATGATTCTCTTAATTGTTTAGTGAACTAGGACAGGGTATTTTCAATCTCAATCATGAAAGTATACTTAGAAGCTAACACAGCATGAAAGAGAGAAAGAATTCGAGTGAGAGTATCAAGTTGTTGATTGTTCTATACAAATTATTTTTGTTTATTACTCCTCAATGTTCCGAAAGGCACGGTTAAACGGAAATTAGGCGCCTAGAAGCCTAAAAAATTAGGCGGGATTAAGTGGATTAGACGATAAATTAGGCACTAAACGGCGAATTTTGCTTAAAATTCGCCACACACCTTTTAGAACACCGATACTCCTATATAGTCGTGGTCTTTAACTATTATTCCTATATATCGTTATTCATCAGAATTCAGATCATTCATTGATATCAAAACTGCTGGGAATTAAAATCCGAAGTTCAAGCATTAAGTATTTGTAGGTGTGGTTTATAAAAAAAGGTACTCCTATTTGATTCTTTGAAGATGATACTTTAATGTCCAATGGTAATATAGGGATGTGTGAGAACAGATAATGCATTTGTTTCAGAAGTCCCACAATTTTCCCAAATAAATAGTCACACAAACTGACAAAAGACAAGAAGATAAAACTACTAACTTCAAATGCTAGATCTTTTAAAATTTATACCCAATTGACCGATTTACATTAATCTTAATTAAATCTATTGTTAATAATTATTTCATCTTACCCGTTTATTTTCAACAATTGATGGAGATTACATATAACATCAACTAACCCACTCCCGTAGCTTCAGTCATCTTTTATCAAAGGTCTGGGATGTATGCAGACTTGTTGTGATTGATACAGACGACGGCTGTATTAGTGAAAAAGGATACAACTCACGTCACGTAATAAAAATTCAATCTACTAAAAATACAAAAACAAAATATTTTTTTTATTTTTAATTAATATTTAAATTTATGGTAGACTTAACTAGGGTTCCAATATAGTTATTTGAGTTTTTCGTACGTGGCGTGATTTGTACCATTAACGTTTGTATTAATCCTATTCGATCTGCATAAAGCATAAGCCTTTATCAAATCCGTTGAATTTAGTAATTGATCCTGAGTAATGCAATAAGGTGAATCCGGGCGAAAATACATATGTTGCCTTTAAATCTTAGTTGTTTGATTTTAATTCAACGGCGGAGATGAAAACGTTAGTCGCTCAAGTTAACTACAAACTTCAGCAGTTTCATTTCCCCTAGAATGACGGACGGGTCATGGTATCACGAAGACATTAATTTCTAGTACTTCTTTTTAGTTTTCGTACTTAAAACTCATAACAGAAGAAAAGCATCAACACCCCAAGTCAAGGGTTATTGCAAATTAAGTCATCACCAAGCTATGCTAACATGGCATTTATTATGATGAAAGTACCAAGTAGATATGTTTTGACTTTTGCATGTTCTTCTTCCCCGTTAACTGGGGTAATATACGAATAAGCTTTTGTAATATGTAGTAACTATGGATGTGTTTGCAGACTATAGTTACAAATTTTGATCTTTTACAATTAACAGACAAAATATATAACCCAAACTTAAATCCGTCGTCGCCACTCAGATACCAAACCCACTTCCCGGCGTTAACTCTCTACTCGTCTTTGGAGACTAAGAAAAATATGTTCCAGTTAGAGCAAGAAAAAACAAGTTTTCAAGGAAGATTGTGCAGTTAGTACTGAGAGCCAATTAGATACATGTGTTGTTTTTTCCAGTTTTAATTTAACTGAAGTGAACAACCACAAGACTCAAAGAATTAAGAATATAATGGTTGACTGTCGGTTATTAGATCGCATGGCTACAATTTGTAAAACACCTATAGTTTGAGAATTGAGATGGTCACATTTGCATCATCAGTCCACTTGTATCACCGATTTATCTTAAATATAAGAAAATTGTTCGAAAATTGTATACGTATCAGTTTAATTATCCATTAACTTAAATATACATGAACTCAAATATCAATCAAATATAAGCGATTTACCTTATAATTAAAATAATAATTTCTCACTCTTACGTTTCTCTTATTCTCTCTCATTTATTTGTAATTTTCACATATAAATTAATAAATTAACAAAAAAATGAGTTGTATAGTTGTGATAGAGAAATTTATAAAAAAAATGATAATTTGTATAAACCAAAACGTTTACTTATAAGTTGTAAAGTATACTTTTTACTTTAAATACGATAAAATTTGTAATTTATTTAATGTATTTGCTCTAGTAAATTAATTTGGGTTGAAAAAATTTAATATAAGTATATTAAAATATAGTAATATTTAGTTATGATAATAAATTTGATAAAAAATATGAAAAATGTATAAGTTAAACTCTTAATTTAAAAATATAAAAGTGATACTAATTATATTAAATATAAGAAAAAATATAAGAAAACGTGTGAGTTCGATATATTTTTATCCCCTTATTACTATAAATAAAAAATACAAACAAAACTAGCTTCCCTTTCAGATCTAAAATGATAACTAGGGTAAGATAGTGACCATACAGTAGTAGCACGTTCCCCACCACACATGCAAACAAAACTGAAAACCAAACAATGAGAAAACTGTACCAACAAAACCACCAACTCAATTGACTACAAAATTATGCCGCACGGAATTTGTTAGTTCGTGTGTTTTTTATGCATATTAACCTCCACCACATTTAACATTTTCACTTGATGAAAATGTGGTCCACAATAATGTCAATTCTCAATTATGAAACATTCAGGTCACTCCATGCAATACTTTTTTGTAAAATAAAAAGTGTCACACATCATGTAGAAACCATTAGCTTAGAACATTATATCCATTCTCCACGTCCTAAGGCTGCTTAGTTATAAACGGCTTAGAATCATGGTAAATTACAGTTATGCGAGTAACGTGAATTGATTTAGGACTAAAAAAGGTTAGACGACGACTAACAATTATTAGAACCACATAAAATTACCAATTAAAGGGTCTATCAAAAAATATATATACGTTAACAATCACAATTTTTTTTTTTGAGAGTCCCGGGATAGGCAGGATATCTTGTTTTGAGAAAATAGGTTAAAAAGAGGAATGCTAATGAAGAAAGAAAGCGGAGTAGATGAAAGCAAAGCGAAGAAGTTAGCAAGAAGGTGCTTTCGAGCAAGCAGCGCGCATTAGAGAAGAGGGGATAGGCCGGCGGATAGGGGCTTCGGTAAGCAGCATTCCCTGTATCTAGTCCTTATGGCGCCAGGAAGGTCAGTTGGGCCTACCATGATCTATGGGTCTACTGGAGCTACCCACTTCGATCAATTAGCCAAGATTGTTAGCACGTACAACCATCAAACCACAGACCAAAGCAGGGCTTGACAAAATGTCATGGTACGTCGTCCTTCCCTGAAATGGAACTTTCATGCTAGTTCTTGCTCCAGCATGAAAGTCGATCTATTACGACTAGTTTAGGTCGGTTTTACCTACTGTTGGATTTGAACCAATGACTCTCGCCGTATGAAAGCGAAATAACCGATGCGGAAGGGCAACAAATTCTAACAACTATGTCAAGGTACAATTAAGAAACTATGGCAACATATGATCGTAGCCGTAACATAATAGCATGGAGAAAAAATAGACAGCACAACAAAAACATAAGCAAATAAGGATTATAATTTTATAGATACCAGCAACATGATCTGAAATATGAAGAGAACATAAACCAGATTGCTATTCCCAATTAAGTCTGGAAAAGAAGAAAAAAAGTAGCATGCAGACAACACAGAGAAGGATTAAAAGAAAATGAGTTTACAAAACCAACGATAAAGCCCACTGTCACAAACTATGAAGTCTCGGCCATTTCGTGTTCGACCACAGCTGGCTGTACTGGATAGTAACTATAGTGAAGCTCCGAAACATCATCTCCAAAGAGTTTCTTCCATCCATTGGGTCCCACATGATACACTGATAAAGGAATACATGAAGTTAAAGGGTTGAAGAGGTAAAAAAAATTTGGCAGCAAGGTAAATCTATAGGAATTATTGTGCTTTCATTCTCTATAGTCTTAAGTATTGGCAATATACGATTTATAACAACAGTAAACGATACACATACGGTAAGAGAGGGTTCCCCTAAACCAATTTCGCAACATTGGTGACTAAATAGAAAGAACAATTAGCATCTTAACTTTTTGCTAAGTAAATTAAATTCCTCCAAAAAGTAAGACTTAAGTCCCTAACATGATTATATAGGCAAGAGAAAGGACAGAAAAGCATACCGCTAGCAACGCCACCACTTGCTCCGTCTCGGAACGTGGCATGATAGATAGCACGTCTAGCCAACTCAGCAGCCTCTTCCACACTCATATCGTATCGATACCTGCCAAGGTCACAATTAATCAATTGTATAAGCACGCAGGGGTACTCCATTTGATTATTGTTCAGAAACCACTAGGACAAATTAAAAAAAACTGCTAGAGAAAGAACAAAACTATCACAATAAAAGACCTTCAAGGTACATTAGCACGATTTTATAATTTTCTCCCATACTAGCTTATTGTAATATTGTCTTTATTCTTAATAGTAGACCTTGTCTTGGTGTTCGAGGCAAGTTTTTCACTAGAACAACAAAAATCGTTTATACTCTAAAGAATGTGCACTCAGAGTTAGTCTTCTATCAAAAATGTGATGGAAGAGTGAGAAAAAAGTCCACTGTTAAGGTATTAGTTTTTTTATCCTTCCTTTTCTTCCGTTAACTATTCCTTTGTCTCCTAACAATTTTGTCCTGTAGAAAGTATCATTGAAGATTCAGTTTTATGGTTCTATCGGAGTACTAAAGATCTAGACAGGTGGATAAGAAAACAAGAGTTGCAAACTTATCCAAGCCCTTATGCTGATGCTAAGATGATCTTTGATATGGACTATATTTTTGCAAGTTTGCAACTTTAGCTAAGTCTTAATTGCAAACGTTCAAAGTATCACATGGCATAACCAGCATGGAATAAATTATTACAAAAAAATAGTGAAATACTAATATGAAGAATGATAGAGAAGAATTATAAACTCACCCGTTATCGAGCACACCGTATGCATAAGGTGAACCAGATCCAACAGAAAATCTCATTCCCTTCAAACGCCCACCTTCACTGTCCACGTAATATAGCCCAGGACCCTAGAACCACCAAAATTTTACAATTATTTTAAGTCTGGTAATAGTATAAAAAGCATCAATATTAAACTGAAGTGCAAATTACCGTTTCGTCCCAACCAGCAATCATTGTTCCGACAGATAATCCCATTCCACGATAATTGTATAAAATGTTTGCTAAGAGCTTTGACGCCCCCGTTACAGAAATTCTTCGCTTATTTGCAAGCTCATGGAGTCGGCACTATATTCACAAGACCAAAATATAAGCTTAAACAAAATTAGAAGAACATGAAATGGGCTTATAGAATGAAACGAAGCATGTCTATTTTTTGTACAAAAGAGTAGAAATCGATGCTAAAAGTTAATTATACTCTATTTCTCCTTCCCATTTGAACCCTACTTCAGCTTTATGTAGCAGGGTATGAGAATTCACGGGTTCTGCAATACAAGCCATTTTAAGTCTGTCAATTAGTGACATAAAGTCCAAACTTCTTATTTGATATTTCCCCCTCCTTCCTTTTGTATATCAAATATGGTCGACTTAGTATATGGATGAGTAATTGAGTTTGTTGCATATTGTTATGTATCCCTAGAAAGATGGAAAAACGGAAGGTACAAGATGATAGATAGACAGAGACTTTGTTGATGGAAGCTTTGGATCTAGATAATAAAACCTAATAAGCGACCAATCGCCTGTTCTTACTACTTTGTAACTGCCAAGTAAATCAGAAACATAAACTGGGGTAGCATGTGACCAGCTGCATTTTCAATTACAACTTTGTTAGCTAGTTTGATATTCAGTATCAACCAGTAAGGCCTGAAGTTATATCATTATCAAAGGTTCGTCCCAAATCAAAGTGGATATCTTTAATGCACAGTCGGCCAGAAATACAAAGTACATTATTCTTTTCTGGAAATACTTTTTCATGTTAATAAAACTTTTAAGAGTCACACTGCTTATTATATCAGACTACCATTTTTTACAGACAACAACATGGAATATCAAGCCTAATCGAACTTACAACCTCCTTAACCGAATCGTAAAATAGAAACAGAAGAGAAAAGTGGACCTTGGCCTAACTGAGTAAATAATAACCACTAAGTATTTAAATATAGGAGATATATTACCTTAATGCCTAGATTTCTATGCCAGAATTGGCAATCTGCCGCTCCACCAGCCATTGTCCCAAGCATGTAAGGGTTAATTTCAATAATCTTCTTCACAGATTGTGAGGCTGACAAAATTGCAGTTTCATAAGTAAGCTTTTAATAATGCCTTAAAAAAATGATAAAAAGGGGCGTGAGCATACAGATATAGCCTCCCATGCTGGCACGAGAGTCAGCAGCAACCATAACACCATCTTTGAAAATGAAAGCCAAAGTAGTCGTCCCCTTTGCTGGCTTCACCATTTGTATAGCATCTTTCAAAAATCCATCAAACTGAAACCAAAAAAGAGTGAAAAACAAACACAATTAAACATCACATAGAAACAATAAATCATTGAAGCCAAAGATGAGATATATTATAATTTATATACTTAACTATTACGTAATATTTACTTTGTAACCATACGTGGATTTTTGGTTTAGGTACTGACTGAACGTCAAATTTTTGTCTGTTTTGTACACTGCAATAATTATGTATATGGAACTACGAGAATTTTGGGATACTTGTGCAACCTTTATAAGATATGACGGTTTCTAAGTGTATCAAAATTGAAACATCGTGTAAGTTAGGGGTAAAAATTGACGGAGGACATATTAAAATAAGTTCGATGTTCAGCCGAATTTTCATACTTTGATGAGAGAAATGGAAAATTACACATTAGTTCAGTGTTCTGAACCTTACTAAGTTAGTCAAATATAATAGACCAAACTCACATTAGTAGTATTAGGGATTTCGAAAGAGGGGGCATTTGCTATCCCACTGAATAGCTCATCGCTACCTCCAAGGACTTGCCCATGGGCCTGAAGACCACTTGTATCCAATTTCATCATTGTATTACTCTTACTGCCTGAACCAATAAATTACAGTTGTGATATATGAAAAAAGTAAAATGCATCTTCATGTTGAACATACAAAAACATTTATCTATGTCAGAATAGACTACAAAGAAGGAGGTTGACTAGTTGAAAGACAATAATATTTAAAAGCAGAAACAGAAAGAAATATAAAAACATAGAGTATACTTTAGACCTTTTCTATTGCTGGTGTTTGAAGTACTTTGAAGGAACAACTAGTACATGAGGCGTATAAAAAAGTGTGGTAGCACAAGAGGGTAGGAATACAACAAATTGATTCTTGATGCAACTGTTGTTACATTCTCAGCAACAAATAGAATAAAGCAATTGTGTGACCCGAGACCAAAGTGTTCACCGAAGAAATCTAAAAGTTAATGCACAGACAATATACCATAAAAAAGATATGAGATGATAATTTTTATGGGATCTTTTTTTCTTTTTCTCAAAAGGGTTGTAAGGGTTTCACGTCTACCCCGTGGGTTTCAAACCCACCACCTCCTCATTGAGAATGTGAGTTCTGGTCCACTAGGCTCGCATAGTGGGGTTACTTTGTGGGACATTTGAAGCACCCTTTGGAAGGAACTATACAATGCAAGAAGATGGAATGAGACTTTGATTTGAGAGGCACAAGCAGATAAAGAAAACTATGAAGCTAACCTTCCTAAGGAATTATTTATAGAAGACGAGAAAGATGCTACAGATTTAAGGAACTATACAATAAAAGAAGATGAAATGAGACTTTATTGAGAGGAACAAGCGGGATGTCATTTTACAAAGAACTGTAAAAGCTAACATTCCTAAGGAGTTTTATATAGAGGATAAAAAAGATGCTACAAATAATGAACTATGATAACAAGACCATTGAACTTGGGCCATATTATTCAAGATATAAATTGAGTACAATAACTCGCAAAATATCGGAAACTCCATTACATGGTTTTGACCAGCTGGTGCAATTGGGGGGGGGGGGGGAGAATGGGCTTAGGGACTTGTATAAATTATATTGAATTACATATACTAGTTACCACCAGGAACTTATCACAAATTATCACGGCTATCACCAAGAACAAAGTAAACGACTGTGAACTTAGGTTTCTTAAGGATTTACTCACCTTTACAGACAAAACGTTCAGGAAATAACGATGATCAATTGAAGAAGCCAAAAACAAACAAACAAACACGCATCATAAATAAAGTCCGGACGTGTTCAAATGCTGATACTAAAAAAAAAAGTGAATAAACCAATTAGAGGCACGCCAATTTGGTGTTCCCTATCCTAAATTTCTCAGATACCAAATACCAAATACCAAATAACCAGAAGTAACCTTGGTATTTGGGTATTACTAAGAACTCCATAAAATAAGTGATCACCGTCTAACCTAATTTATAAACTCTCGGTCACTTAAAATTTACTGATTTCACATATAAATTACTTGGGAGACGACAATGATTATCGGAGACTACCCATATGAGGGATCCAAAACAACAGCTGTAAAATTAATTTAGGACATGTTTCATTGCTGGCTGATTCAAGCTGTCCTTTTGAAGAAATTATAAGCAAATAAATCTAACAAAAACAAACAATTTGCTTCTTCCTAACAACGATTTGCCCAAATTCATGAAGGTTGCAGCTAAATTCCTAAGTTGTCTTACTATGATCTCACTGGATGAAGTTAAAACTCCGTTTACATTACACAAATTCACAGACAACATACTCCGAGACTAATGGTGATCATTTGAGACAAACGATGCAGAATAAAAGATAGTTTAACGGTACCCTCCCAACGAATCATAAAATAAGCAAAGAAAACAAACTTACAGGGGTCAGCTTAAAGTTAAGAGATTATTAATTAGAGGTTTACCAAATTTATTCCCCATAAAAAGTTGACATATTTCACAGACAAGATACTTCTAAAAAGACAGGTTGAATGACAAAATCATTCAATGAAAATTACAACACGATATTGACGAAAAAGCCTTGTCGATGATTACTATAAGCTCAGTCGTATACAGTTGGAGGCAAAGGGTCCGTTTGGCAACAGATTATTTGGTCAAAAATCAGATTTTAAAATCCACCCAAAATCCAGATTTTTGTTTTTTTGAATTGTTTGCCTTGTTAGGCTAAAAATCATCATTTCAAAAGTTAAATAATCTGACTGTCCAAACACCCACAGATTTTTTTAAATCTAAAATCCAAAAATAAGCTTAAAAATATGTTGCCAAACGGACCCGAAATCACTAAGAAAAACGGACAACCAAATAAGGATTTCACCGGAAGTCCATTTAAATGATTATACGAAGAATATAATACTGGCGGGTTATCTAATCTAGTATGATCAGCTCAATATTTTCATACATATACTACTTCCTAAGATGATAATAACCCTTTCTATAAAAAAAATCCTTTATAAAATGGATTTAAACCCTGGTTTATTTTACCTAAAGAAAATATACTCCCTTAAATGGAGAGATCCTAAAAATTGGAGAAACTAATTAGGGTTTCAGTGAAAAAAAGTAAAATTAAATCATTACACAATGAAGATAATACAAATTGATTAAAATACTCATATGGGTCATCTAAATTAGTACCAAAAGAGAGATCTTTATTAGCTCAAACGCATTTTGATTACAATTATATTAGCTACCAAACATCCACCGATTTCAAATTAAAAAAAAAATAGAAAAAAAAGGTGTAAATCAGCAGCATATATTTTAACAGATAAGTGGTGAAAAATAAGTTGATGTGTTTTACCTGAGATGTAATCAAAATTAAATAAGGTTTACAGAGAAGGATATGATTTTGAGTTGTAGAGAAAGAGAGAGATTAATATATAAAGGATGAACTATATTATAGTCTCCATGGTTTGGAAAATATATTCTAGTCAGTCCTTAAATTTTGAATTTAAACAATCAAGGTCCGTAATTGAAAGAGTGGTGTTTTATCTGCTCCGAATACAACGATCAAACTTCGTCGGCACATGAAGCTAAGTGTAGACCATACCATCCCCGTAGTTTTGAAATTTGTGAGTTTTTTAATTTTTGACCATGTATTTTTATTAAAATACGTTAGAAACGATGACTTGCTACTCCTCATTTTTTTATTTCACAAAATCTAGTAGTTTATGTAAATTTTGGTATCCTCATACATCATTTCTGTATTCGCATCGACATTCTGTATGAGAATATAGGTTTTCTTTGTTTATAGCATGAGTCATAAACAAAACAAACATATATATTAAAAAAAATAGGATTGTGATGTGTATGTATGTCAAGGTGCATATGCTGAGTGTATCGACTAACGCTAGATTGCATCTATGAGATGACCAAAAAGTCGCTTAGAATGGACTACAAAATCCTCGTATATCGAAGTTTTCTTTATTTTTAACATGTTTGTCAAGTAAAAGTTTGTCAATGATAGACTTATTAGTCCCCACTTTTTATATTAAAAAAATGTTATAAATTCGGCAAATCTTAATTGAGCTATTGGTTGTACCATTTGAGAAAAACTAAAAGTCCATAAATTTTGCATGTCAAATTTGATAGCATCGCAATTAGTAATGGTAATTGGGAGGTCTTACGTGCATAAGTCTAGATCGGATGAGTTAAGCACGACTCAACTACATATCTTGAACTTATCTTACAATTTTCAGAATCCTGATGTTGTTTTTGGCTTGATAAGTTATAATTTAGTCGTCTTAAGATTTGTTGTTCTGGAAAAGATTTGTAACACAGAGTTTAAAATATAATGAAATATTATATAGCATTTTCAAAACTTAGAAAACGTTACATTGTGGATGACGGGCATGATTTGATCTCTGGCGCCTCCAAAATAATGGCTAGTAGAAAAAATAATTAATTGGTAATGTTAATATTGAAAAACAAAATGTTTATTTCCATGTCATTTAAAGATGCAATTATGCAAAGAACTTTTGTCTTAGATTAATGACTAAAATAGTATTGACCTTAAATATAGAGGATTTGAAAGGATTTCTTGTCCAACACCCCAGTGAGCTTTATTCAGAAGAGAAAACATAGAAATTTGGGACTCATTTTTGCATTTTATTCAAAACATTAAAATTCCCAGGTTTGTATATACATTGTAAGTTGTCCCTAGTCGTTATGAGCCGAAGAAACCCGAAAAAATTGAAAGATTTATTTGTCAAAGTTACACGACTATATCGCTTCGCCTAGGACTCCATAACTAAAAAGGTGAAGAATTGTGAATACAATTAAGTAACTATAGTAAAAAATAAAAAATAGCGAATATGATTTGCTGGCTATGGGGTTCGAACCCATGCGCACTTATGTGCAGAAGATCTTAAGTCTTCCCCCTTAACCTCTCGGGCAAACCAGCTTCTATGTTGAATTTCAACTTTTATATATATTATAATTTTTTCAATAAAACTTCAAGTGTTCCACTAATCCACCTTCTAATCAAGTAGGAGTTTTAATAAAAACATTAAATTTGTTGTGTGACATATTAGGTCGTTATAGATATATATAGAGATATGTATAGATATAGAGAGATGTATGAGAGAGACAACAACAGAGTCTTTCATTAATCAGAATGTATGAATGAATATCAAATAGAAGACCCCTAACCCTCTTTATATAGATAGAGGGGTAGGGTTACAAGCCCACTTGGGCCCATAAAGTACAAGCACAATAGTCCAATAATATCTTACAACACTCCCCCTTTGGACGTCTTGAATTCTTCGTCTTCATGCAGTCGATCTGAGTCGAGTTCATTCGCAGTGCTAAACACATAAAAAACCTTAGGGCCGGAAAACCCAGTGTGGGACAAAACCGGTACCTAGGAGAAACTGTGTAGCCGAATGATATAGGCCGAAATATCATGTAAGTAACTAACCACAAAACAGTGTGCCTCATCAAAACCTTGACAGAGCAAACCCAATGGGAAAATCTCTGATCGAAGGAAAAAGAGTGCAATAGTGGTAGCAGTATGGGATCAACCACAAAACAGGTGCCTCATCAAAACCTTGCTAGAGTAAACCCAATGGAAAAAACCTCTAGTCGAAGGACAAAAGAGTACACAGTGGTAAGAAGTATACAACAGGATATTCCCCCTAATTTCGGCAATCTTAAGTGAGATAAGATGGGAACGTGTCTCGCTAAAAACCTTGCCAAGGAAAACCCAATGGGAAAAAACCTTGGTCTAAGGACAAAAAGAGTACACGAGCATGCGACTGGATGCTCCTCCTCACTTACACACGACAGGGTGCGAAAATTTCGACTAAGTAGTAATTAGTGCAATAAGCATTCACCTGGATGCTCCCCATCACTTGCACACGACTGGGTGCAAAGATTTCATATTCCAAGAAAGAGTACGAGCATTCGACTGGATGACTCATTTACTTGCACACGACTGTGTACAAGAAAATATAACGTGGAATAGAACGAGCATTCGACAGGATGCTCTTAAACTTCATATGTGAAGATTTATTTCGGCAAGAAATGCTAAATAGCATAATTTAGTCATGTCTCTCTTGATCGATAACAACAAGTTGTCCTCAAATAAGACAAGTGTTTTATCTGGATCATGAGACAGAGCATATGTAATTCAAATATGGCTAATATGAGCTCGAAGCCATATACACTCTCTAGTCGTCTCATAGAGCACGAGTAGATCAGAGTGATTCGTTTGGAGTCATTCCAAGACCTCCAAGATATTGCCTTATTCCTAATGGTAAAGACAGACCATGTTAGGAATATCCCTTATGCGGGTCTGATAAGTAACCGGCATCGGTATAACCGAAAAAGGGTTGCGTTAATTCGAGTACCGAAGGGGGTAGGTACACTCGATGACGCAAATGGGATAAGACAAGCCCTCATCCACAGTTACCTTAAGGTAATGGGAAAATGTCTTTTATGCCATTTCGATGGCAGCGTGTTAGCGCGATGCTGTGTCGAGCTATACCATTCACAGCAGACAAGATGTTCGTCCTAGTACATTAGACCAAGTACAATGATGCGCTTATTATACTTAGATATGAACATCATGGTTCAATATCTCTTTGTCGTCTCATCAGGGACGGACCGGGTCTATATCAATGTCTAGTGATCGAACGATCATGGGAGAATCTGACGACTTAGCGTCATAATGACTAAAACGTCATAACACCTTCGGGGTGTAGTCTGAATCATGGACTTAGATTCAATCTTTACGGGACTCGATCATCAGGCCGAGTCACTACCGTGTCTTCCCAAGATCCTTCATCTCGAAGGCAAATCCAAAAATGGATCGCGTAATAAAACACGCAAGGGCATAATACTTGTTCAAGTATCCCAAGCTAATCAAGTACTCACTTAGGCGGTATACCACATCCGCTCGGATTATATTAATCCATAGAGTGAACGTCTCAGTCAATTGAGATCGTGTTCCATGGTCAGGAACTACTTGATTTAAGCACATGAAATCACACAGGGACCTTCATCTATACCTCTTTGTCTAAATCCCCATAGAGATAAAACTGTGGCCACATTCATGGCTGCATACTCAGTTTTTCGGAAATTACTAAACTGGTAAAGTAGGGGACCGTTATAACGTCCATTACGAGGAAATCAATAATCTCGTAATCAATTCCAAGGTGTGAGAGAAGCCTTGCGCTACTAGACGAGCATTCTACAATCTCATTATTCTCATCACTTTTCGTTACGAATAACCAAATAAACGAACTCGTTTAACATTGGTGGTGTTGGAGCTACAGGTCCGAACACACTTTCGCTAAGGAGTCTACTTGGATTGCAAGTTTCCATTAGTACAGTCTATTCTCTGTTGACTTCAGGCAACGTTACATGGTTCCCTGTCATAATTTGTTCATATTATCAGTCGTCACCGAATATATGAACAAGTAATCAATGACAGTCTCGTTTCGCTTCAATATCGTCTAAGATATCATGATCGACAGATATTTCGAGATTCTTAGTATGAGGAGGAAATCACACATCTCCTTGATCCTTTATAATCTCGTGCGACAAACGAGTTTCAGTTCACCACCTCTGGGGCTGAACGAATTTGAAACCGGTCAACTTCCTCGTATCTTGGGAAGGATGACAGACTGACGGCCGATGGCAGCGCCCTTTGCTTGGCGGGTTCGGCCAAAGCAACGTGTTACGACAGGAACACGGCGTCCGACAGGGACGTCTATCCTTGCAAACATTTTGCAGCAGGTATAAATGATCTCGTGACATCTCATAAAGTCATTAAATGCGTCTGGCATTTAGTTCGACTTGAGTGAGTCTATGCACTTACTTATCACTAAATGCAGTTTTGGGGATCAAGCTAAGACTGAGTGGGTTATGCCACGTTACTTCACGTCGTTCCTTATCAACGGTAACGTGCAAATCTCCCTCTAAGGACGGGGAGAATAGTCTTAGCGATGTCACTTTCACATATCATGCGGTAAAGAGATCGCTTGCCAAGGTTACTCTATCAAATGATAGGCAGGGGATTCATAATCGACTTATGTCCCCTTCAGAGGTCCATATTTTGAACGCTATAGCGGATCAATCAAAATATTAATTAAGCACTCTGAACACGCGTTAATATGAGACTTCTGGCTCATAACCAGTAACCAGCTGTTACGCATTTAGTGTTTTGAGTGACTATGAGCCTCAGACGGACCAATGCAGCAAAATAGCATGACCTCACACGGAAATATAAATCTTGGTGTGCAAGCCCAATAGTCCAATAATATCTTACAACAAAATTATTATTTTTACAGAAAGGACTGTCAAGGGTAATATGTATGATTACCCTTATCGGAGCTATTAGGGCATTTTAATCTCGCTTATATTCCCTCTGGTAATAAATTGAAAACGTGGTCTAATTTTGTATCATTACGCTTACATTTTCCAACATTTTGCACCCAATCTAATCTCGCTTACATTACCAGAGGCAATGAAATTTATTATACAACCATTTTACATCCAATACTTATGGTGGAAATCATGCAAGTCTCGACTCTTGAACTGACTTTTGTACATGGTAAAACTAGTAACGGTGTACACTCTCTAACTTTTTTTTGGAAAGTAAGCGAGTATATTAGCCAAATTTTCGATCAATGTCTGAGGGCTACAACAAAAACAATGGAAGAAATTGCCTTATCTCAATAACGACGGGCCGAGCTTCCAAGCATTACGAATATAGCTATTTCCAGCGTTATTATTCACATTTACAAAGTTATTCAAACTATTAACAAATAGGAACTCAATATACTTGATTAATATCCATTCCGGGAGAAGCTTTCCAAGTCTTTAACTGACATCAAATTAGCATTTGTCCCTTTTTATGCGAGTCTTTAAGTCGGAAGATACCACTTCACAAACTTACCCTGTAATATGTTTTCAATTTGCATACCCGGTAATAAATTTGCATATGATGAAGCACATACTCCTTTTAAACAATGAAAATATTTTCAACAAGATTAACTCAAGTAGGTGAGAAAAGGTAATATCTTCCTTAAGAAATAGACGCTCTAAATATTTCACGAACAATTCTGATTGAAAATAACAGGTTTCTTTGACTCTATGCCAAATAACAAACATTTCACAATATCTATAGTAGAACTATGAAACGAGAAGGATAAGTTAAGCTCATACTAAAGATCAAGGGTTAAAGCTATATAATAGCCTCGATAAAAAATAATTGTAAAAGCAAGGCTTGTTCATCAAAGTTTCACAGACATAGCAAAAATATATAGATAAACCATTCAACACTGGGATTTGGATTTAACAACATAACAAAATGGTGCAAACGCAAAAATTTCAAATGTTCCAAATATTTTGGGGCAAAAAAAAAAGATCATTCGCGTTTAAGATAAATATCGATATCACAATCAACTGAGAGCCTTGGGATATTTTTTAACTCTGTGCAAATCTCAATAAATTGTACGCTGGTCTCGAAAGAGTACCAAAAAATTGTCATTTTCTCTAATACCAAAGCATTTTTCAGCAAGTACTTCACGATATTGAGCTCAAATTCTTCACCCTCAAAATCATCAAGTTTGACTGTCTTGAGGCTATGGCGTAAACATTCGGCTACTTTGGTAGTACCTAATTCCCTCAAAATCATCAAGATCGTTATCGTCGTAACAGTAGTACCTAATTCCCTATCAATATAAGATTGTGAGAAAACAAAAGACATAAATCAATCTTGAAAAAATAATAGGTCGACCTAAATGTTCTACCTTTACCGAAATGCAAATTTTACTTTGGCTTCTAAAATAAAACTGGCGGTGAGCCTTTTAACCTCATCAGATAGTGCAAGTATCTTTCTCTACATGTTAGGAGCATACTAGGAACTACCTAAATGGTAAGACAAGACTTAGAAAAGGAAATAAGGTTGTCCACAAAAAACTACTTACACTTGGGAAAGATAGAGCTTCTAATTTAGGACAAGTACGAAGAAATTCCATCAACTGTTTTGGGCCATCATCTACGGAATAAGACAGCTCCAATTGGACCAAATTGCTAAAAATTGGCAGAATATCGCAGGTATGCAAAAGAAGCTGCATTTATAAAACAGAAGTATAACATGAAAAGGAAATTACGAAATGAGAACAACATTAAAATCATGTGAACAAAAACATAGAGAGAAAAACTTACAGAGAAAGTATTTTCAGATAGAAATAAACGCTTAACGTTTACTAAACTTTGAAGCAGGCTAGATAGCTTAAACACTTTCTCCGTGTTCTCAAAATAACTGATGCCAAAATGTGCTTCAATTATATTAGGAAAAGGCCTCAACAGAATACCACAATGTAAACAAACAAAGGCCCCAAATAACTACTCCTAAATCCTAATTATCTATTGAGGAATGAATGCAAACAGCTTTTTGTTAATCTTGGTTAGCCTAAGAATATATATATATATATATATATACACACATTGTGCAAATTTGAACAATGTGCCCGTCTAGCTCAGTTGGTAGAGCGCAAGGCTCTTAACCTTGTGGTCATGGGTTCGAGCCCCATGGTGGGCGATATTTTTTCTTCTTCTTTTTTAATTTTATTCTACACTTTTTTCTTCTTTTTTTTTGTATTTATTCTACATTTTTTTTTGTATTTTTGAAAAGAGATAATTATAGGATTGAAGAACAAAGAGATCATCTTACTAACTAGCTTATATATTGAGCTGAGTTTTGCTCTGATTTAGGAAGAACATTTCCAAAAAGTTGAAACAATGACTTGTTGAGCTATTTTGTACAAGCAAAGTGCAAATATTAAAGTTACACTCATTTTGTACTATCAGTGAGAATTTACAAAGGTTGTAAGATACAATTACAGTCCTTGTCAGTAGAAAATGAAAAGATGACAGTAAACTCGAGTAATCTGGATAATAACCCCGTGACCGGGAAAGATTACAATTAAAGTTTAAAAAGAATAAAAGAAGACTTTAGGTAAAAAAAAAGGTTTTTTTTTAACCAAAACAACATCCGGACGCGTATCAACACATCACATGTCTTCCTACATGCATTGTAATGCAAATGAAACATTTCTGTAATCCAACTCAACTAAATCTTGAAAGCAGTCATATCCTTGCTTTTTCTTTTTCTTTCTCCCTAAGTGTAAGAAGCAGAACGCGATATTAAGCTTTCTTTAGCCGCCGCCTTTGGTGGTTTCATATGCCAGCTTGCCGCAAATAATTCCAGAATAGGATCTTCAATTCCATTCCCTTCACTGTTTACGTTGTCGTTCACTTCGCTATTTTTCTCAGATTTTATGATCCCATCATCAACCTCGAAGTTGTAGGGTACCTCATCAACTTCTTTCTTTTCATCGTTCTCCTTTTTCCCCTTTTCTAATACTTCCTTGTAGCTGATCTTTGTAATATCTGAGATTATTGGTGGCTTGACCACATTTGTTTCATCAAAGATTTTCGGAGTTAGATCCTTTACATTCTCATTTTTAGTATTGTATTTTGAAGAAACTGATGAACGAAATTTACCTACCGATTCCTTTTCTTTTCCATGGTTGTTGCTGCTTGTATCAACCACAATTTCCTTTTCCTTAGAAGTGTTTGATCCAAAACGAGTCAATGTAGATATCAAAAACTTCAACCAAGATATTGTAAAAACCAATGCCCAATCAAGAAAAGGAACTTTATTAACAATCGTCGGGAATTTGTCTAAAGCAGTATCGAACATCGCAGGTAAATTTTCTGCAGTGTGGACATAACTGTCAATCTTGTCGAAAAGTTTGGTGGATGGTGGGAAAACAGTTTGGATTACTTTTTCGATGGACAAAATACGATCATCAGTAAAGGAGATGATTGTTAGCAAAATCTGGAAGAGGCGGAGAAATGGGAATATCCTTGTGGCGAAATTCACCATTCTGTTGGTTGTTGATCCAATTGGGCCATCGAGATGTTGAGTTCTTGTGTAGGCTTTTGATGCTATTTCAAGCATTGACGTTGCACATGTCAGCAATGGCTTACACCTATTTGTTGATTCCTGTGGAAAGAAAGAGAGTAAATTTATCAAGTATTAACTTTGATTTTTGATCAAATTCATGGTTTCTCAATATGAACTACTATTTATTATCCCAATAACATTTATGTGCAAGTCAATCATGTTTAAAAGGTGTGTTTCGACTTATGAAAACGGAAACACCCCCATAACGTGGTGGGTTGGCTTTAAAACAGTTTCCTCAGAAATCACCATACTTTTGTAAACCAACAAAACATAGATTTCCTTGGGTTTAAACTTTAAACCAACAAAATATAGATTTCCTTGGTTTCAATTGCAATTTATTTCCCTGCGAAATTTCAGGCTTTTAATCAAATGAAAGCCAACAAAAAATTATTGTAAATTGCTACAATAGAGGGTTAAGATACAAGCCCTTTCTTTCGCTCACGTCAACAATTTCACAACTTTTCGTATTTCTTGTTCGTGCTCACACAAGAATTTAGTTTATATAAAAACAAAAACAACAACTGCAAAACTATTGATTAATTTTGAATATCATACCATTGACAGAGAAGGATAAGAAAATCTTCCGTTCTTGTATAAGAAATAAATGAACCAAAATTGTCATATTTAAGAGTAAAATGATCCAGAATCTAAGGATCAAATTGACCTGGTTATTGTTTGGTGCAAAGATCTAGAGGAGTTTATGCATTTCAAAAATCTGTTTTTTAACCAGACAATAGCAGTATAAGGAGGATCCTAGATATTTACTTGGCTCTTCACAATATGTGGGGGACTGTTATTATTTTTAATTGTTGATCAAATTAGTAATAGTGACATCTCAGAAACAACCAGTGGTGTAAACCACTTCTAAGTCCTTGAATTAAGAATGAAATCATAGCGGAAGACGGGCCTCTCATCGTGTTTTTTAACCAGTCACGGAGAACTTTTTTTTCTTCTTCTGGGTAGTTCGATACCTTTAAATTTGATCTTACAGTGACATGTTTTCTACCATCTCTTCTCCCATTATTCCCCCCCCCTTCCTTTTTCCACATACATAAGCATCGATAGCCAATTCACATCAATATCCAGCCTTCAATTTTCATTTTCACAAACTTAATATCGACACGAATTAAAGGTAAAAAAAAAGTAAGTAAAATTTATTGACAAATTCCTACTAGATTACTGAACTTTCTCAAAACTATAATAAAAATACTTTGATAATATTTTGAGTTTCTTTTACGGGTCCTATAACTTGAGAAATTTGTCAATCTGCTTAAAAAAGTTGGATGAAATAAATTCGGGAGAAAACCATAAAAATGGCAATGATTGAATAAAAGCCGGAAAGAACCGGAGACAAGAAAAGGGGTAGTTTAGTCTTTTCAAGTTTGTTCATTGTTAGGAAGAGTGAAAAAGACCAAATAGGGAGGGAGAAAGGAGAAATAAAGAGGCTAATTTATAAATTTTGAAGGCTTTGCAGGTCCTTTTTATCTCACTGTTGGATAACAAGGGAAATGATCAAAACCCCTTCCAATATGTACTGCTCCTTTGTTGTAAACATCCTGTGTAATTTTCTAGTTCACAAGTCATGACTGTTTTTGCTGTACTTAGAGCTTTTCCTTTTCTTATGGAGCAACTAAAATTCATTGTTTCCTCAGCCAAAAGTGGCGTTTTGCATTTGGTAGTATAATCTCACTACTACTTGAGAGTGTGAAAATATAAAATTGAAATTGTTAAAAAAAAGTACACAATAAACTTTTTTTTATCATACGGTATTAAGTTTTGCTAGTAATATTTAGTTTTTGGCTCTATAAGATTTATCTTACCGGCTCCATCCTAGAAACAATTGCTCAAGTTCTAGGAAATTAATCCTGTTAGAAGCAAAATTCCGATGCAAACAAGGCGATGTCAAACATTATTACCATTCATCAACATGGTGACTTCGATTGTAGTTTTACCTTGTTTTTAAGAGTTTCAATCTTTTCATGTGTTTGGCTATATGGTAGACAACTTAACCGAGTTCTTCGAATTTATAATCTGAAATGAACTCCACTTTTCCACGTTTCAAACAAGTCTAATATTGGGAGACATCTTACTTTGACATCTTATTTGACACCAACATCAAAGATGCAATTAAACAAGATTTTAAAACAGTGCCAAACTTTAGGTTTATTTAACCGTCACAATTATCATAGTTTAAACACATGATAGCATGAATAACAACAGGAGACATCCTGGCACAAGGGCTTTGGAAGAAATAACATAATAGTATTTCTCATAGTTAAATAAGAGGCAAAAAATTAGCCAAAATAAAATAAAATAAAATCAGAAGGCGAAAACATCAATATAACAGAGCAGATGGGTCGCCTCCCATGATGATTGGAGTACTTTCTGCAACTTTATTTTAAACACGTACCACAGGCAATATGCCTACAGGAGATAAGAAACAAGAAAATTAGAAATCACGCATAAAAAATATTAAAATAGAGAAGACAAAGATCAAATGATGCTATTAGACAAAGATCAAATGATGCTATCAGACAGATAAAATGATGCCATTAGATCCAAAGATAAGAAGTTACTATTAGATACAGTTGCTTTGCTATAACTGAGAACCCTTTCTTTTTTGTAATTAGTTATAACTGAGAACCTAATATGCGAAACAAATTATTATCTCAACCTGCAGTTGAACATAAAAGAGCTTACTACAATCGAAGTCATTACCCGACTGCATCTTTGTATGAAATATAGTAGTTCAAAAAAGGTTATCGATTGTAAGAGATCTGGAATAACAGATAACAATTTAAATCACCAGAACTGTTTCATGCCTTCTCCTAAAGTTATGAGGGGGATTTCTTTACAGAAAGAGCCCAAAAAAATGAATCACAAAATCCACAAAAATTAATTGAAATTCTCCAAAATAAATTAAAAATGTAATAGCAGGAGGAACTCCTCGAGTCTGGTAAATTTAAGTTTCTTAGGAGGTTTTTTGTGTAAACAATGGTAAAATCTCTAATGGATATAACAGAAAATCGGATAATTGATTATGACTTGTACTTTGTTATTTGGCCGTTATATTTGGCTGTTATAATCGCATGTAAAATTGATTATCCTCATGTTCTATTAAAATATTAGCAGCAAATCCCAAATAAATTTGTTTTCGCAAGGTATATGGAATGGATATCAAGTTGATGGTATTGGTAGGGATTAGGGAAGAGATTGAGAGTGTTGTTGGCACTTGGCAGTTTGTTGCCTAGTTATGATAACTAGCTGTGATATAATAGTATGAGTACATATAAAACTACACTAAGAAGGTGAAAACACACACCTGCGTATATATTATAACTTAAGCAGCAGCCTCTAACAACTCCTTATCGGCACGCTCTCTAATACGCCTCTCTAGCTCGGGCCTGAAATGCCTAATAAGCCCCTGAACAGGCCAAGCAGCAGCATCTCCTAACGCACAAATCGTGTGCCCTTCGATTTGCTTAGTCACCTCTTGTAACATATCAATCTCTTCCAGTTTTGCATTCCCAACTTTAAGCCTCTCCATTATCATCCAAAGCCACCCAGTACCTGATACAAATAAAAATAAGAGACTTATTTTTTTTAATCGGTTTCTTCAATAACAGTCTTCTCAGTTCTTAGACTTCTCATTTCGGAACCTGGATAATGTTTATCTTATCAGTTCTTAGTATGTTGTCTTTTAGAGCTTGTTTAGATGCAGAACTTGCGCAAGTAAGCAGGACTAAGAATGAAAGGAAATAGGTTCATCCAGCTTTTTAAACTTCGAGCTTTTTCAGGCCAAGAATCCAGGCAGAAAAAAAAAATCAATTCCTAAGCTGGTCAACCAGATACATTCTACCTTTTAAGCAATTCGGTGAAAAAAGCTGAACTTAAAAGCTGCAACCAACCAAGGCCCTTGGTTTCTTTTCTGGTAGTATGAATACGGATCAATCGTGACTGTTTCAGATTAGAGTGGAAAAGGTGAAGTTTAGAACAGTTTAGTATTCTTTTATCTGAGCGTGGTATCCAAACATCCAGTTTATGGGGACTTTTATTTTACTTAATCCAAAATTTTGGGTTATATTCATGTTCTATATTGAGTTAGATATCAGAGCTTTACCTTCTCTACAAGGGGTGCATTGACCACAACTTTCGTGCTTATAGAAATAAGACAACCTAGCAATTGCATCGACAACATCAGTTGACTTATCCATCACCATCACAGCTGCTGTTCCTAATCCAGATTGAACGGCTTTAAGAGCATCATAGTCCATCAAAACGTCGTCACAAATGTTCTTTGGAAGCAACGGCACAGAGGAACCCCCTGGTATAACAGCGAGTAAGTTGTCCCACCCCCCTCTCACTCCTCCACAATGCCTCTCGATAAGCTCCTTCAAAGGTATACTCATCTCCTCCTCGACCGTGCAAGGTTTATTCACATGACCCGAGACACAAAACAGCTTAGTACCAGAGTTGTTTTTCCTACCAAAACTAGCGAACCACTCAGGCCCACGTCGTAGGATAGTGGGAGAAACAGCCACTGTTTCAACATTTGTAACAGTTGTAGGACACCCATATAGCCCAGCATTAGCGGGAAAAGGGGGTTTCAATCTCGGTTTCCCTTGTTTCCCCTCGAGGCTCTCCAAGAGAGCAGTCTCTTCACCGCAAATATAAGCCCCAGCACCAAAATGAATATGCACATCGAAATCATAGCCAGATCCACATGCATTTTTCCCCAACAACCCAGATGCATAAGCTTCTTGCCTAGCCTTCTCCAAGTTAAGACGTTCATTCACATACTCTCCACGTATGTATATATAGGCGGCTGAAGCCCTCATCCCGACACCGGCAATCAAACAGCCTTCGAGTAGTTTATGAGGGTCGTGTCTCATTATCTCTCTATCTTTGCAAGTACCAGGTTCACTTTCATCAGCATTAACAACAAGATAAGAAGGGCGACCATCGGATACTTTAGGCATAAATGACCACTTGAGACCAGAAGGAAAACCGGCCCCACCACGTCCACGTAGGCCGGATTTTTTCATCTCGTTGACAATCCAATCGGCACCTTTGAGGACTAAGTCTTTGGTTCTGTGCCAATCTCCTCGCTTCATTGCGCCTTTGAGGAAAGGGTCGTGTATGCCATACACGTTTGTAAAAATGCGATCTTCATCTTTTAAGTTACCGAAATGGGTTTTCTCAGGAGGTGGTGGAGGAGGTAGAGGCTGTGGAGTGCTAGCGGTTGTTGCCGCTTGAGGGCTGGAGGGTGGTGTTGCTGCTTGAGGGCTAGAGGGTGGTGTTCCTTGAGTGCTAAATGAACGAGTACCTTGAACAAAGCGATTGACCAGAGCTGTCCTACGAAGAGTGACAATTCCCCTCACGGGCGCCTGTCAAGAAAAATAAGAGCCATCAGACAATCACAGAGAAAAAATCATTCAGCTTATTCCATTCTTTAACTTTGACATATTGTAGTCTGTCTAGAAAGGGATAAAATCATAAAATGGCCTTCAAAGCAAAACAGACAGGCAATGTATAAGGAGGTGGAAAATGGAGACATAGAACAAAGATCACAAGGCAAAAAAGTCAATTAAAAAAGTTCAAGACTTCAAGATTAAGTATATATCAGATTCGTTAGTTTGAAATGTAAGGAAAGGTTTTAGAATAGACAAAAATTTAGCTCTAATGTAGTTATTCATCTCCAGATAGGTAACAGGACCTCTAACTGCTGTTACAGATACCAAAAAAGTTGTGGAAAACAAGGGAATTAATGGGTTGATAAGGAAAGAAAATAGCATGGTGAAATACGTAAAATTGAAAACAAAGTCCAAACTTGAGCATGGGTTGCCATATGCAGTTTGTCAACAATTAAAGGCTTTGAAATGATTCTCCACATTGCCACTGCAACTCTTAATTCTTCATATAAAACCATAAAAAACATTTAGTTCCTTAACAATAAATGCAACTCTAAAGTGTTTTATATAAATAACAATTTAGACCTCTGCAAACTTAATTTTCCATAACTTGACCCACACATTTCTCTCCTTCATTAACTTCCCCATCCCTCTCCCTCCCTCTCTTTTGTCCCTTGTACTGACTCATTATAGTCTTCCAATCATGTAAAACATCATACCTTCTACACCTATGTTCAAATAAACAATCAACTAAATTCTAAAGACAGTACCGTGATACTGATGCTTGATAACCTAGGTCAAACAAACTACTCTACATCATGATCGTTTGTGGAATAATGTATCAATGAGCTAGACCAGTTCTCATTTCAGCACAAATCAGTTCTCGTGCTAACACAAACTTTGTTCCTTTCTATACAGATTCAACCGAAACACAAACACAAACACAAACAGAGTGATAAGTATTAGAAAGTAGGATTTACTTTTATCAGTCTCTGCCCTCGTAGCTTATTATTATTTCCTAACACAATCATACAACAGACAGAAAATTAATTTCTATAACAAACAAACAAAACCTTTGTACATTTTTAACCTATGAGTTGACCGAATACTTGGGATGGGTTAAGCACTGTTTGGTGATGGTTTCATCTAATAACGATCTAAGATTGTTTTGAATTTTGAACAAAAAATCAGTTTTCATGTTTGCACACAAGATAGAAAAAAACATTTGCCCAAAATTTTAACCAAATTCCAGAACACAAAACAGGTACAAAGAGCAATAAATTAGGTTTTACAAATTACTGCCATCACAGTTTTTAATTTCTTGCATAATTACACAAAAAACAGAAATAAATACGAGTCCTCACAAAAAAAAACCTTTGCACTTTTAACTTATGCCTTCACTGAATGACTGATGATTTCATCTTATAACGATATACAAGTCTTGATTCTAAGGCAAAATAAATTTCCATGTAATTAGACTCACACAAAAAAAGGATTCTCAAGATACAAACAAACTCAAAAGGAGAAGAAATTAGTTTAGTTAAAATGGCTCATTTGAGGTGAACAAAATTATGTTTGTAAAAGACTGTAACGATTAAGCTTTTACAGGTTAGAAGACCCAAAAATATGAACATTTTGGCTGTCCAACCAAATGAACAGCAAGTTCTAAGTAAGAAACATATATTTTCAACTCAGAAGCTTCAACAAAACAAGTCTGGATCAGAAGCTTCAACAAAATTTACTTTAGTACTTGTCTATACAATGAAAAACAAACTGATACAAGTTCAAGGATAAAATCAGTCTTTGCACCCTTAACCTAAGACAACAACTAACCTGGGATAAGCAAGGTTCTATTTTGTGATGGTTTCATATAGAATATACGACAGTTCTGATTCTGAAAGCAAATTCAATTTCCTTGTTATAACAAATCTTCAAAATGGAACCGAAACAAATGAGGAACTAAAAGAAATCAGGCTTCATTAGCTGGCATAGCTGCAGATTCCATTTAAGCAAACTGGCTCAGCTCTCAACCAAATGTAGACCTCACAAGCAGAATAGAAAACAACTTTGAGGGTAAAGGTTACAACCATTATTTCTAAATAAGAAAATCCAAGCGGAAAACAGAATGGCAAACATGAAATGTAGGTACAATAAAGAATAAAGGTAAAAAAACATATTGGTGCATAGCATAATGATGTAGAAATGATATTATTTAACTAGACTATTAATAGAATAAACAAGCCTTTTGTCAGTTCTTTAAAACAAAATACAGGTGTTCGCAAACTATAGAGTCTATAAAGATAGGGAGATGAGAAACAAATTACTCTTTTCTCCTAGGTTCTTGAATATTACTCTACAAATAGTTCTGATTTTTTAATAAAAAAACAAGTTGGCGTAAGATGACACACAATATTATAATTATTATACCCCTTATTACCTAATTTTAAATTCCAGCACAATATGAGGATTAAGTAGTACAAACCCTGCTTCACCAATCACTACGTATCATAGAGATGTAGATATCTCGGACTAGACAACTGATACTTGCGTTTTGAAGCCTTACTATGTTTAGAATGGCGAATTCATTCGCCAATTCATACGATTATACACCTTTTACATACAGAGCGAAAGAGAGGGAGAAAAAAAAGTAGCCAATATTCTGTTTACAGCTATAGTGAATCATTAAGACAGTTTTGATTTCTGATTACAGATCAGTTTCCAAACGATGGCACAAAAAAGTAAATTTACTTTTACCCAATATCCATTCCAAAATTTCAACCACAAAATGAGGATGAAATAGTAGAAACAAAGGTTCTCCCATTAATTCATAGCCTAACGATATAGATAAAAAGCAGTTTAATTCTAATTACTGATTAAAAAGTAGTTTCATATGATGACATACAAAAGTATATACTTTTTTACCCAATATTCGCGTCAAAAATAAGTATCAAAAACAAAACAAAAAACACAAAAACTCAAGAGGAACAAAAAGTAGGAACACGGTTGACCAATCAATTCATAACATAAAAAAGTATACGATATTAGCTTATTAACAATAAAGATCTGAAAACCCTGATTTGAACGAATTGAATAACTTGTTGGCCAATTAGTTTGAAAACAAAACTCGTAAGAAAGAAGCCAATATTCTGATTGCAGCTAAAGTAAATAATTATGAATTAATATAAGACAGTTTTGGTTTCTAGTCCCAAATCACTTTCCAAATGATGCCATAAATTTTTTAATATAACTTTACCCAACATTAAAGCGGAGCAGAAAGTGAGAACTAAGTAGTAGAAACCAGAGTTCATTTGTCTATGCATAACATAAAAATGTGGATGGAAATAGCTGATTAACAATTAAGTAAATACCCTTTTACCCAATACTAGAGCCAAGCTCAAAATGAGGATTAAATAGTACTAGAAACCAAGGTTCAGTAAACGGCGAATAGCGTAGAGACGTAGAAAATATATTTAAGTTGGTTAACAATTAAGTTAATAAACTTTTATCCGATATTCAAGCCAGACACAAAATTAGGATTAAGAACTCGAAACTAGGGTTAGCCAATCAATTAAAAGCACAGAGATGCGGAAATGACTGATTAACATATGATTTTTGATATCCTAACAATATCCTCTAATTTTGAACAAAAGGTTGGCCAATTCATGCGACTATATCTCTATGGCAGAACACATATATTTTAAATCTATAGAAAGGTAATTACCTAAGGTGATACACAAAAGTAAAAACACGTTTACCCAATATTGAAGGCCAAGCACAAAATGAAGATTGCATAGTAGAAACTAGAGTTGACCAATCAATTTTCACCTTATACATATAAATACAATATTAGATGATTAACAATTACGTTTCGAAACCCTAAAAATATCCGTAGTAAACAAATCATTGGCCAATTCATGTGAGTCTGTGACTATATACATATAGAGATTAGAGATGGGAGAACACAAGTATTTTACATCGATTGATAATTAACGATCTAAAACTGTTCCGATTACCAAATAAAAATCACTTTCCATAAGATGATACACATAAATTAACTACTCTTTTATCCAATTTTCAGGCCAAAATATTAAATATGTACCAAAAAACAGATTTAATAAAGCCAAATACAAAATGAGGATTAATCAGTTCACCAATCGATGCATAGTAGAGATATAGCTATGATATTAAGCTGAATAAAAATTAAGTTACGAAATCCTAATTATAAGCGGAACAAACAAATTGTTCGCCATTATGTGATTATATTCATATAGATGGAAAATAAATAAATAAAATTAAATCAATACTTTAAATAATGATCCATAACAGTTCTAATTACCAAATGAAAAAACACTTTTAACATTATTTTTTTACCCAATATTAAAGCCAAACATATGCCAAAAAAAAAAAACATTCAAAACCAAACACAAAATGAAGATCAAGAAGTAGAAACTAGGGTTGAGAAATCGATTTACAGCATAGAGATGTAAATACGATAACATAATTAAAAATTAACCTTAATTATGTTCGGAATGAACAAATCGTGGTTTCAATTTGTCGAAATGAAACTCATAATTGCATAGTTTTGTCGAAATGATCCAAAACAGTCCTGATTACTGAATAGAAAAACAGTTTCCATATGTACCAAAAAAGTAATAAAATCAAGCCAAACAAAAAATGAAGATAAAGAAGTAGAAACTAGGGTTCATACATCGATATATAGCGTAGAGATGTAAAAAAAATGAAATTAGCTAATGAACAATTAAGATTTGAACCCCTAATTATGTTCGGAATGAATAAATCGTTGTTTCAATTCGTTCGAAATGAAACTCATAATTACGTAATAAAGTTAATATCTATACAAATATACGTAGAAATATATAAATATATATATATGTAGAGAGAAAGAGAAGGTACCATTTAAAGGTTGAGTTGCGATCTATGGCGATTCAGGTGTAGAGAGAGAGAGAGAGAGGGAGTAAGCTAGTTATGTGATAGAGGAGGGTGTATCGTGTATATGTTGTAATGTTATTTGTTGGTAGTTAATTAGTAATTAATTACTCGTTTACTGATTAATTGTCCACCATGAAATTACCGTGAAATTTTAATCGGTTGTATCAAAATTGTCGGAATAAAAAATTTTAAAAGCTAATCATATAATTCAAATATTAAATTATATGATTTAGATTTGAAAATTTTCATTTCGACAATTTTGATACATGTTATAAGCCGGTCAAAATTGCACGTAATATCGTAGAGGACAATTAATTATTTAGTGGCTCTGTTAATTTTGATCGAAAATGATGCTCGGAAAATATTTTCTCTAAAAATACGTATATTTTTCAGAAAAATATTATATTTTACGGGAAAAAATAAGCTTAGTGTACTGTAGTATCGGTATTTAACGATTTAGAGATTAGAGTATCAATTTTAACAATCAATGTACTAATCTATAAATTTGTCATAATTGGGACATCGTTAAACAAAATGATGAAATTGCAATTGCACTCGCGTTTTATTGTCTATCACATAGTTAGTGCAATTTGGTAACATCCGTCAAAAATAGATCATAAAATATGAGATATATCAACTGCAATTTCGTCGATTTATGTTGTTAGTCCTCTTAATTGGATGAAATTTCGTAGTTTGATACTTCAACTATTAAAAGTAATACTATATTACCTAAATCGTTAACCACTGGTATTACAGTTCACTCAACGTATTTTTTTCCTATGCATGTTTGTTTTGCTCGAAGGCTCCAAAATATTTTCTAAAAAAATTATGTTGTTTTATGTATGTTTGTTTTGCCGGAAAATATTTTCTAGAGGAAAGTATTTTGTGAATTTTATGAAGAAATAAAATATTTTCCAAAATAATGTAAAAGTTGACAAAAAGTGACGAACGATGATATGGTTGCCACCGCCAGCACCCCCTTCAGCACGCCCCTATGTGTATATATGATTGCATTACTATTTTTTACTATCAATAGGAAAATATAGAGTGGTTGTTATGTGTAAAAAACTTGTCTGAATATATTATTTTGTGAAACTTATGAAACATGGCAGTTAAAAAACTCCTATCATAATTTATCTCGAATAAATTTGAAAAGTACATCTTCCTTACCATAGAGATGTAACTTTTACTAGCAAGAATATATAAGAAGCGGGAAATTGTATTTGTGCATCTTATATACCAAACGCAAACAGGCCCACAGTCCGAATTAACAAGTTTACTAATAATTTTTTTTTACATATAAGTGGGTCGCTAGTTAACAATTCGTGTTTTTATTTTTTCCTAAAGTTGTAAATGGTCTATGCCGAAGCAATTTCAAAAGTAAAATAAATGAATCAAGGCATGGTCCTTTAATTGATCTTTATATAGAGATTAACTTTTGTAGCTTGACAATTTCTTAGAAAAAAGCAAAAAAGTGCCGGCCAAATCCGGCGGTAGATGACTATAATATCCAAAATGAGGAACATATTTAACATAATCTTTCCCTACTTCCCTATTTAAATTTTGTTGTATTTTTATTAGATTATGATATGATAGTATATATTATTACAATTTACAAAGGCTAGCATTAGTAAATAAGCATTCTGTTAATAAGATTCAAATCATTTGAAGGATCACAAGTTATAGTTACCAAGGTATTAGTGTTTTCACGCGTTACAACAGGAAAATTATTTAAACACACCTATAACATTTCTCCATACACTGCTCCGCGATGGAGTGATGACAAAATACAGTTTTGTTATGTAACATTTCGTATTTACTCCTCGCGCATGTAATGAGTGTGCGTATCTCATATTGTAGAGTAACCTAGCTATATGTAGTGATAGTTTCGATCTTATTATTGTTATTTGTTAGTAGTTTAAAGCCTTTATACCAAATCCCTTGCAAACCTTCTTGGTAAAACCTTGGCATTCCCTTCACACGACGTTTCGAAACCGACTGAAACATGAATGTATAATTTGTTTTGTTTTTCTGTTAAATGACATTCATAACTGTTATAGTAGCAACAATAACTCAATATTATTATGGTTAATTTTAAGCCTTTATATCAAATCCCTTGAAACGTTGTTCGTAAAAAATTGGACATTTCCTCCAGACGACATATCGAGACATGAACAAATTTCTTTTGTTTCACCTGGATAAAGAACTTCAAAAACCGAACAAACTTGACAGTGCTTATAATATTTACATTATTGAATAATGTGAAATGTTAGCTACTCATTCTGTACAATAAAATTAAAGAAGTTTATTACACACTGTAATTAATAATTTTGCTCAATTTTGACTTGGAGCGGGATAACTAGCTATTAGCTAGTTAACAGTTTTACAGCTGTTATTGTATTCTGAGAAAAACAAACGGAAATTCTCAGAAAATTCTGTTAATTAAATGTTATTGTATTCTTATTAGACTACGATATGACAGTATGATCACGAGTCCGGCATTATTAGATAAGCATTCTATTCATAAGATTCCATGTCGCTTAAAGGATAACGATTTGAACGTAGTTACCACCTAGCTACTAATCAAGGTATTAGTGTTGTCACGCCTTAGACGAGTAATAATTATTTATACACATTTAATATCTTTCCATACACTCATTGTGGGAGTAGTAAGAACAAAAACGCAAATTTTTCGGTACCATTTTCGTCTTTACTGCTCTCACAAAAAGTGTATGAAAAAAATGTAACCGAGTTGTTTACGTATCTCATTGCATAGTAACTTAAGTTAAGTGATAGTTTCGATTTTAAAGGCTTTTATATCAAAACCCTTTCAAACATTGTTGGTAAAATTTTGGCATTCCATCCACACTACATTTCAAAACACGAACGTATATATACTTTTATTTGTTTATCTTTCAAATGACAACCACAACTCTTATAATTAGCAACAATAACTCAAATCTTATTATCGTTAGTTTAAAGCCTTAAAATCAAAACTTGTGAAACGTTGCTGGTAAATTTTGGACATCCTCCGCACGATATTGAAACATGAATTTATAAAAAAAAAATTGTTTAACCGTTAAATGACAACATAATTTAAAAAAAAAAACTCAATGTGAAATAGAGATGATTGAGTTGATTTGTAATTTCCATAACGGTCATCCGTCTATTTCTCACAACAGTGAGCAAATTAAAATAATGTGTTTAGTAAAAAGGATTTCCATTTGGAACGTGTATCTATTTTTGCTTATATTAAACTAAGAAAGGAATGCAATAATGTTTCGAATGAAATAAAATAACTTCACAAAAACAAACAAAACTTAACAGTGCTTATTATATATATTTAAATTGTTGAATACTTATATGAAATACCAGCTACTCATTTTATACAAATAAAAAAAGTTTATTTTACTTTCCAGTAATTAAATTAATCATTTAGATCAATTCTGACTTGGAGCGTGACAATTGATAACAAGCTATTTACTGTTTAACAGCTGACTTGGTCAAGCCGGCCGTCTTTTAACCATGGTTTGTTTTTCAAAATTAAATCCATGGTTAGTTAGATTAAATTTCGAATGTATATGCTGTTAATCCTTATTATTTCACAAATGTTCGTTTCAGGATATCATTTTTCTTGAGATACATAATAGCACAAAATTTTTAAAAAAAGGAAAGAAAGAACACTTTTTGTTTAAAGTTTCAAAAATAAAAATTTGAACCTGTTTCGATTAAATTACCAAACATACCGAAATAGTCTTGGAACGTTTTTCGTCTTGTTTCAATCGTACTTAACATCTCTCATACAACAAGGTCTATCGATAATTAATTTACAAATTACATAAAATTTGCCAATTTGGCCCATAGTAAACTGGAGTAATTAGATACCGTAAAATGAAATAATGGTCAAGTAAATTGTGACGGAGGGAGGAATTAATGCTTCCTTGTAAGCTATTTTTCTCATAAAACTAACGTTTGTTGATAATGTAATACAAATAAGCATAGTTTGTAAGTAGGTACTATGAATATTATAATTAATAACAGTATATATTATCAGTTATACCCCCTAACCAGCATAAAATGTAGTACAACTAATGCGATAACTTATTCTGTTTTAATTAACATTTGTGTAAACGAACATTGTATAAGCCTTTGGACCAAATAAACTGGTAAACACACTATAAGTACCATTACTGTAATACCACTCTTAAAAGTTCAATAAATCCCATGTTACCATTTCCCTCGCTAGACATTCAACAAAAGACATAACAGTAATATTTTCTTTTTTTAAAAAAAAAATGCAGCGTCAGGTGTACCCTGTAGAGGACCACGTGGCACAGAGGCTGATAGACGCCCTTCACGAAGGCGACGAGAAGAATGCCTATGAGCTAATGAAGGACACTTTGGTAGACGTGAACTTTGTAGGAGCGGTGAGCATGAACACGAGAAGAGCTGAGCTTATGCTGAATGGAGAGTATGGTAGCGAGGTTAGATATGTGTTCGAGGAGTTTAGAGCTGAGGTTACCGCTCTTTTCGTTGCTGCTCATTCTGGAAGATTGGCCTTTGTTAGGAGATTGCTGGTAACTTTTCATTTTTTGGATATTTTGCAAGGATATGTTTGTTATGCATGGGCACATAACTTAAGTAGATAGTATCTGTTTTTGTTTCTTACGATATTTTAGAGTTATGCCTCAAAAATACTATCCCAATTTGGAGGGTATGAACTACATGTGAATTTTAATTAAGGTCGTAAGTTCGTAATTTCATGGATATAATTTAATTTTTTTAGACCTTCTGGAAAATTGGCCTTTGTTAAGAGATTACTGGTATTTTTTCTAATTTTATTTTTGCAAGGATATGTTTGTATTATACATGGGCACTGTTTTTAATTCAAAATTAAGGAGGTGATGAAAGGCAAAACCCGATGAAATAATTTCAAGATAAATGATAAAAATATAGTTTTTTTTATGAAAAATATTGGGTGTTAAAGTTCATTTTAACCTACTACTAGTTCCTCACCTGTGCATTGGTAAACAAATTGTGTAGAAATATTTTTGCTTCTTATGATAATTTTGAACTATGCCTATTTCTATTTGTTTGGCAAAGTGGAAATCTATAGATAATGCATATCTAAAATAATACTTCCCAATTTGGAGGATATGAAATATATGTGAATTGGAGACGTAACTTCATCTGAATTTTAAAGTCGTAACTTCGTATTTTCATGGGAACCGGAGTATGTATAATTTAAGATCTATACTAAATTATCATTCCGTAAACTAGAGGGTCTGAAATTTCGATGTAAATATTTCTTTGCTATTATGCGGGGATAAAAACGTTACAATCTGCAAAATTTAGTCATAGTACCTGATAGAATAATAAGTTATTTCAGAATATGTGAGTTATTTGTCCCTTCCTAGTTGCTTCCTTGAAAACTACATGTTGCTAAAAAGGTATCGATATTCAATTTTGCAACGTATTCAACCAAAGATTGGTTCTAAGCTAAAAACGTTTTTAGATACATAGATTAAATATTCAATCAAAATAGAGAATAATTACAATGTTATGTTATCATGAAACGTTTGCAATAAATAAGAGATAAGATTTAAAGAGATATTGTCATACAGTTTTCCGGACTGGTTTGTTGTAACTTATAATATGGAAAAATAAACAAGTACACTATAAAATAAGAAATAATATTCTGTTTTTTGTCTCTCTGCTTGGTTATTTGTGTTTCAATGGAAATAAATGTGATAAAAATGTACTCTCCAAGTCTTATAACAACAAGAAAATTTCTCTTTAAGAATATAATCAAACAGGAGAGAGCCAGAACCATAATTGATTGGAGAGGGCGGATAATTGTAGTTAACATGAGAATTTTTATTATTATTTCAGTTTAATCAATAACAATTTTAAACTTCTCTAAACTTTGTGATTAAGGGAGACCAGTGACCACCAAGTTCTTTCATGTCGCAACGATGACTGAAAGTAGAAAAGTGTTAAGGAAAGAAATTACTTAAACAACCAGATCAGTAATTTCAATATTTAACGAAGTCAAAATATTTTTACTTGATGTACAGACACAGTTGAAACATTTAAATGATTTTTTATAGATATATAGCTGTTCAATTATAACGAGGCCTAATTTTGTTGAATTGTATAATTGAAAAGTCTAATGAGTTATGTGAGAAAGAAAAGTGTTGCTTCAAAGTTCAAAACTAGTTTTTCTTGTTAACCATTCATCCAGATAATAGAAGATGATATTAGGCATAATTAATTTTTGTCAAATATAGAATTAGCCAAAGATCATTGGCTGTGCTGTAACAAACTTGCCGTCCTCAAAACTTGTTGTTGCTTTGAGTACATAATGCTTTTAAATTTGTCTCTTTTATGAAACTGAGTCCTAAAGATTGGTTGTTTACGTGTTCATTGATTTAGATGTTAAACTCGTTTGCTGTAGCAACACTTGGCCAGTGAAGGAGCACTTGGTTAAAACAGATCATGACTCTAGTTCTTAATTGCCCTGTACTCTATATAGAGTTTGTTCACCTTACTGCTTTTGTTTCCTTCTATTAAGGTTTTGATGTCATTGAAAAGTTCAAAATTTCGGAAACAGTCATGGTTCAAGCTTGAAATTGTTCTTTTGGGATCAAAGATACTCAATTACTGCAATATAGTTGAAAATATCAATGAGTCATCAATTGTTGTCATATAGTATGATATAAAGTATCACTGAGTTTCAAAATAATTGTGATGACTTTAGTTTTCTCTTAAGCTCATTGCTTGCTATGAAATGCTAAGAGCCGTCCGTACAACCATGCTTGGTTTACTGTTGTCGTGATAGTTTATTTAACTGAGTTAGCGCATGATTTCAATCCCAATTCATAGAATCGTGTGACAATGAATATCACTTGTAAATATTTCTTAATATTTGTACCATCTCGATACTTGTTTCTTGGTGTTAATGATGACAGCAAGAACATAAGGAAATGATTTTGTAGGGAAGCTGAATGATCATATTTCATGTTTTGCTTTAATTTCATCACAGGGGGCAGGAGCTAATGTTAATCAGAAGCTATTCCTGGGATATGCGATCACAGCGGCTACTAGAGAGAACCATATTGACATATTGGATTTACTTGTTGACAGTGGCTCAAATCAGCTAGCATGTGAAGAAGCTCTTTTAGAAGCTAGTCATATTGGCCGAGCCAAAGCTGTTAATATCCTTCTGAATTCTGAGATGATTCGAGCACATGTGGCAGTATATGCTCTAGTAATTGCATCCTCTAGAGGATTTATCGATGTGGTCGAGACACTAATCAAGGTAATACTGCTTTTGCGTTTCTTTTCTCTTCTGATACACGCCATTATGGACAGATTAGGATCATTAGTGGAGAATAAATGATAAAGCACCTGCCTTTTTAACGGTTTAAGCTCAAGTGAGATGGTGAAGCATAAATCATGAATTAACATTATACCATGTCAAGCAGAGTTCCCCACTGTAAAGCATGATTTAATGATTACATCTGTTTGTGTCTTTCAAAAAGGGCCACAAGTGAGGGACTTTTTGAAAAACTATAATTATAATGAACCTTTAAATGTTCATGGCTTTTAAGTAAGATAATTAGACATAACATATCAAATTTCTGAACAAGCCAGGTTGCTTAATACAGTGAACTGTTAGGGTGCTAGAAACTGTAATTACACGGAGACAATATAAGTGAAGAAATAATGCTATAAGCGTGGATCTTCTTTAGTACTATAGGAAGATCCGGTTAAGTATTGTACTAACGCTTACTTATCCTTGTATGAAATTTCCAAAAAATTATGCATGAAATGAGGCGGATAATTACTCATGAGGCCATGATGACCAATGGACCTGGTTAAGAAAATTTGGTATTCTGCAACTTTGATGACAATGTTTATCCCTTATATTTTGACTGCAACAAAAAAAAATGAAGTTTAAATTTGTTTCTTTTCATATCTTCATTGGTCATATACTCAATACTCCTTGATTTACTTTTCAGTGTGGAGTAGATCCGAATGAAAATGCACGTGTGCTTCTAAGGTCGTCGAAGCCTTCTTTACATGCCAATGTTGACTGTAATGCTCTTGTTGCAGCAATTGTTAACAGGCATGTCTCAATAGTCAAGTTGCTCTTACAGGTGCGTGTTTTATGAATCACCACTTTTTTTCTTGTACTTTTTTCAGTTGCCTTCGAATAGAAAACACTAAAACTGAGCATTTCTTAATTCATAGATTGTCATTATTTATACTCTCTTTCCTTAATTACTAACCAGCTACTTTCTGAAGTCTACACTCTAACATAGGTTTTCATGTTTTTTGAAAGGTTGGGGTTAAAATCGACACAAAAGTAAAGCTAGGAGCGTGGTCGTGGGATATAAATACAGGCGAAGAATTTCGCGTGGGTGCTGGTTTAGCCGAACCTTACACAGTCACCTGGTGTGCTGTAGAATATTTCGAAGCCAGTGGCACTATTCTAGATTTACTCCTACGAAATAAGTCCCCTAATCTCCCTCATTTAGGAAGGACTCTTATACACCACGCTATTTTATGCAACGACTCAAGGGCCATCGACACCCTCTTAAACTTGCAGGCTGACGTGGACATCCCAACTATAACTACTTCCCAAATGGATTTTTTACCCATTCATTTGGCTTCCAAGCTTGGGTCGGTTAAATGTCTTCAAAGCCTAATTGACGGTGTTTGTAAAATTGATTCAATAACCGAATCAGGGGAAACCGCTTTGATGATATGTGTTAGATATCAGCAAGGAAATTGCCTCAAATATCTTGCTTCAGCTGGGGCAGATTTCGGTTTGGTAAACTCGAGTGGTGATTCTGCAATGACTATAGCCAGACTCTCTAATTGGAACATTAGTTTCCAAAAAGCGGTTTTGGAATTAATTCAAGGCGGGATCATCATTATATCCAGCAATTTTTCAATCTTTTCTCCTTTAATGTTTGCCACTCGGGCGAACGACATCAGAGCCTTGAAAGTATTAGTAGATAACTTGGAGATAAAAATAGATGAGCAGGATAAAAATGGGGACTCAGCAGCTATGGTAGCTGCTACTCTTGGCCATGTTGAGGCTTTTCGATTGCTTGTATATGCTGGTGCTAACGTGAAGCTACACAACAATTACGGTGAGACTGCGATTACCCTATCGGAAGCTAATAAGAACTCACATGCTTTCGAAAAGGTTATTGTCGAATACACACTCAAAAAGGGAAGGCAAAACTCTTCGGGTTTTTATCCCCTTCATCGTGCAGCTAGCCGTGGAGATGTTGAGTCAGCACGTGCGTTAATATCCGGAGGATTTGACGTAAATTGCCTCGACAGCGATCAAAACACTCCCCTCATGTTAGCTGTTAATGGAAATTATGGTAATTTATGTGAAGTATTAATTTCTCTTGGGGCGAAATGTGAGGTTCAGGAGAATGATTATGATACCATTATCATGATCATGAGGAACAACAGTATTGGAAAGGAGGCTAAAAATACAATTCTGGACGAAATTTCAAGGGACCTTGTTTTGCGCGGGGATACGGTGAAAAAACATAGAAAGAGAGGAAAAGCGTTTCCTCACGGGAAAGAGTTGAAGATGGTTGAGACAAACGGAGTTCTAAGATGGGGAAAATCAAAAAAGAGGAACGTGGTATGTAATGACGTTGAGGTGGGTCCGAGCGAGAAATTCCAAAAAAATCGTAGGAAAAAACTCGATGTGAATGAACCGGGGATTTTTAGGGTGGTGACTACGAAGAAAAAAGAGGTGCATTTTGTGTGTGAAGGCGGGGTCGAAATGGCTCAGCTGTGGGTTAGAGGGATTGAACTTGTGACAAGAGAAGCAATATATGGTAACAAGAACAGAACATGAAATGATGTAGAAGTATAGGAATATTACTTTTGTCTATCTTTCTTGTAGTTTTGCAACAAGTTGTTGTGGAAAGATACTTGTTTTATTTATTTATTTATTTATTTATTTTGGTATGGTTAGTGTAGGAAAAGGAGCATATGCATATCTAGTTTTGTTCTGGAGCTAAAGTAACATGAAGAGCTGAATTCAGTATGGCGTTTGGTTGTATCTTTAAGTTAATAGTTTTGTTCGAATTTGATCATTTTGTATTTCTATACTATCATCCTCCGGATTATCTCCTTCCGCTTTTTATATTCGTTTAACTAATTTTTTATAGATATGTTTGTATGTTAATATGTTCCATGTACATGTATCTTATTCAATTTAAATACTTATAATTTTTTAATTTTATATATTTTTAAATGTACCTTCCTGTAAGAATAATAATCTCTCTGTGGTAATATAACAAAAGATCAAATTCAAACAAAACTATTAACTTAAAAGATACATGTTTTATACTAGTTCTTTCTTACGTAGTATGTCAAGAATCTTATGTTCCCCTTTTTTTATGCTCACTTTCACCTCCTGTTGTATATCTTTCTGCTCAGTTTTTAATTCCTAGTTTACCTTTTTGTGCATAAAGGATTGTTTGATTTCTGTTGTGTATATTTTTTCACCCCAGTTCTTAATCCGACTATTTCTTTTTGGGCGTAGAAAACTGGAAAACAGCTTCCATAGTCTGGAAAAAGCTGGGCTTTTGGCTTGGAACTTGGAACCAAACAAAACAGAGTTGATGTTTGGTTATAAAAAGCTGGGTATTGCCTTTGGTGGCAAATTTTGAAATGGTAAATTTATTAATATTTGTCTTAGATTTTAGCTTTTTGCTAATCATTCAAAAGAATGACCAAATTATCCATATTTTAAAGATTTAAAACGTCGGATAAGTATGAGTAACTGATGTATATTCATGCCGAATCATGAGTGGTCATGGCCCATGGGAGCAAAAATGAATGGAATCACATCAAGGTGCGGAGAAATCGCCACCTCTAGTTTAGAGAACAAATAGAACATGTCAATTGTTTTAGCATGTAATTTCTCGGTTGATGGTATTTTCGTAAACAGTGGTATTTTTTTGTGAACTCCGAAACTGGTGCCGGAAATCTGAAAAATCTACCAAAATCAATATTTTTTTTCTATTCAATCTTTTATGCTTTTATAGCCAAAAACTAGGTTTCTAAAAGCCATAAAACTAACATATCAAACAACCAATATTTTTTCATAGCAAAAAACGTGTACTACATTGCCATTTTATATTAATCAAATTGACGACCGTCACTAAACAAATGTCTCTTACGAAAATACGTGCAACTTTGACCATTAAAATTTCCGAAATGAAAAAATTGAAAATTCTATTATATAGGTATACCATGAACAATGTGATTAATTTTTAAAAATATTAGATACTTTAGATGTTTCTTCAAATTTAAAGTAAAAATTACACTTTTACAACTTATAAGAAAACATTTTGGTTTATATAAATTACGAGGCTTCTTATCAATTTATCTATCACAACTATACAACTCATATTTTTGTTATTTTATTAATTTATATGTGAAAATTACAAATAAATGAGAAAGAATGAGAGAAAAATAAGAGATATAAATTATTATTTTAATTACAATAGAACTCTTGTATTTAATTAATATTTTATTTCATATATATTTAATATAATGTATAAAGAAAACCGATACGTGTACAATTTTAAAACAATATTATTTAGTGCATAACACTGTTAACGTGTTAGCGATGAGGTGTATATGATTTTTAATATAATAGTATTAAGGTAGTAAATAATTTTTTTAATAGAATTATGACTAAATATAAATATTTTAGATTATAAAGCTTTGAATTCTAAAACATAAACAGTAAACAAGAATGGCGAATAATAATGGTGGAGTATTACCGATAGTACAGTTCGAGGATATAATAGTGGAAACAGTAGAAAAAAACCCGGTGGTGGTAATAATAGGAGAAACCGGGTCGGGTAAAAGCACTCAGCTCTCTCAGATTCTCCTCCGCCGCTTAACCCGGTTCACTCAACACGGTTCCATTGCCGTCACTCAGCCTCGCCGTGTCGCTGCCGTTACGGTCTCTAGGTATTTCATTTAATTAACTAATTACTACTTACTTTATTACTTTTTCTTATTTTATGTTTCTATCTTTGTTTGTTGGTCATTATTAGTAATTAGTTTAGTTTTAGGTCAATAACTACCAAATTCAACAAAAATAATATTCTAGTATCCCAAAATAAATAAATAATATACGGAATTTCAATTCTTAAACACTTGCTTCTCTATATTACTATTACTCTTTCTTATTTCTATTTCTATGTTTGTTGGTCATTATTAGTGTTGAGAATAGGGTTAATGGACGGAAATATTCACCAACAAGCTCGTTAAAGTAGACCAGACTCATCTCGTGTTTGTTCTCGTTTAGTAGACAAGGCGAGTTTGAACTGTTCGGCTCGTTTGATTAAATTGGTGTGTGTGTGTGTGATTTGCGTTTGTGTATATGTGTATCTATAAATATTATATGATTTTCATAAAAAAAGTACCCCATAAATATGAAAGCAGTTATTTTCTACGAGCTGAGCCGAGTTTAATGATATGATCAAGAGCCCGAGCTTTTTAGATAACTCAGAAAACGAGTTTGAGCTAATTTCTTTAGGTTCGTCATGAGGCTAGTATGTAGTGATAGTTATAAAAGAAGTATTCGTAGACCTATACAATACTTATACAGTAGTAAATGAACTTATCAGTAATTTTCCGGGTGGGGCGTTTTGCAGTTGGTTAAAAAAACTAGGTTTTATTAGCCTTTTACTTTTTCGCTTTTCTGAGCAATAAAAGACTATACAGTGGTCCACCGAGGATGTTTTGGTCATACGAGAATTTTTTGTTGAAATTTTCCAAAAAGATGACGAAAAAACTAGATAAAGATAGGAAATACGAGCTTTTTGCTTTTTACCCAAGAAACTTGCTTTTTTTAAGCATAAAAAACCCTACTAAAATAGCTGATGCCAAAAAGATCCTTTATTTTGAACTACATTATGAAATTCTTGATTACAAAACCAATAACTAATAACAATTCTCGATACTTTTGTTTAAGGAAACAATACGGGGACATATTTCCTTAAAAAGATTTTTTAAAATATATTTCCGTGTTAAAAATTTGCCTGTAGGGGTAGGTTTTCCATTTGGGTGTGACTACTTGCACCCCCTTAGGCAGCAGTGGAGCCAACATTTTTATTCTGGGGTTGCTAAATACGGAATGTAATTTTGCGGGGTTGCAGAACACATATTTGTGAATTATTTTGAAAAATTCCTACGAAAAAAATAGCATTTTTGTAAATTACAGGGTAGCGACGGCAACCTCCGGTACCCATGTAGCTCTCTGCCCATGCCCTCAGGGCCGGCGCTGCATATAATGAAATGCAACGAGGAATAATTTTTATGTTATTAGGGGGTAGACGGGAGGAGGAAGGGCTAGAATTGAAAGGTTTTAGGCAAAAAACGTGATAATTTTTTTTTGTTAGCTATGTTCCCATTGTGTCTCCTTGTAATTCCTCCTCTGCTTAAATTTCTGCTGGCAAACACTCATAACCTAACATTAATAAGACGTAAATTGCTTGATTGTCACTGAAGTTACAGTACTGTTACTGCCATTTATCATCATACGTACACATAAATGACTCAAGACTGCATGTCATATAGACTACAAAAACTGTGACTCAAAGTTATATAATTTCCATGGCCATTTATTTCAATACACTATATTTACACATAATTATGCATGTATAAAAGTTAAAAACCGGTGGTCAAGAAGCAATGGAAATAAATGGCAATGACAGTAACGATGATTGCCTTTCAGTTTAGTAAAAGTCGCATGTATATTTACATTTATAATGGCAGTAAAAGCAATGGAATTACATGTATAATTATGTATATGAAAGGCAGTCACTCAAAATTCGTATCATTTTGAATTTAAAGTTACATTTATGCCTAGCACCCTAGTCGTATGTATGTATATATACTAGCGAAAATCTGCTCACGCGATGCATGTGTAATTAAAATCGTGGGTGGGGATGGTATTTTTTTTATTTTAAAATTTAAATTTTAGTACAAATAATGGCAAACCTAGTTTTGGGAAGGTCAATCTTTGTGAATTGAAGAAGATGTTGACATGTGTAACTAAAAAATTGCCTAAAAAAGAAACTGTCATACGTTAATAACCTCCATTAGCACTTTCAAAAAAAACTTCATTCTCTTTGCAATACCATCCCTCTCTCTTCTTCTATCAGATTATAAATAGTTAGATCAGAAAAACATTTAGGTTACTTCGAATTTTTTAATAAGCAATCAAAAAACGAAATCAATTGCACGCATTGCGTGCCTTGGTTTACTAGTATTAGTTTATGTGAAGACCCCTTATGAGGCCTGCCAATTTTTTTTTTCAAAACCCCCCCTAAAGATAGTGAAATTACAAAACAAAAAAAAGGAAGTTACACGGGTAAAATAAAAAAACTGCTACATTTTGAAAAAGGAAAAAACTGCTATACTTTTAAAAAGAAAAAAAAACTGCTGCCTATAATATTACCTCTGCCTCCCTCTCTATTATGGTTTGTAATGATTTATGAGACTTCTATCTCAGGTAATTTTTTCTACTTTGATGTTATTTACGTTTCTAAGTTTGTATATGCCTTTGAAGTTTTAAATTAGTTTTACACTTACTTTCTTCTTTTAAATTTTAATGTCTTTATAATTAGGTTGATAAATACAAATTCTAACACATCAAACCAAATACAAATTCAACATATCAAACCAAACAGGTGTTACACCACGCATCGCGTGGGCAACGTATGCTAGTATATTTATGTGTGTGTGTGCGTTTTATTATCCAAGTCAATCGGGGCAGGTTTTATTATCCAAGTCATTCGGGGTAGGTTTTATTATCCAATTTAATTTATTGTAGTTGATATCTCTTACTTATTAATATAATTTGAATCAATTATTTTGCTTATTGATTTTACCGCACATTCTTTTTGTGTATCGCAGTAGGTAAAAAAAGATTGATTAAGGAATAGAAATAGTGTAATTCAAGCAAAACAGATTCAGTTTTACCCTCTTAGGGCTGGGTTTACCCTAACAATTAAAGGTTTTAGAAGACTTTGAACAGTAAAGGGATATACATGAACAACTGTAATGTAGAGGGCAAAATATAGTTAAGCTTTTGACCTCATCAATAGTTAGAATTTGTTATTTGTCCTAACCACTTATGAATTATTCACGTGGTTTGTAGCTGCAGAAGGTCCTTTTATTTTGAGGGGTTTTAACACTGACCATTTCATATCCAATTAATAAATTTAGTTAATTGATTTCCAGTTCATTTCACTTTCATTTTAAGATCTTGATTGGTTCTTTGATGAAGATTGTTTGACAAGAATCCCCATCTCAGAGACCCCCCCCCCCCTCTCTCTTCTTTTTTCTCTCCTTCCTCTCTTACTGGATTTTAAAAAGTCAGTTTATAAATAATGAATTTCGCAGCACATGGTGGATTTTTCGTTGTTTCATGCGCACATTTTAATATTGCAAAAAGGAACATAAATGATACTAGCAAGACAAAAGTTATTTCTGAATTGAGATTCTTGAATTTGTGGAAGCATGCATTTTGAATTTGTATTCTTCATGTACATCCCACATGTATGTGAGTAATTGTCCACAGACGTGTTGCGCAGGAACTCGATGTTCGCCTTGGCGAGGAAGTTGGTTATGCCATACGATTCGAAGATAGAACTTCAGTAAAAACAAGGATCAAGTACGATAACTATACCTTTAACAATAAATTTATTCAACTATATCTTTAACGAGAAATTTATTCATTATTGCTTGTTTATCTTCAACCACTGTAATTGCATTATTTGATTTTCCAGATACCTTACAGATGGCGTTCTTCTCCGTGAAAGTCTTTCAAATCCTGATCTGAACCAATATTCTGTAATAATATTAGATGAAGCTCACGAAAGGAGTCTCAACACGTAAGACTTATTTAATGGGATTATATTTCCTATTTTTAATTTCTTGTTTGTGTGCATATATGTTTAGTGGGGTTGATATGTTTCATGGATCTTCAGGGATATATTGTTGGGGTTGATGAAAAGATTGATTAAATTGCGTGGGTCGAATCTAAGGGTTCTGATCACTTCCGCTACTCTCGATGGTGAGAAAGTGTCGAGATTCTTCTCTGACTGTCCTGTACTGAATGTACCAGGGAAGTTATTTCCCGTGGAAATATTTTATAGCACAGAGCTCCCAAAGAGTTATATTGAATCATCGTTGAAAACAGCCATGGGTATGGATACGCCATTGTTTCCAGAACATCTTGTTTTCTTATTTTCCATCTACATAGTAATGCTGACACTATTTTTTTAATAGATATACATGTTCGAGAACCAGAAGGCGATGTATTGATATTTATGACTGGACAGGTATGAACTTTCTTTCTAATGACTGGTTGTAATATTTTAAGACCCCGATTACCTTTGAACGATTTATATTGATTGAAATAGTTTGCTTGTTTTTTTATAGGATGACATAGAGAAGCTAATCAAGAAGTTGGAGGAGAGGGTTCAAGTCCTCGAGGAAGGGTCATGCATGGACGCTATTATCCTTCCATTACATGGGTCTTTACCGCCTGAACTGCAGGTAATTTTAGGTTCATTTAGAAGAGACTTCATATATCATTTTTTTTGTTTGTTCGTATTGTACCTTTAGCCATCTCTTGATTAGATTACACCTTTTGCATGGTTGTCACCTCTTTCCACACCTAAGATCCCAACATCCCCCCCCCCCCCCCCCCACACACACACGCACACACACACACACACTACTTTCTAATATGCATAGCAAATAAGCTTCCAAAGTCCAAACACAGTTAATTTGGGGAGGGGGGTTGGCTTCCTAAGTTTATTTGGTTCTATTACCCTGCCTGTATTTTAAATTGCTCTTATATATCTTTTTATTAGAATTAGAGATAGTAGCTGTAGTTCTATGATAGAACTTTTATCCTGCTTTCCCTGTTTATGTTACCATGTTGCCTTATCTTTTTGGTTTTGGATCCTGTTTATCTCAAATATGCAACACTTGAACTTGGGCTTTGTTTCTTTGGTTTTAAAGCTCCATTTTAATGTGCTCTCATTGTTTTGTTTTTCATCATTATCAAACTACGCCTCTATCCCAGGAATTTTAGGTCAGCTATGCTCCCGTTGTTTTGTTCCTGATATCTGATTTTCGTGCAGATTCGAGTCTTCAATCCTCCACCTCCAAACTGCAGAAGGTTTATTGTTACCACAAATATCGCTGAAACTTCTCTGACTGTTGATGGTGTTGTGTAAGTACATATCCTTTGGATATATTTAAGTGTAACAGACTTCTTTATCAGAAAGGAAAGAAGTAAGACTCTTGTTGATGACTCATGACATATGTCATGCTTGGGACTTGGGGATGTGAGTATATCGAAGTAATATCTAAACTTTCGCCACACTGATGTAAATGGACCTTATTGCTTCAGCATTTATCCAAGTATTTGTCTATATGACAAGAAAGGATCTTTGCTTAAGTGGAACATAATCAGTCAGAAATTAAAGCAATAAGTTTTAATTATAATAGTTGTTTGAATCGAAATCTTTTTGTTTCCAAGCAAAAGAACTTTGGATTAAGAAATCTTATAATGAAAGAACTTATACAGTGAAGATAGTAAGAAAGAATGGCTGAACCCAAAAATCAATGGATTGAAGAGAAGAGGAAAGGAGAAAGTGAGACATAAAAGATGACTAAAGGGTTGCTTGAATCAATCAATAATATTTAGCTAGATCAGGCTAATAGCTTTGTTATTTTTGATTTCCTTGCCATTTTTAAGAACTATGGCACATTTGTTGTTATTCGGTTCTTTGAATTTGCACTGACCTTGTATAAATATGATAGGTATGTTATCGATTCTGGTTATGTGAAGCAACGGCAATACAACCCATCAACAGGCATGTATTCTCTTGATGTTGTACAAATAAGCAGGTAAACTTTCCTAACCTCTTTTCTTTTGCTATTGAAAATTAATCAGTGGCAAACTTAATTCTTGCATTAAATTTAAAAGTAGTATTTTTTTAATACAGAGTCCAGGCTGATCAGCGAGCAGGTCGAGCTGGTAGAACTCGTCCAGGAAAATGCTACCGTTTATACCCATCACTTGTTTACCGTGAAGACTTTTTAAACGCAACAATTCCAGAAATACAGAGGTCTTCTCTTGCTGGCAGCGTGTTATACTTGAAATCATTAGACCTACCTGATATTGATATTCTGAAATTCGATTTACTTGACCCTCCTTCTTGTGAGTCAATTCTTTCCGCCTCAATCTTCTTGTTTGGAAACTTTAATTTCAAATAGAATTATTAATAGTGTATCTTGAGAATATGTGACAACTGTAAAATCCTTTGGTACTGACAGGCTCCTATTTTTTTTGCTCGAGTATATTTCTTTTAAGTAGGAAAAAGTGGGAAATTAAGAATGAAAAGGAAAATAAAACTTTTCAAATACTTTAACTTGAGTATAGTAAATTTACTTTTACCAAATGATGCCCTACTTAGCAGTAGTTATGTGTAACGGCCCGCTTAACACTACTGGTAAACCTACGCCTTTATGACTACAATAGATAACAATGGTTTTCTACAGCTGAGTCGTTGGAATATGCTCTGAAACAGCTGTATCTTATCGATGCTATTGATGACAATGGAGCTGTTACAAGCATTGGAAAAACGATGGCTGGTAACTGAAATTATCTTTCGCTAATTTATTTGTTTATGGATTCCGATGTAGAAAGGGACAAAATGATTTACGATTTGTCAGTAGAATGACTCAATGTCTTCCATTTATGCTATAGCAGATTCTATCACATCGAGTATAGCTTACATATGTGTGAATCATGAGTCAGTATGTTACTAATTTAATTATTAAATCAAGTTCTTATGAGTCTTTATTCTGTCACTCTAATTGTTGCAAGACAAAAATTAAAGCAATCATGCAAATCTAAATTGGAAAGCCAAAAAATTATTTCCCATCTTAGGTTGTTGTTTCTGCTGCTAACACTAGCGATAATCAACTTATATCATGATTTTGACTGGAGTTAAGTTCTTCGTGACTATGCTAACGTTCTACAATATATATTTATGTCTATAAGCATGAATTTTGTATCTCCATACGAGAGAGTATACACTTGTCATCTGATATGCTTGTAAGTTGGTCTCAATCATTTTGCTCTGTTTTCCTGTTTGTCTAAACTGTTGTTGCCTAAAGGAGAACATAGGATAGCGAAAAATCCCTGAAGTCACCAGATATTAACTGCATCAATCCCTATTACTGTATTATTCTCTGACTGAATGATTTTTTCATTGTATCTAAAATGCAGAGCTCCCACTGGAGCCTTCACTATCGAGAACTTTGATGGCCGCAAATGAGTTCGGTTGCCTATCTGAAGCTCTAACGGTTGCTGCAATGCTTTCAGCAGAGACCACATTGCTTCCTGGTCAAAAGTATGGAACTTTGAACTTCTTTATATTATTATTATTATTATTGTACGTGATGGTAAACTAATTACTTGAGTCACCATAAAATAGCAACCATACTAGTCTCCGAATTATATTTGCTGTTATTTAGGTTGTTATGTGTGCAAGCATGAAACTTGGATCTCCAAACTGATCAATTTTCTATTAATCTATCAAATTGTTTGTTTCCTTTTTCACAATTTGTTTTTCCTGATCTAACACAATTTTGCTGAGTGATTAATAATAGTATTATATTGTGTGAGATAGCCCTTTTAAAGGACATGCATTTGTAAGAATAAAGCTAAATATCATTTTAATTATGGAAGGAAACAAACACACTTAAACCGCACACACACATGATCACAGTAAAAGATCTTTACGATGCTCACTTTCCTGTGAGAGGGGTAATCAAAGTGAGAAGTATTCCCATTTGTCTGACATTTAATAACATTTGACACATGAACTTGACCACATTAGAACAACTCTAAATTACATATATTATCTGTAGCTAAACCTCTTTACTTGGTCGTACTGTCCGGTTCAGTTTCTACAATATTTTTTATTCTTTTTTTTCTTATGTTTTTAAGTTATAGCAAGGGTACTGATAAGAAGAGGAAGCATGAACCTTCTAACCTTCCCGATGGCTCCGGTTTTGGTGATCATATTCAGTTGTTGCAGATTTATGAGCTTTGGGATCAGACGGATTACGATGTTGAATGGTGCAAAGATAACAACTTGCAGGTAATTTTTTCTCTCTCCTCTCTCTCGTGCTTTGGAATCTCTTCATCCCTTGATGTGATCATGGTATATCACTTATGAGCAACTGGTGTTTCCTCCATGTTATGCAGGTCTCTATATATTTGAAATTTTGGGAAGGATTTTGCTAACCATGTCTTATTTAATTTAGGTACGAGGAATGAAATTTGTTCGAGATGTCCGGAAACAGCTATGTCAAATTATGCAGAAGATAGCGAAAGGTTGGACTTCTACTGTATGGACAAGCTTTGTTTCATTGTGGATACTTTTTGTGTTGGTAAGGAAATTTGTCCCTTGATTCAAGTCTAATTTACTTCTATTTTATTTTCTCTACATGGAAAAGGGTCATTGGACGTACAAACAAAGAGAAGGTGGAAAGAAGGCGGAGAAGATTATAGGAAATTGAGGAAGTCATTGTGTGTCGGTTATGCAAATCAGCTTGCCGAGAGAATGATGAAACATAATGGCTACAGGACCCTCGGTTTTAAGTCCGAACTTGTACAAGTAATAAGTTGGAGAGATCTCTACTTGTTTTTTATTTCGTCCTTGATATGTAAAACATTATTTTGATGCACGTAAAGATTTAGGTTCTGAACTGAGATTTCCAAAATCAATGAAACTGAGAACCATCTAATGAAGTTGCATATAGTGAGGTTATTAAGATCTTACTTCTCTATAAGTTCGGAAATGATAACTTTTTTGAAATATAACGACCATACAATGCCTTACACTATTTGTCAGTTTGATGAGAAAATGCTTCAAAAATAAGCTCTGGACCCCTTGTTCTCATTTATTTTACATCCTTAACAGCCAATTATTTTGTAATGCAGCAATGTTTAGAATTATTTGATATAATAGTAGCATCTGTTAGTGGTTGATGTGTTGTTCTTGTTATTTCACATCCTTAACAGCCAGTTTTTACTCCAATGCAGCGAGGTTCGGAATTATTTGATATAATGTTGGCATCTGTTAGTAATTGATTTGTGTCGGGGGTTCTGTTCCTTTTCTTCCTGCTTTTGGTTTGACATTTTGATGGTATGCAATTTATTTTTAGGTGCACCCGTCCTCTGTGCTGAAATCTGATGAAGATGGTATGCTCCCCAATTACGTTGTCTACCATGAACTTATTTCTACCACTCGAGCATTTATGAGGAATGTATGCGAGGTGGAAATGTCATGGGCCCTCCCCATCTTAGATAAGCTTAAGAAAATTAACATCAGCAAACTAAGGTATGAGATTTGGTTCACTGTAATCTCTGCTCTGATTCTAGTCTCACTTCATTCCTAAGTTTAAGTTTAGTTAACCAAGTCCCAAATTCTATTATCGGGTAACCGTGGCGCTGATTTTATTCAGATGCATGCTTTTAAGAGTTTGTTTTCTTTTTGGTCATATGTATCCAACTCCCAGTGTCAGTTTGCCCCCCATTTTAAATATAATTTATGTGCTCTAGTCCTGTAGATCGCTAATTTAGGGGATTGTTTTGTTGCCACTGTCTTTTACTTGGAACGTGCATCTGGTTCTAGTTGCATTTTTGCTTAAAAGCTGGGGCTTTATTCTTATACTTGTCTAAAAAATCTAGATATTTGGAGACGGATGAACTTACAAGATTTGTTTGAAAATGAACTCTTTTGACAACTCTATTTTCGTCTTCTTTGTATTTTCGACTGAAAGAAAATTATAATCGCTGTAAGTCACGTTTGGTGGTTTCCTAAAATTCATCTTTTTCTTCACTGTTATTTCAGAGCTGAATTTTAAATTATTTCGCCGAACATATTGAGTCTAAACTCTGAATAATGAAGCAGTAGGGTCTCACCAATATATTGGTTAATAAGAAACTCAAGAGCACCCCCGCTTAGGGGAGGAATTTTCTCCATACTAGTACTAGCAGTTCACCTTATTTTGTAGTAGACAAATGTGGCTCACAACTTCTCTGAACCAATTCCCCTACAGTCTCTTTTGTTACGCTAGCTGATATTATTTTTACAGTGACCGATTGGAGAGGCTCCTTTACGTTATCAAGTGCAATAATTGTGAATGTTATATATTTGTGAATCAGCGGTGGGTATGGTCAACCAGAAGTGCAAGCCAAAGGAGAAGAATCAAGCTTGCCCGAGAAAGTTGTTCAAGTTGTTAAGCCAATTGATGATAGTGAAAGCCGGATACAAGCAGCTCGTGAGCGTTTTCTGGCTCGTAAACCTAAGAAGTGAAATGGAAAAGATGAGGTGGGTGTAAAGTTTCTGGGAATTGTCTTTCAGAGCACTTGTGTAGCCAGTAAAAAACAATGAATTATCCTTAAATCCTTGTTCTGAGTCTTCTGACAAATGGGAGGCTAGAAGTGAAGATCGAGGGAGAGAGAGAGAGGGAGAGGGAGAGGGAGATTGCCAGGAGCTGACATGATGATTCGAGTCAAGTTCAAGGAACATTTATCAGTGTAGATATTTCAATGTTACATGTATTTACTCAAATCATTTTTGTAACACTAACCCTGGAAATTGGGGGTGAGTTAGGGTCGGGACCCGACCCGTAAATGCTCAACTCGTATCCCGATCCGATTACTTTTGCAAAAGTGAAAAAAAAAATCCGATCCCGACCCGACAAAAGTTGGGACCCGATTTTTTCGGGACCTGAATTTTCGGGATCTCGTAGGGTCAGGATATGTTTATTCCGAATCTCCCGACATATTTTTTTTATTTTATGACGACATTTTTTATTAACAATTTTCATTTGAGAAGTCTAAACATGTTATTAACACGAAAAATAATCATAGTTTAAAAATAACATTCTTAATAAATGAAAAAATAAATTAATATGTAGTAGAAAAAATAGTGTGAAACTACGAATAATGGAGTAGATAAAAAATTGATACGTTTTTTTTATCAGATTCTTTTATTATTTAGTTTTATTCACATAAGCAACAATTATCATACTAAATGAGATACGTTATCAATATAATTTTTATAATCGGAAAATAATAATCATTTATCTTTTTTGAAAATAACAATATAATTTTTTAATTTAAGTATATTTTTTATATTAATAGTTTCATATATTCAAAACTACAAATCTATATTGTACTTATATAATTATAACTAATATATAAAACAAAAATAATTGTACCTCATATGGTAGAGTGCTTATATTGTACCATATGAGTGCTTACATTGTATGTTAGAGGTACAAAGTTTGATTATCATCACTTGCATTTAATATAAATTAATTTATATTTTTATATAAAATATAAATTAATTAAAAAAATCGGGTCGGGTCGGGACACCCGACGAAAACAAAATTGTCATCCGATCTCGATCCCGAAGTTTGTCGGGTATTTTTGGGTCGGGACAAAACCCGATATTTTCGGATCAGGACTATTCTCGGGTCGGGATTTCGGGATTTTTTTCACAACCGTACTGAAAATAGTCCTCGAGGATTTTAAGCATTGATGCTTCATAACCTCTTTTTCTTGAGTTTTTTGCCAAAATGGCCTCTGCAGCACAGTAATTGCCCAGAATGGGCTACCTATCTGAAATATTCCCAAAATGGTCTACTTTCGAAAAACGACCGATCGAAATGATAAAAACGACCGGTCGTTTTTATCATGAACTCTCTGGAACAATTTGGACACAAAACGATCGGTCGTTTTGTACAATACGATCGGTCGTTTTTCAGACCGAAACCGATCGGTCGTTTTATCATAGCGATCGGTCGTTTTTTTGTTGTGCTCACTGGAAGAATTTCTACTTAAAACGATCGGTCGTTTTATAGTAGCGATCGGTCGTTTTTAAGGTTTGCTCACTGGAACATTTTCGTTCCACACCGATCGGTCGTTCTGTACATTACGATCGGTCGTTTTTCATACCAAAAACGATCGGTCGTTGTGTACAGAACGACCGATCGTTTTTGGTCTGAATTACTTCCTATTTAAAAAAACTCATCTCATTTCGCAGACCACTCATCTCATTTCACAGAGCACTGTGAAAATAAAAAAACAGAGCTCTTAGATCATTTTAGGGCAAATCTCAGATCTCTTCCAAAACAGGTAAAAACTCAATATTTTGTGTTGTTGGAGTATTATTTGAGTAAAATTGATAGTTTTACCGTGTGGTTATCGAAATGAAAAATCCTACAATTATGTGTTATTGGGGAGGTACGATAATGGAAACTATTAGCGAGGGGTTATGTTATGATATTTCTTATAAAAAATTTTTTAAGGTATCTAGAAACACGACATACGACCAATTTTTGGAAAATTTTTTTAAGGTACTTGATGTGTCATCGACTTCAAATCGTTTGAGTTTAACATGTCGTTATCCATATTTGACTACACTTACTGAGTTTAAATATATGCGATTGGCTGTTGATGATAATGATTCGTTGGAAACCATGCTTGAGTTAATAGAAGAAAATGGAAGAACGTTTATAGAGTTATATGTTGAAATTGAGCAAGTTTACTCTTCTGATCAAGATTACGGGTTGTATTATAATATTCTTTCCACTAATGAAATCGGTACATCTAGTCGAACACCCATTCGACAAGAGCCAATCTTGTCAATGCATGAAATCGGTACATCAAGTAGAACACCCATTCGACAAGAGCCAATGCTAGAGGTATATTCTGAGAACAACGAACCAGATTTGACACATTTGGATGCAGTGTGTCGATTGGCAGATAATATTGGTTGGTCGATAGAACTTGGGGATGAACCAGAGGATGAAGATCCGGACTTCAATATTAGCGAAAACGAGTCTGACGATGACGAAGAAAATGTAGAAGAAGTTGAGTACGAAGAATTATCATCTGAAATGGGCTTGTATATGGATGAGGATGAAAACGACCAATCAAGTGGGTCACAATTGGCGAATAATACTATCCTCGATGAAATTCCTATGCATCAACCAATGTCAAGTTTGTTTAATGAACCGTTCGACACTCAAGAAAATTATAGTAACCAGAGAAGCAATTATATGATGTATCCTGGATTTTGGGATCCTCAAGTTAATGATCCTTTTATTGGTCTTTTATTTAGGGATAAAGAAATGTTGAAAAAGGGAATAAAACTTTGGTCAATCAAACGTAACATCCATTTTTCCACTAAAAGTTCGAAGGCAAAATTTTGGGAAATTCGTTGTAAACTGGCCGAAACTCAACAATGCAAATGGAAACTACGAGCTTCACTAAGAAAGAAACATGGATTTTTTGAAGTGTCGGTGTACAACGGTCCTCATACATGCATTCATGCCGAGCTTACAACTGATCATCCACAATTAGATTCCAATCTTGTTGCCCAAACCATTCGAAATGCCATGACAACTAATCCTATGATGAAGATTTCATTAGTTAAAGAGATTGTGAATGCCCGCTTTGAAATGTCGGTTTCATACAAAAAAGCTTATTTGGGTAAACAAAAAGCAATCGCAGAGATATTTGGTAATTGGGAAGACTCGTATAAGCTTTTACCTAAATTTATGAAAGCGCTTCAAAAGTACAATCCCGGTACCGTAGCTTCTTATGAGACAACGCCAGTTTACGATGTGGTAACAAATTCAGTGGGTGAGGTATTGAACAGATTTTTCTTCACATTTAAGGCCGTTATTGATGCATTTCAGTATTGTAGGCCAGTTATCGCTATTGATGCTACTCACTTATATGGGAAGTATAAAGGTAAGATTTTGTTGGCCATGGCATCGGATGCAGATAATCATGTTTTTCCCATTGGGTGTGCATTTGTTGCTGAGGAGAGTACAATTTCGTGGAGCTATTTTCTTTCTAACATTATGCGACATGTGATTAAAGAGCGCGTGAATATTTGTCTAATTTCGGATAGACATGCTGGTATTCTAAGTGCAGTGAGAGGAGTTTGGCGTGGACAAGGTTTTGTTCATCGATATTGTTCAAATCATTTTTTGGATAATTTTAAGAAAGCTTTCAAAGGAGATCCTGACTTACACAAGTTAGCGGAGAACGCCATTTGGGAATTACAAGAAAGAAAATTAAAAAGAATCATGGAAGCAATAAAAGTCATGAATCCTCAAGCATATCAATGGTTGATAAGAGAGCCTGCGGAAAAATGGTCATATTTTCATGATAAAGGGAGGCGACATGGTAACATGACCACAAACATGGCTGAAATTTTCAATAATGTTTTAAAAGCTGCTCGTAATTTACCAATCACTGCTGCTGTGCAGCTTATTTTCTATAAGTTGGTACACTATTTTTGCGAGCGGAAAAAGATAGTAATCGGGATGAGAAACAGCGGCACAAGATATGGTCCCAATATCCTTAAAATTTTAGAGAAACGGAGGTCGGACATTGGTCATACCAATGTTACTTTCGATTATGAAAGAGGGGTTTATTCCGTGTGTACAAGTTCAAGAAATTCCAGGGGAGGCAATACTCAAGTTGTCGACTTTTCACTTTGGCAATGCGATTGCGGTAAGTGGCAGAGTGATGGAATCCCTTGTTCACATGTGTTTTCCGTATGTGCTGCAAACCGTCTTGATTGGGAAGCTTACATAGTAAAATATTACAGTCTTGAATCATATGAAGGTACGTACTCGGCGCAATTTTGTCCTCTTCGGCATCAAGACTATTGGGATGAATGTGATAGATTATTTCTTCCGGATGTTACTCTTGTAAGAGAAAGGGGTCGTCCAAGATCTACTCGTATTCATAATGGTATGGATCAGTCGGAGAGACGAGCACGTATGAGATGTTCTAGTTGTCAAGGGCGAGGACATGATTGTCGTAAGTGTCCGTATCCAATACGTCCTCGACGCTTATGATTTTAGCTGTAATTGTCCGCTTGTAATTGTACGCTTATCAACGAGACAATATGTATCTTGTACTATTTTAATTTTCCACTTGTAATTGTCTTTTTTAAGATGAAATATATATATTTATTCTCAGTGTTTTTTCATACTGTTTTTTGAGAAGATAAACTGCTTTGTTAAGTATGAGAGTAAATAAATAAATGCAATTAACATAAAAAGTAGAATGAACAACATAAATAAATAAGTGCAATTAACATAAATATATATATTTGATTGAGTGTGCTCACTGGAAGAATTTTGTCCCAAAACGACCGATCTCTGTGAAAAACGACCGATCGTTTTTACACAGACGACCGATCGCTATGCAAAAACGACCAGTCGTTGTTTTGGTGTGCTCACTGGAAGAATTCTGTCCAAAAACGACCGATCTCTGTGAAGAACGACCGATCGTTTCTACACAGACGACCGATCGTCTCTGAAACAACGACCGATCGTTATTTTGGTGTGCTCACTGGAAGAATTTTGTCCAAAAACGACCGATCGTAAGTGAAAGACGACCGATCGTTTCTACACAGACGACCGATCGTCTCTGAAAAAACGACCGATCGTTATTTCGGTGTGCTCACTGGAAGAATTTTGTCCAAAAACGACCGATCGTAAGTGAAAGACGACCGATCGTTTCTACACAGACGACCGATCGTCTCTGAAAAAACGACCGATCGTTATTTCGGTCTGCTCACTGGAAGAATTTTGTCCAAAAACGACCGATCGTAAGTGAAAGACGACCGATCGTTTCTACACAGACGACCGATCGTCTCTGAAAAAACGACCGATCGTTATTTCGGTCTGCTCACTGGAAGAATTTTGTCCAAAAACGACCGATCGATTCATAAAACGACCGATCGTTTTTCTGTTTTTCAGCCTTCTAATTGTTTCAAACCCTAAATTTTTTCATTATCTCAAAACTATCTCTCTCTTATATATAAAAAATTCGCCACTCTTCATCAAATCACCCAAAAATCCCAATTTTCTATAAATATATTACCCAATTCCTCTTATTATCCGTATAATCAATCTCGATTCATTCCGTTTTCTTAAAAAAACCCAATTCTTCAAAAATCCGTAATAAATTCCAATATGGTTCGTACCAAGAAAGCGACGCAACCCTCCCTCGTTGATGCAAATGAGGACGAGTACGTGCCTCCGACGCGTGTTCCTCGCGCTCGACGAACCAGCCCCTCCACCGCTCCACCATCGGGCCCCGGTGCCTCTTCCGGCTCTCTTCCTCCCCTCTATCCATCTACAATGGGTAAAAGAGCTATCTTGACTAACTTTACATTAGACATGCCTTTATTTGTTGAACGTTTTCCTCTTCTCATGCAAGATTTAAACTTCCAAAAACTCAATGTAATTCTTACTCTAAAAGAGCCTTTCTTCATTGAAAATATATACGAATTTTACCATAACCTAGTTCTTGATAGGGATCATGATGACGCACTCCGCGTGCGTTCATCGTTTAATGGTCAACCCTTCGTTTACGGTGTAGACCGTTTACGAAATCTTCTACACCTCGATGCTGAGGGGGTGCACGAGCAAAGTGACGAACTTTGCGAAATGCTAAACATCGTTAATTTTACCGATTTCAAAGATGAGCTATTTCATCCCGCTCACAACAATCGCTCTAACAAAGCCCACGGCCTTCTATTTAGAAATAAATTAGCCTACCACATCCTCTCTCACATCGTCCTCCCTCATACTTCAAATTTCACGGATGTTACCAATGAGTACATCTTCCTTTTAGGGTGCATCCATCGCCGAGTCAAGCTTGACTTCGCGACTCTCATATTCTTTAAGATGGATTCGCTCAAAACGAAATCTAAGAATGGGCTACCTTACGGTGCCTTGATTTCGGCCATCTTAAAGGACCTAAACCTTGTTCCCGGTGGAACCCTTTTCAAGAATAAGGACAAACACATTTGGGACACCTCCTATCTTGCCCAAATGTCAATAAAATTCAACACTACCGCCAAGACCATTACTTGGTCTGGTAAACGGGTGTCCGGCCCCGACTATACTACTCTTTCCCTCGAAGAGGAAGAATATGTCGGCCCTAAGGCCACACCGCAAGCCGCTCGTGAGGATGTGCCTATTTCCTCCGAGTCCCTTCCCCCGTCTCACATAATGCCTTCCTCTTCTCGTCCCACTCGAGGTCGCGGAAAAGCTCAAGTCGGATCTTCCAACCGTCCTCCGCGCACCGAACAATTCTACGACGATCTATACATCGACCAATATCAAAATGCGCGACTCAACCGACGCATGTTTCGTTCCATGAACACAAGTCAAGAAGACTTGGACGAAATTGATAGGATAAGCGCCGAGCAACGGGCAAAGTTCTACGGGTATTTTCCCGATCTAGCCGGTCCCGACGATGACGCCGAAGAAGAGGACGACGCGACCTCCCACCGCGACTAGGCGGTGATTTTATTTTGCGTTGTATTTCCTTTGTTTTTCATTGATGATGTCAAAGGGGGAGAAATACCTCTCTTTTATTTTGCGTTGTATTTCCTTTGTTTTTCATTTTCTTACAACGTTGTTTTTGATGTAATAAGTAGCAAACGCTTTGCATTTATGTTATGAATCTTTTTTATGTTGCTCTTTATCATTACGTGTTAAATTGTATGACGTTGTGAGATTGCGTATTTATAATTCTACAAATGCGATTTTGATGTTATTATAACTTGTGCGTATATATATCTATAGTTGATTGGGTTATTTGTGTTGTTTTCATTTGTGGCGATTGACCGTTTTTAGGCAAAACTATGGCCAATTTGTCGCTTGCATTTGATCGTTCGTTTTCCTTAATCGTTTAGCTTTGTTTAACTTCGTTTTAAATCGGATGTTTTAAATCGGATGTTTAGTAAAACGTCACCTACACATCTTATACTAAAACATATTAATTTACGACATCATTTTATGTGATAATACTTGTACTAAACATATTAATTTACATCATTTTTTAAGGGATCATGTTCAAAAAGGGGATCATGTTTTTATATATTTTTCTTGCCAAATCAGTGTCTAGAAGTGCAAAAAATTCGTTGTTATGTCTAAATGTTACAGTTGACCGATCGCTATGAAACACGACCGATCGTTTTTACACAGACGACCGGTCGTTTATTTAAAACGATCGGTCGTTTTATAACTTCGCTCACTGGAAGAAATCTCATCTAAAACGATCGGTCGTTTTATCTTTACGATCGGTCGTTTCATAACTTGGCTCACTGGAAGAAATCTCATCTAAAACGATCGGTCGTTTTAGATTTACGATCGATCGTTTCTGCTAAGTGCTTAGTGGAAGAATTTCGTTTTTGTAGATGATCGATCGTTTTTAGCTGTGACCATTCATTTTTTGTGTTTCTGGGAATGTTTCGGTTTTCTCGACAAACTTCGAAATCTCGTAACTAATGCGTTTCTATTATTTAGTGTTTCCGCTTGAACCATTGGCTTGGTAGATAACGTTTTGCTTAAAGAAGTATAACCGAAATGTGTAGATAACGTTTTACTTCGATAAAAGATTTCTTTGAAAAGAACCAAGTAAATGCCATAACAGATTTAAAACGAAGTATAACAAAGCAAAACCGATAAAGGATAACGAAAGATCTATATGCACGCGAAAAATCGGCCATAGTTTTGCCTAAAAAAAGGTCAATCGCCACAAATGAAAGACATATAAATAACCCAATCAACTAGCAATTTAAGCGCACTAAATGCAATATCATAAGATAAAAACGCATATTATGAAGCACATTCTCACAACGTCATAGATTATAAAAAGCATGTTTAAAAGCAACATAAACACAATTCATAATATAATCATGCTACTTATTACATCAAAAACAAACGAAGTTCATAGAACGGGAAAGAAATACAATGAAACAAAAAGAGAGGTATTTCTCCCCCTTCACATCATAAAAAAAAAACATGAAAATGATTAAAATGATATCCGCCTAGTCGCGGTGGGAGGTCGCATCATCCTCTTCGTCTTCGTTGTTGTCATGGGGCCCGGCAAGGTCGGGAAAATAGCCGTGGAATTTCGCCCTTTGCTCAGCGCTCAACCTATCGATTTCGTCCAAATCTTCTTGACATGTGTTCATGGCACGAAACATGCGTCGGTGAAGTCGCGCATTTTGATATTGGTCGATGTAGAGATCGTCGTAGAATTGTTCGTTGCGCGGAGGACGGTGAGAAGATCCTACTTGAGCTTTTCCTTGTCGTCGAGAGGGACGAGAGGATGTAGGAATATCGGTGGGGGGAAGAGACTCGGAGGAGAAATCCTCACGTGCGGCTTGTGGTGTTGGCTTAGGGCCGACGTATTCTTCCTCTTCGGGGGTGAGAGGAGCATAGTTGGGGCCGGATACCCGCTTACCGGACCAAGTTATGGACTTGTCGGTATTATGGAATTTTATGGACATTTGGGAAAGATAGGAAGTGTCCCAAACATGTTTGTCCTTGTTTTTGAACAATGTTCCACCGGGAACGAGATTTTGGTCCTTTAGGATGGCCGAAATCAAGGCACCGTAAGGTAGCCCATTTTTCGATTTCGTTTTAAGCGAGTCCATCTTAAGGAAGATGAGGGTAGCAAAGTCGAGTTTGACTCGGCGATGGATGCACCCAAGAAGAAAGATGTACTCATTGGTAACATCCGTGAAGTTGGAGGTATGAGGGAGGACTATGTGAGAAAGGATGTGATAGGCTAGTTTGTTACGGAATAGAAGGCCATGGGCTTTGTTGGAGCGATTTTGATGAATGGGATGAAAAATTTCATCTTTTAGATCATTGAAGTGATCGATCTCGAGAGTCTCACAAAGTTCCTCACTAGACTCATGGAAACCGTCGCTATCTAGGCGTAAGAGAGTTCGTAGACGGTCTATACCGTAAACGAAAGGTTGTCGGTTAAACGATGAACGCAAGCGGAGTGCGCCATCATTATCCCTATCGAGAACTAGGTTATAATAAAATTCGTAGACATTTTCTTTGTAAAAAGGCTCTTTAAGAGTGAGGATAGTATCGAGTTTGTAAAAACTTAAATCTATCATTAGAGCGGCAAATCGTTCACGGAATAAAGGCATATCTAGAGTGAAGTTGGTCAATATACCTCTTTTACCCATCTCGGGTGGATAGAGAGGAGAAAGAGGGCCGGAAGAGGAACCGGGGCCCGAGCGAGAAGCGGTGGAGGAGCCGGTGCGTGGGGCACGAGGAATAGCCGGACGGCGAGGTGGTGGAGGCACGACCTCGTCCTCATGTTCATCAACGAGGTTGGGTGACGCTTTCTTCGTACGAACCATTGTTGAATAAAATGGGTTTTGAAGAAAATAGGATTTCTAAGAAACGAAATTAATCGATAATCGATTATACGGATAATAGGTGAAATTGGGTGATATTTTTATAGAAAATTAGGTTTTATTGAGGAATTTTGATGGATTTGGAAAGAGGGAGGCGATTTTGAAAGAGAGGATGGATATATTTTGTGGAATGAATGAAATTAGGGTTTTGGAAGAGGTTTTAACACAGTGAAACAGAAAAACGATCGGTCGTTTTTATATTTCGACCGATCGGTGTGGAACGAAAATGTTCCAGTGAGCAAACCTTAAAAACGACCGATCGCTACTATAAAACGACCGATCGTTTTAAGTAGAAATTCTTCCAGTGAGCACAACAAAAAAACGACCGATCGCTATGATAAAACGACCGATCGGTTTCGGTCTGAAAAACGACCGATCGTATTGTACAAAACGACCGATCGTTTTGTGTCCAAATTGTTCCAGAGAGTTCATGATAAAAACGACCGGTCGTTTTTATCATTTCGATCGGTCGTTTTTCGAAAGTAGACCATTTTGGAAATATTTCAGATAGGTAGCCCATTCTGGGCAATTACTGTGCTGCAGAGGCCATTTTGGCAAAAAACTCCTTTTTCTTCACACTATAGTCTATTGGTGTTAGCTCATGAATGTTGGCTTCATTTACAAATTGGTTGTAGGTTTCGAGCTCAACTAACATGGTAATTAATTTCTTGTGCATATGGTTGTCCAGCTTAAAGTTCTTTTGTACCTTTTGCCCTGAAAAACAAGAAGCATTAAAATGGATCTTTCCCAATCCTCGGGTCCAAAAAAACCCGATTATGCCATCCATTCCTGCAGCCAGTTAAAATCCAATTCTGCAATCATCCTACCTACCAACTTACAAAACAATTCTTGTGGCTGTAAAATCGAGGTCATATAAACGACCATTTTGAATATTGATTGGAAGATCAATTTAAAAGCTGATAATAAATTTCAATTATTTCTTAGGGCTTATTTGTTTGCAGCTATTAATTAGGCAAAGAAGCTGAATTTTTTAGGTTCATCCAGCTTCCTTCCATCTCTTTTGGCCAAAAAGCACAAAACTCACAGTCAGGGACACCTCTTCCAATAAATAACCGGTTTCGAGAGCTGCAAGACTACAACGAAACAAGCTTTTAGTTTTGCAAAACTAAATAAAAATATTTTGAGTCTTGAAGAAGATATACTTAACTTGGTTGTTTAGAAATAAAAAGTTGTGCTTTTACTTTCTCTAAACTTTCAAAAAGAAAACAATAACGCATGGTCTAGATTCTAGAAAGCTTAATCTAATTCCACATTCAATAACGCATCCCAAAGTTTGGTCAGATTCAGACTTTTTTTTCAAATTAATGCCTTGAAATTTCCGTCTTTGCTTGCCCTCAACTGTCTTTTTTATTGTCCCAACTTTGCTAGTAGTATTTTTTTTACTCAAAGTTGGGAGCCACATTAAGGATCCATAATTTGTTCATAAAATTCCATTTGGCCCTCAATTTAATATTTGTCCTGCTGAGAGTGAGAATAGTACAGACTTGATCCCAAATATTTCAAAAGAAAATTCCCCCTCCTAAAAGATGTGATAATGGTTATGGTAACCATAGTATTATTATAACGAGTACAAAAAATTATCTTTTTATCATGAAAAAATAAGCACAAGCGGATTGACTGAAACTTTTTCTTGATCTACCATACTAAGAATTTAAATTGAATATCCCGAGTTTGGAGAAAATAATAGGTTTTCCCATCTTTTAGGCCCATAATTTATCGATTTTTAGCATCAATTAATACAAACAACCTGAGATAGGAACATGCACTTGAATAAGTCTGTGTCATTCATTAATATACAATAACACTAGCGAACAAAACGCGCCTCCGGAATGAGAGCATGCCAAAGGGAGGCCCGTTAATTCCTAGCAAAGATAAAATAAAAATAAGTCCCCAAAAGCTATCGCCAATTATAAACTTGGAGAATAGTCAAAAAAAATTATAAACCTGCAGGACTTAAAAATAATAAGGACCTATATATAGAACTATTGAAACTATGTGAACCATTTATGAAACTTAGTGGGTAAAATGCAAGTAACCCCCTGAAACTATCGGTCATTTGCAAATAACCGCCGATGCCATCTTTTAGATGATATAACTTTATGTATCCGTTTCGGTTGATTTTTCACTTATTATAATTATTTATTTGATATTCATGCATGTCAAGTATTTTTTTTACGCAAACACACAAGAAATAATATTTTTATTAAAATAATATTTTTTGAATAAAGTCTCTTCTGATGACTTCTTTACGATAATTATAATCTTAACTCGTGTGAAACAACAAACTACATATATAAACAACAACAAAAATTGTAAAATGGACAAGTGAATAAAAAGGTATGTCATTTCAAAAGATGAACTTGGGGGTTTATTATAAAAGTATGATAGTTAGTTTGGGTTAATTGAAAACTTGATAGTTTCTGGGTGTTATTTGTGATTACTCATAGTTACAGGGAGTTATTTGAATTTTACACAAACTAAATTGACAAAAAAACACTCCTAGTTATTTTAGACAGTTTTTGTATTTGAATCTAACAACTCTTTTGAGAGAGAAAAAGAACACACCAAACCCAGAGAGAGAGAGAGAGAGAGAGAGAGAGAGAGAGATGGGTAGCTCAGGAGGAGGAGGAGGAGGACTTGATGACGTGGCATCATTGGATTTAATGACAGAGCTTCTTCGACGTATGAAGTGTGCTTCTAAGCCTGATAAACGCCTCATTCTCGTTGGTATTCTTTTTTTACTTTTACTTTCCCTTTTTTTTTTTTTTTAATCTTTGCACTTAATTTTCATAAAAAATGGTTGTATCTATAGGTATATATGATTCTTCTAGTGGGTTGTTCTTATAATTGAAAATTGAGCTAAAGATCTTAAGCTTCTCATTTTTTTTTTTTACCTTTGCACTTGATTTTTATAAATGTTTCTCTTTATTTTTAAATTATTTATCTTTGCACTTAATTTTCATAAAAAAATGGTTGTCATTTTATATATATATATATATATATATATATATGTTTATGCTAATGGGTTGTTCTTATAATTGAAAATTGAGCTAAAGATCTTAAAATTCTCTTAGTTTTTTTTATAGAGTTGGTACTGTTTCTCTTAAGTTATTAAAATTTATCTTTGCAATAAATTTTCGTGAATTTGGTTGTCATTTATAGATATATATGTTTATGCTAGTGGGTTGTTCTTATAATTGAAAATTAAGCTAAAGATCTTAAAATTCTCTTAGTTTTTTTATAGAGTTGGTACTGTTTCTCTTAAGTTATTAAAATTTATCTTTGCAATAAATTTTCGTGAATTTGGTTGTCATTTATAGATATATATGTTTATGCTAGTGGGTTGTTCTTATAATTGAAAATTAAGCTAAAGATCTTAAAATTCTCTTAGTTTTTTTATAGAGTTGGTACTGTTTCTCTTAAGTTATTAAAATTTATCTTTGCAATAAATTTTCGTGAAATTGGTTGTCATTTATAGACATATATGTTTCTGGTAGTGGGTTGTTCTTATAATTGAAAATTGAGCTAAAGATCTTAAAATTCTCTTAGTTTTTTTATAGAGTTGGTACTGTTTCTCTTAAGTTATTAAAATTTATCTTTGCAATAAATTTTCGTGAAATTGGTTGTCATCTATAGATATATATGTTTCTGGTAGTGGGTTTTCTTATAATTGAAAATTGAGGTAAAGATCTTCAAATTTTCTTAATTTTATTGAACCTTTGAAAAATTTATTGAGTTGGTACTATTTCTCTTTAATTTTAAAATTTATATTTGCACTTAATTTTGGTGAAATTGGATATATATATATATATATATATATATATATATATATATATATATATATGTTTGGCCAGTGGGTTGTTCTTATAATTGAAAATTGTGTTAAAGATCTTAAATTCTCATTTTTTTTACCCTTGCTCTTAATTTCTATAGAATTGGTACCATTTCTCTTTAGTTATTAACAATTTCCTTTGCACTTTTTTTTTGTGAAGTTGGTTCTCGCCTATTGATATACATGTTTCTGCTTGTGGGTTGTTGATATAATTGAAAATTGAGGTGATGATATTGAGGTTCTAATAAATATATATTTCTGCACTTAATTTCCGTAGAGTTGGAGTACTTTTCTCCCTGTTTATAAATTATTAGATTTTGAATTAATTTCCATAAAATTGGTTGTCATCTTTAGATATGATTTTTTATGCTTGTGGGTTGTTTATATAATTGACAGTTGAGGTATAGATCTTAAAATTCTCATGAATTTAAGAATTTTGCCTTTGTTATAGAAATATTGTAATTTGTATCATATGTAAGATTTAGGGTTAATTTGGACACAGAATTAATATATATGTGTATGCATATTTTTATCTATCTGTCTGATCTACTATACTGCTGAAAGGGTAAAGACTAAAGAGTTACAGATCAAGAGTTGATCTTTCATGTAAAGTTGTTTTCCCCCCATAGATTTGGTTGTTAAGTAACTTGCAATTGGTCTATAGATCTTCTATTTTCATCTGAATGAGAATTGTCTCTTGTAGGTGCATTGCATTATCACCAATATGTATATAACTATTTATGATGACTAGAATTTTAGAAATGTAAATGGATATTAAAATTGTCAATCAAGACTTGATCTGTATGCAGAGTTTAAAAAACATATTGATTGATGAATATTCATCAATTTTTTGAAGGTTAATTAACTTATCTTAACCTGTCTCTATCTTTTTACTGAGAAGAAAACCACAGTAATTGTGTTCAGTTTTTTAAAGTTATATTTACCTATAGATCTTTATATTGAAGATTTCCGTACTCAAATGCAGGCGAAGTTGAGCTAAAATTACCTTATATATATATATATATATATATACTGATGATATAGTTACAATCTGAAGGGGTAAAGCTGTAAAGGGGTTAGAAACTTGTAAACAAGGCTTGATCTTTTATGTTAGGCTTCAATTTTTCTACATACTTGGGTCTTGCCTATCGATACGATGGTGTCTGCTCGTTGAATGTAATTTACAACTGGTTTATAGATCTTTGATTCCTATACAATCGACAGCCAGCCCTTATAAATGCATGTACAAAACTACATTTAAGTAAGAAGAGGAAAACTTGAACAAATGGTACCATCATATGTAACTACCAAAATTACTACAGTGCTGAAAGGGAAGGGTTGGCAAAATCAAGATTTGAACTTATATGCAAATCAAGATTTGAACTTATATGCAAATCAAGAGTTGAACTTATATGCAAATCAAGAGTTGATATGCTAAGGGTTTCTTAGATTGTCCATCAAGAGTTGATATGCTATAATGCCAGGAATAGTTCTAAACTTTTGTCTTTGAAAATAAGTTTATGAACGTTGAACTGTTACATTGAAGCTTGTATTTTAGCCAAAACTAGACGCGAAGCTAAACAAGTGAGGGAGACAGGACTACTGCTGTATGCTTCCGTTTCTTATACGAAGGGCTCCTAAACATTAATTATATTAATTTAGAGCATATTAAGTTCTTATTCTAGTCTCAACAGCATTTGTATATTCTCTTGATGTGCAATGTGACTTTTGACTTTCAAAAATAAAAGGGTCGGTCTAATGAGTTGCACAAGATTTTCCTGGCAGATCTTATGTCATTTTTAAAAAAATTCTAAATGATCTAAGGATCACTCATGCCCCCTTCAGTTTTGAACCCACAGCCTATCATTTGAGAGTGTGAATTATAGCCACTAGGCTAGCTTTAGCGTTGTAGATTTTATGACAATTAATCTCGCCAAAATGTTACTTTGACCTGTTTTTCTTTACTCTCCAATTTGGAATAAGAAACAATAATCGTAATTGTTCATTATTCTGTATCTTTTGCTCTACTTCCACTACCACATCATTCCGTTGCTATTTACAATTTACTGCTATGTGGCCCGGTTTGATTATTAAGTTCTCTATTTACTTATATGCTCATCTACTTGTACATCGAAGTATAATATACTCTCAACAGTTTATGATAATAACTACTGAATTGTTCATTTAATGACAGGTCCACCTGGATCTGGAAAGGGAACTCAATCACCCATTATCAAAGACGAGTATTGCTTGTGCCATTTGGCGACTGGTGACATGCTAAGAGCTGCCGTTGCTGCTAAAACACCACTAGGAGTTAAGGCTAAAGAAGCCATGGATAAGGTAAATGCATTACAGTCTTGCTGTGTATGGGCTTGTTTCAATTGCAGATTTTAAGCAAATAAGCTGGGATGCAGGACGATTGCTAGGTACATCCAGCTTAAAGCTTCTAACCTTTTCAGATTAAAAATTCAAAAAATCACAGATTTTAATCTGGTCTGTCAAATAAATTCCAGCTCTCTTAATCAAAAAATAAAGAATCTTAGCTTAAATCAATGGAATCATCAAGGCCAAGCTTGTTTTATTGCAGCTTTTAAGCAAAAATATGGAATTATTAGATTCAGGAAGAAGCTAGGTTCATTCAACTTAGACTTCAAGCCTTTTCAGGCCAAAATCCAGAAAAGGTTGATGCACCTTCTTTTTCAGTGCAGCTTAGAAAAGTTGCCATCAAACAAGGACTTATATGCTATTCTAATTGATTCTTCGTGTTGTCTATTATTACTCCACCTTATTTGACATTGATTCGTTGGCTCTTTTATGTCCTAATATTATAGGGAGAACTTGTTACTGATGACTTGGTTGTGGGGATTATCGATGAAGCAATGAAGAAACCTTCCTGCCAAAAAGGTTTCATACTTGATGGCTTTCCAAGGACTGTCGTCCAAGCACAAAAGGTTAGAGCAGTTATTGTTAGATGCCTTTGTAGAATATCAGATTTACGTCATTCGCTATACATGTATTGACGTAGAAAAGACAGATGTATTGCTAAAAATTAATTCTTATGACAGATACATATCTACTTTCATTATATGGGTCTGTCATCCAGAAGTACTTTTAATCGTATATCTGTCATTCCTACGTCATTACATGTAACTGTCATTCCTCCGTCATTACGTTATTGCATGTGTCTGTCAGAAGAAGTATTTTTTAATCATATATATGTCATTCCCGGCCATTACATTTATATGTCATTCCTACGTCACTACATGTAACTGGCATTCCTCAGCTAACATGTATACGGTATTACACTAGTGGTTCACCGGTTCCTTACTTCCTTTGGGACCTACAGTTTTGTATTTGGGAAGCCGTTGAAAATCAATTTTGGGGACTATTAGCCTAACTTTTTAACTATGTGGATTAGTACTGTTTCAGTTAAAACCATGGAGTCCAAATATTTTTTTCAAATTATGTGGAGCATTGGTGTTGCAATTGAAACCGTGGGGATCTAACAAAATTCTGATCCGAAATATAGGGCTGTTGCTTCGTTTGCCATCTTCCAGAGTTGGAATGACGTGGAAATGATAAATTTGTGATTATGAAATACTTTATAAGGGTGTTTCCATTCCCCCTGGCGCGATAAAATTATAAAACTGCACTATGACACGATTCTGTATGTGCAATTTTTGTATATGTATCATTAGTTCAGTGTCTTTGCTTTACTTCGGTATTGTCTTCTCATGATTACTTATTATTCGAAACACATTTTGTTTTCTTCATTATGTACAGCTTGATGAGATGCTTCAAAAGCAGGGAACTAAAATTGACAAGGTGCTTAATTTTGCCATTGATGATGCTATATTAGAGGAGAGGATTACTGGTCGTTGGATCCACCCTTCAAGTGGTCGCTCATATCACACCAAATTTGCTCCTCCCAAAAATCCTGGTGTTGATGATGTATGTTCTATCTAATGTTCCATTTCGTAAAAAGTGTTGATGCTTCGTAGTTTACATGATTATGTGTTTTTTAACTATTATCTTGCTTAGACTGGAGTATGAACTTTGGGTCTTGGAAAGTGTTTAGATCTTCAAAAGTTTATGTTGGTACACATACTACTGAAGAATATAATGAGCACTTCAATAATATATCTTTTCATTGTACATCGAAACTATACTAAAATGATCATCTTCATAGAGAAAGTTATATGTTATGCTCAAGTATGAAGGTCTCAACTGTCTAACATGTGTGTAAAGCCCCACGAGACGAAACAACTCCTTGGTAAAACAGGAGGAGATCTTCCAAGTAATATAGACATTGATATCTTTGTTACATATAGGCACTTTTTTACATTGAAACTTCTTTTCTTCATCTAGCTCTTAACCATGCCTCTGAATTTTGGCGCTACATAAGTTAATTTGAGGTTAAATTGATATACTAGATAATTATAATAACAGTTGCTACTTCATTGAGCTGATATTTCTACTGACATGCGTTTTAGAGGTTATGATCTTTGTCTATAAGCGTAAATCTAGAACACGAATCTTAACTTTGTCATTGTAACTTCTTTTGTTATTGATAAAACTTTTATTTGAAGGTAACTGGAGAGCCCCTAATTCAGCGGAAAGATGACACTGCAGAAGTTCTCAAGTCAAGGCTCGAGGCTTTTCACCGGCAGACTGAGCCTGTAAGCAAAAAAACTTATATTTATCCTTGAGGCGTTGTTTTGTTGTTAATGTCAGTTTTTTGCTTAGAATCTGGAGGCATGACCTGTTTAAAATTGAGTTTTCTGAACTCGTTAGCATAAAAAGGTTAGAAACTGTAAGCTGGATGAACTTGGCTTCTATAGCGTACTTGCTTAGAAGCTGCAAGTAACAAGCCGTAGTGTCTCATGCTGTGCATTTTTTTATCTAATTATGTCGGGGCATCCCCTTCTCTTTACTGGTTTCCAACTCGTGTCCCCAAATATTGTAGAATTCAGAACAGCTTTTCCCCCAAAAGGAAAACAAACTCTAATAATCGCAGTCAGAGAGACAAAGTACGGTTAGAATTTATTTTTCGCCCGATTGCTTGGGAATTGGGACAGAAATGTAAATACAACCCACTTCTACTACTCTCCTATACATTGATGGTTCTCTATATTTCGTACTTTCGCACACTTTTCGTACTTGACTTGATGAATAATTCTAATTCGTTTTTTCTATTATCTTTTCTTGGTTGCATTTCCCCTTTTACTAAACAGTATCTATGAAAATATGTAGGTTATTAATTATTATAGCAAGAAGGGGGTTGTTGCAGATCTTCATGCAGAGAAACCTCCAAAGGAAGTCACTACTGAAGTTCAGAACGTGCTATCCTCATAAAAAGAGGAAGATAACATTTTTTTCCGTAATCTATACTGCTGAATCGTTTGTCCCTACAATATTGAGCTAATAAGTTGAACACTGGTGTTATCATATTAGTTTAAGCTATTGATTTCATCTTTGATGGTTTTTGCACCTTTTAAGAAAGAGCTCTTGCACTGGTAGGCTTATGAGGGTTGTGATTTATTTCAGGAACATATTATGGTTAATTTGAGAACTTTTTGTTTCACTTACACATTGAAAAGCAAGGGAAGTTTTTTCCTCATAGTTTGATCTCCTTACATTTCATTGGTTAAAAGGATTCCGAGAGGAAAATAGAATGAAAACAAATGTCCTAACATCGGTGATTCTTTACTATGATGATATTTGCTTACAATCATATTTTCGTAGGGCCAACCTCTAATCTAGCCATAGCACAGTAATTTCATTTTTGAGAGATCATTTACAACTTCATTGAGCCGACTTTTTCCATTATATGAGAATGAGCAAGTATATATGTGGAGGTTGTACCATCAAACCTTTTTTGGTACTCACAAAACTTGCCGTCTTTCTGTATTTGTATATATATAGTCTTTAGCCTTAAGCTGGTCATCTGAGTAAGTAGTTGCCAATTTCTTAAAACCTAGTGAAAAGAGTTACCAAAACTCCAATCGGAATTTCTACTGAAGTTCATTAACTCGTCAGTTTTATGGGAAGAATAGGTTAGTGCTTCATGCTCTACATTATTCTTAGATAAAATTATTAAATAGTAGTAAAGCACATTGACACGAACTTGATAAATTCAAAGTGTAAATTATATAATTAACTCCGGAATTTCGAACATGTTTCGTATGTGATGTTAGAAAGCGATTTTAGGGGCTTTAAGCCTTGGGGAAACAATAAACCCACCATTCTGAATAAAATATACTTCATTCATATAATCATATTTAAGGTTATCTTAATCCTTGAATTGTAGGTATAAAATTCGGATGGGGAAATACATCATATTATACATAAATTTACCAGCTTCAAGGCCATTAAAATTGTGGAACCTAAAAATTAAGTTTACATTTTACAACCGAGTTTACAGACGGAAAGCCCTCTGCCAATTGCACATTAAATCTCGATCTTAGAAACTTGCATCAGCGGCATGTTTCAACCCATGCAATGCCACATCTACGTTACTGCATAACATCCAAGTTCCTAAAGAGCAAAGTTGTGGTCACGATTGCTGATGCCAGTTGAGGGACGTTGCAAAATAAGATAAAGTTCCACTTAGCCAAACAAACCACGAGTCCCGACTTCCCTCTCCTTCAATTCCTTTAGAAGTTGCTCTTTCAAAGGATCTGGGCTTTTCATTACTTTTTGGAAACGCCTGAAAAATGTTTACATATACATGCAGTTTAGTTACTAAATACTTGAAAAGGGAAAGAAAAGAAACAAATATTATTCACTTGTAATAGAGTCGAGTACCTGTCTTGTGCGTTTTGAGCTGGGAAAGTCGGCATAAACTCTTTGGACTTGGGAAGAGGAATTTCGCTAAACCAGTTATGCTTAAGAGCATCTTCAGCTGTTATGCGCTGTAGAATATATCACAGCTTTCATAATTAGATAAACTAAAGAAAGAAAGTATAACGATCTATAAAAAAATCTACAAAATATTGTCGCAGTGAAAATTTTGTCACTTTTGAGTAGCAGTTTCGTAATTCTGAGATTTCATTCCAAAATCGTCCGTAGAGATTGCCAACTAGATTGTGTATATAATTTTTCATTATGGGAAACTGCCAGGTCTTTAGCAATAAATATACTATAACTAGTCTTATAATTGACAATATAAAAGCTATTTGTTTGTGATGTTGTAGGAAGTCTAGTGATCCCTTCCCTATCAGACCATCTTCAGTCGTTAACCCTCTTCTGATGTGTTTTTAGTAAGTCGAATGTTTCAAAAAAAAAAACCTAATCCAAAAAATTTAGACTCCAACAAAATTTTCCACCCTATGAGCTAATTGCTCAGATGGAGTTAGTATACAAGGCAACTATCTGCCGGGATTATAATAAGTAGAACACTAACGTTACATAAATACTTTTAATTCCTCGGGTATTGACGTATACTAGTTATATTTTTTAAGATTACTGTCTAAATTGAGAATTGATAGATTGGTGTACCACCAATTACTCGTTTTTTATGTCGGGTTGTGTTTAAATAGGGGAATTTTAACAGTATTGCGTACTAATTATTAAAAGCTGAAAGGTTGGTGAACAAGGTGACAGTTACCCATTTGTATGCCAAACACTACTCAGAGAGAAAGTAGTCCTGTTGTCACAAGTCTTATTAAAAATGAATTAAACTTGTAAAGGATATACTACCTTCTCAGGATCATAAGTTAGAAGCTTGTTCAGCAAGTCCAGCCCAGAATCAGAAAGAACTGGTGATCCGGTGAAAGTAGTTGCCCTGAACTTTTTTCTTAACTGGTTATACCTGAAACAAATGGCATCAAACATTAATACATACATGACATAAAATTCCCGTGTGATTGAAACTGTCACCAACAAAGGCCAGAAAGCCAGACCAGTATCACTCAAAGCTGGAAAGCCTGGGAAAAGTGGCAAAGATAAGACAGAAAGAGTTAGCACATATCTTAAACGAGAATTAAATTACAAAAAACAGAGACTTACTGGTGCTTGACGAAGTTCACCTTGACTCCAGGGAGCTTAGAGAAACCGGGCCAAATCGTCTCGTTTGGAGTGCCAAGCATTCTGAAAATCTGAGGAAATAACAAAACACAGGGAAGAAAATCAATTAGCCGCACACCACACCTTATGGAGGAATATATATAGTATATACCGCTTTACCTTGTCTAGCTGATCAACTTCTGCTTTCCCACTGAAAAGAGGTTCTTTGGATAGAAATTCCGCCATAATACAACCCAAAGACCACATGTCAATAGCGGTAGAATACTCCTTCTGTCCCAATAAAAGCTCCGGGGCCCTGTAAATCACATATGATAACATTTCAGCTGCCGCCTACAAACAAAACGACATGCTCTATACTTCTTCTTTCGGAAACTCACGGCAAAGCATAAAAAGCATGTTTAAACTCATGAACGGAAAAAGAAGCGCTTTGATGAGAAGCTCAAAAAACTTGTAATTATTACGCAATTTAGGCTTTTTAAAGCTTTTTACACTCTAATACTTACGCTTCAGTAAATATCTGGAAAACACGCATAGCTACACTTTCATGTTATATAACACTGCATCATGTATGTTACTTGACCTCAAACATAATCCAGGTATGACTTTGCAGCTGCTTATTTAAGTTGGTAAGTTATTCATGATTCATGACCAGAGACTGATGATGTTAGCTTAAACAAAATGTAGAAGTTGTTCAAAATACAAAGCAATTTACAATCAAGCGGAAACTATAGACACCGTTTCTGGTTCTAGAGTAATGTGATAGTGTATAGACTAGAATGCCAAGTGAAGATATAAACATTTTTCTGGTTTTAGAGTCACATAGTGATGTATGGATTCCAATCACGGTAAACACCGCGCAAACAAATAGCAATAATGTCTAGGTTACGACATAAAATAGAATCAAATAATGTACAGACTAGAAATCACCCGTAAACAACTTAACCTCTAGTTTATTCTAGACTGATATATACAGTATTCATTTAGTAGAAGAAGTCAAAACAAGTAGTTTCTTAACCTGATAATTTGAGTGCTCTGAAAACATGGAAGAAACATAGACGACCAAAACGCCACTCTACTAGTAAATAAACACGGAGATTAAAGCAAAGAAAGAAATTGCAGCCAACCTGTACCACAAAGTCACCACCAAATGAGTGTAAGGCTTCAAAGGGCTCCCATACTGACGAGCCAGTCCAAAATCACAAATCTTCAACTCGCCCTGATTATTCATAAGCAAATTTGACGTTTTCAAATCACGATGAAGAACCCAGTTATCATGAAGATATTTCACACCTTCCAATAATTGAAGCATTAAGCATTTAACTTCACTTTGACTAAAAGGCTGTTTCATCGCCTCCATTAATGCCTTAACATCATGTTCCATATATTCCATCACCATAAATATATGGTCAAGGTTGTTACCCATAACAACTTCTTTAACATCGACAATCGACGGGTGGTGAAAAGATAATAATATATTTATCTCTCGTAAAGCAGTTAAAGGAAAACCTTCCCTTTCTTTTTCCATCTTTATTTTTTTTAGTGCAACAATTTCTCCTGTTTTCTTATTTTTGGCTCTATAAACAACACCATAAGTTCCCTCACTTATCCTGTTCAGCCTCTCATATTCGTCGACACTTCTACACCCTTCAAAAACACGTACCTCTCTTTGCGGTTCTGGTGTATTACTCTCATCACTTTTACACGAATCAGTTTGAGATTGAGTATCACTATCTCTAAATTTACCGTGTTCATTTTCATTATTCTCAAAATCATCAGAAGAATAAGCATCTATGCTAGTAGACCGCTCTCTACTTCTCTCTAATTTTTCTATCTTGAGCTCTTGACAGTGAGGAGTTACCGCCTTGTTATGTCTGCTAACTATCATTTTCCTGTTCGTACGTATATCAACCTCATCACTTACCTCTCCTTCATCCCGTGGAGAATAAGCATCACTTGCCCATCGAGAAGATAATAAATTTCCGCCTGGAAAGCCATTTTGATTTTCCTGTTCTGGAGAAATATCCGATCTCTGCTCCTCAGGTGTATCGATGCGCAAACCAGATACATCAACAAGAGGCTTATCCAACAAACGGTCCGCGGGCAGAGAAAGGTTGTCTTTCTCCGGAGATATTTTTACACACTCTTTCAATATAACACCGGATGTTTTTCGATAAATTGGTGGAAGACCGATGCTAAGGGAAACTCTACTCTTAGACGAAGTGCCCACATGTTTATCTTCTCTACCCCAAACAATCGGCGTAATCTTTCTCTTCTTACTCTCAGCATGTAACTTATCCCCATTTTCAAAAGTTAATGGTTTCAAATTAGCACCACTTCCGCCCGAATCTCGGCCTTTCCATATCATGGAATCTCTCTCCCTAGGGTGATACCCACCGTTAACGGTTTCTTTCTCCCTAAGTATTACCCTGTCTGTTCCCCCTTGCTCATATATGTAATTACTTTTCCTTTTATTTTCATTATCACCCCTTGAATTTGATAAATCGGAATCTTGGTCCTCCAATTCTCGACCACCAAACTGCTCACTTTTACCAGAAGCCATTTTCTATAGACCCCCTAAAATACACTACTCACTTAAGTTTTATTTTTTCTTAAACGCCTAAAATTAACCTAAATTGACTTCCAATGCAACAGAGTAATACCAAAATACGACACCGTAAGTTATAAAGCTCTAATTTTTTCAATAAAAAGACACAATTGAGGCTAAAAACAAAACCCTAAACCGGAAAACTCTCTAATCGGGTTTTCAACTTGTTTCTCCTTCTCAAAGCCCCTAAAATCGCCTTCTAGCAACGCATGGAACTAATAGTAAAAAAACACCCAAGTTGCAAAATTCAATATTTTCCAAAAAAACAACACGATAGAGGGTCATGAACAAAAACCCAAAACTCCAAAATCCATGTTCGGAAATTTCTAATTTCCCAATCCTATTTATCTTCAAAACTCCTGAAATGACCCAATTGACTAAGTTTTTAATTAATATTTTTTTTAAAAAAAAGGATGTTAAAATCTGGGGAAAAAAGAGGCAGAGTTGAAGAAAAAGAAGAAGAAGAAAAAAGAAGCCCTAGAAATTGAATAAAAAGGAGAGTAAGCATACATACACACGCATATGCAGGGAGCTGGCTTGAATCTCTCTCTCAGAGAGAAAGAGAGAGAGAGAGAGAGAGAGAGACTAACAAAGTGTGTGAGAGTTTTAATGTGTAGAGAGAGAGGCGGTGATAGGCGGCGCGGCCAAGTGAAATAAAAAGGTGCAAATCTACTGTTATTATAAATATGTTTAAAATCATACACAATTTTAATTGATGAAATTGTTCAACTGTGTAATTAACCAATTTGTACGGGTTTATTTCTTACCCCCAACAAAATTTATCTTGTTTTTTTTTGCCTTTTTTACCTTGGGTTTTCAGTTTTTTTCTTTTTTTTTATCTGGGTTTCTACTTTTTTTTTCCTTTTTGGTTCAATTTTCGATCGTCGAAAATTGGACACGTCACTTTTATGCCGCGGGTTTTTTGAAAGTTTAGAAAAAAAGTCAAAATTAGGTAAAAAGGAAAAAAAATAGAAATCAATGTATAAAAACGAAAATTTAAGAAACCAACGTAAAAAATAGGGAAAAAAAGAAGAAGAAACGGAGGTACTAAAAGGTATTAAACCCCGATTTGTAAATATAGCATCGGTTTGGTTCTGCTTGGTTTTTGTTAAATTTAAAAGTCGGGGGCCAATTACTACTACTATTAGTTGATTTGGTTTTTGTTTTTACTAAAATTAAAAACCGAAACTAACTACAACTAATCGGTTTGGTTGGAACTTAAATAATCGAGACCGGAACAAATTAGACCCACCTACTTAGGGGCAGACTCGGTAGGGATATATAAGGGAAATTTTGACATTGAAATTTTTATACATTAATATAGTCCCTCCATGAATAAAATTGTAACTTGGTTGGTTGGTAAACGTAAAACATTTGCCTCCCAAATGTCCATTGTTCGAATCTCTATCTTATTACCATGAATTGTAAAGTGCTTAATTTATGTTTTTGATCTAATAAGTATTTTATAACAACTGCCTCTTAGCTTTTGTATAATTAAAATTTTCTCCTGCATTTGTTCAATCGATTAGGAATTATGACAAGATTTTAAAATAAATGTTTCTTTTTTGTAGTTTTATAGTTATTATTATAAGAAAAGTTTAAACTATGATAGATTCGTATTTATAGTCGATTTTTTGTGTTGTTTGAAAATCTTGAATCATTGAACAAGTCAATCGAGCCTTTAAGTTTCGAATTTGTTTTATTTTGCACAATTTTTTCAATTGTTAACAAGATACTATCTCGTGCCTCATTTAAATCTTTATTCTTCTGCAGGTGTGTTTGTTAACTTTTTTACAACTTAATCTCACATCCTCATCTATTTAAATTAAGGCTCAAACACTACACTCCAGTTTCTGTTATAGTAAATTCAAATGATGGTAACTTATCTTTATTTGAGTTGGAAAACAATAAATATTGCTATGGTAACCGTCCGGACCGAGCAGTTGAGTTCAAGCCTGGGTTCAATTTCCCAACCGGTGGGAAATGTTTTGCAATAATAGATTCATGTAATGGCTTTATGTGTCTTCGCACTTGGAAAGATGAGCGTAGAGATACCATTTACGTGTGCAATCCTGTATTGGGAGAATATATTGAACTTCCCATAGAGTTCGGAGATATGAATATAATACATGGTTTCGGTTTTGTTCCTGAAACGGAGGAGTATTAGCATATGGCAAATTGATATGATGGCACTCAGGGAAAATGAATTTATAATAAGAATTTTGACTTTAGGGAAAGAGGGATGGAGATACGCAGAGGGACTGAACCGTATCAACAACCACATCAAGAAAGGAGTATTTATCGAGAGTTCAGCTGACACGGTAAAATATTTAACTTAAATGGAGCTCTCCATTGGAAATTAGGAAAAATTTATTTACGCATTCGACCTGACCGAGGAACGTATCACTAGGTGCTTTCCCCCCTGCTTTTTGCCAACGATAGTACGGCTGCTTTGATGAGTTTCTACGTTGTCGGAGGTTTTCTCTCCATTACGGATTATTCCAACCGAATTACTATCCTAGATTTCTGGTTAATGAAAGAATACGGAGTTACAGTGTCTTGGACTAAGATAAGTGTTCGGGGATTCTTTAATCACCATATTAATGATCCAATATAGGGTTGGAAAAAAATACCGAAATCCCGACCCGACAAACTTCGAGATCGGGTGACAATTTTGATTTCGTCGGATTTCCCGACCCGACCCGATTTTTTATAATTAATTTAAATTTTATATAAAATTATAAATTAATTTATATCAAATGTAAATGATGAGAATTAAACCTTATACCTCTAACATACAATGTAAACACTCTACATATAAGCTACAATCCTTTTTGTTTTTTATAATTATATAAGTATAATATAGATTTATAGTTTTGAATATGAAACTATTAAAATTAAAAAATATACTTAAATTAAAAAATTATATTGTTATTTTCAAGAAAGATAAATGATTATTATTTTTCGATTATAAAAATTATAATGATAATGTATCTCGTTTATTATGATAATTGTTGTTTGTGTGAATAAAACTAAATACTAAAAAAATCTGATAAAAAACGTATCAATTTTTTTTATCTACTCCATTATTTGTATTTTTACACTATTGTTTCTACTACATGTTAATTAATTTTTTCATTTATTAGTAATGTTATTTTTAAATTAAGATTATATTTCGTTTTAATAACATGTTTAAACTTCTCAAATGAAAATTGTTAATAAAAAATGACGTCGTCGTAAAATAAAAAAATATGTCGGGAGATTCGGGATAAAACTATCCCGACCCTTCGGGATCCCGAAAATTCGGGTCCCGAAAAAGTAGGGTCCGGACTTTTGTCGGTTCGGGATTGAGATTTTTTTTTCACTTCCAAAAGTAATCAGGTCGGGATACAGGTTGAGCGTTTACGGATCGGGTCCCGACCCTAACCCACCCCTAATCCTATGTGCTGGAATGATAGAGAGATCTTTTTCAGGTCCTTTGTTATGGGTTCTAATTCTTTTTTGGTGTCTTACGATCTGATTATTGAAGATTTTAGAGAGTTGTATTAGCAATATACAAAATAACAGTAACTCCACTAAACTCAAGGGCACAAATCAAGGAGTCAAAGATCATCAACAATCACCATTAATGCCGAATATACATCATTCATAGCCAATATTTGAATGAGGATTTCCAGCCTTATTTTTAGCCTCTAATTTACCTTAATTATAGATTGTAATCCCTTGACATTAGTTGTAATCTAGACTATAAATACCTGTGTACAATTGTGTAAAGAATCACTGAGATTATCACTTTCTCTTATATGGTACCAGAGCACTTTCGATCCTTAAGCAACATATTCTTTAAGTATGGCGTCTCACGCAACCACCATAGCCAACCCAAATGACCCCAACAATCCCATTTATTACGTTAATTTATCCCAATCAATCAAACTTACCAACAAAAATTACTCTACATGGTCGGTTCAAGTTAGGTCCTTCCTAGAAGGTTTTGACTTGTATCGATTCCTTGATGGGTCTCACCCCCGTCCCTCCGAAACAACCACCAATGAAACCACAACCGTCCCCAACCCCGCATACAACACATGGGTTCGTCAAGACAAATTGCTATTTGCTGCAATAATCGGTACAGTAGACCCGAACATTGCATCTCACATATCACCTTCCAAAACCGCCGCAGAAGCATGGAAACATCTTTCCGACACCTTCGCTACTGCCTCCCGTGGTCACATCAAACAAATAAAAACTCGCCTCAAATCTATCACCAAAACTAATGATGAATCTATCACCGATTATCTTGATAAAATCAAACTTTGTGTCATCGACCTCGCTAATCTTGGAAAACCACTTGATGATGACGATGTCATCGAACATGTTCTTGATGGCCTTGATCAAACCCAATACCGTCCTATCATTGAAGCCATCCAATCCCGCGACACACCCATTCCATTTGATATCCTCCATGAAAAGCTACTGAATTTTGAAAACAAGCTAGCCATCTCTCAGCCAGCACCGACACCCACCTCTGTCTTCCTTGCCCACAACCGAAACAACCAAACCCGACTCTTCAAACCCAACCCTCGCCCCTACTACTCAGCCCAACACACTGCCCCCAATCCCTCTTATTATAGACCCCCAAATCAATCCCAATTCCTGCCTCCAAACAACAAATACCGATGCAATGATCTATGTCAGTTTTGTGGTCATATTGGCCACACCTTCTCTACTTGCAAAAATTGGTCCAAGGTCAACCCAGATGTGGTTTTTAAGCCGTACACACCTCGCAACCCAAAGCCTTCCTACCCACGTCCACAAGCTCATCATACAACCCTTGCATCTACTTCCTCTCCGTCTTGGGTAGTTGATAGTGGTGCCACTCACCACATCACAAATGATCTTTCCAATCTCTCTCTTCATACCCCTTATGATGGTAATGATGAAGTTATTATTGGTGATGGTAAATCTCTAACTATTACCCATATTGGCTCCTTCTCAATTCAAACCCCTCTTGCAACTCTTAAATTCAATGATGTTCTCTATGTTCCATCTATGTCTCGTAATATTTTATCCGTTTCAAAATTTTGCCAAGATAATCACGCTAATATTGAATTCTCATCATCTCATTTTTTCTTTAAGGAAATTCACACGGGCAAGATTATACTCCAAGGTCCAGTCAGTGAAGGCCTCTATCCATACACTCGCCCAAATAATTTCAGTCGGTCCTCCAACCTCATTCCCGTCTGCCATGTCTTCTACACCAATGCCGCCAACAACTCAACTCTCCTTTGGCACCACCGTCTAGGCCATCCGTCACTTCAGATTTTATCATTGCTTAAAAGACAATTTTCTATTCCTTGTAAACCATCTAATTTCAATTATTGCAATGCTTGCAAAACGAATAAATGTCACAAGTTATCCTTTTCAACCTCGACTCTTACGTCCAATGCTCATTTGGAATTAATTTTCTCCGATGTTTGGACATCACCGCTTCACTCCCATGATGACTACAAATATTATGTTATTTTCGTAGATCATTACACCAAATATACTTGGCTTTACCCATTAAAACAAAAGTCTGATACCTACTCTACATTTCAACGATTCAAAGCTATAGTTGAAGAATTCTTTAAAAGACCAATTATCCAATTATTTTCCGACAATGGTGGTGAATACATTAAACTCACCCCCACCATTCTACAAGATGGTACCTCTCATCTCACCTCTCCTCCCCATACCCCGGAACATAATGGATTTGCCGAAAGGAGACACTGTCATATTGTTGAGACCGGTCTAGCCCTTCTAACCCACGCAAATCTACCTCTAAAATTTTGGTCAAACGCCTTTGTAACCGCCACATATTTAATCAACCGCTTACCAACACCTACTCTTCAAAACGAATCCCCATATTTCCGTTTATTTCTTACTCAACCCAACTATACCAAGCTACACTCCTTTGATTGCCTTTGTTACCCTTGGCTCAAACATTACACTACCCACAAACTCCAACCTAAATCTACTCCTTGCATCTTTATTGGGTATTCATCATCTCAAAGCGCGTATTATTGCCTAAACCCGATAACTAATAAGGTATACACCTCTAGACATGTCACATTTATTGATAATGAATTTCCATACTATAATATTCTTAACAAACCAAAGCCTGCTTCACATGAACCCATTCTTACACAAGATTGGTTCCCTGATCCGTTACTACCACTACCTTCTGCTCCCACCCATCCTCAACCACAGCCAACGCCACCACACTCGCCACCTCGCTCGCCATCACCCACACCTCCATCCCCTCCATCTTCACTATCTCCTTCACCCCCGAACCCTCCACCCACGTCCTCACCACCTCCTCTACCGCCTCCTCCACCCCGTGTTGCTACTCGTTTATCCAAAGGAATAATAAAACCCAACCCTAAATATGCTCATTTAGCCACAACTCCAACCCTACACTCCTTACCAACAACCGTTAAACAAGCCCTTACTATACCCCATTGGAGAGATGCCATGCTTGAGGAATATAATGCTCTAATTAAAAACAATACTTGGTCTCTTGCTTCCGCTACTCAAACACAAAACGTTATCGGTTGTAAATGGGTTTTTAGAATCAAATACAACCTGGATAATACTATACAAAAATACAAAGCTAGACTTGTCACCAAAGGTTTTCATCAACTTCAAGGAATAGATTACACCGATACTTTTAGTCCGGTTGTTAAACCTGTCACCATTCGTCTCATTTTATCACTTGCTATATCTAACAATTGGTTACTACGTCAATTGGACGTTAACAATGCTTTTCTCCAAGGTAAATTACAAGAAACAGTCTTTATGTCACAACCTCCAGGCTTTGTTGATGCAGGAAATCCGGCCTCTGTTTGTAAACTCAACAAGGCGATATACGGCTTAAAACAAGCCCCCCGAGCTTGGTTCAACGAGCTCACCACCTATCTCATTAATTACGGATTCACGGCCTCCCTTGCGGATCCTTCGTTATTCATTTTATCTACCGATACTAATCTCATTTACATACTAGTGTATGTAGACGATATTATTGTAACAGGTCCATCCAAACAAGCCCTTGCTGCCTTCATCAACAATCTTGCCAACCGTTTCTCAATTAAAGATCTTGGTCCACTTTCATATTTTTTGGGAGTTGAAGTCACCCCAAATTCAAAAGGTCTTCTTTTGTCTCAAACAAAGTACATTTTTGATATTCTAAGCAGGTTCAACATGATCGAATCCAAGCCGAGTTCAACGCCCATGACAGTTTCACCCCTCTTCTTCAACAAACGCATACACCGTCATGTGATCTAACCAAGTATCGCTCTGCCGTAGGATCACTTCAATATCTCTCACTTACAAGACCCGATATTTCGTTCGCGGTTAACAAACTCGCTCAATTTATGAAATGTCCACAAGAAGCTCATTTGTGTGCCTTGAAAAGATTACTCCGATATCTACACGGCACCATACACCTTGGGCTACAATTACACCGCACATCCCATCGACAATTACACGCCTTCTGTGACGCCGATTGGGCCGGAGACAAGGACGATTATGTATCAACTTCCGGCTATTTAATATACATGGGACGTAATTTACTCTCTTGGTCCGCAAAGAAACAAAAAGTCGTCTCCCGATCATCAACCGAAGCTGAGTTCCGGGCTGTCGCTAATACCACAGCCGAAATTAATTGGCTTCAGTCCCTATTTCGTGAACTCAAGATACCAATTTCTACAACACCGGTTATATATTGTGATAATTTAAGTGCGACTCATTACTCGGCCAACCCCGTTTTCCACTCAAGAATGAAACATGTGGCATTATCATTTCATTTTGTCCGTCAACAAGTACAATCCGGATCATTAAGGGTACAACATATTAAAGGAACCGATCAACTTGCGGATGCACTCACTAAACCATTACCAAGCTACCGTTTCTCGCCATTAATATACAAGATAGGACTATCTCCGGGAACGTCCATCTTGAGGGGGAGTATTAGCAATATACAAAATAACAGTAACTCCACTAAACTCAAGGGCACAAATCAAGGAGTCAAAAATCATCAACAATCACCATTAATGCCGAATATACACCATTCATAGCCAATATTTGAATGAGGATTTCAAGCCTTATTTTTAGCCTCTAATTTACCTTAATTATAGATTGTAATCCCTTGACATTAGTTGTAATCTAGACTATAAATACCTGTGTACAATTGTGTAAAGAATCACTGAGATTATCACTTTCTCTTATAAGTTGTGTTTTTATAATTCAAAACCAGGTAGTTATGCGTTGCGTTTTACTCCAAGCTTTCTTAGTTTTAAATATGTACTCAAGGATGCAGAGCACAGAGGCTTGAAGGTTTTCAAAATGTTCTTTTCTTGGCAAGACTTAGGGCGGAAACGCAACTGCATGGAAGCTGACGAATATCAGCCTATGTCTTATGTCTAGGGATAAAAAAAATCAGATTGAATTAGTAAGGTTAAAAATATTTTACTTCCAAGTTCTGACATTGGGTTTAGGATTTTGTTACTTCTACTTCTAGTTTCCCCGCTTTTGTTTCAGTCCAGGGGGTCGTAAAATGTTTACATTGTGATATTCTACCGGCAAGAGTAGGCGCTCTATTTTTTTCTTTCCGTTTATTTTGTTCGGGACTAAATTGATTAGATGTTTTTTCTTTCATCAGAATAGGCAACCACTTCAAGCTTTTAAATTCAAAAACATGTCCGTCTGTCATTAAAAATTTCCACAGCCAAGTAACCTGTATGTAATCGATTTCGAAAGCTGTTTGAAGCAACATATTTTCTCTTGGTTTTTTCACTGGTTATTAGTAGAAGTATTTACTTAAGGGTAGTATCAGAACCAACATTCAGATAACCCTTCAGAGTGAGATCCACCTATACTAAGTAATTCAAGACGCATAAAATTGAAGAAAACTTATTCTAATTTTCCGATGTCAGTTTTAATCAAACTTTTAGTTAAAATGTGATGATAAATAGAATGTAGCCTTTGGGCAGTCTTTGCTATTTTATGGTGATTGCTTATGGTAATAATCCATTGATCGTGTAATATGACATTTGGTAGAAAAGAAGAAGAGAAAATCTCTGGGGCTTCATATACATGTTTTACATGATATGCCTCGGATGTGTTTTTTTTCTGTTCAGCTATGCCGAAAAATCAGAACACTTAAGAATAACCTCACCCCTACTACACAAAAAGTGGAGTTATTTAGCCCTTCAAATATTCCTTTCACCAATGTTTGTGATTTACCACATACTTCTGCAATAATAGTGAATGTGGAACGTTCACATTCAAGAGCAGCTATCCCTACATCAAATTTTCGACTAACATGAACAATTTCACTTGCATAATTGGATAGAGCTTTATCTACATTTTAGTGACTCGCTGGGATATGGGTCGGGAGGAGTTCCAGTATTACTTTTTTTCTAAGAGAGCTTATTAAACTAACTGTAGTTTGTTACTTTGAAGAACTTTTTTAAATACTAATATTAATCTCTAGTCTTCGTAGGTTTATAAATAGAAATCTCATTGATCGAGTTTACTTTTGATGCAAATTTATGGAGTAATCTGTTGATGTATTTCCTTAATTATCATATTGATGCAATGAAATATATATGATATCAGTCTATTTCTCAGTCGCGAAAATGCCATCGCACAAGAGGTTTATGATAAAAATAAGATGGGGAAAATGATGAGGCAGAATCGCCGTCTGTCCCTACCTGGATCCGTATGAGGACCAATAACACCATCAGGTACAATGCGAAGCGTGGGCACTGGCGCCACACTAAGCTCGGCTTCTAAGTTATTTAATCTAATATTTTCTTATTATATGTTTACTTCGTCGGATTCCAAGATAGACTTGGTCACAGTTGCATGAAACTCGTGGAGAGTTGAAATTCAGGATTTTTTGGTTATTTTGGTTATGTTTGGAATCTGTTGGATACCTTATTTATGTATGGATTGGATGTTGGTTGATGGATTGGTTCAATTATCTTGAGCAGATTTTGTTATACAATGAAATATATTTGCCTCCTTGTAATTATGGAGAGAAATAATTGTATTTCTGTCATTTATCTGCAGAAAACGTGGTTTTGTTGTATGTATGAGGCTCTTATGCTGGTCGAAACATCGAAAGCAGAGAGCATTCTTCATCTGCGATCTTCCGATTGGTAAAACCAGTTACGTCCAATACTTCCGATTGGTACTGTCGTAATTGGTAAATCCAATTACAGCCAATACTTCCGATTGGTACTGTCGTAGTTTATTAATCCAATTACACCCAATACTTCCGATTGGTACTGTCGTAATTGCTAAATCCAATTACTGCCATTATGTCGGATTGGTACTGTCGTAATTGGTAAATCCAATTACAACCAATAGTTCTAATTGGTACTGTCGTAATTGGTAAATCCAATTACAGCCAATACTTTTACGTTTAAACTTTAAACACAAGTAGGTCAACTGTCTAGAATCTAAACGCATTACGTAAACAATGAAGGACAAATATTCTGTTAAAATAATGATGTTTCCCTACATATAACGAAGAATATATCGGCATACAGTGATTAGAAAAAAATACGTAACCAAAGTAGAAAAAAAGTTGTGAACTTTTAGACCAGCTAAGAATATATCAGCATCATTTTGCAACAGTTATACACAAGGAAACGAACAAAGTTTCAGTTTTCTACCTAAAATTGTTTCATAATTCTCATCAAAAGAGCTGAAGAATATAAGCACACGCGCACCAATGAAAGAACGCCTCCGTGTACTATTTATCTACAAAGATGGTAGAGAAAACGATCCTAGTCTTGTGCTCCTGATTGAGTATTGAAAGTGCGCATGTTGATCTCGCCTGGTGTGAGCGTGCTCCATCTTTGGTTATTAATAATGCAGCCACTAATTATTGCAGTCCTCCTTAGAGTTAGCAAACCCACCAACATCTGAGTTATATAAAAATAAAGGAAAGTAAAATTTATGACCTTTGCAAAAATTATTCAGATTTTAGTAAAGTAAATATATCTATCAACAATCTGACAAATGTTTTACCTGTAGATTCAAGAGTCCCTTTACATTGCCTTCCTCGGTACCTTCTCGAATAAGCTTTTCCCAATATCCATCATCTCCGATGGGTTCAATTCTTAGAAAGGATAATATTTGTGCTAGCTCACCCGTAATTATTCCGACATTAGGACCCCGAAAAAGCACCCATCTAGTCTTCGCCTTCAATTTTTTGAGGGCCCCCGTTAGGGCCGAATTAGTAAAATCATAGCCATTGTCGAGTATAACCCTCGACCAATTCGACTCTTGTATTTTAGCATCATAAACCAAATCATAACTTGTAATGACGATATCACAACCTTCAAACTTTTCCTCTCGGTTATTGTCGGAGTATGTAAAACATTTTAAAGTGCCTAGTTCAAGCTGTGCTACTGCAATTGTAACTTCCCACCAAAATATGTCTTCAGCAAGGCATATGATTAGTGTGGGACTTTTAATATCAGTTATGCTTGTCTTAGGTGGATTATCCACAATTTTGTCCATTCCAATCAAATATACCATAGAAAGAGGTGTATCAAAGACCCTATTATCATAGAAATACATACCACCTTTATCCTTCTGAAGGGTCCTCCTTTTTTGATTACTCAAAACATTAAAATATCCATCACCATCCCATTGCCAAAAAGGGGAAGCTATTTTTGTGTTCTCCATTTTATGTAACCACCCTAAGTCTTCCAATTGATTTAAAGATGGAACCTTTATAATAATCCTATTTTTAATCGTATTCAAAGGCTCAAGCCACCTCTTTTTTTCAACAAACAAATCCACAACTTCATACAAATTACGGGGTTTTTCCATTATTTCGTCATCCCACAAGGTTAAGGGACACCCTTTCAACAACAAATAATAATAAAGAAGGGTAAATTTTCTTTTCTTGGCACTGATCCCTAAGAATAAAGGCAATCTTTTTACCTTTTCTTTATAACCATTTATCAAAGTGCAAGAAAACTCCAAATTGTAGTTGTGACAAAACCTATGATTATCGAGAATCGGTACGATCTTACTTGCTAGACCATCTTCCATTAACCCCAAATGAATTGTCATGTCTCTTTTCGGCACAACTATGACGGAGGTGGAGGGCCCTCGAACGATGGCTAGTTCTTCGCCAACAAGAAGTTTGTCAAAATTAGGATTTTCGATTGATGTTAGTATGAACCCTATAATCATTGTGAAAAGTTATTAAAGAATGAATGAAAAAGGTTGGGATATGAGTTTCAAGATAGTAGAGAGACTAGAATATGAGTATAGTTCGTTTGAGCGGCAAAGAGAAAATAATTTAATTTAGATTATTTCTCATAACAAGTTATATACTTTGTTTTATTCTATTGTATAACTCATGCAAATAAAAGTAGACACTTCAGCATATATATCACGTGAATAAATAAGGTGTTGTGTACATATATATTGTTTAGATGAGAGTTCGTACTGTAAAAATCTAGTTTTGTTGCACTGATCAATCAATCCACTTTAAAATATAAAAACTACTACGACGACAAAAAGCTATTTTTTTTCAAAATTCCGTCACTTACCATATTATATAGTATATTGTTTAGATCAGTGTTTTAAAAATAGCAGGCTTTGCGAAATGAAAATGCCTATGCTTTTTAATTTTTTGACGAACGACAACATTTGAAAATTTGAAGTACTATAAGACTTAAATTCATTTGTTTTTTGCTATTTGTGAAATATAATAGAAAATCGTAAAATGATGTTTTCAAAAAATATATTAAACATGTATATTTTTTATATATACTTCTAACATGTATATTTTTCTAGTATAAAAAGTTTACGTTGTACGCTTCATTTAACGTATCTCTCATAAAACACTTTGATCGACTTAACGCTTTTTAAAATATTGGTTTAGATGAGAGTCCATATAATTTGGTTGCATTCAATCAATAAACCTTTGAAATTTAAAAGTACTACAATAACAAAAAATAAGGTTTTTTTTTTTATCAAATCCGTCACTTAACATATTTCTGGAACTTCACCTGATTAAAGTGGAAATACAAAGGACCAAAAACCATTTTAACATTAGTCATGGTTTAATTGTTGTAATTTATGAAATGTACATGCGTAACATTACACATCAGTTACCTTATATCACCGATTTACCTTAAACATAAAGATATTGTTCTAAAATTGTATACGCATCAGTTTTATTATACATTAACTTAAATATACATAAATCAAATATACCTCAGATATAAGCGATTAATATGTTTCCTTATAATTAAAATAATAATTTATCTCTCTTCTTTTTCTCTTATCCTCTATCCTTTATTTGTACTTTTCACATATAAATTAATAAAATAACAAAAACATAAATTGTATAGTTGTTATAGAGAAATTTATAAAAAAACGGATAATTTATATAAACCAAAATGTTTCCGTTGTAAAAACGTATTTTTTAATTTAAATACGATAAAATAAATAATAATGAATGTAATAATTAATAAATATAAATAAAAAGATACATACAGTACTAGGGGGATCAGGAGTGGTGAAAGGGTCTAAGCAATTACTGCATGCGTCATCATCTTCGTCATCATCTTCGTTAATAATAATAATAATAATAATAGGTTTAGACGAAGAAGAAGATGACGATGATGAAATCGTGATCGTCGGATAATATTCCACCGCCGATACTATTTCCGTTATTATTATTATTATTAAAATAATAAAGAGAGAGAGTGTGCGTATGTGCAGAAGGTGAATGAATTAGGTGTACAGAGAGATAGAGAGAGAGAGACGGTTAGTTAGATTGGTTATTTTATTTTGTTATATTTTCAGTTTCAGTATCACTTTTAGTATCAGTTTCAGCTCTACACTACACTTGGAACACTCTCCTTTTTTCCTCCTTTTTTTTTATTTGTCCCTTTTTCCCGCTATTTTATCCTTTTTTTTTTTTTTACCCTCTTTATTTCTATTTAATTGTCCATCGTAAAACTATGTATAATTTTAATCGGTTTATAATTTGTATCAAAATTATCGAAATAAATTTTTTTAAAATCTAATCATAAAATTTAACATTTAAACTATATGATCAACTTTTGAAAAATTTCATTCCGACAATTTTGATATAAATTATTGACCGGTTAAAATTACACGTATTTTCGTAATTAACAATCAAATAGGAACATATCAAATATTATTTATTACTTATTACTACATAAACAAAACTATACCAAACTAGCGTGTAGTTTATTACTTATTACTTAGTAATTTTCGTCCCAAATTATAAAAACTATACGAAACTACAGCGTAACTTTAATCGACAAATAACTCGTGTTCAAATTGTCGAAATAATTTTTTTAACATCTATCATATGGTTAACATTTGAACTATGTAGACAATTTTTGAAAATTTTCATTTCGGTAATTTAGGTACGAGTTCTTAACCGGTGACCGATCAAAATTGCACGTGCTTTCGGATAACCCTTATAATTTAGAATGGAGATAGCATACTCTATTGTACTCCATCCGTTCCTATTTAATTGTCCATTACGAAACTACGTGCAATTTTAACCGGCTTATAACTAATATCAAAATTGTCGAAATCAATTTTTTTAAAATCTAATCATAAAATATAACATTTGAACTACATGATAAACTTTTAAAAAAATTCATTTTTAAATTTTTTTATTCCGACAATTTTGATAAAAGTTATTGACCAAATTGTACTTAGTTTCGTAATTGATAATTAAATGGATGAGCTGCTTATTAAGTACCAGATACTACTGTATAATTCATGTTAAATATGGGCATTGATAATCATAAACTTGAAGTATATTCTTTGTCACAGTACATTTCCTTTATAAGAAAAAAAATAAAAATAATAACACAAAGTCCAAACTGAGTTTTTGTTTCATTTCTCTCACAATAGATATACTAAGGAATGTATCAAGAGTTATTTGTTATGACCATAACAATTTAATAAATTGTCATTTGAAAGTCCATATATATATTTTTGGTTCGTTTGGATGCATTTTTTAAACACAAATAGTTTGAAGAGAAAGAGTAAATTAAAATGTCTATGCTGCATTTGAAAAAGAGTGTTTCTTCTTCTTTAATCCCCACTTTTTGCTATTTATGGCCTGCGTTTTCCTCCTTTTAGCTTTAAAATAACATGGTGAAATACAATATCTTGGGAAAGCCTGTTTTATACAATGAGTCACACTTGATATGCTTGTTTTATTGTGAAGATTTGCAAAAAATTGAGAGTTTTGGAAGAGTCGTCAGTTTGTAGTGAACATAAAAAATAAAAGAAAATGATTTAGAACTTTTAACGTGTTATGACTAGGGAGTAGTTTTTTTTCCCCAAAGACTAATGTAGATATTTTCCACTTTATACAATAAAATTATGCCCCTTTCTGGCTCTTTCAAAACAAAGATGCTTAACATCTGAATTGACTGTATGGTCTTTTTGTAAAGTTTGTCAATTTTATTTGGTTTGATTGAAGAATATTGCATGGCTTGCAGTTTTCACATATAAAAATATTGAAAACTGACTAAAAACTGAAAATAAAAATAGTCAAAAGTAACATGCTAGCAAATTGGTGGTCCATCCAACTTCTCATAGCCCTTGACATTTTATTTTTCTTTTCGAAGTTCATACAACAACAACAATGAATTGACGAAAAAGTGAAAAGACCACAATTATTGAATCAACGAATAACAAAGCATCTCTAGTAACTAAGGTTTTTCTCATTTATTGCAAGTATAAATACGAAACGGTATTATCTTGGATAAACACCAGCCATTAATCGCGTTTCTAAGCATTCTTTAATCTGGATTTGGTCGTTAACATATACCTTTGAAGCGCAAGCATTAGGACCCATGTTGATTTCGTGATCTTTTCCTTAACCATTAATAGTAAGGCCGAGCTTAGCACTGTTTTTAAAATCTGAGCTTGTAATCCTTTAAAGAAACCAAGAAGCCCTTCTCTCTTCCAGATCGTTTGGAGAGTCTCTAAAACTGTTTTACGAGGTTTTCTTCTGACTTGATTCTCACCTTCCTCATCTTTTTCAGCAGCCTGAAGTGTCACCTTACACCTAACCACGGTAATATTTTCAAGTTTGAATATGATTTTTGCATAGGTTTTCACAAAGGAACCGTCACACGAAGTATCAAACTACTTTGGAAAAGCACTGGACATGAGAGTACTAAAAGTTTACAAATGAAAGCTACGGCTTGTTTGGTTGCCGTTTTTTTTGCAAATAAGCTAAATATTTTAGATTCAAGAAAAAAATTTGGATTATCCAACTTAAAGATCCCAAAGAAGAGTCAGGTTTTAAGCCAGTCAACCAAATGCAGTCCAGTTGTTAAGCAAAAATGCTGAGATTACAGGCTGTAATCAAGCAAGGCCCAATATGTAAATATGTAAGCATGTACTTTATTAGTCTTAGATTAAGATCGGTCAGCTGTTTGGTGTTTGTTTGCCTAAAATGTTCGCAGGTGCCATTTGTGGCTTAATTTTTGTATTTACCTATTCTCTATTTGAGGTACTAGCCTCCACTAGGTAGCTATTGTAAACTTGTAGTGAAGGCTCCATCTAGTCTTTTGTACTTCTTACTTCACACAATTTTACAAGAAATACATACATGTAATAACTGCATACAGTTGACAAATTGTGTTTTTTAGTAACATTCCCCCTTTTCAGATAGTTGTGATACTTTTTGCCAAAATGCATTACAGTCGCAGTCAACCGTGCTTGGTCAAAGCACAATGACATGAAAATTGTATTCTTGTTCATACTTCAGATAGAATAAACTGTGTCTGGGCCATTTGAAGATTCAGTTAGTTTAGAGACGAGCCATTCCGCCAAAAGAAATACTTTATAGCAGCTACAAGATGGGGAATTTGATTCTTTCAGGGTAGAAGTGAAACTTAACGATGTCTTATATACTAAAAAGAAATACCTGATAGCAGGATAGGTTAAGCAGGTTGCAATACATTTTGAGACTGCTCCCAACATGAATGCCGAGAAAGCCGAAAGATCCTCAGAAGATGCTTCATTGCCTCTTCTCTTTCTCATCTGTCTATTCAGCACTCTTCGCTTCAGTTGATCAAATGCTGTGTACTTCACAAGACATCTTTTTGTTTAGCTCAGTGCTTTAAAACTTCAAATAAATGATGCTAAACTCAACAGATCAAGTTCTTATATGAGTCCCAGAAAACACGAATAAGATGCAAAACCATGTACCTGTATAGATGGATTTGAAGTTAGAAGAAGAGATATTCCTAGACCGTCGAACGCCTCACTCCAAGTTCCCTCTGAAAAAGTTTTCCAAAGTCCTTTTGATTTACCAAACTCACTTGTTTGCATCCTTGAAGATGCTGTATCCAACGGCTGAATAAATAATAAAAAAAAAGTTCAAAAATTGAAAATTGAAATTGGATTTAGTACTAACGAACATAGTATGATTACTTTTTAAGGCCTTATCCTTCTACCATCAAAGATTTGATGATTCCCTTGATTAACTATTAGTAATAAACACGAAAACTAACTTTTAATACTTAAAATCGTCAAAAGGAACATTTTTTCAAAGATTACGGTTTCACTTGGGACATGACAACACTACAAAACTTTAAAGTTTTATCAAACGGCCTAACACCAAAAATTTGAAATCTGTCAAAAGTATAGTGAAAAACTAATTAGAAAGAATAACTACTAAGGAACGTAAGATGTTTCATTCTTATCCTCATTGTATATACTTTGTTGATTCTCTTGTTTGATATTAATCCCCAACGAATTACTAACTTATAACCCTAATAGAAGACCAACAGAAACATTTTCTTCCAATGGAATGATATTGCGATCTCACTTACAACACGGAAATAGTAAAAGATTTAACTGTTGTACTCAAGGGTCGAACAACAAAATTACAAATTGATCCAAAGTAGAATGTAAACACAAATTAATCTGGATGAGTAACTACCGAGGAACATAAGAAGGTTCGTCCTAACTTGCATTATAGATATGTTGTTGATTCTCTTGATTGATATTCAATTTTTCCATAACCTAAATTTGTTAGTTATAAAAGATAATAAATAAATAAATAAATCGCAATGGAATGGTCGTGGTCTCACCTGGGTGACTATAACAGTACAAGCACCGGCAGCTGCAGCAAGAATCAAGTTATCTCTTGTCCCAATAATTTTTTTTCCAGTTCTCTTTAAATATAGCTTTTTGAAAAAGCTATATTCGTAGAAGTAGATGAACTGGAAAACAAAGGCATGCAGATTTTTAGTGCCAAGGCCTTGGTAAAGCGAGAGAATTTGACGGTTGGAGATTGCCTCCCACAATACATCAGAAATATTCCTGCCAATCACTTTATCATCTTAAAAAGGAAAAATACTTCGAAAAACAGAAATCAAATAGAAAGTTTTGATGCAATGTTTAATGATTTAATTCCAGTTTTGTAACTAATCTACAATCTGGAAGGTGTGGGACTAATTTGTACTATTACAAACAATGGAAACGTTAGTATGAGTACATCAGTAAAAACTTGTTACAATATTCGACCATAGAATTATCTTGCCAAAGTCGAAAGGATAGTTGTCCCCTGCCAAAGTCGAAAGGATAGTTGTACTTAGTTCCTCCCCTGCCAAAGTCGAAAGGATAGTTGTCCCAAATCCTTTACAGATTTAAGCCTCCATATCAAAACCAAATCTAGACAAAATGGGCTAACTGAAAAAAACACCCCACAACTAGCTGAAAACATAAAAGAAAATAGGAAACAGGCTCAATATTCTGCTGTACCGTAGTGTAAATGGTAGAAAACTGGAACACACTTTCCGGTAAGCGCTCAATGGACAAATGTGTGTTTACGAGAATAGATCCAATCTGGTCTTTTTTGTTGCATCTTCTGATAAACAATGAATTTTTGTGACTGTATAATATAGGTCAGTCTTTCTTTCATTAGGTTGTCCTACGTGAAACCTGATCTTTCTAAAATATGGCTTAAATAAGCGAGAAGTTTTGGTCTGAATGGGCTTAGACTTTTTCTGCTTGTTTGAAATAGTAGGGTACTAACCTAGGCCGTGACAGATGTGAGATAACCTCCATTCTTTCTTTATAATCATTAACCTGATTATCATGTTTAATATTAGTGTACAGTAAAATAGTCTATACAGCCTCTCCCACGTCCAAATTCTGGTTTCGCCACCTGATAGCTAGCATTTTTACTTGTGTTGTAGCAAAACAAACCCTATAAGCACAAAAACACTATATGTAGACAGCATAATTCGTCACGAGAAGACTAGCATGAATCGGGATTACTAAGGTTTTAAGTTCTAGTTCCACTATCATTTATCTTCTACCTTGTACTCTTAACTACAAAAACCCTACCTTCGTAAATTTTACTACACTCATTGCCAATTTAGTCTAAAAAATCTATTATAGCATCTCGCCACTTTTGTCGATTGTCACGTCTCCCCGGTCCGTTCATTTAACTTAATATCAAGGGAGTAACCCAGTTACCCCGTATTTTAGTCTAAAAAATCTATTATAGCATCTCGCCACTTTTGTCGACTGTCACGTGTCCCCGGTCCGTTTATTTAACTTAATATCAAGGGAGTAACTCAGTTTCCCCGTATTTTAGTCTAAAAAATCTATTATAGCATCTCGCCACTACTCGCATACTAAGGATAAGCTCAACAAATAAATTCCATCCCCTAGTTTGATAAAAATAGACGAGAAAGTAAATATAAAATGAGAAATGATATAACCACCCAAAAAAACTTACCCAAAAACCTTACCTACTGATGTGGCGATTTACGTATACCAATCAATTTTGTTTTGATATTGAAATCATATTTTCATTTAATTCATAATTGGTCAACTTAGTCCGTACGTCAGCAAGTAATATTTTTAGGTGTATATAGCTATACTCATATAAAATACTTACCTACGTGATGCTAAATTCAAAATTAAACAAAATGCAGTACATATATATTAACAATTTTTAAATTCCGGCATGAAAGTAACTTGGTGGAGACAATCGTGGTCCGGAGCCACGTAGTTTAATAAAAATTAACGAGAAAGTAAATAAATTTGGTCTTATGCAGTTTTGATTAAAAGATTCAAAGTTGAAATATTAGCATTTCAGTCCCTCAATTACCAAAAAAAGACCCTTTCAGCCCCCCATTTAGCAAAAGTAGCATATCAAACCCTACTTGAAAGGTGAGGAAATAACAGAAAATGAGAAAAAACCTGTAATTTTGGTGGTTATGGGAATTGATTTCAGCTTGGTATTTGGTTTTACAAGTATCAAGTGGGTATAAAAGTGTGGTGCTAACTAACGCCCCAATTGCCCCCGAACTAGCCTCTGTTACTGATTCTATATTCATACCCATCTTCCTCCTTACTTTTTTTTTTAACCTTTTTTATTATTATTATTTTATTATGTCCAATTTTGTACTCCTTTCCTTTTCTATTTTTAGAGAGAGAGATAGAGAGATGTTGGGTTGGTGAGGTGGTAAAGTTGACATTTTTTATAAGGTTATGTATTGATATGGTATTAAAACTAATAAACTTTACAAAAAAGGCAAGGAATGCACCTGTACGAGTTTGCCTATCTTTAAGACACGATACGATGCGGACACACGAATATGTTAAAATGTAAAAATTTAGGACACAGTACTTAAATAGAGTAAATGATTATATTTTTCTAATTTAAACGAAAAGAAGTGCAATAGTACTATTTTGATCTAAGTGTTTTCAAATAAATTAATTGACATATTATTATTAAATCAACGTTTTTATTAGACATTTTAGATGGTTATTATGTCAAAAAAATTATAAATTGATAACATACGTGTCCAAGTGGGTAAAAAATAAAACATAACAGACATGTCAATATGTCGTGTCGGCCATGCGATTTGCCGTGTCCGAGTCCAACACGTATCCGACTCTGCAAAAAATATATTTTTAAGCATGCCAATGATTTAGGGCGAAAGGGTAAAAAAATATTAGAAAATACGTACTACAGTTAGTGAATTATAAATAAATCATTCACTAGAACCCACAAAAAAAAGTCGGTCATTATTTTATTGTTAGTTAAATAAAGTTGATGTCTAATAGATACTAGAGAATCAAGTTCTCATCAGATGTCACTTGCCTAACCGATGCCATGTATCAAATTGAAATTGAATTGAAGCGAAGCGAACATAAAAAGTCTAATATTTATGTAGTGAAAGCTGATTTCATATACAAGGAAGGATCCAACAATTGACGAAACGAACACTTAGTTTTGCTCATTATCAAATGTCATAGTAACACGTGTCTACAGTTTTGTTAAACGAAACAATCATCAAAATGAAACAAACATGAACGGAGCAATTACGAATGGATGCGGGGTGACTTAACATTTATTTCTAAAGAAAAAACAATGAGTTATAATTAATTTTGAATGAAAAATAAGCAGAGACTAGAAAAATATATTTGTAGGGACTATTTATATCAGCCCCTACGCGAAGTCAATAAGCGAAGTCAATAACTAAAAAATGGGGGTGTCAAAATATAAATAAAAGAATATATTAAATATGTTGTAGTATATTATTGGTTATTTTAGGTCTTAATTCATTTATTTTACTAATGTCTAAGTTGGGGTTGCTATGTCTTGTAGCTCTAACCTCTACTATATAAAGAGCGTTAGGGGTCTCATGTGCGTATCATTTTACATTCGATCATATTAATAAGAGATTCGTTTCTCTCTCTATATATTTGTATCTACATATCTATATATCTAGTTAATATGTCACACAACAATATAAAACTTTTTAGAGGGTGCCAATATACTACTACTGGTAAAAGTTACATACGCGTTACATGTGAGACGCGTAATGACATAAATCTCGTAATATATTTTATTTTTAACATAATATTCAAATTTGTTATCATTTATTATAGTTATGAAGGTTAAAATGAATTTTTAATTAATTTAGGGTACATCCGTAATTAGAAAAATATAGTGAGGACAAATAGTTAATTAATTAGATTATGTATATTGATAATTATTAAAATAGAGTAAGGGTATTTTTGAAAAATTTGGGCAAAATTGGGCAGTCTCAACTTTTATGGGTTTGCTTATATTAATAGTATGATTAATATAAGTCAATACAAGAGAAATGAAACCAATTTTTTTCAAAAATGTTCATATTCTAATTTACTAATTATTTATATATCATAATGCAATTTAAATATATAAATAACTAAATAAATAGGCTCTCACACATCATTTTATCTTCCAAACTATACTTCTATAACAATAAAAAATCATATTACTTTTTATATACGATTATTAATTTACTATATTAATTCCATTATTTTTTTTATTTTTTTTAAAAATTTTAAATTTATTTGTCCGGGATCATATTTGTTGGCCCGTGCGGCTAAACCTTAGAGGGGGGTGAATGAGGTTTTTGGCGCTTTTTCGCCTAATTAAACTTAAGTGCAACTAACCACCAAACTATCGCAATTCTAAGCTTATGCGTTTAACAAAAGTTAATGTAATGGTAGAAATTCTAAACGCTAGCAAGAAAATAAGCAATACTTAAGTTGCGGAAAGTAAATAGTAAGGGAAATAAAATGACACCGTGATTTATAGAGGTTCGGCAAAACGGCATAAGTCATCTCCTCGGTACTACCGAGTATTTCACTAAAAATAATCTTCCCGATTTTACAAATCCTATTGAGCTCAATCGACCGATTGGCTCACCCTCTACCCGAGGTTCCTACTCTTGATACAAGTGCAAGCGAACACGTTTAATGAGTCAACGACTCCCCCTCAATCTATGAGTACCCAAGTGTTTAAGCTAGAACTTTTAACCAACACTTTGGCTTAAAAGCTTCTACCCAAACACTCACTCACAATGAGCTTATAAATTGCTCTTTACAAATTTATAGAAAATTAAAACAACACCCACAATTTGATTTGCTTCTAAATAAGCTAATTTGTGGTTTTGATGATGTTTTGATCTTTGGTTGAAGCTTGTATCTCTTTCTCTTCAATTTCCCTCTTTTCGAATTATTTCACAAAAATGGTGATTTTGGGTTTTTGTATATAGAGAGGTTGAAGGATTGATTGGTATGTGAATGGATGTGTTTGGAGAGAGATTTGGGTGCTTTATATAACGAGCAAACTCTTTTTTTGGGTGTTATGACCGTTGGAAGTGGTTGAGGCTTTTATCCAAAAGTTTTAAGCTGTTTTCCAGAATAAGCTGAAAAGCTGTTTTCGAAATCTGCAGAAAACGATCGGTCGTTTTCTACAGTCGATCGGTCGTTTTTAGAAAACGATCGGTCGTTTTCTGAGAAACGATCGGTCGTTTTTTCGACGTCCTCACTGGAAGAATTTGGACCAAAAACGATCGGTCGTTTTTGTCCAGTCGATCGGTCGTTCTTCAGTTTTCTCTGTTTTCTCGTTAAACTTCAAAAGCCCGTAACTTCTTCGTTTTAGCTCCGATTCTGGTTCCGCTTGAACCTGTGGCTTCATTTTTCTGAGCTCTATCTTTCTGCCGTTCTGAAATTTACAAATTCTCTTTTTGGAAAAGACAAGCATTATATCATCGAAAAGTAAAATCATTAAAAACATAATCAAAGTTATAATCAAAATCAATTATTGAACCCCATGGTTCAACAATATTTATATACATATCGCACATGCAACTAGGGTTGTAAATAAGATGACATGTTCATGTAATCGTCCGTATTCAGCTTGGCTAATTTTCGGTTCATGTCCGTTCATTTATAAACGAACATGATAATGAACAAGAATATAACATTCGTCTATTAATTGAGCTGAACATGAACACGACTTTGTTCGTTTCGTTCATGTAACTATATATAAAGTTTGATAAAATAAAAAAAAAATCTATTAATGATGTAACAAAAACTAATATCACTACACAATTAATAAACTTATTTATATTATAATAATATAAATGATATATTTGTATTATTTCAAACTTATTAAGGTAATTTATATCATCATACTATAAATACATTTACCTATTTTTTTGTTAAGTATCCAATTCGTTAAAGTAATTAATTATATATGTGTAAAAAAGAATTTATTCATTAATAGAATATATAAACTTAAAGCTAATAAAAATGTATGTTATAATGTCAAATAGATTAATTAACTAAGGTTTTATTTATTTGTAAACAACTTTATCATAATAAACTATATAATAATAAAGATAAAACTATAATATATTTCAACAAAAAAGGGAAAAAAATACTATTTTTTAAGTTATTAAATGTTTTGAATGAAAAGAGACGTTCACGATAACTCGTGTTCGGCTCGTCAAATGCTCGGTTCATGTTCGTCAAACGTTCGTTTGCATTTAAATGAAAATGAAGTGAACATGAACAAGTATTTCATGAGTTAATGAACATAAACACAGTCTTATTCAGCTTGTTTCGCTTCATTTACGTTCCTACCATATAACGCGTGGGCTACGATGACTAATATTTATATAACAGAGATTAAATGTATACTCCATCCGTTCATATTTAATTGTCTACTATGAAAATACGTGCAATTTTGACCGGCTTATAACTTTTATCAAAATTGTCAAATGATTTTTTTTTAAATCTACTCATAAAATTTAACATTTGAACTATATGATCAACTTTTAAAAAATTTCATTCCGATAACTTTGATATAAGTTCTTGACCGGATAAAATTACACGTAATTTCATAGTGTATAATTAAATGAAAACGAATGAAGTAATTTTAAAATATTTATAATTAAAAAAAAAAAGAAGTCATAGTATGATTTTTAAAATTATGGGACCCATGACCACCAGCTTCCTCCTGGACCAGCGTGTAACTGATCATTGAAGACAAATATTTTTTCTATGTTTGGTAATGAAAAGTAAACTCATCACCACTCACCGCTCACTTGAACTGCATCTCTTATGTCTTCCCCTAAAACACTCTTTTAACAGTTGATGACTTGATTCCCAAGCATGTATTTTTCATCCCATCAATCAACTTGATTCCCAAGCATGGATTTTTCATCCCATCAGCAAGAAATCGGAGCAACGTTAACGAAACACCAGATGGACCGAATCAGCACCTTACCGGATGACATCATTTCCAACAAGATACTCTCTCTCCTCCCCACCGAAGACTCCGTCAGAACCTCGGCACTGTCCAACCGATTGAAACACCTCTACGCCTCGGTCCCCGTCCTCAATTTACAAAGTGAGCCACGACACCCTCACTGTTTCGACCCGGCATTTGCAGATTTCGTCTCTAACGCACTAAACACTGTCATTAATAACCTGTCACATATTTCTCAGCTTTACATCGACCTTGAACATGTTCATGTGCATGATTCCGATATTATATGGTGGATCGAGACTGCTACTTTCCATTCTGTTCAAACACTTGATGTAACTTCACGTTCTGTTCGAACACTTGATGTAGGTTCCCATTCTCTTCGAAAACTTGTATATGGCATTCAGCATAGGCGTGCGCCTTACCCTTATAGTTTATTCACTTGTGATACTCTAGTCTCATTGAGTTTCGATATTCCATTCGTTTTATGTGTTCCAGACGTAGTCTGTTTGCCGAATTTGAAGAACCTATGGCTGAAGGGTTTTGAATTCAGGGATGAGCCGGATAATGGAGATATGTACGTGTTATGACCAAATTTCTGGTCTAAATATTATTTGTTGTCTATTGGTTTTCACTAAATAATCATAACTGCTTGTTAAGAACTAAGACAGTGGTGACAGGTTTCAAGCAATGTTGCAACCTCAGTTATAACCTACTGAGACAGCTGTTGTTAGGTTACAAGCAATGTTACAACCTCAGTTACAACCTATGTTGATAGGTTTCTAGTAATGTTGCAACCTCAGTTGCAACCACAGTTCCAACCTGCTGTTCTGCAGGATTCTGTCTTGTTCTGTAAATCTGCATAACTATTCGTTAATGATAATTATTTGTGTTAAAATATGCAGGATATATTCTCATATGCTCTTAAAGGTTTTAAGTCGTTTATATTGAGAATATCAAAGTGGTAAGTAAAGATTTCCTAAAAGATATAAAGATATTAGTTATGTTTCCTTTACATAGGTAATTCTATATCTCTATTCTTATACAAATCTTTATCACTTGTTTCAATATTTGTTCCTTATCAATTCAGTATGATATGTTTAAGATTGAATGTAATATGGAGTTAAGTGTTTCATATGTATATGAAAAGATATTATCTCTAAAATATATTATCTTTATATGTTTCCTAGTTAAAGGAAAAGACTAACTCCTATTATCAAGCTTGTTATTAAACAGGAATTACCAATGATGATTGGAGTCAATCCACGCTGAAGAGTTTGCTCATACATGGAAAGATTGAAGCCAATCAAACAAGTCAAAGCAATCATAAAATATCTTGAAGCAAGAAGATTGTTTTACTTGTATAAATAGTTTATAACTTAGCTTGTAAAAGGGTGTGTGTTCTAAATTATAAAGAACTCATTCTTGAGAGAATACACAGCGAGCTCTTAAAAGAAACAATGGTGGGATGTCATTGATTTATTAAGTGATAGTTATAAGGTAGGAGCAATATAGAGATAGGCAGAAAAACTTAGAGGGAATCTGAGAGTTTTTCGTTAAGACTTGAGTCCTATATTGTAAGCTTTTATAATATCATAATCTGGGTAAGTGCACCGGAGACGTAGCCTAGTTAGCTGAACTCCGTTGTTAAATGTGCGCGTGATCTATTTCAAGTACATTTAACTTTTTACAGTTCTGTCAATTAATACACTTGGTTCCAACTGTGGTTGCAACCTCACTTGGAACCTAACTGCAAAACTGCAACTAGAACGGCGGATAGGAATTTCAGTACGTCGTATGCCGCCAGAAGGTATTCGGGGGATGTCCTCGGGTCACTGAAGATATGTGAAATCAACCCTGTGTTGTATAAACTTGAGCGGTTGCAACAAGGAAAATTGATAGAATTGGTTAGGCAAGTTTGTAGAGTTCAGCTCCTTTCTCTAGGTTTAATATATCCTACCTAAGCATATAGTTATAGCAGCAACAAATTGAGAAAAGTATTATATTTTCTTATTATACTGATAAAATTAATGTTACAAACATAAGTCTTAACTATAGACCAGCATGTTCTTGAAATCTAACATTTTTTCGTGAAATGTTAGTAGTAACTAAACGACTTTATATTATAATTATAGACGACAATAAAATTACATTATGATATGATATTTTGTATATTACGATATATTCGCTACATAGAACTTTCAATGGTGTGGCCGCGGGATGGGCCAATGTAGGGGCCGGTGTGACTCAACTCGTAATGCCCCTTATTTCTCTCTTATCACTAGCTTCAACGTCCCTTCCTCGACCGTGTGGCGCCTAGCTTATATAGTTCCTGCCTTGTTCCAAGTTGTTACGGCCTTTATGGTTTTACTATATGGGCAAGGTTTACCTGACGGTAAATACACACGTCGTCAAAAGTCGAAGACTAAGAATGAAGCACTTGATGTTATATTTAGCGGACTAAAGAATTACAGAGGTTGGATTCTCAGTCTTACATATGGGTACGTTATAAATATAATTAACAGTTTTTGTCGAAACTATATTGAAAATCGCTTTTTTCTATAGGTTTAATAAATGTGATACAAATTGGTCGATATATCAGATATTATAAGAAAGTCGTCGTAGAAATATAATCAGAAACGGAGGCTTACGGAGACGTCGTTGTAAAGAGTAAATAAGCCATAATTATTAATTAATATGTTATTAACTTGTCAAATGTGACCATGACAAATCGTTCTAAATTCGTAACATAAAAAAGTGATGACACCCGTTGCCTTTTCTTACCACTTAATTAGATGAGGAAACAAGAAAATATGAGGGATATTCTTGGAGGAATAATAACTTAATTAAAATAAAAACAAGACAATGCTTTTATTAGCTAATTCTGTGATGATTAATATAACGAAGACACAAAATGCTAATAATATCGAGGTAGCTAATTAAGTACGGAATAAAAACCATAATCACCTGCTAAAAAATATATTACATAAATAATTTTAACGTGTAAATCCTCATAAAGTGACAAAAAAATTTGCTTTTGAAAAAAATCATCAGGTAATGTTAAAATATAAATTGGCCTAAATCATCTTTTATAATTTGATGAAGTTTAAAATGTAAAGTAATTTTTCTTTCGCAGTTACTGTTTTGGAGTGGAATTAACAATGAACAACATAATTGAGCAATACCTCTACGACCGATTCAGCCTAAACCTCCAAACGTCTGGTTAGATCACGGCCTCCTTCGGGATAGCCAATTTCATATTTGTACGTCAGGAGGAATCCTGTCAGATGAGATGGGAAGAAGATTTGGTATTAGAGGCCGTCTCTGGAGTCTATGGGTTGTGGCGAGTGAATGTCAGCATCTCCTCGTCCGGGCCCATACCATCCCAGAAATAGTGTGTCCGGACCCCTGCCACTCATGAATGACACACTATCCCGGACACCGAGGGGCCGAGGTGTGACTACACCGGCCTAGGAAGCGTATCAAGTACGCTTCCCCAATTAATGTTGCTGCTCACTTGGGGGACCACTCAGCATTTCATCGACGTGGCCCAATCACAGGCCATCAACTGTGGGCCCCGGAAAAGGACTGTACCCTTGTCAGAGTCATAAATGACCTGACGCCGTTGGATTAGTACTTGACAGTACATTGATCCAAGGGCTAATACACCTCTGGATCACACTATAAATACCTCCACTAATACTACTTAGAAGGGAGACAAAAAAAAGAGAGAGGAGAGATAAATCTGAAACAACCCGGACTACTTGAATACAACATGTGATATCCGACACCACGATTTGTAACCGGCCCGATCCCTCACCCTTCATTACATATTCATTTTTAGTCTCCGCTATACTGACTTGATCGTTAGAGAGAGAAAACCTGGTACCAACCCCGGGCCCCTGTTTGTTCCTTGTGCAGGCACGAGGAGAATCCCGTCACCGAAGCTGACCATCCTGAACGGAGCCGACGCGTGCTATTGAATAAGCCAAGACTAGGAAGAAAAATAGGCTACCCAATTGGCGCCGTCTGTGGGAAACGTGTAAAGAACGCGTTAGCTCTGACAATCCGTCCCCGAGAAAACATGTCTGACAACAACCGGTTCGACACCCCCGTTCTCGGGATGCCTAGGACCATTTCTTTTGATGAGACCCCAAGAACCGCGTCCACAAGGGAGCCCATTCCCTTAACAACGGTAGCTGGAACACCCCGTTCACGTGCTGAGCTAACGCAGATGATGCTCGACATCCACGAAAAGGAGCTCGTCACCCTCGCGGCCCAGAAGGCATTGATAGCCACGCTGATAGCACCGGAGCCCGAGCCCGTCATTCACGGTGTAGGCCAAGACGAACTGGGCCCCATCCCCGTCAAAAGCGTGATGTCCCGGTTGGGACCCCCACGACGACCCCCCCTACATGCTCCCAGAGAGCCAACTAGGGGTGACGAGTCGGGGCATTCCCACGAAGGAAATTCCCGTCACGACGACGAGCAAAATATACACTCTCGACTCCGCTGGCCGAAAGGCAGTCGAAACTCATGGCCGGGATCGAGTCGTGCCCAAACTGACAAGTTTTCTCGAACGCGAAGGCGCGGCCACCGTGGCCGAAACGATGCAGCCGATGAGGCAGCATTGAAAATCGTGGCCTCCACCCGCAGCACCCCGTTCTCAGACGAGATAGAATACATCGCTCTCCTCGGAAAATTTACCGCCCCCGTTCTCCAAGTCTTCAACGCGGATTTCGACCCGGAAGCTCACCTCCGGCACTATCGATACCAGATGAATCACTGGTCTCACCTCGACCAGCTTATGTGCAAATGCTTTCCCGCCAGCCTGGGGAGGTTGGCTAGTAAATGGTTCCAGTCCCTACCCGCCAACTCCATCCACTGTTGGGACGACCTGGCCTACGACTTTGCACATCGATTCATCAACTTGAAGGAAATGGTTGCCCAGCCGGAGCAACTGTATCAAGTGAGGGCCCAACCCAAAGAGACCCTTGAGAGCTACAACAATCGTTTCTGGCTCAAGCATGCAGAGTGCGCCGACTGCCCCGACTCTACCGCCATAGAAGCTTTCAGACAGAACATGCTCGTAGGCAGCAGGATCCGCAACGAAATGATCGCGACCCCTCCTAGCACGGTCCCTCAGCTCAGGTCGCTGATAAAGCAGCATGTCGATATTGAGAAAGACATGAGATCTGCCGGGGCGACCCGTTCGGTTGCCAGTATCGAACATCCCTGTGAAAGGGCCGTTATTAAGAGCCCTAGGAGAAACCGGCCCATAAATGAAAGGATGGAACGCCCTCGAACTGGGAGGAATCCACAACCAGCCCCCAAAAGAAGAAAAGAAGACCCCCGTCGGACTACCCCTTCGGGGTCGAGAACCGCATACTCCACCACCTTTCGCCTTCCACTGATCGACCTCCTCGACGAAATAGAGAACGAGTCGTTCTTCTCCTGGCCACTTCCTCTCCGAAACGAACCGGCCCACGGGCCCAATGATAAGTTCTGTAACTATCACAGAGGCCGCGGCCATCTTACCGACGAGTGTCACGGTCTGAAGGCGAGGCTAGAGGGATGGGTCCGAGACGACGTAATGGATAAATACATCAAGTCACGAAGGGACTCCAATCGAGACAGAGAAGGGGCCGACGAAGAACAACGAGACCTCCCCCCACCGGTGATGACATGTGAGGTTACCCATTCTGGACCGAAGAAAACAAAGCCGAATGGAGCGGAGAGAACTGAGGCCCGCGAGGCAGCGATAAAGCATAATGTTTCTCTCGCCGAAAGTTCAAGTCCCCGAAAGAAGTACAAGCGCGACGTCAGGCCAGACTGACCTTCACCGACTTTGATCTAGTGGGAGTGGACATGCCCCACTATGACGCCCTTGTCGTCTCCGCCCAAGTTGGCCATTGTGCCGTGGGACGGATCCTGGTCGATCAAGGGGCGTCAGTGAATATACTCTTTGGAGACCTCTTCAACAAAATGGCGCTTAAAGATGAGCATCTGGAAACCAACGTCCCTCCCCTGTACGGTTTTAGCTCCGAGGCGGTTCAGCCTAAAGGGAACATAACCTTGCCCGTTAAGACGGGGACAAAGGTTATGAATGTGGAGTTCACAGTAGTGGATGTCCCCTCCGTCTACAATATCATTTTAGGGCGGGCATGGCTTCACGAGATAGAAGGCGTCTCCTCCACTCTGCACCAAAAGGTCAAGTACCCAACTGTGGCTGGAGTAGAGACCATCTCGGGAAACCAAAAAGTCTCACGAAGCTGCACCATGGCCGTGTACTCCGGAGAAAAACCGGTACCGGTCCTGAGTGCCATGAACATAGAGACGGAGGACCCTAATCTGCTGAGGGAACTGAACAAAAAGATGGGGCCGGAGGCTGAGGACAAGGTAGAAGGAGGATTGCTGAAGATCCAGATCCCTGGGTATGATGAGGACCACTTTTTCATGGTGGGCGCGAAGCTAGGCGAGCCCGAGATAACCGATCTCGTTGAGCTCCTGCTCCAGTACCTCGACAACTTTGCATGGTCCCCGAGCGAGATGTCAGGCATTAGTCCAGACCTTGCCTGCCACCGTTTGAACGTCAACGCGGACACGAAGCCTGTGATGCAGAAAGGGCACCGCGTCAGTCCAGAGCATTCTGATGCCATCAATGAGGAGGTACAGAAGCTCCTGTTGGCCGGAGCCATCCGGGAAATCTATTACCTGCGATGGCTCGCTAACCCCGTGGTAGTTCCTAAAAAGAACGGAAAGGTGCGTGTGTGCATAGACTACACGAGCCTGAATCGGGCCTACCCCAAGGATCCTTTCCCCTTGCCCAAAATCGATCAAATAGTGTACTTCATGGCCGGAACCGCCAGAATGAGCTTCCTGGATGCCTGCTCTGGCTACCATCAAATACCTATGTCGGAAGCTGACCAAGAAAAAACTGCCTTCATAACCCCAAGTGATGCCATTCGGGCTCAAGAACGCCGGGGCAACATATCAGAGAATGGTCACCAAGATATTCTCTAAGAATATAGGCCGGACCATGGAGGTCTATATTGATGACATGGTGGTAAAAAGCGTCCAAGAGGGGGACCACCTGTCCGACCTAAGAGAGGTGTTCGCAACAATCCGAAGGCATGGCCTGAAGCTGAAGGCTTCCAAATGCGCCTTCGGGGTAGGGGCCGGCAAGTTCCTAGGATTCATGGTAACCCACTGAGGCATAGAGACAACCCGGATCAAATCTCTGCCTTGAAGAACTTGAGAACCCCTGAAAAGAGAAAAGACATACAAAAGCTAGTCGGAATGGCTGCCACCCTCAATCGGTTCATTGCCCGTTCGGGGACCGCTGCAAGCCATTCTTTATGGCTCTAAAGGCTAAGAAGAAGTTCGAATGGAACGATGAATACGGGAGTGCATTCACGGAGCTCGTGAAATACCTTGGAAGCGTGCCCCTATTGACCAAGCCAGACACCGGCGACGTCCTTGCCCTATACCTGGCCGTATCTGAGATAGCTGTCAGCGCCGTCCTCGTTAAAGAGCTTGGCAGAGAGCAAAGGCATATCTATTACGTGAGCAAGACCCTCCTTGACGCCGAGGCTAGGTATATGCCCTTAGAAAAGCTCGTCCTAGCCCTCGTTATTGTCTCGTGAAAGCTAGCTCACTACTTCTCGGCACACAGTATCGTGGTATATACCGACCAGCCTGTCCGAGAAATACTCCAAAAAGGGGATCTGTCTCGATAAAGGACAAAGTGGGCCTGCCACCTAAACACGTACGACATCCGCTATGAGCCGCGGACGTCCGTCAAGGGGCAGGCCCTGGCCGACTTTGTAGCAGAATTCACCATAGCGGACGGAACGACCCTATCTCCCGGTACCAAGGGGCGTGCCCAGGAAACGTGGACCTTGCATGCGGACGGAGCTTCCAATAAAAAGGCATCCGACCTCGGCATTGTACTCCGGTCTCCACAAGGTGATGTGATCAAGAAGTCAATCCAGTTTGGCTTCCGAGCCACCAATAACGAGGCAGAGTACGAGGCCATGATCGTCGGCTTGAAAATTGCACGAAACCTTGGAGTCAAGAAAATACTGGTGAACACCAACTCCCAATTAGTCAGCAGTCAAATTAGTGGGGAGTTCCAAACGAATGACGAAAGAATGGTAAGCTACGTAGCCATCGCTTCCGGAATACTCCAAACCTTTGACTACCAGGAAGTCATCAACATCAATAGGAAGGGGAACTCTCACGCCGATGCACTAGCAACCTTGGCCTCGTCATAGGCGACAAAAGAGAGAGAGTCGTCACCGTAGAGTATGTCCCCTCGCCTAGCATCGACGCCAAGCCAAAGATCAACGTGGTGACCGACCTCCCCCCTGAGCCAAGTTGGATGGACTCTATCATCGAATACCACCGCTCCGGCGACCTGCCCGAGGATAAAAAAAAAGCTGAGAAAGTAAGGAGAAGGGCGCTAGGATTCTGGCTGGCCCCCAACGAAAAGCTCTACAAGAGGTCGTTCTCCGGGCCCTATCTGCTCTGCGTTCACCCCGATATGGTGGTAAGGGTAATGGAAGAAATACACGAAGGAACATGTGGAGGCCACACCGGAGGCATATCCCTGCCCAACCGGGCCCTGACCCATGGGTACTGGTGGCCCCTCATGCAAAAGGATTCAACAACATTCGTGCTCAAGTGTGAGAAGTGCCAGAGATACGCGCCCATACCCCAGGCCCCGGCACAAAAGATGAGCAGCATGACCTCGCCCTGGCCATTTGCACAATGGGGAATGGACATCGTCGGACCATTCCCTAGGGCCCCCCGGAGGGGGGGGAAGTTCCTCCTCATGGTCACTGATTACTTCTCAAAGTGGGTAGAGGCCGTGGCGTTAGCAAAGATAACAGAGGCCGAGGTGATCAGGTTCCTATGGAGAGACGTGATCAGAAGATTTGGGATCCCTTACTCGATAGTCACGGATAACGGGGGCTAGTTCACCGGGACTAAGTTGAAAGCAATGTATGCTAAGTATCGCATCATGAACTACTATTCAACCCCATCGTATCCCCAATGCAACGGACAAGCCGAGGTGTCAAATAAAACCGTGCTCGACGGAATCAAGAAGAGGTTAGACGAGTCCAAAAGACGATGGGCCGAGGAACTACAACACGTCATGTGGGCCTACTGAACGACAAGAAGACAGGGCACTCAACAGACGCCCTATAGCCTGGCCTACGGGATGGAAGCAATCATACCGTTAGAAATCGGGCTCCCCTCCCTAAAAATCAACATGGTGAAGAATGGGCTGAACGAAAGAATGATGGGTCTCGAGCTCGATTTTGTTGAAGAAAGAAGAGAGGTTGCGGCCATCCGTAACGCCGAGTACAAGAACGAATTGGGACGTTCCTACAACAAAAGAGTAAATGCCAGACGTTTTCAAGACGAAGACCTCGTGCTACGGAAAGTGAACAACAACTTGAGAGTACAGTCCAACGGCAAGCTAGGCCCCGACTGGGAAGGCCCCTATCGAATCCTCGGTGTAATAGGAAACGGGGCCTATCTATTGGGTCGCCTTCCTAATGATGTCCCGGTGGATTGACCTTGGAACGTCAACAACCTTAGGAAGTACTATCAGTAGAATGACTTGACCTTCGTGTTTTGATGTAAATTTGATGTAAATATGACTGAGGGCTTTATGAATAAAACTGTTAATTCTTTCAGAATTACCCCGGTTTAAAATGCTGTAATTTTCTATGTGTTTCAGAACACCCGAGCCTATATGGCACCCCGGATAAAATTTCTATAATTTCCTAAGTGTTTCAGAACACCCGAGCCTATACGGCACCCCGATTTACAATGCTGTAATTTTCTGTGTTTCAGAACACCCGAGCCTATACGACACCCCGGATAAAATTTATGTAATTTTCTACGTGTTTCAGAACACCCGAGCCTGTACGGCACCCCGTTTTAAATTCCGTCCCAAGAAGGTTTCGGCCCTCAAGGGACCCCTGTTTAAATTTTTTAGATTTATGACGTGTAGTCAGAAAGTTTAAGACCGTGCGGCCACAGTAGGCCCCACAAGGGTTTCGGCCCTCTGGAGCTCCAGTTTCTTAGTTCAGATTATATGTGTTGTTTAAGAAATAAGTGGACCCTATGACGAAGCATAATGATCCACTCATTGGGAGCACACCGGAAACACAATAAAGTGAAAACAGAAAAAACAGAAAAATAAACACAAGTCCAAAGGCCAAAACTGTTCTTTCATTTCATTCCATAAAAAGATATTACAAGCTAAGAAAATAAAAGAAATTACATCGAAAATAGAAGAGCACGACACAAGCCCTAATTGGCCTCGTCTTCATCTACCTCTTCGTCCAAAAAAGCTCGAGGAGTTAAGGGAACCACCTTGGGAATGGGAGCTGAGGGGACGGGAACGAAGATATTCTTCATGTTCCACACCGGGTGGTCAGGTCCCGCCCTTATGAAAGCAGCCGCCTCAGACCAGCCTTCGACGTAGAAGGAGTTGAAATCCTTCAGCGTCTTCAGGGCCAGAGCAGCACCCATCTCGGCCTTGGCGGACTGAACCGCGGCCCTCACCTTCTTGGCCACGGTCGCCTCAGCTTCTTTCAGAGCCGCGACTGCAGCCTAGGCTCGTTCTTCAGCCGCAGCTTTAGCCTGCATGGCTTCAACCCTTCAAGCTTCCACTGAGGCGTTAAGGCCCTCGACCTTGTCCGCCCTAGTTCAGGCCTCCTCCACCCTCTCTCGGCCCTCCTCCGCCTGCTTGGCACTGGCCTCGGCCTTCGTGGCCCATGACCTAACCAGTTGGCCCTGATGATACACGTACTGGTTCATCATTAGATAGGCCTACGAGAGATAAACAAACACTTAGCAAAAAATTAGGAAATCAAATGAAAACACATGAAACGATACTACGAAAAACAGCAACGTACCTGAGGGATCATGGCCATGGCCGACACCATAGAAGAGGCGAGGTCACGACTGTGGTGGTCGGCCTCGACGCTCTGTTGTTGAGGCGCAGCCAGAGCAAGCAGCCCGGCGGAGGGGTGAGCTTCCATAATGCTTCTCACCCCTGTGGCCGCCTTCACCTCCTCGGGTGTTTGTAGGAGCTCAAGGCTTGTGTGGAAGCGTTTTGTAACGGACCCTTCGTCCGAAAGGTATCCGACACCACTCGCTCTTCCACGATCGCCACAGGCCGGTCGGAAGCCACGACCTCAAACGGGTTGCTCTCCTCGGTCTTGGCTTTCTTCGCCTCTCGGAGGGACTTCGCCTCCTCCGTCTTCCTCTTTCCAGCCTGGGCCTTACGAGCCATCCGGTCCAGCCTGGCCTGATCCGCCAAAGCCTCCAAAGCCTTCACCGCAGTGTCGGCATCAGCGGGAGCCACGACAGTCTCCTCCTCATCTCTCGCCTCGACCGCCTCCTCATCATCCCTCGCCTCGACAGCCTCTTCCTCAGCCTCTTCTTCCCCGGCACCACCCTCCTTGCCGGCACCCCCTGCCTCGTCGGCACCATCTCCTTCCCCCTCCTCCTCATCAGAACGGACCACCTACATAGTCAAAATCCACAGAAATAAGAGTTAGAGAAAATTGAACAAATTGCTGAGTATAAGACTGAAATCAAAGCAGGATGCAAGGATACTTACCCTGGTACAGGAAGTACCCAAGTTCACCCCAATTGGGTGTACCTCGGGGGAGCTATCTTCTAGGTGAAGAGGGCTCCTCACCTCAGGCTCCCTGGAGCTCAGGGGAAGGACCTCTGACAGAGGCTTCCCCCACTGATCTATATAACTGTGGGTACCGTCCGGCCCCTCCCTATAGTGGAGGACGGTACCATCCGGCCGGGTCTCGAAGAGAACCCCGGCCGTTGCAGCAGCAAAAGTGCCCCTCCCCGGCGCGGCCTTCGCCCTGCTGCTCGGCTTCGGCTTTGCCGTCTTCACCACTTTTTCAGGCCCCACAACGGCCTCGTGTTCTTTGGGAGCTTTAGGGGGGAGAGTGGACTCCAACCCCTGCTCCTTCTCCCACCTTTCCCGGGAGTACCCCACAGGACAGAAGGTCATGTGGGGCCAGATAAAATCATTCCCCTTGCAAGTGGTAGGGGAACCACAAGTCAATAAGCGCTCCGCATCGCGCGCCCCAGCAGCGGACCCATCCGGGCCCCACCAGTTGAGGGCCACCTCAAATGACCCGACGTTGGCCTCACCAAGGCCCCTCAGCTTCGAGGCCACTATGGCCTTGTTTTCTTTGGTGCTGAGCACCCTCCCCGGCCTAGTTGGGAGAACCAGGTCATCTCAGTGCAGCCAGTTGCCCTCCACCACGACCACATCTTACGTGTAACCCCGATTTGAATCGGAGTTACCTGTGATCAGTTGATTGTAGGCCCGGCACCGCAGATAGGGTTGCCTGCTTTTGTCCTGGGAGCTTGGCTCGCTCTGCAGAAACTCCTAGCAAGCCAAGAGCTCCTTTAGCCCCAACGGTTCTGGTAGGACCGAGCTCAGTAGAACTTTGAGGGCCTCCATCCCGGCACAGACGCGGTGCGCCTGCAACGGCCACTGGCAGGGGAGAGTCTGCGTCCAGGCGCATAGCTCCGCCAGTAGCTCCGGAATGGGGAAGTCGGTGCCCCTATACAAGAGAGTAGAGAGGGAGAGGGTCACCATGTTCTTGGGATCGGTTACGATCCCGTTCACCTCTTTGGCGCTCTCACATTTGCGAAGTCGGAAGTCTTCGCCAATCCCACAAAGCTGTCAGAACTCGTCCAGATCGGGCCCATGCAGCCTCACCATAATGTTGTTGTCATTGACGGCCACGGAGAGAGCCGGGTCAATGACCATGACCCGAAATGGCAGGGCATTCACCATCATGGCCAGGCGCGTGGTTGGGGAGCAACCATCGGGCCTTTTCCAGCTCCGTGAGTAATAACCATGTTGGCTAAGTGGTTGCTGTATTTGCTAAGTGTGGGGAGAGAGAGAGAGTTTGCTATAAAAAATTCTAGAGAGAGAAGAAGAAAGTGTAAATGAGATTTTCACTGGGGGTATTTATAGACCCCCACTGGAAGATGAAAAGACATTTACCAGAAGGTGAAAAGACAGCAACGGCCCATTGCATGAACTCCCACATATAACCGCCACTGCGCAATTGAAGCGCTCCACGTGTACAACAGGCAGAGGCCATCTGCCAAGTGTCACTCAGCAGCCATTTGACTTTAATGGCATTAATGACATTGATGAAATCGAAGAGACAGAGGCGGTGCCTCATAAAAGCAAGCTAGGCATGCTCCACGTGTAAGAAATCTGTGCCGATTGGACACGTGTCATGAAGACGGGCCATACGGGGGCATCAACGTACCTCAGGAAGCTCGAAAATGACCGGAGCCCCCGTAAAGAACGATGACCCTTGCCGACCTCGTCCTTTAACGACGACTTCGGACAGGGAGCTGTTGGCGAGGAAATGTCAGCATCCCCTCGTTCGGGACCATACCGTCCCAGAAATAGTGTGTCCGGACCCCTACCACTCATGAATGACACACCACCCCGGACACCGAGGGGCCGAGGTGTGACTACACCGGCCTAGGAAGCGTATCAAGTACGCTTCCCCAATTAATGCTGCTGCTCCATTGGGGGACCACTCAGCATTTCATCGACGTGGCCCAATCACAGGCCATCAACTGTGGGCCCCGGAAAAGGACTGTACCCTTGTCAGAGTCATAAATGACCTAACGCCGTTGGATTAGTACTTGACAGTACAGTGATCCAAGGGCTAATACACCTCTAGATCACACTATAAATACCTCCACTAATATTACTTAGAAGGGGATACAAAAAAAAGAGAGATGAGAGATAAAGCTGAAACAACCCGGACTAACTGAATACAACCTGTGATATCCGACACCACGATTTGTAACCGGCCCGATCCCTCACCCTTCATTACATATTCATTTTTAGTCTCCGCTATACTGACTTGATCGTTGAAGAGGGAAAACCTGGTACCAACCCCGGGCCCCTGTTTATTCCTTGTGCAGGCACGAAGAGAATTCCGTCACCGAAGCTGACCATCCTAAACGGAGCCGACGCGTGCTGTTGAATAAGCCGAGTATAGGAAGAAAAATAGGCTCGCCAGGTTGTACAAACGCTAGCTGGTTTATTGTGCATTCTACTCGGACGTGTCAACTCATTTTTTGGTACAGTACTCGTATTGAGCTGCTTCTCGTTCTTCCTACAAGCCTCTTCAGGACTCACATTTGGAGTTGTTCCCTTCGTATCTAAACGGTATTCTTTACAAACTTACTTTTCTATGATATATTTCCAATCGTAACCTCTTTTACCTCCAACCTAGCCCAACACTGGATTTTTCTCTTTGTTTTTTAATATCTACAAATGGGAGTAAAACAATCTAAAAGAGCTATTCTCATGAAATTTTCTACATTTATGCATACCGACATTTTTGGACCAATTACTACTTTTTTATTAGTATTTAAAATTCTCAAATATCGTAAATGTGGCGTGATAGTGTTGGTCTTTACAAAAATCCATGTCAATTGTCAACTTGTTATGTTGTTGAGAAAAAAAAAAGGGAAGATGAAGATTTTAATTCAGTCTAAAAATGGTCTACTTTTCACAATAGCGACGTTTGAGGTTGCGAAAAAATTGCATCTTTGAAACTTCTGTTTGTAATGCATGTTGTACGACTTAAAAGATGGTAGCTATTTGTTTTAAATTTTTAACATCTTAAGAAATTAATGGTGGATTTAGTCTTATTTAATTGGAAATGGTAATTAATTTCCACTTCGTTCACTTGGTGGTAGCTTCCTATGTGTATTAGAAATAGCTACCATCTCAGATCAAATCAGTTTTAACTTGACGAACATTAAAACAGAAAAAAAAAATTGGTACGAATTTTTGCTCATTTTGAGACATGTTTCGTCCATAGCAAAACCAGTGATGTCATGCTTAGTTGTTTCGTCGATAAATTTATCTTATTTCTTATCTTTTTATTAAAATAGTACAATTGTATATTTTGCATTAAGATTAATTGTAACGTTGGTTTTATGCAACAAAGTTTCTTCATATGTTTGTACAGATCATTAGGGGTGATATCGGGGATGACCGGAAGTGGCGGGACAATAGGTGCCGTGGTAACCCAATTCTTGTTATTTTCTGGAAATGAATTGGCAACACAAACAAGTATTTCGATTATGGGTTTGATGATGATCGTTGCCACTCTTTCTCTTACTTTAATGTACTTCCCTAAGTGGGGTGGCATGTCTTGTGACCCTATTTCACTCCAATTTAGTCACAATTAATATTGAAGAAGATGATTACTTTTTGGTTGAATAATTCACCTTAGTATGTATGTATGTATGAATTCTCAACTTCTTTAATTTACTCGTAACATCTTGTAAATTATAGCTATTGAAACGAGATTTAGCCTAAAAACCATCGTTTGTGGTTGAGCAACTGGTTTTTACCAGGTATTTACTAGCTATGAAAAAATACGTTCATAAAGCTGTCATATTCATATTCATAATTATATTTAGATTTGATCTGTTTTACACGATAAATTTAATAATTGAGATGCTGATCTATAAATTTGTCACAATTGAGAATCTGTCGTTACAAAATAATACGAAATTATAGTGAGTGCATGTCAACGTTTGTCAAAAAAATATCCGCAAATTTGAGATATAATTATTAAAATTTCTTGGGTTTATGGTATCAAGTCATTACTTGCACGAAAATTTGTAGATTGCCACAAAAAATTGTTAAAAAGTGGTACTCTAGTATATAAATGGTTAACCACTAATATAATAGTATAGTACACTAATTTTTCTCAACAAATTACATATACTAATCAATTTTAACTCACTGGAAGTTTAAATTCTTATTAATTTTCCAACTGCATGCCGTGAAAACTGAAAAGAAACCAACCACTAGGTTTATAATATGGATAAAATAACACAAGTTAACAAAATTAGAAAATTGGTAGAATTGTGTATGTAATAAAAAAGGTTTTTAATATGACATTACGATTGCTGTAAAGTGACCTAATACACATATCAGGGACAACTAAAAAAAACTTAGGAAGCAAAAAAGTAACTCAAAAAAGACTGTTTTTACGACACTTAAATGAAGATTCACGAGAAGGATTTTTTGATAAAAACAACTTAATTTCAAGCTTAAAGAATTTTAAAATACCACTACTTTAATTGAACAATAAAACTAAGATTGGTTTTATGTGGTGAATTTGCAAGGTTATCAAAATAGATATGAGTTTATTTTACTACATGTGATTATTTGCACTTTGACCGTTTCACCCAAATATACTATAGTACTAATAAGTGTCAATGCCCAAAACATACAATTAAAATTAAAGTTACTTTTGGAAAGTAAAAATCACAATTAAACGCGAACAGAGTTTTAATCCTTAATAGCACAATGAAGCAAAATGCCAAGTCGCTTCAGCTATTTACATTTTACGTTTATGTACTATGGCATAGAAGGGAAAATAGGTTGCAAGTTCTTTTTCTTTGGCAGAGAACATACACCAATTACCAGTACTACAAAAGATGGATACTATTGGATTACAGTGTTCCAGTCACAATTCCTACAGCAAGTATGAATCTCATTCTCAACACATTCACCGTCCACTTAGTTTTGTCCAAGATAGCCGAAGGGTCAAGTACTACGCACCTAATCAGCGCGGTCTACTCTATTTTTCAAAAATTCCAAGAGATGGTGACATTTTCTGAGGCACTCTTCGGTTTTCTGCATCTAGTACTTTATGAATATCATCTTTTCCACACTTTCTAACTTTTTGTCTAAACATTTTGTAGAATGTGTTGATTCTCGATTTTGTTTCAAGGAAAATTCCTCAGGAGCCTCAAACTCGAGCTTCTTCTGTATATCCAAAGAATAGAGACTTGTATCTTGTTCAGGAAAAGAATGTACCCTCTTTCCGTCTCTCCTGTTGTAATGTTTGACTTTCGTTTCATCTTATAACTCAAGACTAAATACGAACAATTAACAGTTTCTTATTTTTCTCTCTTTAGGCTAATCCTATTCTGCACAGAACAGGTCACAAGATCTTCACTTTCCATGAAGAGAACACATCTGCCACATACATTGTGCTTCACTTTACTAGAATTCCAAAAGTTGGCGACTTTTTTAGCGGTCAACGTACTGATGTAGGCACTCCGTTTCTCTTCATTAGATGTATAGCTGATGTCTTCTTTGTATTAATTACCATTTTTTATCCATATATTTGGTAGAACGTGGTGAAACTAGAAGCTTTATCGGCGGAAAGCTGTAATGTTCTTATTGATACGCATCCAAAAGACACGAACTTGTATCAAGTTCATGAAGGAGATGTACACTTCCTCACTCTCCTCTTCTAATATTCATTTAAGCTTCATCGTCTTAAGCTCAGTTTATGGTTTTCTGTCAATTTTTTTATAGGGTGGGTTGTTGTTGCTAACGAAGATTAATAAACACATGTCATCTGAAGAATCTTATATTTTTGGTGGAGCGATCGAGGAAGAGAACAGTATGTTCACATACTATTTAAACGATTCTGAGATGGCCTTTCATTTTACCAAACTGCCGGTAGATGGTGTTATTTTCCGTTCAAATCAAAAGTAAGTAAGTTCCTCTATATATATAACATATCGGCTTACTCTAGGGGAGAAGGAGAAGTGGATACCCCATGATGAGGTGTTATATGTACTTCCAGTTTCGTCCATTAGATCGGCAACTAATAGCATCGGACCAACAAAAAGTGCTCGTGTTTTTGAATCATGCAGATCCAAATTGCGTTATAAGAGAAGAACATATAACACCCATTGGGAGTGCCTTCTACTTTTTGTTCCAAAACTAAAGTTCATTGTGGTGTTCCTTTGTTAATGTTTTTCTTTTACATTATCGGTTTACTCTGGTAGAATATCACAATTCTGGACATGTTTCCCCCGGAGAATTGTCTAGAGTTTCCCAAACGTCGTTCTTATGTAAGTCCATTGGATATAGGATTCTTCCGTGTCCAACAACGAGATGTACTCTCTCTTTATATTTATATAAAATTACCCGACATTTCTTCCAAGGTTTCATCACTTGTAACATTTTAAGTTTAACCATCTATATTCGTATAGGATGGTTTTGAGCTAATGAGGATCATTCGTAGGAAAATACTTTGTACTGTTGAGGTAATTCAAATTCTTATTCCTCTTTTAAATGAAATCTGTTTCCTTTTTTGATCTTGATTAATTTTTATGCTATAGTAAGTTAGTAACCACTCACCTTAAGATTGCATATTTATGATCTACTTCACATGGATGTTGGAAACCGATAAAAATTCTTTCTGTATTCTAGAGATGTTGAGTACAATATTTAAAATTTTAAACCCTTTCAGAAAATGAACTTCCAGATATCATCTCCATGCTTATTCCATTTGTTGTTATTAGGATGTTGTTCGAAGAAATTTAAAGATACGAAGGTATAATGCATCACACATGAACCCAGCTAATTAAAGAAGACAACGCGTGTGCCGTATGCCGGTATGTTAAAATATTGTGTTGTTTATTTATGCTTAAATTGAGCAAGTTGAACTTTATTTGAGTTTGCATTTCCCTCTATATATTGAGCTTATATCTACCCTGGTATCATCCTATCTTCTACCATAGTCAATTTTTTTTATTTACTATGCACAAACTCTGATGATTTTACACTTCGGCTTTGGCCAAGTAACATGCTGTTGATGTCAACTTCGGTAGATGGAAGATACGTTTTCGTATGTGTAAAAAATTAAAAGTACTTCATATCTTTTAAGCCATCTTGCTTCTTTTCCCCGAATGAAAAAACCAGGTTGGAAGTATTGGTTTGGTATAGTTTAGGGAGCCAGGTCGCACGACTCACACCATCCCATTTGGTAGAAAATCCCGCATAGAGGTTTTCTGTTTAAAATATTGTTATGGAAACATAATTCCAAACCTAGTTCTGTCTTGAAACTATTTCCCAATTTAAGTTTATAAGAACCTTGTTGCTTTCAATATATCGTAAATTATTTAGCACGCCTCTGATCATTAACCTTGAAGTACTAATAGACTATCAATTTATGATACAATAATACTGATTTAAATAATATCTTAACCTTTTGGCAATACTTTGTAAATGCGAGACATTTGGCTGTTATATAAATTCAATCATTCTCTTGAATGTTGTTGATACATGTATATTTGAGTACAGAATAAGTGGTGAAACTGAGTGATTTTTCTAAATTAATTATTAGATATCTTGTTATTACTTTATTAATTTTATCTCAACTTCTCAGGTTGCATATAAGGGCTTTGATCGAATTGGGATGATGAACTGTGGGCATGAGTTTCATGTGAGTTGCATTGTTCCATGGCTCCCAGAAAACTGCTTTTGTTTCATCTGCAAAGAAAAGTTTGTTCCAAAACCCTTCATTTTTTTTTAACCATGTATTTTCACTAAAATACATTAAAAACGATTATTTGACATTTTTTATTTTTATATTTTATATTTTAAATTTTGACACCTCCATATACCAATCCTTCTATATCAATCATGGCTTCGTCTCAATCCTGCTTGGCCCTGATTGTAAGATTATTTCAGCGTTGCAAGTGGACATATGTGATAAAAACTTATGAGAAATCATAGTAATTTTCTTGTTTTTAAAATTTAGGTATACATTATACTCCTACTCTACTACCAAAAAAAAGGTCAAACATGGACGGAAATAATTATCGGTTTTTTTCTTAACGTCCCGATTGCGGTAGAAACATGATAGTTTTTAGTTTTGTTAACGGTTTTTATAATTTTGACCGATTGGACCTTTTTTTTATAGTGTATTCAAGTATATTGGCTTGCATATGGATATATTAAAATATAAGTCTTCAAAAAAAAATGTTGGTTAGGTGTCAATATATTATATACTAAATAGTACTATTTAAAATATAATGATGTCATTGCATATAGGGGTGGACTTTTTTTCCAATTTATACCAATCGACCGATTTTCGAATTGAACCAAACAAGTTGGTACCGAAAATTCGGTATACCGACTTTTCGGTACGGTACAACCGAACCAAACTTTAAAAGTCGGTTCGGTTTCGGTATTCATTTCGTATGTTTGGTACAATACCGAACCGAACCAAACATTAAAATTATAAAATATATATAAATTTACGCATAGTTATAACTTACAAATAAATTGTATTATAGTTTATTTTAATTTTTCTCACGACTTATTTTCCTATTTACGAAGCCAAATACAATCGTTAAGGTAGCAAATATAAGAATAGTTGTACACATTTTAATTTTTACAAACTTTTTTGCTATTTTATTGTTATCAATAATTATTTTTTAATAATAATAATGTTTCGGTATAAAACGGAAAACCGAACCGTACCGAACCGAAAAATTCGGTTACCGGTAACCGAATTTTTCGGTTCGGTTATGGTATAATTTTTTTCAAACCAAACAAGTTATGTTCAGTATTGGTATATGGTCAAAAAAGTCGGTACCGTACCGAACCCACCCCTAATTGCATATCAATTCAAACTCCAATGTATTCGCGGGAGAATGTACGGAAAGTATTTATTTTTTAAATTTAAAGATAGTTTCAGAAATACCCCTAAGAAATGTTTTCCTTATCAATTGACTCCAATGGTTTAATTCGTAAAGCAATTTTATGTTTAGTTCTTTTATTTGTTTTTTGGTTTAGTAAAATTGGAACGAATTAATCAAAAAAAAAAAAATCGATCAAAATATCCCTTTTCATTCCAACTTTCACAGACCCGAAGACAAAACAAAAGATTTAGGATTAAAATTGCCTCACGAATGAAACTAGCGGAGTTAATTAAAAAGAAAAACAAACATAAGGGGGTGTTCACGAAATATCTATTCTTAAAACACAATAAATCCCGCATATTTTCTCTCTCTCTAAATATATACATACACATTATATACATATATACATATATACATATAGATATACTCTCTCTCACTAGAAATGAAGAAGACGATGGATGAACATATGATGGAGCAGATGAATGTAAAGGAAATGTTGTTGGCAGCTGAGACAAACCGAACAGATGTGAGTTTTTTTTTTTATACAGTTTCTAGTTTAATTTTGTTTTATAATTTTTCGTTTTAAAACCCTAGCTATGTAGTTTTTGTAACCTTTTATACTTGATTTAGTTCCGTTTATGCTTCAACTTTGTAGTTTCGTAGTTGGGGATGATTATTAATTTAATTTTTTGATTTTTTTGAGACCTGAAACCATAGGTACGACGCAGTTTATTAGCTGATTGTATTCGATTATTAGTTATTTATAAATGATTTTGTTTTCTAGTAATCGAAATCCCAGCTAGTCGATTGTCGATACTTTTTCTTGTATATAGTCGATGTTTAGCTTTGATTTCACCGTTGTTTTGTATCTGATTTTGTTCTCCATTGTTTTGATTAGGCTATGAAATTGGTTATAAATCTGTAGATAAACGATTGTTAATCGATTGCAGTTTTATAGTTGATTTTATCATTACTTATTTTGTTTTTTTTTCATTATTTATTTTGTGCCTATGGTTTATTAATCCCTAAATTCTGAATAGTTAATCAATTTTGTGTCGGTTATAATTTATCGATTTTGCTTTATATAAAGTAAACTCTAGCTACTTAACAAATCTGTTTTCTAACCTTGTATTCGGTGTTTTCGCTCTGTCGATTAGAACATGTATTTGTTTTTTTTTTGAAACCCTGCGCGATTGGATTATTATTTTTTATACTTGTTTCTGTCCTGATTATAAAACATTTTTTAGCTTAATATACTCGATTGGCTTCGTCTGTAAATTAATTTTGTAGTTTTGTAGTTTGGTGATGATTATTGATTCTGTGAATTAAATTTCCTTGATTATTGATATTTACTTTCGTAATTTGGTTGTGTAACCCAAGATAAACGAACGATTTGTTAGAGTAATTATCCCACATCTTCTAGATAATAATCGAGTCTGTGGTTTATAAAAAGATATCCTTCATTATCATTACGAGGCCTTTTAATGGTAAATGAATATGGATTCTAATATGTTATCAGAGCGGGCCTAGCGATGTTGGGCTCACCTCCATCCATTTAAGGATCCTTGAAATGTCGGGTCACGAGCGAGGAGGAGTGTTAGAGTATCGTCTAGATAATAATCGAGCCTGTGGTTTATAAAGTGATATCCATCATTACTGGTAAATGAATATGGATTTTAATACGATTAATAGTCGATTTTTTTTTTTGCTTATAAAAAATAATTAATAGTGGATTTGTAGCTTTGTAGTCGTTGTGTACTGTTGTTTCTGCCAATCAGGTTATGAAATTATTGCCTTGATTTTGCTTTATGAATCCTGAAAAAATTAGAGGGAAAACAGGCAGTCCAATCCAACACAAAGCAAGTATTCTAGAGAAACGAAAACATGGATGTCATATAAGCACTATTTTCAATACTTCTAAGTTACGAAATAGTATCGGCTTTTCTTACATTTAAAAAGATGCCACATAATATAGAAGGATCTTCCACCTATTGTTGTGTTAGAATATCTTGTTTTTTGCTAGGCAATATACTGGGCTATTACCGGAACAAGTTTGGAACATATATATCTAATAAGATTTTAAAATAAAAAAAAGTTTGGAACATATATATGATATTTATTTCCAGCCTGAGGAGAGTGCTCATGTTCTTAAGAAAGTTACCATTCATAAGAAATTGAGGATAAGTTACAGTATAGTTTAATGAAACTAGGGTTGTAATTACTCATTAATTAAATTATTCAGTTTATAAAAGGTAGGCCAACTCAGATTAAATTTCATCATAGATGACCATCAAATTAGGTTGACGTACCAGGCATACGACGCACACGTTGTCTTCATCCCTCTGTCCTTGCAACAAATGTCATTAGCCTGGATAAGATAACTGTAAATTTTGTCCTGAAAGGGTTTAGCCAATCTATACAATCCCAACATTTACATGAATTTAGATTAACTTTCAACAGAAAGACCGACCAGGACGCTACCTCAGTGGATATGCCCACTGAACTATTAGTTACCATTATTAGCTCAAAACCATTCTACAGTAAATAGAGTTAAGAAATAACACGTTACAAGTGAAAGCTTAGAAGATATATCAAGAAAAAAAACGAAGAATGTGATTCTTTTCCAGGGGAGCAATATCTAGAATCTTAATACTGTACCAGAATAGCAAACGGTAAAGAAGTATTTTAAAAGAAAAACATTTACTAAAGAGATGCAGGATGGACCAATTTAAATTTTTGAAAAAGTAGTGCCGGGGTTTGGCTAAATAGGACAGACTTCATAATGGGATGTCATGTAAAATGGATCACTCCTGGTTTTGAGTTTTATCTGTATTATTGCCTTGATTTTGCTTTATATAATTTAAACTTTAGCTACCTGATAAATTTGTTTTCTAATCTCGTAATCGTTGGTTTCGCTTGAATATGTCAATTAGATCATGAATTTGGTTTTTCAAAACCCTAGCTACGTGGTTGGGTAATTTATTTGTACACTTGATTTCCTTCTGATTACTAATTGTTTTTTAGTTTGTGTTTACTCTCAATTCTGTGGTTAATCACTTTGCGGTTTTGTAATTTCAGGTAACTTTCTTTGCTACGCCTATACCTGATGTAAGTCAATTTATTACCCTGTTTCAGAAATAGGACTTGATTATATAGGACTTGATTGTGAATTCAGAAATTGATCTCAGAATTTAGTCTGAGCATGGTAATGTTATCGATTGGTTTATTATATCTAATTATTCTGATTATTCTGAGATCAATTTCTGAAACGGGCTTCTAACTAAATTGGGATATATCATCTCTCTTTCTATATACATACATACATATGTGTGTGTGTATATATATATATATATATATATATATATATATATATATATATATATATATTTAAATAATTGGTGGGGAGAACCCACTTTTATTGATGAAATGTAGGCAAAATACCATACCGAAAATAAACCAAGTACCAATGCTGTTTGTACCGCAAATAAAGAGATCAAAAGGAAATAACAAATAACTATTACATCCAATTGAAATAAATGAAACATTATACTCCTAATTCTGCAATTTGGGAGCCAATAGACTGAAGAAGAGAACTAGAGGGACTAGGCCTGTAAAAAGTTGTACTAATCTCACAGGTGTCTTCTCCACCTCTTCATTTCCTGTGCGTAATAGATCTAAGAGAGAGAGAAAACCTCCATTTTCATCGCCTTCTTAGGTTAAAAACTCCTTTAGCCTCAGTTAAAATAAACCCTTTTAAAATATGGGGGAAATCATCCAAACAACCAGAGGAAACGTTACCCTCCCAGTTTGCCAGAAAATCAGCAGCCTTATTGCCTTCTCTGGCCACGAAATTGAACAGGTAATCACCATCTTTTAATAATATATTAATAAGGTTTAATAGCTCTAAAATTTTCCAAGGGCACTTTTGTTCGCCCTCTATAATTTTAATTAAAACCTGTGAATCACTCTCAATAATAACCTGTTTATTGGGTGAAATAAGTAGACCATAGTATAGGGCTTTAAACTCTGAGAAAAGTGCTGAAGAACTGATTATAGATCTTGAAAATCCTTTAATAAATGCACCTTGTTCATCCCTAATAAGACCTCCAATACCATTTATGACATTTGAATGTTTAAAACAACCATCTATATTAAGCTTTAGAAACCCAGTTGGAGGATGAAGCCACTTAATAATAGTGGACTTATCATTCTTCTTCTGAACACTGAAATTTGAATAAGAGAATTCCTTCTCCTTATTGCCAGATAGAATAATCATCTCTTCAGTTTTCCTAATAATATTACTAGAATTCATTTTGATATTATCGAATTTGCAAGAACATCTTGATTTCCAAATTAGTCAAATGATGATAGAAGGAAGAACCTGGCAAATTTTCCTCTTAGAGAAGTAATTTTTCTTATTAATATAGGACCACCAACTGTTAATTCTCCCCCAATAAAGAATTGTTTTGAATAAGAATCCCCCATTTCCTCTCAAAGAATTCCCAAACTTCATTAGCTATTTTACCAGTACTAAAGAGATGATTGAATGTTTCTTCTGAAGTTTTACAGCAACCACACATAGAAGCCAAACTAATATTGAATTTATGCAGGTTACACTCCAAGGAGACTGCATGATTAAACAGCTTCCACATGAAACAAGATACTTTCAAAGGTAACATTCTGTGCCAAATAAAGGCACTTCTCCAATTAATAGAACCTACTTTTCTAGAAATTTCCCATGCTGAATTAAGAGTAAAATACCCAAGATTAATAGGTTTCCATATAGATACCCCATTGCCAGATATAATAGAATTATTATCTGTCAAATCTCTAACTAGAAGCATTCTGCACCAAGTATTAGAACCTCCTTTTATAGGGATATCTTCTGCTTGTTTATTTCTACAGTATTTAGCTTTCATGAAATTAGTCCACAATGAGTCTTTAGTTTTAAACTTCCACCATAGTTTCATTTCAAAAGCTGTAGATATATCCTGAAAACTTTTAATATTTAATCCCCCTTCTTTCACTGGGGTACAAATTTTGCTCCATCTAATCCAATGGTACTTGTTTTTACCATCTTTGTTACCCCAGAAAAAGTTTGACAGAAATTGGTCTATTCTTTTAATCACTTGATTAGGAGGATTCATAGCTGCCAAAGTATAGATAGGAATAGATTGTAACACATGTCTAATTAATATTAACTTACTACCCAAATTAAGCCAATTACCCTTCCATGTAGACAGCTTACTCCTCACTTTTAAAATAAGCTCATGAAAAAGAATACACTTTTTATGACCAGAATATAATTTGCATCCAAGGTAGGAAAAGGGAGGATTCTTACTAGTAATAGAAAGCACTTTACAAATCTTTGCTTTCTGAGTTGAACTCACACTTTTTGAGAAGTATACAAAGCTCTTGTCAAGACTGATTTCCTGACCAGAGTCTTTGTTATAACATTGCAGGGTATTTCTAATCTTCCTGACAGAATGGAGGTCTGCTGAACTAAAAATAAGTAGGTCATCAGCAAAAGCAAGGTGAGTAATAATGGGACTGCCAATAGGTGATTTAAAAGCTGTCCATCTTTTATTTTCAATTAAGTCATTTAAATTTCTGCTTAATACTTCAGAACATAATAAGAATAGACTAGAAGAGAGAGGATCCCCTTGTCTTAAGCCATTTTTAGGAGTAAAAAGCTCAGTAGGACTGCCATTTAACATAATAGAAGTCTGATTTCCAGAAATAATTCTCCAGACTAAGTCAATAGTTTTCTCAGAGAAGCCCATTTTCCTTAGAGTAGAAATAAGAAAATGCCAGGAAATATGATCATAAGCTTTTTTCATATCTAGCTTTAGAGCTATGTTTTTACCACTGGTTTTTTTATTGAGAGTAGATATAAATTCCTGAGCAAGAAGAATATTGTCTACAATGTCCCTTGACTTAACAAACCCACTTTGATTCTCAGAAATTATACTAGGCAGAATAGTTGCAAATCTAGAAGACATAATTTTAGAGATTATTTTGCTGCAGAAAGTACATAAGCTGATAGGTCTGAATTCAGCAAACTTCTTAGGCTTGATCTTCTTTGGTATTAGAGCAATAACAGTAGTGGATAGAGATTTAGGAAGTAGATTCCCCATGAAAAATAGAGTAATAGCTTTGATGATGTCTTCTCCAATAAAATCCCAACAAGATACAAAAAACTGACCTGTAAAACCATCTATTCCAGGAGAGCTTGATCTGCTTAGATTAAAGACAGCTTCTTTTATCTCTTCATTAGTAGGATCTTTATCTAAGTAATTATTAACCTCTGTAGATATAAGTTTAGGAATTTTCCCCAAACTCTTATAATCATAAGAAAGAGGGTGGTCTGCTGCCAATAAGCTTTTGAAATAAACAATAGCTTCTTTTTTAATGACCTCTGGGTTTTTAGTGCAAGAACCATCTTGTTTTTCAATTTCACCAATACCACTTTTTAATCTTCTTTTCTTCACTATACTGTGATAGAATTTAGTATTAGCATCCCCAAGTAAAGCCCATTTCAGATTAGCTTTTTGAGCCCAAAATTTTTCTTCAATGCTTAGTTTAGCTTTTAAAAGAGCTTCCACTTTATTAAGCTCAGTTTTGTTAACAGGTGAAGGGTCCATTTCAAAATGCTGCTCTGCTTTCAAAAGAAGATCTTCAGCTTTGATTATTTCTTGGAATATATTCCCAAAGGTATTGTAGTTCCACTCTTTCAATCTCTTTCTAGTAGCCTTTAGATTAGCAGCAAGATTATCTAGTGCATTAGAATTGGAGCATACCCATACTTCTTTAACTGAATTAGAAAAGTCTACATGGTCTACCCAGAAATTTTGAAAGATAAATCTTTTTGGACTATTGACTGGAATTACCTGTAATTTTAATAATAATGGACTATGGTCTGAAGTAGCTTTGCTTAGATGATCAAGAAAAATATTGCAGAATAAATTTGCAAACTCTTGATTGAAAAGAATTTTATCAATCCTTTCAAAAATTGCATCCTTCCCACTGCGTTTATTCCACCAAGTGAATTTAGAGCCACTATAAGGAGATTCTGTAACACCCAGATTGGAAATACAAGATAGGAAATCATTAGCAGAATTAACACTGAATCCTACTCATATTATGCAACTATATATATATATATATATATATATATATATATATATATATATATATAGTTGCATAATATGAGTAGGATTCAGTGTTAAGCCAATTTATCTTAGCTTGTTTTAGGTTTAGAAAACATTAAAATTGTAGGTACCTAAAAAGTTGTAGCTCAATTGGGCTAGAAACCAACATATAGCCTATCTGAAAGCCAGAGCTAAGTGGTGACCATCGAGGTCACGTCGTCCCCTCACTATTGATTCTATCACTATTATTAGTTTTATGCAAATCCGGTACCTCTTTAGAGCCTTAAAGGGGCTAAGGGTGGTTGTCGCAACTGCACAATTTGCAAAATATGTTAATTTGTTTTACAGGGAAAAAATCTTATTTTTACTAAGAAATAATATGTTTTCTAATCTTGAAAAGTACGACTATGAGAGGGGCAAAAGCTCTTTGAGAATTCAACAGGTCCCCATTTACCAATCTGGTGAAGTATATAGGCTACAACTATATTATTATTATTTTTAGTAGTATGTATAGATAATAATTTCAAACGTTCGGAATCGACAGTATTGCATTACTGCATATTTATTGAGCTTGTTAGGATACAACTTTAAAGCAAATAATACGAGTTTTTCAAGCCTGGAAATGAAACAGTGGTCAGGCTAGAGAACTGTAATAGTCATACAGTTTATAGTTAGCAAACAAATTACTATATTGTAGCTTAAATGTGAAAGAAAAAAGTTAAGCTTAGATGATAATTTTTAGTAGTATGCATAGATGATAATTTTGTGGGAAAAAATCCACATTATTGCATTATTATGTATATATATTGAGCTTGTTAGGATACATCTTTTAAGCAAATAGCTTGCCTAATCTAAAGCTGTTAAAGAAATACTGGTCATTTAGCTCAAAGATTTTTAGCTTTTTAGGCTAGAAATGTACATTATTGAGCTTAAAGTTGGGCGATAACATTTACTGCTTATATTTAAAAAATAACTAAATTCAGCTTATATACCAAGCATGTGACATATGTGTTTGTGTGTATATATATATACACATATATACTTCTATATACACATACACAGTCGTTTCAGTCATACATAGTCATTTCAGTATTACGGAATCGTCACTGTTGCATAACTTTGTGTGTTATATTGATCTTATTAGGATACAGTTAAGTAAAAAATACGGCTTGTTCAAGGTTGGTCTTTTATGTTATTTTGCTCAGAACTCGTTAATTTTCTAGGCTAGAAAACTTTGAAAATCCAGCTACTAGTTGGCAAGCGAATTATATTGTAGCTTTATGTAGAAAGGAAAAAAGTTAGGCTAAAAACTTGCACCCAAATATTTATTAGATTGCTGCAATTTCATTGTATACATGATTGTTACCTTGATTTAAGATGTGTAAAATATTTTCAGGTATTTGAAGTGATGAGGAAGCAGGAGCAGACTCGGCTTGCTGAGCTAGCGGTTGAGAAGGCTCATGCTGAGGCCACCCAAACTCAATCTCATATAGTGAGTGTAATTTTTGTTCTTTCATATTACGTGGAGACGATCGTGGAGAGATAAGGGGGATTTATTCTAATTTAGTGAAATTAATATGGGAGATATTATAGGAGAAAGTTACGGATGACATAAGAGATTACTTTAAGTCATTTGAAATGCAATAGGTGTACTATGAATTTTCCATAAATTTGTACACAGTAATAGTAGTACTAAACGATTTTTTTTTCTCTCTAGGGTCCTCCACCTCTTCTCCAGGCTTCTCTGCATCCACCTCTTCAGGCTCCTCCACATCCACCTAGACATGCTGTAAGTAAAAACATGTTATCTTTGTTTTCAATATAAAACCATTTTCGTTATGAGGTACGAGAGGTTGGCTTCGTTGAATTGATATTCTGCTTTTTGTATGATCTGTGTTAATAAACAGGAAGGTAGTTGAACTCGGTAATTACATAATAAGTGAAGTGTACAACTTTCTTTTTACTTTTGTTATATCTTAGAATTCTTCTGATTCACTAACATTGTGTTGAGATATGTGAGTTGCCAAAATGATTTTGCATATTTTTTTACTTTCTTAAATTAAGTTTATATAGATGAGCTCACTGGTGGTTAGATACAGTTTCCACCTACCCTAAGCAGTTTGGCCAGAACTGAAGTGAGGTTTGATTCGTCTAATTGATTTTAATCTTATATTTGAATAGATAAGAATGTCCGAATATGTTTAAACTTTTTTTTCTTACTTTTGCAAGATGATTTGGATATTTATAGGCGTGCAAAAGTTTATTGTGGTAGTCAAGGTGAACAAAATCAAGAATGGAAACAATAGTACTGGAGAAGACGATTATTACACTAATGATAGTTGTGAGTATAAGTTAAAAATCTTTCGGTAGGTGTAATTAGGAGATAGGTATAGAAGACGATGGTTAAGATGAGGAATGAATCGATATACTTGGAGAATATGATTGACCTTTTGTTTGTTTAATTTTAAATGTGGTTTGTTTGCTTTGATATGTTTATTAATTATGTTGAATATTGTGATGTAATATTGGTCCACTGTTGTTTGAGTAGCTTAGGTATGGATAGGATATCCAATTATGATGTGAGAATGGTCAAATGGGGCTGAGAATGTTCAATTGTTTGCTTCACTATTTGTTTGTTATATAGGACTTGATTTGTGATTTCAGAATTTAGTCCGAGCATGGTATGTGGTCTCAAAATCTGATCTGATAATTGTTATTGTCGTCTCAGAATAGTAAATACTGACGTATTGAGAAAACACACTCATTGTTAAATCATTTTTGCAGGATGCAGTGTTAATCAGTTTTGTACTCGTTTTTTAATCAGTTTTGTACCTTAGTTACGTGATTTAATCAAGTTTTACATCGTGTAGTTCTATAGTCGGTGTTTGTTCTCTAATCTGTCATGTGGACGAGGCCGTCTTTGGTTTCTGAAATTCTGTATACATGATTGTGTGACTCATTTACACAGAATGGTTACTTTTTCTTTGTAGGTGTTAATATTTTTTTGTTGTAATTTTTTGTTGATAGCGACCTCGCTCAGTGTGCCGTTTCTTTGAGAGTGGGAAGTGTCAGCAGGCGGAAAAGTGCAAGTTTAAACACACCGGGTCGGCTCAAGATATTCCATGCTTTTACTTCAAAACTGGAAAGACCTGTCACAAGGTTGAGGAGTGCCAATACTATCACTAATAATCTGTCTTTTATGTGTTTGGATTCCTTATTAATCTGAAACTTATTCGGGGACCCAAAGCTGGGCTATATGTAATGTGGTGTATATGATCTTTTAGAATCTGGACCCAAAGTATAGTGATATTTTTGTGTTTTGTGGGACCCGAAATACGGTGATGCAGTGTATGTGTATAGAGATACACACGGTGTATAAGTCGGAACTTTTGTGGTGGTTTTACAGGCAAGTTTATAATAGTTCAGGTACATGATGGTTTCTCATCTCAAACAAATTACAGTTCAAGTGCATGGTTTTTTCTTCTTCTTGTTTTTACAGATAGCACCACTAGATTAAAGCCGCGTTCAATTCCAAGTCTTTGTTTGAGATGAAGTTAAGTACAGTTCAAGTGCATGCCTTTTTTTATTGTCGTTTTTTTCTTGTTCGGGTTTAGTACTAGTCAGGGGCGGTGGTCCTGATGCAAGATAACTCAGACCAGCGTCTTAAGCCCGGTTCTGTGGATGCGCACAATTCTTTTGCAGTGGTTATATATATATGTGTATTTATTTTGTATATATATTATTTAGTCAAATTAGCATGTTGCACAGTGGTGTAACGGTTACATAGATGCTCTGTGCGTAATCAACAACAGTTCGACTCTGCCCCCTCACACTTTTTTTTAAAAAAGAAATAGGAAGAAAAAAACAACCGGAAGCAAGGTTTGAACACATAAGGTAACACAATTCTATCAATTAAGCTATCAAAATTTTATTGACAAGCATTCCGATTAGTGTTATATATAGTTTTGAATCAACATTTCCCCGCTTTTTGTTTCGATGTGACATGAAAACTTTTTTTTTGAACTGGGGTGTTAAAACTTCCAGGGCCGCACCTGGTACTAGTCTAGGCAGGGCCGGTTCTAGACTTTAGGGGGGTCTATGCCACAAAAATAAGGGGATTTTTTTCTTCGCAATTTTTTCTTCATAGAAATTAGGATCAAATCTGTTATATTTTATAAAAACAAGCTTTTTTCTGAAAGATCTAATATATTATACCAGAAATTACTTTGCTTGACAAACTATGTGGATGTTTAGTGTAATAGTATAATACTGTTAGTCTTAAATAAAAAAAAAAAGTAAGTACTAGGATTCAAATATGCATTCATTGGGGGAGAAGAGAAACTTTTGTTCCATATACTAACAACTCAGCTACTAAACATTTTATGACACTTATTTAATTGTATATTTATATATATATATATATGGAAAATGTTATATGAACATCAACTTAGACATCAACTTTTACACTTTTTCGTAAAAACGCTCCAAATCTATATTTGGTTAATGCAAATCTCCACGGTTTCACGACGGGAACACAAATATGCGTCTTGTTTTTTTTTCCGAGATGTATAATGACATGTTTTCAAAATTATGGTAAAATTTAAAAATTCAAAAAATGTCATTATACATCTCAGAAAAAAAAAAACAAGACGCATATTTGTGTTACCGTCGTGAAACCGTGGAGATTTGCATTAATCAAATATTGATTTGGAGCGTTTTTAAGAAAAAGTGTCCATTTGGATGTTTTTTATGGTGTCCATATATATATATATAACTTTTGTTATAAAATTGAGGGCCGAAAATTAACCGATTTTGGGGGCTTTCGGCCCGTACCTATTGAGCCTAGCCCAAAAACATGCTATGAGTGTAGGTACTTAATTAGCAATATAAATAATAGTCGTGACTCGTGAGACTCTATTTAAGATTAGTCAAAATACTCAAATATCATATCCATATAATTGATATCTTTATCTTCATCTCTTCCCCAAATTTCGACCCACATTTTTTTCTACTATCGTCTCATATTATGTTTAATTCAAAAAACAATAATGGACATATTATTATATTAATGTTGTGTGACATATTAGCTCACATATATATGTATATAGATATAGAGAGAGAATATAGAAAGAGACAACAATAGGGTTTTTATTAATCAGAATGTATCAATACAAGGGGACCCTAACCTTCTTTATATACTAAAGGTTAGTGTTATACAAGATAGAAAGCCCAACTTAGGCCCACTATGAGTAAGGCTTAATAGTCCAATAATATCTTACAACACTCCCCCTTTGAACGTCTTGAATTCTTCGTCTTCATGCAGTCGATCTGAGTCGAGTTCATTCGCAGTGCTAAACACATAAAAACCTTAGGGCCGGAAAACCCAGTGTGGGACAAAACCGGTACCTAGGAGAAACTGTGTAGCCGAATGATATAGGCCGAAATATCATGTAAGTAACTAACCACAAAACAGTGTGCCTCATCAAAACCTTGACAGAGCAAACCCAATGGGAAAATCTCTGATCGAAGGAAAAAGAGTGCAACAGTGGTAGTAGTAGGGGATCAACCACAAAACAAGGGCCTCATCAAAACCTTGCTAGAGTAAACCCAGTGAGAAAAAACTCTAGTCGAAGGACAAAAGAGTACATAGTGGTAAGAAGTATACAACCGGATACTCCCTCTAATTTCGGCAATCTTAAGTGAGATATGATGGGAACGTGTCTCGTTAAAAACCTTGCCAAGGAAAACCCAGTGGGAAAAAACCTTGGTCTAAGGACAAAAAGAGTACACGAGCATGCGACTGGATCCTCCCTATCACTTGCACACGACAGTGTGCGAAGATTTCGACTAAGTAGTAATTAGTGCAATAAGCATTCACCTGGATGCTCCCCCTCACTGGCACACGACTGGGTGGAAAGATTTCATATTCCAAGAAAGAGTACGAGTATTCGACTGGATGCCTCATTTACTTACACACGACTGTATGCAAGAAAATATAACGTGGAATAGAACGAGCATTCAACTGAATGCTCTTAAACTTCATATGTGAAGATTTATTTCGGCGAAAAATGCTAAATAGCATAATGTAGTCATGTCTCTCTTGATTGATAACAACAAGTTGTCTTCTATGACAAGTGTTCTATCTGGATCGTGAGACAGAGCATATGTAATTCAAATATGGCTAATACTAGCTCGAAGCCATATATACTCTCTAGTCGTCTCATAGAGCACGAGATCGGAGTGATTCGTTTTGGAGTCACTCCAAGACCTCCAAGATATCGCCTTATTCCTAATGGAAAAGACATACCATGTTAGGAATATCCCTTATGCGGGTCTGATAAGTAACCAGCATCGGTATAACCGAAAAAGGGTTGCGTTAATTCGAGTACCAAATGGGGTAGGTACACTCGATGACGCAAAATGGGATAAGACAAGCCCTCATATACAGTTACCTTAAGGTAATGGGAAAATGTCTTTTATGCCATTTCGATAGCAGCGTGTTAGCGCGATGATGTGTCGAGCTATACCATTCACAGCAGATGAGATGTTTGTCCTAGCATATTAGACCAAGTGCAATGATGTGCTTATTTTACTAAGATATGAACATCATAATTCAATATCTCTTCATCGTCTCATCAGGGACGGACTGGGTCTATATCAATGTCTAGTGATCGAACGATCATGGAAGAATCTGACGACTTAGCGTCATAATGACTAAAACGTCATAACACCTTCTGGGTGTAGTATGAATCATGGACTTAGATTCAATTTTTACGGGACTCGATCATCAGGCCGAGTCACTACCGTGTCTTCCCAAGATCCTTCATCTCGAAGGCAAATCCAAAAATGGATCGCATAATAAAACACGCAAGGGCATAATATTTGTTCAAGTATCCCAAGCTGATCAAATACTCACTTAGGCGGGTATACCACATTCGTTCGGATTATATTAATCCATATAGTGAACGTCTCATTTAAGCGAGATCGTGTTCCGTGGCCAGAAACTACTTGATTCAAGCATTATGAAGTTACACAGGGACCTTCATCTATATCTCTTTGTCTAAATCCCCATAGAGATAAAACAGTTACCACAATCACATGCTGCATAATCAGTTTTTTGGAAACTACTAAACTGATAAAGTAGGGGACCGTTATAACATCCATTACGAGAAAATCAACCATCTCGTAATCAATTCCAAGGTGTGAGAGAAGCCTTCCGCTACTAGGTGAGCATTCTATAATCTCATTATTCTCATCACTTTTCCTTACGAATAACCAAATAAACGAACTCGTTTAACATTGGTGGTGTTGGAGCTACAGGTCCGAACACACTTTCTCTAAGGAGTCTACTTGGATTGCAAGTTTCCATTAGTCCAGTCTATTCTGCGTTGACTTCAGGCAACGGTACATGGTTCCCTGACATAATTTGCTCATATTATCAGTCGTCACCGAATATATGAACAAGTAATCAATGACAGTCTCGTTTCACTTCAATATCGTCTAAGATATCATGATCGACAGATAATTCTTCGGCCAAAGCAACGTGTTACGACAGGAACACGGCGTCCGACAGGGACGTCTATCCTTGCAAGCATTTTGCAGCAGGTATAAATGATCTCGTGACATCTCATAAAGTCATTAAATGCGTCTGGCATTTAGTTAGACTTGAGTGATTCTATGCACTTACTTATCACTAAGTGCAGTTTTGGGGATCAAGCTAAGACTGAGTGGTTATGCCACGTTACTTCACGTCGTTCCTTATCAACGGTAACGTGCAAATATCCCCCTAACGACGGGGAGAACGGTCTTAGCGATGTCACTTTCGCATATCATACGGTAAAGAGATCGCTTGCCAAAGTTACTCTATCAAATGATAGGCATGGGATTCATAATCGACTTATGTCCCATTCAGAGGTCCATATTTTGAACGCTATAGCGGCTCAATCAAAATATTAATTAAGCACTCCAAACACGCGTTAATATGAGACTTCTGGCTCATAACCAGTAACCAGCTGGTACGCATATGCTGTCTGAGTGTCTATGGGCTTCATAACGGACCAATGCAGCAAAATAGCATGATCCCACATGGAAATATAAATCTTGGTGCGTAAGACCAAGAAGTGCGTAAGACCATTTGCAGTCGCATCATCAAACTTTCCGTGAGTCCATTTAGGTCTGAACATAATCGACAGGATGTTCAATTTCAATTTCCAAACTCAAGTAATTCAAATCGAAATTTCGATTCTTACTCTTCGGAATTATCAAGTCGACTAGACTTTTCAGGATAATCTGGATCATGATCCATCAACTTAATGATAGGGCTAAAAGTTTGGGAAATACTGCATTTCTGTGGACAACAATAAAATGTGACCATATTGTCGATGCATCAACCATAACCATTTATATTTATGGTCCGTCTTATGGTTGGATAAGTCAACAATAACTCCTTCAATTCTTTATAAGAATTCTACGAGTTCATTTCGTGATTTTTACACATACTAGTCTTTCAAAGTGAGCATTAATGGCATGAATTTCGGATTAATCACGAAATATATTCTCAGAGAGAATCCAAATTCGATGTGATTATAAATCAAGCATCTTCTTTTGACCCGGGAATATCTCATCCGGTCAATGCCACAATATCAAAATGCTCTTATCAATCGACGACAGGCGAATGATAGTACAGACAATCATGTCTTAGCATCTAAATCATTTATCATTCGACGACAGGCGAAATGATAAGGTAACTTTAAATTCTTTAAAGAATGTGGTAGCAATCACTTGAAAGACATTTCAACTCCTCTAAAATACGCTTTTGGTCGTATTGAATGGAGACTATGTAAAGAAATTTTAATTCTTTCATGAGCTATTACCATATAACACTGGTTTTCTCGAATATTTTATAACTCAACAAGGTATGACAGGACCTACACGAGTATAAGGCCTCATATTTGACAAATCAATTTGGTTTTACCAAAGATTTCGATTTGGAACGACAGGTCCATAATCATTGTCACAAAGGACTCTTTTAGGCAAGTAGTTAGTGAAATTATGTGGTACACTGTTACCCACAAATATTGCCTAAAATTTCATAATTTAAAGTTTGGTCACATTTGTCAAAGGAATTTACTCAAAGCACTTTAAATTATTTCGAGAAATTTCGTAAACAGGCAAACCATAATACAAAAGTATGTCCAAATGGAAAAATCATAATCCAAATGGAAAAACATAATCCAGATGAGCGAAAAAATGGCTCAATGATTTATCAAAATCAATAAAGAAAGGTATCAAACTCATTTGAGCCACAAAACCGGGGGTCTCAAGATTTTCCTTTCAATTAACTTTAACCACATTAGCATCGGTTTTTCCACCTTTATAATAGTTGTGAACTATTTAAGGAGTAACTGTGCATGACCTTTGTCTTTATAGCATAGAGTTGTCTCCTTGAGCATTATCTCTTGTTTTGTGACAACGGGCCATATTATTCCTTTCAATTACTGTCTTGGAGCCACAGGTTTTCGATTTTGACGATTGTCTAAAATCTCCCTTGGCTAGGCGATTAATCGGGATCGCGACAGTTCGAGACAAATAACACTTGTCTCGGTTCTCGATTCATGGAAAAAAAATATACACGAAGAGCATTAATATCAGGAAAATAATTCGCCATTGACCCAATAGGATTAAAACTACTCACCGGGTCAATTTTCTTATCCAATAACAGATGGGAGATAAAGGAACATGGTGAATATAAATTCACGATACTGCTTATGGAATACAATTTCCAAGCTAGTATTTTGGTGAAGGATAGCTCCAATATGTCAATTTTAGACATTTGTTCACCATAGACATCATCACGTCTCAAATGTGGCGACGGAATAAAATCAACGCCTTAGCATTCATCTCAAGGGTAACAACAAACTCGTGTTTTACTCATCAAAGATGGCATCCAAAAAAAATTTGGGCATCATATTTTCACACATCAGGGTGAGTAACATGTGGTGACGGATTAAAATTAACGTTTAAACAGTAATTTCGCAAGTATGTTTTATGAATTTTCTCATCATAGATGGCATCCAACATGTATTGAGAGTTCTGGATTATTTATCATATAAAACGACTGGTTTATATGTTTATGGTTTGCACAAGCACAAACTTTTTTTCGAAACGACAGGTTTGAAAACATTAGTTTTGCTTCTTATGTGAATCGGTTCTCATTGATCGAACGACGGGTCGATACTGAAACACCAATTCGGCGAAACATACATCACTATATAAACACACTCGGGAAAATTATTATTTAGTCAACCCCTTTCGGTAGCTTTACTTGAAAAATGACCAGGAAAGACGGTGAGGGTGGAGGGCACGAATGCCACTTAAAACCCGACCTCATTAGGATATCGACTTCCGCCTATATCTTTCCTAGACATCGTATCCAAATAGGTGAGCCTAGTTGGGGAAGGTTCATAATTTTTCCAACTTAAATGTGAAAATATATGATTTCCCAAATTACCATATTATACACTTGGCAGCGATTAAGTAATTATTTAGATTGTACCTGCTTGTAGTACATATTATAACAAGATATTCTAAATCACACTTAGTAATATCTAATACAATCCATCAATCTAAATTTACCAATCAATATAGAATATATCACAGTTATTATTCTAAGGTCATATGTGTAAGTGTTATTAATGGTAATTTAGAACATGCAAGTAAAAATTATATTTAATTACTAATGTACCATATCACATGCAGGGAGAAGAAATTTTAATTATCATTATACAATATGCATGCAAGTACTATCACGGAAGGAAAGCAAATCTAAATTGCTTATTTATTAATCATATATACTGTTTCGCATACAAGTAATATAGTAAGGACCAGGGATGTAATATGTACTCTGTTAACAAATCCTTCGTCCTTTTACAAGTCAGTGTAACATATATATTCATATAGTATGCAGTGGTTTGGACCATTGTACTCACACATGTATTAACATGCAATTTACAAACGAATATCAGTAACATGCAATTTTGATTTTATAAGGTAGAAAAAATTATGGTATACCATACTCCATGTATTTTGGTGAAGGTCGATATAGTAATACCCTAAAAACCCGGATAAACCTCAAGATTTATAAATACCCAATATCCGTGCGTTTACCCAAAATCTCCAATATCCGCAAGCGTATATCCTATTCTCCGCGAGTAAAGTGCTGATAACGTGTTGTATGACATATTAGCTCACATATATATGTATATAGATATAGATAGAGAATATAGAGAGACACAACAATAGGGTCTTTATTAATCAGAATGTATCAATCCAAGGGACCCTAACCTTCTTTATATACTAGAGGTTAGAGTTATACAAGATAGAAAGCCCAACTTAGGCCCACTATGAGTAAGGCCCAATAGTCCAATAATATCTTACAACAGTTACTTTATAATTCCTCTATTCTTTTTAATTAATTGTTATCGTTTCTATTAGGGGTGTAAGTGGTATAATAGTGTTTTTATTTCCGATACCATTACTGGCACATGTTTGGTACATGAAATTTTCATACCATTATCGTATCACACTTCGGTATACACCAAGTGCAGTATGGTAATGGTATGGTATGATATGGTAATTACCAAATTCGAAAAATAACACATAATGTTATATAAGGTATCTCATCAACAAAAAATTAAAATAGAACACTTTATTTAAAAATAATTGAGCGAGAATATAAACATTATTATATTTTATATAGCTTAATTTATATCTTAAATGTTAAATAATTTTATTCATTTATATTTAAATATGAGTATTTCATGTGAATAGTAATATGCTACAAATGAAAAAAAATATGCGGATGGGTGGACAGTCATACGAGTATCATCTAACTTCTAAAAATCAGATTTTTAGTCCAAAAATGATAAATAAATTAGATTATTAAAATGTATATTTTCAATGAATTTTTGAAACAGATTTTTAGAATCTGATTTTTGACCAAAAATATGTTAACAAACGGACTATAAGAGACCAATATGGGCAACCCAAGTGGTCATTACTTAGTACATCAGTATATTTAAATGTATCGTTTGGTTGCATCATTTATATGTGGGCAAAAAATCCGTAAACTCAACATGTAACCCAACGAGCGCGGATTTAGATGTGTTGGGACGGATTGAGTGTTAAAAAAAATCAACTCATCCTGTCCCAATCTGTAATTTATTTTGCGGGTTAGGTTAGGGTTGGGATTCCCAAACCGCGGGTTAATCTATCTCAACCCGTAATATATATGTAATATATAAATACATATTTATATATTGTGCGTATCTCAAGATAATCACCTCCCTCGCTTGTTATATTTTAGTTTTATTACTTGTTCGTGAATATTTTAAACATATTGTGGTTTATTTTAATTTATATTTCTCTTTGAAAGATCCAATTTATTTAAATTTAGGTTAATTATGCAGATTATAAAAAATAAACGACCAAAATAAAAATTTATGAATCAACCTGAACTCAACCCGCTCTAATCCGTAACTTATTTTGCGGGTTGTGTTGTGTTTTGGTTCTAATTGTAACGATTTGGGTTGAGTTGTGTTGATTTGAGATTTAAATTTTAACAATCCGTCTCAATCCGTCCCGTAATTTTTTTTACGGATTGTGTTAGGATTGAGCTCGCCCCAATACGCTCCGTAACCACTCCTAATTTTGACATTGAAATTTGGCTATTAATCCGATGAATCTCATGTATGATAGTTATCTGGTATTTATATCAAATGATACAAAAAATATGCATTTACAATACCATATTAGGAAATATTCTCATCCCGTATATAGTAATTGTCCGGTCTCCTTTTCAAAACCCGTTCATAATACTATGAGTCCATGTTTGTTTGCACGATAGTATAAATGGGTATTTCTTGTAATTAGTTACTAATAGTGTTATGAATAATAACATTATATAGATATTATTAGTGTTGAACTATTTGTTCAATAATTGATTTTGATTATACGTGTGATTATGATTTAATGATTTTACGATTAATCTATTCGATTATTTAATAATTGGTATTTTCCAAAAATAGGACAAGTATATTTTCTGGACTTAGAATGATAGAGCATTCAGCAACGAATTCAACGGTTCAAACGGAAGTCTATTCAGAGTCCGGATGAGTAAGTTATTAAGTCAAATAGTAATAAAAATCACAACATGTAACATGACAACACATTGTGAACATACAAAAGAGCAAAGCAAAGCACAACACGTTGTAACACCACAACACGTTGTGATCATAAAAGAGAGAAATAAAGACCACAACACGTTGTAAAGTTACAACGCGTCGTAAAAAGCAGCGAATTTTAAATCCCACTTAAATACATGACTTAATCTATTGGACAATAAACCGAACCACCCCAAACGGTCACATTAGTGCCAATAGACAAATTGAGTTCTCTAAATACACTCAATCACTCTCAAAAATACACCAATCACCGTCCCTCTCAATTTTAAAAACAAAAAACTCTATTGTTGAACAAAAAATCTTAAAAAGGGAAAAACGAGGTAAAAAGTGATCAAGCTCAAACAAAATAAAAAACTCACTAATAAACTTATTTAGAAGTAATAAAATAGTGGGTGTGGTTATATTATTGTAAAGAGTAAACTTATAAGCTCAATTGTGAGTTAGTGTTTGACTGGAGGCTTATTAAGCAACTTTTAGATTAAAAGCTCTAGCTTAAAACATTTGGAATACTCATAGATTGAGAGTGAGTCGTTGACTCGTTTTTTTTTTACTCTTGCACTTGTATGAATATTGTCTTTTCAGGTAAAAGGTGAACAAATCGATTGATTAGCTCGTTACTATTTGTAATCTTGGGTTGAACATTATAGTGATAATACGCTGTAAAGTAATTCCGGAGAGAGGAATAGACGGATTTGTCGAACCTCTGTATATCGTGGTGTCATCTATTTCATACTCTTTAATTTTCGCATCAATAATATTGTTTGTGTGAACGCTTTAAGTTTAATATTGATTATTATTACACAATCTTATTGATTACGTAGCTTAATCTCGTCGGTTGGTTTGTTAATTGCGTTTAAGTTTTAATTCCGAAAAAAACGTCTAAAAACTTATTCAGGCTCTCTGAATTTTAGCCGCACGGGTCAACAATTAGTAATATCGCAACCAAACGAGACCGAATAGTTATGTTTAAACTAACAAAAAGTACTTTTTAATTAAAATGTGAGGTTTTGAGTATAATTTTCTTATGTTTAAACTAACAAAAAGTTATTTTAAAAAAAACTAGAAAATTTACTAAAAAAGTAAAATAAAAGGTGTTGGAAAAACATGTGAAAACATGGGTGTTTCCGAATGGTCACTGGACCAACTTCGAGTCATTATTTCGTGTAACAGCGCTGAGTTGTTTATACCGTACTCAACGTGGTTGAGTAGCCCGTGTGACGAGCTTCGTAACGGTATATCACATGACCTATTCGGAGAATGGGTGTGAATACAAATTGGCTTCAAAGTTGGTACCTCGGGAGCTCAAATCTGGAAAATCTGGAAAACCGAAATGGTAATGGAAAAACCATTTAGTATAATCCCATATTGGAAGATTAAGAGTTAATTTTACAATATATATACCATACCAACTCATGTAGTTATTAAACTAACATGTCCACATACACCTAAGAGTATTAGCGTGTATTGGGCTTGGGCTTGGGATTTGGGATTTGGGGAATGTCTCGGGTCTCGGGTCTTGGGTCTTGGGTCCAAACCCGAATAGGGAGTTTTGTATAAAATACAAAAGGAGTCCCTAGAGTTTCCAGCAAGAGAAACGTCAACAATGAATGAGATTAAATGCTGCGGTTTCAGAATTAAATTGAGCGGATTCTGTGGGTGTAACTCCCGGGGAATTAATGACCACAATTATGGCTGCGGTTTCTATAGAGCCTATAAAAGACAGCCCTCCCCCTCTCATTCTAACACACCTTCATACACACAACTCACAGCATAAGCATACACTTAGTGAGAGAGAACCGCACCACCAACAGCTCGACCCGGTTTCCATACGAGCCACTCTGAGATAGAAGTTGTACCTTGGGAACAAAGTCCCGAAACCAGAAACCTTTAAAGGTGGTTCGGGAAATATTGTTTAAGGGAAACTGCTCAGCAGTTGCCTCTTCTTTTAATTTCTGTTATTTATTTTTCAGTCCTTTATTATTCTGTCCATTTAATTTCAGTACTGTTTCCCTTCTGTATTTTTCTTTCCAGTACCTTTAGTTTCTGTAATTTACATTTCAGTCTTTCCTATTCTGTAATTTACTTTCCTGTACTTTAATTTCCAGTATTTACATAACAGTCCGGGCAGTTTATTTAATAACAGTCCGGGCAGTTTTTTATTTGTTAAAACCAGTCCAGTTTGTTTTATTTACAAAACAGTCCGGCAGTTTTTTATTTGTTAAAACCAGTCCGGCAGTTTGTTTAAAACCAGTCCGGCAGTTTTTTATTTGTTAAAACAGTCCGGCAGTTTGTTTAAAACAGTCCGGCAGTTTCCTTTTTTTTGTTAAAACAGTCCGGCAGTTTGTTTTATTTACAAAACAGTCCGGCAGTTTTTTATTTGTTAAAACCAGTCCGGCAGTTTGTCAAAACAGTCCGGCAGTTTTTATATTGTCAAAACAATCCTGCAGTTTTTTATTTGTTAAAACCAGTCCGGCAGTTTGTTAAAACAGTCCGGCAGTTTTTATATTGTCAAAACAGTCCTGCAGTTTGTTTTATTGTCAAACCAGTCCGGCAGTTTGTTTTATTATCAAAACAGTCCGGCAGTTTGTATTATTGTCAAACCAGTCCAGCAGTTTAATTTAAATTCTGTACGAGTCAGGAATTGTAATTCATATTCCAATTGTGAGAAATAAAGTGTTATTTCCATTGCGTTCCTGTCTTTTACTTTATTGTCCTTTCAATTATCGTATTCGAAATAGTACCAAAGACCAACAATCTTAAACAATACTATTATTTGGTTTTACTATTTTCGAATAGAAAAGGACTTTTGTTTTTATTTTATTGTTGTTGACGTCTCGGTTTTATTCTTGCAAAATCATTGCTAGTTTACTAGAAATTGAAATTTGCAAATAGAATAAAATCCGAATTGATTTAATCTTTTAATTCTAGAATATAATAAAGAATTCTTAGTGAAATCAAAAGTGATTTGATTTTCACGCTAGAATATCTTTTTATTGTTTTATTCTTTTGAAGCAATCTAATTAAGTTATAATTAGTATTTGCGATTAAGAATTTTAGTTTTCTTGCGAGAAACTAAACGGTTTTAAATTTGTCATTTCAGATGACTAATGAGGATCAAACACCCATCGATCCTTCGGGATTCGTGCAGGGCGCAGTTGTGATTGGCAGTAGCCATAACATTGCGAGCGCTGCGAGTGGGGGGCCCCAGGATCAGGCACAGGCTGAGGCCGAAGTTGCTGCGGCAAAGGCTGCGGCCGACGCCGCTGCGGCAGAGGCTGATGCTATGGCTGCGGCTGCGGCCGCAGCACATGCTGCTGCTAAGGCTGCGGCCAAAGCAGCGCTTGTGGCAGCGGCCAGGGCAAAGGGCAAGGCTCCGGCAACGCCGGCGATGCCAATGTTGCCAACCTCTCAACTGGAGAGACCGGAAAAGTTTAGGGGCAACAACTTCAAACGTTGGCAGCAAAAGATGCTGTTTTATTTAACTGCCCTTAATCTGACCCGTTTTCTTAAGGAGTCTGCACCCGTCCTAAGCGAGGACGATGAGGACGTGCAGACGGTTTCGGCGGTGGAAGCGTGGAAACACGGCGACTACCTATGCCGGAACTACATCCTGTGTGCTCTGGATGACACTCTCTTCAGTGTATTCGAGCCCAAGGCTTCTGCAAAGGAGCTTTGGGAGTCTCTCGAAAGAAAGTACAAAGTGAATAACGCTGGCGCAAAGAAATTTGTCGTCACGGACTTTCACGAGTACATGATGACTGATGGGAAGTGTGTTATCGAGCAGGTTGAGGAACTCCAACTCATATACCATAGGCTTGAGGTTGAGGGGCTAGTTATCAACGAACCTTTCCAAGTGGCATTAATGATTGAGAAACTGCCACCTTCTTGGAAAGAGTTTCAAAACTACCTGAAACACAAGCGAAAGGCTATGACCTTGGAGGGACTCATTGAGAGGCTCAATGTTGAGCAAAGCAACCGTCGATCCGGAAGGAAAGGCGGTGGCGGAGCAGGCAACGCGGTTGCCAACGCCCATGTGGTTGAGAACGCTATGTCTAAGCGGAAACGCTTTGACGGCGTAGTCGGTGCTTCTCTCCAGAAGAAATTCATGGGAGATTGCTTTGTGTGCAACAAACCGGGCCATCGTGCCGCGGATTGTAAGATGCGCATCGACAAGCCCAAACCCCCCCCCAAAGAAGAAGTTCCAAGGGAAAGGGAGGAAGAGGGCACCTGCTCAGGCTAATGTGGTTGAGGGAGGAGATGATGCTGGACAAGACTACATGCACCTGAGTGCTGTGGTCTCGGAGGTGAACCTGGTGGGGAGCAACCCAAAGGAATGGTGGCTGGACACAGGCGCCACTAGTCACATCTGTGCCAGCAAGTGGATGTTCAAGACCTATACGACCGTGGATAATGAGAGCTGCTTCATGGGGAACTCGGCTACTTCCAGGGTGGAAGGAAAAGGAACCGTGCTGCTGAAGATGACATCGGGAAAGGAGCTCACACTGAATGGCGTGCTCCATGTGCCGGAAATTCGCAAGAATCTGGTTTCCGGGTCCGTGATGGTGAACAAAGGATTTAAACTTGTATTTGAATCTGCAAAAATTGTAATCACTTTGAACGGAATGTATGTAGGCCGTGGCTATATGACCAACGACATGTTTAAATTAAATGTTGGTACTCCGGCTCCTAAAGCCGAGTTAGCTATTGAGGGTACTAAGGCTGAGGCCAGTACCAAGAATAATGTAATCGTGAATGTTGCCCAAGTGGCCAATAAAACTTCGTTTGCTTATTCTTGTGATTCATTTAATTTATGGCATGGTAGATTAGGTCATGTGAATTCTAATTCTATGAAGAAATTAATATCACTGAATCTACTACCTAATTTTGTATTTGATAAACAACATAAATGTGAGGTTTGTGTTGAAGCAAAATTAACCAATTCTTCGTATCAACATATTGAACGAAGTACTGAACCTCTCGGTCTAATACACACGGATGTATGCGACTTAAAGTTTATACAAACGCGAGGAGGGAAAAAGTATTTCATCACGTTTATAGATGATTGTACTAGATACTGCTATGTCTACTTAATGAGAAGTAAAGACGAAGCGGTAGAGAAATTCGCTCTTTATAAGACCGAAGTAGAAAATCAACTCAATAAAAAGATTAAAATGTTGAGGAGTGATAGACGCGGTGAATACGAAGCACCGTTTGCGCAGATATGCGCAGAAAATGGCATTATACATCAAACGACAGCCCCATACTCTCCGGAGCAGAATGGGGTTGCTGAGCGTAAGAATAGAACTCTCAAGGAAATGATGAATGCTATGCTAATAAGTTCTGGGTTACCCCAGAACATGTGGGGGGAAGCGCTGCTTTCCGCCAACTATGTATTGAACAAGCTACCGCATAAGAAGCGTGATAAACCACCTTATGAACTATGGAAAGGCCATAGGCCGAGCTATAAATTCTTAAGGGTTTGGGGTTGTCTCGCGAAGGTCCTTGTCTCGCTTCCGAAAAGAACGAGAATAGGGCCAAAGACGGTAGACTGTGTGTTCATAGGATATGCACAAAACAGTAGTGCTTATCGTTTTCTAGTGCACAAGTCGGATAATCCCGATGTGCATGTAGATACTATCATCGAAGCTCAAGAAGCTTCTTTCTTCGAGGAGATCTTTCCCCGCAAGTCTTCCAAAACTGTAGAGACTGAGGAGTCACACAGTGAGGAAAATGTGGGGGCAAGTGAACCGTTGGGGAAGAAGAAGAAGAGCCTCGACGTAGTAAAAGGGCTAGAAAGGAAACGTCTTTCGGTCCAGATTTTGTAACCTTCATGATAGAAGGCGAACCGGCGACATTCAAAGAAGCAATGTCATCCCCGGAAGCCCAATATTGGGAGGAAGCGATCAACAATGAGGTTGAATCGATATTACAAAATCACACTTGGGAACTAGTGGATCTACCACCCGGGTGTAAGCCACTAGGACACAAGTGGATCTTCAAGAGGAAGAGAAAGCTCGATGGAACAATCGAGAAATACAAGGCAAGGCTTGTAGTGAAAGGTTTTAGACAAACCGAAGGTGTGGACTATTTCGACACCTATGCTCCTGTCTCCAGGAAGACGTCAATCCGGATAGTCATTGCTCTCGCAGCATTGTTCGATCTGGAAATACATCAAATGGATGTTAAAATGGCGTTTTTGAATGGTGAGCTGGAAGAGGAAATTTACATGGAACAACCGGAAGGGTTTGTGGTTCCAGGTAAAGCGCACAAGGTGTGTAAACTTGTGAAGTCCTTGTATGGACTTAAACAAGCACCTAAACAATGGCACGAAAAATTTGATAGAGTGATGCTATCAAACGGTTTTCGGATAAACGAATGTGACAAATGCGTCTACGTAAAAGGAAATGAAAAGGACTACGTGGTAGTCTGCCTCTACGTAGATGACATGATAATAATAGGGAGTATTGATAACATCAACTCCACTAAGAAAATGTTGTCACAAAAATTCGAGATGAAAGACTTGGGTGTCGCTGATGTTATACTTGGTATGAAAATTACCAAGACATCAGACGGATATGCGCTATCTCAAACTCACTATGTCAGGCAGATGCTTGACAAATTTGATAAAGATAGTAGAGCTACATCCAGAACTCCGATAGAGATCTCAACCACCCTGAAAAAGAACTTTGGGGAGAGTGTGAGACAATTGGAATATTCTCAAATAATAGGCAGTCTGATGTACGTCATGAACTGTACTAGACCAGACATAGCCAACTCAGTGAGTAGACTGAGTAGGTACACCAGTAATCCAAATGAGGAACACTGGAAGGCCATCATGAGACTTCTCAGATACATGAGATACACAGCAGACCGAGGGTTGCATTATACCAGATATCCAGCTGTACTGGAAGGGTATTCTGATGCAAACTGGATCTCGGATTCCAACAGTACACGATCCACTAGCGGATATGTGTTCGTGATGGGAGGAGCAGCTGTCTCATGGAGATCATCCAAGCAGACGTGCATAGCTAGATCAACTATGGAATCCGAGTTCATAGCGTTGGATCTAGCAACAGAAGAGGCTGATTGGCTGAGAAGCTTTCTGGAAGGAATTCCGATGTGGCCGAAACCTGTCCCAGCAATAAGCATGCACTGCGATAGTCAGTCGGCTATTGGACGGGCGCAGGATCATATGTATAATGGAAAGTCCCGACATATTCGTCGGAGACATAAATCCGTAAGAGAATTGTTAGCTAACGGTGTGGTGTCATTAGATTTTGTGAGATCTAAAGACAATATAGCGGATCCATTTACAAAAGGCTTAACTCAGGTAGGAGTTGAAGTTTCATCAAGGGGAATAGGGTTGAAGCCCATCAAACTGGAAACCTCCTCAGAGGCAACCCAACCCGAACTGGATTCTCCAGCCTCGGGTTCAACGGGAAAACCGAACTGTGGGGGTGACCGAACAAAGCACTCGGGAACTTAAGTTCCCAGCCCATTTCTAGGATGAAAGAGTGATAGACCTAGACCATCTTAAGGGTGAGCATGAGGCTCTTAATGAAAACAAGTATCTCGAAGATCGAGAGGGGTGAGTCAGGACACCCTTGACTTGACATCACCTATGACGAGTGTGTATGGCCGATACTATGTGATGAGCCATGGGCTAAATCACTAGAGCACTCGGTTGAATTTTGCCAAGGCAGTCCACGGCCAAATATGGACAACAACCAAAGGGCTTAGTAAGTGGTGTAGAGAGGACACTGTGTGCGCATTACCCTGGTATGCACAAACGCTAAAGGGTTCAAGGCTTAAAGGCTACCCAATAGTAGCATATCAGATTTTACGTCACTACGGCAGGTTCAAAGCGCGCGCTACCTGTCCTTATGCAGTGAACTCTTGCGGTTCTCTCGTATGCATTTAGGAGCATTTTATTTTCAGCCAATTGCATTCATGTGGGGGATTATTGGAAAAACATGTGAAAGCATGGGTGTTTCCGAATGGTCACTGGACCAACTTCGAGTCATTATTTCGTGTAACAGCGCTGAGTTATTTGTACCGTACTCAACGTGGTTGAGTAGCCCGTGTGACGAGCTTCGTAACGGTATATCACATGACCTATTCGGAGAATGGGTGTGAATACAAATTGGCTTCAAAGTTGGTACCTCGGGAGCTCAAATCTGGAAAATCTGGAAAACCGAAATGGTAATGGAAAAACCATTTAGTATAATCCCATATTGGAAGATTAAGAGTTAATTTTACAATATATATACCATACCAACTCATGTAGTTATTAAACTAACATGTCCACATACACCTAAGAGTATTAGTGTGTATTGGGCTTGGGCTTGGGATTTGGGATTTGGGGAATGTCTCGGGTCTCGGGTCTCGGGTCTTGGGTCTTGGGTCTTGGGTCCAAACCCGAATAGGGAGTTTTGTATAAAATACAAAAGGAGTCCCTAGAGTTTCCAGCAAGAGAAACGTCAGCAATGAATGAGATTAAATGCTGCGGTTTCAGAATTAAATTGAGCGGATTCTGTGGGTGTAACTCCCGGAATTAATGACCACAATTATGGCTGCGGTTTCTATAGAGCCTATAAAAGGCAGCCCTCCCCCTCTCATTCTAACACACCTTCATACACACAACTCACAGCATAAGCATACACTTAGTGAGAGAGAACCGCACCACCAACAGCTCGACCTGTGGTTCGGTGCCGGTTTCCATACGAGCCACTCTGAGATAGAAGTTGTACCTTGGGAACAAAGTCCCGAAACTAGAAACCTTTAAAGGTGGTTCGGGAAATATTGTTTAAGGGAAACTGCTCAGCAGTTGCCTCTTTTTTTAATTTCTGTTATTTATTTTTCAGTCCTTTATTATTCTGTCCATTTAATTTCAGTACTGTTTCCCTTCTGTATTTTTCTTTCCAGTACCTTTAGTTTCTGTAATTTACATTTCAGTCTTTCCTATTCTGTAATTTACTTTCCTGTACTTTAATTTCCAGTATTTACATAACAGTCCGGGCAGTTTATTTAATAACAGTCCGGGCAGTTTTTTATTTGTTAAAACCAGTCCAGTTTGTTTTATTTACAAAACAGTCCGGCAGTTTTTTATTTGTTAAAACCAGTCCGGCAGTTTGTTTAAAACCAGTCCGGCAGTTTTTTATTTGTTAAAACAGTCTGGCAGTTTGTTTAAAACAGTCCGGCAGTTTCCTTTTTTTTGTTAAAACAGTCCGGCAGTTTGTTTTATTTACAAAACAGTCCGGCAGTTTTTTATTTGTTAAAACCAGTCCGGCAGTTTGTCAAAACAGTCCGGCAGTTTTTATATTGTCAAAACAGTCCTGCAGTTTTTTATTTGTTAAAACCAGTCCGGCAGTTTGTTAAAACAGTCCGGCAGTTTTTATATTGTCAAAACAGTCCTGCAGTTTGTTTTATTGTCAAACCAGTCCGGCAGTTTGTTTTATTATCAAAACAGTCCGGCAGTTTGTATTATTGTCAAACCAGTCCAGCAGTTTAATTTAAATTCTGTACGAGTCATGTAAAAACCCATATTTTTATTTTTATTTTATTTCTTTTAGTTCATCGAGGCAACAATTATTTCTTCTAACTTTATTAAGTAAAAAGGGTCACTTAAGTCTGAATTGATAGTAAAGGGTAACAATCGGTAACTAGTAGGAGTTGTGATTAATAACAGGAAAAGCTAAGGCCTGATTTTGTGTTTCCTTAATAGTATTAATGAATAAAAAACTGAAATAGTATTAATTGTCCTAAACATGCGAATATTAAAAGGAGAGATATATTAAGCGTTTGGGTTCCATCTTATCAAAGCCGTTTCTATCATCAGTATTTATAATACTGTAAAGGTGAAGAGTGATATAGCAACAGAGAGTGAATATCTATAAAGGAAGAGAAAGAGAGGAAATAAGCCAATAAGTTGAGAAAAGTCGGGCTAGTTTTTGGTATTCTTCCTCCTCGTCAAGGTATTTATACAATCCAAATCCTCTGTTAAATCTTTGTTTAGTAATCTAAAAATTAGGTCAAACTTATAACCAGACTAGGATAAACATATAGTACTGCTATGTTGTTTTGCATAAATTAGTTTTGATTTATTAATGTCTTGAGTGGTTAACCCATGTTGTGAAATTTATAGTATAAAGATGAATATAAATTAATTGATAGATCGTGGCTTAACCTTGTTACTTATACAGCTTATTACTTGCTTTCCATGTTAGGTTGTGTAATTAGTGGATTAATTCTGAGATAAATTAAATCAATATGTTTGTTTGGGTGTGAAATTCTTTAGAAGTTTAATAGTAAGAGTTTTTAGTTTTTATTTGACTTTGTCAATTCACTGATTGCCAGTTGTATAGTATTCTTTAGTTAACCTTTTTTATTTGATTCCCATAATTGTTGGTTGTTGCATAAGAGTATGGTTGCTATGTCTCTCTGTCTTAACATCTTATAAATGGTGGATATGGTGTTTTGGTACTATTGGTTTAAGATTTCAGACTGAATCTAGTATTTGGAAGATTACCAAAACAGGGACAGTCAATTTTCTGCTTGTTGTTATGTTGAAATTGTCAGGAAATGTCTTAAAAGACTTTGAAAGAAGAAGAATTTTTGTTGTGCAAGTTTTTCTTAACTATTAGGAAATTTGTTAATAAAATAACTGGTAGTGTTCTCTGCTTTACAGTTTAATATTTGGCTAAAACATGGTGAATAACCATTCTTTCTCTTGTTCTTAAGAGTTTGTGCTAGAGAAACAGGACTGTTGCATTTGGAACTCTTTTGAAATATTGGGTACTGTCATGGTTCACCCTTCACATATGACCAATATGAAATACCAAGCGTAAGAAATGGTTTATGTTCATAACTGATCAAAATTGTAAATCAGTTTATATTGTCCAGTATCCAGTCTTAGTTACAAACACACTCACACTAATTGCTAGGTGATCTTCTAGGCTTCCCTTGACGAATTCTCCCTTTACCATGATTGTCCGGTACATGCCTTAGTCGAAATAACAGAACCACTGGATTTTGCATGAGATAGACTAGCTTATTGTTTATGTCCTTAATTGTAAACTTGTTTGGTTCCAGGAACATGCTATCATACTTATTACTTGCAGTTTTTTTAAAGATAAATGTAAGCTCTTAACCAATCTAGGTAAACACACACGGCTACTAATGTTTTGCTTATCCAAACATGCCTTAGTCTCATCACTTTGTAAACGATTCGTATAATAAACTAAGTGATAGTACAGTAACTAAGGACAGAGAACAATTTGATCAATACATGATTATTTGGGGATAAACCGGGTATTGAATTCTTATTGTCTATGTATGTGTATGTATGTGGCATGATTGTTCTTCGATAAGTTACTTAGTTTAAGTGTCCTTAATATTGACATGGTTTATAATCTTACCCAACCTAATTATACCTTAGCTGATTGATTATGTTTAGTTTCCTTTATTTTATGTACAGAACAAATTACCTTGCGACTTATATAGAACTTAATTGTTCTGGAGGCTGGGAATAGTCGAGTTATTAGAGTGCAATTAAAATAGTTAGCGGTTCCGTGCGGTATATTGACAAGTAGTTGATAATTATATTTCCAGGTTTTCGGTGTCCCGAGCTATTTTCAATCCGGTATTTGAGTGAGTGGTTCTCTTACTTGCTATTATAAAATCCCATTGTTTTTTTCTATCAAGTGTTGCAAGATCAATTTATATTTTGAAAAGTATCAAAATTATATATGAATATATCATTGCAAAGTTGCAGGTTTCAAAACAGGAAGGTTATTGTGTACGTTGATGAATGTAAGGAAAGTGAAATGTTTATATGCGTTGATAAACGTATGAGATTTTCAAGAAAGTTTATTTTATTTTGGTGATCTCTATGATTTATATTTGGCATTAAGTTTATAGAATAAAAGAGATTTGGGAAGTCCAAATCCAACGAATAAAAGAGATTCAGGAAGTCTGAATCCAACGAATAAAAGAGATCCAGGAAGTCTGGATCCAACGAATAAAAGAGGATCAGGAAGTCTGAATCCACCTAGGAGATTGGGAAGGCCAATCGAGCTTAATTTCTCATTTATATTATCGTATTGATCACACCAAAAATTACAATTATATTACATTATGCTTTGGGAATTTTGTAAAGTTAAAAATATTGATTTTTCGAAGGAAAATGATTAAATGATTAAAATATATTTTCGACCCTATATTGTATTGCAAGGTTATCGCTCACTAAGCCTTTTAGCTTATCCTTCGCTTTTGAAATGCTTTCAGGTATACAGGTTCTAAGGAGTCGTTCTAAGGAGTCAGAGTTAAGTTAGTTGGGAATCAGCCAGACCTTCATAGGATTCCGCTTTATTTCCGCTGCTAATAAAGTTCCAAGATTATAATTTTCAATTCCTGTTTCTTTAGTATTACAAGACCTTTTTAAATAAGTTCCTATCGATATGTGAATTTGATCTTAGGTTGGTGAGATATTCAGAAATAAGAACGAATGTTTGAAGTTATTATTTTATAGTCTAAATTATTTATTTTATTATCCTTAAGTTATAGGCCTTCGTCTAGCACGTGTCAAGCCACGTGTTAGTCGGCCGTGTAACATCATATTTAGTTCTAGGATGTTACAAGTCAGGAATTGTAATTCATATTCCAATTGTGAGAAATAAAGTGTTATTTCCATTGCGTTCCTGTCTTTTACTTTATTGTCCTTTCAATTATCGTATTCGAAATAGTACCAAAGACCAACAAAAGGGACACTTATATTTTTGGTAGGTTTTACTTCGTAGGAAGATCTTTTTCTACTTCCTAAATTAGCAAAACAATAGTTTAGTTTTACTTTTCCATAGTTAGATATTACTCATTCCGTTCTAATTTATTGGGACAATATTTTTTTATTTTTTTTTGGATGTTCCAATTTACTGGGGGCACTTTATCAAAAATCCAATTTTATTTTTTACTTTTCACTTTTTATCCTTGTATCAAATAGTATTATCAAATGGTATACCATAATAAATAAGGACAAAATACTAAATTTAAACGGAAAGCAATCTAATCATGTTACCTTAATCATATTTATTGCCTTATTGGTATCTCTAAGCCGCAATATAAGCAGCAATAATTCTTTCTCAAAAAAAAAAAAACTAATTAAGTCGATAAAAACTGATATCGCCATCCAAGTAATTTTGATATTCCCTTTAATATGTTTTCTTTTTTGTTGTTGTTAAAATTATAAATTCTAACTATAAAATTCTAGGATTTATTGGCTTAATTAAAAGGTGATTTTGGTCTCTTCTTTGTACTACTATCGTTCATATTTAAATCTATTTTTTTAATTGAATTAATTCGATATTCCGTAAATTGTGTAAAACCCAGGGTTATGAGCATAATTAAGGTGATTTTGGTATATTATTCATACAATTGTTGATATTCTATTCGATTATAATTGGAGTAATTAAATTGTTGTCTTTGTGAGCAAAACTTTAAGTAATTTGATTTCATCTTCATACGGTTGTGAATTGTTAAGTTTGTCAACCATAACACTAGATTGGTATACAAGTTATTTATTTTTGTTTTATAAACTATTTCTGTATTAGAAAAGCTTGTTTTGAGGCGAAAAAAGCTCAATTCGATGACCGATACAAATCCCGCTTTCCTGCTTTTTATGCTTTTAATACAGCTCTTGCAAAAACGCTCTAGCTATTTTTTTGGTTGTGGTTTATTTTTTTTTAAAGAATTCTATGACGAAATAGTCTCAAACTCTATTTAAACTTTACATTACAAGTATAGATCACTAATCGAGTTTTTGATTTCTAGTTGATTGTTTAATCGAGTTTTTGATTCCTAGTTGATTGTTTAAGATCATCTCATAACTAAAAATTATAGAGATGGTTTTTTATTATTATAATACACTATTACATTGCCATGTCTGTTTTAGTTGTTGTATTTTGGTTGTGTTGTTATATTTAAGAAAATTTTATGAGAAAATAGTCTGTAACTCGATTTAAACTCTACATTATAAGTACAGTGATCACTAATCATCCTATGAACCCAAGAATAATTTAGTTTTGTTGAACTCGTGAACTGCCTAATGTTCCTAATATAGAGAGAGAATCGTACTTTTCAACCTGAATTGTTCTTTGCTATTAGCCTAACCATAGGAATTTTCTCGTTACATAGATGAATTAAACCCCCTTGTCGTGGTTGAAAAAAAAATCCAACACTCTTTTCGTTGATATTGCACTTTAGTCAAACCGGTAACAGCATTTAGCTTCTTATTGTAAAGCTAACACACCAAGCTAACTCTATTGTTTGCACATATCAGTCTGCTTTCTTGTTTCGACTGTTTTATACGAGGATATTTTGTCTTACGTCAATGCTTACTTTTACCAATATTGGTTATTTCTATCTTAATTGACTGTAATTAGTTTTATTCTCAATCTCTCTCTTTTTTTTTTCACTTCCATGTCATATTAATGTTATTTGGCCAAATGTAGGGTAAAATGACTCATCAAGGAATAAAATCACATCCTCTGTTGAAAGACTATGATTGCAGTGAAACAAATGACAATACAGTTGCTCTTAATCATGGATGTACATGTCCACCCAATAGACCTTATATCAACATCCCTCCGCATTTTCCTTGTTGTGGTAATTTCCTTTTTCTTTTGATAGCGTAAATATTTGTTATATTTACAATTTATCAGCATTTTGGTGGCTAAGATTTCTACATGTTCAAAATAGAACATCTTTACTATAGATTGGGCATCGACAAATGCATGTACATATACTAACCCTTAAGTATTGAAACTCTATAGCTTCTAGAGAGCTATTTGGTATCAATATTAAGGCTCCATAATTGTCATTGAATTTGATCTAATTTACATGCAGAAACAAGATGTACTTTTCTAGAGTCTAGACTATAGTGTTAGTGTTTGGCTAGATTCATTAACATAAGCAGTTTCCAAGATCTGTTAATCAATTAACGAGGTGAACATATTTGCTGAAACAACAGGAGAAAAGTTCAATTGTCAACACAAGTTGTTACGACATTTTATTGGATGATGTATGAACTATGCTATAACATGTGATTTTACAAAAGTTAATATGGAATTTATTTCAAATGTTCTTTTCAGGAGATAAATCCATTGATTACCCACAACAACCTTACGAAACTATACCCTCCACACAAGCAAGCAAAGGCTGTCACTTTAACAATCAGCCCCAAATTGCATCACCTTTCCTTGTATTCCAACCCGGAGACTTTTGTGAGATTTACAATTCACATATCCTTTATGAAAAATTCGGTAAAGATAGTCAAAGGTTCACATGCTACGTAGAGAAAACGGGCAGTATAATCCATTTTCCAAAAGTTCCTAGTGATGGCGACGTTTACCGTTCTCAACGACTTGATGTATGCAGTCTTTGGTTCTCTCCATCTACTATTTTGCAATTGTTTCTTTTTTCCAGCACTTACTAACTTTTTGTCTAAATATTGGGCTAGAATGCGTTACTTCTAGATCTAATTTCAACAGAAAGTCTTCGAGACCATCATAGTCTGTCTACTGTTGGATCTCCAATGTATAGGAACTTATATTGTGTTGAAAAACACGGGGTAAGACTCTTTATGTCTTCGATGTTGTAATCATTCGCTCAAGTCTTTAGTCGTTAAAACATAATAGTTATCACCCTTTTTATGTAGAGTGTGACTTCTCTTCGAAGGATGGGAGAGGAGATTTTCAGTTTTCATGAAGAGAACAGAACTGCCACATACTATTTACCTGATAAGGACATTGCTCTACATTTTACTACAGTTCCTAGAGATGGTGACATTTTTTATTCTCTACCAAATAATGTAAGCACTTTGTGTTTCTCTCTGTCTTATAGTATTAGCAAAATATTTCTTTTTCTAAGTTGCCAAGTTTTTTTGCATAATTTTGGTAGAATGTGTTGATATTGGATATATTGTCCACGGGAAGCTCTCTGGAGCATCATTATATCCATCCACGGGACAGGGACCTATATCAGGTTCATGAAAGAAATGTACATCGACGACCCCTCCTCTTCTAGTATTTCACTCAAGTTTGATCTTTTAAACTCGAGATATGACCTTTGACAATTTTGTAGGGTGGGTTTTTACTAATGAAGATGGATAACAATAATATGCATTATGAAGAATCTTATTTTTTTGGTGGAGCAACTCAGGACGAGGATTATACTTTCACATGCTATTTACCTGATAAGGATATGGCTTTTCATTTTAATAGAGTTCCAACAAATGGTGATGTTTTCTATTCACAAAGAAAAAATGTAAGTTCTTCTCACGAAAACATATCTCACTTCAGATAAAAAAGGGAGGTAGCATCTCATAATGAGGTGTGTTATATCATATATGTACTTCCACCTTTTCCGACTTTAGATCTGCATATGAAGAATCTTATATATTTTTTTAACTTAAATTGATAGTTATAATTATGCATATATGCATAATTGCATATCCAATGCGGATAAAGAGTGGTCTTTCCTTTTTTTGCCCCACTTCAGGATCTTTTTATTTAAAACCGAGAGTGGTCCATTGTACATCTCTTTTGTTAATGTTTTTCGTCAAGTAATTGTTTATTTTTTGTTATTCTGGTAGAATATTATGATTCTAGATTTTCCTCCCGTGGAAGAGCTTCATACTCTTAGTCCATATGGAAGTCCTTGGGATGGTGACGTTTATCGTGTCCAACAAAGCAATGTACTCTCTCTCTCTCTATTTTTATATATAAATATATATAATATATATATATATATATATATTGTGATTGTAAGCTTTCACTTGTAACATGTTAATTTAAATCCTCTGTTTCGCTGTAGGATGGTTTTGAGCTTGTGATGGTAACTTATAGCTCGCTGGGCATGACTGCTACGGTAATTTAGAGTCCTGTTACTCCCTTTTATTAAGTTGATTAACTAATGTTTATCTTTTCTAAACCCTTCCAAGATACTCATAAATTTACAGCTATTTTATTGTTGCTAAATGACATTTGTTGTCAGGACGAAGTTCAACGAGCGTTAACGATAAGAAGATATATTGCATCAAAACCGTTTCTAGATAAAAAAGACAACATTTGTGCTATATGCCTGGTACGTCTAAGTAATTTGAGTAATTACAACCCTCAAAACTTTTGAAATTTCTACCGGGAGTTATGAGTATATATGATCTGTTTCTTAAGTATTTTTTCGATTACAATGGTGCTCTGTATGTGTCAACGGATTTCTTCAAGCTGGCATTTATGTTACACGTCCTGAACTTGTTATAGTTGTATTTACCCTGTGATCCACAAATGCCTTTTTAAATCTGTTTGTATCGCTAATTATCCGACTTCACATGGTTTTGGCCGACTTTTTCATAATCCCCTCATGAACAAAGGGGTGACTTTAGCAAGTTATATACTAATATTTTCAGCATTAGAAAAGGGAGGAGAACCCTACGCCGCATGCAAACTCACGATAATCATAGTTCTCTATAGTTTAATTAGTATATTGTCCAAGTACATACACAGATACACTCGATCTCAATATGATAACTAGATGGAAGATCCTAGTACAGCAAATGTAATGTGTCTATACCATGTTAAGTCTGTAGCCCAGAAATAACTGATGAATTTATCACCTGTTAAAATTTCAAAAATTTCCTGCAAAACTCATTGTTGTATATTTACAGGCTACTAGTTAGTAGAGCAAAAACACAGATATGACATCGGTGTTTTCGCTTCTTCAGGACACTCGCTTAGTGTTGGATCAGTGTAGTTGTCTTTAATTTTTTCCCCTCTAAATTTTTCAGGTTGCATATAAAGATTTTGATAGAATTGGGAGCATGCAGGGTTGGGGGCAGGAATACCATGTTAACTGCATAACTCAATTGCTCGTTTCCAAGCGTTATTGTCCCCGTTCAAATAGATGCATTTTTAATGGATGCGATGTTAAAAACTTTTGAGCTTGTTTAGGTTGGTTAAATTAATTAGCTTTTTTTTTATTTTTATTTTGTAATCAAATTAATATTTATCTATTATTATATTTATAATAGATAAAAAAAAAAAATCGTTGTTAAACAACTCGTACTAAAAAGTCGCTACTCCCATCACTATTCATACTTTTTTTTTGTAAAGCATGAATCGTGAACTATAATTGCGTAGTAAGTAATTAATTCTAATATTATTTCACATGTATGATTTCGTAAAAGAAACTGTACAAGCATAAAAGTAGTGTAGTGATTTCACAAACACACATATATCTGAGATATATCGAAGTTTAGCTAACAATATTGACTACGTCTCCTGTCATGCTATAGCAAAAGCACAATGTATTAATACAACTTTGAGTTTATCAATCAAGTTTTTCGTTATTTTTTCAAGAGTGCATAACAAGTATACAAAGAGACCAGTATGGGAAAGACCAAGTGTTTTATTATTTTATTACATCAGAATATTTCACGGTCTCGTTTGATTCAATCATATAGACATCGGGACGATGGGATTTGACTATTAATCCGATGCACTCTACAAATGATATGTTTGGCAATGCAATTGGACTTTGAACTAGTTATCTAGCGCGGATGTAAAAAATGTGCATTTCTAATAACATATTTAATTATCCGGTATTCTTTTCAAATCTCGTTCATAACACTATCGGGTTGTTGATACTGGTATTTGGTATTTGGAATCGCGCAACCAAACGAGCCCCATCGATCGATAGCAATTGTGACTGAGGGTAATTATTAGTACTAAAAGGAAAAAAGAAGCAGTAAAACTACTAAAACATTTGTTTTTAATTTGTAGGGAAAGTATTTTAATTCTTATTCTACTTACTAATTTAGCAAAAAATATTAGTTTCCTTTTCAAAATTATATTTTTGTTGTAATACAACTATTAGCTAGGTATTTATGGAGACAGAAGTAGAGAGAGGGGAGAACAGTATGATCTTTATTAATGAAGGAATATGTGAATGAATGTAAAATACAAGACCCCTAGCCCTCTTTATATAGATAGAGGGGTAGGGTTACAAGCCCAACTTGGGCCCATAAAGTATAAGCCCAAGAGTCCAATAATCTTACAACACTCCCCCTTTGGACGTCCTGAATTCTTCGTCTTCATGCAGTCGATCTGAGTCGAGTTCATTCGCAGTGCTAAACACATAAAAACCTTAGGGCCGGAAAACCCAGTGTGGGACAAAACCGGTACCTAGGAGAAACTGTGTAGCCGAATGATATAGGCCGAAATATCATGTAAGTAACTAACCACAAAACAGTGTGCCTCATCAAAACCTTGACAGAGCAAACCCAATGGGAAAATCTCTGATCGAAGGAAAAAGAGTGCAACAGTGGTAGTAGTAGGGGATCAACCACAAAACAGGTGCCTCATCAAAACCTTGCTAGAGTAAACCCAGTGGGAAAAAACTCTAGTCGAAGGACAAAAGAGTACACAGTGGTAAGAAGTATACAACCGGATACTCCCCCTAATTTCGGCAATCTTAAGTGAGATATGATGGGAACGTGTCTCGCTAAAAACCTTGCCAAGGAAAACCCAGTGGGAAAAAACCTTGGTCTAAGGACAAAAAGAGTACACGAGCATGCGACTGGATGCTCCCCCTCACTTGCACACGACAGGGTGCAAAGATTTTGACTAAGTAGTAATTAGTGCAATAAGCATTCACCTGGATGCTCCCCCTCACTTGCACACGACTGGGTGCAAAGATTTCATATTCCAAGAAAGGGAACGAGCATTCGACTGGATGTCTCATTTACTTGCACACGACTGTATGCAAGAAAATATAACGTGGAATAAAACGAGCATTCAACTGGATGCTCTTAAACTTCATTTGTGAAGATTAATTTCGGCGAGAAATGCTAAATAGCATAATGTAGTCATGTCTCTCTTGATCAATAACAACAAGTTGTCTTCTATGACAAGTGTTTTATCTGGATCGTAAGACAGAACATATGTAATTCAAATATGACTAATACTAGCTCGAAGTCATATACACTCTCTAGTCGTCTCATAGAGCACGAATAGATCAGAGTGATTCACTTGGAGTCATTCCAAGACCTCCAAGATATTGCCTTATTCCTAATGGTAAAGACATGCCATGTTAGGAATATCCCTTATGCGGGTCTGATAAGTAACCAGCATCGGTATAACCGAAAAAGGGTTGCGTTAATTCGAGTACCGAAGGGGGTAGGTACACTCGATGACGCAAATGGGATAAGACAAGCCCTCATCCACAGTTACCTTAAGGTAATGGGAAAATGTCTTTTATGCCATTTCGATGGCAGCGTGTTAGCGCGATGCTGTGTCGAGCTATACCATTCACAGCAGACGAGATGTTCGTCCTAGCACATTAGACCAAGTACAATAATGCGCTTATTGTACTTAGATATGAACATCATGGTTCAATATCTCTTCATCGTCACATCAGGGACGGAATGGGTCTATATCAATGTCTAGTGATCGAACGATCATGGGAGAATCTGACGACTTAGCGTCATGATGAATACAACGTCATAACACCTTCTGGGTGCAGTCTGAATCATGGACTTAGATTCAATCTTTACGGGAGTCGATCATCAGGCCGAGTCACTACCGTTTCTTCCCAAGATCCTTCATCTCGAAGGCAAATCCAAAAAATGGATCGCGTAATAAAACACGTAAGGGCATAATACTTGTTCAAGTATCCCAAGCTAATCAAGTACTCACTTAGGCGGTATACCACATCCGCTCGGATTATATTAATCCATATAGTGAACGTCTCAGTTAATTGAGATCGTGTTCCGTGGTCAGGAACTACTTGATTTAAGCATTATGAAGTCACACAGGGACCTTCATCTATATCGCTTTGTCTAAATCCCTATAGAGATAAAACCGTGACCACATTCATGGCTGCATACTCAGTTTTCCGGAAACTACTAAACTGGTAAAGTAGGGGACTGTTATAATGTCCATTACAAGGAAATCAACCATCTCGTAATCAATTCCAAGGTGTGAGAGAAGCCATGCGCTACTAGGCGAGCATTCTACAATCTCATTATTCTCATCACTTTTCCTTACGAATAACCAAATAAACGAACTCGTTTAACATTGGTGGTGTTGGAGCTACAGGTCCGAACACACTTTCGCTAAGGAGTCTACTTGGATTGCAAGTTTCCATTAGGTCAGTCTATTCTACGTTGACTTCAGGCAACGGTACATGGTTCCCTGTCATAATTTGCTCATATTATCAGTCGTCACCGAATATATGAACAAGTAATCAATGACAGTCTCGTTTCGCTTCAATATCGTCTAAGATATCATGATCGACAGATATTTCGAGATTCTTAGGATGAGGAGGAAATCACACATCTCCTTGATCCTTTATAATCTCGTGCGACAAACGAGTTTCAGTTCACCACCTCTGGGGCTGAACGAATTAAGAACCGGTCAACTTCCTCATATCTTAGGAAGGACGACAGACTGACGGCCGATGGCAGCGTCCTTTGCTTGGCGGGTTCGGCCAAAGCAACGTGTTACGACAGGAACACGGCGTCCGACAGGGACGTCTATCCTTGCAAGCATTTTGCAGCTGGTATAAATGATCTCGTGACATCTCATAAAGTCATTAAATGCGTCTGGCATTTAGTTAGACTTGAGGGAGTCTATGCACTTACTTATCACTAAGTGCAGTTTTGGGGATCAAGCTAAGACTGAGTGGGTTATGCCACGTTACTTCACGTCGTTCCTTATCAACGGTAACGTGCAAATCTCCCCCTAACGACGGGGAGAACAGTCTTAGCGATGTCACTTTCGCATATCATGCGGTAAAGAGATCGCTTGTCAAGGTTACTCTATCAAATGATAGGCAGGAGATTCATAATCGACTTATGTCTCCTTCAGAGGTCCATATTTTGAACGCTAGAGCGGCTCAATCAAAATATTAATTAATCACTCTAAACACGCGTTAATATGAGACTTCTGGCTGATAACCAGTAACCAGCTGGTACGCATATGGTGTTTGAGTGTCTATGGGCCTCATAACGGAAAAATGCAGCAAAATAGCATAACCCCACACCGAAATATAAATCTTGGTATGCAAGACCAAGAAATGCGTGCAATCATTTGCAGTCGCATCATCAAACTTTCCGTGAGTCCATTTGGGTCTGAACATAATCGACAGGATGTTCAATTTCAATTTCCAAACTCAAGTAATTCAAATCGAAATTTCGATTATTACTCTTCGGAATTATCAAGTCGGCTAGACTTTTCAGGATAATCCGGATCATGAGCCATCAACTTAATGATAGGGCTAAAAGTTTGGAAAATGCTGCATTTATGTGGACAACATTAAAATGTGACCATATTGTCGATGCATCAACCATAACCATTTATATTTATGGTCCGTCTTATGGTTGGATAAGTCCACAATAACTCCTTCAATTCTTTATAAGAATTCTACGAGTTCATTTCGTGATCTTTACACATACTAGTCTTTCAAAGTGAGCATTAGTGGCATGAATTTCGGATTAATCACGAAATATATCCTCAAAGAGAATCCAAATGCGATGCGATTATAAATCAAGCATCGTCTTTTGACCCGGGAATATCTAATCCGGTCAATGCCACAATATCAAAATGCTCTTATCAATCGACGACAGGCGAATGATAGTAAAGACAATCATGTCTTAGCATTTAAATTCGTTATCATTCGACGACAGGCGAAATGATAAGGAAACTTTAAACGCTTTAAAGAATGTGATAGCAACCACTTGAAAGACATTTCAACTCCTCTAAAATACGCTTTTGGTCGTATTGAATGGAGACTATGTAAAGAAATTTCAATTCTTTCATGAGCTATTACCAGGTAACACTGGTTTTCTCGAATATTTTATAACTCAATAAGGTACGACATGACCTATAGGAGTATAACGCCTCATATTTGACAAATCAATTTGGCTTTACCAAAGATTTCGATTTGGAACGACAGGTCCAGAATCGCTGTCACTGAGTACACTTTTAGGCAAGTAGTTGGTGAAATTATGTGGTACACTGTTACCCACTATTTCTAGAAAACCAACTACACCACAAGTATTGCCTAAAATTTCATAATTTAAAGTTTGGTCACATTTGTCAAAAGAATTTGCTCAATAAACACTTTAAATTATTTCGAGAAATTTCATAAACAGGCAAACCATAATCCAAAAGTATGGTCCAAATGGAAAAATAATAATCCAAATGGAAAACATAATCCAGATGAGCGAAAAAATGGCTCAATGATTTATCAAAATCAGTAAAGAAAGGTATCAAACTCATTTGAGCCACAAAATCGGGGGTCTCAATAGTTTCCTTTCAATTAACTTTAACCACATTAGCATCGGTTTTTCCACCTTTATAATAGTTGTGAACTATTTAAGGAGTAACCGTGCATGACCGTTGTCTTTATAGCATAGAGTTGGCTCCTTGAGCATCATCTCTTACTTTGTGACAACGGCCCATATTGTTCCTTTCAATTACTGTCTTGGAGCCACAGGTTTCAATTTCGACGATTGTCTAAAATCTCGCTTGGCTAAGCGATTCATCGGGATCGCGACAGTTCGAGACAAATAACACTTGTCTCGGTTCTCGATTCATGGAAAAAAAATATACACGAAGAACATTAATATCAGGCAAACAATTCGCCATTGACCCAATTGGATTAAAACTACTCACCGGGGTAATTTTCTTATCCAATAACAGATGGGCGATAAAGGAACATGGTGAATATAAATTCACGATACTGCTTATGGAATACAATTTCCAAGCTAGTATTTTGGTGAAGGATTGCTCCAATATGTCAATTTCAGACATTTGTTCACCATAGACGTCATCACGTCTCAAATATGGCGGCGGAATAAAATCAACGCCTTAGCATTCATCCTGATGTTAACAACAAACTCGTGTTTTACTCATCAAAGATGGCATCCAAAAAAAATTTGGGCATCACATTTTCACACATCAGGGTGACTAACATGTGGTGACGGAATAACATCAATGTCTAAACAGTCATTTCGCAAGTATGTTTTGCGAATTTTCTCATCATAGATGGCATCCAACATGTGTTGGGAGTTCTGGATTATTTATCATATAAAACGACTGGTTTATATGTTTATGGTTTGCACAAGCACAAACTTTTTTTCGAAACGACAGGTTCGAAAACATTAGTTTTGCTTCTCATGTGAATCGGTTTTCATTGATCGAACGACGGGTCGATACTGAAACACCAATTCGGCGAAACATACATCACTATATAAACACACTCGGGGAAATTATTATTTAGTCAACCCCTTTCGGTAGCTCTACTTGAAAAACGACCAGGAAAGACGGTGAGGGTGGAGGGCACGAATGCCACTTAAAACCCGACCTCATTAGGATATCGACTTCCGCCTATATCTTTCCTAGACATCGTATCCAAATAGGTGAGCCTAGTTGGGGAAGGTTCATAATTTTTCCAACTTAAATGTGAAAATATATGATTTCGCAATTTTATATATGGCAAAAATATTAAACAGCATAGAGAATATCTATTTAGATTAACCACACATATATAAGCAGGCAGTAAATATATTTTAGAATCTATCTAATCATGCAGTAGATTTGGTGTTATAATCAAATCAATTTAAGATTATCAATCAATCCATAAAGATTCTAACATATCAAATCAAATCAATTTTTATTCGCTTGCCTTTTAATAAAAAAAATTATATGCATGTGTGTGTATATTTACCAAATATTGTATATTTATCAACCATATGTACTGTTTTTGTATAAGTATTATACTACAGGACCATGCGCGTAATTACAGCAAACTATATATCTATTTACAGCATTATTACATATACAGTCCAGAATTTCAGACAAGTTTCAGTTTAGTCCTTGAGTAATTTTACAGCTTTCAGAGAATTACAATTCAGTACATACGTTTCAGTTTGTTGCAGATTTAATCCTTCAGATTAATACATGTTTTACATACCATACCAAGACATATATGTTCACATAAAAAACAGCAAACACGTCGTTTGTTAATATACATGCGACATACTAATTTGAGATACTGTCTACAAATATATATAACATGCAAGCAGTCAAGCACACCAAAGCAAAAAAACTAATCATTTGTCTGGGCTAGTATATGTATTATGTACTATTTCATATATATAGTTTGTTACCAAAACAAACTATTTAATACATATAACATGCAAACAGTCAACCAGAGCAAAACAAACAATCAAGCAGCCGCATGTACTATGCATGTACAATTTTCTACAGAGCACTATTCATGGTGTGTATAAAAGAATCATTAGTTTACGATCAACGTGTTACCAAACAATTTATAATTCCAGTAATCTATTCAATGATTATCTTGCAGCTGACTTTTCACATAGTATTACAAATTTAGTTGTCAAACCGGGATTAAGAATTATTTACTATTGCACGGTATGTTGGTGAAGGTCGATATAGCAAAATCCTAATAAAATCCGGATAAACCTCAAGGTTTATTGAATCTATAATCCGTACTTCGATCTCCGAGAGCAGTGCTGATAACGTGTTGTAATACAACTATTAGCTAGGTATTTATGGAGACAGAAGTAGAGAGAGGGGAGAACAGTATGATCTTTATTATTAATGAAGAAATATGTGAATGAATGTAAAATACAAGACCCCTAGCCCTCTTTATATAGATAGAGGGGTAGGGTTACAAGCCCAACTTGGGCCCATAAAGTATAAGGTCAAGAGTACAATAATCTCACAACAATTTTAATTTATTTATTTCTTGTTGGTCTCTTTGCTAAAATCCGCTATTTAATCAGCAGCAAAGTCGATAAAAACATATATTTTATTAACAAGTGTGAGAAAATTCAATGGTAATTTTGATCTTCCCTTTTTTTTGTTTATCATTCTTAATATGTTTTTTTTTCTCTAGGGTTTTATGAGAAAATTTGAAGTGATTTTGGTCTCTTCTCTGTACGATAGCTGATTTTTAAATATATTTTAATTGAATTTATTAGATATTCTGTCCATTGTGTGAAACCTAGGGTTTTATGAGCATAATTAACGCTATTTTGGTATATTATCCATGCAATTGTTTATATTTTAATTTAATTAAAAAACTGGAAGAGTTGTTTTATATTCAGATCAAAACTCACTCGAAATTCTTGTTTTTTTCAAATCAGAACACCCATTTTTTGAATTTGTGTGAAACCTAGCGTTTTCTGAGCATACTTAAGAAGCTTTTGTTCTATTATTCATACAATTTTTGTTACTCTCTTCAATTCTAATTTGATTAATTAAATTGTCCGTAGATTATGTGCTGTGAGCAAAATTAAGGTGTTTTTGGTCTATTCTTTGTACGATCGTTGATTTTCGATTCGACTCTAATTGGTATCCTCGATGTACAATTATTTTGTTGTTGTTATAAAAATCTCCGTATTTGAATAACTATCTTTTGAGGCGAAAAAGCTCAATTCGATGCCCACTTTCCTGTTTTTTATGTTTTTAGGACAGCTCTTACAGAAACGCTTTAGCTATTATATTTTTTGTGTTTTCATATTTTAAAAAATTCTATGCCGAAATAGTCCGTAACTCTGTTTAAACTTTGGCCGTGTCTTAAAGCAGAGTCGTTAGTATGTAATCATAGTCGTAGTTACTTATGTAGACAGTTGACTTATTTAACTTTTTAAAAACTGGAGTAGTTATTATCTTATTTCTAAAGTGACAAGTTGCAGAGAATGTGTCCATTATGCGAGCAAAACGTTTATAATGGATGAAAACCCTTGGGTGCGCTCGTGTCAATATTCAATATGGAGATGATGATGGAAAAATAGAGGTAAAACAGTACAACCTGACAATCTTTTTGAGGCTGAGGATAAAGCAAAATTCATTCAGCTTAAACTTTCACGCTTTCTGCTCATAAATGCCAAATAAATTACAACTTCTAAGTAAAAAAAATTGATCTTAAAGATTGCATCCAAAAAAGCCTGTACGCTCTATCTCACTTCAGGATTCAATGTTTTTGATTATTTCCTTATGATGAAAAATTGTTAATTGAAATTAACCTTTCAGGTATCGGTTCTCTCATGTCCTGTGAATTGCATCCATTGGGTCGATAGTGAAGAATTACCTTTGCTTTAACATTTAATCAAGCCTCAGCCTAAAGAAGGAAACGGAATTTTCGGACAAGGATGGGAAAGGCCTAAGAATGTTTTCATGGCAGCTAAAGTCTTAGATAAGCAGCTTAAACAAGAAGCCATTAACAAGCAGAGAAATGGTAATGGTTGTTACATCTTTACTCTCTCTTTTTAGAACTACTTTATATAGATTTTCACTTTAGTTGAAACTGGTGTCATTTATATACTGGAATACTTGATCGGCAGCACAAATTTATCCATTCATACTGGAATACTTGCTCGGCAACACAAATTTATCCATTCATACTGGAATACTTGCTCGGCAACACAAATTTATCCATTCATAAGTAAAAGACCCCTTGGCACAACACGATCGACTTTCTAACAAACACCGTTAAAAATAATGTATCTCGATCAGTGCACAAACCGCTAAAATTTGGCATGGATCACATTTGCTAGCTAGAAAAGTTGTATCTTATAAGGTTATATAGATCACTAGATCAGGCAAAACTTGATTTTTGTTATTACCGATTTAATTTCATTCCATATAATTCAGCTCATATTACCTAGAAAGTTGTACCCCTCCAGGTTGTAGAATATCAGGCAAATCTTGTTTTTTGCTATCACCACTTCAATTTCTCACCCAAAAACTTACAAGCAGATATTATCGAATTTACAACCGTCTTACTTAATCATCAATAATCACAAATATTAGAATTTTAACAATGAAAAATGTATTAGAACTACTAGGCATGCATCTAATTCTTCAATCATTTTTATACATTATCTGAATAACAATTTTATCAAAGTGTAACTCGGTTTTTCATTATTTATACTACTAGGCATGCATCTAATTCTTCAATCATTTAATTTCACCCAACATATAATTTAGCTCATATTGCCTAGAAAGTTGTACCTTTTAAGGCTGTAGATCAGGCAAATCTTGAATTTGTTATCACCGAATATTATCTAACTTACAGCCTCTTTCTTAATCATCAACTATAAGCACATACAGTGTAATATTAACAATGAAAATGTATTAGAACTATTAGGCATCCAATTCTTCAATTAATTGTATGCATTGTCTGAATAAAAAAATTATCAAATTATAACTCGGTTTTTCATTATTTTTACGATTACTATTAATTAATTGCAGCAAGGAAGGATGTTGAACAGGAAACACCAGCTCAAGCAAATGCTAGTTTAAACCTAAAGATGGATAAATTCTCTAAAGCTTGGAGTTGGGTCAATGATGTTTTGGGACACTTAAGTGGTTTTTAAAGTTCATGATCAGTGAATTGTTAATCAATAAAAAATTTAGGAAGATGAGATGTGTAAATAAAATAATTTTTAAATTTAAAAACACGTATATGGATCGAGTATGTCATCAGATAGTGTGTTGTTGCATGAGTAAATGGAATACTTGTATTAAAAAAAAATTATGGATTATTTTCCTTGTTAATTTGGTGGCAACTCTTAAGCCTTGCACATTATCATTTTTGCTTAAATCTAAGCTGCATATGTTTTCTAAGACCTCATTTAAGCTTATCAAACAATACTAAGTTTTTTTTGTGTTTGCGACTCAACTTAAAGCAATATTAGGGTGCTTGGATTTTTTTAATTTTTATTGAAGTTCTTGAAGCAGTAATCATCTCATTTCTGCTCATTTTTTTGTATCAGTTTATCTCTTGGATTTTAGTCATGTGTCCATCTTTATTAACCTTACCATCTAGAAGAGCGAAACCAATCTTGATAAGCTCGAAGCCTGCCCGCTTTAAGTTTCACGTTCAAAATCAAACCAAAGATTTTTGTGACCATCACAGACCACGTCGTAACGTGATTTCTGGAACTTCTCATGAAACCGAGAATTAGCAAATGATCCGGGATCGGTTAAAACAAACCGAGCCCAAACCAATTAACAAAGCAGGTCCGAAGAAGGCACCAACTCGTCTTGGATGGGCTCATTTAAAGACCGACATCGTCGTGAGTGAAGTTTACCCATCTTTTCACGCACTTTTGACTTGTCTACTCGACAGAGCGAATCTACTGACTACTACTAATGGCATTTTCGTAATCTGACTAATGCTCTTAATAAATTATCATTCTTTGCTAAATCCAACTATTCAAGTACTCTAATTGCAGCTTGGGATACGTTAAATTTAATTTACACTATGCAATTTCATTCCAAACCAACTTCCCTTTATAAAACGTTTTTTGACCATCTTGTGAAGATGTTTATTCTGAAACTCCATGGTTTAAGTTAATATATAAAAGGCTTATATTATACAAAACCTTAGGCATTATTATTAAGATCTAATGCCATAAGAGGTGATTTGTTTAACTACCAATAACATTTTTTATGCAAAAAACATACTCCATATTGGATAAAAATTAAAAACATAAAAACAATTTGAAACAAAATCATATATATGTTCAAAACTCAATCCATTGGTGTGCTTAAAGGTAGATTAGGGTTTGTTACATACATACGTGAACTTTTTCTTATGTAGTATCCGTTCGAAACGACGTGTGCTAAAAATATTAAAAAATAAATAAAATGGATTTTTTATATATATATAAATGGTGGGAAACCCACATTTTTATTGAATTAGTAAAATAAAAATGCGGAGAAAAACCCATAAAATGGAATTATACTTGGTGTGTAATTACTAATTATAATTAACTAATGAAAGTACATGCAAAAGAAGATTAGTTAAAAGTGGCAGTTGGTTAATTAGCAAAAAGGTAGTTGATATCAACCGTTACGGTTGTCTTCTACTTAATTTTCGAGCCAAATTTATATTATTGCTTGTTAATTACGTATCCTACCTGACACTACATCATGTACGTTACGTGGTCTAAAAGGTACCTTGTAGGACCTAAAACTGTAGAAAGTGGCAATTTATTTTATATTTTTGGTACTAACTTTACAACAACAAAAAATTGTAAGTTATTTTTGTTAAGTTTGTAAAAACTGATCCCCCTACTGTATGTATCTTTTTATTTATATTTATTAATTATTACATTCATTATATATTTATACGATAAAACTTGTAATTTATTTAATGTGTTTCCTCTAATAAATTAATTTGGATTGAAAAAAATTAATAGAATTATATTAAAATATAGTAATATTTAGTTATGATAATAAATTTAATACGAAAAATAAAAAATGTATAAAATTAAACTGTTATAAATATAAAATTGATTCTAATTAAAGCAAGAGCTAAGGAGACCAATGTATAACAGAATAACTACCCCCCAACAAAAAAGCTTCATTCACGTAAATAAAATAAAAAGTTAAAATATGCTAGCAATTGGGAGGGAGAAACTGAATTTAAACCAACATATACTCACCATTTTACAAACCTGCAAAAATATAAAACATCTCAATCAGCTTCAATCTCACCTCATTGTTCTCGGGCATGGCGATACCCAGTTCTTCTCTTTCAAGCTCGTACGCCACGCGATACTCTCCCTCTCTAACCTCCCTCATGCCCGTTCGCTCTTCGATTCCCTCTCCTCCCCGAACGTATACCTTTACACCGCCATGATCACCGCTTACACCTCTGTTTCGGATAACAAATCTTCCCTTTTCATTTACCGAAAAATGTTAAGAAACATGGGTAATAGTGATAATAAGCCTAACCAGTTTATTTACCCACATGTTTTGAAGTGTTGTAACGCTGAAATAATCCATACCCAGATTATAAAATCGGGTTTTGGGAAATACCCGGTTGTGCAAACGTCCTTGTTGGACTCGTATTGGAGGTTCGGGGATGATTTTGTATCTGCTCGGAAAGTGTTTGATGAAATGATTGAGAGAAATGTTGTTACTTGGACGGCGATGGTTTCAGGGTATGCTAGGGTGGGGAAAATGAACGAGGCGATTGTGGTTTTTAACGGGATGGTGGAGAGAGATACGCCGTCGTGGAACGCTGTGATCGCTGGGTCCACGCAGAACGGGCTTTTCTGCGAGGCGATTGCTCTTTTTAGGCGAATGGTTGGCGGAAAAAACGTGGATGTTAGGCCGAATACAGTTACTCTTGTGTGTGTTTTGTCGGCTTGTGGGCATACCGGTATGCTACACCTTGGGCGATCCATCCATGCATACGTTTATAGAAACGGGCTTGGTCCCGACCGGTTTGTGTCGAATGCGTTAGTGGATATGTATGGAAAATGTGGGAATTTATCAAGGGCAAGAATGGTGTTTGACACAACACGAGAAAAGGGATTAACTTTGTGGAACTCGATGATTAATTCATTCGCGTTACACGGGGAAAGTGGAGAGGCGATCGGTGTCTTTGAGGAGATGCTACGGTGTGAGAACGGAGTAAAGCCGGATAATGTTACCTTTGTTGGTTTACTAAACGCGTGTACTCATGGGGGATTAGTTGACCAAGGGCGAGATTACTTTAATTCAATGATTAATGATTTTAGAATCGAGCCTCAAATACAACATTACGGGTGCTTAATTGACCTTCTAGGTAGAGCCGGTAAATTTGATGAAGCCATGGAAGTTATTCGAGACATGAGGGTGCCGCCCGATGAGGTCGTTTGGGGGTCCCTGTTAAATGGATGTAAGATTCATGGTCGGATAGATCTAGCTGAGCTGGCAGCTAAAAAGCTGGTCGACATAGATCCGAGTAATGGTGGTTATGGTATAATGTTGGCGAATATATACGTAGAGACAGGGAAGTGGGAGGAGGTAGGGAAGGTGAGAAAAATGTTGAAAGATACAGATGCTCATAAGACACCAGGTTGTAGTTGGATTGAGGTCGATAACAAGGTCCACCAGTTTTATTCTGTCGATACGACACATCCGAGGACAGAAGAGATTTACGCTATTTTGGAGAGTCTTCTTGGTTTTTTTCAGTAATTCATACATTCTTTTTATACAATAGCATCCCATTTTCAGTTAGATATGTTGTAGGGTATTGACATTGTATTATCTTTGCGGTTTTAAAATTTAAGAAGTCATGAGAAAGTAATGCCAGCAAGATTGTACGATTTAGTTCACTATGGGTTAATTTGGCTGTAGTTTAAATGCAAATAACAGCTCGATTTAAAGTTGAGAAAAAAAATTGGGTTCATATTTTGTACAAGTTAAGCTTTTTTAGCTTGTATGATGTTCAACTAAACGTGCATGCACTGACTTATAAGCAAAACAAACTCCGCATGCTTAAGGTTGAACCTGAAAACAAGCACTATTGCTGAGGCATTTCCTTGACATGTTCTTCTTACTCCAATACTGAATGTATGATAATTTAGAATCAAGATTTCGCTATTTTATTTCTGATCAATTATAATCATACAATCTCAGCATCTTGGAAAGAGGCAATTTCTAGCTTTACGAGGACAGGTAGTGATACTCTGATAGGATCATTTCTCTTACAATCAATACCACACCACACACGTCATGGCAAATATGGCCTATATAAAGTGTGGTCTTCTCCTCAAATGGTATGCTTGGATGAGTTTTCCTAGCCGACCGTGGCATGGCCAATGCTCTAAAAAGTTTCAATGGTTCCTGCAAACAAATTACAGTTGATCGATAAGAGTGAATCCTAGAACAATGATTTCGTATCAAAAAGGCTACCAAGAAAACCAAACAGAATTAGTGGTAAGAAGAATAGAAGACCCTCAAACCAAAAAGAAAGCCTGAAATTTGGTTATTTTTACAAGTTTCTACTCTACTGTTCAAGTGTGCAGTAAAATTCCGTGCAGAAGGAAAGATGAAAAATACAATGAGAACAGCATTCCAGCCTTCAATATATGCACTATATTTTAACGAACAACCTAGACAAGGCAGTATGGTTTTCCAAATCCAAACGATAACATGTCCAGGAGGCCATCTTGTTTCAAAGTACTCTTCATGTTAATAAATTTTAAATTGTAAGATATGCAGGAAAGGCTTTTGCTTGCCAAAATTTAAAAAAGACAATTTCTTTGATGTATCTTGAGAAATCTCTTTTGTGATTTAACCTCTTTAGCAAATAAATACTGATGAACTCTTTTAAAAACTTTAACTTAATCTGCAAATAATAACTCGGTAAGCAAATACATTGTTTAGCTACTTCAGCAAATACAGCTGTTATGTTATAAGCAAGGAACACAGTAAAATCAACGCAAATCTGCAAATGCATCTCAAAATACTGTGGGCAGAAAAAATGGGGAAAGTTGTGAAACAAGTTTCAGAACTTAATAGCAAAGTGCCATGAGCGAGACCATGAAAGAATAACCAGGCACATATTTGAGTCATTCCTTCACAAAATTTGATGTCACGTGCTTTTGTGGTTTCTAATTTTCTGGGAGATCATGTCTTCCATTGATTAATTGGACAATATGTTTAGAGTTTGAAAGGAGAATACTCTTCCACCTGAAAAAAGGGTCATTGAAAAAGTCTGGTAAATTTTTGTTCGCTGTTTACATTTTGGGAGATTAAATAGCTAACGTATGTGTTCAAGTGATGGTAAAACACGTAAAATAAATAAAATATAAACACCACATGAAGGTGAAGATGGCAATAAGATTTAGCTGAATATGCATTTTGGGACAAAGCTATAGACCAGGAGGATATACCTAGCAATTTTTTTTCCTAATGAAATAAAGAAGAGGCTCCTACTAAAACCTCCCAACATTCTTTCACATATTCAATTGTTTGTCAGACCAACAAACAATTGAATAGCATATATTTGAAGAACACTTTTGCATCTATTGATGTCGTGAAGAACAACAAATGAAAGAATGGCATCTTTCGTTGCTATAAATGAGTGAAAAGCATAATTTCAAAGAAAATCAGCACTTGTAAAAAAGTTTGAATGTACAGAGTACAGATTTGAAGTCATTAGTGTTGAGCAGGTAGATGACCAGATCAGTGACAAACAATGTTCCAATTTTCCTACTCTGTTTTTGAAAATCAGTGAGACCAAGTCACTTTTGTGTGTATTGTTGGATAGATCTTGCAAAACTAGTCTGACTAGAAAGAAAAAAATTATCCCAATCGGATGTACAGGTCAAAATTTGCAGTAGAAGAAACAACAAGGACGCCCTTTCAATTTGAAGTAGTGTCTTTGTCAGTTTTTGAAAATCAGCAAGACCAAGTCACTTTGGTGATATCGAGTTGCATAAGGATATGCGAAGTAATGCTCTTTTTCAATCAAAGAAGGGTACTTTCAGCGAATTTTTGTAAGTAGACACATGATGATCCGATCCGTAACACAAAAAGTCCACAGCATAAAATCATCAGTAATATAGCAAGCTCGAATAAGAATAAAATAGAAATTCAAAGTACTATTACAGTATTACTGTATCTAAAATAATAATTGAGAGAGAATTTAAAAGTAGCCACTAACCAAGTTGTTCCATTTCCATCAAGCAATGCCGTATATCGATAAAAATCCTTCAAGCAAATGAATTGTCACTGATTTACACCCCTTTAGAAAGCGGAATCAGCCAAACCTATTGCGCATGAACTCTCTCATTGAATTTTCAATGCATACAGATGGCATCGTTTCATAAACCGCTATGCATCCTGGACTTTAACGGTTCAACCCCCCATGAAGTAGTTACAGCTCCAATCATTATGCATCCAAGATCCAGCCACTATTATCTTTCTTCAATACTTATCCGGTTAAATCAGGTTCACGATCTACTAAGTACATCACCATACCACCAAACCAAATCACCAAATCTTTTCACCAATCATGTACAAATCTCTACACAAAATAAAATCACCTTGCATCCATGTCACACGAATTCGCATGTGAGGGAGGACAACGAGAACCAATTATATAACCGTGTTCGGAAGATTAATTATTTCACCAAAAATCTCTGCATGAACAGGAACCCTCTGTAAACCTGTGAAACCTAGTTCTGTCCCTGACAATAATCTCACGGTTATAAATCTTCGAAACCAGCTTAAACACTACATGGCAATCCCCACATATCCTGATATTCTTAATCACTTGAATTGGTGAACCCTCACACGTATGAATCAAACCAAATGCCATAGCCAACTTCTCACTATGGTAAAGCAAGGCATTTTCTCTCTCCTCCCGGCCAATATCATGCAACACACATTTCGTCTCGGGCACATATCCATGTTCCTCGATCCTAATCCTCACCTCCTCGAGCTTCTTATAAATTTCCCTCCAATTCTTATGACTCTTATCAGCATTCAAAAACTTATGTATCACACCATCAACTTCAGTGTAGCTAAATCCCGGGATTTTTCTCACATCCCTACTGTTCATAGTGTCTCTCACCTTCTTAACGTCGTCCCACCTCTCATGAGCCGCATACAAATTCGACAGCAAGACGAAATCACCACAACTTCTCGAACCCATCTCCACAAGCTTTCTCGAGACTTTCTCGGCCATATCCACATTCCCATAAGTTTTACACGCACCTAGCAACGTCTGCCACATCACCACATCAGGCACCATAGGCATCGAATTTACAATCTTAAAAGCCTTATCCAATTCGCCAGCCCTACCTAGCAAATCGACAACGCTGCCATAGTGTTTCACACTACGTTTCACCCCACAGTTTTCCATTGATATAAATAAGTTATACCCTTCTTCCACTTGTCCTGCATGATTGCACGCACACAATGCCGCCAAGTAACTCACAGTATCCGGTTCTACACCTGCAAAACCCATCTCGCGAAAAAGCTCGAGAGCCCTAACCCCATCCCCATGCATAGCAAACCCCATTATCATCGTATTCCACGTAACTAAACTCCTCTCACAAACCATATTATCAAAGACCAAACAAGCCTTATCAACATGCCCACATTTTGCAAACATATCTATCCCAGCATTACAAACCTGACCATTCGAATCCAATCTCGAATCTTTAACATAATCCCAAATTTTTTCACCCTCTCCAATCGCACCCAACTGCGAACACGCCGACAAAGCGCCCAAAACAGTAACCTCGTTTGGGCGCAGACCATCGGAACAAACCATCTTGAAAAGGTCCAAAGCTTCATTAGGGCGGTGATCATTCGCGAACCCTGAAATCAACGCGTTCCAGCTAGCGATATCCCTACGAGGCATCTCATCGAAAACCTTACGAGCACAGTCCAAGTCGCCCAGCTTAGCATAAACATCCAACAAAGTCGTCTGCAACAAGACATCGAAAGAAAACCCGTATCTAACAACATGAGAATGTATCTGGGTAGCTTCCCTTTTAGCCAGAGATTTAGCACACGCCTTCAACGCAAATGAGCATGAAAGTGCATCTGGTTTAACAAAAGGCTCCCGAGTAAGGCGAAAGTACCATGTGAGGGAGTCGAGGGGGTGTTGTGTGAGGGCAAGGCCACGTATGAGGGCGTTGAAGTCGTTGGTGGATGGAGTGAGGACGAGGTTGAAGAGAGAGAAGAGAGAGGGAAGGAGGGGATGCAATGACGTGGCGACCAGGTTTAAAAGCTTATGGCGAGACGAGGAATGGGAGAAGAAGAGGCCGGTGGTGATGACATGGCACTGGAACTGCTTGATTTGTGCAACGGACCTGCATTTTTTCGCCACCTCTTCTATGTAAGCCATTGATCACATATTTGTCTTCAAATTACAAGTACCCATAACAACAATTCCACAATTCCACTTATTTTTTAGTACTATTCGGTACCCATTAGCTTAACCTCAGCTTAAGCTGTTGTAAACTCCTATATATCAAGAAATATTTCGTTAATAAGAACCGAGTTCATATATGTCCCTGAAGAAACTTATTCAAGTTAACTGAACTCACTTTACAAGAAAAAGAGCTACAAATTTCAAAAATTGAAATATCAAACCAGAGCAAACAACACAAAATTTATTTGCCCAGATAAAAAGAATAGATCAACTTGGTTTTAAAATTTAACAACTTTATGGTGAACCCAATAAGCATGTGTACACTAAACTGTAGAAACCTGTTAAGACTCCAATTTTTTATAGATTTTTTTTTTCAAAAAAAAATAAAAATGCTCCAATGAAGGCTGTAAAAAATCTCTCTCTTATGCATTTAGTCGAACAGTTATACTGCTCAATTTAATGTAGCAGTCAAAGATAATTTTTGTAGAAACTTCATTTTTGAAAAGAATTCTTATTAAAATTTGAGCTAAATAGATGCAATTAGCAGCTAAATTAGTACTAATCAAGCATTGTCACAGTTAAAATCTCCCTAATTATCAAACAGGCAGCTTAATAATTTTAAAAAGCGATTAAGTTATGAATTAGAAAGTCTAATATATGTAAGTGGTATAAACAAATGAGAACCTTCAATTTTAATAAACTTACACTGAATATCTTGGATGTTAGCAGAGAGAAATAAAATGAACAAATGAATTAGAGTTTTTTTAGAGAGCAACACGTAGTCACGTACTATTTAATTTGCCAAAATGCTACTATAAGGTCAAAAACTATATAAATTTAATTGGGTAACTTGCAAATAACCTCATGGAACTATGGCTCATTTGAAAATAACCCCCATGATGTATCACTTCTTTCAATTAATCCCCATAAACTATCAAAACTTTGCAATTAATAATTTATTCTATATTCATGCATATCAACTAATTTTTTTTGGAATGACATAAAAAATTAGTTTTTCTCACTAAAATAATATTAAAACGTATTGCGATGACATTTTACTGTAATTGGTATCTTTAACTCATGTGCACTAATATATGAAACAAATAATTTTATAAAATGAACAAATGAATAAAAAGTTATGTCATTATAAATATGAACTTGGGGGTTAATTTTGTAAAATAATTTGGAATGACAACAACAACAAAAAATTCTCACCAAAATAATATTTTCTTATATAAAGACTATTGCGATGACATTCTATGGTAATTGGTATCTTAACTCATGTGCATTAACAAACTATATATATGAAACAAATAATTTTGTAAAATGAACAAATAAATAAAAAGTTATGTCATTATAAATATGAACTTGTGGGTTAATCGTAAAAGTTTGATAGCTTATGAGGGTTAGTTGCAAGAATTAATAGCTTACAGAGTTATTTGCAAAAGCGCCGTAGTTCAAAGGGATATCGTTGGTAAAATGATAATTTAGTACATATTTACAAACTTATTTAAAAAAAACCCGGTTGTTTTGAAATTGATAACTCTTTTACAAAAAACTACATATTTTGTGAACTTATTTAGATACATATGTCATTAAAAAATCCAAACAAATATTAAAAAATTAAAAACCAAAATTTAAAAAAATACATTTTTTATACAAAAAATATTTGTGATCCTGTCTAATCATATTCAATCTTGTTTGATCATGTCCAATCTTGTCCAATATTATATGTGTAATCATGTGTAATCTTGTTTGATATTATGTACACTTTTTTTGATTTTTTTCCAAATTTTTTCAATTTTTTTTGTATATTTTATTATTTTGTATGACATATGTAACTAATTATAAATAAATATAAAAAAAATACACGTATATGAGTTTTTTTTATAATTAATTAAATTAATATGTAACTATTTATCAGCATAAGCATGCATTTTACCCAAATTAATTTGATACATGGTGGTGCCCAATTCTGAAAGCATATAATTTGGGCCTACTTTCATAATATTATAGGTCACTATTGAACTCTAGGAGCCAATGTACATTCACAAACTAAATTAACCAAATCAAACGATATATAAATAATTATCTACCACGAACTAGAAAAAAACAAAAGAAACATTTCTTTATTAAGCATGCAGTTTTAATTTAGTTGTATATATTAAATTAGAGTTTATTGTTTTGATTCATATATTGGATATTGATAATTTAAACGTATGGACCATTTTTCGATTTTTAGTAAGTGAGTGAAAATTAAAAATTGAAAGGTCTTGATTTTCAAATCTGCTTTGCCCATCTTAAATGTTGAAAACGTCACTGTCGGTTCATGTGCCGGATATGTGACTTTATAATTTCATTTATTTTTTTTATAGTTCGCGTGACATATTGATAAATCCAATATTTTCTTAAAAATATAGGTTTTTAGTATGCATTTTTTCCCATAAGAATCTGCCTTTAAAGCAGTTAGTTCTTCAAGTAACCTTCTTCGATTATTAACATATTAACATGCGAGAATAAACCCAATGTACATCTTAGGTGTTCAGTTCTTAAAGTAACCTTATTCAATTATACATGTGTTTTATTTATCGTGTTGCTCAGTGCAAAAGAAAACAAGAATCGCTAAAAACAAACACAAAGTTATTGACTTTTTTAGGCACGATGTCATTTGTATAAATTCGATATCACATCAGGAAAAAAATATCATCCTTACGAGTTAAAAGAGGTGATTGGACAATCGCTCATGTGGTACTCTATCCTTCTCAAATATAATAATGTGCATACTTATGCAATTTTTGGTAAATAAGTTGTCGAAATTGTTGCTTGCAGTGTATGAGAACCTAAAACCATGAGATAGACGGAAACGTAACTGAAAAAACAAGAAGCTAAAGATTTATACACTGACCTTGTTTGATTGTATCATTTGAAATTGGACTATGAGTCGAGCATAAACATAAATACTATATTTGATAACCCGATTTAACTTCGGACTATATCTCGTACCCGTTCATGAAATGATATTAAAACTTAAAATACAATCGCAAATGCATTAATTGTAATACATTATTTTAAGATCTTAATGGATTGGTAGTGTGATGATTAAAAATCTCGTAACCAAACAAATCTAATATTTATAGTAATACTGTAATAGTAATAGAATTTATACAAGAAAGTAAGAAACTAAATTAACGTGGTGTTGCATTGACATTATTCCAATTAAATAAGTTTAAATAAAAAAAGACAGCATATTCCAAATATATTCAAGAAAGAGAGAGAGAGAGAGAGAGAGAGAGGCGTAGACCGTTAGTTATACCACCAACCTTGCTTTTATCGAACCAATTCTTATTCATACGCATACATACATATATACATATATATATATATATACGTATATATACATATATCTACATATATATATATATATAGAGAGAGAGAGGTGGGTTAGAGATGCGGACGATGATGGGTGACGTGGCGAGCTCTACGTCATCTGGATCGGGGACGACGTCATCATCGAGTCATGAGATATTTAGGAATTATCCGTTAATAGCTGCTCTCGTCGCTTTCTCCATCGCCCAATCCATTAAGTTCCTCACCACCTGGTATTTCATTATTCTTTTATTTCAAATTATACTATTAATTAGTTTTAATGCTATTTGTATCAATTTATGTCTTTTTAATCTTTTTCTGATCTTCCACCTATTTCTCTTATCTGTCTCTCTAACTATATATTGTGTATGTATGTATGTAATATCTGTGTTATCGGATTGTATTAATTCGCCTTTTTCGCTCATGGGTATTATTTGTGTTCTCTTGTTACCAATGATTCGCCAGCGGAGCCAGAATTATTATTACGGAATTGCTAAATGCAAAATGTTATTTTATTGGGTTGGAAGACATTTTAAAAAAAATATATATATATATATATTTCGAAATTTCCTTATAGAAAAAATAGCGTTTTTTTGTAAATTGTGGGGTTGTGGCAGCAACCTTGAAGCTCCCCCTGGACTTGCCATATCATTCTGAATTATGCAAATTTTAAATATCGAAGACTTGTGTCTTTGAGTTTATATAAGTGGTTTTAAAAGTAGTTGAGAACAGGATTAAATCGGGGTAGGATTCTCGGGCCAGGGTCTAGGCAGTGAGATGCTGAAATTTGTAAGCCATTATAGTGAAAAATAAAAATGATTAATTATTTGAAAAAGAACTGTGGGTTTCATCGAAATCATGACAGTTGGAGCATTGGGAATCAACTATACTATAATTGAAATAATAAGGATTAGACGAGAATGTGCTTCAAACAATGAAGACCACTAGTGTAATTCTCTTCAATTTAGTGTATTTCTAAGGGTATTATTTCTAAGGGTATATGTATGTATGCATATAACATTTGTCTCATCGGATTGTAGTAATTCGCCTTTTCTCGCATGGGTATTTGTTCTTTTGTTTTTCGAATAGCAATAGATTCGCCTGACCTTTTTGAAATAAGAAAATTAAAAATTTCGAATAGGTGTCTTTGAGTTTATATTAATTGTTTTAAAAGTCGTGAGAATAGGATTAAGTTGGGGTGGGATACTCGGGACAGGGTCTAGGCTGCGAGATTTGTAAGCCATTATAATGAAAAATAAACCAAATCAATCATTTGAAAAAAAAAAACATGGCTCGCATCGGAACCTTGACAGTTGGAACTTTGGGAAATAAATATACTACAATCCAAACAATAAGGATTAGATGAGAATGTGCTTCAAACTTATGAAGTCCACTAGTGTAAATCTCTTCAAATAAGTTTAGTTGTAAGGGTGTTATTTTCCGTTCACACAAATCCGAAATTATAGGATCGGCTATGATATAGGCTTATAGTACTTTTTTGAAAGTTTTTGCAACATACATGTTGTGTGTGGGATCTTCATGTTTGTAATTGAAACCATATCCAAGAGAACTCCAGGATCAACATTCAGTTCAACCTAAACAAAATTTAATGCACACACACACACACACACACACACATACATATATATATATATATATATATATATATATATATTTGTATTACTCTACGACTAAAGATCATGTGTATATCAAATTAAAGTTACAACATTACCAAAATACAAACTAATTAGCATATTCTCTGTTCTCTCACTTCTTGCCAGGCTAACCATAACCAATTCATACTTCTCACAAATGTTGATACTTTCATTTTTTACGTAACTTGATTTTATTTGGTCTGATAAGCCGCGGTTAGTCTGTTTGGGCAAATTAATTCCAATTTTCTCTGATTTGCTTCAGCTTGGCCCGATTAGCTACCATTAGCCCTTACTGTCCATGTTGTACTATATTTAGTTAGACAGATTAATATTTATTGTTTTTCTTCCTCAAAAAACAAAATCTTGAATGAGTTTTCCCTCAGTCTTGAATAAGCCATTTGTTTGCTTATAATTGTGTAGTCAAACAAGCTAATCTTGCTTTTCGAATATGAGGCTCACAATACAGTAAATAACATCACACTCTCGAAGAAATAGACCGGCGCTATTATGATTAATAAGGCTTAAGATACTCCTGAGTTATTTTTTCTATAAGATTTCTGAGAACAGAGTCGGACTTTTGGATAGAAATGCCACATAAGAATGCATGAAATGCCGGAAGGACACAATCCAACTTGATTATCAGAAAAGTAACCAATATTCTGAATTAGATGCAGGAAGGATGTTTTCCGTTCGTGGTAAATAAATGAAATTGTGATCCTTTTAATGGTCCTTGGTGAATTTTCACACAACTAGTAGTTAAATGTACAGATTCACTTTTTTCATTGTATGTGATGTTAGAAAACATGTTTATAATGCTTCAACAGCACTGTGTGGATATTTCCCTTTTTGTGTAACAAGATGGATCACCACAATGCTTAATTAGACGATTATACGATGCTTTGACAGGTTGTGACTTCCAGAGTTCAGATGTGTTGTGTTAATCTTGGTTATCACCTTCTTTAGCTTCCTAGTTGTATGAGAAATGATTGGAGTACAAACAAACACCAATTTTTAACCAAACCATATAATATGACAATCTTGGATTGGGTAAGAAATCAAAGTAATGGACCCTTTAACTTGTCATAAACCACTACAAATCTGCCACATCGTCATGTTGGACATCTTGTTTGAGATTTCTTTGTTTGTCTAGAATGAACACAAATTCAGTTCAACCTAAGGGTCTTAAGATTTCTAGATTTGCAGGTACAAGGAAAAACGATGGGATTTCAAGCAACTAATTGGATCCGGTGGAATGCCATCTTCTCACGCTGCAACTGTTACCGCTCTTGCTGCAGCTGTTGGTTTCCATGATGGATTTGGAGGATCATTGTTTTCAGTTTCATTGATCCTAGCATGTATTGTATGATCTTTCTCTTTGTTTTTATGAATCTTGTTTATTAAGCTCAGGAATTCTCAGTTGGAACTAATGAGATGTTATATATTCTATAGAGTCAAGTCGGTTATTGTTTTATAAGTTTGATCTCTACATAATCATTTGCTACACTTAATGAAATCAATAGTTTTTAATTTGACATGGGTTGGGTAGTAGATTTTCTAATAACCTGGAGTTGGTGCGGGTGAATGAATTATTTTTGTTTGCTCAAATTATGTGTGCCAAGATATACGTACGCTATCTGAGATTTTGAAGCCTAATAATGCACGTATCTCGTAATTCGTTGACTAATTAATTTCCTTATTTAATGTTAAGCATGCTTGCGAAGTTAATGACTGTAACTTGTTACCTTAGTTTAAAAGTTTCAGTTCTAAGAACGTCTTTTTCCAAACACTATCTACAAATTCCCTTTATATCGACAAGTTAATGGGTTTGAGCATGCCATCTTTGTTGTATTCCACTGATTACTAGTGTCCTCAAGTGTGACCCTAACCAAAGGGTGTGTTTTATATGGGTTGGTCACATTTATCTCTGAGATGCCATTTGGATCAGAATAAGGACTAGAATTATGTACTTAAATCGACCTCGTGACATCTAATTGGGTGAGAGGGGTCTTTGCATCTTGACCAAATGCAGATTGAGAATGAAATTTTCAAAGAACTATGGCAGTCAGCACAATATGAATTTTTTATCATACTAAGAATGCTACTTCCAGTACTAGAAATTGAGTCAGTATGCTATTCTTGAAACGGAAAAAACCGCCCCTCTGTTTTTTTTTGGTTCTGGCTTCATAGTTTTTTTGTTTTTGATCTTCTTGTTTTTTTTTTATTACTGTCTCCATGTTAACTTATTTCTTCATATCTCCACCTTCTGTTCATTTTTGAGAATATGTGAGAACACACTATCTAACTTTAGCTTTTACGACTAAAGCCTTGACCATTTGATTGCAGGTAATGTATGATGCATTTGGTGTACGATTACATGCTGGTCGTCAAGCAGAGGTATCGTCCTCTCTCTCTCTCTCTCTCAGCCCACCAACAAGACTCACCTGTGCACTTTTTAGGCTGCATGATGTCTAATTTTATTGGCACTGCATCGTATTGATTAAATGGACTTTTTAGTTATTTTTCACCAAGATTTCTCCCTTTCTCAGTCCTTGATCTCTACCAATTTGCTTGTGCGCTTCCTTTGATACCAACGTGTCTTAAAATGTCGAGGCCACATGGAATTATGCTATTATACTAGTTTGATATTCATAGAATTAAGAGAACTCTTGAATATTAGAGGACTGTTTCAGAGGTTTACCATCATTTTACAGGTTCTGAACCAAATTGTTTATGAACTGCCTGCTGAACATCCTCTGGCTGAGAGCAGACCACTACGAGAGCTTCTCGGGCACACACCTACACAGGTTAGTTACATCATTGGATTAATCACTTGTCTAATTGATCTGTCATTGGCTAGCTATGTTATTTTTTAAAGTAAGTTGATGTGCTGGCTGATGTCACTCTGGTAGAACACTTTTCTCACTTCATCATCCTCTAAGTTGAGTTGATGGATACAAGCTTTTAGATTCATTAGAAGTTCAGGCGGGTCATTTTCAAATGGTCTTCAGCGATTTCAATATTAAATCATCTGAGTTGTTAGTGGTCAGTTATCAGGAATTTGTAAAACAAAAATGCCTTCGCTATAAGGCTCATTGGATCATCATTGCTTTAGTGATAGATAGTAAAGCCTCTAATTTATAGGAGACCCTCAAAACTTCTGCAATGATGATAATTTTGGGGGGACATTTCTGCACCTCTAAGCTTAGGCATATTTGTTTCAAAGAAGAGTTCATGATGATCGGGTATCTTTAAGCACAACTAAACTTGTTTGGTGTGACGTATATAGCATCACCTTAGAAATCCCTTTTGGCCTTAATTCCTGGGTTTTACTAGGCGTACTATACCTCAAAACTGCACTTCCTAAATAACCAAATGGAGCTCTGATTTCAAAATGTTTTTTTCTCTTTAAATTATTGATTTTTAAGAAAGGTGTAGAAGTTTTTCTTTATTTATTTGTCTAAACTATTGAAGACTTTATTCCCAAGTTAATGTGTCTGTATTCCAAAATCCAATTTCAGGTTATTGCCGGTGCTTTTCTGGGTATTGCCACAGCGAGTATTGGCCAATTGATAGTTGGACTCAGTAGTAGCAAAGCTTGATGGATAACATGATGGCTTCAGTTTCTCAGAATTCTCACAAAGCTTAACTCGTCTTGTAAATGTCATATTTTTTTGAATGACCCATCTTGCTTCAAATATTACTAGATATGCTTGGAATTTGCTAGCCGAGGTTATTGAAATGTTACTTCTCAGTCATTGTTTTACAATATTGGGTTTACAAGTCTTTTTTACTCTGTTTTAGCTACAGAATGTATAAGTGATGCACAACGTCTGTTTCTATGATCAGAAGAAAAATTGGAAGAAGAATATTTTTACTCCCCGTGTGTACTTGAATCGCTGTGGGCTTGGGAATCATATATAGTTCTTTCTCTAGTCTTTAATAATGCGAAAGAAAAACTTATTATGGTAAATAAATAGAAAGAAGATAAAAGCTTAACAAAATGTGGTTCATCTTTTCAAAGTGACATGCAATTACGTTTTCTTGTGATGAAATTCAAATAATCCTACCTAATTATGGTTAGTCACTGCCTAATCGTCTAATCCCGTCTAATCTATTAGCCGCATACGATCCACCTAATTTACGTCCAGACTCACCTTTTAAAACCCCGGTTTCTCCTATTAAATTAGCAACCATGTACATATATTAGAATTTTAACCAACTTCTTTTGTCAATTTGCGAAAAACACCCTGTTCTACTATTGGTATTTGTTCTAGCATTGCTATTTCCGAAGGTGATCTCATAATAATTATTTTCATTTTAAAATATAGAATTGTAATTAAATAAAAAATGTGTTACTTCATCCGTTTCAAGTTATAAGTATATATTTTTATTTTAGATGTTCCAATTTCCATTTTATAATTCAAACTTTTCTTAAATAAAAACAATTTATTATGCAAATTTATATATTTATAAGTCTAACATTGACTTTACTAGATATGAGTGAGAAAATATAATTATTCCATGAATTAAATTGCTCAAGTTAAATTGCCCTGACTTATAAATCTCAGTACTGGTTCAGTATTTAGTCAGAAGAGGGGTAAAATGCAAATAACCCCAATAAACTACCAATTATTGCAATTGACCCCATTAACTATCTAACTTTTGCAATCAACCCTCAATGTCATCTTTTAAATAATATAATTTTATGCTCGATGATTTGTTTTGGTAGGATTTTCATTTATTATAACCCGTTATTCGATAGTTATGCATGTGAAGTAATTTTTTACCAAAGGACACTAAAAACAGTTTTTCTTACTAAAATATATGTAAAGCCGTTTATGATGGATTTTTTCCGATAATTGTTACCTTACCTCGTGTTCATTGACCAACTACGTATATAAGACAAATAATTTCGTAAAATGAACAAATGAATGATTATTTATATCATTTTCAAGATGATCTTGGGGTCTAATTGCAAAATCTTGATAGTTTATGTCCACACAACGAAATACTTTTATTTTGCGATTCAGAAGAGCCTGACGGCTATGTCATTGTAATCGTTTCATAATAATTTTTGCATGTTTTTAGAATAATTAAAAAACTCATTTCTGGGAAATATCGCCACTCTCAACAACCGTCTCTCTCTCTCTCTCTCTGGCGGCATTTCTCAATTTACGCGGTTTAAAATTAAAACAAATGGCGTGTTCGATCGCCGCGGTGGCGTTAAAATCGGCCGGAGCCGGAGCAATCTCCGGCGAGGTAAAGCTCGGTAATCATCTGTGTAGATTCTCTGGTCACGTTCAGCTCCGCTCTACCCTCGCTTCCGGTTTTCGATCCGTATCTTCTCTCTCTTCCCTCGGTATCACCATTTCCTTTCTTCTCTCTCTCTCTCTCTATATATATATATATGTACTTACGATTCCGTGATGCGTTTACATATAATTATATAGCACCTAAATCACAGTAGTTTACAACAATATAGATGAAGTAAATGCATAGTAGACCATTCGGGAACGCTATTTACGAGAAAACCGTTAACTCGATTTTATATATATTGTGTAATTGCATAAAGAATGTTAAATGACTAATTCGTTTACGTTGTGTTACGTTAGACTAATAGTTGGCTAATTACTAATTATGCAATAGGATTCTTAAATGCGGTAGATGGAATTCCGACAAAATATATGGGGGTGCTAACCCACTTTTTTATTTTATTTTATAAATTCATATGTAAAATTACACCGACGGCTAAGGATTTTCATAATATGGTACCCCTCATAGCTATTCCCCTGAGTACAATACTCTTTGAACTACCATTTTTTTTTTTTCGATTTGTATTTTACGAGCGACTAAAAATATTCAAGTCTCAGGCATCTATAGTTATTGGGCTGATTCTCAAATATTTTTTATTACTCAAGCAATAAGAGCAGAAATAGGAATAAAATAAAAATTGTAGCTAAAGTATATTAAACTCGCGACTTCCTTGTTGTAATAAAACTACCCAATCATTGGCCTAATGTAACACAATGTAAATAAGACGTTATCTAATATTTTATATACATTTACAAAAAATACATAAAAAAGAGGGTTGCTTAAGGCCCAAGCCTTACCTGGTGCTGGCCGTGGTTCCACTCCATGACAGTAAAACAGTCCATTTCGGGATGCAAAATTTTCGTACACTAATTATCAAAATAACTAGTTGTAAAACTTATTCACACAGTTAAATCAGGTGCAATATATTTTGACTTTGTTCATTTGACAATTTAAATAGCAAAACATTGCATCCCTGAATGGACCGTTTTTTCCATTGTTGACACTTCAAGTGGAATTGAGGGAGTAGATTACTAAAGGAAAGACCAAAACTGTTAGGAGTAAGATTAATAAGATATGAAAGAAATGGAAAGTAAGTTACATTAGGTATGACTGGGGATGAATTTTACACCTTGCATTCGGTGCTAAATGAGTAAATGTCCACTGTCCACATTGGAAAGAAAAAAACTGCTGAAAATCCGAAATTTAGGTACTTATATTGCCAACATGACCAATGCAAAATTCATTCACAATATGTGAAGTGTGAACAAAATTTTACACTAGTTATTTTGGTTATTTACGTATCATCATTTCGCATTCTGAAACAGATGGCTTTCTCGTAGTGCATATCTACCAAATTTCTCTTATTCGTCAGAAAGTATTTAGCTTTGCTAAGTTTTTTGGAATTTCAAAAGTTTCACGACTTCATTGACGTTGTCGGATGAAATGACCATGTGTACATGTATCTTTATGTGTCCATGTGGCAATTTGGAAATTTAAAATTTGTAGTGATAAAGATACCTATGGCCTACGGCCTTCCTTTTGGTCTATGTTTGCGGATAAAGATACCTTTTACCGAGAACCTATTTCATTTGCTCGCTTATAGGCTTTTAGCATGTATAATCGTAGAGGTTGAAAAACTTGAGGAACCGTAAATGTATATATTTGTTGTTATATTTATATTACGAGTCAAAAGGACTAAATCAAATTTTTTAGTTCTGATTGAAGAAAACATAACCTACACTTCCTGACACGTCTACACAGTCGCTATCTTCTTGAATACATAATAGTTCAGGCCTAGTTTCATTGCCAAATTTCACATGATTAAAATCTACAATATTTTCTGCTCGTTATAGTGTTTGTCACCTTAAATTTCCCAGTATAGCATTGCAACAATTACATATCGACTATTGCAACAATTACATATCGACTAGTGTAGGGCATTGCAGGGTAGATGTCCTTGTACTCGTTTCTGTTCAATCTCCCTTACTGAATCTGGCCTTTCTGACCTCATCCCTAGCAAATAAGATGGTAGTTCAATGCAGTTTTGGGGCACAGGGCACTCGTCAAAGTATTTTAGAATGGACCATGACATTTAAGAAAGTGAAGTACACTGTTGCTACAACTTCTAAGTGGGTGGTCGAGTCCTAGTGGAAGAATGTGAAGGGTGCAAAATAGTTATGGACCCAATAATGAATTAGGAACTTTGTTTTATCCCTCTATAATTGTAGCCATTGTTTTAAAAAGCGCGCTATATTGCGCTATAGTTCGCGAAATAGTGTTTTTCGGCCCAAAAACGCTATGATAAACCGCTATTTGGATGGAAAAACGCTAAATTCGCGCTATAGGAACGCTATTTACACTATAGCGGGTGCAGTCCAAATTTTTTTTTTTGGTCAAAATTTTAATGAAATTATTGGAGGCTAAAGAGAATCAAACCCCACAACTCTTACAAACAAAGTAAATGCTCTGACATCTCAACTACAATCATTTTGTGATTATTAGTTACAACTTTTTATATATATTTAGTTAATTTTTATTAGATGTTCTGAATTTAATGCTATATTTATATGTATTTAGGCAAAAAAAAAGTACACCGCAAAGCGCTATGTAGCAACGCTATTTGCGCTTTTAGCGTTTCTCTCGAAAAAACGCTACGATAGCGATAACGCTATTTAAAACATTGATTGTAGCTTAATTTCGTCTCTTAAACCCTCTATTTTTATGGTGACACTGAATACAAATGTCTCATTATTCACAACGACATGGCAGGTATAAAAGCACAAGTTGCCACTTCCGGAAAATCCAGCACAGAAGCAACTCAAATAGTGGAAGGTCCAGTTGTTGTGATTACTGGAGCCTCTAGAGGTATTGGCAAAGCCATCGCAGTGGCCTTGGGCAAAGCAGGTTGCAAGGTTAGAAAATCAACAAAAAAATTCTTTTATCCGACATTCCACTCCACATTAGAATGTATTTTATATAGTTCAAAGAGAATATCTCAATTTGATGAAACGATAGTATTTTTGTCAAATGAGTCTAGCTGTTCACAGCGACAACTCAAGTTTCTTACCCAAATACAATAGAAGTTTCGGTGTATTAAGACTTACAATGAATCAATTTTGCCTTTCTTTGCTCAATACTCACCTTCTAGAAAGCTGGGTGCTTGGCATAGGCCAACCAAGCATAATCCCTTGGCATCAAAATCATAAAGAGACTTATATACGCAAATTCTGTGTTTTGGTTCAAATGTGAAAGAACTAAAATGATTCCATAGTGAGATATGTATATATGGAGTAATGGAGAGATGGCAAGATAATAAACATGAAAAGATGCATAGGCATGCAAGACATAGTCTGTTTGGCCTCAAAATAATAAAGAGACTGATGTATGCAAGGTCTGTGGTTGGTTGAAATGTGAAATACAGTAACTACAATGATTCCCTGGTGAGAGAGATGCGTATCAGCAGCTCAGTAGCAAGGTATTAAACATGTTGCACAATTAGTCCCCATAAATTTGAAGTCTATCATGTTGGTCCTTAATCAATTTAAAATTTCAAAGATATCAAAACCTTGCATATTCAATAGCACACGCTCAAACTTGTACATGATTTGATCTGAGGGGGTTTCAAAATTTCCTAGTCATGACAATATATAAGAACTAGTGCCTCTGAGTTACTGGCACCGGCATTGGCCTTTTCCATGCATTGAATATGCAAACAGGGTAGGTGGAACAGACTACCCCCACACATTTCTCTTAAGTCACTGATTTCAATTTTTATCCCAGGTTTTGGTTAATTATGCTAGGTCGTCAAAAGAAGCAGAACAAGTTTGCAAAGAGGTTAGTGAGTTAATATATGTAAATTTTAATTTGACTGTTTTCTTTTAGAGGATAAATACATATGCGGAAAAGCTCCAGAATATGTTTGGCAGAGTTAGGAACTGAGATGTAATGATATCCTAATTTTTTATGCAGCTATATTCTTGTTACAGTAACTGTAAAATAGTTCATACATGATAGTGACATATATAACTTATAAGTAATTGCTTTTCTTTTAGAGGATAAGAAAATTCAGAAAAGATGTGTCTGTCAAAGTAAGGAACTGAGATGTAATGATCGCTTAATTTTTTATGCAACTATTATTCTTGTTACGGTAACTGTAAAATGGTTCTTACATGATAGTGGCATATATAAGTAATTACGTTTTTCGTCTTGGATATGAGATATAAGAATTAGGCAATAACTTTCTCTAAACAATATCGGCGTTCTCTCAAATAAACTCAGCAAAAACACATATCCAAGCAAATATGAGATGCTTTTGATGCAATTTTTTTGGGTTAAAAATTCAGAAGAAAGAAAACAAGGGAATTACCTAAAGTAATTCTTTTCTTCGTAAACATTATTCATCCCTCACCTTCGATCTCTGTCCCTTTCTAGTAGGTTCGTTACACTTTCCCTAGCTGCCAATTTAGAATTTTGCTATGAAAAATACCGAGACAAACAAAGTTGGATGTTGATTTAAAATTGAAATACTCAATATTAAATTCTTGCAGATTGAGAGTTCTGGAGGTCAGGCTCTAATATTCGGGGGAGATGTATCAAAAGAAGCAGAGGTGGAATCAATGATCAAAACTGTGAGTATAGATTGCCATTGGTCTTGTTTATTAAGAGCTAGATGATGTTGTTAGTAATCATTTTGTGCTTTATATTTCACCCACGCAGGCTGTTGATGCTTGGGGAACTATTGATGTATTGGTAAACAATGCAGGTTCTTGAAAAAAAGTATCCCATAACCGTGTTATAAGTTAGCATTAAATCAAGCTTAAAAAACTAAACCGCTTCACTTTCACTCTTTAGGCATTACAAGAGATGGTCTGTTGATGAGAATGAAAACTGCTCAGTGGCAAGAGGTTATCGATCTGAATCTCACTGGTGTTTTTCTTTGTACACAGGTAATGTTCAGGTTATGAGTACTGACAAGTAATTAAAATATTTCTCTAATAAGTCTGAACAAGTAAAACTCTTTGCAGGCTGCAGCCAAAATTATGATGAAGAAAAAGAAGGTATTCTTCTCAAAACCTTCTGCACCTTATTTTGCACTACATTTTGTGCAAGAAATGCAGATCTAATTGAAAAATTACTTACTCAAGGAAGACCAAAAATTTTAATTGGCAGCGCTTGTTATTTCCATTATCTGATTAATCCATGTTCATGAAAATAATGATTATTAGTTAATTACGTTTTTTGGTCTTTGATTTAACAATATATTAATAAGACTTTTAAAACTGCTATTGATAAACGAAGTTTGGTTCCTGATAAGTTTATCACACCCTTTCTCTTCAACTTTTGCAGGGTAGGATAATTAACATAGCTTCAGTTGTCGGTCTTGTTGGTAATGCTGGGCAAGCCAACTACAGTGCAGCAAAAGCAGGAGTAATTGGCTTTACGAAATCGGTTGCCAAGGAATATGCAAGCAGAAATATAAATGTAAAGTTTTCCTTGATGTCAAGTTTCCTTTTTGCCGTGTTCAGTAAAACATGTTAGGATTAAAGTATTGAAATGAAATTTACTGCTACTCTGTGAAGCTATCATATGCTAAGCAGTTTCACCAAGGCTGTACTTTTTTCTTCTATTTTTCTATTTGTTGGAGGGAGGTCGAAATCATCGATTTGATTGGACAGGTTAACGCTATTGCCCCAGGATTCATTGCATCTGATATGACAGCTAAGCTTGGGGACAACATTGAGAAGAAGTTATTAGAAAGCATTCCCATGGGTAGATGACGCAAAATTATTATCCTTTTTTTTTCTTCATATATATCAATGAATGCCTAAATACATGCTTCTTCTAGTCCGATCAGGAAATGGTGGACATACTAATGTAAACTTCCTTTAGTTATCGCAGAAAATGAATAAGTACTATTTATGTTTATTGTATTTTTTTCTTTAGTCCAATTTTTCAACTAATAGGATTTTTGTCCCCCATTTTGCAATATTTTTATGTTCTGCAATCTACCTATGCTTCTTCCAAGCCCAACTATAAATCGAGATGCTTAAACTTTGAGAGTATAAGTCTATAGTTCCTTGGAAACCTTTTGTTATGTTTGCATCTCCCCCTATGAAATTAAACACTTTCTCAGCTATATTGCACTAATGCAGTTATGTTCCTTACTCGAATGAAAAGCCTCAGATAGCTTTCTATTTATTTTTAGATTGTGATATATTGAAATTTATTAATTTCTCACGATTTTTGCCAATTTCTATTCAGGAAGGTATGGCCAACCTGAAGAAGTAGCAGGTCTGGTTGAATTCTTAGCCCTCAACCCCGCTGCCAGCTACATTACAGGACAGGTATTATGAACATTATTCATAATATTTTCCACTTGTGATTGTAAGCTTGTCTTGACCTGAGTATATTGACATATTAGATCTATGTGATTAAGTGTGCATATATTAGTTCATGGGAACATTATCCTTGCATGCTATTTTTTGGGATGTTAAAGCTTACACCTTTATAAGTTATAGATTAGAATTACTGTCAGATTTTGACCAAAAATTGGAGTGGCCGGCCTGTGGCCATATAGTACTATAGTAGTTTAGAGCTGAATCCTTTTCAGATGTCAAAATTTTAATCTGGTAACTAAGAATCTAGCCATCTATTTCTCTTTAACCAATTGAAAAATAAAACTAAAGATGCGATACTCTTTACACGGAAACTCATGTATCTTACAGCTAAAACAGATTAATCTGAAGTGGACACAAACTACGGATACTATAATCCAGCATAAGAATTATATAAATGAAATAGGAACCTTTCTCCCCAGAATTTTCTCAGGGCTTGCTAAGCATGAGGATAAAAATAGACTGCATGGTTAGGGCTGGGTGACCGGAAAAACCGAACCGAACCGAAAAAACAAAAACAAAAACAAAACCGAAAAATAACCGAAAAACCCCGGAAAAACCCAAAACCGGACCCAAAAAAACCGGGCCAGTTCGGTCCAAAAAATAAAAAGACCGAAACCGAAAAAAACCGAACCGAAAAATCTGCTCGATTTCGGTTTTGGTTTTGCCAAAAATCGAACCGAACCGGACCAAACCCAGCCCTATGCATGGTTCTCTCTGAATTGCTCCACTACCTTGTCGTAATCTTCTATATTCACATGTTAAACCCAAAACACTTAACAAAAATTAAAACAAATACTTAGAAACCTTAAAAAGGAAAAACCGGGCTGTGTCACCATCAACATGCATAAGACCAAGTATAAATAGATATTTCCTTTTTTGTATGATTCTTCTTAATATCTTTGCCTTCACAGGTGGTCACGATTGATGGAGGAATGGTCATGTAGAAAATCAATCAATCGTTTTTTAGACGCCTTCTTCCAAATTTATGAATGTTGATGGTGACAGGTGAGTTGAAAGACTTTTAGAGGGTTTACAATGACCGACATAGAGGCTATACACCAACAAAAGAAGAAAACGATGATTATCAAGCCATTGGTGTTCAAGAGCTTTCTGTTAGTTTATATCTTTTTCTTATGCATGTTCTCCCTTGACGAGCTATTTGGAATCATGGAGATGGTTTTTTTTAACAGATACTGGTTTTTGAAATATCTGAATGTGTTGATTGCAATTTATTTAATCTGATTATCTTTTTGCCCAGATACCTATTTAACTACTAGTTTTCTCTATTTGAAGGTACTATGGAATTTTATTACTTAGTATAGGTGGTTTTTATTTAACTTTGCTTACTATAAGTAACTAGCAAGCATGAAGTGATTTCATTCTTACACCTGCAATTTCTGAAATGGTAATGCTAGACATGGAAAAAACCTCCTCTGGAATAATTTACAAAAAGTGACTTCCAGCTTTGCTTACGTGAAGTAGAGGACCAATTCTTTGTCCCATTACCCAATGTGGGAAGATAATAAACGCACGTGTTTACCTTTATCCGCTTTTAAATTTTTTATCTTCCTGAGAAGTGTTATTCAGGTTCACTCGTTGGTGTTAATAATTAAGTTCTTAGGTGGGTTTGGTCTATAACCATTAATGTTTTCTGCCAATTTCTTGTAAAAGTGATTAATTTCGCTTCCTCCTGTCTAATGCGGTGGAAACATAGAGAAACAAATTAAATGCTTGACAAGGAATAGATAATTGCTAACGGGTTTGCAGAATATGAAGCTTATGCGGTTTGTTTCTCGCTTTCTTCTGGCTATTTTCCCTCGGATCCTAAACATAACAGTTTAATCAGAGCTGTTTTAATTGGTAACTTTAACATAGCAGTCAAGAATACACAGCCGTTTGACGGATAGTTCAATTATATGTTGGGTGTGGTCAACTCGCTTTCTTAGCTTGTATTGGCATTTTGATGATATAAATACCTCACAGTTCATGAATTGAGGTGCGATATAATCTCTATTTTATCTGTTTGAAACTTAACGACTCATCCCAGCTAGCATTGCGTCTGGACCCATATTGATTTTGAAATGATATCCTCTTCATTCAGAAGATTTCATTTGGATAACTGGATCCCATATTAAATTGTACATCTTATTACTAAGAAGAGTTACATTGTTATTAGGATGACATATTGTATAATACAACCAATGCTGGTTACAGGTCAATCTCAGACAGTATGAGTTGATTTTCTTAGTACATAATTTTAAGAATAAGAACTAGAGGCTTCATATAAATATGATGCGTTCAATATTCATTTCACATATACGAATGGTTGTTATCGGCCACCATCAACAAAGTTTTGATAGAAGGTTGTCTCTCCTTTGTCTTTCATGAAAGGATATATAGAGCAAAGAAGTGAAAATATTACTAAGAACTGATAATATTTCTTCGTCTCTCATATTCACTTTTAATTTCAAGTGTTAATAGGACCGATAATCTGCTAGGATATTAGCAACCATTCGAGTTCGGCCGGCGGCCAAGGTGCGATTAACATGAAAACAGAAGTGAAGAAGATGCATAAATTGAACTCAGAACTAACATAACCAACTTAAACACACCAGCATCAGTACTCGGTAGTAATTCTTGTAGTAGTGAACTTATTACATTGGGATACGTCTACAGATCTAAACCACAACAATAGTTATTATGTGCTTTTGGTTTGCAACTGAAAAGAAGATAGCTAGCTCTCTAGTTTCGACTGCCTTTTTGTTTACATTTATTTAGTACAATATATGACTACAGAAAAAGTACTGATGATGATCAATAAAACAGGATATTACTTGCACATTTTATGACATGAATGGAAAGAAATAAAACAGCTAAAAGCATCAGTATTTATTCAATCTTTTCCCAGTAAATAAGAATGTCGATGTATTAAGAACAAAGATATACAAAATACAATCACATTTTACAGTGTGTATGATAAAAAAAAGTACCCCAACAGCCCAAATTGGCGTACAAGGCTCTTTGTACATTATGAGGTCCGGGGACATGCATGTATATGTAAAGGCAACGTTTTTGTACGGTCGAGTTTTTCTTAATCCAGCCCTATCTCCGTTATTCGGAAATCAAACTCGTAATTCTGAAAACAGACTCGTACTTCCCAACTACAAGGCTTGACTTTTTTGAATTTGATGACTTTTTTAAAATTTGTATGTTTTTTATTCTAAAGGGTCACGGTTCACAAAACAAGCAATACTTTTTTAGGCATTTTTTTAATAATTAATTCATGAATATTGTATATTGCACTTTTGCAAAGTCAAATTTTACTGTAAATACTTAGCAACGTTATAATAAAAGTCTTGTTTTCTTTAGTGTTGAGCTGATAGCTATTTCTGATCGTAATTTGCCCCGTGTGACACTAAATAAAGGTTTTTTTTCATAAAAAAATTCATTATTTTTGTCCAATGCATCGGAGAATACTGAAATAGGCTATAAGGTCAATTTACAAAAATATGAATGCTTCTTTTGGGATAAAGAATAGGAAAATTCAAAAAAGTCAATAAATTTGAAAAAGTTAAGTCTCGTACTTGGGAAGTACGAATCTGTTTTCAGAATTACGATTTTGATTTTCGAATAACGAAGTTAGGGCTGGATTAAGAAAAACTCGACTGCATAAAGACGCTACGATATGTGAATCTCACAGATTACAATGGGTTCTGTCCCCAGAAATTCCTATTTTTTAAATTTTCTTCCATTTTGGGACTAAAAACCATGTAAACTTTTGTCATGTTATATGTAAAATTTTGAAGTTAATTCTATACATGGTTATAATTTGTCGTTTGATCAATCAACTTAACTTCTTAGTCAATAATTTGGGTTTTATTTACAACGCATAACAATTGGTACCCACCGTTTACTTGTTTGCACCTATTGATATTTACTTTCGAAGCACATATACATATGGATATTAGTTCAAAATGAAGAAAAATGTACTTTTTTCTTAGTAATGAAAATCAAAACATATACGAACCGCTATTGCATATTTTGAAGTGTGCATACCAGCTACTATGTAGTGAAACTAATATGTATGCACATTATGAAATGGATAGGTATGAGGTTACACTTGTAAGTATGCAATTCAATATTAAGTTTGAGGTTATACTTGTAATGAAAATAAGCGTGTACTTTATAAAGTGTAAACTTCAGTTTGCACTTGAAAAAATTGGAGAGTCATTTCACACAAAAAAGATATGCATTTACATATAAAGAACACTTCTTGAAGTGCATACCAATAGGCATGTAGTTAGGTGTTTTTGATCCATCTCATGGTTGTGGTGTGTTTTTCATCTTTGACAAAAAAATTGAACGCTCAGGTAAAATTGCTTCCGAAATTTCTTTAATTTTTAAACTTATTTTGGTTATTCGAAATTATTAAACGAAGTTTAGATTCATAGAACCTTCGAGCAACCCACGAGAGCTTTGCCGGAGCTCATAAGAGCTTCGAGCAACCCACCAAAGTTTTTTCAGAGCTCGCGAAATCTCCGGGCAGATTTTTTTAGCCTCACTACAACAAAAATGACAACGCGCAAAAAGGCCTTACATCAGATCACTTATAACAACGTACAAAGCACGCAGGAAAAAAGTTATTGTTAGTTCTCCAGGAACCTCGCCCAAGCGTTGGACATTTTTATGGACTCTGTGCAGCCCGATTGAGCTTTGATTGAGCTCTGTTAGAGCTCAATGGAGCCTTGTCGGAGCTTCGAAAAAGCTCTACGGTGCTCAGGACAGCTCGCATCTTCTAAGAACCCTAGGTTGTCCGGTGGAGTTCCGTTAGAGCTTACCAATGCTCTGGTAAGCTCATCGGAGCTTCGACAAGCTCGCCAGAGCTTCAGCAAAGCACTCAGTGGGTAGGTGATTGATGGTGATGCATGGTGGGTGGCGGTGAGAGTGGTGTGTTGAATCAGTTTTTGAGTGTTTTGTTTTAGGGTTATAGAGTTTGGGAATAAAGGGTTAAGATTGTAGTTTTGGGTGATATAGTTTGGTACATTGTAGTTTTATTTCTACGTAAACGTGAGATAACAATGTCACAATTTTTCCAAGAATTACAATTTTATCGTAAATGACATGTATGAAATGAACGAAGTAACTGATCCTTTAATAAAATTTAAAACAACATAAAAAACTATGGGGCGTTAGGGTAACTCCTCCCCAAAATATGAGACATTATAGGCACCTTCAAGAAAAATATTTTATAGATAGGGTTTTATCCCCATTTATGAAAAAAGAAACTTGCGAACAGTTGAGAACTAGAGACATATATGTCAATCGAGCGGAATAAAATAAGCATCAAGATAAGAAAAAATATAGGTCAAGTTTGAAAATAATGTAAATCGATTGAAATAAAATAAGCATTAAGATAAAAAAAGAAGAAGGAAAAACTATCAAAACAAAATATAGGACCCACAACAAAAAAACATAAACTCATAAGGAACTAAAATATCATCATATTAGAACATGTAAAAATATCAACAAAAAATAAAAACAGAAGCACCCGCAACAACAAAAAATGTAAAATCATAACAGAAAAAATTACAGCATCATCATAATGAACAAGTAAATATTGTATAATAGATATATACTGTAGAAAGTAAAGTTATCGTCAACTAATTTATGAAATCCCTATAACTTGGCAAAAGATAATTAAAAGGAAATTGAAAATGATAATGTCGTATTTTTCATAGCCAAGATGAATGGAAGATATGTGCGTTTTTGGGCAGCAACAGCTTATAAGTTGCTGCTTTTGCTTATTTCGGTAAAACTGGGTTAAGTCCCAATTTATGAAATAAAATGTGAGGGTACCGTCCCTTTTAATAATAATAAAAAAAGATGAATGGAAGATTTTCACTAATCACCGTTTTACAATTAACCACCTGAGACGAATCTTTCCTAGTCTTTTCAGTAACAAAAATAAAATAAAAATCGGGACTACCACTGTGGGGGATAATTTCATATATGCCTGACAAAATACATTAGTTATACTATATTAAATTTAAAAGAATAAAAACTTAAATTTGTCTTCTTATCCATAATGGATTATATTTGGATGTAGCTAAAAATTGAATTGGATTTATGAATGGATTATCTGCCATATTTATCTTTTTTCATCAACTCTATAAATAGTGCAGAACTCAATTAAGTTTTCACATTCTACAGAAAGTAGAAATGGCTACTAGTTGTTTTTTGATGGTCTATTAGCATTAGTCTCCTTTTATACCATTGTTCTTTCATTAGTGCAACAACAGTTTCATACGATGACCGAGCGCGACTCTGATCAATGGACAAAGAAGACTTATAATGTCCGGTTCGATACATTATCCTCGTAGCACTCCTGAGGTATGTAGTTCCTACTTTGTTTTTTATTTTAGTAATTTTGTTCTCAACGTTGAGAATAATATGTTTGTCAGTTTTTTTTTATTCTTACATGTTACCTGCTTGTTCAGTTCCATTGCTTACGATTTGTTTGATCATCATTGATTTTTAACGTGTTAATGTATCATGTAGATGTGGCCATCTTTATTTAAAAAAGCTAACGTGGAAGATCTTAATACAATTGAAACGCATACATTTTGGTACGCCCACGAACCTTTATACCGCCAGGTAAATTCCAACATAAAGAAAACATATTGATATTGCATTGACGAGTTTCATTCTCTTTTATTTATTTCTCACGTTTTACATCTGGTGTTAATTAAATCTATTTGCCATATTGTTCTTTTTGATAGTACGATTCAGCGGAAACTTGGACCTTGTTCGATTCATTAAAGAAATTCAAGCTGCCGGTCTTTATGCGATTCTGAGAATTGGACCCTACGTTTGAGCAGAATGGAATTTTGTGGAAATGTTATCACATTAAAGACTTCATTATCTGATGGTTTAACCATTATTTTTCTAATAAATAGCTAAGTTATTTTTATGACTTATTTCCACAGATTTTCCGGGTTGGTTGGGTAATCTTCAAAACATTACATTCCGAACAAATAATGATGTGTTTAAGGTATTCATTTTGATATTTGAAACATATCTTTATTACCTTCTGTATGTGTAGTATTGTTACATTTAAATTTTACTATATGTAGTAGAATGAGATGAAGATATATATATATATATATATTATATGAACATCATGAAAAATGTTATATATATATAACCTATATAACCAAAATTGTTTATATTATGATAGCTGAAAAGCTTTTTGCTTCTCCTTACCAAATATTATTCCTTGCTTCAGGTTTGTTTATACTATATAATTTTTATCTTTTCCTATTTAGTTTAGTTTGGCCTTAAGCATCTTATATACATAGCATAGGAGGCTAGATATTAATTTGGTGCTCAAAAAAATTCTCTTTGGAAGCAGGTAGTACACCAGCTAATCAGTCGTCTAACATCTAAACCTGGTCAGATTGTTATTAATACTGAAAAGGTGTGGTAAATTATATTAAGTTACAGTTCCGATATATAAATAATTAACTTTCATAACATGCTATATTTGTTTTATCACAACTACAAATCATAATCGACATAAGTAGAAGTCAATATGGACATGAGTGGTTAGAAAATATTACCATTATTTTTAACATGCTATATTTTCTTGATACAATTAATTGACGTTTGAGTTTGGCCATTGGTTAGAAATTTAGCTATTTATTAAAATACATATTGGTAACAAATATGCAGATGTAAGTAGCAATTTAATGTCGAAAACCCAATAATCCAGACATAGGAAAAATTAATGAACACTTGTGTTTCCTACAATTACTTAAAATTAAATTAAAATACTAGAATATCCCAACCAATAAAACCTTAAGAAAACAATGGGGAACTTTGTACACCCTACCGTTAAATAACATAAAAATAGAATAACTAAATATTACAACCAATAAAACCCCAAAAAACAGATTGGAAAACCTTTGTGGGCCTGCCGTTAAATTTTGAAAAATAGAATTCTAAAACATTTTAACCAATAAAACCCTAAAAAAATTGTTTACCTACGAGTAGAGTTCCTTGTAATTTTCTTTTCTTATCTTCTCTAATTTATTTTATTGAACTCCTTTTATACACAAATTGCACCATCTTATGTGTTTCGACACAATGAAAATGGAAATTGTGAGAGATAAAAGTGGGCAATTCCCCTAAACTCTATTGAGGGTAGCACCATCATTGGTATTGGGGGGAAATGTAAGGAGAAGGAGCAGTGAGATGAATTGGGAATTCATTGGTGAAAAAAACTAAGTGTATATTAAGATTAGTGTTTATGGTAATGACATCCGTGAGATAATGGAATACTAGATCCAACGAGTTATAAAATATACTTCCTCTATATGTAGGAGTCCGACCCCCTTTTTCCCTATTTCCTGGAGGCATATGTTAGCATTTATAAAATAATGGTGTTGGAGCCGGCTCTGGTAAACTATTCCATGTTTCTCCTCCGAAGGTGAACTTCTATGTCATGAAAATCTGGCTCATAATTTCAAGTATATGGATAATAGTTTCCCCAATATTCTTACAATTAACATAACTCGACTTTTGAAAAAACACGTAAGACATAAACCTGATCTCCAGTCTGATAAGACTGCGAGCAGATTGCATTATATGATTAACCTTTCTTGTGTATAACGATGTATACATTTCTATATAAAATAAATTATCCTATAGTGATATAAAAGAATATAACAAGACGCTCTCTCTCAAAACAGTTAGGTCATTTCATGTTCATCGTTGATATTTTTACCTATAGATTCTAATGATGATGTAGACCCTCCTCCATTGGTTTCGTCGTAGCAGGGAGGGGAATTGATTTCAGATACTCAGCGTTAATACCATGTTTGCTAATAAAATTCTCTAATTTACTGGAAGAACGCAAAACAAAAACAGGATGAGAAAGTAGTTTTAGTAAACATGGTATGAAAGATCTGTTGATAGTCAAATTAAAAGCATTTCATTGGTATATAAAAAAGGTTATTCGAATAAACTTATTTTATCGAAATTAAAACACTCCCGAGAAGAAGGTTGTTTATTTTAACAAGTGCTTTTTTTGTCGCTTTTATACTTTTTATAAGACAAATTGGTGAAGTCATGTGAAATAATTCACCTTTAGAGTAGCCGAAATGGAGCTATGTTCTCCTTGTTCGTAGATTTTAATTAATAAACGGCGCATCTGAAGACATTAAGCCACATTGCCCCCTAAACTAGTACTCCACCTAAAAGGTTCATATATTTTAAGCGCATTCCACTTTAACACCGCCATGTCATTAATGCGTGTAGGGAGCGTGCAAGATGGTGCAGTCTTGCATGTAAAATGCACGCTTGAATCATTACTCTAAATAAAAAGGGTGGCTTAGTTGAATACTGACAACTCTCGACGGATAGGACTGCAATCAATAAGCAATCAAAGCAAGAATTCAATATATATATATTGGATATTTTAAAAATAAACATTTGAGAGTTGGTGTAGATTTATGTATGGATTTAATACTTTCACACACATATATATATATATATATATATATGTATGTATGTACATATGCTAGGAGTCTGGTTCAGTACTGCTTCCTTTTAATGTTGACTAATTCAAAGGACTTGCAACGTGAAAATGTTCCATGAAATGATTAAGCGATACATGTTGGATTTTTGTTTTGTTTTAGCAAAGTTATGGCTAGTAATTAATGTAATGTTACAGTCTCTTTGAAGTGGTTTATGATTAAATTCTTATTAGACTTTGAGAACTTTGTAGATATTTACAAGGAACAACTTTAATATCAATATGGCGATCTTCACCTAGTGAAAGCATTTTAAAGTCACAATACCAAATTGGTTAATCATGTTTACTTAGTACTGTTATTTCCTTTCGACTTTTGTTATTATCTTAGTTGATTATTAAATTTTTATATTTTAAATTATATCCTCTATCAGGGGAGGACCCAGGGGATGACCGTGACCATCCCGACGGCGATTTTTTTATTTTTTTTTATGTGTAATTTAATTTTTTTAAAGATATATACATTGATGATCGCCCTAATTAACAAAAAAGTTGTTGGTGTAGTAGTAAAATTGGCTTTACTTAATTTTTTCTAAAAAATTATGTTTTTTTATTTTGAAATTACCAAATTTCATTACCAAACAAGATTACTAAAAAAATTATTTTATTGGTCTATACCCTTTGTCTTAACTTCATATTTATTTTATGTTATGTTAAATATAGAAAAAAATATTTATTTTTGTATTATAGCTTATTTATTTTATCTTTTATTCGACATATTTTTTACACCACGGTCCCAAAAAAAACCATCCTGGTTTTACTCTACTGGGTTTTTTTATACATTTATTGTCAATGATCAAGATTGAAAATGAATATGGGGATATAATAGACAAATACGGAGAAGATGGAAAAATATATATTCAATGGCGTGCTGATCTAGCACAGTCCTACAAAGGTTTTGACAGATAAATACATGGAATGTACTATACTGTGACCAATTTACACTTAAACAAGGTGTTCCCAAGATGTGGACAAAAAACTGGATTGGATGGTTCGTTACTTTTTCCATTATTTTTTGCCAGATTAATTGGTGTTTTAGTGTCTTATTTATACAGTATTAATGTACTATTTAAACTATCGATCATGTTGATGTTTTACAAAAACAGGTTTAAAAACTGGGGAGGCCATTTTCCACGCAGAACACCCCAAGATTCTTCTTTTGCTATTGCTCGTTTTTTCCAATATGGTGGCACAGTGCAAAATCATTACATGGTATTTCCAGTTTTTTTTTTTTTTTTCGTTTCTTTTATTTTTTCCCGTTAAGAAAATGATAATTTTACTTAATTTTTAGGCACTAATTTTGGGCGCTCGGTCCCGAGGTCCTTATATTGCTACAACCTATGATTATGATGCACCCCTAGATGAATATGGTAAGTTATAGGATCGAAGAAAGAAAATATGTATTACTCCGTATCTTTTAGTATTTCACATTTCAAATAGAAGGTCATTAGTTTTTTTTGACTAATAATTATTTTGTTTTGTAGGAAACAAAAATCAACCCAAATGGGGTCATCTCAAGAAGCTTCATGAACTGATTATTTCAATGGAATAAAGCCTAAGAAATGGTGTTGTAAAACATATCGATTTTCAGTGAATGTAAGAAATTAGCCCCTTCTTCATTTCCTTTTTATTTGCCTAGCTAAAAGCTGCTTAATATTTTATTTATAAAGCGTTCATACATTTGAACTTTCATTATTAATTAATTGTAGGCAACGATATTTGATAATAACGGTAAAAGAACTTGCTTTTTGGTAAATGCAAATAATGATAAAGATGTGACAGTTGAATTTCAAGGCAGAAATTATACTATCACGGCATGGTCTGTTACCATTCTTCCCGATTGCAAAACTGAGGCTCAACACTGCTTGTGTAAGTTGCGAAAGTATATAAAAATCGCCCAAACATCAATAATTAATGGTTAAGCAAACAGACGAGATCAATGTATTTTCTAAATAAAAAAAGACAGATTGGCAGTGGTCATGGAAATCAGAAGATTTTGAACATCTCCAGTACAAGAAGAAGTATAGTGCTTTGAGGGGCTATACTTACGCCGATCGATTGCATATATCAACAAACAGTTATCACAAATGACACCTCTGACTATTTATGGTACATGACTAGGTAATTGCTAGTTCACTCATACTTGCTCTTGATTTCTAGTTTTATTATGCTTTATGAAATTGCATGATTGAAAGATGTTTATTGTAAGTTTGTAACCTATTAACCTTTTTTTGTAGTGCGAGAATCGATCATGAAAACCCCGATTGGAGAAAGGAAGCAACTCTAAAGGTTCATACATAAGGACATGTTCTTCACGTGTTTGTGAACGGGCGTCATGTTGGTAATTGTATTATTTTATCTCACCCAGGTCTTTAACTAGTTTTCAAGTTTAAAATATATTCTTCTGGTTCTAATGACAAAAAAATGAATTTCAGGAACACAATGGGCAAAGAATGGATCATCCTCATTCGATTTTGAGTCTGAAAAATTTGAAAGGAAGCATGGGGTGAACAGGATAAGTCTTCTCAGTGTCACCGTAGGTCGTCAAGTAAGCAGCACAACATCTACTTCTGTATTGCATATTAATATCTAAAGTTGATTAATTATTGATAAAAGGCTCTTTTTTGGATAGAACTACGGGGCCTATTTGGATAAGACGAAAGTCGGAATTGATGGCAAAGTGTCGATTCATGGACATCACGGAAACGTTATGGAATTGGAAGCCCACAAATGGGCATACAAATTTGGACTTAACGATTTAGATGAAAGTGGTCTCATTATGAGAAATAAAAAGTTTGAAGGATTTTGGAAAAATCACAACCTACAGACAAACAGAATGTTCGTTTGGTACAAGGTGTGCCTAAACTGACTTTGCAAATTTATATTATTTTTAGCTTTACTCCATATACTGATACATTTTAACCTTTTTATGTGTTTAGACGTCGTTAAAAGCTCCTGCTGGCAAAGATCCCGTTGTATGATTTACTAGCTAGCTAGGTTTGGGTAAATGGTAACCGTATTGATGCCGAGCTATTACGCTAGCAGTAGCGGTTGCTCTCCTTAATGTGATTACCACGGAAAAATGGCGCTGATAAATGCCAAACCGGATGCGGCAAATCTTCACAGAGATGGTAATTGAAATTACTTCTAAGTTTCCTTGTATTCGTATTTTTTTTCTAGAAAACTACTCAACTTATAAAACTGTCATGTATATTTATTTTTTAGGTACCACGTCCCATGGTCCTTTTTAAAAGATCATAATAACGATTAACGAATTAGTTCTTTTCGAGGAGTTTGGTCAAGACCTGAGTAAAATCAAAATCCAGAAATGAGACAGTGACCGCTACAAACCTTTTAGGAAATGCTTACGAAGATAATGAATTGGAGTTGTCATGCGAAGAAGGAAAAGTTATTTTCGAGATTAAATTTGCTAGTTTTGGAGACCCAAAACAAAGTTGATGGATCATTTGTAAAAGGAAGTTGCGAGTCTCCTAATAGTAAACAAATCGTGGAAAAGGTAATATTTCAAAAACTATTCGTTAACATGTACCTAAGATTAATTTACTCGTTTTCTTTTTATTTATTTTTTCTCCTGAATCATCAGGAAGTTGCTCGATTAAAGCATCGGAAAAGAGCTTCTTTTCCAACGGTTGCAAATCCATTACCAAGTGGCTTGCGATTGAAGCAATTTGCTAACTTCAGCGTTTCTTTTCCAAATATGAGTTCCCAATTTTTGATTAGGCTAGATATAGGGTGTTTGGGCAACTATTTTAAATTAGTTTCTAGAGCTAGTGGCAGGTTCTTATACAGAGTAGTTATTTTGTGAAATGATGCATTTGCTGTGAAAGTCAGAATTAGGGTTTCACTTTTCTTGATTGTTTACTAGCACTTTCAGCTGGCATTTTTCTTTAACATAAAATATAGAATTAACTTTATATCAAGGATATGCATGGTAGAAACTATTTCAGACGAACTTGACAATTCACTACTGCTGGTTATGGATGATCTAATTAAATAATTACTCTAATCTTTTAATAACTTAATTAATTAGTCTGGAAAGTTAGTGGTATGATAGCGAAATTTTTTGTTCATCGAATTCAACCAATTACGTGATTGCATGCTTAGAGAGGGCACCATCCGGAACGAGTCGAACGACCATATGTATATACAAGGCATTTTTGTCCTTCTTATAGTAACGTAATTCTTTCTATGTTATAAACTTATAATATTCTTATTCGTATTCTCACATTTTAGTTGTCAATGTTTTCACCCAAAGTATCCGCATCTAAATGCTCTAAAATTTATGGTAATCAATTCTAGATTTAATATAATCAAAGTGCAAGTGGTGGAACATATGTTCGAATAATGCTAATGAGCCAGATAGACTCAACCAGACTCTCGACACACTAGTCCTTAATGTAAATTTAGAATTTCATTTTCACCCCGAAATTTAAGAGTCTGCTATTCGGCCATATATTTAATATTTTTAATTAATATTTAAGTTTAGGGTAGTCTCAAATAGGGTTCTATAATATTATATTTGAGTTTTTATTTTCTTGAATCGTCAAATAAAATATATTAAAATCATTAAAATTTTAAATATTTTTAATTAATATTTAAGTTTAGAGTAGTCTCAAATAGGGTTGTATAATATTATATTTGGTTTTTTATTTTGTTGAATCGTCAAATAAAATATATTAAAATAATTAAAATTTTAAATATTTTTAATTAATATTTAAGTTTAGGGTAGTCTCAACTAGGGTTGCATAAATATTATATTTGTGGTTTTATTTTTGTTTTGTTTGGGTGTCAAAAGAATTCTAAAAATTACATAAAGAACTGTCTGATAATCAGTCTGGTTAAGTTAATCTGGTTCTATAGCATTACTGCACATGATCAATAATGTCTTTCTAGCACTCTCCAAGTACTATAAATCTGAGATTCCGCCTACTCTTTTTTTTGAATTAACCCATGTTTGGATGGTTCGAAATGGAATATTCCCTAGCTATTGGCACAATTGACTTTGACAGTTTGGTAGAAAATGTCGAATTTTTACACATATTTGTCAAAAAAATTCAATTGTAACAGTCTAGACTCTGCCAATCCATTCCTTGCGTGAATATTGGTTCACCATCCTTTGGATAAAAGTCCCGGGTATACCAAAACAAATGGTTCTCATATTTTCAACAATTTTTTTCTTTTTTTTAAAGCTTATAAAAGAATTGTTCCATGCACCCTCTATTTTAGCTCCCTAGTTTGGAATATATGGATGCATGATTAATCCCTATTCTACCCGCAGTTATTTCAAATCAACACTTACTCTATCTTTTCATAATTAGTTGCCTTCATTTAAAAGATAAACCTGTTTCTCAGACGTCAGAGTTCGAATTGTGGTGATTAGCATGGTATACTGGGATGTCAAACACTTGGGACCAACCACTTTTGCTCAATCAACCCTTGACCGGCCTATGTACTTTGTTGTGTTATATTAGTCTAGTCTTCTTTGACGATTTATATTTGACATGCATGTTAATTGTTATCTTAAACCGAGTATATACTACTGTTCTTAAATAGTACGAAAGCGACCAATTAATTATAAGCATTTTAAGATAAGGCGTCTTCCTTCTGAAATTAAACAAGAAAAATAATAATAATAGTGAACCTTTGTTACTATTTAGTCTATTAACCCTTTACAAAACCAAAAATTGTCATAATCCAGTTTTTTTTCATGAAAATAGTCGCAATCCCAGTTTAAGAATTTAATTTGGTATATGCTACCTTGACAGCTCATTCCATGTCCCACAAAAATTATGAATCTCACTCCCTCACGAAAACATGAAAATGAACCACTCCTGATAAGACATCAAATCATAATCCTTATACAACATATGCATATAGTTGATACAAGAAGTACATTATTCATCTATCTATTTCTCTTTTTCTTTCTAACCTTCCATGGATACTCTAACTCCAAGCCTTCCTCTATTTTTCTCTATATACATCACAATATATCTTTTTGGTTATTTTTTATTTTTTCGAAGCTGGAAAGACGGCTCCAGGGCAGAAGCCTCAAGTTGCCTCATCTCTCTAGCTCATGGCACCCCTGCTGTTCTCCTTGCCACGTCATCGCTTCTCGTTTCCGTCTCCAGAGACACTAAAGTTGGTTTTTTTGCTTCAGAAAACACCGATCTTGAAAACATGGTTTTGGAAAACAGCATGGCGTACTTCACCACAGACCTTTTGCACTACTTTATTTTCCAACCAAACGATGTCGTTTTCATAGCGCACCACTTAGCCACTTTATACGTGTTCATAACGTGTAGATACATAGTCAATCATGGGGCACTTGGGATTTTAGCTCTTCTTTTTCTTGCTGAGGTTACAAGCCCTTGCCAGAACACGTGGACCCTAGCGGGAATACTTTGCCGTAGGGAGGCTTCTAAGGCCGCGAAGGTGGTGGTGAATTATTTGTCTCCTGTGTTTTATTTGTTTTATTTTGTAGTTAGAGGAATTTTGGGGCCAATTTTTGTGTGCAAAATGGCCTTTTTTTATTTTAGTGGTGGAGGAAAGGGGCTTGTTTCTGAATGGGCGTGGTGTTCTTGGGTACTTGTTATTGCTTGTGCCATCTTTTTTAGTGTTATATGGATTTTGAATCTTTCGATTGTATGGTGCAAAGAAAGAACAAATAAGTTGAAATAGGAATGGAAATTAGTGGATAGTGTGGATCTTATTTGGAGAAAGTGTAAATTTGTAGTCATGAATTATTCAACTGTGTTATCAAAAAAGGATATTAGTGTATTTTTTGTTGTCATTTGTTAGGAGCTGTGATATGTAACAGTATAATAATCTTCTTTGATTAATTTGTCATACATTAACGAATCAATACAATGTTCTTTGTTCGGAATACACTTCAATCTTATGTATAAAATGATTATATCTAACCAACATGACCAGGAAGGAATGCTATTCTTCCACCAAGAAGACTAATGCTATGATAACTACTCAATAATTCTGATTTAAAAAAAAACTACTCAATAATTCTCAACTTTATTGCTATGCAAGTGGGGTTTCTAGCTTAGACTTGGCTTTGAAAAATAAAAAGTAATTTTCACAAGTGAATGTTCCACAATGTATTCTCTAATATCGCCTTTCTTATAATAGGAGTATTTGTGCTTCTTTTCCTTGCTTCACGTTTTCACATCAAAATATAAAGTTGATCAAAATAGAATTTGCAACAAATGCAGGAAATTACATTCTATAATTACTAAAAACAAAGGGAGAGATATTGAACAGTAATAGACAATATACATATATATATATATATATATATTATTTTTAATTTTTTTTATAATCAAAGAACATTTCAATTATTTATTTACATAACATGCACATGAAATATTGAATTACATTGCAAAGATGTTCATCAAACATAAAATGACATATAGATATTACGGTTCTAAAACAATAATTTTAGTGTACTATCGCCTCTCTGCAAATATGTACTACGTAACATGCCACCACGTCCATAATTTAACATACACGACGCAATTAGCAGGCCTGTGAAAGAATCTATGAGTAGAACTTGTAGTCTTTGGCTGTGAGAATTATGCTTCTTAGCGCACCGATAGGGGCCAATATCGTCAACATGACACCAATTACGATGCATGCCTGCAATTAAAATTAATGAACACAGATTAAATCAGTAAAAGAAAAAAAGCACAAAGCCAAAAACATGTGATGAAAGAAGAGAGAATTATCGTACCCAGTTTGCCCACCATGACAAGCCGAATCTTTTGGGCTTGTAGATTGCAAGCCAGATGATGCAGGGAAGCTGCAAATTGAAGATAGATAAAGAATTATTATAAATTAAAACAGTAATTAGTAAGGGAATAATATTTAATTTAGGTCTGAAGTTTGTATTTCATGTGAAGGGGAAGAAAAGGTCTTCTATAACAATATGAAGGAATAATATCTACTTTTTCATGTCTGTTTTTAGCTGAATAACAAATACATTGCAGCTTATAAGCCTTATATACACCGCAAAATACCAATGAAATGATGTTAAAAACTTCATACAAACAAGCTTTAAGTGGCTAAAAAGTGGTGATGTCAAGATATAGTTTCATACACTTCGATACGATACCAAAATTAACAAAGAGGAGGTGTAAATAGTTTTTTTCTGAAAAAGATTGATTATTTGTTAAATTTGATCAAACGGTTGAGTGAAAGTCTTGATCTACAATTGATGATGTGCAATTTCACAGTGCTTCAACTTTAGAAACTTAAGCAGAAGAAAAGATATACAACAACAGGTTAAACTCACATAATAGGAAGTTGGGGCTAAAGCAAAACCACCAAAGAATCCAATTAGACTTCCAAAGAAAGGAATGGACATCCCAATGAACATAGTTATTCCTGCAACCAAACGAAAATTATTAAAATTTATGTCATTGGAAATAAAAACAAAAATAGAAGAAAACATATAAGACTGATGGGAGGAAAGTTAAAGTAGAGAAGGGAAATCATCGTATTCTTTTGCTTAACTTTCTGGTACTTCATCTGAGAAGTCTCTTTTAAATTAACTAAACTGTGAAAAATTGAAGACAGCATAGTTTAAGAAGCAATTTCAACACTTTAACACTTGTTTCATTCTAAGCAAGGCCAAACTTTCCTAGTAGCCCTGATCTTGTTCAATTTTGGAGACATATTTAAGTTTACATGCACGTTTTGCAATACTTACCAACATATAATGTGCGGACAACGAAGCGCAAAATAGCGGTAGGCTTGAATTTTCTTTGCTTGACCAAGTACGTTTCTATCATGTCAAAAACAGGCATAGCAAATATCTGCAAACAACATATTCACGATTATGTAATTAACATAAGAAAGCAGTACATGTAAATATAAAAAAGTACGGTAACTTTTAAGAATCTTGTGTTTGCACTGAATTAGAACTTGTTCATCAAGGAACTTAATTTTTTTTAAATATGGAAAATAAAAAAATATTACCTGGTAGCCACCAATGACATGGATAACGACGAAGAGGTTGGCCGTCGCCACCAACCAAGCTGGTCTCTCCAACGACATTAAGATGTTATCCTCCACACTATTTCCAAAAATGTAAAAACCTACCAATGCAACAGGGAAATAGCAAATTGCTACAACGATATATGCGATGACCACACCTTTCCACATAGGTCCTTTCGAGGGCTTATCAGGGGTGGATGGGATAGTGGCTTGGATTTCTAAAACGACGTTATGTCCAGCATAGGCAAACGCCACATCACCAAGGGCGCTCATGAAGTTGAATACGTTGTTTTCTGTTGTTTTACCCCTCGGAGAGTAGTCCACATAGCCATGGATTCCCTTCTTCAAAGAGGCCACCCAAGCGATAGTAGAGTAGCTGGTTTGCAAAAGAAAGATTTCATGAATATGTTTTGATAGGGGTATATGTGTAACATTTGTTAGGGTGATGAAGATAATTTTACAAATTTGGGCGGCCCCAGTTTTCATTATGCTTTAAAACCAGGAACATTGCCAATATAGAATAAAGATAACTAATCTATTGATGCATTACCGATAAAACCACCTATTTGTTGAACGACTTTTGGGAAAGCAATCTATTTTGGAAAATCCGTCTTCTAGTAAAAATATATACAAGTATTCTAAATGGCTCGTCGTGATGCTTTAAAAAACTGTTGGATCACATCCAAAACTAATTGATGCTTTAAATTATTATTAAAATTAAACTGCGTTCGTTTAAAAATAAATCTTAGAAAAAAAACAACAATAAATATGTCTTCCATTTTATGAATAGTAAAAGGAAATTGAAAAATTAGGGGTGAGGAAAACATACGTCAAGGACATGATGGCAGCGATGAAGGAGACGGCGGAGATGGAATTGAAATTAGGGAGATGGCAAAGGAAGAAATGAACCGAGGCGAAAACCATGATCCAGTAAGTGGTACGGATCGGTTTGCAGTCTTCGCATAGTGATTGATGTGCCTTTTTCAGGGATTTCCCTCCGGTGACCATGTACACGATACATGTGCCAACTTCGACTATAAGTTGTTGAGGAACGACAATGTATAGCCCAAGCTTCTCACCAAATGCGTGTTGTCCCAGCTCGTGGTACCTGTCGAACCGTTTCCCTGGTACCATCTCGTGCATTTCAACCATTTGCCAAAGGGTGTAGAGGGTGATAACCCAAGAGAGTATCAACACCGTTACACCAGGACCCCTACACATTGCATATAAAATTTAATAATCTCTTAAAAGGATTTATACAGAAGAAAATCTAGATTTAGACAATGTAATAGATAAGGAAAATCTAATAAGCAGGGACAAAACATTGAATCATCTTGGAAGGCCCTTTTATACGAGACGCAATCCGGTTAATTTTGTTAATAGATAATTACCATGATAATAGGATTAGAGACATTCTGCTACAAAGACCAAAAATTTCAGCTTTATGGGTCAGGTCATTCTAATCATACAAAATTATGTATCTACAGGCATAGTGCTTCAACCACATTTTTGTAGCAGCCCTTGAGCTCTTTCAAGTTTTCTTTACGAGTGAAAGATCAGCCAGCTGAGAACTATATTACGTTCATTCTTAACCTTAATGCCTAGCAACATTCCCCAGATAATAATCATTTCAAATTGAGCAGGCTTGGCAAATAATTTAAAAATGCAACTCTATAAGCTGTCACGATTTTCTTCTTTTATGCATGTTCATGATCATTATTGGCTCAATTAGGAAATTGACTAGGTAGAGGCCGTCGGGGTCTGACAGGGCCACGCTCCCCTCCCCTTTTGAAAAATATTGATGAATAAGTAGGAGTTTTCTATGTATTTTGGTCAAAAAATTTAAAAATGAGCCTTCACCCCCCCTTATTATGAAAAAAACTTATACTTTAGTGTATGTAAAAAAATATATATAGAATATCGGCACGTCTCATTTCAAATTTCTGGTTTCGTCACTGGGATCATCACAATTTCTATCTTAGTTCCTATTTGAAATACTTGATAAGAACAAAAAAGAAAAACGAAGAGTAACTCGTACCATCCAAGTTCTGACATGGCGTATGGGAGACTTAGCACCCCAGCCCCAACCATAGCAGTAACGTTGTGAAAAGCCGAATAATACCATTTTGCGTTCCTAGAACCAGTGATAGGAAGCCAGTCATCGATCTTCTTCTGTTCCGGTGTTCTGTTGTCCACATCTGTGTGGTCCGCCATTGTCTTTTCTGTTTTTTACAAACAAAAATAATTAAGTAGAGGGGCGGAAGTTGTTGCAAAATCAACTAACTTAGGCCCCTCTTAAAGAGCAGCTGGCCACAAAAAGATTTTGAGGCCTTTTTCTTATTTCGAACACCAAAATAGTTTAGTGTTCGTTTCTGTTTTAGAAGATGTTCATCTAGGTTAGTATATATAGGGGAGGGGTAAAGATATATTTCTTCTCAAATTAGTCATTGTAGTCAGAGATAAAGCCCGAATTTCTCCTTAAATTGATGTACTACATTTATCTTCTTGAGAAATTTAAGCTACGTTGTAAATTAGACGGTGTCTTTGTTATTAGTAAAAATGACAATTTAGTAAATATTTATAAATTTATTTATAAAATTTCCGGTTGTTTTGAACTTATTGATTCTTTCAAAAAACATATGTACAGTAAAACCTATATAAATTAATAATGTCGAAACTGTAGAAATTTATTAATTTAGAAAGATATTAATTAATCGATAAATTAATAATTATTATTTTAAATAGGTTTTATTTATTAGAGAGTTTCTGCTTTATTTTGTGAAATTATTTACAAATAGGCACATGTCATTAAAAAATTCAAAAAAAAAATCAAAATTTAAAAGACTAAAAAACTAAAAATTTTAAAAAATACATTTTTTTATACAAAAAATATGTGTGATTCTATCTGATACTGTCTAATCATGTTCAATCTTGTATGTCTAATCCTGTCCAATTTTGTTCAATGTTGTATGTCTAATCTTATCTAATAATGTACAATCATGTCTAATTTTGTTTAATACTATATATGTACAATTTTTTTGATTTTTTTTATATATATTTTGTTATTTTTTATGACAAATTACATGCTAGCGGACTCTCTTACTAAAGGTTTGACTGACATCTAAGGTCTTTCATGAACATACTGCTCAAATAAGTGTTGTCATCTTTGATGATATGCAGTTTTAATAGGAGTTTGTGTTCCGTGGTTAGTTCTTTTTGTTGACACTATTAAAACACTTTTGTGTTCAGTTTTTTGCAGAATAAACTTGATGATATTATTATATTTATTGCTCTGAATGTGTTATCTTTCAATTTTGGTTTAGCATAAAGTTTGAAATACTACGAATTGATCTCGCTATATAATAAATGACCGATTGGAATTAAGCATGACTAAAATCACATTGAATGTATTTTGCAATTACACATCCGTACTTGATCTATGTCGTTGAATATATTTGATATGCTGATTATTGATGGATCGAGTTACGATAAATGTAACGAATGTTGCTTTAGTCTCATGTTACTATAGGAGATGGAACAGAGTGATTAAAGAAAATGTTTTAAGAATAATTAGCAAATTTACACGCAACTATGATTATTGAATGTAATTGTCATTTGGAATTAATTGTTTCACAAATGGGAGATTGTTATGTTATTTTAATAACCTGACGTGTGAGCTAATTAATTAATACAATTATAAATGTGCTAATATTCTTGAATGAGCTAGTTAATTGATCTACTAAGAATAGCTAGCCCAATAAAACATGCAGTGTATTACTCAAAAGTAAAATAATTAGCGTTTATAAGATTCTAATTACTATGAATATATAAATAAAATAGGGTTTGGTCACCAACACTAATCTCGAACCAGCCTCCTCCTCCATTTCCATTAATAGAGAGAGATACATAGAGAAAAGAATATTAGTTTGTGAAAGAGCAATAGTGAATAATCCGTTTTCGTATCAGATACTTTTAATTGATTCAGATTTATATGTCTGTGTGATTTATACCTCCATGTTACTGAGATTTGAAGTTCATCTGAATTATATATAGCATTCGGTTATTGCTACTGTAATTGTTTTTCTTTCCAGAGCCATTTTGTTTCGTTTGTTAGTATTTATGGATGTCAATTAAATTACGTTTTACCTGGCATATTGTACTAACACGGTTCCATGCATGATTACATCAGTTATACTACACATTATTTGTTTAATTGTATTCAATTGGAGACATCAGTTCATAATTAAAGTTGTTATTTTTACTATTTGTTTCAGCTCCATTAAATAAAGGACATCAACCGTTAAAAGGTCTAAAGTTTTGGGAGTCTTTATACTTGTGAACACCTATGACAAAAACATATATATATATATATAGTTTTTTTTTTTTATAGTATATGCTATGTTTAGGTCATGTTTTTTGGATGCAGTATCCCTGAACATGAATCTTTGCCTTTGGTTATACTTTTGTGAATTTTTTGGAGCCATTCACTTATTTATTTTTTGTTCGGACCTTTCATGTGAATTTCAATGATTTCGATTTTCTTTATTGACGGTCCACTACAGATTTCTTTAGTTTAGTTTTCTTCAATGCTTTGAATCAAATTGTTGAATACTTGAAATAAAAGAAAAACAAATACAGTACGAATTCTTTGTTTTTGCTCAGGCTATGACCTAGTTGCATATATACTTACGGTGGTACAAGTCACTAAATTACATGTTCACATATATTTGGAATATAACAAGTTTGTGGATTCTATAACTTGTCTTTTAATTATGAAATTTGTGCATGTATATTTGCTAAAGTTATGATATATGGCACGTCAAACTGAGTTTTATTAACTTGGCTTCAAAAGAGTTATTAAGTGTCTTAAAAGTTGATTACAATTTATTTTCATAACTTGCTAATATATTTTAAAAGGGGAGGAATTTTACCTTTGCTTCGTTGAAGTCAGAAATTGGTACTGCAGCTTCAAAGTTTTGTGAAAAAATTAGTATGGTTGGGTTACTATTTATAGAAATTGTAAAGACTAGAAATTGCAAAACCTTTTGTAAAAAGAATTCGAGTTTGACAAGGACTCAAGCACTTTAGAATTGTTTGTTTTGTACAAGGACTCTACAAGCACGTTTCATATATCATGACAGATGAATCTTTGGTGCCTTATCACAAGAAACTTCTATTCCAAAGGCATTTCCTTAATTCCATACAAAAAATACTACTAAATGACTACATACGTGGGACAAATAAATCAGTACATACATGTTCATGTTCTAGATTAATTCTCTTATATCTTGACAAAAGGTCGATGTATTTGGTCAAGAGTCACAAGAAGTCAATAATCATTTATGAAAATTTGAATGAAGCTACAAAGATAATGCACTTCAATTCTTCAAGAAATTTCAGGAAATTCGACACTCGTCCGCATCGAAAAAATTCAAGCAAACAAGTATCGAAGGGGACATCTGTTGACACACAAATTTTACGTCTATTAAAAATATGACACGTGTCATTTAAATCAAATATCAATTAATTACTAATTTCTCAGTCTGAGAATAGACTTGTTATTAGTAATTTAAAATCGAAAAAGAAAATATATTTTATCATCTCATAAAATCTATGATGATAATTTATATAAAATAAATGTATTTCTTTTTCTAAAACCATTAAATGTGGTACAAATAATGAGTTACTCAAATTATAGTACTCATTTGTAATGTTTTCAAACATAAATATAAGTTTGAATCATTTACATAAGTCATGAGATCTTTAAGATAATGAGCCCAAAATTGAGGAGGTGACGTTGCAAATAAAAGCCCATCCCAAAAGCTAGGTGGGGGTGCCATATTTCAAATAATCAAAAAAGTCTTAAAGACTAGAGAGAGAAGCTCCTCCACTGCCGCAAGGGAATCAGCTCCGCTCCTCCACAAACATCAGGGGATCAACTCCTAGGAGAAGCTCTGCACACTCCGGCCTTAACGAACGCCTTCAAACTCTGCAACAAATCTGCAATAAACTTGGTATTCGATCTTCAAGAACATTTAAAAGCAGCAAGTAAGGTGTTTCTACGGATCAAAATCTTCAAATTCTTTCCCAAATCTGAAGAACTTCTACAACAAATCTGCCTTCGATCTTTAGGAACGACTACAAGCAATAAGTAAGAGGTTTCTGCAAATCAAAGTCTTCAAAGTTCTTCACCAAATCTAAAGAAGTTCTGCAACAAATAGGCATTCGATCTTCAGGAACGACTACAAGCAATAAGCAAGACGTTTCTACAAATCAAAGTCTTCAAAGTTGTTCAACAAATCTGAAGAACTCCACCCAAGAAATCTACAACAAACCGGCATTCGATCTTCAGGAACGACTACACAGAAGCAAAAACACGTTTCTCTATATCCAAATCTTCAAGTTCTTTGCCAAATCTGAGGAACATCAAGATCATCAACGAAATCAACAAAACTACAAAATTCTTCATCAAAGCCGAATAATTTTACTCAACTTCAGCAAACTCAACAAAATTCATCAGAGAGTCTACAACAACATTTCGAGCCATCACAAATTGTTCGAAGAGGAGAATCAAAGGACTTTTATTTCTATATTTTATTTTAAAAATTATCAGAGATTGTACCCGCAAATTAATTGATAAATAAAATTTACTTTGTTTCGCATTCATTTTTCCTGTCTTCAGCACTTAGTGAAAATTTGTGTGAAACAAGTGCGTATTGAAAAAAATGTTGGAAAAAACCTTTGGTTTTGTTTTGTTTTGAATGCAATTAAGTTGTAGGAGTTTCAAAATATTTATATCCCCATATTGATGGCTTTCATGAGTTAGATTTTTAAAAGACTTTTTCCATGACAAAGAAAAGACATGTCATCATACACACATACACAAAACCACATATGCATACATATAGAGAGAGAGTACCGCACCACCAACGGCCCGACCGTGGCTCGGTGCCATTTCCGCTGAGTCAGATGCGATAGACGTTGTACCTTGGGAACGAAGTGCCCCATTTAGCCAGAAGCAGAGGTGGTGGGGCAAATATCGTTTAAGCGAAACTGCTTGCAGTTATCTCGTCTCGGACTTTAGTCCATTTCGGTATCATTTACATACTCTTATTTTTTTGAAGGTTGGAATTGATATTCAAATAATGCCCAATAAGTACCACTTTTGAAATTATATTCCTCCTAGATACCTCCATAATTTCAGATTCCTCATAGGTACCACTTTTTAATTATTTAGTTTATTTACCAAAACGCCATACACATATTTCATAAAAAATGAAAAAAAAAACACATAAAATTATATAAAATGCAAAAAATCTCAAAAAATGAAAATATCACAAAAATCACAAAATTTTTAAAAAATTACAATTTTTTTTTTTTTATAAAAGATGAAAAAAATGAAAAAAATCACAATATTAAAAAAAATGAAAAAAATCACATAAAATTATAAAAAATGAAAAAAATCGCAAAAAATCATTAAAAAAAACGAAAAAAAACACAAAAATCATAAAATTATAAAATTATAAAAAAAATCACAAAAAATCACAAAAAAAATCACTTTTATTGAACTTTATGCACTTTCGACTGTATTAGATGCACTTTCGACTGAACCAGATGCACTTTTAGCTGAACTATATACACTTTCACCTGAACCAGATGCACTTTTAGTTGAACCAGATGCAGGTTTTACAGAACGATATGCACTTTTATTGAACTAGATGCACTTTTGTCTGAACCATATGCACTTTTAGCTGAACCAGATACACTTTTAACTGAACCATATGCACTTTCAACTGAACCATATGCACTTTCAGTTATACAATATGCACTTTTAGTTGAATCAGATCCATTTTTAACAGAACTAAATGCACTTTCGATTGTACTATATTCATTTTGGACTACACTATATGCACTTTTGACTTAACTATATGTATTTTCCACTAAATTAGATGAACTTTAAGCTGAACCAGATGTACTTTCAACTGAACCAGATCCACTTTTAGCTGAACTATATGCATACTCACTTTTATTGAAATATATTTACTTTCGACTGAATTGTATGCACTTTCAACGGAACTAGATGTAATTTCAGCTGAATTGAATGCAATTTCGACTCAAATTTATGCATTTTTGACTAACTATATACACTTTCGACTGAACTGTATGCACTTTTATTGAACTATATACGCCTTTGACTAAATTATATGTATTTTTAACTGAACTAGATACACTTTCAGCTCATTTAGATTAAAAAAAGGCACATTTATCATGGAAAAACCCTTTTTTTGTATAAAAAAAAATCACTTTTCGGTATAAAAAGTGTTATATTGACAAAAAAAATTTATATATTTTTTGTAATTTTTTAAAAAGTTTATAATTTTTTAAAAAGTTTATAATTTTTTAAGAAGTTTATGATTTTATTATTTTTTTATAATTCTTTTTTTTTGTGATTTTTTTTTATAATTTTTTGTGATTTTTGTGATTTTTTTTGATTTTTTATAAGTTTTTGTCATTTTTTATATTTTTTTTGATTTTTCAGTATAAAAAGTGTTATATTGACAAAAAAAATTATATGTTTTTTTTTGTAATTTTTTTAAAAGTTTGTGATTTTTTTCATTTTTTGTAATTTTTGTAAATTTTTATAATTTTTTTTGTGATTTTTGTATTTTTTTTTATAATTTTTTGTGATTTTTTATAATTTTTGGTGATTTTTTATAATTTTTTTGATTTTTTTTGATTTTTTTTATAATTTTTTTGTTTTTTTGTCATTTTTTATATTTTTTTTGATTTTTTTCATTTTTATAATTTTTGTGTGTTTTTTTTTTATTTTGTTGTAATTTAAAACTATTTTTTTGGGTTTGTAGAAAGATAAAATAACCGTACTTAGTAAATCTGTTAGACTAAACAGTAAATTACAGAAACGGTAAGGATCAAATTGCAACTTGCTACAGTTAATGGACTGATTTGTTAGAACCTAAAGACCAAGATGTAACTTGCCATAAAATTTTGTACTCCTTAAACCTAATTGAGATTAGTTTACTGGTATAACTGTTTGACAATTAATTCGTAAATAGCATGTATTTACTACCATGTTCACCTTACCTTATTATGGCCTATGGTATTGTAATATTAGATTCTTACCATATAATAAATTGACTTCCTGCATATGATATGGTAAATTAGTAATTAAATATATTACGTACATGAATAATTCAGTTACCATGTATAGAATTTACACATATAGCAATAGAATAATTAAATATTGAGTAATATCTTGCTTAGTGTAAATTGGTAAATTTAGATTGTGCTAATATGTACTACTATGCTACTGCTATATTATTTAATCATGCAAGCAGGTATGATCTATGTATTTATTTACTGCCATGTACACTTGTGTAAAATATGTTAATTTGCGAAATCATATATTTTCACATTTAAGTTGGAAAAATTATGAACCTTCCCTAAATAGGCTCACCTATTTGGATACGATGTCTGGGAAAGATATAGACGGAAGTCGATATCCTAATGAGGTCGGGTTTTAAGTGGCATTCGTTCCCTCCACCCTCACCGTCTTTCCTAGTCGTTTTTCAAGTAGAGCTACCGAAGGGGTTGAGAAAATAATAATTTCCCCGAGTGTGTTTATATAGTGATGTATGTTTCGCCGAATTGGTGTTTCAGTATCGACCCGTCGTTCGATCAATGAGAACCGATTCACATGAGAATCAAAACTAATGTTTTCGAACCAGTCGTTTCGAAAAAACGTTTGTCCTTATGCAAATCATAAACATATAAACCAGTCGTTTTATATGATAAATAATCCAGAACTCCCAACACATGTTGGATGCCATCTATGATGAGAAAAATCGTAAAACATACTTGCGAAATGACTGTTTAAACGTTGATTTTAATCAGTCACCACATGTTACTCACCCTGATGTGTGAAAATGTGATGCCCAAATTTTTTTTTGGATGCCATCTTTGATGAGTAAAATACGAGTTTGTTGTTACCCTCGAGATGAATGCTAAGGCGTTGATTTTATTCCGTTGCCACATTTGAGACGTGATGACGTCTATGGTGAACAAATGTCTGAAATTGACATATTGGAGCTATCCTTCACCAAAAATACTAGCTTAGAAATTGTATTCCATAAGCAGTATCGTGAATTTATATTCACCATGTTCCTTTATCGCCCATATGTTATTGGATAAGAAAATTACCCCGGTGAGTAGTTTTAATCCTATTGGGTCAATGGCGAATTGTTTGGCTGATATTAATGCTCTTCGTGTATATTTTTTTCCACGAATCGAGAACCGAGACAAGTGTTATTTGTCTCGAGCTGTCGTGATCCCGATGAATCGCCTAGCCAAGCGAGATTTTAGACAATCGTCAAAATCGAAAACCTGTGGCTCCAAGACAGTAATTGAAAGGAATAATATGACCCGTTGTCATAAAGCAAGAGATAATGCTCAAGGAGCCAACTCTATGCTATAAAGACAAAGGTCATGCACGGTTACTCCTTAAATAGTTCACAACTATTATAAAGGTGAAAAAACCGATGTTAATCTGGTTAAAGCTAACTGAAAGGAAACTTTTGAGACCCACGATTTTGTGGCTCAAATGAGTTTGATACCTTTCTTTATTGATTTTGATAAATCATTGAGCCATTTTTTCGCTCATCTGGATTATGTTTTACATTTGGATTATTATTTTCCATTTGGACCATACTTTTGGATTGTGGTTTGCCTGTTTACGAAATTTCTTGAAATAATTTAAAGTGCTTTGAGCAAATTCCTTTGACAAATGTGACCAAACTTTAAATTATGAAATTTTAGGCAATACTTGTGGTGTAGTTGCTTTTCTGGAAATAGTGGGTAACAGTGTACCACATAATTTCACCAACTACTTGCCTAAAAGAGTACTCAGTGACAATGATTCTGGACCTGTCGTTCCAAAATCGAAATCTTTGGTAAAACCAAATTGATTTGTCAAATATGAGGTCTTATACTCATGTAGGTCCTGCCGTACCTTGTTGAGTTATAAAATATTCGAGAAAACCGGTGTTATCTGGTAATAGCTCATGAAAGAATTAAAATTTCTTTACATAGCCTTCATTCAATACGATCAAAAAGGTATTTTAGAGGAGTTGAAATGTCTTTCACATGGTTTCTACCACAATTTTTAAAAGTATTTAAAGTTATTATCATTTCGCCTGTCGTCGATTGATAAAGGATTTAGATGCTAAGACATGATTGTCTATATACTATCATTCGCCTGTCGTCGAGTGATAAGAGCATTTTGATATTATGGCATTGACCGGATGAGATATTCCCGGGTCAAAAGATGATGCTTGATTTATAATCGCATCGCACTTAGATTCTCTTTGAGAATATATTTCGCGATTAATCCGAAATCCATGTCATTAATGCTCACTTTGAAAGACTAGTATGTGTAAAGATCACGAAATGAACTCGTAGAATTCTTGTAAAGAATTGAAGGAGTTATTGTGGACTTATCCAACCATAAGACGGACCATAAATATAAATGGTTATGGTTGACGCATCGACAATATGGTCACATTTTAATGTTGTCCACATAAATGCAGCATTTCCCAAACTTTTAGCCCTATCATTAAGTTGATGACTCATGATCCGGATTATGCTGAAAAGTCTAGTCGATTTGAATTACTTGAGTTTGGAAATTGAAATTGAATATCCTGTTGATTATGTTTAGACCCAAACAGACTCACGGAAAGTTTGATGATGCAACTGCAAATGGTTGCACGCACTTTTTGGTCTTGCGCACCAAGATTTATATTTCCGTGTGGGGTCATGCTATTTTGCTGTATTGGTCCATCTGAGGCCCATAGTCACTCAAAACACCATATGCGTACCAGCTGGTTACTGGTTATGAGCCAGAAGTCTCATATTAACGCGTGTTTTGAGTGCTTAATTAATATTTTGATAGAGCCGCTATAGCATTCAAAATATGGACCTCTGAAGGGGACATAAGTCGATTATGAATCTCCTACCTATCAATTGATAGAGTAACCTTGACAAGCAATCTCTTTACCGCATGATATGAGAAAGTGACATCGCTAAGACTGTTCTCCCCGTCGTTAGGGGGAGATTTGCACATTACCGTTGATAAGGAACGACGTGAAGTAACGTGACATAACCCACTCAGTCTTAGCTTGATCCCCAAAATTGCACTTAGTGATAAGTAAGTGCATAGACTCCCTCAAGTCTAACTAAATGCCAGACGCATTTAATGACTTTATGAGATGTCACGAGATCATTTATACCTGCTGCAAAATGCTTGCAAGGATAGACGTCCCTGTCGGACGCCGTGTTCCTATCGTAACACGTTGCTTTGGCCGAACCCGCCAAGCAAAGGACGCTGCCGTCGGCCGTCAGTCTGTCGTCCTTCCTAAGATATGAGGAAGTTGACCGGTTCTTAATTCGTTCAGCCCCAGAGGTGGTGAACTAAAACTTGTTTGTCGCACGAGATTATAAAAGATCAAGGAGATGTGTGATTTCCTCCTCATCCTAAGAATCTCGAAATATCTGTCGATCATGATATCTTAGACGATATTGAAGCGAAACGAGACTGTCATTGATTACTTGTTCATATATTCGGTGACGACTGATAATATGAACAAATTATGACATGGAACCATGTACCGTTGCCGGAAGTCAACGGAGAATAGACTGTACTAATGGAAACCTGAAATCCAAGCAGACTACTTAGCGAACGTGTTTTCGGACCTGTAGATCCAATACCACCAATGTTAAACGAGTTCGTTTATTTGGTTATTCGTAAGGAAAGGTGATGAGAATAATGAGATTGTAGAATGCTCGCCTAGTAGCGCAAGGCTTCTCTCACATCTTTGAATTGATTACGAGATGGTTGATTTACTCGTAATGGACTTTATAACGGTCCCCTACTTTATCAGTTTAGTAGTTTCCCAAAAAACTGATTATGCATCATATGATTGTGGTCACTGTTTTTATCTCTATGAGAATTTAGACAGAGATATAGATGAAGGTCCCTGTGTGACTTCATAATGCTTGAATCAAGTAGTTCCTGACCACGGAACACGATCTCATTAAATGAGATGTTCACTATATGGATTAATATAATCCGAGCGGATGTGGTATACCCGCCTAAGTGAGTACTTGATTAGCTTGGGATACTTGAACAAGTATTATGCCCTTGCGTGTTTTATTACGCGATCCATTTTTGGATTTGCCTTCGAGATGAAGGATCTTGGAAAGACACGGTAGTGACTTGGCCCGATGATCGAGTCCCGTAAAGATTGAATCTAAGTCCATGATTCAGACTACACCCATAAGGTGTTATGACGCTTTAGTCATCATGATGCTAAGTCGTCAGATTCTCCCATGATCGTTCGATCACTAGACATTGATATAGACCCAGTCCGTCCCTGATGAGACGATGAAGAGATATTGAACCATCATGTTCATATCTAAGTACAATAAGCGCATCATTGTACTTGGTCTAATGTGCTAGGACGAACATCTCGTATGTTGTGAATGGTATAGCTCGACACAATATTGCGCTAACACGCTGCCATCGAAATGGCATAAAAGACATTTTCCCATTACCTTAAGGTAACTGTGGATGAGAGCTTGTTTTATCCCATTTGCGTCATCGAGTGTACCTACCCCCTTCGGTACTCGAATTAACGCAACCCTTTTTCGGTTATACCGATGTCGGTTACTTATCAGACTCGCATAAGGGATATTCCTAACATGGTCTGTCTTTACCATTAGGAATAAGGCAATATCTTGGAGGTCTTGGAATGACTCCAAATGAATCACTCTGATCTACTCGTGCTCTATGAGACGACTAGAGAGTGTATATGGCTTCGAGCTCGTATTAGCCATATTTGAATTACATATGCTCTGTCTCATCATCCAGATAAAACACTTGTCTTATTTGAGGACAACTTGTTGTTATCGATCAAGAGATACATGACTAAATTATGCTATTTAGCATTTCTTGCCGAAATATATCTTCACATATGAAGTTTAAGAGCATCCTGTCGAATGCTCGTTTTATTCCACGTTATATTTTCTTGCATACAGTCGTGTGAAAGTAAATGAGGCATCCAGTCGAATGCTCGTACTCTTTCTTGGAATATGAAATCTTTGCACCCAGTAGTGTGCAAGTGAGGGAGAGCATCCAGTCGCATGTTTGTGTACTCTTTTTTGTCCTTAGACCAAGGTTTTTTTTACCACTGGGTTTTTCTTGGCAAGGTTTTTAGCGAGACACGTTCCCATTATATCTCACTTAAGATTGCCGAAATTAGGAGGAGTATTCTGTTATATACTTCTTACCACTGTGTACTGTTTTGTCCTTCGACTAGAGGTTTTTCCCACTGGGTTTACTCTAGCAAGGTTTTGATGAGCCACCTGTTTTGTGATTGATCCCATACTACTACCACTGTTACACTCTTTTCCCTTCGTTCAGAGATTTTCCCATTGGGTTTGCTCGCCAAGGTTTTGATGAGGCACACTATTTTGTGGTTAGTTAATTACATAGAATTTCGGCCTATATCATTCGGCTACATAGTTTCTCCTAGGTATCGGTTTTGTCCCATACTGGGTTTTCCGTCCCTAAGGTTTTTATGTGTTTAGCACTGCGAATGAACTCGACTCACATCGACAGCATGAAGACGAAGAAATCAAGACGTCCAAAGGGGGAGTGTTGTAAGATATTATTGGACTATTGGGCTTGTAATTTATGGGTCTAAGTGGGCTTGTAACCTTACTCCTCTATCTATATAAAGAGGGTAAATGTATTGTATTTGACATACATTCTGATTAATAAAGTCTCCCTTATTGTTGTCTCTCATACCTCTCTCTCTATATCTATACATATCTCTATATATATCTATAACGAGCTAATATGTCACACAACATATATTATATTTTGGTTTGTATGATAATTTAGTAAATAAACTAAATAATTAAAAAGTGGTACCTCTGAGGAATGTGAAATTATCAAGGTATTTAGGAGGAATATAATTTGCTATGAGGTACTTATAGGGAATTACTCCATTGATATTTATATATTTGAGGAAGCCATTTTCTGTTTATTTGTCTATTTTTTTTTCGTAGAAATTATTGTGTTTATTTACAACGTACTCAACAATCTTAAACGATAGTTTTTATTTTTCGTACGTTAATACAATAATTTTGGTATTTGGATAAACATAAAATTATTTTCGTGGCTAAGACAGTTCTTTGGAAGATATTTTTCTGACAAACATTGGTTTTAAGAAATTGGTGTTTCCGGTTGAATTGTCAAAAGCGTTTTGTGTTTGTTTTACCTTGTTTGGGATTTTGATGAAATTCCAATTTTCCGGTTTTTAACAGTCTCGAATGTGTAAATAACATGTTTGGTGTTAAAATTGTCTATGCTCTGAATTATTTTGTACATGCATGATTCATATGAACGCATAGTGTGCATATATATTTTATATGTTGTTTGTTTGCATGTTGTGTGGTAATTAAATACATATGAGTTTGGTTATAGAATCAAAAATTATCCAGAGGCATGCATGCATGTATATGAGTGACCTATTATTAGTTGTTTAAGCTCTTTTATTGGAAAATTGTTTTGATATTTAGAGGTTTATTTGGTAGAAGCACCTTGGTACAACTTGTTTTGATCTTGCTTTGGCTGCAGGTTGGTTAAATTTAGTTTTAACTATTTTCTTTAGTCTCACTTGATATTGTTATGATTATACTAAACATACTGGAACTTGTTTACATAGATTTAGTAGACTAATTGTGAAATACATGGTAATGTCTTTTGGAGTTTCACATGATAGCTACTTTTCTCACAATGTTATTATTGAATTTTTGTAAGTTACACATGGTTAGTATTTGACATGAGTTTCCATATTGCAATGGCGTTAATGTGTTGACGTGGGGCGTACTAATTTTCATGAGTAAATTTTCGGCTTTGTAACTTATAAAGGACCTGGTTGTTATTTATGCCTATGGTGTAACGGATATGTTTATGTTTTAATTTATCGTGAACCACAAGAGTAAGGTTGGTTGATAGAGGATCAACTTTAGTAAGGCTTTGTGAATTATAATAATTTAGTTTTTGGAATTCCTAATACCATTACTTTGTTATTACTACTGGAAATATTTGGTGTTAATGTTTGTGCACTGATTGCGGTTACGGCTGCTTTGCTACTGCCTTAATTGAAGTTTAATACTATTGACTTTTGGCACATTGACTGTTTGCATATTTCCTGCACTTTTAGTTACACCCATGTGTCTACAGTAATATACTTTACCGTATATGAATTTTTTTCAACTTGGTCAGGGAGATTTAAGAGTTTAATTTTTGATAGACTTAATTAATGGTGTTTTAAAAATTTAGTAATTGGGTTTCAGTTACTATAATAACATTATTGGTGTAACAGTTTGTTTTTATGGTGCATCGTGCATGTAAGACATTTGTTGGAGTAAACAATATTATTGGGGATATTATTATTCGATGTGTGACTGTTATTTTATTATCTCGTAAATGGTCATGTTAATCAATTAGTTGTTTGTGCTAATTATATTTTCTAGAGTTCTAGAATTTTTATTTATGAGAAATAATTTGGTTAGAGACTAAATTAATTATATTGTTAGTGGATTTATACATGTTTATTGTTTTCATGTTAATAAAATGACTAACAATTTCCAATGAGTATTTGTGTAGACATATGGATCTCTACAATGGAATTGGAGAATCAGTGATTATTCGAAACAGTTCTAGTAAAAGCCATTAAATTGGGGATTACGACAGAACTGGTTTCGAAATAGTTCTTGTAAAACCATTTTCTGATTTTCAGAATTTGGGGCTTACAACAGAACTTGTTTAAATTCTGATATTATTCTTTGTAAAATCAGATTTATTTGATGTTTACGGCTGAATAAATCTTTCAGAATTTAATAATCTTTTTCGGGAATGAACTAGAATACTCTTGCAAAATCAGTTTCTTGAAACCATGCGTGGTTATGGAAAGTTGATGTTTGCGAAAGAGGAGTTTTAGTTTCATTTTCCGAAATTAGATTGTGCGTGTTTGTTATTTGAGATAACAAACAGTTTCCTACGGGAAATGTCCGGAACACAGTGGGTGCTGGAACTGACCAGAACATTGTGGGTGCCGGTGTAACTCATATTAATTTTGCATGAGTTTATATTAATGACGGGTGTTACAAATTCGAAATCACCATTATTAAAGCCACTAATGTGGTGATATGATGGGTGGTATCCTATTAATTGTGATTTATTGTAATTTAATTTGGAGAGTTACAAAATTTATAACGGTAATCATTAATGAGATTAATGACGAGTGTTTATAACTTCTTATTAATTGTGATTAATCGCAATTTAATTTGGAGAGTTATAAATTATTGTAACGACAGTCGTTGTTTGCATTTATGGAAATCTTTATTAGCTACCTACGAATTGCATTGACGAGTCGGTTACATATTTGGATGAAAGGTTATTTAATAACAAACTTTGTTCATCCAAGAGCAAATAATTTGATAATTGGACAAATTATAAATGGCCGTTGAGTTTATTTTAATAATAAACAAGTATCGGTTATTTTATTATTTGTTGAAATAACATCTTATTGATTTGCTGAAAGAACATTTAATAATTTGTTGAAATTAACATCTTATTAATTTGTGGGAAAAACATTTAATAATTTGTTGAAATACCATATTATTAATTTGTTGGTAAAACATATTGTGAATATGTTTAACTTGCTATTATTGAGAATAATAATTTAGTAATATTATATTACTATTATTGGGGGAGAACATCAAGTGTCCCCAAATGTGGGGGCAATCCATCGATACTGCAGATCGAGAATCTAGTCATACACCAATGCGTCTACGGACGGGTGGAAAAAATACCTAACAGTTTAATGGTATAGACCTTAAACGTCTGAAATAAATGATACAATTCATTTAGCACTTTGAAACCGGTTAACTGTCTCAATTAAAATGTGCATGTTCTGAGTGAGGACAAAGGGATTGCACGAACTGTGGGGGCGTTAATGTGTGAAAACGTTTTAAACGTTTGGAAATCCACTAACAAGTGTAAGTATACAAATCTGAATCATGACTAGTGGTTTTTAAAACCTAAAGGGCAGTAGTCTTTCGGTAGCCAAAACACTAGGATCAAATTGTGATAAGTTTGCTTGTTTGTGGCAATACATGAGTGACTATTTGTTCAAAATGAGTATTTTAGTCGATACTCTTATGGTCAATAATGACATGTTGAATTATTCAACCAAGTCACTGATTTGACATGATATAGTAGGTGATGAAAATATAAAAGATTAAATGTTTTATTTTTCTAAATCTATTATTTAAATTGAAACACAAATATGAGTTTGTGTTTGAAGCAATGTATTGCTAAGTCTTTAGTTCGAAGTTTCGAACGGAGTACATAACCAAATGGTTCGATGCATTTGAGATGAGTGCAAAACCAAGACGGGTTTAAAAGATATTTCCTCAATTTATTGATGGATGTATTAAACACTGATATGTCTACTTGATGAGAAGTAAAGATAAATCAGTCGAGATATTCATTCAAGTAATAATGAATACGTGAATTCTATTGTTGAGGATTAAGCCTTGTCAGAAAACATGTTTAATTATGGGTGTTCTGTTGTGTTAATCTACCAACTTTAATCCAAGGATTAAGTGTTAATCATTAAATGATAGACTATTTTTGAAAGTGTTAGATATTGTCTAACTAGTTCCGAAATGGTATATTCACATGTATATGAATACATGATCAGTGTGATTGAAACGGTGAATATGAGACACCGTTCACATAATTGTGTTGATGAAATGACACCAATCGTTAAAGAATGACTTATTATGCTCTCGAGCAAAAAATGTAGTTCTTAAACGATGAATATCATGTTGATAAGTTCAGGATTAAACTTTGAATTTGTACGGGAAGTGAGCTTTCCGCAAGCTATGTGTTGAACAAACTATCGCTTAGGAAGTTGGACCAAACAGTCAGAATTATAGAAGGCATGGTGCCTGAATATAAGTTTGTGAAAGTTTGGTGCTACCTAAGAAAGGTCTAAATCTTGTTCCATGAAAGATTTGGATAGGATCGAAAAAGGTAGATTGTGTGTTCATCGGATAAGCACAAAATATAGTGCTGATCGGTTTCTAGTGCATAAGGCATATGACTTTAAAGTGCATATAGAACATTATTCTATGTCCGAGAAGCATATTTTCAAAAAGCGAAGTTTTCCGCAAAACTCTAACGCCTGACGAGTGTGACCAATACGTTGAGGGTTCAAAGCATTACGCTATCCAAGACAAGTGAACACTCAAACGGTGCTGGAAAAATGTGGAAAGTGAATCTTTTAAGGAAAATGAAGTGCATCGGCATGGTAAAATGGTAAGTAATGAAACTTCCTTTGTCCCTTGACCTTCATGAGTGAAGGTGAATCGACGACATTGAAATAATCAATGTTTTCCATATAATGTGTATATGGGAAGATGCCATCAACATTGAGGTTGATAGGCACGTGAGAAATAAAGTCAATTACTTTAAGTAAACTGACGGTTTTGATAATTTTAATGTCTATACTCTAATCTCTATAAAAAGGACGCATCATTAATTAATGAGAATATGTGTTTTATAAATGGGGATCTAGAGAATTAGGAACAACCCATTGGGTCGTGGTTCCGTGTAAAGTGAGCCAAAGTGCGAAAACTTGTTAAGTCACTATATGGACTCAAACAAACACCTAACTTATCATATGTAGTTTCTTGTGCGTCAAGAACTGCACTAGACCAGATATAGCCAACTCAGTGAGCATACCGAGTAGGTTTGCCAATGAAGCTTCTCAGATACATGAGGTATACTGCCAATCATGAACTGCATTATACGAGATGTCCAAAATATTTGGAGGGTATTTTGATACCAAGTATCTCGAACTTTAATAGTACAAGGTTCACGAGTGGATATGTTTGTACTTAAAGAGGTTGCAGTCTCATGGAGGTCTGTAAAATAGACATGCATACGTGGATCAACTATGAAATCAGAATTCATAATGTTGTAGACACTTAAAAAAGGCAGATTGTCTGAGAAGTCTTGGGAGGTATTCCAAGTGGCCAAAATCTGTTCCCGCAATAAACGTGCACTACAGTCAGCCAGTTATTAAACGGGATCAGAATAATTTGTATAATGGAAAATCCCGATAAAGTCATGACATATTCGTGGGAGACACAAATCCGTAAGAGGAATTGCTAGCAAACAGTGTGGTATCCTTAGACTTTGCAAGGTCTAAGGATAATAATGCGGATCCATATACAAAATGTTTGACCCGTGGAGGAGTTGGAGCATCATCGAGGGAAATGGGGGTTAAAACCCAATAAATTGGAAACCTTCACATAAGCTACCCAACCTGTACTGGAAATTTCAGTCTCATGTTCAATGGGAAAACTGAACTGTGCAGGTTACCGAACAAAGCACTCGAGAACATAAGTTATCATCCCATTTCTATGATGAAAGAGTGATAGACATGTACCATTTTAAGAGTGAGCATGAGGCTCTTAATGAATCACATATCTCGAAGGTCGAGTGGGGTGAGTCAGGGCATATTTGACTTGAAATCACCTATAACGAGTGTGTATGGCCGATACTATGTGATGATCTAGGGCTAAATCACTAGAGCACTCAGTTGAATTTGCCAAGGCAGTCCAGGGCCAAATATGGACAACAACCAAAGGGCTTAGTAAGTGGTGTAGAGAGGACACTATGTGAGTATTACCCTGGTATGCACGAACACTAAAGGGTTCAAGGCTTTAAGGCTACCCAATAGTAGCATATCAGATTTTACATCACTATGGCAGGTTCAGGACGCGCGCTACCTGTCATTATGCAGTGAATTCTCGTGGTTCTCTCGATTGCATTTAGTTTCACTGTGCATGTTTAATGATTGCATTCATGTGGGGGATTGTTGGAAAAAACCTTTGGTTTTGTTTTGTTTTGAATGTGTTGGCCCGTGTGCTAACCTTAAAGGGGGGGGGGGGTGAATAAGGTTTTGGCGCTTTAAAAATCTAATGGCAACTAACAACCCAACTAATGCAATTTTAAGCTTAAGCGTATTAATAAAGTTAATGGAATGAAATAAATACTAAACGCAAGTAAGATAATAAGCAAAAGTATAAGTTGCGGAAAGTAAAAGTAAGGGAAAGAAAATGACACCGTGATTTATAGAGGTTCGGCAAACGGCCTACGTCCTCTCCTCGGTACTACCGAGTATTTCACTAAAAATAATCTTCCCGAATTTTACAATTCCTATCGAGCTCAATCAATCGATTGGCTCACCCTCTACCCGAGGTTCCTAACTCTTGATACAAGTGCAAGCGTATACGTCTAATGAGTCAACGACTCCCCCTCAATCTATGAGTACCCGAATGAAAAGACCTAGAGCTTTTAAGCTTCACTTGCTTACAAAGCCTCTACCCGATCACTCGCTCACAAATGAGTTTATAAAATACTCTTTACAATTTTATTGAAAATTGAAACAACACCCACAATTGATTGCTTCTAAAATAAGCTAATATGTGGTTTCGATGATGTTTGATCTTTGTTGGAGCTTGTATCTCTTTATCTTCAATTTTCCCTCTTTTGAGTATATACACCAAAATGGTGATTGTTTAGGGTTTTGTATATAAGGATTGAAGGATGATAATTAGTATATTGATTGGTTGGTTTGGAGAGAGATTTGAGGTGGTTTATATAATAGCAAAGTCTGTTTTTCTGGGTTATGACCGTTGAGGGTTTTAACAGCTATTTTCCAGAATAAGCTGAAAAGCTGTTTTCGAAAACTGCAGAAAACGATCGGTCGTTTTCTACAGTCGATCGGTCGTGTACAGAAAACGATCGGTCATTTTCTGAAAACGATCGGTCGTTTTTATACTGGACTCACTGGAAGAAATTGGATCAAAAACGATCGGTCGTTTTTGTCCAGTCGATCGGTCGACTGTAATCATGGTCCCGTAAATCTTCGAATGCTCATAACTCCTTCGTTTTAGCTCCGAATTTGGTTCCGCTTGAACCTATGGCTTCGTTATCGAATGCTCTATCATTTAAAGACCTGAAATATACGTTTTCTATTTTTGGACAAGACAAGCATTATATCATCGAAATCGTAAAATCATTAAACGCATAAACAAAGTAATAATCAAAATCATTATTGAACTCTATGTTCAACAGAATGCAATTAAGTTGTAGGAGTTTCAAAATATTTATATCCCCATATTGATGGCTTTCATGGGTTACATTTTTAAAAAACTTTTTCCATGACAAATGTTGAACTTAGAGTTCAATAATTGATTTTGATTATAACTTTGATTATGTTTTTAATGATTTTACGATTTCTCTATTTCGATGATATAATGTTTGGTTTTTTTCCAAAAGTATAAAATGTAAATTTCAGCATACCAGAAAGATAGAGCACAGAAAAACGAAGCCAACGGTTCAAGCGGAACCAGAATCGGAGCTAAAACGAAGGAATTACAAGCATTCGAAGTAAAGTGTGAATACTTAAGAAATGACCAATCGTCTGAACAAAAACGACCGATCGTTTTTGGTCCAAATTCTTCCGGTGAGGTCGTCTAAAAAACGACCGATCGTTTCTCAGAAAACGACCGATCGTTTTCTGAAAACGACCGATCGTCTGCATAAAACGACCGATCGTTTTCTGCAGATTTCAAAAACAGCTTTTCAGCTTATTCTGGGAAATGGCTTAAAACCAGTGGATAAAAGCCCTCAACCACTCCCGACGGTCATAAAACAAAAAACAGACTTTGCTGACCATATAAACCACCCCAAATCACTCTCAAAATATATAAATGACATCCATTCATAACAATTCATCATCATTCAACATCTCTCAATCAAAACCCTAAAAATCACCATTTTGGTGAAAATATTCGAGAAAGAGGGAAATCAAGGAGAAAACGATTCAAGCTCAAACAACATCAAAAACTCACCAATTAGCTTATTTAGAAGCAATTAAAATAGTGAGTGTAGTTACATTGTTGCAACAAAATTGTAAAGAGTGAAATATAAACTCATTTTTGAGCGAGTGATCGGGTAGAGCCTTTGTAAGCGAGTGTTGCTTAAAAGCTCTAGGTATTTTCATTCGGGATACTCATAGAGTGAGAGGGAGATTAATCGGTCGATTAGCTCGTTAGGATTTGTAATATCCGGAAGAAGATTTTTAGTGAAATACTCGGTAGTATCGGGAAGAGGACGTAGGCCGTTTGCCGAACCTCTATAAATCGCGGTGTCAATTTCTTTCCCTAAACTTTTATTTTCCGTAACTTATATTATTGCTTATTTTCTTGTTTGCGTTTATGACTTTTAGCATTTCATTAACGCTATTAAACGCTTAAGCTTAGAATTGCAAAAAGTTGGGTTGTTAGTTGCCATTAAATTTAATTTCGCGAAAAGCGCCAAAAACCTTATTCCCCCCCCCCCTTTTTAAGGTTTAGCCGCACGGGCTAACAACAAAGAAAAGACATGTCATCATACACACATACACAAAACCACATATGCATACATATAGAGAGAGTACCGCACCACCAACGGCCCGACCGTGGCTCGATGCCGTTTCCGCCGAGTCACATCCGGTAGACGTTGTACCTTGGGAACGAATTGCCCCATTTAGCCAGAAGCAGAGCTGGCGGGCCAAATATCGTTTAAGGAAAACTGCTTGCAGTTACCTCGTTTCGAACTTTAGTCCATTTCGGTATCATTTACATACTCTTATTTTGTAATTGATATTTATATATTTGAGGAAACTATTTTCTGTTTATTTGTCCATTTCTTTTCCGTAGAAATTATTGTGTTTATTTACAACGTACCCAACAAAAAAAATATAGTATAAAGTTTTGAAAGTAGTATATTAAAAATATATATTTATTTATATTATTGTTACAATTGTTGTTTCTTTGCATAAAAAAGTAAACATTACATAGCTTTCTATAGTAAAGGTTATACATAAAAAAAAATGGTATAATTATTCACTAGAAAAAGTAATATAAGTATATTATAATAATACTAATAATTAATTGTATATAAGTCTTTTATTTTATTTGTCTATATAGTATATTTTAATATTTCGGTTTGAATCGGTACCATATCGAACTCACCAAACGAATACCGTAACCGAACCGACTTCAAATATTGGTTCGGTTATACCGTACCGTAATGTCGGTATACCAAACTTTTGGTATCGGCTTGATTAGTTCGATTCGAAAAGCGATTGGTTGGTATAAGCATGTAAAAAAGACCACCCCTCAATTTTGATAATAAGTTTGTTTTGATTATTGTTTGTGTTTGGCTTTATTTTAATGTGCGAATTTTATAGTTGTGGTTTTGGTAGCTCGGTTAAAGGTTTTTAATTGGAATGTATTCTAGAACATCTTATATTAAGTAAACATAATCGTTTACTTTTAATAATCCTTTTTTTCATCTTTTTATATGTGTGTTGCTTATGGATTCAATTACTCGTTATCTCTGCTTGTTAGATACTTTGGGAGTACTTTATCAAAATATTAGAAATTCAAATTTATCAAGAACAAAATTGGAGTTTAATTTGGGGAACAAAATAGCAAAAACTCCTGGGGAGTTGTACATTTGTATATTGATAAGACCGGTCACTATTTCTTGAAGGATAACCGGACATTCTATTATGATTTTGTAAAAATACACAACAAAAATAAAATTACATTTATAGTCTAATTTATACATTTATCCTATCTTTTTAGTAAAAGATTTGTGAATCTGCCGTAAATTTGATTAAAACCTTAAGGATAGAGAGATAAACTCGAAAATATACATAACATTGGTCCTACTTTTAACTACTTTAGATTTTCATATTTTGCCAACAAAAGAATGATACACATGGATTTTGTAGCCAAATATCTAGAATCTTATATTTTGAAGAAAAAAAAACTTAGAGAGAAACTATTGTAATTTCTAACTACATCTGATGCATGTAGAATTTCATATTCCGGTAACGACCGACCACAGTTTGATCGGATCTCGCATATATATATATATATAAAGATATTTAGAGAGAGAGAGAAGAGATAATCGTGGGGTCTCCTTCCGTGCAGTCACTTTGTTTGACTGCACATCGTGCTGTTAAATAAAATACCGTTTGATCAATTTATATTAGATCTGCACCATAAGATCTAAAACTCTATTAAAAAAAAAGAAACCCTGAAATTACTATTATAATCTTAAATCTTACGATCAAGATATAAAATAAATGATCTAACGATAACTGAATATTACGATTTTATTAATTAGCAAAGTATATGTACAAAGGTATTTATACTGACTACAATATGTTTATGGAATTTACAAATCAGTCCATCAATAATGACAAGTAACAAAAATAATATTTACAACAAAGTCTTGAATATACAAAACATCATAAACAAGTACAAAATCACATTTTATACATTAATAGTGAACAAGTGGTTTGTTTGTCAAGCGTTCAATTCGTTTTTTTTTTTTCCAACAAACATATATTTTTGAACCGAATATGAAAAAACATATCAAGTTAATGAACGAACATGAACACTTACATTTGTTCTTTTGATTCATTTCAGGTCCTCTATCATTTTATTATTTCAAGACTTGTTTGTTTGTTTTGTTAGTTCCTATCCCATGACGTAGATTAAGGTTGCTGCTTTGTACAGACGACCAAATTAGACGAAGACTAGAAATATGTGTCTATCATGTCTGAAAGGTCATAAGTAGGATAAAGTTTGAAGGATAGACGTTGTTAATAGAGTTTATAACCATCAAGCTACCAATAAGGTCACGGTTATATTGGTAGGCTTACAAAACGTTAATGTGAGATACTGGAAAAGAAAATAAATTGTCGGAGCACCCGTATCGTATTGAGGTTGGTGCTTTGCCTTTTTTAATATAATTGGTCGGTTAAATCTTAAAATAAATAAATAAATATTTTATATACTAGTATTACTAGTGTTACATATATGCACTAACTTAACACGATTTCCCATGGTTCCACCCTTTTCAATTTACCATATCATATTCTATTCCATGTTATTTTGCTATGATTTCATCAGTTATATACGAAATAAAATCATTCATATTTTTACTTAAAAAAACAGTGAAGTTATAAATCTAAAAATTCTACATTTTGATTAACATGCATGTTGTCCATAAATCATGAATAAGTGACAAAATTTCATTAAAAAGTCTCTAAGTTCTTAGCAATTTTACCATTTTTTTTGTGAACTTCAGTAATATTAAATATAAGTTTGGTTCTTTCTGTTCTCTTTATTCAATTGTGTTTTTTAGGTCGTATTAGTTAGTTCATTTTAAAAAATCAAATCTATTTTTCGGTTGACTGGGCTAGTTTTAGCTTATAGCTAGAAGGGCGAGACAATTGAAGTGACGGTCTGAACATTAATTTAATTTTGAAAAAAAAAACATACTTACAAAATAGTGGGTATTTTTATAAGAGTAAGGTGCCGAAACTTTTTATGATCTCATTTTTTTTTACTATCCCAAAATTGGAGTTCTGGTTCCACCTCGCCTAGGCTAACTCCAATAAAGAGAGCAGTACATATCTCAATTGACAACTCTCCACATGATCATAAGTTTATAACATTACAAGCTTTCTTTTGGTTTTTGTCACGAAGTACAAAATCAACTAATCAAGGATTCTATTAAAAGTAGTTTAGAAATGTGTAAATAAAGAAAGATCGTGAGTTTGTGCCACAATTTAACATGTTTAGGTAGAATGTCACAAGAGTGTAATTAGCGATGTTGTTGAAAGTTATGTGACATCACATGCCACACCTGTGCATGAATTATAGATTAGGTACCTTAATTAAGTAATTTAGCGTAAAGGCAATAATTGAAAATAGAAAGAATGTCAAAACCAACAAAAGAAACTTGAAAAATGGCGTGCACAATTACATCACATTTTGCTCTGATGAGCTCGACAATGATATGATTGTTTATATGCTTTAATGTTTTAGATATAGAAAATCGGCTTTTTGTTTAACTTTTGTTCTTTTTTTTTTATCGTCCTTTGAAAATCAATCCAGAAAAATTACAAATTTGAACCATATCGTAATAAAAAAAAATATTATCTTTTACATTACACAAAATAGACCATCAAATATAATAGGTTCTTAATATATTAATATACTGTATCACTTGATAAAAACGACTTCGTTACGGGAAGAAAATTAAAAAAACTCTGACGAATGCCTTGCCTCAAACCGGCCATGGAGTTTGGGCAAAACTCTGACGAATCCCAATAAAACTCCACATGGATGTCCGAAGTTTTGATGAGATGTCCAGAGCTCCAATGAGCTGCCCGGAACTCTAGCGAAGCTTCGACGGGTACACTGAAGCTCCAATATATTTTTGACAAAGCTCGAACAAGTTCACCGGTGTTTCCGCCGTTTTCCGACAGGCATACAACAGCTTCGTACGATGCTTCCACTAAGAAAAATAAAATGCCAGTAACTTTACGGAAGATTTAGAGATTTGACAAAACTTAAAAACACACCACAATCGTGAGGTTGGTCTAATATGTTTAATTGCATATCTATGATTATATATTTTAGAGAATATTGCATCACTCTTTCCATTATGTTTATGAATTTTCTAAAACTACTATATTACACACTCAATCTCATTAAAATACTCACCCATTTAACTGATTTAATTACACGATTTAACTGATTTGACCATGCATGATTTGTTATCAATTCTAACACCAATACACAATTACTAGAAGTCCAAACCAGCAACACACACAGACTCGCAACTTTTCAACGGCTGTAATAAAAGCCCAAAAGCCAATGGTATTTGACTGACTTACTTTTCTTATTTGTTCATTTATTTTTATTTTTTAGTATATATTATTAAGAAAAATAATTATTGTAACAATTTTGAATAAATATGGGTATGTAAGAAAACAACAAGTGTACAGTATTTCAGTATCTGTGGCTCTAGTAAATTCTACTCGAATATAGCAAAGAATCTCACAATGATTCGTATTATTGAACTATTCTAATATTTAAATTCTCTATATGATGTAAAAGTCAAGAAAGTGACCTGGTTTTGAGTTATACATAAGGGATAAAAATACCAAACCTGCAAAAATAAAACAAAACTATATGATATTATATATAGATAAATGGCGTTTCTGAATTGAATACTCACCGTCCAAATTCCCAAAATCGATCCTGTCCTCATAAAATACTAGAATTCTAAACAAAAATTGTTACCAATATATATACTATATCCTTGAAACGAATTTTTTGAAATTTTGAGATAACCCAACAACAAACTCAATCAGGTCGGTGCGAAAATCTTTGTAAGGAAAGCAACCGAATCGTACCTCATAATAGCATTCGAAATCTCATCATTTGTTTCCTACATTCTCATTTCATAATTTTTCTCAACATGAGTTGACCCAATTGGTCACTTTAAACAAATAGAGGTTGTTAAAGAGAACATATTTGTCTAATTTGTGAACCATTTGAATATTGAAACCGTGAAAACAACAAATAAGACTATGGGTGTAAACTAAACCTATATATATTTCTAGAAGCATTAATGATATAAATAATAAAAGTATCAATTAAAATTTTCACAAAATCTAATTTCGTATTCTCCAAGCAAGAAAAAAGACAAACCGCTTACTTTACCGCCTTTATATATATATATATATATATATATATATATATATATATATTATTACTTTATGTCAACACCTCTTATGAAGCCTTTAAATAATTATTTACAAAAAACCCCCTTCAATTACATAAATTGCAAATAAAATAAATATTAAATAAAACTGTTATGTTACGTTAACTGGCATCTCACTTTCAAATTCATTTGTTTATTTTAGGTTTCTCTCTCCTGTTATCTCCCTATCTCTCCAATTTTTTTACTATTACAGGTATGAAAACTTTCTTTTTTTTCCAACAATATTATTATTATTAATTTATATGTGATTTTAATTTTATGGTTGTCAAGTTTATATTCGATTTAATTGGTATCTATAAATATAGGTTACTGTCACACCAACGCATCGCGTGGGCATGTCCGCCAGTATATATATATTTCTAGAAATAAATAATAAAAGTATCAATTAAAATTTTCGCAAAATCAAATTTCGTATTCTCCAAGCAAAAAAAGACAAACTGCTTACTTTACCGCCTTTATATATATATATATATATATATATATATATATATATGCTCCAAAAAACCCTCACTAATCCTCACCATAACTCTTACACTCTCTCTCTATATTTAAAACCATCTCTCTAACTACACTAATGGGTATTTATCTCTCTATTTAACAATTCCTCTTTTTTATTTAGCTTTAATTTAATCATCCGAGCCTGTTTTTAATAACGTTTTTTGTTTTGTTTTGTTTTAGCTTCTGATAAGAAGATCAAGATTGGAATCAACGGTGAGTTCAAATTCGACTAGTTTTAGTTTTGTTTTCGTGAGTTGTTTAAGTTTGTTTTGTGTTTCATTGGGATGGTGTTTTTCTTTTTGGAAAAATAACCATTTTTAGTATTTAATCTAAGGCTTTGGCTACGTTTGTTTCCAAGGAAAATATTTTCCCATGATAAAACATTTTCCAAATAATGAGATACAAGCTCATGTATTTACACATTACTAATCTACATCATGCATCATGCATCATGCATCATGCGTGTACTATTATACTACAAAAAATCTGTTATAAAAATCTACTATTAAACATTATAATAATAAAAAAAATCTATTATAAAAATCTACTATTATATTATTATACATTATAGCACCACGAAAAATCTATTATAAAAATCTAATATTAAACATTATATAGTAATAAAAAAAAATTCTTCTCCTCCCTCAAATCTCATAAGACCTTTTCTTTATATTGTCTAATATATTAACAGCTTATTGTTGATTGTTTGATCAATTTTTAAATTGCAACTTGGTTTTGATTTTTATTGTCAAACTATAAAAAAAAATTACCTTCTTCTACTAATCTTAGTATACCTTTTCGGAAGAGTTTTCTGAATATTTACGAAAAATTGCTCAAGGGATTAATGAAGTCTCCATAGCCGTCAAAATAAATATTGATCAATACTACACACTAATTTTAGAGTTTTATTAAGTAGCATGTCATCGTAATTTTGATTTTTTGTGTTTGAAATATCTTTCAGATTTCATCCTTCTAATTTTTTGGTTTTAAATTTTTATATGCTGATTTTGTTACTAATATTACGTAATTCTATTATTATGTTATGTTTGTTAAAGAAATTATAAAGTATATTTTAGATTTTCCATGAAAAAATTTCACCCAACCAATCACCAAGAAAATTATGGAATATTATCTGTTTTCCATAAAAATCTTTTCCTTGGAAAATCTTTTCCCCGGAAATTATTTTCCGAAGAAACAAACAGAGCCTTAACTATCAAAAAACATGGTTAAAATCTGTTTTTATTATATGATTAAATTTGCACAAGACCATTTAGTATATAGTTTGAGACTTAATTATCAAAAAACATGGTGAAAATCTATTTTTATTACTCCATATGATAAATTTGCTGAAGACCATTTAGTATATAGTTTGAGACTTAATTATCAAAAAATATGGTAAAAATCTATTTTGACAAATAATACATATGCTCAAATATGATTGTATCTTCTTTTTTTGTGTTTATCGTAGATGCACACTGATGCTACATTAATATTTATCAATTCTTAAATTAAAAACACAAATTCGGGCTTTTGATAATCAAGTCCAAAAGTATGTACTCAACAAAGTTTCCCTCTTTTTTTGGTATGGTGAAAAAAAATGGAACAATTCATAGGTTTTGGAAGGATAGGACGATTAGTAGCAAGAGTAGCTTTGCAAAGAGACGATGTTGAGCTCGTTGCTGTTAATGATCCCTTCATCACCACCGATTACATGGTACATACACATACTTCTTTCTTTTACTCTATAATCTGTTTATCAATTATCTCTCTGTGTAAGTCTATATATCATAGTATGTAGTCTATTTTCATGTACAGGAAAGTGGAATATGAAATATATGGAATTGAACTATCTTTCTGAGATAACTATTTTTTGGGACAAAATGTATGAAATTCGACTACATTTCCTGGACTGTAGGAGTATAATGTTTCTTGGATATCTTCAAATATACCTTTGAGGGGTATTAATTATCAATTTCGTCATTGACTGCAGTAGTAAGTGAAAGTTGAGATAATTAGAGGGTCTCTTGAATTTATAGTTCAAATTCCATTGGGAACTAATACTTTTCAATTGGAAGTATGAGTACTGGATTCAATTTAGAAGAAATATGGGGACCATTGGTTGGATTAATGCAGTTTTTAGGTTCCGCATAGGAAAAAATCCTAAGTCCTTAATTTCTTCCTCTTTCTGGGACTGAAATTGATTCATCCAATTCATGATTGTCTGGGATTTTTATCTTTATTGAGTGAAAAATATATTAAAGCAATAAGCGGAGCAGTTGTTTAACTTTGTTTTGAGCCCATGTGTCTTTTTTCCTTTTTTGCTGCTCCTGGTGCTGCAAGATTGTATGAGTCTGATGAAGATTGGGAAAAATGTAGTGATTTTTTAAGTTTCTCAAAATTTGATCATATGTTGAAGATACAGTGTGCGCTTTAATCCAAAATGAAACTATCCTTTATTGACCAAGGTAAAGCATGGTGTGGGGGAAAATCAGTAGTTCTTTGTTTAAGCAAGCAGTCTACCGAAAATATTTATAACTTTTGGCTCACGCTTTCGTTGTAAATTGTTTTTAAGCAGTTCTTTCTGTCCAGCAGTGTATGAATCCATAATTTTTTTTGCTTATTTAGGTTCTTAATTTCATTTGGACTTGTTAAGCTGCATATAATAATATTGTCATTTATTATGCACAGACATATATGTTCAAGTATGACAGTGTTCATGGCCACTGGAAGCACAGTGATATTAAAGTGAAGGACTCGAAGACCCTTCTTTTTGGCCAAAAAGCGGTCACTGTTTTCGGTGTTAGGTATTTCTTATTTTCTTTACATCACTTAACCTTCATCCTTTCATTTCCAATTCTTCTTGCTTGAATTTAGTCCATTTTGTAATTTTACAGAAATCCTGAAGAAATCCCATGGGCCGAAACTGGAGCTGAGTTTATTGTTGAATCTACAGGAGTTTTCACCGACAAGGATAAGGCTGCTGCTCACTTGAAGGTTAGACTTGATAGCTCTTTTGTGATGTTATCTTGGAAAATAATTCATTAAAACATGAGTTAGATTGTTTATTTTTAACTATGTGGAAGGTTGTCTACGGTGTTTAAAGAGTAATCTTTCTCATTGCCACGATTGTTAATAAAATAAGATTTCGAAACTCAAAGTGAGATCATATGTTTGAAGATTTTACTGATACTCTCCTTTGGGCGATATCCTCAAATTATATCAATGAAGTTCTTCGGATACTATTGTCATGATTTTTAATTAAAAAAATTTGGGTTTGAGCAGGGTGGAGCAAAGAAAGTAATCATATCTGCACCGAGCAAAGATGCACCTATGTTTGTCGTAGGTGTTAATGAGAACGAATACACGCCAGATCTTGACATTGTCTCTAATGCTAGCTGCACTACCAACTGCCTTGCCCCACTGGCCAAGGTTTTGGAATTACTAGTTTATGTTATTCTACTTTCCAGTCTGAAAGACAGTTTTAAAATTTACCTTGTTACCTCTACAGGTTATAAATGACAGATTTGGGATTGTCGAAGGACTAATGACCACAGTTCACTCTATAACTGGTGAGTGATGTTAATTTAACTAGTTATATAACGAAATTGGGTGTTGTAGATCTTGTTCTTTATATATGTACCTAATATCCCTGCAGCTACTCAGAAGACTGTTGATGGACCTTCAAGCAAAGACTGGAGGGGTGGAAGAGCTGCTTCCTTCAACATCATTCCCAGCAGCACTGGAGCTGCCAAGGTAAATTATCCGTCGCTGTAACCGAAGGGTAGCAATTAAATGTGGGTTTGATTGTATTATACCTGTGCATGTGATTGTTTGTTCCATATACTACTACTCAATATGGTCATACATTGGGTATCTGTTTCAGGCACCTGATACATGTTACTAGAATAATATACTATCATGTCCTTTTAACTAGGATGTGAATCAAAATATTTGATTTATAATCGACACGTATGTTTGTTCACTGTAAGGTAGAAGATGTGCTGAATGTAACACAATTGTGTTACATTAACAATGTATAATTGATACTTTAAGTTATCTTACTTGCTAAAAACAAAAGGCGAAAATACCAAAGCAAAGTGAGACACTTACCAGTTAGGATATCCAAGTCTTTTAAGTACTTTTGGTTTAATGAGCAAAGATATACTCAATATGTACTTCGAATTTTTTTCTTCAAGTCCCTAAAACTTACTTTTATTAGAAAAATATATATTTTTCACATATATACACTAACTGAAATTCTTTTCGCTACTATTAATACAAAAGGTACACTCTTTTTAATATTCATCATGCTTGTTATTTTTCCAATAAATATAACTTTACATTTAGAAACTAGTGAAAATTATACCTCCTATACAAACATGGTCATTACCCGTTTTGCCCTTGAAATTGACTTGATATCACAACTCTTGCAGGCTGTTGGAAAAGTTCTACCTGCACTGAATGGAAAGCTTACTGGAATGTCTTTCCGGGTTCCAACTGTTGATGTTTCAGTTGTTGACCTCACAGTCAGACTTGAGAAAGCCGCTTCTTACCAGGAAATCAAAGATGCTATCAAGTCAGTATCTCAAACTTGCATCATGGCTTTCCAAAATTAATTTTGTTTTATTTAGTTGTCGCGTTTTTTTTTCTCTAAAATGGATATGAAATGCGTAATTTTGTTTTGGTAATATGATAATTTTTACGGGCATAAATTTTAAAATTTAACGATTCAGTGGTTTACTCTGTCAGGTGCTTACTCTATGCTTTTGGGTTTGAAAACAATGGTTTGAAGTGGATATTTAACTGGTTTATTATATTGCTTCTTTTTTAGGGAGGAGTCTGAGGGCAGGCTTAAGGGAATTCTCGGTTATACTGAGGATGATGTAGTCTCTACTGACTTTATCGGTGACAACAGGTAAACATTTATTGTGTTTTTTGCATCTGTGATTTGTCTAAGTACGGAATTTTGCATTCATTTAAGCTCTTGAATTTATTTAAGCTCTTGAATTTTTACTCTGGGTTGGACGAACTTTTTGCTGAATATTTTGCACTTTAATCAGGTCAAGCATCTTTGATGCAAAAGCTGGAATAGCTTTGAACAACAATTTTGTGAAACTGGTCTCTTGGTATGACAATGAATGGGGTTACAGGTACGTACTGTTCTTATTAGGATTAACTGAAGTACTAAGTATACATGTGCGGGACGTTCGACACTGTCATAACTCGAAGGAGACATAAAAGTACCTTAGTACACGTGTGAAATGTTTTACACTGTTAAGAGAAGACATCATTTCCGTATTTAAAATCAATGCCATTTAGCTGCCTGGTACTGCTTTAAGTTTACATGTGCATGTGCTTAATCACCTCAGTAGTTAGATTTTTTTGGGTAACACACAAGTATTAACTTTCTGGCTCTATCAAGCCCTTGTGATGTTTCGGAATTTACCCTTTGCTTGGAGTTTTAAAAATGTACCATGAGACATGGACAAAGTGTTTAGTCCGGTTGAAATTTTATCGTTCGTTTAATTAATGAAATCTTTTACCGTTTTGCAGCTCACGAGTGATAGACTTGATCGTCCACATTGCTTCTGTTCAAGGCTCAACCTAACTGACTATCATACTTATAGCAGCACCTCTTGGTTTTCTATGAGAGTTAAAAGTGTTTCCGTTTTAAGTTCCAACGGTTTTTATGAATAAAAGTTGATACGGGTTATGTTAATTTTATCGCTGTCTAGTTTTTTCCATACTGTGCTTGTCCTTCTCAACTCTGCTTTCACTGAGAAGAATGGTTTATGAAATATTTGTGTAATAAGAAGACAAGTGTGTTAAAAGAGGTGCTTTTACTGGAGTAGTTTCATCTTTAAATCTATTTTCTTCTTATTTGATTGTATGTTGAGGATGTTTAGAATACTGGTAGGAACTAGGAAGGATATCAAAACTCGGCTACTTTTTCTTGAACATTTGCGGCGCTTGACCCATGGCTACTCAAGGAACATGCCAGGATGAATATAAAAAATGATAAGAAATGAATGGCTGAAGGCTTGCATATTTTATAAGCATTGAAATAAAATTGGAAGGGATTATGCTCCACTTCGGCCGTGACTTCTGTTTGTTCCTTTATTTTTCCGCTATACAGACTTAGCTATAACTAACGGACATACTCCTGTCCGACATTTCCATATTGATTATTTATAACTAAAACAAGTTCACACATTCTATGTTGCTTAAAATCATCTAATTAGCGGTTTCGAATCCCATTTTTAAACTCCAAATTATATCTGTCTTGTTTCTTCCGTTGGACTTGCCCATATCATCCCTTCAGATTCGGTATATTACTTGATAAATTATAAACATGTAAAATTTAGCATGTCCTGATAAATTAACCAACCGGCAATGAAACTAGTTGATATATACGATATATGTAACTGAATGATATTAAAGGTGTATGAGCAAAAGGAAATCCCCCTTGGTACCCTCCCAGACGTGCCAAGTTTCACATTTTCTTGTCTATATAAAAGTGGAATGATTGTGCAAGGATGGTATCACTTATCAGTAAATATTTTTTCCGTTAGTGTTTAGAAAATTTCTAGACAGTCGGAGTCTATTTCAATCAGATAATTATTAGAATAGATGTAATCCATAAATAGATGACTAGAAAGCTGCAGGTCAGGAATGAATGCTGATGATTCGGGGCAATGCCCAAAACATACAACACTTAAAAGTTTCTTCCCAAAACATACAAATATACAATTACACATATTTATTAGACTTGTATGTTTTGAGAATAAAAATTTTGGTTTGTAGTTTTTAGTAATTAGACTTGAAAAGTTGTATGTTTTGGTAATTTTCCCGATGATTCAGTGCAGATTAACTCAAAGTCAAAGCACACATCCTACCTTCTCTATCCTATAATCTAGTAAAGAGACCAATAACACAGCATTGTACACATTTGCAATTCGGAAACTGGAAAATTATTCAAAGACATGTCAAATCTTACAAGTAACAAATACTTACAAAAATGGCTTCTCAGACAACCATGCAATTGCAGATTCAGGATTTTACTGCTACACCCAACATTGTATTCTCCAAAACATCAAACACTTATTCTTTTGGACATACGAGTATTGAAAATAATTTTGCATCTACATATTAGTCAAACATTTGGGATTTAACTTACACCTCGATATATCGCACCGGGGCAGAGATCGTCCATGCTATCGATGTTCCGATACCCATTAAAATCTCTGAGAAAAGTCCACCCTCTACGAGATAGGAAATCGTGGAAATCACTTTCATCGTAGAATGTTTTGTCTTCTGTGTGGACAGGAGTGTGATCGGGATCGTCATAAAGGCATACTTTAATGGTTAGCCCTGAAGAAATAAAGAAGTCATTTTAAGGGTGTCTAGCAGAATACGATTGGACAAAGAAACCCTTAAGAAAATACTAATTTGATTAAAAATAAACAAATAAACTATATCAAAAAAATTCACAACAAAGCAGGGTAACTATTTTCTTGGTGGTATAAAGGGCACTTCGTCCACAACGGTGGTTGTCACCCTGTATGGGATTGCAGCTTTTTGTTCCGTTTTTGTTACCCATTTATTTATAAATTGTGTTATATTTGGTTTCCAGCTTAAAATTTACTCTCTTTTTTTGCTTAGTAAAAAAAAGTTCTATAAGCTGACTGAACACTTTCTTTGGATCCTCACTCCTCAGCAAAAGTTTTTAGAGCTGAAGTTGAACATGAATGTTTAATTCTTTGGCAAAGATCATGAACTATATCTGCTTGTGCTTCAAACTTGGTTTTTAATTTGTACCGTTGCACTCTGGAAGAATAGTTTTCTTTGAGGCGAAAAAACACTATGTGCTGTAAAAAACTCAACTAGCAGCTCAACTGAGACACTCAATTCTTTTTGGATTAAACTTGATCGCTAAATTTTTATTCTAATTTATTTTACAAACTGCAATTCTCACTGAAAAACTGATTTACCTTCATCAAGATGAAGGGTATATGACCCCAAAGGCATGTCCCTGTCAAGAGCCCTAACTATATTTTCTCCATCTTCTAACCAAAAGGCTCGTTTGGTTCTCAACCTAAACGCCGACTTAATTGCTTCCTTGATAGCTTCTGACGTGCCATCAATGCCAATTCTTTTTCTGTAATCTCCCCATATTACTGTTATAACTCTCCCACTGTAGGAGTTGCATGGTTCGCCTGTCGATAAGGGAGAATATCAACTGCTAAAGCTGGTAGCTCTTAAAAAAAGTGTCTTTCATAAGGAAAGAAGAGAGATCTCTTTGAAAGAGAGTAAATATCAGACAATATCACGCTTTCTGTTAAGATTCTAATGTTCATATCTCACTTCAGAGCTATACCTTTCCGCTTCTTACAACTACACCCTTAATAATTTATCAATACTAATTATAATGCCGTCAAACTCTTTAAAGTGATATTAACTAGTAGTCCTACCTATTTAAAAACAGCATGTCAAAGGAAGAAGGATAACTACTTGAGAAAACATGTGTCGGCTGTCCCATCAGATATGACATACTGGCAGGAAAAATAACCCTATCGTCGAACTTCTGAGTAAAATTATCTATTAGGAGGAAGGGAAGGGAAGGGAAGGGAAGGGAGCCCGTTAAAAAGACCACATTTTAGATTAATACGCAAGTGACATGTGACAATAAACAAACTTTGTGCTTAGCTTCAAGACACTATAAAACTAGACATTATTTGTCCTGTTAAGGAGAAGTTTTAAATCTTTGATTGCTAAATAAATTACTGACACAAAATGTGTATTAAGAAAACAATTAGCGAGAAGCATGGGAGGACTATCCATACATATACTAAGAAAAGTCTTCCGTCCTCAAAATCTCAAACAGGGAATACGTTTATGCTTGTTTTCTTGCAGCGATTAAGCAAATAAGCTGGATGTTTTGAAGTTCAGAAAATAGTTTGGTCCGTCAACTTAAAGATTCTAGCTAATTCCGGCTAGAAACCATAAAAGCTCAGCTTTTAAGCCGGTTAACCAAATGCATTCCAGCTTTAAGCAAAGCTTATAAGCGACAACCAACACCGCCTTTTAAGTATTATAACCATGTGAATTACTGCCTAGGTACGGTCCACATGGTCAAAATGATATTGAAACAAAAATATACCCTTAGTTGAAATTATTTTCTTGTTAAGATTTTTTTCTTCAATATATTTCATACACTCGACTTTCAATTGCAAGACTAACCATCTCCAGGAGTCTCTCTCCAATTCCAAGGAGAGTTCCCATTGGCTGGAACAGTATCAGTGATGGAAAGAGGGTGACCGTCATGATCCAAACGCCTTTCAAGATTGAAACTTGGTCTACTACTGGCTGTAAATGTCGGTGTTAGAGAATAATATACTTGAGTAAATAGTGAAAAACAATAATATGAACCCGGTGCACTATTTTGGTGGGTGTGCCAACCAATCACATTTTTTAGTTTGTATTTTAAATTAATTTTAGGGTAGTTGTCTTTAAATTCTTTAATATGTGTAGGGTTTTTAGTGGTTGGCACACCCTTAAATTTAGTACACCGGGTTTATGATAGCGTTTCTCCTAAATAGTTGTGTACGTTAACATTAACAAGTTCGTTACAATAAATCATTTATAAGTTGGATCTACTAGCACTCCATATTTTTGCCATAACAAATACCAAGAAATAAACAGCACACCAAAATCTGATTGGACAAACAAAAGGTTCAGACCAATAAATCTAGAAAACTGATCAGTCTCAGAGATAAATTCAGATAGGAGTGTATTTATAATAAAAATTATTAGTGTGATAAAATCTAAAGTAGATAAGTGAAATGGCGTTAAGAAACTGTAAATGACGGAGATAATAAAACGAATCGTTGCATGGTGGGAATCTCTCCTCAGTCCCCAGTGCTACGAGTAATATTTCATTCCATTTTTACCCATACCCTCCTATTAAACTAAACATAAGAAAAAATAAATAATGAATGAGACATTAGAGAAGCAAAAATGGGTAACATTACAGCTTCTAGTGTCGAAGTGTAACAGATACCTAGTATGAATTGGTTTTTTCGTGGTAAATCTATCACGATATGCTGGGACAAATTACGAACCTAAAGTATCTTTGTAGGCTCAAAAGATAGATAGCTATATTTTATTTTGGCACAACGCATAGTAGTAAAGGTATCATGTTCTTTAAAGTTAATGTCTAAATTCTAACAGGGAGTAGAAAACTTTAACTGTATTTGAAGTTCAAGTTATCATAATAGATTAATATTGCCCAAATCTCAAAGGCATACCTTCCATTGGTCCAAATGGGATGTTAGTGTCATCAATGCCTGTAAAAAAAATATCGTCAATGAAACTATTATAGTGCTGCAGTAGTATTTGTTTCAGGATATACTAATAACGTTCATAACTCATTCCTTGACAAAAGCAAACATATGAGACAGAAGGATGACCAAATTTTAGGTCGAGTATCCCTTTCATAATCGTCAAAGCTGACAAGAATTCTTCGATACACCATTCACAAATGCATGTCAAACCAGGACAGATGAACCGTAAACATATTTAAACAAGATGTGCACTTCATGATTTTCCCCGTTTCAGTTAGAAAAGAAATTGAACTAAATGCTGCAAATTATACCATATATTGCAAATTCCATAAAAACAACTACAAAAAACTTCAGTAAGCTAATGGTGGAAATCTTGTCAAATGGGCTCATTATGAATCAAATACAATCAATTCTAACAATTTACACAAAACACATAAATCACTTCGTAAAATTCATGACTTTCTTCAGAATGATCAAATTCTGAACTCAAGTTTGCAGTCAAAATCTTCCAGAATTTACGAAACAATTACTCCTTTTTTTAAACCTATAGATTCAAACAATTGCTCAAATTTGCCTCTTATGCTTATGTCCAGAACTGCATTTTGATGGCCAACTTATAGGCAGAAGTTTCGTTTCCTTTTCTCAGACTCATATAAGCCATCATATTGGTTAGAGATAGAAGCCAAAACCCGAGATTACTATGCCAAAGACACAAATCTCGTCGGAATGAGCTAATTGAGATCAAACTGCAAACTGATATATACTACCTACGTTCCTATTCCACAAGTCACATAAAACAATTATTCTGCCTTGTTTGCTAACAATTTTTCAAGCCCAAGGTTTACCTCACTCAACACTTTTACTATGGCAAAAAAACTAGAAGCTTTAAGCTGGGATGAAGCCCATTTTTTTCTCATACTAAAATAATCATTCAAGAAACATGGTCAACCAACCCACTAAATTTACTGTGACGAACACAGAATCCTCATAACAATGAGCCCGTATAAAACCAAGAAAAGCAATTTAGCAAACCCACAATCAGAGTTAAATTTAGAGTGCAAACAAATCTCTGATCATAACAATCCAATTAAGCAAAACCCAGATATAATCATCCCAAAATTCAGTGTGTAAAAGACATAACTCTGATCATAATAAACCAATTTCCAAAAATAAAATAAAGAAGATAGTAACTTTATCAACAATACGCAAAACACAAGAGTCCTCACTAGAAGGAGCTAATTTAGAACTAACAAAAGCAGAACGTAATTCAAAACAGCACATGTGCAAATTAGAACATAAGTCAATATTTAGCATAACCCAGAAACAGTAATTCCAAAGAACAGTGTGGAAAGGACACAACTCAAATCACAATAAACCAAAGTTTAAGAAGAAAAAACTACCTTCATCATCAAACCCACAAAAGGAACCCCCCTTACTACCCCCCCCCCCACCCCCCCACCCCCTCCCTCCCTCTCTCCCTGAGTATCTCCTCAATTTCTCTATGCCACATCATCTCCTTTCCCCCAAATACCATATTTAGCAAAATCCACAATAGTCCCAAAATTCAGAATACAAAAGATATAACTGCACAAATAGTAATCCTTGGCTCCTATTGCAACCCCTTACTTTGCTCCTATTATAATGGCTAGAATGCGGGGTCTCGTAGCTTAAATTCTCACTACTGAAGTAGTTTAAAACCCATAAAAGAAAATTATAACATACTTATCCTGACCCAGAAAGCTGAACCCAAAATTCAGAGTTCAAACGACATAAATCCTATTGTAAACCAAAATCCAAAAAATAAAAAGATACTACCTTTATCAACAATAATCCCAACATTCAGTGTGCACAAGACATAACTCTAATCACAACAAGCGGATTTGGAAAAAAATATATGAAATTCATACCTTTTATAATCCCAAGATTAAGTGTGCACCAATTCAGGGAATGAACTAGGTGGCACATGCATCCCCTCACATTTTGATAAATTTTGATGAAAAAGCGTGTAGTTTCTATTCAAATCTTCAAAAATTAGCGCCTCCCCTATTATGAAAAAAACACGTATCGATTATGAAAAAAAAATAAAAAAATTGCCACACCCCATCACCTCCTCAATCTCCCTATGCCACATCATCACATAATCCCACATAATTCCAATTAAAACCACGCAATCCGCTTAATAGCGCCTAATCATCTCGCCTAATTTCCGTCTAGGCGTCCTTTTTAAGAACACTAATAATAACCCAATTTTCCTAAAATCCTAAAATAATATATAAAATAAAATAGAGTACTTTTATCCTCAAAGGCCAAAAAGAAAGGGGCTTTATTACAAATCCATCCCCCCCCCCCACACACACACCCTAAGCACCTCCTCAATCTCCCTATGCCACATCATCACATAATCCCACATAATTCCAATTAAAACCACGCAATCCGCTTAATACCGCCTAATCATCTCGCCTAATTTCCGTCTAGGCGTCCTTTTTAAGAACACTAATAATAACCCATTTTTCCTAAAATCCTAAAATAATATATAAAATAAAATAGAGTACTTTTATCCTCATAAAGGCCAAAAAGAAAGGGGCTTTATTACAAATCCATCCCCACCCTAAGCACCTCCTCAATCTCCCTATGCCACGTCATCACATAATCCCACATAATTCCAATTAAAACCACGCAATCCGCTTAATACCGCCTAATCATCTCGCCTAATTTCCGTCTAGGCACCCTTTTTAAGAACACTAATAATAACCCAATTTTCCTAAAATCCTAAAATAATATATAAAATAAAATAGAGTATTTTTATCCTCAAAGCCCAAAAAGAAAGGGGCTTTATTACAAATCCCCCTCACCTTAAGCACCTCCTCAATCTCCCTATGCCACGTCATCGCTTAATCCCACATAATTCCAATTAAAACCACGCAATCCGCTTAGTACCGCCTAATCACCTCGCCTAATTTCCGTCTAGGCTCCCTTTTTTAAGAACACTAATAATAACCCAATTTTCCTAAAATCCTAAAATAATATATAAAATAAAATAGAGTATTTTTATCCTCAAAGCCCAAAAAGAAAGGGGCTTTATTACAAATCCCCCTCACCTTAAGCACCTCCTCAATCTCCCTATACCACGTCATCGCCTAATCTGGCTTAATACCGCCTGGGATGTTAGCCTCTACTTAATTTCCAGCTAGGCTCGCTTTCTAGAAGGCTAAAATATTAAATAAAAGTAAAAGAAAGAAGAAAGAACCTTTATCCTCAAAGCCCAAAAAGGAAGGGACTTTAATAGAACCACATCCTCTCTCCCTGAGGACCTCATCGATCTCCCTATGCCACGGCATCACCTTATCATTACTACTATTTCTATTCTTTTTAAACTCTTTTAATAGATTCCTCCACTTATCAGTACACATAGTCGGCGAGCGATCAAAACCTTTTTCTCTCATCTTATTAGATATTTTGTCCCATAAGTGTTTGTTGGATTTAGATGTGTTGAACATGCTATCGGTTTCTCTACGGAGGGATATTAAAGTCCGTGTCTCGTCTTGTCCCCACGTCTCTGCACGTTTCTTTGGGGGTGGGGATGGTGACGTGTCTCCGCCGCTTCCGGCCGAGGTCGGCGGCGCGGCGATCATCGGAGATCACCCACTCGAGTGTTTTTGTGTGTTTGTGTTTGTGAAATTGTAGTTGGAAAATTTATGTTGGATTTGCCTCTATCCTGTCCCGTTAGCCTTTTTCACGATTAAATTTTAATTTTTTATTACTTTTTTCTTTCCAGAATATAAATAGATTATCTAAAACTCAAACTTGTTAATAAAACATAATTATTATATAATTTTTACATTCTTTTTTTATTTTTTATACTCAATTTTATTAATGCATATTTTCCTATAAGGTAAAAGTACGGGCAAGCAAATATATAATATTATACAAAATTATTTTCTATTTTGAAAAAGTTGGATTAAATTGTGGAATATTCCAAAATAATATATTGTAATTATATTTTGAAACGGATAGAGTAGTAATTTTAAAAAGTATGGACATAATAATGGTCTAAATCGGATTTTGTAACATAAAGTATTTATTTTACATTAGCTTTTATATTTATTAATAATAAAGTTATGTGTTACTTTCTATTAAAAATGAGAGTTGAAATGTATTAATACATCACTGATAGTAATTGTCGAAATTTTTTTAAATAGTTTTTTGGGTTAAATTGTCAATGAAGGAGATAATGATGCATGAAAGAGTGGGACAGTTAGTCCTGTCTCGATTTAGTCTCGTTTATCATTATTTTCATTTTCATATACCTAGGAGTGCGAAAAGAATGACCGGCTCCAAGTTGGATTTGCACCAAATTTTCTCTATCGGACATCGAGAAAGGCAAAGGAAAGGCCGGCTATCAAACAAAACAGTGGTAAGTTAGGTGCAGATCATTGAAGACGACGACACCTATTAATTCCGAAATTATGATTTATTTTTTTTAATTTTTAACCATACGTTTTCAATCAAATACATTCAAAACGATGATTTGACATTCATCATTTTAATATTATGAATTTTGGCATTCTCAGGGGCGGCCCAGACCCAAGTACAGTAAGACTACTGTACTTGAGCCTGAGCCAAAAACTGGATTGAAAAAAAAACTGGGCTGCAACAAAATAAAAATAAAAATTGATAATAGGCCTTGGATAAAATAAATAAATAAATTGAGTCTTGAGCAATCAACAGTAGGCCGCCCCCATCATTTTTTGCTTCGCCTCTTGTTTGTACTTTTATCTAAGATAAATTATCCTATTATATGATATATAGGTAAGTAATCTTTACGTGTTGCCGCCAAACAACCTCCCCCATTTAGAAATCAATTTGATTTTCAATGTTTTAATAGAACTTTGTTATTTGGAAGGACGAGTTTCTTCATTCATTTCATAATATACTTCTAACCTCCCTCTTTGAAAAAAAGAAATTCGACCTTTCAAGTTTATAGTTGTAATGTTTTCACAAAACCATGTTAGGCAAATACGAACGTCATGAAGCCCATGATATAATATGTTCGAAACATTACAATATAAAATATAAATGCAGACTCGGAGTGATTTATGACGTTTTTTTACTACAAATCTAGTGCCCCAGCGGTGTACTTGAAATAGAAATTGCTACGGAGCTAAAGTGGACTTATGAAATAGCACATCACACAAACACATGAGGAAAGAGTTAGGGTCGGCGAAAAAACCGAACCGAACCGATAACCGAACCGAAAAAAACCAAAAAAGACCGAAACCGAAAAATCAAAAAAAAATCGGGTCGGTTTCGGTTTTTAGTAAAACCGAACCGAAAAAGACCGAAACCAAAAAAGACCGAAAAAGAAAAAATAAAACCGAAAAAAACCGAAACTTGACCGAAAAAACTGGTCCGGTTCGGTCCAAAAAATAAAAAGACCGAAACCGAAAAAAACCAAACCGAAAAATATGCTCGGTTTCGATTTCGGTTTTGCCAAAAACAGAACCGGACCGAACCCAACCCTAATCTTCACTAGCCAAAACCTAAAAAATCCTAAAATATTTTTAAATAAATTACGTGCCAAATAGATTTCATTTAACTTGTAAGCATCCTAGGGTTGACCGAAACCCGAAAACCAACCGAAAATCGGAAACCGATCTTTAACCGAAGTTAGTTATATCCAAAACCGAAGCCGTTGGTTATGGTTAGGGTTTGGTTTCTAAATCAATAACCGTGTATCCGGACCGAAAAACCGTAACCATACAAAACCGTTAGACCCGAAAAGATATAGTATAATAGTATTACAAAAGTACTTTTAAAAATATATTGTCCATGGATAGTGATTGGAGTGTGTTTTTAAGAAGCAAAAAGACCATTGGTCCATAGATACCGTTGCATGATTGTTTATGTATTTAACCATTGATTTTAAGCAATTTCCCATTTATCCAAAAAGTCAAAAAGCTATTTTCGAATTCTACAGAAAAACGATCGGTCGTTTTCTGTATTTCTACCGGTCGTTTTTCAGACGACCTCACTGGACAATTTTGGACCAAAAACGATCGGTCGTTTTTCCATTTCGATCGGTCGTTTTTCAGACGACCTCACTGGAACATTTTGAACCAAAAACGATCGGTCGTTTTGGCCAAAACGATCGGTCGTTTTTCTGGCACTTTTCGGTTTTCCCGCTATACTTCGAATGCTCGTAACTTCTTCGTTTTAGCTCTGATTCTAGTTCCGCTTGAACCGTTGGCTTCGTATTTGATTACTCTTGAAATATACATTTTCTATTTTTGTAAAAGACAAAGCATTATATCATCGAAATAGAGAAATCGTAAAATCATTAATACATAATTAAACGTATAATCAAAATCAATTATTGAACTCATGATTCAACAGACATCAACCTCGAGTTTTCGACATCGCTGTACACATTCATCGTCGATTTCGATAGATGTGTCCGTCTCAATCTCCACGAAAGAGAGAGATAGGGAGAAGAATAAAAAGATCGAAAAAATAGAGTGAGTATGATGAGAGAGATCGGAAAGAGAGAGTAAGTATGAGAGATCGGAGATAGTGAAAAGGAGGAGGAGAGAGCTCGGAGGGAGAGAGAAGGATGAGAGAGAGATTGGAGAGAAGGTGAGAGGAGGAGAGAGAGGAAAAAGATTGGGAGGCATTAATCAGCTTTTTTGTTTTTTATTAATTATTAATTGAATGTATGTTTTTTATAATTTAACTTTTGAGAGTATATTTTTATTAATATAATAGTTGTATGGTATGTTTATGTTAATTGCCGCTTAATTTAATGTAGATTACTCTAGCATCACTATGTTCAATTAACTTTAAATTATCATATACTATTTTGTGAGTGTCGGAATTCAAAACCTTGTGGTGGACGGTGTATACGACAGTTTCAACCAGCGTTTGATTAGTTTGGCAAAAGAATCGTTGAGCTTCCATTTGTGGTTTCTGGCGAGGGTATTTATGTATTCCTTCTCTATTTATTAGAACTGTCTAATTTACGTGCCTAACGGTATTTATTTTACACAAAACTGTACTGCATTTATAAAAACCGTTAAGAGTTTCGGGCCGATAAAGAAAAGCTCAAGTGAATAGTAAAATTTATTTTAACCCTATAAATACTAATCTTTCTCATGGAAGAAATGACTTTTTTCCCTCTCTCCTCTTCTCTCTTCTTGGCTGCCAATAGATACATAGATACATACAACATACATATATATAGAAATACAAGGAAATGATATACAGGGATGGGAGATATGCAACCGCACACATAGCGGTGACCCGCAGCCGCCAAGGCAACTCTCCCTCTTGTTGGAATATTCGTTCACCGCTGTCCCGTCACAAGTCACACGCCTCCGGCCTATACCGCTAGAACATGCTAGCCCACTTCCTCCCTTTACTTACAAAGATATTAATTAGTTAATTTATAGGCGGGATCATACCATTGCAGCAGTCAAGTATTTTGTCATATGTCAACATGACATATCAGTAACTTTAGAAATTGGTTAGCTCATTTAATTATTAATGGAACTCATCACTGAGACTATGCCCAAGTTCCAGTAACCGATCTCTGCTGGAACCGTGCCTGTTAACGAAAAAGGTCCAAACGGATTATAATAACAATCCGATAAATACAACCAGACAAACAGGAACGCGGGAATCATCGGGACGGGCCGCCGTACCATTACCATACACGGCCGCCTCCAACGTTTCGACGGATCCTTCAACCTGATAAAAACACAAACCCCTGTATCGACATGCTTACATGATATATCTATTTATATATTATATTTGTTATTGTACTTGTTCTTTGTAAGTTAGGTACAACTTAGCTGCCGAAGCGGTAAAGAACCGGGCTACAGACCTCGGACCGTAAATGTATTAAATTGTTTTATTGATTACTGCTATATTATCTGGTCAACTGCTTCAGTAGGGCCCGATGGACGTTTAACGAATAAAATATATAAGTCGAGCCTAGAAGAAAAATAGGCTCGTCAGTTTCAAACGTTTGATCAGCTTTTGTGCTTTTTTTTCTTTTTTGAGTTTTCATTAATGGCGTTATTTGGTTAGACGATTAAATCGATAGTTTTAACCAAACCACTTATAATCGGTTTTGTTCTCTTTGATTCGGTCGGTTTTCCCCTGTAGGCGATGGATAAGAGCCAAGGAAGTTTCATCAATAAATATCTATATAAAAGACAAGGTTACAAACAAAATTAATACTCATTTCAAAAAATAAAATAAAAAATAATACAGAGTATTGATAGCATAGAATGGCAGCACACTAGCTCTGCTATCTTAAAACTTACATTCGATAATTAAAAATTGGATATTTTATGTAATAAAACAAATCTTTTTATCCATTATAATTGTATAGGATTTTTTACATTTTTGTATGCCATACTATTGACTTTTTACGATTTTGTACATCATACTACCAGATTATTTAATTAGTATATCATACTACCATTTTTCGATGATTTTATACACTTCTGTATAATAATTTCCGTCCACTCGACTTTCACATATTACACCCATATTTTTTCTTCCGTAATATCAGTTGCATACGTTGATCCATGTAGGCTACTGACCTCAAACTTATCATGTTCATTTCATACCACAAAATAATTAGGTACAAAACTGTTTAAATTTTAAAGTCTTACTTGAAATTTAGGGCTAATGATGAAGTATTTTTCTTACTACGTATTCTTTTTGGACGGAATTTTTAATTTTATTGAACGGAATTCTAATTTTTATTGAACGGAAGTGTATAAAATCATCGAAAAGTGATAGTATATATGATGTAATAATTAAATAATCTGATAGTATGATATATAAAATCGTAAAAACTCAACTAATAGAGGAGTGATGACAAAAAGTTCCAATTTGCCATTTCAAATTTTTGTCCTTAATTTCACAAAAAAAAAGTGGGAATGATTATGACAAGTGTATGAGCAGCGGGTATGGACACTCGTATGACCTAACAAGTCATGAGTAGAGGAAAATGATACATCAGGGTACTAAAGCAAGTGATATCTTCTCAATCAAGTTATATTCAACGATAAATTTGTAATTATTGTTGTAAAGGAGGCTCATATCATAACAAAAGAGAAAAAATAATACAATTGTAGGAAAGAAACAAGCCGTTAAATATAACATTAGCTAACTGGTCCTGAAGTAGAAATCCCGTCAGGCGCCAGCCGTCAACATAAGCTTCCCAATCTATCTAGGATGTTGCTCCAATATGACCGCTTTATATATTGGTCTTGAGTTTTGATGTAACAGACTCATTTCTGTCACGAGATTCCATCAGATCAGGCAAGACAGATCATGGTCTTCATGTCATTTAATCTTGGCGGCTAAATTATAGTCAAGATGTTAATCATTTACTTATCAAAAGTAATTATTTCATTCGATAAACGGCAATCTTCAGCCAACCCTATTCTTATTTAAACAATTTCAGTCTCCTGCTTAAGAAGACTTGAGACTTTTATCATCTCAAAATATATATCCAGCGTTTTACTTAAAGTTACAATCAACAAACCCTATCAATGGTGGGCAAAAGTCATTTCTGTTAGCTTCTTCTGAACATATAAGCCAAGCCAAATTACAATTTACACCAAATTGTCAACCGAAATTATCACAAAGTGAATACTAATAATTATATGCCTGTCAGTTTGGCTTGGCTCTGCAATGAGCACCCCCCGGTTATACCATTTCAAAATTTTGCTATTCAAACAGGACTTGTGTAGCAAGTTTAAAAGAATTTGTTCTTTGACATGAAATTTTTATTTAAGCTGTATATAAAGAAATCTCACATATACAAACAACCCAACTTAACTTCACAGCTGCATTCAAGTAAGCATTCCGTGTGAATAATGATTTTTTTCCTGGTAAGTTGTCGTGTGAATAATTGCTTACACAAGTTCAACATGACTCGTCTAACTTCCCAAGTAGGGGTGAGCAATACTTGGTTCAACTCGGTTTTTGACAAAAATACAAGTCAACCCAATTAAAAGTAATTAGTTTGGTTTGGTTCGGCTTTGACCAAATTATCAATTGAAACCAAACCAAATCAAACCAATAAAAATCGGTTTGGTTCGACTTGGTTTGGTCGGTTTGTAACATAATGAATGAAAATATGTAAAATTTAAAATAAAGCATCTTTTACATGTAATAAATATACAAAAATTAACAAAAGTCGTATTTTAAACACAAATTCTTTACAAATATGAAAGTTTGAAACTTATTAATCCATATCTTCAATTATAACAAAAAAAAATCTCCAAATCACGATGTATAAAACTTATTTATTCACATCCACATACTAAAAATATACATTAGTTATGTTCAAATACTTCATATAGGTAATGATTCTGATCATGTTTTGCCTCATTATTAATATATTATGTTACTATTAGAGATTAAGCTCTGACATATTTATTTATAATATTTTATAACTATGTGTGTAACTTATATTTACATTTTACGATGTATAAAAATATTTATAAATGCATATAAGTAATTGGTGTGGCTCGGTTTGGTTTGGTTTTGAAATCGCAAAACCGCAAGTTGAACCAATTAAATCGGTTTTTAAAATTTTAAGTCAAACCAAACCAATAGCTAATCGGTTTGATTCGGTTTTCAATTGGTTTGATTTGACTGGTTTAGTTGGGTTGGTTCGACTTTTGCTCACCCCTGTTCCCAAGAATGAGCACATTCAAATTGTATTTCTCAAGCTTCATTACTTGCTTAGCCGGTCTCTTCAGGATTCGAGATTTGAAAAATAAAACTGACCCGACTTTCGTATTTTAAGAACCAAATTAAGGTTTTGATCAATTTAATGAACTGCGACTCATATTTTAGATGGAAATAATAATAATAAATCATGATAATTTTGCACCCATCGTGAATTGATGGTTGAAAGACTCATTCAGTCAAATCAGTATACAGATATGAGATATCCAAGTCATTATAGTCCTCCCATTGAATAACAAACAATGGCTAAATTAAGAATCGTATTACCTTAGGCTCCAATTTTAATTAAACAAAAAAAAAGCAATTAATATTTTTTTTGTTAATTGGAGTACAATTCTATATATTTCTCTCTCCCTGTCTTCAACAAAGGGGGGGTCAGAGAAAAAAAAAAATGGATATATACAACTCCAATGGGCTATCATGGGCAGATCAATGGGATCCTCAAGAGGCTCCTCCACCATCAGAAAATGATAAGAAAAAAAATGGAAAAGACAAGTCTAAGAAAAAGATTTTGAGCCTCCAATGGATTAAAGATCTTCGCAAGAAGTCTCAAAAATGACCCGGCTGAGGCTACATTCGGACTAGAGGAAAAGAAAACAAGAAAGAATCGGGAGAACGCTGAACAATCTTTTTATTTGTTTGATGTATGAAGACCATGAAAATTAGAGAAGTTGAATGAAAACATGAGGAAATATATGCATATTTACTTGATTGTTTCTCTGCATTTTTCTTTTGTACTCCTCTTTCGTGTTCGCAAGTTTGAGGCACGTTCTTAATTATTATTAGTCCGATCAATTTCTTTTCTTTTATGTCCAAAAGAAGTTCCGATAGCTGTTTGGTTGCGACCTACAATATTTGTATTTAGAATGTTGATATTCTCGCCAACTTAGGAAGGCGTTTTCGATGCATATATTATAATTAAAAGACCTGATAGATGTTTCCTCGCATTCCTCCGGCTCATAATTGGTTTTCCTGAAGACCGACTGTTGTTTCTATTTATGATTTTAGTCCTTTTTAGCATTTATTTGAGTTATATGTGTAAAAATGGGTCTACTATTATGGTAGTCAGGTTATCGTTATCCCCCTTGGGGAAAATATTATGATTAATTTCTTATAACAGATTTATCTAAACAAAGAATTTATTAACGATTCTTATTAAAGAAGACTTCTCTTCTCACCCCTTCTTGTAGTTTCTTTTCTTGATTGATATCTATGTTCCCATGGTTAATCTTAATTTGTAGACACTGATTTTTTTAAATTTGTGGAACCTTGTTTAAGGTGCTAAGCAATCTTTGCCTAACAGATCAAACTCGTGTACCGGTAATTGAGCTTTCCGATGAGGTCCGACATGAATTGACAATTTTGTAATAGGTAATAAGGGAAGGGACAATCACAATTTACAGGCTGGACACTAGTTAATAATAGCCTGCACAATGTATTTCTCGTCAGAACCCGATAAAAGTAGCACGCGGTTGATTACACTTTAATCAAGTACTATCCAGTAGTCCAAACTGAGAACTTTGGGATCAAAGAAAAAAAAGCAAGTTCACCAACGATAGTCAACACCAAAACTAATTTCTTACCCGGAATTTTGGAAAATTATTCCGGGCTGAAAGCCTAGATTAGAAGACGATATATTCATTGTGATTCTCCAGAAATTGTCTCAAGTATAAAATACAGCATGAAAACACTTCGATTATTAATGTCTTACTGTTACATTGTCATCCAAGAAAGAAGATCAGCTAACTTTTAAAGAAGTATCTTTGCTCGAGGAAATAAACTCGTAATGAAATTGAGAAATTGCACATGGAAGAAAGTAAGATAAATTGGCAAAGCATGCAAGATACAAAATCGAGTATGTAGCTTGGACCAAAAATGCGACACAAAACCAACACATTCTTCATCAAGTTATGTTGATAATCAATCTAACATCCAACGTAGAGATACTGTCAAACTTCAACGATACAAAAGCAAAATTAAGTACGTAACCCAAACAATAATGTCTCAAACAAATTATTATTGATCAAGCGATTACATGTGTTGAAAATCAAACCACTGCCGATTATAAACAAACATATTCGCATCACCCACCATCAACGTCAAACCAACAATTTGAGATCAACAGTATGAAACAAGCGATTACATGTGTTGAAAATCAAACCACTGCCGATTATAAACAAACATATTCGCATCACCCACCATCAACGTCAAACCAACAATTTGAGATCAACAGTATGAAACCATATGACAAATCACGCTGTCTAGCAATTGTAAGTTTTATTCCGCCATTTATTCCTATCTAATTGATTGTGGATTAACATCGTCATCAATTTTATTTTCTCCACTCATGTAATATGCCAGCTTACTTTGCTGGCCACTACAGATTGTGCAACATACAACATCTGAAATAAAGCATTCGAATGGGTCAGACTCATTTCAGAAAAGAATTTTTTTTTTCCAATGGGGCGGCTTCCATTGAAGTAGAGTTTTGAAGTGGGTTGCCATCATATGACCATTTAACCTCCTTTCTAGCTGACCCGGAATTCAACAAGACTAGACCATAAACACACTGAGAGGAAAAAATAAGCAATAACTCAAACAGTAGTCTGACATCTTCTCACAAACACATTCCGGTGATCCTCCGATATCAGCTCACGTACAAATTTTCTTGGTTTCTAGGAATAACCACTAGCCATGTACAGACGAGTTAAATACCTGCTCATACAACACTTCAATTTCGAAAACACCATCGTCATTCTCATCTTGTCCATCCGAACACACAAGTTGTCCTGAACAATCCGAACACAACCAATCAAGACAAAAGGTTTCTTCATACTCGGTGTCATCAATGCAACAACCACACTGCACACAACGTGGTATACAAAGCCTACAAGCTCTACAAGCTTCCGAATTATCTCTCTTCTTTTGACACCCTTCAGAGGGACAATCATAAACTAACCTCATTTTTTGGCATTTAGGACATGTTTCGATATCTATAGCACGATTATCATCATATGAGAGATAGAGGTTTCCCTTATGATAAAAAAGCGGTTTGCGGTTATTTTTCTGGATATGAATATCTACTCCCAACAGTAACTTCAACTCGTCAAAGTGGTCTTCTGTAATGCCATAAAGGCCCCCAATTCTAAGTTGCTTTATTCCCGGTGCATTTTTAGAATTGAAGAATTTTAAATTATTTACAACGCCCTCAATGCTGATTCTCGTACATCCAGGAACAGACAACTGCGTGATGACAAAAAAAATCAGCAAATACTCAAACCAAAAGTTCACAAAATATTATGTATAAAATTTGAACACGATTGACCATACTAATCAAAACAAGTGTCAAATCTAATGACAGACTCAGGAGGTTAAAAGCAAGAGAGCTGACAAGATTAATCAAATCTAGGGAAGACAAATTAATAGAATCATAACATTATCGTTCACATTGATCACGCTAAAAAAGCTGAATCATGTATGTCAAGCATTCCAAAATCTGAACCTTATTAAATGAAGCTTCATCCATTAACAAATACACAATAATTCTATTTTTTCAGAACTTAAAAGACCAGAATTACAAATATGAGCAGTAAAACGATCACCACACCCACAAAATAGATGTTTACGTTTAACATAACAAAGGATAGAACAATGACCAAAACCCAAACTTAAAAGAGTACCAAAAATCCCACAAACAATGCACATAGAGCTATCAACCCATCTATCCGTGACCTATATTTAATAATGTAGTGCATACCCAGCCATATCTAAACCTTTTAAAACTAGAATCCCTCAGTACGTGAACCTAACAATGCAGAAAGATCTATCAACAACATATACCACATGAAGCATAGGAGATTTCTCAACGCGGACAAAAAAAATTCGACATAATTAGAGACATTAAACTTAGATGAATAACTAAGAAGAAATTTACTTTGTCCCATTTTCAGCATTAAAAGAAGAATATGTTGACTAACCTAAGCTGTTCATTTAATTATAAACCTTTAACTATCCCCGACCTACCAAAACCACAGAGCACAATATACATCACCTAATATCAGGACGTAACTTGTCATTGCACAAATTTATTTCATCTTACTTTAACAAAAAAAACAAAGACAGAATCAGCTATCAAAAACCATTCCAAAACTTGAACCTTATAAAAGCTGCTTCATTCATTGACAGGATTCAATGTTTCGGTTGTCTGGAACTTATTAACCATAAATTACTTAGTATACACGCAGATGACTTAATAAACACAGTAAAAGCATTTATAAACAGAATATCAAGCAACACCCACAAGCCACAATTAGATGTTTTGACCTAACATATTATTGAGAATCACCAATTACCAAATTAGAATAGAGGAAGTCTCACACAAAGCATATCTGTAAACTAATCTTTACAACCCACTTCAAATGTTGTAGGTTTTTATGCAAAGCTCATGCAATCATTACAATCAGCAAGTAAGACGCGATCATCCATATCTAGACGTTTCAAAAACAGAATCTTTGAATATCCACATTCACCCCAAACAGAAATACATTATTAAGATCTATCCAAAACAATGCCATGATTACCAAAAATACGCAATAACTTGGCAAGATTGTCAACCACAACACTAGATGCAGACCAAAGACTAAACACAAACATATTGTAACCATATTTCATAACAAAAAGAATTACACCGACTAACCTTCGTCAGCCTAGGATTACTTTCGAGAATGTCCCTCAAACAATCATCGGTGATCCTTGGACACTCCATCAAGCTCAGGCTCTGCAAACTCCCTTGAGCCCGACCAACTAGTTGCAAAATAACTTCATCGGATATCTTCTCGTTCAACGGTTGATCAATGTGGATTCTTCTCCACAAAAGTGGGTCGCTTTGGACAGTCGAATGAAGTGATTTACACACCATTTCCACAGATAAAAGATCTCTAATTCCCAAAAAACTCAACGAAAAAGTCAGCGCTTCGTGAGGAGACCCGTCGCCAACTCCGCAAGAAGCAATTTCCGTAACCTCTTTTCGTTCATTTATCTCCGTGCCTGCAACCTTATTTATAGCTTCTCCATTAACACCGGATTTTTCACCGACATGAAAATTACGAGGAAATGCCTGAAATTGCACTGCGCTATTCCAGAAGAAATTAAAACCCGCAAATAAATCATAATCACCCATACTATTTCCACCATTAACAAACTCATACCCACCACAATCGACCTCTAGATCCTCGAGCCAACCCGTGATAGCGGTAACAGTGGTACTTATATCCATCCCAAAAGGGTCCGAAGGCAAAAGATCAACAATGTCATTCGAACACGTTTCGGGAGAGATCACTCTCCTCCCATAATCAAAGCAATCATCTTTCTCATGGCACATATACCCATTTGCGACCCTCAAAGGAGAAACTAGGTTTTCTTCAGATATATGGGATGAAAATATCGGACGGTGTGAGAAGTTCAACGCCATCGTATATTTATATAGATATATATAAACACACCTAAATGGATCTAAAAAAAAGCCAAACGCACTATGATTTCACCCTTTAACCCAAAATCTCGGCTTTTCCCTTCTAATTTTTTTCCTTTTATAGTTTGTTTGTTTTTTTCAATTGGGTACCAAACAAAGAACCCTACAAAAAACCAAGCACGCACAATTTCACCCTCTAAACACAAAATCTCAGCTTTTTTACTCTCAAACTTTTTCCACTTTATATATTTTTTTAATTGGGCACCAAATAAAGAAACCCAAACAAGAAAACCCCTCTATTTTTAGATGCAAACTAAAACCAGCATCGAAAACTTCACAGGGAAACTAATTCACCATCATCTGCAATCTCAAAAAAAGCTAAATCTACATATAAACCAACCAACTGCTCCTCTTTTTTTCTTAATTTGACCTAATCAAACCTAAGAAAAATGAATTCCCTAACACAGATCGAACGATATATATAAAATAATAAAGGAATTTATAAATGAATTAAAGTTATATAGATAGATAGATGGATAAGATCGATTCACCACCGAATTAGAATAAGAAAAAAAAACCTAATTTAGAACCCTAGTTTTGATGATTGCTTCACCTGGGTAGAGAGATAATCTAGCAAAGAATTTATAAATATATATATATATATATATAAATATGTGTGTGTATTATATTTATATATATGTGTGTGTTTTTGTAGAGAGAGAGAGAGAGAGATAATTTTGTGAAACAGAAAGGGGAGAAATAAAAAATGAAAGCTTATTATAGAGATATAGTATTAGTTATATAGATATAGATATAGAGATATAGAGAGAGAAAGAGGGTGTATGTTTTTTATTCGACTTAAAATAGGAGAATGGTAAATGACACGTGTCGGGTTTATATGGTGTTACGAGTAATTCGGTGGAAGATGTGGCGGGAGAAGATATGTAATTTGGGGGACTAGAATGAATACTTTGTCAAAATCTAAGAACCTTCTTGTTAATCATGATTAAAATCTAAAGGAGTAGAGTCAGACTCAGTATATAATGTTAAAAGTACCAATATTAACTAGTTTATGTGGTTTACTAGTACAAAATCTGTTGTCATTGTTCCTGAAAATATAGTTATGGTATTGCATGATTTAGTAGTACTCATAAATATTGCCACTTTTATTTTTGCTATAAAAAACAATCTTGATTTGTAATAGAATTTAATGGTTAATAATAAGCCAAAATTGTAATCAATATAGATGGAAAATCATTTTTGATAAAATTACACGAAAAAGTTTGTGCATTTTTACTTGAGTTTTTTTAGTAATGTACGGAAGCAGAGAAGAACGGAGTGGAGTCGGACAAGAGCCGCGTCTCCCCCATTTCGATAAATTTGATGAAAAATTAACTTTTTTTTCAAAGTATTTTGACAAAAAATAATCAAACATGAACAATCTCCCCCCCATTTTACGAAAAGAAAAAACTCATATACGGCATGACAAAAGTTATATAGAATATTGACCCTTCCCATTTACTATTCATAATTCCGTCACGCTAATGAAACAAGGCTGACTACCAACTACACGTAGTCTAAATGGACTTTGATGTACGCATCTTCTCACGGAATGATAATCATGTTAACCCGACAGTTGAATTACGGATTTGGTATGTAAAATGTTCGGATTTCATGTTTATTATTGAGCATGGTGGGGTGAAAGACCAAAATTTTAAAAAATAGAATGTGGATTATAATTAGCAATTGGTAGTACGGAGGGTGATGCAAACGTGTCAGTCTACTCCTAACTATAACGTAGTTCTATATGTTTATATTCTTAAATAAAATACAGTTTTTTCTTAAGAAGAGTCAAACAAAATATATAACAGTACTGTTTTTTTCACTCATGTTTTTTTTTCCTCATTAGTCGCGATATTTCTTACGTACAAAATTCATGTTGTGTGTAAGAGTATGTTATACCGTTAGGTCCGTTACTCCATATGCTGGTAAAATTCTAGTAGTTTATAGTTTAGTTGCATCTCGATTCAGTCTGGTATCTAGTATTAGGACGACAAATGAGCCAATCGAGCTTGGCTCTGTTGATCAAGATTGGCTCTTTTGCTAAACGTGTGCACAAAAACATTGTTCAGACTTAAATCGTTAGTAAGCGAATGGGAGCCGAGCCTATTAAATGAACCCATTATGGAATTGTTTTTGATTCGTTCAATATCATTTCGTTCACAAAATTTGTTTTACTTAAATAGAATATATACTGAGATACTCAATGACAATGATACAAACAAGTATATTGGGCTTAATATGAATCAGGGTAGTTTTAAATTACCAATTTATTATAAAAAATGAAGAGTTTTTATAGATTGCTACATTCTATTTTATGATTTATGTATACTGACATGGATATAAATATATGATATAAAAATAATAAATGAGTTTCATCCTGATCACGAGCCTTATAATATTATTGTGGCCCGGTTCAATAGTAAACGAACGAACACTATTCAAGTTTGAACAAGCCGGTGGGACGGTCCTCACCCAAGTTTAGTAGGCTTGGACCTCGGGAAACCTTTCGGAAAATAATATGGGCAACCCGTCAACTACATATTAACTAACATTAGTTTTCAATGTGTTGTTAGACTAATGGTTGAGTACATGTTTATAACTACTTGATTATTATGGGTTCAATATTCTTTAACTATAAGTCTATAACCCAACTTATTTTTTATAGGATTTGTATTTGCCAAGGAATCAAATATATATATATATGCAAGGCTTGATCATCTATGTTCACGGGGCAACGAGGCTAACACGGGCTTGTTTATGAATGACTCACCTCATTTCCAGCGCTACTTAACTATATTGTTATATTTATTTCATAAATGGATTTTCCAATATAAATAGTATTGATAATAAAATTTTACAGCTCAATATTTAATGATCACAATAAAAGATTGCAGCTATTAAGAACGCTTAAATTGGAGAACTAAGACAGATAAAACTTTGTGAATTGATCATTACTTTCGTATTCAATAGATTTACACAATTTGTTTAGAGAATGACATTTTTTGTTGAGTGTTTTGGCAAATTTTAGAAAGTCTTTGGAGACTAAATTTCTAAAATTAGAATAAACGAAGGGTAAGGTAAAAGACACGTGTAGGGACTAAAGGGTTAGGAGGAAAGATGTGGCGGTAAACTAATTAACCTTTTTTTTTTTATTTTTTAATACACATAATTGGAATGCTTATCCTTTATCTTGATAACTAATTAACTTTTTCATTTTAATTAACAATGGAGTCCAGACAAAGTTCGTTGAGTTGTATTACAAAAACGAGTAAAAAAGCTTATTACGTTATGCACACGTTAACGAATATATTCACCCGTAAACTCCTTTGTGTTGTGAAAGCAATGAATAAAAACATTACATGACAAAAATATTTTTGTTCTAACTATTCTCACAATGTAACCAAGTTATATTGGTTTATTAATGCCATTTTTCAAAACACGAGTTTGATAAGTGATCATGTTCTTATTTTTAAAAAAGAACATATGTGCCTATTATCTAATCTATGTCCTAAAAGAACCAAGTTTTTGATACTATTTATAAACAATAAATTTTGCTTTCCCTGAGAATATTGAAATATTTTAAATAGAATTTTTTAAATAGGTGTACATAGTTTCTTTCCTAATTGAATGGAATGAAAATGAACCCATGGGGATCGTGACTTAATTATGCAGTAAACATTCATGTATTACCATTTTATTTAAAACTATGCATACTAAATAGAATGGTAAAAAAACCACTACTGAAATTATGTACATAATAATAGGGGTGCAGTTATGGCGACGATTGTTGCCATTACACTGAAGCAAATTTTCAACAAATTGGAATTTATATATAGAGAGAGTGTAATCTGAGGAATAAACATAAAACCCTGTACCAAAAACTAGTTTCCCCCAAAACAACATTTATAATTAAGTATAAACCACGAGTTTGTTTAGTTCACCAAAAATATTTTCTGTAGGTGTTTAGGTAGTTTAACTTAACATTTCTAAATATGTGAAAATAACGAACAAAGACTTCTTGCTAAAGGACTATATAGTTCTCTATATTTCACTCGTGTACACTGCAATGAAAATGTCAAAATAGCATATGTGCGTAAATTACTAGTATTAACTTTGCAAAAAAAATATGTTATTATTTTTGTTGGTCATGATTCATTGTAGCGACAAATATGAGCCCCAAAACATTCATCTGACATCTACTTGCTGTGGCATTCGATTGTATAAGACATGCTATTAATAAACATTAATACACTCGTATGTGTATTATGAGAGTTCAAATATTCGATTCCCAGTTATTTACCTATTTCGTGTCCCCTTTCTTATTTTCATTCAAATTTTAAATCTCCATAACTTGTGACGCAAATTTATAAGCTTTTATATTATATTGTATTCAAATTTTAAAACATTCGCCCATAATATTGTTTTAGACAATTTTTCTAAGATTTAATATTTAATTTACATTAATTTATACATTTATTCCAAAATAAATTGCGTGTGAATTTTTTTTAAAAATTAATTATTGAAATGTATTGATACATGTATTATAGTAATTGTACATTTTTTTCAAGTTTTTTAGAATTTTTTTGGATAAAATAAGAAGAAATGGGACACGAAAGAGGGTATAAAATATAGGGTAGAAGATGAATCGACGATGGTTATTAATAATATCTGTCACATTCTTAATTTAATCATAAAGGGAATACAAGGTGTATATTGATCAGTTTCCATATGACGCGGATATTTGTGTATTGAGTTTCCATATACCTAGGAATTTTGGTTATGCTGCCTTTAATTATAACCCGATTCTTCTTATAATTATGTATCTAATACCGCATTAATGTTCCCTTCGGAACGGCTACAAAATAATCCGTTTGGGGGAAAAAAATGCAATTTTTTATTGCTTCAGTTTAGATGGAGTTGTGACAATATATACCTACTTGTATGTCTTCTAGAGAATAGTAAGTAGTTGGTCACACCTTAACCAAAAAAGCACAGCTCTACACATGATCAGTAGTTGGCATGTAAAATCATAAAGGATTTTTAAAAATAATTTTCTTTTTCCAGATTGTTTATTTTTTCAGCAATGGAAACGGACCCGCTGTGATATTTAATATCTTAAAGTAAATAATGGTATAACAATTACTACAAGGCAAGATATATAATTATGATTTTGATAAAGCCATAACTTTGGTCGGTCGCGTTAGGATTTTCAACAATAAAATAATGATAAATCAGCTGCAAGTAATGAACACTTCTTGGTCTTTATTATTGATTAGGTCATTACACTTGTTCGGAATGTTACACTTGCTTGGATTATTATTAACTTACTACAATTACGCTCGATTTAACTATTTATCATCTTATCTTGGTCGTTCTCCTTCTTCTTCGATGCTCGGTTCTTTCTCTGTTCGGTTTGTTTCTTAACTGGATAAGCTTTGATTAGTTTTTCTCTTTTCTCAACTTCTCTCTATATTTTTGAATGGATTTTTTCCGGGGGTTTTCTAGGAGGGGTAGTTGGCTATTTATAGGCAACTATGCCTTCTAGGATGTTGACAAATGTCTTCATCTCAGGGGTTTTTCCAAGTATGGGTCCCTAGTTAAGTGGGCTTGGGGTTTTATTAACATCTTCCTCTAATATCTAGAAAAGGCATGTGATGACCCATCAAGCATTGGATACCCGTTTTTGAAGTGTGGGTCGATTGCTACCCGAATAGAATATTCGGGTCTAATTTTTATGTTCTATCAAGTGCTCCCTGACTTCCTCGGCATGGGTTTCCATGTCGAGGGAGTCATGCTCGGTCTGTCGAGGATACTACTTCGGTCTTGTCGTTCCCAATGCTTCATCGAGAAGCGCAATAATATCATGACGGTTCCCAGGGGGCCCATTTGTAGTTATCCACCCTAATATCTTTCTTCGAGGAAAAACTCCTATAAAGGGGGTGCGCCCCCTCCATAATCATGCATTTTACTACTACTGTGCTTGTGACGTAATGGCTTCCTCGGGTTCTACTGGTGAGAGCTCTTTTAACTATATTTCTTATTTAGAAACTGAGGTCACGAAATCTCGCACCGCCAATAAGAAACTCATGGCCAAGGTTTCAAACTACAAGAAAAGGTTGTCTGACATGGATTCTGCTCATCATGTGACGATGGTCGATCGGGATTGGGCCTTCGAGCGTATAAAGAGGCTCGAGGTTTGTCTGGCTAAGCAGAGGGCAGCGAAAAGGGCCTATAAGCTTGCCTTCAAAGAGTTGCATGCTCGGTCTAAACCGAGCTCGGATGAAGATGAAGAAGGCTCTTCCTCGAAATAATTAGTCTTTTACGATTTCTATTGTAATTTCCTTCGAACGGGGAGTTTTCTCCTTAGTTGTAATCGAAGTTTTTGAAATTAATAAAATATTTCCCGATCCTTGTTCTTGTCTGTTTATCTTCTTGATACCCTATGGGATGACTTAATTGGACTTGTACTGCTGTAGTTAGCCATAAATGCTCTAGGGAAGTTCAAGAGGTTGTCTTTCTTCGAGATGACCTTTGATCTATCTCTTATTTCTGTCTATAAAAGGTGATCGTCCCTGTAATCTTGTTGCAACTCATTCTTTATTATCGTACGAATGGCTTCTCCTCGTGAAGATAGTGGTGACAATCTTCGTGAATACGTTGCCCATCTCGAGGAGGAGGTTAGGAAGGCTCGTATCCTTGAAAAGAGGGTTGCCTTTTTATCCATGGAGGCTCGCCGAGCTGAAGAGATGGACGAGCGCTTGGAGGCCATGGAGCGTGAATATCAGAAGTCTCTGATCGACAATATTTGGGCTCATGCTCAGATCAAAGAGCTTGAGGCTTCTAGAAATAGGCACATTGCTTCCAAGAGGGCTTACAAACTGGCCTTTAAGGAAGTGTATGCTCGGTCGAAGGGGAAGCCGAATGACAAAGCAGGCCCTTCTATGAAATGATTTTATTATTTTTATTGTATTTCCTTTCTGCTGACTGCCTTTTTTGTAATAAAGTATCAATCAATCAATAAATATTACTTTCCCAACGCAATTTATTTGACTGCGCGTGCTTGTGGCTGTATTAATGCTTTTTCTTGGGCCTGGTGTTTGACCTTATCCACTGGATCTTCTTAATCTCTGTATCTAGGGACCACTGAGGTTTCTTGAGCCCTGTGCGCAAAAATCTTATTCACCAGAGTTTTCTTGAGCTCTGTGCAAAAGATTTTAGATATTTATTTGAACTGCTGCCTTTCCCCAAACTGAGGCGTGTTTTGCTTCCATTATTACTTACCCCCTTTAAATATTGGCAAGAACCCAAGCGTTTTTTGAACAAGAGTGGCTTTTAATTACCCACGCTTTTTCAGAGCCTTTTGGGAATCCAAACGTTTTTTCTTGAACAGACACATCTTTTAATTGCCATCGCTTCTTAGAACCCATTGGCGAACGGTTGCTACTCTCCATACCAACCCTCATCTAATTGACCTATAAATACCTGCTTAAAGCATGGTTACATCCACAACCCTTATCATATTATCTTCCCCTACGTACGAATCTTCATCTTATAATCTTTTTATAATGGCTAGTTCTTTCACCAAATCTGCATTGGTTTTGCAAGTGGAGGCTTTTGAAGCTTCCTATGGCCATGCACTAAAACTGTTGAAGGATGCCGAGGAGGAGTTAAAGGTGATGCGTTATCACCATACCGAGATGGTTCGGGAATTAACTTGGCTAAGATCCGAACTAGATTATTGCCGACGTGCTCGTCAGGCTCTAGTTGAAGAGAATGAGGTGCTAAGGGGAAACTCGGCACTTCGAGACAGGGATGTCTCTGCCGGGCCCTCTCATCGATACCGATCGAGCTCCCCCTAACCTCCATTTTCCTTTTTCTCTCTTTTTTTTTTTTTTGATTTGCTTCAATTTTCTTCATTTCTTCCTCTTCCTCTTCCTCTTTTTTGCACTCTTCTTCTTTTCTGTTTTTTTTTTGTTTCTTTGACTTCTTTTTTATTTGTCTGTTTCCTTCATTTCTTCCTCCTCCATTTTCTTTTCACTATCATCTCTTTTTTTTTCTTTTTTATCGTGTTCCTTTTACTTTCTTCATCCTCTTCTTTCTCACCACTATGACGTAACAATCAATCCTGTGATCCTAAGGATTTTGTGTTACTTCTAGGATTTTTGTCATTGTTCTTTTTGACTCTTCTTTCTTTTCACTTCTTTTTTATGTTCCTTCTCTTCGCTTCTTTCTCCCCTTTTTGTTTTCTTTTTATGTTTCTTTCCTTCGTCTCCTGCTGTTCGCTTGGTCCGCTGATGTTGTCGATCTTCTTTGGTCATATCGTCTACTCATTTGGCTCCACCACTCAACACACAATGTAGTAGATTTTCTTTTGATGTAATCCTCGGATGTAATAGACCTCAATGTAATAGATCGTCTTTTGATGTAATGAACAATGATGTATTCCATCTTTATTAATGAGAAGAACTTTTGCCCCTTTATTTTGGCACTTCTTTTTATGTTGTACTTGTGGTTTGTCGTTTTTCCAAAATCCAGATCTTTGAATATCTTTTCTATTTTCTGCTGTATAGTGATATCAAATGTATGTGGGTGTACTGTCGATCATAGGTGCACCCTCCCAAGCATGTCAGGAAATATGTTGGCTCCCAAGTATGTCAGGAAATACCATACTATATTTTCTCTATAAATACTCCTCTTCTTTTCTTTATTAGCTACCCTCTCTCCTTTTATTCTTACTGTTTGCTCTTCCCTCTACCCCTACTTTCTCTTGTACTATAGCAATTTCCTAGAATGTCTGAACCTGTGGGGAGATATCATGCTCAGATGAAGGGTTTGGATGCGGAGGTATCTCGCATCCGACGTCGAATGGCAAGGCTTGAAAAAGAGTACGGCGTTTTGGCCTTGAGCTTGTTCGGATCTCATCCCGAAGAGATTGTGAAGTGGACCGAGATTTCGGCCTTGAGCCGTCAGCTCGATCACTTGTTGTTACAAAGAAATCATCTGGCCAACTCCTGGTATGATGCCGAGGAAATTTGGGACCACGCTCAAGACGAGTTCGATAACTCCCCTCAAGGCCTGGCTAATATGATGGTTAGGAATGCTCGGCTGGAGGAGCGCATCATGGTTCTTACTAGGGAGAAATCCGAACTCTCTGCGGAGAACGAAAATTTGATGCCATGAATGATTCCTACCAAGCTCGGTTGAACTGCTCTGCTCGTTTTGCTTTCTCTCGGTCTGTTAGTTCGGTTTTTCCACCCATTGGTCCTTAGTTAGATTGGGCTGGTTTTCTTATGTATTTCCTGTTTTGGAACTTGTATCTTTTTCTCTTTTTTTTTTTGTATTTGAATCAGATGTATCTGTTCGTATCTCGTGCTTTTGTTCTGTGTCGCGCTTTGTGCCCTTTGACTCTCTATAAATGCTCCCTATTGCTTGTACTTCATTATCCAATCTTCTTTTCTCTCTCTTGTTGATAATTTTTGTTTCCTCTAACTTGCTTTTGTTTTGAGATGGCTCCCATTACTAGATCTGTCTCCAAAAAGAAAGCCCTTCTGGAAGAGGAGCCTACTTTCCTGCTACCCCGTCCCCCTGATTTTGGGGAGGAGGATTTGACTCCTCTTCAGCTAAAAGAGATTGAGATGTCATGGCTGAAGCATGATCTCAAGTGTGCTCAGACTGAAGCGAGGTGGTTTAAACAATATTGGGATGCGGAGGGCATTGCTCGTTTGATTAGGGAGAGAGAGCGTCTGGAGGAGCTCTTGGCGAAGAAGGATGCCGATATGGGGGGTAGTTCTAAAAAGTAGGATGGTGTATTTTTTTTTGTAAAATTTTTCTCTTTGGTTGTATTTTTGTGTTTTTCCCCCTTGTGGATGAATAAAACTTTTGCTTTACAATTGATTTTGTCTATTCTGTTTTATTTCTTGTTCACTTTGTATGTCAATACAGTCGATGATGTTTCAGTACACACCGAGCAATGAGCGCGGTTATCCCCCCGGAGAGCGTTTGTAGACTTGATGCTTAATGCCGTCAGGCTAGAAACGGTCTCCGTCCGCCTTGTTCGGTGTGTTCTTTCGGTAAGGAATGGTTGGGCGTCGAGGATCTTAATCGGGGATATTATTGGTAGCGTATGCTGGAAGATTTTCGTGGTAGGGTCCACTAGCCGTTTATTTAGGTGTAATGATGTGAATTGCCTTGGGTAGTGGGATATGCGCTGACGTGGCAAAATCTGGAGCGTATATAAGTTAAAAATAGCAGCGGTTGTGGACTTATCTATGGTTGGAAAAAAGGTAAACCTCTGTCACACGAAAAGGTGGTTATTATTTTATTCTTTTTGTGACTCCGCTCCTTTTTTACTGTGCCAAGCAATCCCTTTTGTTTTTATCACATAATTTGCTGAAGAAAATATCTGTCTCTCTCTAAAGTATACTCTTCCCGCCAAAAAGGAAAAAAGTGTTGCCGCTCCATCTAGGGTTTCGTTGTATTGTCGATATACTTGGTGTTGTTCGAACGTATCCTCTCAGAATGACAACTGTAAGTGCTTTGTTATTATTATGTTCTTTTTGTTTGAGGACTGGTATTTGATTTGCTGTTGTGGTCGTAGATATGGCGTTGGTAACATGCCGTGGTTGTCTACATATGTCTGGCGATATTGAGTTATGTATTGGATTTATACTGATTGGAAAAGGAGTAAAACGTAGGGTTGCTGGTTAATTGTTAGCAGGGGGGGGGGGTTCTTTATGTTGATGTTATTGTGGATTGTGTATTAGTATATTGATGGATTTTTGTTGATGTTTGGACAGGAAATTTTGACCCAATGCCTGGCCCAAGTGGGCCCATTTGTGGAAAAGGATTTTAAGAAGCTTGCCGGAATACCCGATAACATACATGTTCGGCTTCCGATATCGGACGACGAGGTGTTGGGGTTTGTTCCCGCCGGCGAGGTAGCTGTACTTTCCTCGGCATTCTTTACTGGGGGTTTAAGACTTCCTTTCAGCAAGTGGGTGGCTTCGTTCTTTGAGGCCGTTCAGATTGCTCCGGCCCAACTGGCCCTGAATGGTTACCGTACCCTAAACGGTATTCAAAGGCTATCGGAGTTGGCCGGAATCCCGATCGAACTAAAGGATGTGTTCGGGATCTATACTTTGAGTTTTGATCGCCGTAGCTCGTATCTGAAGACCATGTGTGCCTTCTGTCGGCTTGTTTTTGGTCTGCCGGATACGAACAAGGGGGAGAACCTTGGTGTTGTGATTGTTTCCGGTAATTGGGGTTGTGTTGGACACCAAATTTCCGGCCCTGCTACCAAGGCTCCCATGATTCCAGACCTCGGTGCTCCCAATGTCGAGACTCTCTTAGCTCTTTGGAAATGGTGGGGGCCTGGATCAACGAGGGATCCTGCTAGTCGTACTGCTCCCGTGCTTCTCGGATACCCTGCGGGGCCAGTGACAAAGGGGAATCCTGTCCCCGAGATTTCTAAAGAGTCCGAGGAGGAATTTTTAAAGGTGGTCCGAGCTCGAAGTGCTGCTCGGGTAGGGAAAAAGACCGTTCGCTCGAAGCGTCGTGGACCTGACCCCGTCGTTGGAACAACGAAGAGGGCTAGGGGGACCGATACATCGGTCACCGAGGAGGCTACTTCCCAAGGGAATATCCCCGAGGATGTCCCTGCAACTGGCGAGGTATGTGTATATGTATATTTATTCTCTTGTCTTGTGATTGTTGTGTTGTTCTATAGTTCTTTGCTTCATTGGTTATCTTGTTTCAGCTACTGACTTCTCCATTGGTTATCCTCGCTCTTGCCCGGTCTATGGGTATTATTGTGTTTCAGGGGTCGATGGATAACATATTCGAACATCTCAACCTCATGGTGAACATGGGAAAGAGTACACTGACTCTGCCTGCGATCTCGCCTATTCATACTGAGGAGATGATGGACCCGCTTGTTGTCTCGCCCACCCGTATTGAGGGTGTGGGCGAGCACAGGGCCCCTGAGACTGGCCTTTCGGAGAAGGAGGTGACTGAGGAAGTGGAGGAAGTCGGCAAAGAGACTGCCGAGGATGTAGTGGTGGGCGTCGAGGATGAGGTTCTCGAGCTACCTGAAGAGGTGTTGGTGGACGGGGTCGCGATGACCCGTTACATTGGTCGGTGTAAGGGGAAATTGCTGGAGCAGCCCCAAGCTGTAAGGATGGGGTATACTGCTCTGAAGCCCCTTGTTTTCAAGGATGCCGAGGAAATTTCTGCTCTCCCGTTAGCGTCGTTAATTGAGCAAGCCAGCAGTGGTGCGCTTCGGGTATGTTTAGCATGTATTTAGTTATATAGGTCTTTATACCCTTAGTTGGCGGGTGTCTGATGTTGCATGTCTACTTTTGTTTTTGATGGCAGGCTTTCTTGGGTTCCGTTGTTCTGAGGGATCAGTGGAAGGCGCTCGAGGCTGAGAAAGAGAAGCTAGTGGCCGAGAAGAAGGATCTGCTTGCGGCCTTCGAGGAGGAGAAAGAGAAACTGGTCGCCGAGAATAAAGCCCTGGGCGATAATTATGACAAGCTGTCGGGGGACTTCCTGCACGTGACCGAGGAGGTCGGTAAATTGGAGGCTGAAAAAGAGAGAATGGTCGAAAAGTACGACCAACTAGAGGAGGAGAATTTGCTCTTGGCGGAGGATGTGGAAGCCGAAAAGGCCGAGGTTGCGGCTCTAAAAGCGGCGCATGCTGAGGAGCGGACAAAGTACGCTATGACGGCGAATTTCGCCGTCTATTGCGCTCATGTGCGCTCGCTTAATTTCGCGAAGGTTCCCTTGTCGGATCAAGCGTGGTCGGAATTGGTGTACCCCTGTCCTCATGGTGCACCTCCTAAGCCTCAGGATTGGGCCAACCTCCGAGACGAAGAGCTCCCACGGCTGCCGGGACACACTACTTCGACGGCGCTGCGTCCCCATTCCGGGTCGGCTCCAACGACTCCTCGGTCTGCTCCCACCGTCACTCTCCCACCCGCATCCCCTCAGGTGGAGCCTTGACCATTTTCTTGTAGTATTTTCTCTGTATATTATTGTAAAGTCTTTGGGTACCCGAATTGTGGGTCTCTTTTGTATCTAGAAACATATTCTTTTGGAGAAGTGGTAATATAGGTGATGTGTTTGTTTTTTGTTTGGCTTTTCCGAATTAATTTCCCCTTTTCTAGGGTCATCATATTTTGAAGAATGTGAAAACAAAACATTGTCAGGTACCCTATAACCCTCTGGCCATGGTGGTCTGGACCTCGCCTAGTCGTAGCGGAGGTAACGTTATAGATGGCCTTGAGAGATCTAAGGCTTTCCTAACTGCAGAACTGAATTCTGCCCGTCATAAAATCGATGATCTGAATGTTCATATTTCAAACATGTCGATTCGGTTACGTGACTTGGGAGAGAAATTCAGCAAAAAGACCGCATATTATAAGGCGAACAAGGGTAAGGCGAAGGAACTTCTTGGTGCACTTCGGCGCTCTCGTGATGAAGCCCGAGGCCGTGTGACGAGCTTGAACTTGGCCCTAGGTGCCGTTTCGAGGATGCGGACCTACTGCTAACCTTTGTCAAAGCGTATTGGGCCCGAGCTCGCGCTCTAGAGGTGCTTGAGCATGTGAAAGGGATGAGTGGTGTTGCCCGGGCAGAACGCATGGTTGATGCGACGGTCGGGGTAACTGAGACCACGGCTGCCTTGAATCGAATCGATGCGGTCGTTCGTGAGCGCTTGGGGACTCAAATTGTTTCATTGCGAGATATTCATTTCGCTGATGTAGTAGAGACCTCGGCATCCGTTGAGGGGCTATCGGATTAATAATTGAGTTGTTTGTTTTGTCGTATTTTTTTTTTTTTTTTTTTTTTTTTTGAGTATTCATCTCTTCCTTTCTTCCCATTTTTTTTTTTTAGGCACATGATACTACGTCGCACCAGGCTGGCTCTCCAAGCCTAGTTAGTCCGGGGCCAGGACCTACTTGTGCCGCCCGAGACGAGGTCCCATCTGGTGTGGGTAGTGATGATCATGCCAAGGTTCCTTATATCTTTTTATTGGGTAAGAATGTCGAGTTGCTCAATCTGTGTGGCCGACTTAGGGCCAAGTTGAAAACTCAGGCGTCTTCTTTTCGTGAGTACGCTCGACGTTCCGAGCATGTTGTTAAGGTTCAGGAGCGTCGTTTAGATCGATATTGGCGGGTAAAGGAAAAATACTTCAGTAAACTAAAGTCGTTGGTAACCCAAGCGAACATGCTGGTGAAGTATTTCCGTTTGTCCCGATCCAGATACGATGCCTCTGCAGCTATGATCGAAACTCGCAAGCTTCCTTTCGACGATGCTCACCGGAAAGCGGCCTCGGATGCTCACGAGGTCGCTAAAGGAGCTGAATTCTCTGCACGGCTTAAGACGCTGACATGCGTTGGCGCACATACGACCAACTTTGATGCCCTTATTTCTGAGGAGCGTTTTGATGGCGAGAAAACTGATAGGGATACGTCGACGGATGACGAAGAAGTGTCACTCGGTCAGTTACCGTCGTGTTCCTCATGTAGTAGCTCTTAAATAAATTTCTTTATTTGTTGGTCGTACCTTGTTGCCTCCGTAACGCGGGTGAGGACTATTTGTTTTATTTCTTTACTCCTGTGTTCGGATCTTCTCATTGTTGTACGGGTATTTCATTGACTGGATTGATTTTCCTTTGCTGATTTCTTCGTTTGGCATGGTGTTGCCTCCATAATGTGGGCCTTTATTATCTGCGTCATTTCATTATACGTGTATTGGACATTCCCGTTGCTGCTATTTCATTGTTTTGATTGATTTCTTTTCATTGTTTTCGCCATTTGGTAATTTATCGTCCCCAGAATGTGGGCCTGAATTATTCTCCTCATTGCTGTATTTCTTTTCATCCTTGCTCATTGGGTCAACGTGTACCTGCATATACATAAGTATTCCTAGGCATTCTTTTAGACATGCCATGTTGGGAATTTCATAGTATTCCTAGGCATTTCGGCCATGTTGGGAATTTCATAGTATTCCTAGGCACTTTGGCCATGTTGGGAATTTCATAGTATTCCTAAGCACTTCGGCCATGTTGGGAATTTCATAGTATTCCTAGGCACTTCGGCCATGTTGGGAATTTCATAGTATTCCTAGGCACTTCGGCCATGTTGGCAATTTCATAGTATTCCTAGGCACTTCGGCCATGTTGGGAATTTCATAGTATTCCTAGGCGTTTCGGCCATGTTGGGAATTTCATAGTATTCCTAGGCACTTCGGCCATGTTGGGAATTTCATAGTATTCCTAGGCACTTCGGCCATGTTGGGAATTTCATAGTATTCGTAGGCGTTTCGGCCATGTTGGGAATTTCATAGTATTCATAGGCACTTCGGCCATGTTGGGAATTTCATAGTATTCCTAGGCACTTCGGCCATGTTGGGAATTTCATAGTATTCCTAGGCACTTCGGCCATGTTGGGAATTTCATAGTATTCCTAGGCACTTCGGCCATGTTGGGAATTTCATAGTATTCCTAGGCACTTCGGCCATGTTGGGAATTTCATCTGCATTGGTTAGACAGCATGATATGATACTTTATTTATTCAAAAGTCAAGGACATTAGGTTAGAGAGATAAGGCGGCACCTGTATTTGTACTGACGGTCTGGCTTATATGTAGTACTTCTTTAGGTTAGCCACGTTCCAAGAATTTTTCTCCCCTCTACTATTTTCGAACAGAACGCTTTTGAGTTTGTAGGTAACTGGGCTTGTTCTTTTGACGATCTCGTATGGTCCCTCCCAGGTGGTGCTCAATTTACCATGTATTTCATTTCGGGTATATACCGTTACTCGTCGTAGCACCAATTCTCCGACCATGAACTCCTTAGTCCCTTTTACCCTCTTGTCATATGCTTGTTTGACGCCTTGTTGATACTTCGCGAGTGTAAGAGCTGCTATCTCTCGTTTCTCATCTATCATGTCAAGTTCTTCTCTCATTCTTTGTTCATTGTTTCCCTGCTCGACTAAAGTTGTTCGGAGTGTGGGTAGCCCAATTTCTGTTGGTATGATGGCCTCAACACCGTATGCTAAGCTAAATGGGGTTTCCTTGGTGCCCGTCTTCGGCGTAGTTCGGCACGACCACAAGATGTTGAGTAGCCGCTCGGGCCATCTCCCCTTTGCTTGCTCAAGGGTCGTCTTGATGCCGTCCAGTATTGTTCGGTTCGATACCTCTGCCTGGCCGTTACCCTGTGGGTATGTCGGCGTCGAATAGAACTTTCGGATTCCTAGTTCCTCGTACCACAGTTGTAATTGTGCATCTTTGAACTGGGTTCCGTTGTCGGCGACAATAGCGTACGGTATTCCGAACCTGGTTATGATGTATTCCCAGATGAATTGTTTGACGTTGCTCGCTTTGATTTCTCGGAGGGGCTTAGCTTCAACCCATTTGGTGAAATAATCCGTCACGACGATCAGATATTCCACGCTCCCCGGGGCCTTTGGGAGTTTTCCGACGAGATCTATTGCCCATTGTTCAAACGGCCATGGAGCCGATACGGGGGCCATTAGAGACGAGGGGAGTCGTGGTATTTTGGCAAATCGTTGGCACTTATCACAACGTTGGACATACACATCAGCATCTCGTTTGATATAGGGCCACCAATACCCTTGGGTAACTGCCTTGTTCGCAAGGGATCGCCCTTTGATGTGTGCTCCGCAGGATCCTTCATGGATTTCCTCCAGGACCGGAAATTGTAGCTCGGGAGGCACGCACAGTAGGTGGGGTCCCTGGTAACTGGATTTGTACAGTTTGTCGTCCTCGGATAGCCAGAACCGAGGAGCTTTTCTCGTAATTTTCAACGCTTTTATCTTGTCGGCCGGGAGCGTTCCACTTCGCAGATAATGAATCATGTCGTCCATCCAACCTAGTTCGTACTGTACTGACGTCACTCGGTCTATCCTTTTAGTTATGCTCGGGGTCATCAATAGTTCTACTGTGATCGACCGGTTATCGGTCAATGTTAAGGTCGAGGCTAAGGTGGCTAAGGCATCGGCATGTGCATTTTCGGTGCGATTGATCCTGACTAACTCGCACTGTTCGAAGGTGGCCATCAAACTTTGGACTTTCTCTTGATAGAGGATCATCCTGTCATCTTTGGCTTGGTACTCGCCGAGGGCTTGATTGACAATGAGCATGGAGTCTAAACTCGCAACTAAGTGGGAGCATCCGAGGGACCGGGCGACGAGCATGCCATTTATCATGGCTTCGTATTCTGCCTCATTGTTGGTAGCTCGGAAGCCCAATTTTATGCTTTTTTCGATGATTGCTCCCTCTCTAGACTTTAGGACGATCCCTGCTCCGGATCCGTCCTTGGTGGCTGATCCGTCGACATGTATCTGCCAGTGTGATTGCGGAGAGAGTGCCAATGGCTCGTCGTAGCCTTCGGTGAACTCCGCGACGAAATCGGCCAAGACTTGTCCTTTTATGGCATGTCGGGGTACGAACTCGATATGAAATTGGGATAGTTCGACCCCCCAGGCGGCAACTCGACCGCTTATGTCTGTCCGTCGAAGTGACTCTTTGATATGAAACTTCGTGTATACCCGGACCTGATGAGCTATAAAATAGTGTGGCAACTTCCTGGTTGCGACGACCAATGCCAGACAAAGCTTTTCCAAGGGTAGGTAACGTGTTTCGGCTTCGACCAGAGTTTTGCTGACGAAGTAGATCGAAAATTGCTCGCGACCCTCCTCTCTGAGGATGACTGCACTCACGGCTGTAGTGGAAACTGCTAGGTAGCATGCCAGAATATCTCCTTTGTTCGGCCTTACCAGCAGTGGCAGCGTCCTCAAGTACTCTTTGAGATTGTTGAATGAAGCCTCACATTCCGGGTCCCATACGAATTTTCTATCTTTCTTGAGTGATTCGAAAAACGGTCGTCCCTTATCTGCGGATCGACTGATGAACCTGCTCAAGGCGGCCATCATTCCCGTGAGCTTTTGTACCTGTTTCTTATTCTTGGGCGCTGCCAGGTTCTGTAGTGCTGTGATCTGGTCGGGATTTGCCTCTATTCCTCGTCGGCTAACCATGTGCCCCAGAAATTTTCCTTTGCTGATTCCGAAGGCACACTTGCTCGCATTGAGTTTCAATTTGTGCTCGCCCAGCGTACTGAAGACATCTCTTATATCTTGGAGGTGGGACGTAGCCTTTTCGCTTTTGACGACCATGTCGTCTATGTACACCTCCATCGTCTTCCCTATATGATCTTTACATACCCTCGTTATCATCCTTTGGTATGTTGCTCCCGCATTGCGCAGGCCGAACGGCATTACCGTGTAGCAATAATTTCCCAAAGGCGATATAAACGACGTCTTTTCTTAATCTTCGTGGGCTAGGGGAATTTGGTGGTATCCTGAATATACGTCGAGGAAGGTCATTCTTTCTGCTCCCGCAGTCGCGTCCACCAGTTGATCTATCCTCAAAAGGGGAAAGTGGTCTCTCGGACAGGCTTTGTTGAGATTGGTGAAGTCTATACAGACTCTCTCCTTCCCGTTCTTTTTTGGGACGACGACTGGGTTGGATAACCATTTCGGATAGAAAACCTCCCTTATGGCTCCAGCCTCTAATAGCTTTTGTACTTCAGCGATTATAGCTGCTCTGTGCTGTACAGACACTTTTCTGCTCCTTTGTGCTACTGGCTTGTACTCGGCATTAACACTTAGGTGGTGGCATGCCGTTTCGGGGTCTAGGCCGGGCATGTCTTTGGGACTCCAGGCGAACTTATCAACGTTGCTGAATAGGAATGCTTCCAACTCTTCGGATTCCCGTTTTGGAAGGTTATTCCCGAGGAGGAAGTAGTGCTCCTCGTCCATATCCGGGATATACACCTTCCTAAGTGTTTCTCCTACTTGTTCTTCAACAACCCTCTCGGTTTTGGATATTTGGTTGATCAGCTTCTTTGTGCTGGTGGGTTGTTCGACAACGATCAGCTGTTTTTGTAGGGCTGCGGTAATGTCTTCACAGCGTCTTGAATCTTCTTGACATCCTCTGGCTGTCTCGATCTCCCCCCTGTCATTTGGGTATTTGACTTTTTGGTGGTAGGTCGAGGGTATGGCCCGCATGGCATGCAGCCAAGGTCGGCCCAAGATTGCGTTGTGGCCGGAGCTGTCGTTGACTACTAAGAACTCCACGGGAACCGAAACGGATCCAGTTGTGACGTTGAGGACGATCTTACCCAAAGGTTTAGTCGTCTCGGAGATGAACCCGATCAATGTGACATCGGTAGGTTGGAGATCTTGTGTCTTGAGTTCCATTTTGTCAAAAAGCTCTCTGTACATGATGTCACAAGAGGCTCCTTGATCGATAAGCACCCTGCTGACCGTGTCGAGGCCAATTTGAACACGGAGATTAATGGCGTCCCCATGGGGATAAATCACCCCTTCCTCGTCAAGACCCGAGAAGGAAATGGGTGGATATCGTCGGGACGTGCATTGCCTTTTAGAGGTCGACGCTTGTGACGCCTTAGCTACCCGGCCAAAGTGCGCCAATTGCCACTGTCGAGATCGATCTCCACCTGTTCCCTTGGGTCGTGACATGTGAACGACGTTGATCGTTTTCCCCTGCCGGTTGTCGGCTCCCTCGATGGCCAGTTGTTTGCCTTTGTTCCCCGCGCCTTTGATGAACTTAGCTAGTTATCCCGCATTACCCCACAGGTTCATTTTCCATTGCAGGTGACGGCAATGCTCAGTGAGGTGGCCGTGATCCTCGTGATATGTGCAGAAAAGCTTGGAGTCTCTCATATTGGGGGGAGAATTGATCGGTTGTGGTCGGGAGTACCAACTTTCCCTGCATATATCTTTTAGGATATCGTCAGCGGACATGTTGAAAGTGTATCTTAGTTCGACCGGTCCGTAGTTATTTCGGCGTTCCCTCTCTTGGAACCGATCTTGTTGGATCAGTTTGGGGGGTATTGGATAAGTGAGCTGGAGCGGTTTATGTTCGTTGATCGGGGTTGGGTATGCGATCTGGAGCGGTTTAGGCTCAGGTTCTCGTTGTCGCTCGTCTCTCCTGTGGACCTCGGGACCTTTGTCCTTCCTGGTCGGTTTGAATGCTTCTTCATGGTTGTTCCTGGCTCTTTTACGACCCACCTGTGCTTCCCGAACCGTTTCTCTTCTTGGTAGGGTTCGGTTGAGGAAACGAATCTCATCATTTTTATCGGTGAGGTGGGTGCAGTAGGCCAGTAGAGAATCCGCGGTCGGAAAGTCTTTGCCTATGAACTTCCTTCTCGCCCAATAGCCATTAGGGATGGAATTGATAAAGTTCTGGATGGCTATATTATTGGCGTATTGTGGAATCTGGTTTGCTACGTCGATGAAGCGTATGCAATAGTCGTTGAGCCTCTCATTCGGCATCATCGTCATTTTCAGAAGGGTTTCGATGCTAACCTTCTTTTTCCTATGGGCGGCGTATCGTGTGGAGTACGCTCTTAGCAGCTCTGCCCAGTCTCTTATGGAGCCCCGTGGTAAGTTGTGATACCACGACGAAGCCTCTTGGCCCAAGCTGTTTTTGAAAAATTTGCACATGAGTGCCTGGTCATCACTCCACAATTCCATCTTCGTCTTGTAGTGCCTTAGATGATCGATAGGACAACTCCTTCCATCATAAAGCCTGAACTCAGGGATGACGAACCCCGCCGGATTGCGATATCTCGTGATCTGTTCGGCGCAGGGGGTTTCTTGGCATACGTTCCATGCTTGTTGGAACGCGTCATCCGAGGCTTGGTAGGGGGGGTATCCCCGTTGATGTGGTGGTGGTCCATAACTTTCCCCGATCATGTGTTCGGGATATCTACCGTCCTTCGTGTAGGTATCGAGGACGCGTTCCCTATGAGTGTTTGGGTGGACGACTATCGGAGGGATCATCTCGGGGACACTGCCCCCTTGATGGGGCAGTCTTGTGTTGGTTCGTCACCCTGCTGCTTCCAGGGCGGCCCTGTAAGCTAAATCTTCCGCTTCACGGCGTAGATCTTTGTCTGTATTGGCGAGCTGGGTAATTGGCAATGCGATGCCGGCAGCTGTCATGGTCGTCATGCATGCCGCCAGTTGAGCTTGCAGCTGGGCATAGTTCCTTTCAACGGCTGATGGGACAACGTGTTGTACTTCCACCGTGGATGGTGTAATTATCCTCGGCGGAAGAGTCGGTGGTCGGGACAACTGTTCAAGTACATGACCCCCGGGCATACCATATCGCCGATCTTCGTTCGTTTGTAAACGAGCGCCGGAGTTGACCGAGGCTGTTGGCAACGGAACTCTTGAGCTCGGCCCTGCTTGGGATCCGGGTTGGCGTCTTCGTGCTCGCCTTAATACGGGCATGATTTGTTCGTCATCCGAGGACGAGGAGGGTTCGTCAACAATCCCTTCAATTTGCTGGGGTGGTTCTTGGTTGATATAGGAGGTTGTTGGTTGATTTCCGGGCTGGATAGCGTCATTTCTATCACGGATTTCGAGTAGATCGTCGAGGTCTTGTTGGCTGAATTGCACGTTTTGGTTATTGGTTTCTACTATCTCGGGATGGGTTTCTTCTACATTGGTCACCATTGTCGCTCGTCTGGTAGAGTATTGGTATTCGAATTCTAAACTAGTTGGGGACTAGATGATTCCCGGAGACGGCGCCATTTGATAAAGCCATAACTTTGGTCGGTCGCGTTAGGCTTTTCAACAATAAAATAATGATAAATCAGCTGCAAGTAATGAACACTTCTTGGTCTTTATTATTGATTAGGTCATTACACTTGTTCGGAATGTTACACTTGCTTGGATTATTATTAACTTACTACAATTACGCTCGATTTAACTATTTATCATCTTATCTTGGTCGTTCTCCTTCTTCTTCGATGCTCGGTTCTTTCTCTGTTCGGTTTGTTTCTTAACTGGATAAGCTTTGATTAGTTTTTCTCTTTTCTCAACTTCTCTCTATATTTTTGAATGGATTTTTTCCGGGGGTTTTCTAGGAGGGGTAGTTGGCTATTTATAGGCAACTATGCCTTCTAGGATGTTGACAAATGTCTTCATCTCAGGGGTTTTTCCAAGTATGGGTCCCTAGTTAAGTGGGCTTGGGGTTTTATTAACATCTTCCTCTAATATCTAGAAAATGCATGTGATGACCCATCAAGCATTGGATACCCGTTTTTGAAGTGTGGGTCGATTGCTACCCGAATAGAATATTCGGGTCTAATTTTTATGTTATATCAGATTTACACCCTTTTTTAGTTTTTTTTTTGGGTTCATATACTGCATACAATACTCCCATTCATGGATCATCATGTCAATTGTCAAAGTGAATATCATGAAAACTTTAGTAAAGTACTCTATGATTGGGAATATTCTTCTTATTAAAAAGTAATTTTGCTCTCGTATAATTTTCTTATTATGCCATTTCAGTATAGATTTGTCTTTTAATTTTACATTTTTTTCTTGTGGGGAAACTTTTTACTTAGAATCAAAAGTCAAATAAACAACAATAAATCGTAAATAATCTCATGAACCAGCTAGTTAACCAGATCTATCAAAATTCTCCAACCAATTAATGGAGTTATATATCTTCGAAAACATTTTATTACTAAAAACAGTAGTCAAGCATAGCTGCATAGACGTGACGGTGCACGTGCAAATGCTCTCAATTGTGGCAAATCTTCATATCTGCTAATAGCCAATCACAAATTCACAATACTTGTATTGGATATGGTCATTAATGGCTTATATAAATTTGATACGAAGTAGTAAATGTTGATATAAATTTTTATCAACAAATTTCTAGATTATTCATATATACAAAAATAAAAGGAAGTTCTCACTAATTGAATGTATCTACCATGATCACAATTCATAAATATATCACATGTGTCTCGCACAAAATATAGATGATGCTGAAAATTTGAAAATGCAATTTGAAATTTGAAATTTATTACAATCAGAAAGAACCTGACTATATATTACTAGTACTATATAGTAATTTTACTTTTAAACATTGATGATTCGCTGTTTTTCTGAAATCGTTAAAAAACTATAAATGCTAGTAATGACCGTCGTCACTGCAACAGGAATTGATTTATTTTTTATACCTTAAATTTAAGACAGCAAATGAGTCGAGTCAAACGTAACTCTGTTCAATCTTGCCTCGTTTACTAAATGAGCACTATAATCTTGTCCATATTTTGCTCGTTTATATACGAGCTCGAGTCGAACCTATTCACGGAACACGACTCCGGACAAGTTTAATACTCCATTTTGCTTAAAAACTTTTTTTTTAGTTAAACTATATGCTAAGATAATCAATTAAACAAATAATTATTATGAGTTTTAATATAAACTGTTTTAATTAGTTTATAAAAAGAAATTTATTAGTGAAGAGTTTTATCAATCAACATTATATTTTATAATTTTTACTCATATAAGCAAGAATATATATATGAAAAAAAATTAAGATAATTAAATGAGCTCGGACCTTATAATTTTGTTCAGCCTCGGTTCATTAGTAAATGAACAAATACGAACTGAGACTTTAACAGGCTGAACACGAGCTTGTTCATGAACGACACAACTCATTTGCACTCCGACCCTACTTGAATTGAAATATTAATTATGACCTGGATGTGTAAAACTATTGTTTATAAATAATTAAATATAATATTTCTCTCTTATCGGATCAATTGAAAAATACATTAATATGTAACCTATGTTTTATTCGCTACAAGAAAAGGTTTATTTAGCATCATAAAACTTTTTTGGTTATGTTGTTAAAGTGGGTGTGGCTAAATTTTAGTAACAGTTTAGTAACAAATTGTTGTTAAACTGTTGTTAAAATTTAGCCACAACCATTTTACCAACATAACTAAAAAAAATTATGATGTTAAATGAACTTTTTATTACAGTGATTTCACCGTAACTCTTATTCCACTTTATCTTAAGCGAAAGCGCTTGGTTGAGTGAATTATATATAATAATTTATTTCATACACTAGATTAAGAATATGGTAAATCCCATGCATACTCTTGACTCAAACCATTTCCTACCAAAAGATTTTACTGTTACTATTCTAATAATTATTGTACAAGCAAAATATTTAGACAAGTAGTGGAATTGACTATGAACTATTAATTGATACAAATAATATAAACCAATGTGAGTAAAATTAGATGAACAGAAATTCCTAACCTAATAAAGTGTAGACAATAAATAATATTATGTCAGATCTTACCCCACATAAAAGGTTTGAGCGTGTTTTGTCTGTTTGATACCTAACCATCTCGGAAATGAAAAATTAGCTTAATTATTAAGCAAGTTTTTCTCATTTCCTTTAGAACTTTAGCTAGAGCCATGGCCAAAATAGGATTGGTTTATGAGTATACCGAATTTATATAAACAATTATATTAAGTGAACTAAAAATATAAGAGGTGTCAATTAAGACTTTTAACATATTCTAGTGAAATTATACTAATGGACACAAATTTATAAAAAAAATCTTAATTATCGGAATTATGGACTATGGGGTGCAGCCAAGAAGAAGGTGATGTTTAAAATATTTTTTTTTAAATACTCAGTCTTCCTTCGTACGTAAGTAACGTAACTGTAAGGTTGTAACTACTAATAATTTAAATTTTTGTTTTTTCCATTATTCACGTTAAAAGAAATGTTTCCTCTCATTGAGAATCCAGACTTGCAGTCAAGATAAACTAATGTGAGTAGTTGAATTATGGGCCTACGGGGGTGCAGCCGTGGCCCCAAGAAGAAGGTCATGTTTAATAAAAAAATAAAAAAATACTCACATTCTTACTTAGTAACTAACTACCCATAAAAGAGCAATGCCATCCGATATGTTTATATGTTTCACGTGTTCTCGTATTTAATGTAAAAAAATATACTTTTACAATTTATAAGAAAACGTGTTGTTTTATATAAATTAGTACATTTTTTATCAATTTCTCTATCACAGCTATACAACTCATCTTTTTTTTATTTTATTAATTTATATGTGAAAATTACAAATAAATGAAAGAGAATAAGAGAAAACTATGAGAGAGATTATTATTTTAATTATAAGAGAACATATTTATCACTTATATTTGAACTATATTTGAGTTCATGTATATTTAAGGCAATGAATAAAGAAACGGATGCACGTATAATTTTAAAGTAATCTATTTGTATTTAAGATAAATTGATGATACAAGTAAACTGATATTGCTAAGGGCATAGTAATAATTAAAAAAAATGTCTTTTCCATTATTCACGTTAAAAGAAATGTTTCCTCTATCCAGACTTGAAGTCAAGACAAGTGTATGAAAACAATGAGAAAACAGATAATTTTTTTAAATTAGTTTAATTAATTAGACAGGCAGTAGCTTTCACAATAACTTGCTTGCCAAGAAATATAGATGTAATGCTTTTGCAGAGGAAGTTTCAAATCAAACGCAAGAGATGACTTCACCCTATATTTTCCTACCAATATCTATGCACATGACTGTCTATACGCACATCCAATAAAAAAATATATACTCCATTTAACACAACAAGATCGTTGCAATAAATTGCTGAATCTAGATTATAAATTTGGAACGTGTTCAAACCAATTTGACAATATAATCGTTGGAAAAATAACTACGTGACTATCTGAGCTTTTAATCTCATGAAAATATAGTTTTTTTTTATTTAATCAAGCAGCATATACACTAGTTGGGTGTCCATCTTTTTACTTTCAGAAAATTTTACGTTGTTATGATTTTTTTGGATTAAGTTGTGTTTTGCGAGATTTTTAAAACCTCATATATTTCACGTTGACACATTATTTGGGAATGCTAACCCCCCTTCTCCCCTTTTAGAAATATATGCAGCAAAAATGCATTCAACCCAAACCCTTTTATCATCCCTTTTTAGTTTGCTACCATACAGGGTTGCAAACTTGCCATTACATTCATTAATGGAACGGTTTCAACTTTCAAGTTTGTATGAGAAGTGGTAATTAATTGACAAATTATTTAGTACTTTTGAAGGACGGATCACGTGGTCCTTTATATCATACATCAAACAGGTATGCATGTGGGCTATTCAACTCAATTTCTATAGTGACATCATGATCCAACTTTTTCTCTTTCCAGTGGGAATGTAAAAAAGCCAAACTATAATACAACAAAACCCATTTCTCCATTTATAAATTAACAATTCCCTTTTTGTAAAATTCTACTTTTGTTCCGTTAGTATTTCTTTCTTAATTACGAATCAGATCCATTTTTTCATATAGTTTTTTGTTTTTTGCAATAACTTGATTAGTAAATTTTTAATAAATTTTTAATCAAAGGGATAATAAAGATATCAATTACAAGAAATTGGATTTTTGGAGCACTTTAGTCAGAAAAAAAAGAATTGGGAAAATTTCATATATATGCCAATTTTTACTTCCAATCAAAAATTTCTTTTTTTTTTGTTGTATAGTTTGATCTAGAAAGCACAAAGGAAAATAACTGGATTAGTTTTCTTTTCTTCAATAATTCGATTAAAAGAACAAAGAAAGGGTTCGTATATTTTTTTCAATAACTCAACTCACGAAATTTAAGAGAAAATATTTAGCCAATTTTATGAAGTGATGAATTAGTCACACAAAAATGGGTTTTTTATCCTTTTATAATTCAATTTAAAAAACTCAAAGATTTTTTTTCTAAAGGATGAATCAATGAGAGGAGATGGGTTTCTAATTCTATGTGAAAGAAAAGTATTGATTGCTCTGTATATAGAAGAAAATTTAGTTTTTTATTTACCCAAAAAGAAAGTTGAATTTTCAGAAATGGGAAGAAAGAGAATTAAATGAAATTAATGTAAGAGTGATCCTATTTAAACCTTTAAAATTAACCCAAAATATCAATCCAATGAGGTTAACTTATCCAACTCAGCCTAATTAATATTAATATCTCGTTAATTAAAAAAATTAAAATAATAAAAGAAAAAAATGGACGATTATTACAACAATATTTAATTAGTAACCAAATTATTTCTTTATTTATTCAATTTTCTTTGTTTAATAACATCTCAAGCAACTCAATATATTTGTTACTATTTTTTTTTCTAACATTACTAACCGAGTAATGATATACACACAACTTGTACACAACTCACACACTCTATAAGCAAATAAAATACATATTTATCCATCCAAATATACATAAAATACAATCTATAATTTGATAAACTCAAATATAAATATCCAACATAATAAAAACTCAATTAAAAACTTACTAGAACGCTACTTGAGTCTACGCTACATTTAAACATCAATTAAAAATAAGAAAAATTGTTAAATCTAAAAACTCAAATAAAAATATATTAAAACCCTAGATGAATTTACACTAAATTTAAATATTAATTAAAAATTAAAAAAATTTATTAAATATAGCATTATTAATATATATACATTTATATTAAGAGTATAGGTCGATTAGTTACTGACCGTACATGCCATATGTGCATGTTAAACGGGTAAAGTTTTTACATAAAACAAATGTATGAGTAAAAATATTTTTTATTAAAAGGCAATGAACATATATGGCCCACCTACACGTGTGAGTTGATTTGTCAGAAGAACTAAATAATTTGTCCAATTAACGACTAAAAAGTAGGGTGGGACCGTGGGAATGTTTCACTTTCTTCAACTCATTAAAATAACTGTTTTACCGTCAGTGTACTTTACTTCAAAAACTAGATGGTTTTAGCTGAAATGACAATCATTGACAATTGATTGAGTAATGTTTCTCTTTTGTGATTTCTAAAAGTTTCTTGGTTTATTTCAAATCAACCTTTTCCCCAGAATGATGAATTCCGAATGCCTTCTTCAATTACATGCAATTATTGGTCTGCAACAATTGTAAAGAAAAAGTAAAGTGAGATAAATTTGGTTGTTAATTTTGCAATGGTACCATTGCGTCTTAAGCAGTAGCAGATCGACGTGCTTCTTCAGAATATCAAGGGGAAAAGGAAAAAGAAGCAGAAGTACATACGAAATTATACAATATCTTACCCTGTAACACCCAAATCACACATAAACCAGGAGTAAATATACTTAACTCAGATATCATATGTGTTGCTGCCACAAATCTGATCTTTTTTCTCGTTTCCTTTGCACTAAACACAAATGATTTAGTGATCCTTAGAGAAATTGATATCTGTATTCCTTTGCTCAAATCTTACACAATTTTCATGTTTGGTTTCAAAACTTTTGTAAGAAAATGAAATCAGCTGCAGTAAGAACATGGGTAAGTCAAAGTAGACGAGGATGCTGAAAATAAGAATTGTCTAAGTTGAAATGCCAATCCAGATTGGTAAGATGCTGAAAATTTAGCACAGTACTTGCACGACATATCATGGTCGCGACAGAGTATTACATATAAGACTTTCAGCTTGGATTTCAGTGGCTTTACAAACACCGCCCTTATGTTTACTCCAATGCACACACAAATTTAGACAAAAAAACTTAAGATTAATATCTTGAATTAGAGACGAGCAAAAAAACCAATATTCAAAAAAGTGCATCCAGTAACAAGAATAATTATGGAAAGAAAAAACAACTCAAAGTTTCTATCCGGTATTAGAAAAAAGAAACAGAAAGCTATCCATCCCTCATCTCCTTGACTTCTTTCGGGATGACTTGGAAGTAGAAGGCTTGTTTTGCTGCTCAACCTCTGTTTTCCCACTACTTGTTGACTTTGAGTTACTACTTGCGGCCTCTTTAGCCACTGCTCCTTGAGAACCTCTGACCTGAGCCGCTCTCTTATCCTTCCTTTTCGGCCTATAACTGGATCTCTCTCTCCTCGGCAACCACCTCTCTGGATCTGGTGGTGGGCCTGGGTTAGCCGGATCAAATCCTTTCGGATACCTTGGCTTTCTCTTCCTCTTTTTCTTCACTTTTTCCTTAGTTTTATTCTCATCTTGTTCACTAGTCCCCACACTAACCCCAGTTTCAACATGCTTAGCACCCGAGGTCTTCTCCAAACTATCCACGTCAACAGATTTCAAACCAGGGAGTGGTTTAAGTTTCTTTTCATAAGATTCAGCTTTATCAATATCCGAATGAGCAGATGTTTTAATAAGCCCAACCAAAGCCTCAATACTCCCATGGCTTTTTACAAGCTGCTCATAAAGCTTAGCAGCTGCTTCTTTTTTCCCATGTTTGAGCTTAAAAGAAGCTGCTTCTTGCATTATGAGATTGAGCTTATCATCCCCCGTCATTGAATTCGACCACCATTTTATTGCAGAGTCGAAAACAGAAATAGCACCGTCAATGTCGTTACCTCTCTCTTTAAGAGAGACAAGAGTGGCAACAGTGGCAGGCATGTGTTGAATATCAGGTATTCTTAATAGGGAGTCAGCGGCTACTTGAGGGTGGCCCGCAGAAGCTGCAATTTGGGCCCTTGCTAGGAGCACGATCTTCGATTTGTTGGGAAATTTATCAGAATAATTCCCGAGAATTTCTTCGGCTTTTGCAGCTTTATTTTCTTTCACGAAAACTGCAGCTTGAAGAAGCACTGGCATCACACTGTCAGGAAACATGTCTGGTAATGCAGCAACAAGATCCCGAGCCTAAAGAAAAATCGGAAAGGAAAGTAAATCTCAGCACTAACTGATAAAAAATAATATGCTGGATGATATTTTTCAAATAGAGGCTTGGTTTGGTTTCAGCGTAGGGTTCAATTGCTTAAATATGGAATGGTTACAAGCTTGGATTTTCTGTGTTTTTTTACTGAATAATCTATTAGAAGCTTCAAGCAGGAGGAAACAGGCTTTTCTTGAAACTCGAAAATTTCCAGCATATTGGCTTCAAAGTATCAACCAAAGAAGCCTAGCTATTATATAGGTCCCTTCCTATGGATTCAATAGAGCTATAAATGGGGGGCGATCTGTAACCGATTTAAAATATGGGCACTATTAGTTTCTTTTGCTCAAACTACAGAGACAATAGTGTCCTAATCGAAACTATAAAAACCACACGATAAATTCTACCTAAAGTATGAGGACAATTATTGTTGCATTTGACATTTTGGGTATCAAATGAAAATTTGATTTGAAGTAATGTGGAGTATGGGGTATTTCACCCAGATAATATACCTTTAGATACACCTCTCAATTTCATTCAATAAATTAATATTATTTAAAGGGGAAGGATATATCAACATATAAGTTTACATTTTAATTTAAACCCTCCATTCTTATTTGTTTTCAATGGACAAGATGAACCTAATTAATTAGAAAAAATAAAACACTATCTCTCTCTTTTCTTTTTTCGTGTCCTCTGACCCAATTACCCAAAACCTCCTCTTTTATTTCTTATGGGTTGATTTCGTATTCTACCAAAAGAAAATGAAACTTAGCCAGTATCTTCAATAACCAATAAATATCAAGTATAAGCTAATCTTGTTATGAGTATAAGTAAAAGTAAGAAAAAAATAGCCAAGGCACAAATACACATTGAGTACATAGTTTGAATCAAATTCAGATCCTCTAATCACCACAAAGTAATAGAGCATGATTGTCTATTTTTTATTTTAAATTTTAGTTGTCAATTTTACATAAAGTGAAACGTGAGAGAGAGATAGGTGAATCACAAATTTTAGTTGTCAATTTTGCAATATATATCACATGTAATCACTGTGCTTGTGGGTTTTGACGGGGAGAGAAAAAAAAAGTGTTTTTCATTACATTAATAATTTTAAAGTAATCTTGGCCTTTAAAATTTGGAGTAAGTGAATGGGGGTAGGATTAAAGTGTAAACTTATGTGTCGATATATCCTTCCCCTTATTTAAAAATTTAAAACCCATTGCATAAAGGCAGAAACCTGATCTATTTTATTGGAGTGCAAAAGCAGCAGCGCTCGGTTGCAGAAAATGGCTTCCTTTTGTTTTGACGAAAGCTTTAGGTCAAGATTGTGAGCAAGCTGAAAACTTTGAGACCCACTTCCCTTCTCTATCCACCGGTCAAGTTTCCTTAAGCCGTCGGATATGTCCTTAGGACCTTTTGCCGATACAAGATTGTTGGTTGATACTGCTAGTGATGTTTCATCGCCAAGATTTCGCTTTATAATTTCGGTATAAGCTCCAATTGCTTCTTGTGTGTGTCCCAATAGCTGAAATAAATAACAAATTTTGGTGAAAACAGAAAATTAGCTTTACTAATTTGTGAAGTTTGTGTAAGTAATATAAATTTCTAACCTGTTGAACATATGCCAACTGGACAGCAATAGGAGCCAACTCATATTCCACGTCATCATCAGCCAAATCATCCCCCATAAGAGATTCTTGACCATTTCTGTAGGAGAAATAAACTTACTGTTTAACACCAATTACATGGGAAGAATGTCATAAATCAAATGAGATCAACACAAGTGTCAATGAGATAAGACAAAGTATAAGTAGACAAGAAGACAATCTTGAAATCAGAATCAGACAGATTACATTTTGTACAGTATTATTAAACTAGAGTTGAGGGTTGGGAAGTCAAGAAAAGTGTTCAAAGCTCAAGTGTTTTAAAAACATTATTGGGATAGCTTTCCTTCGCTGAAGTGAAGATAATGTAGTTTCTGAGAAAGGTTAAAAAGTAAATGACTTGAGCACTAATACTATACTCTTTTGGACCTTGGAAATTAAAGGAAAACACAAAGCAAATGATTACATGATTTGCAGTTATGTATAATTTCAATGGACAACTACATATAATTAAAGAAAAATATGATCTTAAGGAAATAGGGAAATGCTTTATTTTCGATTGCTTGACTAAACAAAGCTGTATATAGTTAACTCACTCACTTTTCTTTTCGATCTCCTTGGATCTTCCCTCCTCCAACTACAGTGTAAGTTATTAAAATACTTTAAAAATAAGACCATATTACTGTGATAAGAAATCAATTACAAGCTTAACAAAAGCAGCTCAAGCAAACCAGAACTGTATTAGTTTTCCAGAATAGTGGTTGACATCTTGTATTGTATTGCCAGAATGGTTGATCAATTTCAGCCCTAATGTTGTCAGTTGTCACCAAGGGACATATCAATTGTTCTGTTTGGTTGCAGCTTTTAACAAAAATGCTGCATTTTCTTAGGTTAAGAAAAAAGACTAGGCTCATCCAGCTTAAAGCTTAGGCATTGTTTGGTTACAACTTATAAGTTCAGCTCAAGCTTACTCAGGCCAAAAAAAACTGTAAAGCTAAGATTTTAAGCTGGTTAAAAACCAGCCCAGATTTTAAGCAAAAAGAAAGGAAAATCTGAGCTTATAATTATAATCTATGTTAGACGAATACCGGTATCCGATACGACACCGCTACGCCACTTCAATTTTTCGAAAATATAGGATACGATACGGCTAGAATACGTTAATTATATTTGATATTTATATAAAAAAAAAATATAAATGCTAAGATTTACATAACATATCAAAAATATAAATAAGAAAAGAATGAATTCAAATCCATGTGTCGGAGGTCATGAAATAGACTCTCGATCGAGCAATTTGTGTGCCTGCATTCGACCAATTTCTGATTTATTCAACTTGTATATTAAGCTAATCAAAAAATGAACTTTTAAAACACTTTTAATACTTAAATTACAATTAGACCTGTCATATAACTAGATAATGACATATTCACTTTTCAGAATTATAAATAATAAAAGTTGGTTTTTTTTAAAAGAGTCAAGTTTGGCCCAAGGTAGCGGATACCCGTGTCGGTGGCCTATCCAAGACGTATGCGCTCGGTCAAAGACAGAAAAAGTCAACGATACTCTAAATCACATACCGGATACAATGCCGTATTCTATCCCATATTTTTTTAAAGCATCCGTGCTACATAAGTTATAGTTAAACAAAGCCTAGTTCAAGCAAAACAATGGACCCACCTTCTAGCTGACAAGAGGAGTTCTTCAGCATTTGAGTATTTCTCAATTTGAATAAACGAGCAAGCAGTGTTATATGCCAGTTCATAATTGCTATTTGCTTTCACTCCGAGGCTGTCTAATGTTTTTTGTACTCCATCACCCTTCCCAGCAGAAACCATTCCGGCAACAAGATTAATTTCCAAATCTTTTATTTTTTCTTTCTGAAGCTTTTTATATATATCTAAAGAAGCATCCATTTTTCCAGACCGAAATAGGATCTGGGACTGCAAAAGCATTGCTGCACAATTTTCATCTTGGTGTTTCAGTAATTCCAGAGCTTCATCTAGCTTATTCTTTCTGTATAAGCAGTACGCCTAATTAACCAGGAAAAAAAGACTGATATCAGACAAAAAATTTGTAATACTAGGGCAGGCCCAAAAAAAGAGAACTAAAACCTGACCGTAAAACGGCCAAACTGGAAACATGATAACCGGTTTAACCTCGAATTCGGTTATGCCCGAACGGAGGCTGATGGTTACAAATATGGTTTGGTTTTCAAAACTAGAACGGTCTACCCGATCGGAAAACCATAACTTAAGACTTAACCGTTAACCCGAACAATGACCGCATAACAGATAAATTTGGTATAACCAATCATAGCTTTACTCCCTTTGTGCGACTTTAAAATCTCAATACTCTTTATTGAGATGTTCCACTTTGAGTGAACACTTTCTAAATGTAGCAAAATGATGCTTTGTAATTTTATGATCGCCCATATCTCACAACTTTCATAAAACATGAAACTAGACATGAAAGGTAAATCTAGAAAGTAGGTAGAGATATCAGGTAAATCAGTAAGACTCTTCGAAATTTAAATTACGTGGAGACATACTGTGGAATGAAGAGAGTAGTAAAACCGTAAATGTTAAAAAGTCATACACTTCCAATATAAAAACTTCATAAAAGGAAGAGGGGGGAGGCACATTATTAACCAAAAGCTAAACCATTTGCAATCTTAACTGGACTATAACAAACTCTAACAGTGTATAAAGTAAGTGGACGAAATATCCTACCACTACCAGGCTACCAGCTCTAACCTAGGAATTTAATTTTACTTTAGTTCGGAGGTAAACTTGTCAGCACAAAAATTACATTAACATTCTCCGAACCTCTACACACTATGGTTGCATCCCGGCCGTTCGATGCCATGACAAAACCTACTCATAATCAAGGATTGTTTTGGGCCTTTGGCCATGTTAAAATAAAAAGTGCATCTCAAAATTGAGCTTTTCCTCTTTAAAAAACAAGTGAATAAATTGCAAAGATAGCTTGTGACAGCAATGACCATGGATATTTTATTTTCCCCAAAATTCCAGAAGGAAAAAGGTAATATTGTGATACGTGAACATTCTTTAGCAAAAGGCAAATGATAATACTGGAAAGATTAAGCAAACAATAGCGATATTAGATAAGTAAATATTCGAAGTGGTGAAACAATAGCTTAACATTTACCCAGTGAAATCTCTTGAAAAGCTTAATAAACAGGTAAAGGGACCAACTTAAAACACAACAGCATATTACATCGCTGCACAAGAACTGGTTCAGTAACTTATAAAAACATCCAAGTAGGCCCTTTGAATCCAAGACCCACAAAGGGCAGTTCTAGCTTAATTCAATAGAACTATTTCTAATACCAATTATAATTTTTCATATAATTCCATCAGTTTATTAGGTGCTATATAGGTTATGCATAAATGCCTTTCATCGTTGTTTTTTGCTGTTAAAAAAGAAAAGGCAGCTAGGAAGCTAATGGGATCAGCTTATCAGGTAACAAATTAGGAGACAGCTATCTGTTGATATTACATAAAAGAAACTTTAGAAATTAAACTAAGTGAAAAACGAAAAGAAATTATAAGATAACAAAAATACTAGCTAATAATTCAGATTCAGACCTAGCTCACAGTATCCAATCTGCACGAATTAGAATTTTTATAGTCATAAAACTATATCTAGCTTATTGCCATAGTAATATATCCTTAATGCTTATTTCTTTTCTCACAATTCATGAAAGGCATGCGGCTTATGAGTTGCCTGTGTTCCAGAAATCACACAGCCGGTTCGATTACTCAACGACCCTATTTATGGAAGTCGACGTCAATTAGCCGGAAGTTAAAAAAACCTGGTTTTGGGCTTTAATTTCAATTGAGGAATCTTTGGTCGATTCAATGCTCGAATGGAATAGTTATTGAAGTAGTTGCTAAAATAGGACAACAAAAAACACCACAATTCATTTTAAGGTTACACAAAGAATACAAATAACAGTAGAGAGAGAGACAGAAATGAAGCGATATGACGGTGCCAAGTATTATTGACAGTATCAGGGTTTCTTTTGTAAGACTTTGATTAATCACAAAGTAGGCCCTATACTTTTATAACTCATAGAAACTCCCCTGATTTTAATCATGTAATAAAAAATTGTTTAAATTTATCAAAAAAGACAACCCAGAATTCAAAAATGTAACATTTTAGCCCAAACTACTAAACAACGACTAGTCTCCCCAAATTGGAAAAATCATTAGTCGGAGACCCACCGCCCGAATAGGAATGTGCGGCTTCTGAAACCTTGTGAGTTGCTATATATATTTTTGTGGAAAGCCTCCTTTCGGCTCTCTTTCAAAAAGGCAAAGGAAAAAACAAAAGATGAAAGAAAAAACTAAAATAAATTAATAAACAGTTTGATATATACCATAGGTGTGATTGTTTCTATGACGTAAATTATTTTTTTCCAAAATGAGCTTTGGGATAATATATACTTGAGAAAGCTACGAGTATGAAAAACCTAGCTTTGATCAGTTTACTATACTGTCTCAAATGCCTTTAAAATCTAAAAATTCTCGAAAACGAAATTGAGTTAGAATAAGACGATGTGGATAATATGGTAGAGAGCCACCTTCCTTTTCTTTTTCCAATCAAAAAGCAAACTAATCAGCTAATTGATAGCAATAGATAGTAGCTTTACATCTAGCTTCAGAAAAATCAGCGTGTACCTTATAGACGCAAACTAAGAAGTCAGTTAAATATTCATATTCACAAAATATGAAAATAGATAACTTCATAGTAGTAAATTGAAATTTAAACCTTAACTGATTTTATCGCAATTCATGAAAAGATATCCACTTATGAGCTACTGTGTACAGCTTTCATATGAATTTATTAATCCAAGAAAGAAAAAATGCAATTGACCAGACCTGGACTTATTAAGGAAAACTCCTACTATAGAAGAACAATAATAAAGCCAATAAAGCCTGCTCAAATGATCCCTAAAAGATTTACAATCACCCAATGTTAACTTTCCAAACTTTTTTAGTACTATTCATCCTGCTTAACTTTCAGCTATTTTCAAATCACCTATACAAAATGCCGAACGTTAAACCTTTCTGTACAGTACTATAAAAGATGTCAATCATTTTATACTTTACAAATTCACGAATGCCAACTTAACTATTACTACATAAACTTTTATAGAAACTCAAATGCCCGTGTTCTTTTTCCCCTTCTGAAAAACAGAAGGAACTAAAAAAGAGCATCTAAGGGGAGGTTACCACTCACCCTTAGTAGATTATATTGACAGCTATGGCATCAGAAGTAACATCTTATTGCTTATAAAAGCAACACAAACGAGGCCCTTAAAATTCTACATTCACAAAAGACTTTTAGCTTAATGCTATGATACCATCCACAGTTCACATTAAGGTTTTTAGAAGTTTATAAGCTAAAAAATACAGTCCCTTTAAATTTCCACATTCAACTTTCCCTATCATGCTATCAAGAATATAAAAAAAAAACAGAAAATGTAACTTCAACTAGATAAGTGACAGCGTTTTACCTTCTAGAACAAAATATCAACCAAAAGGAACTCGAAATACATCTTTAAACAGCTGAAGTCAAGTACTAGCTCTAAATAAGTTTCAACCAAAAGCGAAATTAGCAATTCAACTACATAATTTGAATAAAAAGGTAGTCAAAAATTACCTTCAAGAAACTGAAGTCAATTGAGAGCTTTTGAAAGGACTCGATTACCGAAAGACCCTTGTCTATATCATCAAGCATAATAAGGGCTACAACTTTGCACCGAATAGCTTCCTCATCATTGGGTGCAATCGCAATAACTGACAAAACAAAACAAAATGCGACGATTATCACCACTGTAAATACACATGAATGATGAATCTAATTAGCCCCGGAACCTTGATTAGGGTTACAAAATCTGATCCAAAGTAAAAGAAGAAAAAGAATAATAATATGCATCCATACATTTAACTAAGTGCCACAACCATAATATGAAACAAAGTTCAACCCAAATAAAAAAAATGTGCAATCACTACAGGCGTAGTCATATAATAAAAGAAATGTAAAACCATATGGATGAAAATTCAATAATAATGTTAAGGATTTGGTCTATCAATTCATCGCATAAGTTAAAGCCTAAATTTCAACCTTTTTTACTTTATCTGGAGAACTAAATATTGCATAACAAAATAACAAAGATTACTATGTCAAAACAATGTCGAATTTTAATTATTTTTTTAATAAAAATATTTTTTAAGGTGCCGTTCAGATCAGAGCCTAAGTGGATTGACTGTGTCAACTTATGGTTTTGATAAAATAAACTAAACAGAATAAGTAAAATTATGTGTGGCATGTATCAATGTATTATGTACATATATGCATGTATGTGTGTGTTGTAATTAAAAAAAATTATAAATAGTAAATGCTTCATTTTCTATAAGGCTCTCTGATCAGCGCCATAACCTTGATTAGGTGGACAACCTACGCCATAAAAAAAATGATTAAATTAATCAATTATACATGCACCTATACGTATATATCCGAATGCATCCTCAATTAATGCGCAGTTACATAAAATCTGCCCTAAATAATAAAAACTTATAACTAAAAAAATTAAGCGAATGATGAAATTATACATCATTCTATTATAATTAGCCAAGCCAAGCCAAGTCAAATGGGGCTTCCCAATTTAGCCTTTTTTTTCCAAAAATACCCCTACACTTTTATATTAATTACAATAATACCATACTCCCATAAAAATATAAAAAGTAAAAACTAATAAAACTATTTATCACTTTTTAACAACCAAACATTATTTTAAATCTTAAACTATGTTTTTTTTTATACTATCCACATATTTATATCATAACTATACATATTTTCTATATTTTTATTTCATTACGCGTCGCACACGCAACGCGTGGGGCACGATTACTAGTACATCTATATGTATATAGCCGAATACATCCTCAATTAGTGAGCAGTTACATAAAATAAGTAAATTTGTGTCTAGGGCTCTAGTGTGTATCAATGTATGTATGTATGTATGTATGTATGTATATTTGTAAGTGTGTGTCTGCTTTTCGATATATAAATACATAATAAATGCCTCAGTTTTATCAGAAGGCTATTGAACCTTGATTAGGTGGACACAAATTTGACCTAAGACATAAAACGACGAAATTATACATGCACATATACGTATATATCCGACTGCATCCTCAATTATTGCGCAGTTACATAAAAACTGCCCTAAATTAAAAACTTATAAACAAAAATAAAAGTGTAAGGTTCAATTGCTTAAGCGGATTAAAGCCTAAGCGGATTGACTGTTTCGACTTATGGTTTTGATGAATAAACTAAACAAAATAAGTAAAATTGTGTGTAGTATGTATCAATGTATTATGCATGTATACGTGTCAATGTGTGCGCGTTTTAATTAATGTTTTTATAAATAATAAATGCCTCATTTTCCAGAAGAATAATAAATGACTTATTTTCCAGAAGGCTCTGTAATCAGCGCCATAACCTTGATTAAGGGTTCGTTTGGTAGCAGATTTTTTTGTCCAGAATCAGATTTTAAAAATCTACTGAAAACCTAAATTTTAAAATTCTAAATTTTTAGCTTTAACAAAAAAATCTGATTTAGAGAAGCTAAATAATCTGACTGTCCAAACATCCACAGATTCTAAAAATCAAAAATCAACTAAAAAAATCTGTTTCCAAACGGACCCTAAGTGGATAACAATTTAACCTAATTATACGTACATCAATATATATATATAGCTGAAGGCATCCTCAATTATTGAGCAGCTACATAAAATCTGCCGTAAATAAAAAATTTATAACTAACAAAATTAAACGAATGATGAAATTATACATACATACATAGATATGTATATCACCGAATACATCCTCAATTAGTGAGCAGTTACATAAAATAAGTAAAATTGTGTCTAGTGTGTATCAATGTATGTATGTATGTATATTTGTAAGTATATGTATCTGTTTTTCGATATATAAATATATAATAAATGCCTCATTTTGCGATTAGGAGGACAAAAATTTGACCTAAGACATAAAACAATAAAACTACACATACATCTATACGTATATAGCCGAATTCATCCTTGAATAGAGAGAAGTTACATAAAATCTGCCCAAAATTAAAAACTTGTAACAAAAATTAAAAGCGAGTGATAACTAAGGGTACCTTGATCTGCGGTTTTGATAACCTTTTGGTAATCGAAGTCTTTGATGTGGCGTTGGATTGATGTAAACAGATCTTCGATCGCCACCGCCGGCTGATACGGCGGCGCTGTCTTCGCCACCGGCGAGGGTTTTGCCTTCGCCTTCGGTGCCATTTTTTATTTCTTTTTTAGAGAGAGAGAATGGGTGTGTTTCTGATTACTGGTTGTATTTTGGGATTTTACTATTTAGTCTTGTTTCTTATGGATTTAATTGCGTATACGGTCCCTTAAGTTCAGCTTTTTCATAGATGGGGCAATATTTCAAAAGGCAACAAAAAAAAAAATGAATTTAGACGGACGTTGGTCGCCTATAAGCTAACTTCGCTAAATAACCGTCTAATCTGACTAATACTGCCTATTGTCTACACTTCGTCTAATTTCTGTATAGCCGAGTCTTTTAGAACACTGCACAAGAGTTTGCACTCTGGGGTTCTGTTTTTTATTTGGGAGTAAAAAACTTCCCATAAATTTTGTAAAAAAACTTCCCATAAATTTTGTGTAGTGAATTGAGGGCCGGATTTTAGGCTAGGCCCAATAGGCAGCGTAGAGCCCCAAAAAATGTATATTTTTAAGGTCCCTGTTTGATTAATTCATTTTATTTCTCTAATCAGTAGTTATCTCTGACCGAGTGGTTGGTTTCCTTACTAAATAGTCTATTCAACCCGTATCCGAGTCTTTACGGAAACAAGATTTTTTTTTTTTTTTATTTCATTATATAATTTGGTACACTAATGAACCCTTTAATTTTATGAAAGGTTCCATGTGGTCTCATATATTGAAGAAAATAGGAAATAATCTGATTTGTTAAATAGATAACAGGTTTGGTCCCTGGTTTCATTTTTAAAAAATCATAGTTGTTGTAGTATATTATTGGGCCTATTTGGGCTTTAGGGTCAGGGATCTCTTGATATATCTCTCTCTACAATCATATTAATGAATAAAACACTTTGTCTGTTGTTTCTCATATCTCTCTCTATATATATACATATCTCTATATATATCTATAACGAGCTAATATGTCACACAACACGTTATCGGCACTTTGCTCGCGGAGAATAGGAAATACGCTCGCGGATATTGGAGATTTTGGGTAAACGCACGGATATTGGGTATTTATAAACCTTGAGGTTTATCAGGTATTTTAGTATTTTACTATATCGACCTTCACCAACATACCGTGCGTAAGATATCGGATTAAAAACTCAATTGATGCGTAACACTACACTGTGTATGTTATTATTTTTGTTATCTTGTTAGATTAATAGATATACATGCACGTGTAAAGTAATTGACAAACTGCATGTACTATGTTTTGTTTGTGGAAAATCCCTTAATATATGTTACGCACGATATGTTAAAAATAAAATCCCACTTCGCGATTATTTTCTTCTTTGTAACATGATCCATCTGCCATGTGTATAAAGTACAATTGAATATCTACTATCAATGGCTTATATAAAATAGAATTGTGATCAAGCAAACAACCTGGAAGCATGTTATGTTATTAAAACCATCGCATAATATTTAATACTAATTGATAGTGTAAACCTCGCATGTTTTTACCATCCCGTCCTGTTTTTTTTCATGTATGAACATATGAATTATGAATAAACAGAGCAGTTTACAGACACGTGATATGATTAAAATATATTATGTACATGAATGATTTAGTTACCATGTATAGAACTTACACATATAGCAATATAATAATAAAATATTGACTAATTCTTGCTAGTGTAAATTGGTAATTACTAATAAATTCTAGATTGATGATAATCTTGATTAATTTGATTTACTTATTAGGAAATATATATTGCAATATATATGCTAATCATGCAAACAGGTACAATCTAAAATATTAGTTAATCATGTACTAATTTATTTATTGTCATGTACACATATGTATAATATGATAATTTGCGAAATCATATATATTCACATTTAAGTTGGAAAAATTATGAACATTTCCCAAATAGGATCACCTATTTGGATACGATGTCTAGGAAAGATATAGGCGGAAGTCGATATCCTAATGAAGTCGGGTTTTAAGTGGCATTCGTGTCCTCCACCCTCACCGTCTTTCCTGGTCGTTTTTCAAGTAGAGCTACCGAAAGGGGTTGACTAAATAATAATTTTCCCGAATGCGTTTATATAGTGATGTATGTTTCGCCGAATTGATGTCTCTGTATCGACCTGTCGTTCGATCAATGAGAACCTATTCACATTAAAGGCAAAACTATTTTTCGAACCTGTCGTTTCGAAATAAAGTTTATGCTTGTGAAAACCATAAACATATAAATCAGTCGTTTAATATGATAAATAATCCAGAACTCCCAACACATGTTGGATACCATCTATGATGAGAAAAATCGTAAAAACATACTTGCGAAATGACTATTTAGACGTTGATGTTATTCCGTCACCACATGTTAGTCACCCTGATGTGTGAAAATGTGATGCCCAAAATTTTTTTGGATGCCATCTTTGATGAGTAAAACACGAGTTTGTTGTTACCCTCGTGATGAATGCTAAGGCGTTGATTTTATTCCGTCGCCACATTTGAGACGTGATGACGTCTATGGTGAACAAATGTCTGAAATTGACATATTGGAGCTATCCTTCACCAAAATACTAGCTTGAAAATTGTATTCCATAAGCAGTATCATGAATTTATATTCACCATGTTCCTTTATCGCCCACCTGTTATTGGATAAGAAAATTACCCCGGTAAGTAGTTTTAATCCTATTGGGTCAATGGCGAATTGTTTGCCCGATATTAATGCTCTTCATGTACATTTTTTTTCCACGAATCGAGAACCGAGACAAGTGTTATTTGTCTCGAACTGTCGCGATCCCGATGAATCGCTTAGTCAAGAGAGATTTTAGACAATCGTCAAAATCGAAAACCTGTGGCTCCAAGACAGTAATTGAAAGGAACAATATGGCCCGTTGTCACAAAGCAAGAGATAATGTTCAAGGAGGCAACTCTATGCTATAAAGACAAATGTCATGCTCGGTTACTCCTTACATAGTTCAAAACTATTATAAAGGTGAAAAAACCGATGCTAATGTGGTTAAACCTAATTGAAAGGAAATCTTGAGACCCCCGATTTTGTGGCTCAAATGAGTTTGATACCTTTCTTTATTGATTTTGATAAAACATTGAGCCATTTTTTTGCTCATCTGGATTATGTTTTTCCATTTGGATTATGATTTTTCCATTTGGACCATACTTTTGGATTGTGGTTTGCCTGTTTACGAAATTTCTCGAAATAATTTAAAGTGCTTTGAGCAAATTCCTCTGACAAATGTGACCAAACTTTAAATTATGAAATTTTAGGCAATACTTGTGGTGTAGTTGGTTTTCTGGAAATAGTGGGTAACAGTGTACAACATAATTTCATCAACTACTTGCCTAAAAGAGTACTCGGTGACAATGATTCTGGACTTGTCTTTCCAAAATCGAAATCTTTGGTAAAACCAAATTAATTTGTCAAATATGAGGTCTTATACTCATGTAGGTCCTGCCGTACCTTGTTGAGTTATAAAATATTTGAGAAAACCGGTGTTATCTAGTAATAGCTCATGAACGAATTAAAATTTCTTTACATAGCCTCCATTCAATACGATCAAAAGCGTATTTTAGAGGAGTTGAAATGTCTTTCAAGTGGTTGCTACCACATTCTTTAAAGCATTTAAAGTTACCTTATCATTTCGCCTGTCGTCGAAATGATAAATGATTTAGATGTTAAGACATGATTGTCTGTACTATCATTCGCCTGTCGTCGATTGATAAGAGCATTTTGATATTGTGGCATTGACCGGATGAGATATTTCCGGGTCAAAAGATGATGCTTGATTTATAATCGCATCGCATTTGGATTCTCTCTGAGAATATATTTCTCGATTAATCCGAAATTCATGCCATTAATGCTCACTTTCAAAGACTAGCATGTGTAAAGATCACAAAATGAACTCGTAGAATTCTTGTAAAGAATTGAAGGAGTTATTGTGGACTTATCCAACCATAAGACGAACCATAAATATAAATGGTTATGGTTGATGCATCGACAATATGGTCACATTTTAATGTTGTCCACATAAATGCAGCACTTTCTAAACTTTTAGCCCTATCATTAAGTTGATGGCTCATGATCCGGATTATCCTGAAAAGTCTAGTCGACTTGATAATTCCGAAGAGTAATAATCGAAATTTCGATTTGAATTACTTGAGTTTGAAAATTGAAATTGAACATCATGTCGATTATGTTCAGACCCAAATGAACTCACGGAAAGTTTGATGATGCGACTGCAAATGATTGCACGTATTTCTTGGTCTTGCGTACCAAGATTTATATTTCCGTGTGGCGTTATGATATTTTACTGCATTGGTCCGTTATGAGGCCCATAGACACTCAAAAACCATATGCGTACCAGCTGGTTACTGGTTATGAGCCAGAAGTCTCATATTAACGCGTGTTTAGAGTGATTAATTAATATTTTGATTGAGCCGCTCTAGCGTTCAAAATATGGACCTCTGAAGGGGAGATAAGTCGATTATGAATCTCCTGCCTATCATTTGATAGAGTAACCTTGGCAAGCGATCTCTTTACCGCATGATATGGGAAAGTGACATCGCTAAGACCGTTCTCCCCGTCGTTAGGGGAAAATTTGCACGTTACCGTTGATAAAGAACGACGTGAAATAACGTGGCATAACCCACTAAGTCTTAGTTTGATCCCCAAAACTGCACTTAGTGATAAGTAAGTGCATAAACTCCCCCAAGTCTAACTAAATGCCAGACGCATTTAATGACTTTATGAGATGTCACGAGATCATTTGTACTTGCTGCAAAATGCTTGCAAGGATAGACGTCACTGTCGGACGCCGTGTTCCTGTCGTAACACGTTGCTTTGGCCGAACCCGCCAAGCAAAGGACGCTGCCGTCGGCCGTCAGTCTGTCGTCCTTCCCAAGATATGAGAAAGTTGACCGGTTCTTAATTCGTTCAGTCCCAGAAGTGGTGAACTGAAACTCATTTGTCGTATGAGATTATAAAGGATCAAGGAGATGTGTGATTTCCTCCTCATCCTAAGAATCTTAAAATATCTGTCGATCATGATATCTTAGACGATATTGAAGCGAAACAAGACTGTCATTGATTACTTGTTCATATATTCAGTGACGACTGATAATCTGAGCAAATTATGACAGAGAACCATGTACCGTTGCCTGAAGTCAACGCAGAATAGACTTGACTAATGGAAACTTGCAATCCAAGTAGACTCCTTAGCTAAAGTGTGTTCGGACCTGTAGCTCCAACACCACCAATGTTAAACGAGTTTGTTTATTTGGTTATTCATAAGGAAAAGTGATGAGAATAATGAGATTGTAGAATGTTCGCCTAGTAGCGCAAAACTTCTCTCACATCTTAGAATTGATTACGAGATAGTTTATTTCCTCTTAATGGACGTTATAATGGTCCTCTACTTTATCAGTTTAGTAGTTTCCGGAAAACTGATTATGCAGCATGTGATTGTGGTCACGATTTTATCTCTATGAGAATTTAGACAAAGAGATATAGATGAAGGTCCATGTGTGACTTCATATGCTTTAATCAAGTAGTTCCTGACCACGGAACACGATCTCAATTAAATAAGACAATCACTATATGGATTAATATAATCCGAGCGGATGTGGTATACCGCCTAAGTGAGTACTTGATCAGCTTGGGATACTTGAACAAGTATTATGCCCTTGCGTGTTTTATTATGCGATCCACTTTTGGATTTGCCTTCGAGATGAAGGATCTTGGGAAGAAATGGTAGTGACTCGGCCTGATGATCGAGTCCCGTAAAGATTGAATCTAAGTCCATGATTCAGACTACACCCATAAGGTTTTATGACGTTTTAGTCATCATGACGCTAAGTCGATTCTCCCATGATCGTTCGATCACTAGACATTGATATAGACCCAGTCCGTCCCTGATGAGACGATGAAGAGATATTGAACTATTATGTTCATATCTAAGTACAATAAGCGCATCATTGTACTTGGTCTAATGTGCTAGGACGAACATCTCGTATGTTGTGAATGGTATAACTCGACACAACATCGTGCTAACACGCTACCATCGAAATGACATAAAAGACATTTTCCCATTACCTTAAGGTAAATGTGGATGAGGGCTTGTCTTATCCCATTTTGCGTCATCGAGTGTACCTACCCCCTTCGGTACTCGAATTAACGCAACCCTTTTTCGGTTATACCGATGCTGATTACTTATCAAACCCGCATAAGGGATATTCCTAACATGGTATGTCTTTGCCATTAGGAATAAGGCGATATCTTGGAGGTCTTGGAATGACTCTAAACGAATCACTCTGATCTATTTGTGCTCTATGAGACGACTAGAGAGTGTATATGACTTCGAGCTAGTATTAGCCATATTTGAATTACATATGCTCTGTCTCACGATCCAGATAAAACACTTGTCATATAAGACAACTTGTTGTTATCGATTAAGAGAGACATGACTACATTATGCTATTTAGCATTTATCGTCAAAATAAATCTTCACATATGAAGTTTAAGAGCATCCTGTCGAATGCTCGTTTTATTCCACGTCATATTTTCTTGCATACAGTCGTGTGCAAGTAAATGAGGCATAAATTCGAATGATCGTACTCTTTCTTGGAATATGAAATCTTTGCACTCAGTCGTGTGCAAATAAGGGGGAGCATCCAGGTGAATGCTTATTGCACTAATTACTAATTAGTCGAAATTCTCGCACCCTGTCGTGTGCAAATGAGGGGGAGCATTTAGGTGAATGCTTATTGCACTAATTACTACTTAGTCGAAATCCTCGCACCCTGTCGTGTGCAAGTGAGGGGGAGCATCCAGTCGCATGCTTGTGTACTCTTTTTGTCCTTAGACCAAGGTTTTTTTCCACTGGGTTTTCCTTGACAAGGTTTTTAGCGAGACACGTTCCCATTATATCTCATTTAATATTGTCGAAATTAGGGGGAGTATCATGTTGTATACTTCTTACCACTGTGTACTCTTTTGTCCTTCGACTAGAGATTTTTCCCACTGGGTTTACTCTAGCAAGGTTTTGATGAGGCACCTGTTTTGTGGTTGATCCTCTACTACTACCACTGTTGCACTCTTTTTCCTTCGATCAGAGATTTTCCCATTGGGTTTGCTCTGCCAAGGTTTTGATGAGGCACACTGTTTTGTGGTTAGTTACTTACATGATATTTCGGCCTATATCATTCGGCTACACAGTTTCTCCTAGGTACCGGTTTTGTCCCACACTGGGTTTTCCGGCCCTAAAGTTTTTATGTGCTTAGCACTGCGAATGAACTCGACTCACATCGACAGCATGAAGACGAAGAAATCAAGACGTCCAAAGGGGGAGTGTTGTAGGATATTATTGGGCCTATCTTGGGCTTTCCTAGCATATGTAACCCTAGCCTCTATTATATAAAGAGGGTCAGGGGTCTCTTGATGTATCTCTCTCTACAATCACATTAATGAATAAAACACTTCGTCTGTTGTTTCTCATACATCTCTCTATGTCTATACATATCTCTATATATATTTATAACGAGCTAATATGTCACACAACAATAGTATAATTTTAGGTCGAATGCGAAGTTTGTAAAAATTTGCTTCAGATCATTGTTTTTTTTTTTTGTTAAATGTGTTCAACTTATTGCATCTAATATGTTCTAGCTTAATATTTTACCATTTATTAATCGGATCTTATAAGTTTTATTTAAATACTTTTTTTTACGGAGAAAAAAATGGCTAATCTTTAAAGTGGCCTAAGACCACCAAAACTCTGAAAACGGCCATGAGTGAATTTGTTTATTTTACGTTATTTACAGACATTTGGCGCATAATATTTTACCCATGTAACACTTTGTGAATCTTTTGGCTTGTGTCAATTTCTTAAACTTACATAAATTTTGATACTTGTTATTTTGGCATTCTAGTCTTATTTCTTACGGATTTAACCTGATAAAGTTCAGCTTTTTATTACACGGGAGTTTGCACTGTATTTTTATTTCAGACTTCAAAAAAAAAATCCATGAGTTTTGTGTAGTGAATTTGCTTGTTTTACGTCATTTCCAAGCGTTTGACGCATAATATTTTACCCATAATATTTTACCCACGTAAAACCTTGTTAAACTTTTGGTTTGTGACAATTTCTTAAACTTCCATAAAATTGATACTTTTTTTATTTTGGGATTTAGTCTTACTTCTTAGGGATTTAATTGCTTGTACGGTCCCTTAAGTTCAACTTTTTGTTACGCGGTAGTTTGCACTAGTGGTTTTGTTTTTTTAATGAAGATACGAGTCGAACCAATTGAAAGTTATACATTCGGTTTGGATATTAATGGAACGGTGAGTGGGACCGATTTAAATTAATCTGTTTGGTCATGTTTGGGCAAAAATAATAAACAAGACCAACCCAAAACAAACATTCGTGTTCGGTCTGGTTATTTCAGTTTACCTGTGATGGAAAAAAAACAGAGAAAATATAATAGGTAGAATTATTACAACTTAATCAAAACTCAATTATATTATTGGAAAACTTATAAGGGATAATTTGTAAATTATAATCATTTATGTATATTAAATTTCTAAAAGTAATTCTCCATATGGGTGTGAGAAAATATATGTAATATAAAATATGTATGTTTGTATAAGTGATTTATTTGGTTCGATTCCTCAACTCTTAGAGCCGCAAACTGAATCAATTGGATTGATTTATAGATTTCGTATATCAGACCATATCCATAGATTATTTGTTCGATCAGTTTTATCAATTTGGTGTTGGACTTCTATGACCATAGACAGTAACGACAACGACATTTAGGCTCCGTTTGTTTCATAGTAAAAGTTTTACATGGGGAAAATATTTCCATGGAAAAGTTTTACACTGAAAACTTTTGTTTGATTTTCATTTACACGCGGTTGGTGCATAAAAAGTTTTCCAGCTAAAATTTTATACAAACTCAAGTTTTTTTTACAAATTATTTTTTTAACAAATAATTGGTAAAAATCTCAACATGTATAGGAAACTTAGCCTAAACACATATTTTATTCCATATACGTCACTTATAATAACTTATAATTTTTCAGCATATAAACTCATAAAATTATAAGTATAGAAGATATTATTGACTTTTTTTAGCTTTTTAAAATTTTCTTGGGTTTTTTAGATTTTTCGGAATTTTTTATTTTATTTTTTCCATTTTTTTGTTATTTTTTAGATTTTTTCGTATTTATTTATATTTTTATTGGTTAATTAGATTTTAGCTTTTTAAAATATTCTTGGGTTTTTTAGATTTTTCGGAATTTTTTGTTTTATTTTTTCCATTTTTTTGTTATTTTTTAGATTTTTTCCTATTTATTTATATTTTTATTGTTTAATTAGATTTTATCTTTTTCAAATTTTCTTTGGTTTTTTAGATTTTTCGTGTTTTTTCCTTTTTTTTATTGGTTAGTAGATAGAATTGGACTAATTATTAAATAATTTTGAAAGAATAGACCTATAATTAATAATAGTTATAATACTAGTATTAGAAAGAATATAGAGAGAGGCTCCGTAAACCGTTTACAGCTTTATTTGCGGGGTAATCGTTTCCCCCAATTTTACTGGATATGTGGGAAAAGTTTTCCAAAAAAAATGTTTTACGTTAAACCAATCACCCGAAAAATCCATTTTACCCGTAAATGTTTGTTTATCCCCATTTTACAACAAAATAAACAGAGCCTTAGTGATAGTAGGGAATTATTGGTGAACAACCAGAAAAGAGTAAACATTATATTTGATTTTTCTTAAGATTTTGATCTATTGAATAGAGGACTCACATGTAGGGGTGACTTCGGTACGGTACCGACTTTTTTGACCATATACCAATACCGAACTGAACTTGTTTTGTTTGAAAAAAATTATACCATAACCGAACCGAAAAATTCGGTTACCGAAAGTTTGGTAACCGACTTTTTCGGTTCGGTACGGTTCGGTTTTCCGTTTTATACCGAAACATTATTATTATTAAAAAATAATTTTTGATAACAATAAAATAGCAAAAAAGTTTATAAAAATTAAAATGTGTACAACTATTCTTATATTTGCTACTTTAACGATTGTATTTGGCTTCGTAAATAGGAAAGTAAGTCGTGAGAAAAATTAAAATAAACTATAATACAATTTATTTGTAAGTTATAACTATGCGTAAATTTATATATATTTTATAATTTTAATGTTTGGTTCGGTTCGATATTGTACCAAACATACGAAATGAATACCGAAACCGAACTGACTTTTAAAGTTCGGTTCGGTTGTACCGTATCGAAAAGTCGGTATACCGAACTTTCGGTACCAACTTGTTTGGTTCGGTTCGAAAATCGGTCGGTTGGTATAAATCGGTACAAAAAGTCCACCCCTACTCACATGAGATGGAAAATTATCATCAAATGATAATACGATCATCTAAGATGAAATTATGACGGTTTTTCTATAGATATCAAATCGAATTAAGATATAGAGGTTTATGATTATACGAATCAAATATAATTACATTTTTTGCGTGTTATGTTTCAGAAAAGATTGAATTAAGTAGTAAAAAATAACTAGTTTCTATTTTGGAAAAGTGCCCCGATAAATTGGAACAATAAAAAAACTAATACTACCGGTCTACCACTAATAAATAGGGTGTACATCTTTATGCGGAGCGGAATAGATAAATTCAGGGCAAAATCGCGATATTTTTTCTAAATTGGCCTACTGCCGCACAAAAATTCCTATTTTAGCATACTTTATTAATAAATTACAAAATTGGCCTACTCTATCTCGCTTTTCGGATCAGCGAGATAGAGTCTGTTCTATCTCGCTTTTCGGATCAGCGAGATAGAGTTTAATATAATACCCATCTTATAGTCACTTATTACTATTAGGGTTTCGGTACGGTTCCGGTTCGGTTTGCTTTTTTTACTAAAACCGAAATCCAACATATTTTTCGGTTCGTTTTTTTCCGGTTTTTTTCTTTTTATTTTTTCGACCGAACCGGATCGGGTTTTTTCGGTCCAGTTTTGAGTTTTTTTCGGTTTTTCGATCTTTTTCGATTTCGGTCTTCTCGGTTCCGGTCTTTTTCGGTTCGATTTTATTGAAAACCAAAACCAAAACCGACCCGAAAATTTTTCGGTTTTTCGGTTTCTGTCTTTTTCGGTTCGGTTTTTCCGGTTTTTCGTCCAGGCCTAATTACTACTAAGGCTTGGTGGATGTTCGTGGTTCAGGTTTTGACTAAAATACCAACCGAATAAATTAAAAAATCACAAAATTAATCTCAACCTAACCATTCTCTCTCGGTCCGTTTGAATCTTAATAAATAAAAAAGCATAACATTCAAAATTACGTTAGCAAATAAATTTACTAATTATTTAACAAAACAATAACTGTAAAATATTGCAAGTAAAACATCAAGTCTCAACTTATTGATGTATATTTAATGATATTTATATGCAAGTAAAAATAATTGGTTCGCTTTGGTTTAGAAACCATGAAAATATATATAGCGGTTTTGTTAGGTTTTTGATCAATTATGTCTGTATAATCAGTTTGGTTCCGTTATGTACGCCAGTAGTATAAGGTATATTTTCAAACATATTAATTGTTGTTTCGTACCACTTTATCTAAAGTACATCTTTGGAACGGTCAACTTATTTGACTGTTTATGATACAATCGGCTTAACCACCGTTAGATTAGAAAATGAATAGTTAGATGATATTTTTCAATAACTAATTTATTTTTTCTATTTTCAATAAATTAGAATTTAATAAATTAAAAACAAATTGTACAACACACTAAAAACCCAAATAAAAATATAGAACCCTAAGGGGCTACCCTAAACTTAAATATTAATCAAAATTTAATTTTTTTATCCATTTGACACATTTTTATGCAAACGGGTTGTGAATCAGTCAAAATATGTTGGGTTTCGGTTTCGATTTTAGTAAAAAAAGCAAACCGAACCGGAACCGTACCGAAACCCTAATAGTAATAAGTGGCTACAAGATGGGGTATTATATTAAACTCTATCTCGCTGATCCGAAAAGCGAGATAGTGCTCTATCTCGCTGATCCGAAAAGCGAGATAGAGTAGGCCAATTTTGCAATTTATTAATAAAGTATGTTAAAATAGGAATTTTTGTACGGCAGTAGGCCAATTTAGAAAAAATCTCCAAAATCGCTCTTCTTGACTTTTTTGAAAAAAAACCCCTAAGGTTTTTGACCTTTTACTAAAAACCCAAAAAAAACCCCGATTTTTAAAGGTTATAAACGGTGTTTTAAAAATTATAAGTCATTTTTTTTTTGTATTTTTTTACGTTTTTTAAAGTTTTACATACAGAAAATTTTGGTAAAATTATAAACATGTTTATAAAAGTTATAAAACGTGTTAATATGGAAACTCTATTGGGACGATTGTGCACTGTGGAAAAAGATTGGACCCAATTTGGACAGAGTAACTACTAATTAAGTAGTACTAGTATTATTTTGGTCCAAATAGATTCAAAAACTTTTCAATTAGTCTCATCGCTCACTCGTACTTCCATCAAAATTTATTTTCAACCCTTACAAAAGTTTCTCTCGTAATTGCCGTCGCCAGAGAAAGAAAGAGAGAGAGATGGCGAACGAACTAAAGACGAATATCGCATGAGGTGAAAAGTAATCATTGAATGCGGATGCAATCATCTTAGAAGATGTTATTATGATGTTTTTTAATAGATATCAAAATATGGTTCAAATATATCGGTTTATGATTATATGTATCAAATATAAGATTTGTTACATTGTTTTTATGTCATGTTTGAAAAAATGTTCAAATCGAAAATTAAAAACAACAAGTAGGTGTGGACACGGGACGAATTGGGGAAGATTGACTTCAATTCTAACCCAACCCGCAAAATAAATACCGGGATGGATTGGGGCGAGTTGATAAAATTTAAATGTCAAACCAACCAAACCCAACCCCCCAACCCAACCCGCAAAATAAATTACGGGTTGGGCGGGTTGGGTTGAGATTGATTCTTAAAATTTTATTTTGGTAATTTATTTTGCATATTTTGCATAATTAACCTAAATTTTAAAAGAAATTGAATTTTTCAAAAAGAAATATAAATTAAAATCAATCAAAATACGTTCAGAACATTCGCGAATAAGTAACAAAACTAAAATATAATAAAAATACAAGGTTGTTATATTGAAATACACAAAATGTATATATAAATATATTACGTGTTGAAACGGTTTGTGACAGATTAACCCGTGATTTGAAAACTTCAACCCTAACCCAACCTATAAAATATATAACGGATTGAGACGAGACAGATTGATTTTTTTAAACACTCCTAAAAAAACTACTAAGCCAATCCGTTCCAATTTATTGGGTTGTTCGGTTGTGTTACGGGTTGGGTTTGTGAATTTTTTTTTACAAAGTATTAAAACTATTGGGATTGAGTAAGTAGCAGTAGTCTTTTTGGTCCAAATAGATTATAATCTTCTCAATTTAGTCTCACTTGTGCTCCCATTAAAATCATTTTTCAACCCTGACACAAGTTTCCCTCGCATTTGCCGTCCCCCCAGAGAGAGAAAGAGAGATGACGAACGAGCAGAAGAGAGGGAGAAAGAGCAACATACTTGCACTCACCGGAGCTGCCGCTGCCGTTGTCATCGCCGTTAACTTCGCCGTCGCTGCTATCGTCTCTCACAGGAACAGTCGGAAGAAGAAAGGTCAATTACACTTTATTTTTATTAATATTTTAGTAATTTTCTTTCTATCTGCTTCTTTGCTTGCAGATTTTAGTTACAACTTATTATCAGGGGAGGATATATGGACACATAAAAAACACTAAATGGACACTTTTTCGTAAAAACGCTCCAAATCAAGATTTGGTTAATGCAAATCTCCATGGTTTCACGACGGAAACACAAATATGCGTCTTGTTTTTTTTTCTGAGATGTATAATGACATGTTTTGAATTTTTAAATTTTACCATAATTTCGAAAACATGTCATTATACATCTCGGAAAAAAAAACAAGACGCGTATTTGTGTTTCCGTCGTGAAAAAAAAAACAAGACGCATATTTGTGTTCCCGTCGTGAAACCATGGAGATTTGCATTAACCAAATCTTGATTTGGAGCGTTTTTACGAAAAAGTGTCTAAGTTGATGTTCATATAACATTTCCCGTCTTCTATATATTTATATATGTATACACATAATTTCGTCTCTAAGTGTTTTTTTGCTTGCAGCTAATCCTTATACAGTTATACTATAGTACTACTTGTTTATATTAATATTTGAATTATATGTGTGTGTATGTGTATACACATAATTCCGTTTCTAACTGCCTCTTTGCTTGCAGCTTTTTATTTACAGCTTATTTGTAAAATGAATGCTAGTAATATGTTTGGAGTTCTAATATTTGCTATACTGTATATGATATATATATATATATATATACTATTAATATAAGCAAACTCAAGAAAAAGCTGCCAAATTTTGCCCAATTTTTTCAAAAATACCCTCACTCTATTTTAATAATCACCAATGTACCTAATCTAATTAATTAACAATTTGTCCTCACTATATTTTCCTAATTACGGATGTAGCCTAAATTAATTAACCATTTGCTTTAACCTGCATAACTACAATAAATGATACTAAATCTGAATATTATTTTCAAAATAAAATATATTACGAGATTTATGCCATTACGCGTCTCACACGCAATGCGTGTGTAACTTTTACTAGTATATATATATATGTATATATACGTTTCCGTTTTTAGGTGCTTCTTTGTTTGCTGCTTTTAGTTGCAGCTCATCTGTTAAATGAATGCTATATGTTTAAAGTTTTAGTGATTCTCTATATATTTTGTTTATTACAGCTTTTAAAAAGCGAGTTATTTTTATATTTAATATAATTGCTCTTGAAGTTGCTTGTTTGCTTGCAGCTTATTTGTATATGTTTTTAGTTTTTTTTTTTTGCTATATATGTGCTTGTTTGGTTGCTGCTTTTAAAATCAAATTATTTGTATTAATAGTGCTTGTTTGAACCAACAGAATCAAAATCAGGCGCGCATTTCATTGAGAAACAATCACAATAGTGCTTTTAACTGTTGAAACTACAAAAATCGCTCCAAAGACATGCCTTACAGTAATAGCATAAAGCATGACCAAAAGTAAGATCATATATAGTTTACAACCTTTTCTAGAGTCTAACATGTGATTCATAGAGTACAAGATTTAAATATAATTGACTTGAGAAGAAAAAGCTTTACTTTACTCACATTTGTTTTTAGCTTTTCGGCTCAACTCATTTTTCTTGTTAGCTTATAAACTGCGATGCATCTATTTGACCATCTCAAACGTTAAAAGTTTTATTTTACAATTTTAATCCACATAGAACCAAATATTTCCATCTGAACCTCAAATAAGCCAACTTAATTACTTAAAATATGCATCCACAGTCTAAACAAGGCCATTACTAGAAAGAATTAATGAAATGTCTCAAAAAATAGATAACTGCTAACATCAATGTTTACATTGAACGCCTATCATTTTACAAATAGACAGGTTGTAAAAGCTTCAACCAAACAAACACATAGTGTAGAACAAGAATTAAAACTCGAAACTTATACACAAATAAGCTGATCATAAAAGCTGCAAGCAAACAAGCAACTCAAGAGCAACTTTAATAAAAAATAATTATATGAATAACCTGGTTTTTTCAAAGTATATATATAACCTGGTTTTAAAAGCTTGTTACCGAATAATAAACATAGAGCAAAAATGAAACATATATACAAATAAGGTGATCTTAAAACAAACAAGCACTTCAAGAGCAATTTTAAGGCTTTAGCTAACATATTAATACAAACAATTTGGTTTTAAAAGCAGCAACCAAACAAACACATATATAGCAAAAAAACTAAAAACTAAAAACATATACAAATAAGTTGCAAGCAAACAAGCACTTCAAGAGCAATTATATTAAATATAAAAATAACTCGCTTTTTAAAAGCTGCAATAAAAAAAACATATATAGAGAATCACTAAAACTTTAAACATATAGTATTCATTTAACAGATGAGCTGTAACTAAAAGCAGCAAACAAAGAAGCACCTAAAAACGGAAACGTATATATAAATATATATATACTAGTAAAAGTTACCCACACGTTGCGTGTCTGTTGGTTCAAATATCTCCGGATCTGTTGTTTGTAGTTTAAGTTTGGATATGTAGTGTTTTGTCTATTTTATGTTGAAACAAATTGAGGCAGATTAATTCCGTCAAGTTTCGCTTTAAGCATTACAAACTTGTCTTAGTTTATGCAATTAGTTTCAAAATTCATCTATAGTTTAACTTATGGAGAGTAGTTTATTAGTGATATCTGTAGTAGTGGATGGTCAAGTTACCCATTTCTGATTAATAATTTAGTTTGTTCCGCTCTATCCAGATCTTCCAGGGTCTTTCGTTCAAGTCAACCTTTCTCCATTAGAGATTAAAAAATTAGCAGATTGTATTATTGCCAAGTCGAAGGCTGTTCATGATGCAGTGGCTTCGGTACCTCTTGATAAGGTAATGTGTGTTTTTGTTTAAATTATCCGGGTTCTCCACAATGGTGTAAATTCTTGTTTTGTGAGAATTTTTTTGTAACTCCATTTGCTATAAGACCATCAAACTTTAAATATAATGCTACCGAAGTTTTGATCACAATGATTTTATTGAGATAAAGTTCTGGCAACATAGTCGCAAAGTTATAGTTATCGTGTGGGGTATAATATTAAATATGGTCAGGGGATATGACTTATGACTTCTAGAACTAGACTGCTAACAATCATTGCAATGCTTGTTTAAGCAACTGGTTGGTGGCAAAATGGTGAGTAAAAATATTCTTCTCTGTGCCTGCACAAATTTAGCTTTTATATGAGGTAAATTTATTTTTTACCATAACAATGCTCGACCATTTGATCCGACTGACTTATGGAGGGCTGTGTAACAAGTGTCTGGTTGTGTACTTCTTATCCCTGTGGGTTACTTCTCAAGTTCCCTCACCTATTCTTTCCCTCTACAGCGAGCCTATAAATTTCTTTTGCAGATTGTAATTATCGTTATTGTTATGAACTCTCCTGTCTCTAAAAGTTAGACTATTTTTGTTTATCCACTTGTTAAAAAACCCAATATGCTTAAAAATTAAAATTGTTTGATATTCTTTTTAATTTTATCCCTCCATAAATGCTATCGCCTAAATCATTCCTTGCGAATAGATAACTTCTCAATAGCTTAAAATTGTTTTAAATGAGTTTATATTAACAAAACTTCAAGGCCGGCGTTGGGCCTGTGCAGTCGGTGCAGTGGCACTGGGCCTTACAAAACCAAGGGCCCAAAATAATTATTAATTTCAAATCCCTGTTTAATACTTGATAATATTACTTAGAATTTATCAATATTACCTTTTTCGGTTCTGCGTGCTAAATATAAAAGTGTATGTCAAAATGGATAAGTGCATGCTTCCTTTCCTAAAGGTCCAGGGATCGATTCCTGGTGTTAATTTTTTTATTATATTGCATCATTTTTATTGTAATTATATAAAAGCCAACCATAGTTTCATAAATAAATCAATTTGGTCTCGTGTGATTTAACTAATGAATCGAAGTCATGCTTTAAGTTAGAGTGTAGTATTGCAAAATAGTTGACCCTTTATCCGAAACAATACTATTGGTTAGATTAGATATTTGGTAAATCAATTTGATTTTTTTAGTTAAATGCTAAAATTTTAATTAACCATTTGTCACAAGCCTTTTTAAATTGTGTCTCATCGTATAGTACAATGAGAAATAACAAAGTCTAACTAATTTTATATTTTAATAAAACATTGGAAAATTAAGGGACAGTGCATATCAATACTTAATCAATAGATGGAGCAAAATTGCATTATTGTTGTGAGTTAATCATATTTTCATCATGTCTTAATTTTTTGGTATCATATCTACAAGTTTTCAACTTAAATATTCTAAGAAGGACCTTTTATATTTATTTTGCACCGGGACTAAAAAATCTCACTGACAAACTTATTACTTTTTCGATTTTCTAGTAGAGAAACAAGACAATGAACTTAACATGTCAGCATGAAAAGGTACTCTATTTTATATGGAATGGGGATTAATTTTTAGTTAGCTTTCTGATGGTTAATTAATCAATAGTCTGATAGGACTGTTAATATTTCGGTATTTCATATATGATAGTAGGACTTTTAATTCGAGCCAATTTTTATTTTGTCTTCAATGTTCTGATCCTTTTGAATTCTTAGGTCACATATACAAATGCGATACTGCCTTTGGCAGAACTGGAAGCGCAGCAGTTTCCCTTGGTCCAATCTTGTGTGTTTCCCAAGTCTGTATCAACATCTGAAGATCTGCGGAAAGCAAGTTCTGAAGCAGAGAGAAAAATTGATACTCATGTTTTGAGTTGCAGGTTTGTTTTATTTTTCTGTGATGGTCTCTCAATATTTCACCTTCCAAAAATTGGGCTTTGTGTGCCACTGATGCTATTTTGAGAGTAGAAGAAGCAAGGCATTTAATGGTAGGAGTAGAATATAAGGAGTATTTGTTTTTTGGGACTATTTTATAGGATCCGTCACATAAAATTTTAATTTTTTGTTACATTTCAAAGTTCAATTTGGTAAATATGTTATGGGTTAAGTTCTGTTCTGAAATGGGAATTTTTCTGTAGATGTAAAATGTTGTAGAATGCATTCACAGAACTACTAGTATATGATCAATCAGCTTAATTAATTTACTTATGGAAACGTTTCAGAAATCGTGAAGATGTATACCGTGTCGTCAGAGCTTTCGCTGCAAGAGGAGAATGGATGAATACCGAAGCTAAATGCTATACACAGTGCCTGGTATGAATCTGTAGTTTTTATTTATTTATAGTTATTTAAGTTCAATCATGATTTTTTTAGTCCAGCTTACAACAGTTATTACTTGTTATTGCTTTGGGTGAATACTTGGAGATTTTATTGAACCTGGGGATATTTGTATGGGCACTTTTAAGCTAAGTGAGCATGGGTGATATAGGACACCAGGCTGTAAATTGAATCTGATATAAAAGGACTAAATCAAACCTGAAATTAGGAATAAACAGTAAAATATTTTCCTCAACATAGAGGGGATTTTTGAGTACCAGAAGAGTTCCAAACTCTATTCACAATATATGGTCCTATTCATACAATCTGCGAAGACAAAAGAAAACTAAAGGTCGCTGTAGTCAAAACAATTTAGAACTGGTAAGTTTCTTTAATGGTGAGACATTTTCTTTTATTCATTTTGACAGTGTAACTTGAGCATGAGTTTCACTAGTTTCAGTCAACAACTTCCGACCTTTAACATGATTTGAAATACTTTGCCAGTCATAACAATTTGCCATAATATTCATCTTATTTTAAGAACTAGTGTCCTTATTTTTGTGGATTGCTTTTTCAAAGATCATCTGTTCTCTTTGGGGGTAATGATATAACTCTCCGAAGTTCTATGCTTGAAGTTTGCTAGTTTCAGAATCTTTTTCTTGTATTAACAACTAGCGTCCTCTTTTTTCGATTCTGAAGTGCGTTTTCCCAGATCATCTGTTCCTTTTGGGAGTAATAATATAACTATTTAAAGTTCTATGCTTGAGGCATGCTAGTTTCAAAACACATATTGGACTCTCTGATTTTTTTTGTACTACACCCTTTGCAACTTATTTGTTCATATTCAGTGACAGATCAGAGATTTTGAAAGCAATGGCTTAAATCTCACTATAACTAAACGAGATGAATTACAACGACTAAGAACTCAAGTGGATGACTTAAGCATGCAATATGTTAGTAATCTGAATGATGATAAAACTTTCCTTCTCCTGAGTGAGGCGGAGCTTGTTGGATTACCTCCTAAGTTCTTTGAGGTAAATATTTCTTTCTTGTCTGGTCTTTAACATCTCAATCTGTTCTATTTTCAATAAAAAAAAATCGAAATATAATGGCTTTTAGTATTTGGCATGTTGTGAATAATTCAGTCAATTGCCATAAGATGATAGTCCGTGCTTCCTCTGCCTGGAAGTATATTCAGCTCTGCTTTTGTGGGTGATATCTTGTATTATGCCACTCATTTCCTGCAATCAGTTTAATTTTTCTTAAGTACATTTACTGAATTATTATCTATACCAAAAGTGTAAAAGCATTAATATTTGCACTGGAAATTTACATAGAGTGGTAGGGAGTGCTATAAAAATGAGTACTTTCACTGCAGCATTGTTTTCACTGTTATTTTGGCTGGCAAGGTGAAATGACGGGATAAACAGCTTTTCTCAGGTGAAAATTGTGAATGTTTATCCTGGCTTGCCGTCAATTGTCTAGAAGGAATTTAGTCTTGAAAATGACATGAAAAGACATGTTTTCGTTGGAAACTTTTACAATATATAGTGCATAATCAAGTTTTTGTGCGACCTTTGCAGGGTTTAGATAGAGCTGAAAATAGCAAATACAAGATTTTCTTGAGAAGTCATCACATTTTACCTGTATTGGAGCTTTGTAAGGTACGGAGTATTTACTTACGTTGCACAACAGTAGCCCGGCGGGTTTGAAACCTTGGCATTTATCATGCCTGTCTTAGGGTTATAAGTTATAACCATAGTTGCCAGGATGTGAAACAGAACCATGACTACAGTAAAACTCAGAGAGATTACTTTCCATAATGAGGGAAACAGCAAATGCAGTTTCCCATGTCAAAAAGGAATTCCTGGTAACTATAGTCATGACAGTGGTCCACCATTGGCACTCACACAACAACATACCTTTTTTATCCTTGTTCTATCTTAACATAGTTATATGTTGATAGAATTGGATTGGTGTAAAAAATGCTTATGTGTTGATTTATGAGAATAAATAATGAGTGACTTCTCTAATGCCAAACGTGGTGGCATACAACTGGAAATTATACATAAATTGAGGTGTCTATGGTTCTGAGGTAGTATGGAGAACTGAAAGAATTCTGCCCTCGTTGCACGTGGAAAAAATATTTTATCGGTTGTAAGCATGTTACAATGCTGCCAATATAAGCTTGCAATGTTCAGATGCATGAAAGATAAAACCATAAATAAATGAGAAATGTTCTAATAGATGCAGGGTTACATTAAGGAAGACATGAATCATATTATAAATTAGTCCCAAGGGAGTTCATATTTAGTGAATTCTTTAATACAAATTTCACATGTATGTCGATTGTCAACATACTAAACTTACTTTTCTGAGGGTTTTTTTTATAGGTTATAATAATGAAGACATTAGTCATATTATAAATTAGTCCCAAGGGAGTTCATGTTTAGTCAATCTTTCAAAATGCGATCTAGAGGGGGACCAGGCGCCTAGGCATTAGGCGGGAAAAATCGGCTTAGGCGGCCTATTAGGAGCCGGGCGAACCCTTCCCGCCTAGTGCCTTTTGAAACCTTGTGTTTAGTGATTCTTCAATACTAATTTCATATGTTTGTCAACATACTGAACTTACTTGTGGTAGAATTTTTTTCTATAGTACATAGCAACAAATTGTGGACATTTACTTGATTTGGAATTTTATGATACTTCTAAAAGATTAATACTTTGACACTCATTTTCTAGCAGTATATTTGTTCTGGAAGTATCTTTACAAGAACCATGTGTAGTCGATTACTTTGCATCTCATAAAAGCTGCAATTGCAAATGTTCTTCATTTTCATAGTTTTATTGTGTGCATTCAAGGTTTTTATTCATCGACGAAAATACATAAGTTTTTTAATGCAGCGACTGCCTATTATATCGTAAGTTTATTCTTTCACCTTTAAAGGTAGGCCTGACAAGGAAGACAGTTGCTGTAGCTTATGGACAGAGATGTAAAGGAAATATCTCAATATTGGAAAGTTTGGTAAGTCAAGGGAAAATCCGCATCTCTAGGACTCTTTTTTTATTACACAAAGAAATATCTTTGCATTTGTGATTATTATTAAAACCTTAATTTGCTTCTCCCAGAATTGATTTTTATCTATGTCATTTACATTATATTAAATTTGAGGGACTTGTTGTACACGTGTAAATTAATGTACCTTGTTCAGTTAATAACAACACATCGGTTAATGCTAGGAACCAAGAATTTTGAGATATCAAGAAAACTTCGTCTCTCATTTTGACTCTCTCTTGATCTGAGATTGCTATATCTGCATTTGAAATTGCTCGGAGATTATATCCTGATATAACACACATTAATATGTATCGAGTTTTTCCGTACTAAACAAAGAGGAGATGAGGGAAACCTCACTTTTGTAACATTCCGTCAGAGTTTCATTGTAAAATTTTCTCCAGAAAATCTAAAAGCACCCTAATATAAATTAGGCACCATATTCTTGTCCTTTATCAGCATATCTCTACTCCTTGTGATTCCATGTTTAATTTATCTGGCTCCGTATCCAGTGCTGTTAATGACATATTCATACTTCATGTATACTTGTATTTCACATGAAGTTAGAAAGAAATAATTTGCACGCACTAGAAGTTTCATGGGTATATATTATGACAACCAATTAGGTAAGAAGAAGTTACAGTTAATGACTGAATTGCAGCATATTGTCGGTTAAATGGTTTGAAAATATTGCAGGCCGAGAAAAAAACATTCACCCCAAATTAACAAAGCTGTTTAGAATCAATCACAAAAATCACAGTTGGGAAATTTTAGTAAATAACATTTAAGAGGTCGCCTAAGAAGCAATTATGTCTCTCTCTGTCTCTCTTCTTTTATTTTCTCTACCTTTTTGCTTTTGTGAAGAAGAAGAAATAGTCAAAAAGCCGCAGCCAGGGGTTCTACTTTAGCTGTTGCAGGCAGAAGGAGCCTGTCTTGGCATTTAAGCATAAGAAAAACCAATTTTATTTCGAGTTAAATTTACACCCCATGCTTTCTTTAAGTTGCTGTTTCTTCATAAAACCAATTATAAAGATTCCACCTCATAAAGTTGAGATTCTAATTATTTACTTCCTTGTAATGGTTATATCTCGTCTCAGTGCTGTAAAACTGTAATCTTGTTAATTTTTTTTTGTGATTTTACAAGTTACTTCGTGATATGCTAACCATGGTCTTGTTCCACTATCATTTAGGTTAACTTGCGCCACAAGTGTGCTAGACTGCTTGGCTTTTCAAACTATGCAGAGTATGCTGTTAATTACAGAATGGCAAAGTCATCGTCAAAGGTCTGCTCATGTTTCTATCATATAATATTGTAATATTTTTTCCCAAGTTTGTCCTTCAATCCTATATAAATTTCTTCAACTTATTGGTGTTTCCGGTAACAATAAGGGTATTCTTTTTCGCTGGAATTAGGCATAGGGGTCTTAGAATGTTCACTGTAGCGTGCTCCTTCTTTTGATCCATGACGGTGTCTAACGCTCATGGCTTAATTTTAAATTTTGGTAATATGAGATTGTCCTGGTGTGAACAGTTTTAGAAGTGGGAATTATCCAAAGTATATAAATTACAAGATTATCAAATTATTAATGGAAGTAAAGGCAATAAAGTTATGACATTGCATTTTGTTTTGCAGTTTTGTAGATATAGAACATACGATAGAGATAACAAGAGATGATTCCTAAATTTGCATGTTAATTTCGTATGTCTAGCATAAAACATGTGTTTTTGAAATCTTTTCCCGATCAAGTAATTGCATTTTAATTATATATTTCTATACTTGTGGGATTGAACTCAAATTTGGAATGAATATGGTTGCTTTTCTTTAAGGTGTTCGAGTTCTTGGAGGATCTTTCTGCTAGTTTGGATGAGTTAGCCACCAGAGAACTTACTACGCTAAAGGAATTGAAGGTTAGATTTTCCAAGTTCATATGTATCAATATACTGCAGAGTGGTTTTATATGTTTTAACTTCAAAAATGTTTGATGCACAGAAAGAAGAGGATGGAGATTCTCCTTTCGGAATCGAGGACATGTTGTACTATGTGAAGAGAGTTGAGGAGCTGCAATTCGATCTGGACTTTGCGGATATTAAACAGTATTTTCCTGTCAATTTAGTTATGTCAGGGATTTTAAAGATATGCCAGGACCTTTTTGGTAATTGCCATGATGTGTACATTTCAGCAATTTCATTTTAAACTATTCATTTCTTATGTATTTAACAGTGGTATTACTGCTTTAATGTAGGATTAAGATTTGAAGAAATTGCAGATGCTGAGGTTTGGAATCCTAATGTTCAACTTTATTCTGTTTATGACCTTTCTTCGAGTGAGCTATTTGGCTACTTTTATCTCGATATATTCTCCAGGTTAACCTTCATACTTGTGTTTCCTTTAGTTTCTTCGTGATCAAATCTGGTCATGGCTCACTTGATGATTTGAAATGAATAACTTGTTTCATTCTTTAACTACAAAAACAAACCTACATGTCATTTCGCAGGGAAGGGAAGTATGGACATACATGTGTTGTGGCTCTTCAAAATGGTTCATTTGTCAATGGTGTCCGAAAGGTGATTTTAGTACTCTTGTCATTTTATTAGAGTTAGAAGTACTGGCACTTTATGATCAAATTGTGTATCATCAGTTAACGATATATTGCATGCTTGCTCAGTTTAAATGCTTATTATCGATTAGTTACGCGCTGAGGTTAATTCCCCTTTTGCTGCATGTGTAATGGCTCTAGCCATTAAGTAAAAGCCCTTCAATTTTTTAATTTTTTTTCAAGGTTTGATACAATTTATTTTCAAAATTTATTGGCCTGTTTTCTCTGTTTGTGGTTCTCTCTCTTTGAATGGGAAATAACCTTCGGTTTCTTATTTTCTTGAATATGGTCCAAAGTTTGTTAGGTACCTATGATCCTGCATGTTACTTTAACTCTCTTTGGCAGTGATATTCAGGTTGGATTTGGCGTAGATTGTAGTTCTCCTGTGGTCTTAATGTCTTGTTAAAAGATGACGTGATTTTTTTAGATGATAATTATTTGTTACTGCATGTTAGTGATTCATTTTTTATGATTGTAGATCCCTGTGGCATTACTTATTTCACATCTGCAGAAGGAAGTTAATGGTGGCACTGGGTTATTGAGATTCTCTGAAGTTGTTAATCTTTTCCATGAGTTTGCCCATGTGGTATGATATATTGCAGCCTCGTTAAGAATGAGCTTATTATTATTTCATACATCTGTGACAACCACTTATGGCTTTTACCTGCTGTATGACCCATATTCTTGTGCCTATAATTTGCTCCCATGCATAGTTTCATTTTGTTTCTTTCTACAAGTCTTGATTTATAAGTACAAAAAGGATTTTTTTTTTTAGTTTGGATGCCTGACTCTGTTAGCTGTACCAATGTTCTCCTTTTTATTAGAATCTGATAAGCAGACACAGTTTCTGCCACTAAATTCAATGCCTTTGAAAAAGCATTTAGTTAAGTAGATCTTGTGTTGGCTGGCACAAGAGGTATATCGACTTTTCTCAAATGATGATTTTTGTAACTCTGATTTGAACAGTTTAAAGGCTTTCTGTTGCTTCAAATTTTTATCTTTGTAGAAACAATTTACTCTTTTGGCTTTCTTCCATCTGTACCATAGTTGAATAATTTTGTTAAATTGCTTTCAAACTTTTGGCTTGTGTGTCACCACTTCTTTACATAGATCTGAACTATTCCTTTGCCTCTGGTTATAGTTCTCCGGTTAGTAACATACTTTTATCATTTTCAATGAGATTTTAGGTCCATCATATTTGCAATCGTGCATCATTCCCTAGATTTTCAGGGCTTCGCCTAGACCCTGACTTTGTAGAAATTCCTGCCCAGGTCTTAGAGAACTGGTAAGAAATTAAGCATGAATAATTTTTCATAAAAATCCATATAGATTCTCGGTGTTTTAACCTTTGATTTGTTTGCTTAGGTGCTATGAGAGCATTTCACTCAAACTGTTATCAGGTTTTCATCAGGTAATGCTCGTTTTCAGTTTTCTAGTGAATGCTTTTGGTTTTGAGGCTTAGTGTTTGTTTGGTATCTCTATAAACCAGTGCATTCACCTGTGTAGTTGTATTATAGAATGCAATCTACAGTTGCCTGAGATGGACGTTTTTTATAGTTTATATTGCAATTTAGGTTATGGACGTTTTTTATAGTTTATATTGCAATTTGCATGACTTGCAGGATATCACTAAGCCCATCAAGGATCAAACCTGCAAAGCACTTAAGAGATGGCGATGTTCCTTTTCAGCCCTAAAGTTGAAGCAAGAAATCCTTTACTGTAAGCCGGGCATCTATGTCCTTGAGAATTGTGTTTCTTCTTTAGGCATTTAAAAATGATTTCGTTTGAAGTTCTATGGTAAATTAATTCAAGTTGATCCTTAGTTGAAGTCATGCACTGCAAAGATATGTGTCCAATTCTGAGGAAAATAGAAATAAATGCCGTCTTAGTGAAGCATTACATGATATACATTAAGGTATGTGTGTTTCTTGATTAAAAAAAATATCAAATTAGGGTACAAGTGGTAGCATAGAATTAACTGTTCTTTAACTAGAAACTAGACCATATTTTTTAGACAACCTAGAAACAAAACGTGGACCAGCTTTTTGGGACTGAAAGGGTATTATAATTTAGTAAAGTTCATCTTGGAGAGCATACATTCTATGTATTGTTTATCTTGGAGAAGTCATTTGCTGTTATTGTGAAAATGGTACCACACATTTTCATCCCAATTCCCTAGTTGTTTATCGATATTAACTCAACAAAAAAATGTGAAATTGTAAAGGTACTTGGAACTCAAATGTAGGCTTGCTCTAAGGGCATGGAAAAAATACTCGTTTTTTTACGTCTAAAGACAGCGAAATGCCTTATAAAATATATTTGTAGATGTATGATATTGGTACTAGAAACATTTGTCTGAGAAAAAGCATGTATTTCAGGTTTTTTCGATCAGATCATACATTCAAATGAGAACGTTGACATTATTGGCTTACTCGAACATCTTCATCCAAAGGTAATACTTTTTTTACCGTTACGATTTCCATAAATGAGTAGTCTATGCTTTGCCACGGTTAATTTTATTCAGTATTTCTGTACTTTTCCAGGTAATGTTAGGTTTGCCGATGCTTGAAGGAACAAATCCAGCTTCATGTTTCCCAAGGACTGCTATTGGGTTCGAAGCTTCTTGCTATAGTCGCATCTGGAGTGAGGTTATTTCTCTTTCCTTGGCATCCATTTTTTTGGCTACCAAGTCCAGGAGTAGTGATGCCATAAGTGGAGCCTTGTGCGGACAAGGTTGTCTCGCAGACCCACAGTTTACAAAAATGCTTTTTGTTCTAATCATTTTTTAAAAGTATTTTATATATTATGTTTTGCAACCGCGTTAAATACCATTTTGTGTTTAGTAGACCCACAATATTTATTTTGGTTCCGCCGTTGAGTAATGCCATGCACGCTTAATAACATGTCGAAAAATCTTCATGGGACAGTGTGGGTATAAACTTCTTAGATCATCGTGTTACCAATACAAATAAAATGTTCTAGTTTTGTTTTTTTCCGGGCAAGCTGTTGTCATCGTGCTGTGTACTGAGTTGCTTCTTACGTTAGGTCTTTGCTGCTGATATATTTGCGTCCAAGTTCAGCGAAGATCTATCTAACCAGTTTCTTGGCATGCAATTCAGGACCAAGGTAATCAGTTGACTACAATAAATAGCATTTAGCCTTACCTTGGACGTCAACTGAATTTACAGCGGTGCATTTTAGACTCGAATTTTGTCTTATACTTACGCCAGTGTAGCCGAAATCTTATATTATATTGTGTGGGTGTTGATCAGGTATTAGCTCCAGGAGGAGCAAAGGATCCGATCGAGATTTTAACAGACTTTTTAGGACGAGAGCCATCTATTCAAGCTTTTGTAGACAGAAAAATGGAGTCTGGCCTGTGAATTTTTGGGCGTGGTTAATTATTGTTGCTTACAAATTTTGTAATATGTTTCTTTTGCCAAATGATGATTACATTCATTTTACGTTGACCTTAATATATCCGTCTTCGCTGTGATAGGCTTATAGCAATAAAATGACTTGTGTTGCATTTGGTGGTAATTATTCTAGGAGAGAACTGCAGCCGCCTCCCACTATACTTCGGGGGTCTGTTGTAGCTACAAGTTCGTCGATACCTACGGTGAAAAAAACAAGTTGATCGTCCAACCTAACTGAAGATAGAGTAATGCTACACCTGTAATTAATTATCGAGTGTAAGGTAGGAGTACTTTACTTTGAATCCCCAAAATTACAACCAACTCATGTGCAGTTACTCTTCAACTCCATTTATTTTGCATCATTTCTTATTTCGTAACAACAACCCACCAAATTAGCTATTGTCCATCTAGGATCGACCCAGGAAGCTAAATTAGCGGCACGGGAGAAACTGAATACCTTCTTATTAGTGTTTAAAAGGAAAAGAAAACAATCTCTTGTATGGCAATCCAAAAATTAAGCTCCTTGGGGTTGATCATATATTCATATTGTATCTCTTCTACCGGACCCTTTTGAGTTGGACAGTGGATCGGAAGGTACAACTTTGGTGACTACAGATAACAAAAAGTTAAGTTTAACACTCCACACTTCAACAACGATCGCAATCTTCCATTCTTACTCTTATAATAGTACAACCTTTTTCTACAATTATGTGTTACATATCTCGAGCTTTTCAAAGTTATTGATGAACAAAAATCTCGAGCTTAATTCTAACTTAGTTGCATATCTCGAGCTTTTCAAAGTTATCGATGAACAACCCATTCTCCTGCTTCTGTGTCTTCCACTTAGACGAATAAATTTAAGCAGCACATTGTATGTGATCACATTGACAGCTTAGTCACATTGTCGGTTGCTGTCCTTGTGTTAGATCTTTAAGATCAGAACTTCTTCATCCAATCTACTAGTCAACGTATGTCCTGTCGGACATTCCTGATCACATTAAGGAGCAGTTCCTAACTAGTCGACTGTTCGTTTATGGCTGATCATTTTAATTGTTTTTTTTACTGTAACATGTTCACAACAACAGATGTATGACCAGCCTTAATTGGTGTCTGGCACCGCATTGAATCTATATTCGTAAAATCGAATATAGTCTTGATTGACATTCTAAGAACAAATCAACATTATTATAAAAACCAAGCTAATAAATATTAAATAACCAATACAACAATACGTTTCTTCAGGTTACTATGCTACATTTACATTACTTGCAACTTTGTACAAATACGAAAAAACATTATATTTATAGAAATAACAACAGTGAGGATCCTATATATGGAGTATTTAATTTCCCTTGAGCTCGGGAACTTTGGGAACAAGTATAAGAGCTGATTTTTTCCTAGTAGCTAACCCAAAAACTTCCTCCGAGTCCAGATCATCTGCCCCTACTCCTCTCGGCAACTCCCAATCGAAATGATACAAAACTCTAGCCAAGCAAATCTCAACCGTCGCTAACCCAAATGCATATCCTGGGCAACCCCTTCGCCCTCCTCCAAATGGCAAAAACCTGAAATCCTGACCCCTGAATTCGATTTCTTTTTCCAAAAATCTTTCGGGGTTGAACACCAGAGGGTCCTCCCAGGACTTTGGGTCCCGCCCTATTGCATATGTATTTATCAATATTCTGGTCTTAGCTGGAATGTCGTATCCGCCGAGGACACAACTTTCCATTGACTCGCGAGGGACTAGTAGTGGGACCGGAGGGTTGAGTCGCATCGTTTCCTTTATAACTGCTTTTAAATAATGCATGTTGCTGACATCATCTTCTTCGATTTTTCCGTTATTTGATCCGATTTTCCGGACTTCATATTGGGCCCTTTTCATGATTTCTGGGTGTTTCACTAGTTGTGTCATTGTCCATTCTAAGGTTGATGATGTTGTATCAGTCCCAGCTACAAACATGTCCTGCTGAGTAAGAAAAAATGATTAATTTGAAAATATTATTGCTTTTTGATAAACCTTTGGATCGCTTGAAGTAGTAGAGTACTGAAAATAAACGTGAAACTATATATAGACGTGACCTTGTGAAAAGAGAAGAATATGAAATATAAGCAAATAGAAATATATAGATATATACTAGTTCGTACTATATGACTAAACTTGAACATTACTCCACTTTACTATGAAAACAATTAATTAAAAATTCATTTTTAGTAACAAAATGTCTACAAAAGTATTCATGATTTCTGATAAGTTTACGAGTTTTTTTTTTTTTGTAGCTAGGAAGATCTACTGATTGAGTCAGTTCACTGTACGAGTTTCCAAAGCAGAAATTTCCACAGAAGCTGATCAAGAATAAAAAGGTTTCCAAGCAATGACTACTGAGATTTTTATTTTATTTTCTTGAACGACCATTATATATATTACTCCATTTAGTATTATTAGAAAACCCAATAACTTTTAAACTGGTTAGAGTTATCAACATTAAGTCTTAAGAAAATTGAGTAAGCACCTTCTAACTAGTTGTTACTCCATCTGTTCTCATTTATTTGTCCACTATAAAACTACGTACAATTTTGACCGGTTTATAACTTGTATCAAAATTGTCGAAATGATTTTTGTTTTAAATCTAATCATAAAATATAACATTTGAACTATATGATCAACTTTTGAAAATTTTCATTCCGACAATTTTGATACAAGTTTTTGACCGGTCAAAATTGCACATAGTTTCATAGTGAAGTTAAATAGGAACGGAGGGAGTGCATGACACCAATAAAATCCACATGACATTTTCACTCTTTCCCCATGTTCTTTTCGGTAAGTGTTTCCCAATGATCTTAATTAGATGTTAATGAAATATCCCATAATGCTATTAATATCTAGGAAGCTGGGTAATAATTAGGTTAATTTACTATTTTCATAATTTCTTCGTGTTTATATATAAGAAAATTACGTCTGAGAGAGGAGCCAGAGAAATGATTTACCATGACAAGGGCTTTAAGATTATCATCACTAATGGGCACCTCAAGATCACCCCTTTCTTGAACTCTAAGCAACACATCAACAAAATCCTCTTTATTACTATTTTCATTATTTTCCAACAATATTTCATTATTCTTCAAATCCCTTTTCTCCAAATGCTCTTTTATGATCTCATCACAAACCTCTCTCAAATCCTTCAAATTCCTCTCCAACCTCCTCTTCATCCCGCTCACGGAATTAACCCAACCCCACTCGGGATAAAAGTCTCCTGCACAAAACCCCGCCAGCAACGCCTGCGTCTCGGTCAACACGTTAACCAGGTTGTGTTGCCTGGTTCCCTCTTTAGTCCCCATAATGAAACGTTTTCCAAAAGCAACTCTACATAGTATATTGTTCGCCAGGTTGAAAAACAACCGGCTCAAATCCAGCTCAGACCCAGCCTGGGCCTGAGCTGACACTGACAAGATGAACTGGGAAACCTCATCCTCTCTGATGACCCGAAACGAGTTAACTCGTTTTGGGTTCAGTAACTCGGTGACACAGACCTTTCGGGCCTGGCGCCAGTATGGGCCGTAGGAGGAGAAAGTGACGTCTGAGCAACCGAAGGAAAGATACTGGGCCGCTAGGAGCTGTGGGCGGTTCGCAAAGACATGGTCATGGGTTTTGAGGACTGACTCAGCGAGTTGGGCCGATGAGATGACAACTGAGTCGACTTGGCCTAGTTTTAGGTGAAAAATGGGGCCGAGGTTTTGGGCAAGTTTGGCAAAGGAGTGATGTGGCATGCTGGTGAGGAGGTGGAGGTGGCCTATGATTGGGAGACATAGTGGAGATGGTGGTGTTACCGCTCGTCTTGGCGGTTTTCGGTGGACGGAGTAGCAAGTAAAGGTGCCGAGGGCGAGAAGTAATATAGCTAAGTTTTGAACGGTAAAAATGTCCATTTAGGATATTGTTTTAAGCAAAATGAAGGAAATATGAAAGGAATTGATAACCCCATCCCAACTTTGTATATATAAACTTGGAAGTTGGAAACAGCACGTGATATGTCATTCATTGTCATGCAAAATACTTATTGAATTTTTCCCCCTATATTTTACGATTTCTTTTTTTAGGATTGCTTAAATATCAGTGTGGTAAATTTGGCTTCAAGTTTTGGTACTCGTTTTGTTAAGAATAATGTTTTTTCCCTGTAATGTGAAGTCGTATTGACAGTTGATGGTCTCAACTCTCAATGCATAACGCAAATAAATAAATAAACCTAAGTAGGTAATGTCAAAGAGATTTTTTTGAAGTTGACATAAGATATAGTTTTAAGTAACGGAAATTGTGTATTTTCCTGAACATAGTGTCAATGTCTACATAATAGTCGAGTCTTGAACATCAGCCCATCCTAGAATCTGTCTTAATTTGTTTAATATTTTGGCAAAGGTCTGAATTAAACAACTAAACAAGTACAGTGTGACAATTTGCAAGTGTAATTGAGAATAGCGTCAAAAATGGGAAAAAAGAGCTTAACGAAGAGATGGTAATATTTGAAACTTCAAGTTTAGTGAACTAGAAATGTTATATATACGAAACTACAAGACATGAAAAAAAACATTCATTTTTTGATTATCTCAAAATATAATTATTTCTAACTTTCTTATACAGTTTTTTGTTTGAATCCTTGGTCATTGACTTGTTCTTTTGTATTACGTATTAAACGTAATTTTATTCTAGGAAGATAAATATATATATATATATATATATATAGCACCTGAGATGAATGTACAGCTTTTCTCTTCTATCTGCACATCACATTGCATTAAAGGCTCAAGGTGTCAACCACCAAACTCTAATCTAAATGTCAAAGTTGTTACAAAATTTCATTGTATTTATCTTCACCACCACCTAGCATGTAAATGAAGCATAGGACAATAGTGTATATATATTAGGGAAGAATTGTCTCTGACGGTGTAAAACAGAGTTGAAAAAACTGTGTTTAGATCTGTACCGTCTGATCATTTGAATATAACTGGATCAGACGGTGCAGACCTAAACACAATTTTTCTGACTATGTTTTACACGGTCAGATGTCCATTTTCTATATATTACATACAACTATATCATATGGGTACGTTTGCAACTGTGCCAGAACATGCCAGGTGACCCATTGAATTACCTCAGCCATGCATATAGTTTAAAGTATTAATTCAAAGATTTACAAACTGGAAATCAAACATTACTATCAAAGAGTGAAGATGTTTCCTCTTTTAACAATAGACGAATATTTGTACTGAAAATCGAATTCCATGTTTATTTCAATTTTGCTTAAGATATAGAATAAGGTCTTTGCTTTCCAGAGAAGAACAAAACTTGGGAAAATTGTATTTAGACGTGTTGAAAGACTATTTTCAATTGCTAGTTTAACGACATCATCACTGGTTTTGGGGCTATTGAAATAATACTTTTGAAATTATTTCACTTTATGGTCACCTGACTTAATTTATGATCCTTATCTAGACTTGTTTCAAATTTGACATCAAACTCTTTGTCCTTTGCCAACTTTGTTGAATTCGAATACTTGCTTATCTAAATTCAATTGGTATGAGGTACCAAAGAGATATTCTTATGCAGTACATAACTGGTTTTCCCCTAATCTTTCTTAAGGCAGTTCTGTAAAAACAAAATTATAAAAAAATTGTTCTGTAAAAATTACTTATGGCTTGTGGGTTTAACTTTAACATCTATGAAGTATGAAGCCATCAGGATCATCAGCTAAATCTTCAGTAATAGCTGATATAGATCTTTTCATGTAAAATTGAAAAGACCAGAAGAAAACCAAAACAAAAAGTTTGGTGTCCATGCAAAGGAGTACTAAATTGAACTAGACAAACCAAGGTCAAATAGAACCTTGCCTGTCCTGAATTAAATGAAAAGATCTCTAAATGTTCTAAATGTGGTGTAGATTTATAAGTTTCATGAAATGTTGAGTGTGTTTCTGTAAAATATATAAGAGTAGTAAATGGTTCAAGAATTTAGTCGGGAATAATTTTAATTGAACTGCAAACACATGTTCGTGTCCAGTAAGGCAGTTACTAAAGAAGCGAATCCGGTGCACGAAGCTTCTAATGTGTGCAGGGAAGGGAGGGAAAAATCAATGAATAACCACCATTCTAGTAACAAAGATACCATTGAAAGAAAACTAATACAGACAATGTTTGGTTAAATATTTTGCTCTTTCTCTTAAAGTCTGCACTTCATTTTGTTCACTAGCTTAAAAAACATAGCAGTGCTGTTTTTTTCTCCTAAACAAGTTACTAGCTAAATTTATAAGTTGCAACCACACAAGGCCTCTGCTTTAAGCTGGATGAGCCTAGCTTTCTTTAAAATATGCAGCCAAACAAGTCGAATGATTATGTATCACAACAATCACACTGAAATTAAACAACCATTATTGTAATATAGAAACAGATAGTCAACAGCAGTTAATATCTAATAATCTATGACCTACAATTGTTATTTGACAACAAAATACCACTTCTACTATGCCTAATTCCTCTGTCTTGTCATAACATGATCCAATATACTAACATGAGAATAAATAAGGATGAGAACTATGTTAAATGTTAATTCTCTCGTTTTGCAATATTAGCCAGCCATTTTATGTTTCAAGCGGTGCACGAAGGGAATATGGACTGGTGAGATGCGTTATAGCGTTGTCATATCGTCATGTGCATGCCTCTAGATCTCCATCTCCAAATGAGTATTATGCAACAACCTGATATAAAATATAAATTAAAAAATCATAAGTAAATGTATTCAAGTGGAGCTAATGTTGTTACTAATAGAAAAGTACTTTTACAATGAAAAGGCTAAAGTGTCAAAAATAAGTTAAGCTAAAAAACTTCTACAATTAAATAAAATCTCACGTAATACAAAGTTGAATTGATTAAGCCAAGATTTGAAGCTGAGACCTATAAGTAGATAGTAACAAGATTTCCCTTTGCGCCATGGATGTAGTAGGTGTAGTGTATGCACTAAAATCATTATATGATATGTAAAAAATTACATATATGTATCACATTTAAAATAAAAATTATAGGGGCAATTTACTTTTAGTAGTAAAAAAAAAAGGAAATTAATTCATTTTTCCTTTTTAGTGTTATTCCAAAAGACTAATTCTTTTTTTGTGTAACTTTTATCTCATTCACTATGCTAGTATCTTATTCAATTCGTGAATATACAAAAAAATATAAGAAAACCATAATAAAATATGTATAAATTAAAAAATACATAAAAAAATTTAAAATATATAAAATCAAAAAAATTAAAAAAATATTTTTAAAATGAAAAAAAAAACGTTCATTCACATTCACTTAAAAAAACTCATTTTTTTCAAAAAATTGAAGTGAATGGATAACAAAAAGTTCATTCACTTCAAAAATTTATAGTTAATAGATAAAAAAACGTTTATTCACTTCAATATTTTAGATTGAATGTACTAAACAAAATCTCATTCAATTCAAAAAATTATTACAAAAAAAACTCATTCAATTCAAAAATATGAAACGAATGGATAAAAAAAACGTTCATTCACTTCAAAATAACAAATAAAAATTTCATTCAATTAAATATTTTGAAGTGAATGTACCAAACAAAAGCTGCATTTCAAGTTTTTAAAATAAATGGACCAAAAATAACTTATTCACTTCGGAATTTTGAAATAAATGTACCAAACAAAAACTCATTGACTTCAAAAAATCAAACAAAAGATCATTCACTTCAATATTATTGAGCAAACAAAAGTTCATTCACTTCAAAATAACAAACAAAAACTCATTCAGTTCAGTTTGATCAAGTCATTTCAAAATTTTCAATTGAATCAAAGAAAAATGCATCGAAAGTAATTACTTGGGAGTATGACTTTTTGGAAATTTATTCAAAATTATAATATCCCGATCAGTCGGTACCTCTCTTATGTGTTGTTGAACTTTACTGTGATTAGAGTCGGCCTCGACTATGGGGTTGTTGAATACACAATTTTATATTTTGAGTTACAAAAGACATTACTTGAAAAAAGTTCGAAAAAATCTTATATATAGAAAAACTATCTTTTTAGTTGACCGGGTTTGTCGTAGTAACCATGGGACAAGGCCCCAATGGTTTTTTTTCATGTTGTGTCAAAGTCAAGGACAAATTATAAGTTGAAATCATCCCTAATATTAGACACATTTTTTTTTGTCATGACTACAAATTATAAATACCAGCCGTCCACCTCACTTGATGTGTTTGAATTACAAATAATTACACATTTGTACGAGTAATTATTAATGAAAAAAATTAGTGGCAAGATAACCGGAGAAGAAGAATTTGAAAATTTGCCCTGCAAAGAAAAATGAGAAGAAGTTGGATTTTTATACTACACTTTTTCTGAAAAAACGCACAAACCGTAAAAAAAAATTTACGGTTTACAGAAATTACATGCAAACCGTACATTTAATGTACGGTTTGAATGTAATTTTTTTTTTTTTTTTGTTTGTAATTTCAATTTGTAAAATAGGAAAAATATATAAAATATGCAAATCCATAATTCACTTAGCTATATATAATTGTTTGTTGTTTGTTTATATTAATTATAGAAATTATAATAATTGTTGATATTTGTCCCATTTTTTGCATTATTTTTTTTTTGTGTGTAATTTCAATTTGTAAAATAGGAAAAAATATATAAAATATGCAAATCCATAATTCACTTAGCTATATAATTATAGTTGGCAGATACCGACGCCTGACAGAGTAGTTCAAAATATGATTAGGGCTGGTTTTTATGGTATTCACACTATAGGTAATTATAGCGTAGACTGAGTCTTGCTTACAACCTTAGTTGATAGGTGGTGTGATAGACGCACACGTTCCATTTTGTCGGTGAAGAGTTGGGGATATCTTTACAGGATGTAGAGATTATGCTTGGTCTCAGGGTAGATGGTCTTACTGTTACCCGATCGGAGCGGAATGATAACAGGGCGAGCAGGTTAGATATGATAGAGAGTTTGTTGGGTGTTAGACCGGCTGACAATCAAGTGGATACAAACTGTTTGACAGTTAGACTTGATTGGATGTTCCACACTTTTGGTGAATTACCCCCAACCCTAGTGAGGACCGTTTGTTATATCAGTCTAGGGCTGCCATGTTATTATTACTGGGGGCACATGTGTTTTCAGATAAGAGCAGTGATCAGATTCCACTTTGGCCTCTGCCATTTCTAGAGGATTTTGACACATGTGCTGAGTATAGTTGGGGATCAGCTCTTCTGGGCTGCCATGTTATTGTTCTGTGCCTCTCATTTGTAATGAGAATATTGAGTTCCACCCCGCGGACAGGTTCATGAGACAGTTCGATTTTGTTCAGCGGGTCCCTACATATATTTGGAAACCCAAACAGGGTCACGACAAGGATAAAAGATATGGGATTGTGCAAAAACACGATTGGCCTGCACTTTTTGCAGAGTTTATAACCGTGTGGAATGACCGCCACAACCGGCTTGTTAACGGCGAATTTGGTACGGGGACGTCACTGGATTACATGAGATGGTATAGAGAGAGGACCCGCATCTTTATAAACCCACCTGAACTTGTCCGGCCATCTCACGGTTTCCGGGAGCATACGGGTGTGCTCAATAAAATGGTAACAACTAGTTAAAGTTCATTTAATGATAACCAAACAATTATTTTAATTATCTAATTAAACAATGATAACCAATTAATGATAACCAAACAATGATAACCAATTAATGATAACTAAATAATGATAACTCAATGATAACCAATTAATAATAACCAAACAATGATAACTCAATTATAACTAAACAATGATAACTCAAAACGGGTAAATATTAATAAAGCGTAACAATTTTTATTTTTCTCAATCAAAACAAATAACCATCATAAACATGTAACATCATAACCAAACCATTAGTAATAAATATCTAAATAACACAAATTTGAATAAAAACCCTAATTTTTTTATTAAATGGGACAAATATCAACAATTATTATAATTTCTATAATTAATATAAACAAACAACAAACAATTATATATAGCTAAGTGAATTATGGATTTGCATATTTTATATATTTTTTCCTATTTTACAAATTGAAATTACACAAAAAAAATAAATAATGCAAAAAATGGGACAAATATCAACAATTATTATAATTTCTATAATTAATATAAACAAACAACAAACAATTATATATAGCTAAGTGAATTATGGATTTGCATATTTTATATATTTTTCCTATTTTACAAATTGAAATTACACAAAAAAAAAAAATTAAAAAAATTACATGCAAACCATACATTTAATGTACGGTTTGCAAAAATATATGCAAACCGTACATTAAATGTACGGTTTGCATGTATTTTTGCAAACCGTACATTAAATGTACGGTTTGCATGTAATTTCTGTAAACCGTAGATTTTTTTTACGGTTTGTACGTTTTTTCAGAAAAAGTGTAGTATAAAAATCCGAACTCAAACAAGGGTGGCTTCTAAAATGGGTTGTTCTGGTTTATAATACGTGTCAGTTTCCTTTGATGGCAATTGTCATTTTCAAAACAGTACTCTGGGTTATTTTATAAATTACTTAAATATTTGTCAAAACGGTAATTTTCAAAAAATAACTTACAAGACTTCATAAGCCATTAAGCCCCTATTATATATTAGTTGGATCTTTCGTATAGGACGCATTCAGAAATAATGGTCTAAAATAATCATCCCTAAATAACTTATAGGAGTAGTCGATAACATATCTTGTCCAATCAATTTTTGATGAGGCTGTATTTTTCCAAATGCAATTTATTTGTTTCCATACTCAAATCGTAATTTTTTTTTCGAATCGTAAGTCAAATCAAACCTTAATTTTGACTTACGATTCGTAAGTCAGATTTACGGTTTGATCGTAAAATTACAAAATTGCCCCTGTGTTGAAATCTGAATCCGATCGATCGGACTTCACAGTCGATCGATCGGCCAAGCTCTCGGAATTTTTTTTCAGAGAGCTAATTAACTCAAAAAAAACATTTACGGACCGTAATCATGACTTATTCATAAATAAAAGGTCAATAAGTTAATGTGCACGATAAAATATCGTTTCGAGTACTAATCATTTAAAAAAACGGTTAATTTGTTTAAAATGATAGACGATTCAATAACGAACATAACGGTTGAAACGGAACTAAATTTGAAACTATTCATGTGTTTTTTTCGACATCATATATTGTGGAAATATAAATTATTCGTTCGGACTCACTTCAAATTTAATGATATTTACCACCATGTTCTTCAAAATGTGTTGATTTTTAATTGACTTGATACAGTAAAAAACAGTGAATTATACAAAAATCGTAAATAATAATCCCAAAAATGTACTTCTAATTCTTGTCTCATACTATATATAGATCTAGTGAAAGTATAAAACAACCTTGTACGGTTGTTGTCGTGTACTAGTCAAATCTCATATAATTTATCATTAAAAATTCTCGTAGCGATAAGAATGGTTAAGTCTTTATAAACCACAGACTATATCATATTTATAAACCACATGCTATATCATATTTTAGTGGATATGTGATAATTACTTTGACACTCTCACTCGCTTGTGCCCCGATATTTCAAATGTCATACGAGCGGACATGTTAAATCTCATATAACTTACTATTAAAATGTATCGTAATGGTAATGATGAGTAACTCATTATAAAACACATGTTAGATAACATTTTAGTCGATGGAAATAATTAGTGATGATACTCACACCTAACTTTATTGTTTCAAATTCATAACCTTCCCTAATAATGGCGAAGAAAAAAAAAACATATTAAAGCAAATATCAGAAACATCAATAATCATAGCAATAAAATGGAAAGAAATGTTGCAAATAACCTATAATAAGAAAGGGAGTCTAACTGTAAAGAGGTGCGGGGCGGATATTTCAAACTTTGTGAAAATTGGATAGAAGTCATATATATTAAAAACTTATTATCACATGCAATTGAAGCATTGTTCGAAATTTTGAATATTAAATTTTCCCACCATATTATTTATCGGATGTTGTGTTACATTACATTTCTAGAATAGCTTTAATTTGCTCAAAATAAAAAATAAAATAAGAACATTATTATTTTTTCAGTTAGTATAATAGATCACAAATTTAAGAAAAAACATAACACAGTATCGAAAAGACCAAATAAAGTTTCATCAGTACCAATATTCAAAATGCATCATGTTGACAAAAAATGAACGAGTATAGATCCATCAACTTTGAAAAGTCTATCAATAGCTACACTTGATCGCAACTTAACAAAAATATTACGCATTAACTTTTTACATAATAAGAGTTCAATATAAGTTAATTCAATCTAATTTTGACAATATAATGACAAATAAATAGGTTACAAGAAACTTGTATTCGGACCGAACAAACTTAAACCATTGGGACCAAATAAGATTTAATTAAAATTAACAAGACTTTCTAAATGTAAGTCCACCCAAATAGTGAAAATGTGGATAATGTTGAATTTAATAAAATAAATAGAAAAGTAGACAAAAAAAGAAAGAAGATAATGATGACAGCATAATAAGTATCTTCTCTCTCCCACCCCATTATCTTTCTCGGGAGATTCTCTTTTGAGGACTCAGATTACTCATCTGAGTCCTCATTTTACTTATTTGAGGATCTGGTTAAAAACTAGGTTCACGTCACATCTTATTTTTATTTATTTTTTTAATTCATTCCACTAAATTTTATTACAAAATAAATAACTCTAACATCACTTCATTACATCTCATTACATTTCATTTATTTACAAAATAAATAAATTTACCCACTCTATCACACTATTAATTAATACATTTCTCTGCTTTTTTTTCCACTCAAACTAAATACAAAATTAAAATATTTTATAATCATAATATTATATCAAGTTAACACTTTCAATTAATTTATATTTTGCACTTTTTTATTTATTAATTTTGTTAATTCCGAGTAAATAATTAAATTGTCCCCAAAAACCCTACACGTCATTATTTTCTTCCACCTTTACATTTAACCACTTTCAAGTTAACCCGGTTAACTTGTAAAAGTGAAATAAAATAATGGCGTGTAGGGTTTTCATTACAAAAAATTTATAAAAATTATAAAAACTTATAAAAAATCACAAAAAATTTAAAAAAAATAAAAAAAATAAAAAAATGAAAAAAATGAAAAAAACGAAAAAATTATATAAAAAATCAAAAAAAAATTAAAAAAAATCACAAAATTCACAAAAAATCACAAAACATTAAAAAAAAAATAACAAAAATAACAAAAAAAACAATTATAAAAAAATTAAAAAATCATAAACTTTTTAAAAAATTACAAAAAATATATAATTTTTTATAATTTTGGGATTTTTGTGATTTTTTTAATAATTTTTTGTGATTTTTTTCATTTTTTATAAATTTTTTATTATTTTTATAATATTTTTTCATTTTTTATAATTTTATGTGATTTTTTTTCATTTTTTTTAATATTTTGTGATTGTTTTTCATTTTTTTCATCTTTTATAATTTTTATAATTTTTTTTGTTATTTTTTTTGTTATTTTTTTTTCATTTTTTTCATTCTTGTGATTTTTTATAATTTTTTTATTTTTTTTATTTTTATAATATTTTGTGATTTTTGTGATTTTTTATAATTTTTATAATTTTTTTTTGTAATTTTTTTAAAATTTTGTGATTTTTTCATTTGTTTTTTTATTTTTTTGTGATTTTTTTATTTTCTTTATGATTTTCTTTATGATTTTTCATTTTTTGTGATTTTTTGTGATTTTTTTTCATTTATTTTGATATTTTTTGCATTTTATATAATTTTATGTGTTTTTTTTTTCCATTTTTTATGAAATATGTGTATGGCGTTTTGGTAAATAAAGTAAATAATTAAAAAGTGATAGCTATAGTAAATATGAAATTATGGAGATAGCTAGGAGTAATATAATTTCAAAAGTGGTACATATTGGGCATTATTTGATTTAATTATTTACTCGGAAGTAACAAAATTAATAAATAAAAAAGTGTAAAATATAAATTACTTGAAAGTGTTAACCTGATATAATATTATGATTATAAAATATTTTAATTTTGTATTTAGTTTGAGTGAAAAAAACAACAGATGAATGTATTAATTAATAGTGTGATAGAGTGGGTAAATTTATTTATTTTGTAAATAAATGAAGTGTAATGATATGTAATGAAGTGATGTTAGAGTTATTTATTTTGTAATGAAATTAAATGGAATAAATTAAAAAAATAAATAAAAATAAGATGTGACGGGGACCTGGTTTTTAACCAGGTCCTCATTTGAGCAATATGGGTTCTCATTTAAGTGAAAGGACTGCTCAAAAGAGACAGCCCCATCTTTCTCTCCCCATAAAAAAAGCAAACCCACAACAAAAACCCTTTTTTTCTTTTTTATTTATTTATTTCTTTTTAATAAATTAAATTCATCATCAAAGTACAATAAAAAAGAGAAACTGCTCCCTTTGTATTCTTCCTCTGTTTTTCATTTCCTGATGAAAATTAGGTGAATCACTTTTGTTTTAATAAACCTTTTTTAAGGCTATTCAAAATACATACATATATTTACATATATACAATACAAATAAGAAAAGAAAAAAAAAAAGGATTTTTAGAGAGATGGAGATGATTTATTATCACTTACCAAGATTTTCTCACCAAGAATCTGTTAAAATCCTTGAAGCTGATATTCAGCATGCTAATTCCTTGTGAGTGAATTTTTTTATTTTTTTTTCTGTTTTTTTTTTTTGTATCCGTCTTTCGTTGACCCAGAATTAGTAATTTAGTATTACCTGGTAAATTAGGAAAGACTTAAATTTGGAGCATTATTTTTATTATTATTTTCAGTTAAAAGTATTATACTATTACTTTTATTTGGTTAGTTTTGGAAGGGTAAAGGGTATATGAGGAGAGATTTAAATTTGGAGTTTTGTTTTATTACTTTGTGTTGGCTTGTTTCCCCAAAATTATGATAATTTGGTAAGTTTTGTTAGGGTAAAGTGGTAATTTTGGCTTTCCATCTTGTGTGTTGCTTGTGAACATAATTTTTGTGTAATTGTTCAGGGTTTAATAAATTAAGATTAAGATAAAGGGTTGACCCATCATTTTATTTTTCCTTATTTTTTAAGCTTACTGTTTGTACTAAAATCACTGCTGTCCCCCTTGATAATATTTTTGGCTGGGCTTAATTTTATTTGGTGTTATGTTTTCCCGATTCACTACTTCAAAATTCAAATTATCAATCAATATACAGGAAAATGGTCATTTACTAAGGCTAAATTAGGAAATTTTGTCTTACCCGCTATGGATTTCGTTGTGAATTGTGGTCATGTTATGATTATCTTCTTAGTTGTTGATTTTGGAGAAACTTGAATTTGAGTTTATCTTTTATCAGTAAGTACTTGGTTTTATGATACGTTGGGTTATTTTTGGTTGCAGAATTTCACTTTAGCTTTTGCTTCTTTTGCCATATGTTGTGATACATTTGGTAGTACATTGGGTTGACCAGCTTGAAAGTAATATTTTTTATTGTTCTTTTGCCTTTTAAGGTGAATGGAACCAAGTTTTTTCTTAAACTAAAAAAAGCCTGTTTATTTGCTTATAAGCTGTAGCCAAACAAGTTTTGCCCATCCCTCATTATGCACCCTTTTGTATTCATTTCTTTGCGTGTTTCTTAAATGTGTATGCAAGTTTTGAATTATCGTCCTTTCATAGTTCAGAGAGTCTAGCAATTCACGGTCTAATCTTTTGATAAATTTCCGCCCATAGTCCAGTATACAACAAATTAGTGTAGATGTTGTAGGGTAATTTGAGGATTTTCATTTATCATTTTCTGTGTTTGCTGATCATGATGATCAACATCATCTTATCTGTTAATTTGTGGAGAACTACAAATTTCAGGGTTTTCACTTATAAAAACCTCTATGAGCTGAAAGTTGTATGTTTTACTGATATTCTGCATGAATTTTAATAGTTCTTCAGAATTTAAAGGCAGGCTTGATTTTCCCATTAAAAATATTATTGTAAAGTATGCTTGAAGACTACAATTGTCAGAAAACATTCTCGGACCACTCCGTTTTTTGATCAAATGGAAGTTCACAGGCAATATCTAGGAAAAAAATGATGTTTTTTTTAGGTTTCAGTTTGGTTGTAGACACAGTCAAATAGGGCCTTTTGTCTCTAATTTTTGTACATTTTTGGGTTATAGCTAGCATTGTGGGTTTGGAGGTTATTTATTTTGCATGGGCCAAGTGAAGTCGCTGAGGTTTAGGCTTTTAGCATTTCGGAACACTGCTTGTTTGTCAGTGTTTAGGCTTAAAAAATTACAACTACCTTACCCTGAATAATTTGCTTTTGTTTCAAAAGAAGCTTAGTATAAATTACCGTGGTCTTAGTGAAGTTTGACTCAGCATGATTGAAATGACAATCTTAAATTTGATAGTTGAATGTACGTTTCCTTAATTTTGCTTTTCTAAATAAAAATCCATTAAAAGTTTCAAACCATGGATAATTTCCTGTTGTTTTAAAGTAAAAACGTCTTCACAAATTCTTTGTGGTCTTAATTAAATCCGACTCAACAAGTTCTGAATGACGATACCAATTTATCCTTTGATCTAATTTTTCCCTTTCCTAATCTTTTGCTATACAAGGGCTGCTGAAATCCCTCGAGCAAAAGGTGGTGCTCGGCTTCAGATGAAGTTGGTGTACAATCAGTTTGCACCTATCATTTTGTTTTTGCTCCAATGGTTAGATTGTTCTTGTGCCTGTTTTCTACCCCGCTATCTCAATCTTTTCGACATACTTGTGTATAAGGTTAGTTCCAGTTATTCATAAACTGTTTTTTGTTTAGTTCCTTTCCTTAAATTACGTTTTTTTTAAGTTTGAGCAATCAACACTCTAATAGAGAACATGAAAAGTGGAAAATTTATCAAACTGCCATTGCTCTTAGGGGTGGATTTAGGAAACTAAATTGGTTTTGTTGTCTTTCTTGTAAGTTTGAGCATTTTGCCTCCACTAATTCTATATTGACACAATGAAAGTTGTTAACATCTTTGTTTCATTTGCACTTTATAACTTGCATTGCATATTTTCTGAATCAATGAAACAAGTGTTTGGAGGTCTTCAAATTCAGCTATTATTCAAAGAGTTGGCCTAAACTATTGTTTTGAGAATCAAGGCAGCAAAAATGTTTTCCTACGCTCGGTTAATTTGTTAATTCGAGTTTACAACCAACAGGTCCAACACACATCAAACCTTCTTTTAGTAATGATAAAATCTTTTCTAAGAAATAACTGTATTTATTGCTTAAGTAGAAGCTTTTGCTGTAGAAAGAGCATAGGGCTTAGTATGCCTACATGCAAAAGTGGTAAATAACGGCTAGCGTGTAAAAATCAATTCGAATTATTGGAGGTGTTTGTAAATGTTTTGTATAGAAGATCAGTACAAAAGTTGTACAGCTTTCATTGTTCCACATGTCACGAAATCAAAATCAATTAGCTACTAGTAAAAATTTTGTCTTCACTACATGCCTTTTTTTATATTAGCTGGGTAGCACAGGGCAATCCTGTGATAGGGATTGTAGACAGTTGGAGGATTCTTTGGATAATTCATTTTTTAATTTTTCTTTGACCGGGTTATGATCTCTAAAGTCAGATGTTTGACTACTTTTCTTTGCAGGTATACAATGATGGAAGACCAAACATTTCGAACCATGGAAGAAAGGCAACTGTAAAAGACTTTTATGGTTTGTTGACTAACCTTTTTACTTGTACCTCTTTTTTAGTTAGAGCAACTTTGTATAGATGCACATATCAATTAGCAAGTACATTTGTAAAAGTGTTAAGGTTTGGTTTTGGTTACTTCTGTAACAATTTTCTACCTTAAAATAACGTACTTTCAGTGTACTATGTTCGGCAGATTGGCTTCCATGTAAGTTGGCATAGATTAAAGAAAATCTACACACAAACAATTTGTTTATAAGAAAATTTAGCATCTACATGGACAAAATAGTCACACTTTGTCACAGATTTTAAATGACAAATACTATATATAGGTCCATGCCTCCCAAAGTTCCAATATTATTCTGATTAAAACGAATAGAGCTTAACGACACCTTGCATAACGGCCACAATCTTTACATATCTCGGTTTTGCTATTTTATTTGTTTTTTTACTGGAATTTGTAATAAAGTCAAATCATGGGGAATTGGATCTTCATTCTATTGTTAAAAAGAAATTGCTGGAACCAAAACTAAATGTTTGTAAAATAAAGTCAATCAGACCCACTGAGGTTCTTTTTGGCAGTACTTCCATTTAGAATACTTTTCTGGCCAATATTTATCTCATATATGTATTTTCTCATACAAAAATATAAAATTCAATTGTAGCTATTATACTGCCATCTTTGCGTCGACTCCATTGTGACTTGGTCGAATCAAGTGAGTACAAAGACGAGGGTTGTAGCAAAAAAGTTAGTGAGAAAAGTTTGTGCAAAGATAGTGATGGTTTTTCTTGTATCGACTCTGAGAGAGAAGATGAATGCGGGATTTGCTTGGAGCCTTGTACAAAAATGGTTTTGCCTAATTGCTGCCATGAAATGTGTATCAACTGCTACCGTGACTGGTAATGACTTCCTGTAAAGCTATTTTATGCTTCCTTGTACCTTTACTCAACAGTTTTAGCCCTTGTTTAAGTTGGAATGCATTTTGTTGACCAACTTAAAAGCTGAGTTTGTTTGGATTTTCAGCCCCGAAAATCTAGAAGCTTTAAACCGGATGACTAGCTTTTTCTTGAACGTAAAAGTTTCAGTTTTATTTATTTATTTTCTGAATCTCTAGCGTGTGTTGTTACCATCTCCATAGATTGATTTTCTGTTTGGTGTCGTCTTTGTTTTTTAGGACGGTATTCTGTTTTGTTCTCATCACAGCAGCTTTTAGGCTGAAAGTACCTGAAGCAACTGATGGCTTGTTTGGCTTGACGTTGTTAAAGAAATAAGCTAGCTATTTAATCCTTAGAATAAAAGTTTGCTTTATCCAGCCTAAAACTTAGAGGTTTATCGGATTAGATTGAAAAAGTAACAAATGTACTCCGGGCTCAACAGCCAATTTGCATTACATGTTAAACTAAAAGGCCCGAGTGTCATAGTAAAACCAGACAACCCTTGAAATTCTCTGCTTTGATGTTGATCTCCCTATCCAACAAAAACTACTTCTGAAGCACATATTATCTCTAATAGTTTCTTTGCACTGGATTGTTTAGGATTAGGAAACTTCTCTTCAAAATTTCTACATCACCCATTGTTCCTTATCCAGTATTTCTGATAGTTCTCACCAACATAGGGATGGCGTAAGTACCATTACATTCTTGGTCTCCGGCATTTCAGTTTTGGGATTTCCGAAGTGCATCCCCTTTTATATTTTTTCAAGTTTTTCCAGTTTGGTCATTTTTGTCAGGTAAAATTTAACTGGTGAGACGTGTCGCTCTTTTACTTTTGGACATTTTTTAAGGCATTTTAATTTAATAAGATTGGGTTTAAACTGTGGGGATTGTCAAGTCAAAAGTGTGTAAAATGAAAAATGCTAATTGTATTGTTATGGTTTTTTTATCTTTTAGTTGTTTCTCTGGTTTCGAAAACAGAATTATAGTCAGGAAATGATTTTGACTTTTTACTTTACTGTATTTATTTCCTAAATTGCGTCAAATGTTTATTCAATTGAACGGTGCTGTCAGTGGCCTCAAATAAGTGTTGGAGAAATAGAAATAATTACTTATAATTCTGAAAATAAAAGGCAAGGTAAAATATTTATCTGAAAATTTTCTTCTATTTGCAGGAACACTAGATCTGAGTCCTGCCCCTTTTGTCGAGGCAATATAAAAAGAGTAAAATCCAGAGATTTATGGGTTTTGACTTGCGACGATGACGTGGTCGACACTGAAACAGTCACCAAAGAGGACTTACTGCGTTTTTATCTGTATATTAGCAGCTTGCCAAAAGATTCTTCGGAAGCACTGTTTTTAATGCATTACGAATATCTACTCTGATCAATTTGTAAATAAATGGAAAAAATACCCGTGTATAAGTAGAGAATTCCCAGGCTCTAAGGTGTAAATAAGAGCCGCGATTTCGGGACATGGTCCAATAATTATGTATTTAGGTTAGCTTTGTGATATTTATCAAGGTTTACTGGTTTGTGAATTAAAATATTTTACTATCATTCTATTGTTGAAAATTTACTCCCTTTTCTGTGGCTACTAAGTCATCAAGTCTATCTTCTGCGTGTTTATTGTTTTTGGATTAAAGGAAGGTCAACTTTTGTTTGTTTGAATTCATAATCTGAGAGAACCTAGTTTACTTGACCCCAAATAATATACTCCTATGACTTGGTTTAATTCCGTCCCAGTGAAGCCAGCTTATATGCTCAAATATTGCAAATAAAGAAGTTAGTGTCTTGCATTTGTTAAGCCTAACTTTGTTGACGTGTTAATGTACGCTTACAATATCGTAACGGCACTATTGGGCTCAAAATTAAAGTAATCAAAAATGTTAATGAAGTTCAAGCGATAAAATGAGGTAGTAAGCAAATATGTTCCAAGTCAAATATTGATCGGTGTTATTGAGAACGGGTTTACCATGGAATGTGAAGAATGGCGAGTCGATTGACTTCTGGAAGGACAGTTGGGTCCCATGGACTGAGCTTTGAAATTGAGGATAGTAAACCAATTGGCTGCAACCTGAACAAGGTGAGTGACTTCATCGATCCTTTTATGAAAACTTGGAATGTGCATCTATTACGATCGGTTGTTTCAGTGGAAACAGCTTCTAAAATTAGTTCTATTCCACTCAGCATAGCGAGTGTAAACGATAAAATAGTTTGGCATTTTACTCGGAACGGAAAGTACACAGTTAAATCGGGTTATTGGTCTTTGAGTGTCGATAATAACACAAATAATACTGCGAGTTCATCTTTTACTCCGGGACCAATGCGTTGGAAAAAAATTTGGAAAGCAGAAGTCGCTCCTAGGGTACAACACTTCTTTTGGAGAGCTATATCAAACGCTATAGCAACGAAGGAAAATTTATATAAGCGAAGGTGTGGGTCGTCGCCAATCTGCCCAATATGTGAAGAGGGAGTCGAACTGTAGAGCACTTGCTAATACAATGTCAATGGACACATGCCATTTGGTTTGGCAGCCCTTTAAGCTTACGCATCAACCCCCAAACAGTGACAGCTATGGCCGCTTGGTTTACTCAGATTACTGATACTTCACCTATTAAAAATTGCCTGGAGTTGATCATGAATATTAGTTGGTATGTTTGGAAGGCGAGAAACGAATATGTTTTTAATCTTGTTAAACCGAGGCCGGAACATGTTCTCGAGCAAGCTATGAGACTGTATAAGGATTTTATCAAAGAGAATTACAATCTCCCTCAAAACAGAATAGAAAATGTTGATTCTGGAATCACTATTCGTTGGAGTTGGACACAACTACCTCCGGGTTCTGAAAAAATTAATATAGATGCTTTTAAAAAATCCACTCCTTTCGCAGGTTGTGGACTTTTGGTAAGAGATGCTAACGGTGATGTGGTAGACTTGTGGAATGGGGTTTTTAAGGCTAGCACACCATTTATGGCAGAAGCATGTTCTTTACGGTTAGCAAGGGCAAAAATGATGAAATGGCCGTTAATTATTTTTCACTCAGACGACAAGGAACTCATTCATTTTTGCACAAATAAAACGGATAGTATCCCATGGGAAGTTAAAGTGATTGTAAAAGACATTTTGCGATTTAAGGAGGGGATGAGATGACGTTTTGAATGGTGTCCCAGATCTACAAACGCTCCAGCACATTGGCTCGTCAATTTTGCTCGGTCTAGCGGAAGTAACGTTACTCTAGTAGCTATGCCCAACCAGCTACGGTCTATTATTTTATCAGATTTTTAGCTTAAAAGTTGTTTCTTATAAAAATAAATAAATAAAATATTGATGGGTGTACACCATTTACTATCTTTCTTTTCTTATTAGGGGTGATTATTGTCTATTGAGATGCATAACACGTAGGGGTGGGCACGGGGCGGATTGGTCGTAATCCTAACCCGTCCCGTAAAATAAATGACGGGACGGATTGGGACGGATTAGTGAAATTCAAATCCCAACCCAACCCAACCCATTATAATTAAAACTCCAACCCAACCCAACCCAACCCATTATCAAGCGGGGCGGATTGGGTGCGGGTTTTTCTTGAATTTTCATTTTAGTCATTAATTTTTCATTATTTCGCATAATTTACCTAAATATTTTTAAAAAAATAAATCTTTCAAATAGAAATATAAACTAAAAGTCAACCAAAATACGTTTAGAATGTTCGGAACAAGTAACAAAGATAAAACAAAAAAAGCAAAAAAAATTATTCTTCATCAACATAATCAAAATAAAGTTCAATAGCTAATTGAATCCACAAGTTCAATAGCTATAAATTTCGTAATAAGTTTATATAACTTCATATTTGGCTATACTTCAATTACAAATAAAGTTTTTAAAAATAAATTAACCACCCATACTACCTAGACCTAGATTAAAAATTCCTTCTTTTTGTAAGTACGAGATAATAAATTGAATTTATAAGACAATATATCAATCGAATCATTAAGCTTAAGTTTGGACAATCCAAAGATTTTTTGTCTATATATATAATTTTTCTTAAATCAATACTATTATAATATAGAAACTCTTATTAAAAAAGATCTTGATAAAATTTATATATATATATATATATGCGGATTGAAACGGGTTGGGATGAATTAACCCGCGGTTTGGAAACCTCAACCCTAACCCAACCCACGAATTTTTTTACGGATTGGGGTAGAGCGGATTTAACTTTTTTTGACACCCAACCCGCCCCAATCCGCACGAATTGGGTTACGGGGCGGGTTTGCGGATTTTTTGCCCACCGCTAATAACACGTGTAAGGGTACATGACAACAGACTTTCTAACAAGTAATAACAGCACTTTGTCGTTACTTGGATTGGTTTGGTTCTCTCGGGTGTGATTTTTCGATTTTCCATAAAAGAAGCCGATAACGAGACCGAGACCGAAAGTGGCTACTTCCACTTTCAGTGGTGACATTTTTTTATATTAAAATAAACTAAATTGATTATTTTACTTGATTTACCAAATAAAATAATGCATTAGAATTATAATATGAGCACTCAATATCTGTAATCCTAGAAAGTCCCTTTTTAATTATAAAGGTTGATCTTTAAGAGAGAACAAAAAGACCATATAAGAGTAATGCCAGTTTCTTTATTGATTTCAAGACACCTTTTCTTTTATGCAATAGGAGAACACAATGCGATCTATTACGGGTGAATTATAGTAGTATTATACTGATCAATCCTAATAGTTAGGATTGAATTAATTTGTTCTCGTACTACTCAAACGTGAAAATTGAATGCACCGCTCACCACAAGGGTGTTGAGTTGTGCAACCAAATGAGTTTTGGCCATGTCTTCTTATTATCCCACATCGCCTGGAATTGTAATATGACCCATGTTGGGTTCTATTTATATGCCCCAATATCTTGTATTTTAATTACACCTTTACACATCACTGTGAGAATATTATAAAGAGAGAGTTCTATTTGCGAGAGAACCATAGCTTGTAACTAGGCTAGATTACGATTGTAATCCTCTTAATAATATTAAGTGGCACGTGTAGCGGCCCGGAGACGTAGCCAATTTGGGTGAACTCCGTTATCAAAGTGTGTGTGCTCGGTTTAGTATTTCTGTCTTTCTTTGTGTTCGCCTGTATCGACTCTAACAAGTGGTATCAGAGCTGAGGAAGATCGATGGCGAAAGAAGAGAGAATTACACACGAGATCGAGAAGTTCGACGGGAAGGACTTCGCATTCTCGAGAATGCAAATAGAGGACTACCTCTACGGGAGGAAGATGCATCAGCCACTTCTCCTGAAGGAAAGGCCGACCACGACCACCGAGGAGGCATGGAAACTTTTAGACCGACAAGTATTGGGGGTGATCCGCCTAACACTATCTAGGAGTGTAGCACATAACGTCGCAAGAGAGACGACGACGATGGGGATGATGAAGATCCTCACCGACATGTATGAGAAACCATCTGCGAACAACAAGGTACATCTCATGCGTAAGTTGTTCAACCTACGCATGGCTGAGGGGACACCTGTCGCGAGTCACGTGAACAAGTTCATCGACACCGTAAATCAGTTGGATGCGGTGGAGATAACTTTTGAAGACGAAGTGAGAGCCCTTATACTGCTAGCCTCTTTACCGAACAGTTGGGAATTCATGCGAGCTGCTGTAAGCAACTCAATTGGAAAGGAGAAACTGACTTACAACGGCATCCGAGATCAAATACTCGCTGAGGAACTCAGGAGATTAGATATGGGTGAATGCTCAAATGATGGAGCAGCCTTGAACGTGGGTTCAAGAGACGGGGGTAAGGCCAGGGTATGGGACGTCAGAGGACGTTCGCAATCCCGAGGTAGAAGAGGGCAAAGCCGAGGAGGCAAAGATAGCGATCGAAGTAAGAAGAATCTTCGGTGCTATAACTGTCAGGGTATGGGGCACTTCAGTCCTGAGTGCAAACAGCCGAAGAAGAGTACCGGCCGTGATCACGGGGCTAATGTTGCGAGCGACGAGGATTCGGGAGACTTTTTAATGCTTGTCGTACAAAGAGATATAGATTCATGGATTCTAGACTCTGGGGCATCATTTCACACAACCCCTCAGAAGGATTTATTTGAAAATTACACTGCGAGTAATTTCGGTAAAGTGTATCTAGCCGACGGAGAAGCGTTGGAGGTTGTTGGAATGGGCGATGTGAAGATTCGCATTCCAAATGGATCGGTATGGAAGCTGATGAAAGTGAGGCATGTTCCGAGGTTGACCAAGAATCTGATTTCAGTAGGTCAACTCGATGCCGAAAGGCACTCCATTTCGTTCAGCTGTGGAGCTTGGAAAGTTTCACGAGGAGCTATGGTGATAGCCCGAGGGAGCAAGGTCGGTACACTGTACATGACGACCGATGAGGAGTGTACAGTGGCGGCAGCTGTGTCGCAAGAGTGCTCGGAACTGTGGCATCGACGGTTGGGTCACATGAGTGAGAAGGGGATGAAGGTGTTAGCGAAGGACAGCAAACTTCCAGGCTTGAAGTCTATCAACCTCGATATGTCTGAAGGTTGCATCTTCGGGAAGCAGAAGAAAGTGAGCTTCCGGAAAGGTGGAAAAGCTCCTAAGGAGGAGAAGCTAGCACTGGTCCACTCAGACGTATGGGGACCATCTCCAGTAACCTCATTAGGAGGAGCTCGGTACTATGTGACCTTTATCGATGATTCGACGAGGAAAACATGGGTCTACTTCTTGAAACACAAGTCTGAGGTGTTTAAGAAATTTCAAGAATGGAAGTCCATGGTCGAACTGGAAACCGGGAATAAACTCAAGTGTTTGAGGTCCGATAACGGCGGAGAATTCATTGATGCGAAGTTCGTAGAGTTCTGTGCTCAAAGAAGCATTCGAATGGAGAAGACCATCCGAAGAACGCCACAGCAGAATGGCGTGGCCGAGCGAATGAACCGAACAATCAATGAGCGTGCTAGGAGTATGAGACTGCAAAGTGGGTTGCCCAAAGCCTTGTGGGCACATTCAGTAAGCACGGCGGTTTATCTCATTAACCGCGGACCCTCAGTGCCCATAGAGAGAAGAATTCCCGAAGAAGAGTGGGTAGGAAAGCCTATCTCTTATGAACACTTGCGAGTGTTTGGTTGTTTGTCATATATCCATGTCGACATAAATGAACGTACCAAGCTTGACTCGAAATCCAAAGTGTATTACTTTGTGGGGTACGGTGGAGCTGAGTTTGGATATCGCTTTTGGGATGGTCAAGCAAAGAGGATCATTCGCAGTAAGGATGTCATCTTCAACGAAAGCATTTTGTACAAAGATCGACAAAATGTGGAAGAACAAGCGCTCCCGTCCGAGGATAGTGGTATGGTCGACATGAATGCATTTCCAAGATTGGACTTGGAAAATGACACTGAAGATGAGCCAGTGGTGCTCGACAACCGGCCAACAGATGCTGAAGAGGCCGAGGAGCTGTCCCAGACTCCCCGGCCTGAATTGGGCCGAGGTCATCGCGTGAGGAGACCTCCTGCCCGATACTCTCCTTCCCTACATTACATATTGCTCAGTGATGCAGGAGAGCCCGAAAGTAGAGAAGAAGCTCTGGAGCTGAAAGACTCGAGCAAGTGGGAGCTCACGATGAAGGATGAGATGAAGTCACTCGAGAAGAATGTGACTTGGCAGTTAGCCGAACTGCCCAAAGGGAAGAGGGCACTGAGCAATAAATGGGTGTTCCGACTGAAGGAGGAACAAGACGGCACGAAACGGTATAAGGCACGCCTAGTAGTCAAAGGGTTCCAGCAAAAGGCAGGAATTGACTACACCGAGATCTTTTCACCAGTCGTAAAGTTGACGACTATTCGGCTATTGATGAGCATTGTTGTAAATGCGAATCTTCATCTCGAGCAGTTAGATGTGAAAACTGCCTTTCTCCATGGAGATTTCGATGAGGAAATTTACATGCTCCAACCTGAAGGGTTTGCGGAAAAGGGAAAAGAGAAACTGGTCTGCAAACTGAGTAAGAGCTTGTACGGGCTAAAACAAGCACCACGACAGTGGTATAAGAAGTTTGACAGTTTCATGGCGGATACCGGGTTCGAAAGAAGTGATAGTGATCACTACTGTTTCGTGAAGAGATTTGAGAACTCTTCGTATGTCATACTATTGTTGTATGTAGATGACATGTTGCTCGCCGGGTCGAGCCTTGTTGAGATTAACAAGGTGAAGCAACAGTTGGCGAAACAGTTCAAGATGAAAGATTTGGGTGCCGCAAATCAGATCCTCGGTATGAGGATTTCTCGAGGAAGGGATGGGTCCCTGTTTCTATCACAAGCCGAGTATGTGAAGAAAGTGTTGGCACGATTTAGCATGAGTGATGCCAAAGCTGTAGGCTCACCGCTAGCCGCACACTTTAGCTTGTCGAAGAAACAATCACCCTTGGACGAGGAAGGAAAGGATCGTATGTCGAACATACCCTATGCTTCAGCAATTGGTAGCCTGATGTACGCTATGGTGTGTATAAGACCGGACATTGACCATGCAGTGGGAATTGTCAGTCGTTACATGAGTAACCCGGGCAAGCACCATTGGGAAGCTGTGAAGTGGATATTGAGATATCTCTCGGGTACCGTGAGTTTGACATTATGTTTCCGAAAGACCTCGGAAGGCCTGCACGGCTATGTGGATGCTGACATGGCCGGTGATCTCGACAGCCGAAAGAGCACAACGGGATGTGTTTGTACACCTACGGTGGTACTGCTGTGAGTTGGACATCGAAGCTGCAAAAGATTGTTGCATTGTCGACCACAGAGGCTGAGTACGTCGCGGTGACGGAAGCAAGCAAAGAGATGATTTGGTTGCAAGGTTTCTTAAAGGAGCTCGGTCAGAAAACCGACAAGGGAGTTCTGCACTGTGATAGTCAAAGTGCAGTTCAGCTAGCTAAGAATCCTGTATCCCATTCACGCACCAAGCACATACAGATTCGTTACCATTTTATCCGGGCTGTTCTGGAAGATGGAATCTTCGCGCTAGAAAAGATTGAGGGCGCTAAGAACACCGCCGATATGCTAACGAAGACTGTTACAATCGACAAACTGAGGCTGTGTGCAACCTCAGTAGGACTCCGAGCATGAGGCTCAGGGTCGCTCTACACTGGAAGAATGAGAAACTCGCCGATGACGGCAGAGTATCAATTACTATACAAGGATACCGATGGGAGCATTCTGCTCGGTGGAGCACAGTGAGTTCGGTGGTCGGGGATAATTGGAGTTTTTTTGAAGCACTCGACATTTGACTCCAAGTGGGAGATTGTTGAGTTGTGGAGCCAAATGAGTTTTGGCCATGTCTTCTTATTATCCCACATCGCCTGGAATTGTAATATGACCCATGTTGGGTTCTATTTATATGCCCCAATATCTTGTATTTTAATTACACCTTTACACATCACTGTGAGAATATTATAAAGAGAGAGTTCTATTTGCGATAGAACCATAGCTTGTAACTAGGCTAGATTACGATTGTAATCCTCTTAATAATATTAAGTGTCACGTGTAGCGGCCCGGAGACGTAGCCAATTTGGGTGAACTCCGTTATCAAAGTGTGTGTGCTCGGTTTAGTATTTCTGTCTTTCTTTGTGTTCGCCTGTATCGACCCTAACAAAGGGTCCAATCCTGAAACCTTTAATGTGAGCACACATCCATGCTACGGTTTGATTATTATCATAAGAAAATAATCACACATATAATAAGTAAGAATCAAAGTTACTTGGCACCAATACGTTTGAAAATCAAAGTTACCTCGCCGTCATTGTCATAGTCGAAGCCCCATCTTCCCTGCCTCATCACCGCTATATATATCTTCTCTTTCTATTCCACCCGATCTCCTTTCTTTAATTCTTCTCCTCCGCTGTTAATCTGTGTCGTCGGAGACAATCCGTGACCGTGCAATTAAGTTCACAAATATCAAAACAGAGTTTTTTTTTTTTTTTTTACTTTAAAAGTACTAATTATATATACTAGAGATGTTTTGATAATATTGTTTTTTAATTATTTTTAACAAATATTTATGTTTTGTAAGAAATTTGTTATTTAAGTCATTATATTATGTATTTTTATCAAGTAAGACAAGTTTTGGAAACAATCTAAATGACTCAGATTGTTTAAATTTCTGTCATGGTGTATTTTGTTAATTAGGCACTTGTTTTTAAGAAAATGGTTAAAATGAGGGATATTGTTTTCAAATGACTAAATAATTTTTTAAATCATTAGAATGTTTTAAGAAACAGTCTGAATAGCTCAAACTTGTTACGATTGTAAAAATTATAATGGTAAATCAAGTACTCAATTAATCTCTTACGGGTAAAGGAAATGTTTTCAAAATATTAACAAAAAGAGATTTGGTTGTTAATGAATAATAATGAAAGCGCTTTGTTAAAAACAAAGAAGACAAAAAGGATTAAATAAGCATGCGACTAGTACAAAAGACAAGTATCATCTCAACCTTTTGTTACAAATTGACGACCGTGATTTTAGGGTTTCATGTATAAATTAAAGTATACGACGGGAATATCGTATATCGAATAGCTAAAAACGTTACATTTTTAACTAAAAATTCGATTCGAACATCTTGAAATGTTATTGGTAATTATGTTATTCGATTTGAGTGGTGAAACAAAAAAAAAGTAAATTATAGATTTTTTGTTAATATTTCATTTTAATTGTTAAGTGTCCATTTTAATAAGGGAATTTTAAGTATTTAATTTTTGAAAAATTATTAATAAATATATAAACACAAGTTTTATTAATTAAATGACTCATACTCGCATAAATATATACAATTAATATATATACATATAAATGAAATGAAAAAATATTATCTTTCGTTAGTAATTGCGATCCCCATGCACATACGACTTTCTGGAGGTAGATGATGATTGAGTACCACATCAGTGGATATATAGTAATCCAAATATGCAATTGCCGTTTTTCTAAGAGGCTGGACTTTTTGATAACAATTTTTTTTTTCACGTCAAAATCGTAATTCCGAATTATTCCGAATTACAACCCGTAATTCAGAATTACGGTTTTTTATTTTTATTTTTTTTATTTTTTTTTGTAAAAATAAAAAGATAAACCGTAAATCAGAATTACGGTTTGTAATTCAGATTCACGATTTCGACGTGAAAATATATTTTTTAGGGTCGAAAAATACAACTTCTTTCTCTAATTCTCTCTCTTTGACATGTCAAAGTCAAATCTCTATCTCTTCAAAATTGGTTTTATACTTATTAGTCTATTTATACGAACAATGAATTGTTTCTTCCGATGAATAACAAACTACCCCCTAAAAAACAGATAATATATGTTCAGTTTTATTCAACAACTGGTTTTATTTTGGTTTTTTTTTTTACTTTTTTCAGATCAAGATGAAGGTGCTTAAGATTATCCTATTTTGTGAAGAGCCTGTTCTCAAACATCTAATTGTTTTGTAAGAACTTTATCCTGCTTAATTTTAAGAATACACCTTTACAAATTTTATAATGTTTTACGGGATTTTTAAAACCCAAAATATCAACAACAAAAAAACATATTTTTCAAAAACAAAAATTTTAGCATATAACTTGCGGATTCATAGCATGGTTTGATAAAAAAAATGTTTATATGAGCTTAAAAGCTCGAAGTGCCACGTAAGGTGTTAAAACAAAAAAAAAAAACCTTTACTTAATGGCGAGCTACGAAAACCATAGAATCCAAACATTAAAACAAAGCCAAACACAAACAAAAATTAAAATAAACTTCACATTAAAATTCCTCAAAGACAACATAGTTGTGAATTACATCTAACCACTAGTTCTTCTCCCCCGTCAACTTACACCACTACTTTACTACATATTTTCACTTCTGATCAACCTTTTGATTCTCAACCCCATTCTTAGCAGCCATGATCTTAGCCAACCTTTCGGGTTCAATCCTAGCCTTGATCCTCTTGATTTCACATATTTCTCGAACAGACTCATTGATGGATTTCAAACAAGTGATTGGGTCCCCATCAGTTCCCTTTTGGCTATCAAGTCTGATCCGATTATAAACGCCACGGTACTAGATACAACAACAACTACAAAAGCTGGAAACATTGGATATACTTCATTCGTTACTATTTAATTGTCCATTACGAAACTACGTGCAATTTTGACCGGCCAAGAATTTGTATCAAAATTGTCGGAATGAAAATTTTCAAAAGCTGATCATATAGTTCAAATGTTTTTTATAATTAGATTTTAAAAAAATTCATTTCGACAATTTTGATACAACTTATAAGCCGGTCAAAATTGCACGTAATTTCATAATGAGCAATTAAATGGAAACAGAAAGAATAGATAAATATATGAATATATATGTATGTATATATGCGTATTGTATGTAAGGGTTACTATAGCAAACCTCTTATTATGTATAGGGGAAGGGGGGTGATAACTGATAACAGTAACATTTATTCGGTGGACCAAGTCCAAGATACGAACCTTTTTGGTCAAGTTGATATACAGTAACTGATAACAGTAACATTCGTATATCTTTATAAATGTAATTACAAGAATAAACGCAAGATAAAAATAGGCAAGACGATGGAGGAACTCTTTTATTTATTTGGAGAATGTTTACAAGTTACAAACGTTTAGCTTTCTATCCCGGATTGGTGTTACATGTATTCTGTTTAGTTTAGCTCGGATGTTTAGAGAGAGGATCTCTCGGTTTTTAGTGTATGACTCTTTTGATCTGCATCAATCAACCCGCCTCTCCTTTCTTGAGGTCATGAGTGTTGTATTTATAGTGTTCATCTTTGATTATCAGCCTTTGCATCATGGTCAACGTACTTCATCATCTAACGGTCCACCGCATACCTCGGTCTGCTGATAGACGCGTGACAGTCCCTCAGTGGTTGGGGCAGCGCGCCGCACGATGTTTTGGGCACCAACTTTGTTTCAGCTTTGACGTCATTTTGACTAGGGTTTCCGTACGATACTCGACGGACTGGGGATATGTCCGAGATCCGAGGTAGAATACCTAGATAGACGAAACCATGTTTGGAGGTTCTTCCGAGGTGTTCCATCAAATTATCCGAGGTACCTACCTCGGCTTGAATGTTGTTCGTTGAGTCTCTTCTCGCGATGCCATATTCTTTTGGTGTCAGGTTTGTTTATCATGAGAGCTTCGGATAAGGGGGAATACAAATATTTCCTCATCATATATAAACCCGTCTATATATGCACACCGCTACGTAATGTTTCAAAATAAAATAAAAATATCATTGTACTTGCTCAATAAAAAATATTCAATAAGTTAGATAAAAAAATTAGAGGTTTTTATATATAAAAAAATTATTCTGTTAATTTAGTTCACCACAAATAAGGTTTAAAATCGTACCCGTATGTATGATACGGTACAAAGATACGTCAAAATTTAAAAAATTTGAGTACGCTACGGTATTACGATAAAATTTGAAAATTTATTGCTACATAGACTCAAACAAAAACAAAATGCTAATGCGCACCGAATGTCAAATTAATCCTTTTAGTATAGGTAGCACTCGTACTTATGCCTTTTTTTTTTCTTGAGTATCCGGTACGAGTAGCGGTGCGGTACGTCATTTTAATTACCGTTGACTTTTTTTTACCACTTCGATACAACTTCGGTACGTCATAGGGTCGCGAATGGTACGTTTTTTTGGTACTCTTTCGATAAGGGTGTGAGATTTAATAATTATTCTTTTCATAAAAACGAGTAAACTCAAAAGTGGTACAGAGAAAACAACAACATATAGCAAAAAAACGAAAAATTGGAACTTATAGGCTCTATAAATCTATAACCTGCAATGGTCTATTTAGCCTCGTAATTCAAACCATTCATTAAACCGAATAGTAATCTAATTAAGGGCTTGTTTTGTAGCACTCTGAGCAAATAAGTTACGATCTAAATTGATAATCGAACCCAATTACACACAAACGTGGACAAGAAGAAATTAGAATAAAAGCAAAACACATAAAATTAGGTCCTTACCTGTTAGGCTGTAGATGAGAAAAGGAAAAACGTGGACAAGAAGAAATTGATCTCCTATTGTGTATATGATCTGATATCATCTATGGGTTTTTGGAAGAAAGTGTTCTCTCTTTATGTAGCTCTTTCTATACAATTGTATATGATGTTTTCTTATTTTTGGTATTATAAAAATACATCAATTGCCCAATTCTGCTCGCTAAAAGACTCGTTATAGTGGCAAAACTTATCAAGTGGTTGCAAGCAAATCATTTAAAGAACATACTATAAGTCCAATGTAACAACAATATCGTCTTCTACGGTAACTGCTCACACGAGAGGATAATTTAGTGAGTCCCTTGTGGTTGCTCTTCTAACTTTTATGACCATCCAAATGCCTTCTTAAATACATCTATTCGGTGTGGTTGATCGTATAACTTATATTACCATCCAAATGCATTCTTAAATACTGTACATTCTATTTTTCTTGAAACATAGTAATGCCTTAAATGCTTGACTTCTGTGGCTGCCAGGAGTACAAATTTTATGTGATATTCCTCCCGCTCCTTATTTATTTTATCTAATTTTTTTAAAAAAATTATACAATTAATATAATGTATGTATCAATAAATTCAAATAATTATTTTTAGAATAAAATCCACACGCAATTTATTTTAGAATAAATGTATAAATTGGTGTAAATTAAACATTAAATCTTAGAAAAACTGTCTAAAACAATATTATGTCCAAATGTTTTAAAATTTGAATACAATGTAATATAAAAGCTTATAAATTTCTGAAACAAGTTGTAAAAATTTAAAATTTAAATGAAAATAAGCAAATGTAGATGAAATGAGATAGAGAATATGAATATAATATTTGTAAGGTTATCATTTTGTTTCAGGAACTCTTTCCATGTTTGGTTACCAGTGAAGTTATTGGTGACTGATTAGGAGACCTAGCTACCTAGCTGTTTGTCCTAAATTTAGGCTGAATACCACCATCTTTGATAGTTTCTTTTAGATAGCTTCTTTTAAAGGTAAAATTTTGTGAACTTTTTTGTTTTATTTCACTCTTTGTTGCAACTTTCAAGGTAGAAAGAGATTTCAACATTTTACAAACATCTTGCTTAGGAGTATAAGATAATCTAATTTTTGAATGATCGTACATTACTTTGTCAATATAATTTTGATTGCTTGCTCTTCATTTTTTTTATCTACTGTATTCATATATGAACCGGGTTTATGTTCTAAGGATTATGCTTATGGTTTAAGCCTTTAAGGTAAACACCCCTTGTTTGTCTATTCTGCCTTTTGGATGGTTACGGTTGTGGCGCATCAATTACTAAAATAATATAGGACCTTGTTTTTTTTTTTAAGAAAAATTATATTCAATGGATGAAATTAATACATATTAATAAAATATTTTATTCTTAATAAGATTTTTTAACCCATTGGGATCATGCTATTTATACATTTGTATAGTTTAAATAAAATAAGAGAAAAGTCAAATGGAAAAAAATATTCTTATTAAAAAATCAACTTTGTTATATTAAAAAAATATGCTCATAAAGACAAATGAACAACATTTTTTCGACTTTAAAAGTTATAATTATAACATATCATTTATCTAATTTAGTATTATAGTTGTTGAATGTGCGAAATATATTTTTTTCATTTTTTTTCATCATTTCCTCAACTGTTTGATTAATTTTGCCCATCTATTCTTAGGAAAGGGTGATTTCCTTTTTACATTTATTAGTAAAAAATTTCTTAGATATAAAATTGTGTTGATCATGTTTTAGACAACCATGAATAAACGAACTTATTTCAATATTGTATTTTTTTTAATCAAAACATGACCTTTAAAAAAAATAAAAATATGCCGGGATAAACCTAGTCGATACTACGGGGTACCGAAAAAATTGGATCCCGACTTTTGTCGGGTCGGTGTCAGGATTTTTTTTCACTCTCGAAAAAAAATCGGGTCTAGAAATTTATTAAGTTTTACTGATCGAGTTCCAACCATAACCCACCCCACTAATTTTGTTCGTAAAAGTTTGTTAGATTGATAAACCTTCACATGAACAACTTATTTGTAAAAAAATTCAGCATGTATATGTACAAAATAGTCACACTTGGTCATACTTGGGATTTGGTTTGATCCCCTCAGGTGTGACTTTTCTAGTTTTCCATAAAATAAGCTGATAACGAGACCGAAAGCGGGTACTTCCACTTCCAATGGTGACCATTTTTTTTTTATTAAAATAGAACTAAGTTGATTTTTTGAAAAATCTTAATTTTTTGAAACAAACAAAGCTAGAGAGAGAGAGAGAACAGAGAGATAAGGCGCCGCCTCTTATCCTTTCATCTCCTCACCTCCCTACGCCTAAAACAACGCCTTAATCATAAATACACCACATAATACTAACCCTAATGGGTTAGATAGAATAACCCCACCCTCAATTTGTAAGATTTGGAAGAGCAATCAATCAGATATGGAGACAAACAAGGAAAACGAGAGCATTAAACCAAGTTATGTATCAGTCGTATCAGGTAAATCATCTATCTCCAATGGATTAGAAGGTAAGGTGGATCTACGTTCTATTACGATCAATGATATTCAACTGCCACTTAGACAAAGTAATAATAAAGGATCAGAACCTGCGGTTATATTTTCACAATTAGAACTTCAAAGATCTGAGGTACCTTTACAATTAGCACTTATAGCTAAGTTTAGCAAGGGTAGACCTAAGATAGAAAATATTAGGGAATATATTGCCAAAAATTGGGGGTTAGAAAAGATGCCAATTGTAGGGCTTATTGATTATAGGCATGTTTTTATCAAATTGCTTAATACAAATGATTATAATAAAGCCTGGACTATGACATCTCATGAGATGGAAGGGGCTTTATACAGACTTTTTAAATGGACAAGTGATTTTTCACTCTTTAAGGAATCTGCCATAGCACCTGTCTGGGTTAGAATTCCCCTTTTACCATTAAATTTCTGTGTGTTATCCTACCTTAAAGCTATTACTCAATCCTTAGGTGGTTTTCTAGAGGCAGACATTGCTACTCTTACCCATGTAAGACCTATGTATGCTAGGGTTTGCATTGAAATGGATCTATCAAAACCTAGGGTTTATAGAATTTGGATAGGCTCATCTCTAGAGGAGGGGTATTGGCAAAGAATTGACTATGAAAAATCCCCCAAATATTGCAGCTTGTGTTGTTTACAAGGGCATGAACATTTTGAATGTAAAAGGGTTAGAAATGGAGTAAGCTTGGGTAACCAAGAAGTAAAACCTATTGCTGTCACTTTGAAGAAGAATGAGAATAAGCCTGAAAATAGGGATTATCAAAAGAAAAAATTGGATTTAAAACAGGTTTATATAGTTAAGACACCTGTCAATGACCTGAGCCTGGATAGTATAGAACAAAAAAGAAAATTTCTCAGAAAAGAAAAAGGTAAATGGGTAGAAATTGAAAGTGAAGAGGAAAAAGAGGATACAAGCAATCCTAGCTTGATTATAAGTACCAGACTCAAGGAAAATTCTGATAAAAGGGAAGAAGACAACAATCTGTTAGTGGCTATTATGGACACAAAGGAAAAGGGATCTGAGGAGAGAGGGGATACACTGAGCATAAAGGGAATACAAACTAAAGAAAATGGGACTCAAAATTTATGCCAATCTTTCTCTGAACAAGTTTCTAACCTTACAAAAACTAACAAAGCAAAAAAAAGAGAGAGAAATAGGGCAAATAAACAGGCCAAGCTAACCATGAACACCTTGGAAAGTGAGAATGAACATTCCATAGAGGTTGGGGAAGAGATAGAGATCATGCAGTCAGCTGCAAAAATGATGGACACTCTACACCTAGACACCTGTGTTGAAAGAGGTAAGCAAGCAGCAGAAGAAGGATACTACTCTGATACGCCAAGAATCAAGAGAGGAGGGAAGCCACCAAAGAGATATTCACCTGAAGGTAAAATTACCAAAAAGGTACAATCCAACCTTTTAAATGTATAATTACATTATATGGAATATTAGAGGCATTGCTAATGCACTGTCACAGTCACAATTGCTTAAATATGTAAGGAAGTTTAAAATTGATTTTTTTGCACTGTTAGAGCCTATGATCAATTTTGATAAAGCAGGCCCCCTTGCTAATAAATTTAATATGGACCTAGTTATTTCCAACACCAATGAAGGAGGGAAAATTTGGTTTTTCTATAAAAAGGACCTAGATATCAGTGTTTTGCTTTCAACTTCTCAATCTATTACCATTCATTTCAAGTCTCCCATTGAATCTTTTCTCACTGTTGTCTATGCAAAATGTAATTATATAGAAAGAAAGGAATTGTGGCATGATCTGACATGTTTGAATCTCAATAATAGACCTTGGAAAGTGGTAGGGGATTTTAACACCATTAGGTATGATCATGAGAAACTAGGAGGTAACAAAAAAGCTAGTGCTGATAAAAATGATTTCCTAGATTTCATTAGTAGTAATGCTTTTATTAATATGGCACATACGGGTTCCATTTATACTTGGAGTAGGATTAATCTTGGTAAAGTGGTTTTTGAACAACTAGACAGGGCTTTGATAACTTCTCATTGGGAAAATATTTATCACAATATAAAGCTCACTGTTGCCGAAAGAACTGTATCTGATCACTCTGCTCTTATTTTTACTACTGTTTCAGCACCAACATTTGGCCCCACTAATTTTAAGTTTTTCAGGATGTGGACTAAGCAGGAGGGGTTCACAGACATGGTGGCTAATAATTGGGATAACCCTACAAATTTGGAAGGCATGGACAACTTTTGTTTTAAACTTAAAAGGCTTAAAATGTGTATTAAAAAATGGAATAAGGAGATTTTTGGTAATATACATGGCAATCTAGCCAAGGCAAAAGATGATTTGATTTTTGCGGAAAACCAACTTGTGATTTTGGGGGATAACTACTGTGAACAGTATACTAAAGTTCTCAAAATTTATAATGACTTAGCTCTACAGGAAGAAATTTTTTACAAGCAAAAAGCTAGAGTTAAATGGCTAAAAGAAGGGGACAGAAATTCCAAGTTTTTTCACCAAATGCTAAAGCACAAGAGAGCCAAGAGTAAGATTATGCAAATTAAGCTGGATGATGGAACCATTACTGAGGACTTAAAAGAGATACAAAGAGAGGATGGTAATTTCTTCGCTAATCACTTCGCCTTTTCCCCTGTTTCTATTACTAATGAGCTCTTTGAGGTCATCCCTAATTTAATATCTGAGACTGATAATAGAACCCTCAACGCTATACCTAGTGATGAGGAGATT